>OX459119.1:34298500-35575000 GCA_949775105.1 Oldenlandia corymbosa var. corymbosa | reverse complement strand
AACAAATTCAGCCAGATTCGTATTACCGATTAGTCTTCTTACTTCAGTGATGTCCCTCTCGGATTGCCTGTTTCAATGACAAAAACAACCCACCATTAAAGAAATACACTTGATCAATTAAAGATGCCACTCAAGTTCGATGTAGTAACATAAAAAATTGCAGAGTAACATACAAAATACAGCAATCTCAAGCAGCCATGTTACTTATAAATCAAATCAAATCATATCTTCAATTATATGACTATATTTCATGGATTAGTGAAGAAATCATCATTTGTGGTTTGTTTCAATATGCTTTGGTCTTGTCTATTAAGTAATAAAATTCAGTTTTCATCTCCTCTCTCTAGATTCTTCTCTCTTCTTTTTCTCTCTCTACTTCTTAATTCTTGATTTCGTTCTGTTCCGGTGACGGCGAATCATTTTCGGCTTGGTATCTGAGCTAGATTTCCTTGGATTCAAGCTTTTGAAATGACGCAGACACGTTCTCAAAAAGATCTAGAGGAGCGAAGGCGCTCAGGGGAAGTTTCTGTGGGTAGACTGGACATCGTGAAGTCAACTCTTTCCGATCACAGTCGGCAAATGAATGATATAAAGTGCTCGTTACTGGAAATTTAGAGTCAAATTGTGCAAATTAATGCTCAGTACAAAGATATTATGGCTGCTATCATTGGCAAGGGCGGGGTCATGGGTACTAATCCATCGGACAGATCCAAGAATCTGACGGTTAATCAGACAATGGAAACTCCAATTGACATCCAGGTGACACCAAAGCTGCTGATAATCAGAAGATTGACAATCAGAAGGAGAAGAGGCCTCCTCGGTATACTCAGCCAAGAATTGAACTGCCAGTATTTGTGGGTGACAAACCAAGGGATTGGATTCGAAAGTGTGAAAAGTTCTTTATACTTCATCAAGTATCAGAAGAACAGAAAGTAGACTACGTGGAGCTGTATTTGGTAGACCTAGCAGATTCTTGGCCTTAGGGCATTCAAAGTAATGAATCTTCAGCCTTCTTGGGCACAATTCAAGACTGAATTGCTGAAAAGATTCAGGTTCTTGAAGATTGGACCCTATAGAGGAGTTCAACAAGCTTATTCAAACTGGATCTGTGCAAGAGTACCAAAACAAGTTTGAGGAGTTGCGTTGTAGAATGTTGATGCAAGATCCTCATTTGGTAGAGAGCTACTTCATTTCAAGTTTCATCAGTGGACTGAAGGAGGAGTTAAAGGCAACGACACTGAGGATGTTTAAGCCAACCACACTGACTGGATTGTACAAGATTGCTCACCTGTAGGAGAGACAGCTGGAAATACAGATGAAGAAACAGAAAAACTCTTCTAATCAGGTAACCAGATTTTTTTCCAAGAGTTAATAGGGTTGTGAATGTGCCTAGAACTGCTAATAAGTCTAATAAACCGATCAACCCTGATTTTGTCAAGAGACTAAGTCCAGAAGAATACCAATATAGAACGAATAATCATCTTTGCCATAAATGTGGTGAAAAATTTGGTGCTGGATACTCTTGTAAATATAGACAGTTTAATGTCATGATAGTCACTGATGATGATGGTGAGAATTTTGAGAAGGATGTTCTAAATGTGCCTGAGTTTGTTGATGATGATGGAATAGATTTGAATGATCTGACAATTGAGGAAGGCTTCCTACATGTTCTTTCAGTAGATAATGTGAAACAGACTATTGTGATACTGGGAAAAATAGATGGAAGGGTAATCAAGATTTTGATTGATACTGGGAGTACGGATAGTTTTGTGGATGTGGCATTGGTTAAGGAAATGAAGCTGCATTTTGAAGAAGGTGAAATGTATACTATAACTGTTGGAAATGGCAATAAGATCTCTGGAAAGTTGTTTTGTCCAAGGTTGCATTGGAACATTAAGGAGTACAAATTCAGTTATGATTTGAAAATCATAAAGTTAGGTGGTTATGATATGATGTTGGGGTGGATTGGATGAAGCATTTTAGTCCAATTACGTTTGATTTTGATGAGATGCATGTGAGGCTTAGCAGGTATGGCAGTCAGTATATTCTGCAAGGAAGCGGCAGTGTTGCAAGCATGAAGTTAGTAAGGGATAAAGAAAGTCAGGAAATGTACCAAGAGAGGAAAGTTGTTTTCCATGCAATTGAATTCATTAGAAGATTCAACCTCTTCCATGGTGGAAATACCATTTCCAGAAGCTGTTAGCAAGCTGTTGGACAAATATTACATAGTTTTTACCACTCCTGAATCATTGTCTCCTAGCAAGGATGTTGATCATTATATTCCATTGAAGATGGGTTCACAACCATTCAAGATACCACCTTATAGATTCCCACATGCGCATAAGGCAGAGATTGAAAAATAGGTGGCTGAACTCTTAGCACAAGGAATTGCTCAAACTAGTAAAAGTCCAAATGCATCACCAATTATCGTTGTTAAGAAGAAAGGTGGCAGTTGGAGGATGTGTGTAGACTACAGCAAACTTAATGAGATGACTGTTAAAGATAGGTTTCCAATTGCTATCATTGAAGAGCTGTTGGATGAGCTAAATGGAGCCACTGTGTTCTCTAAGTTGGATTTAAAGTCTGGATACCACCAGATATTGGTAAACAAAGAAGATGTGTATAAAACAGCTTTCCAAACTCACAGTGGGCATTATGAATTTCTGGTCATGCCATTTGGGCTTACAAATGCACCTGCCACTTTTCAGTCATTAATTAATCAGGTTTTTCAACAGTTATTGAGGAAGTTTGTACTGGTATTCTTTGATGATATACTGATTTACAGCAAATCCCTAGAAGACCATTTGCTACATCTAAAACAAGTTTTGCAACTACTTCAGCAACATCAGCTCTATGCAAAAAGGAGTAAATGTGAGTTTGCTAAGTCTTCTGTTGATTACTTGGGCCACACCATTTCTGAAAATAGAGCTAGTATGGATGCTCAAAAGATGAAATGCATTACTGATTGGGCACTTCTTGATAATGTGAAGGGTTTAAAAGGGTTCTTGGGGCTTACTGGGTATTATAGAAGATTTATCAAAGATTATGTTGTTATTTGCAAACCTCTTACCAACTTATTGAAGAAGAATGCTTTTGAATGGAATGATTAAGTACAAATGGCTTTTCAGCAGTTGAAGCAATGTATGGTTTCTACTCCAGTTCTCAGGCTGCCTAATTTTTCTCAGCCATTTATAGTTGAAACTGATGTTAGTGACAATGGTATGGGGGTAGTTCTCATGCAGAATGGTCAACCTATGACTTACATAAGCAAGGCTTTCAATCAGAAGAACAAGGGTTTGTCATTCTATGAAAAGGAATTGATGGAATTAGTGTTAGCTGTGACCAGATGGAAATACTATCTACTCGGTGTGCATTTCATCATTAAGACTGACCATCAGTTCTTAAAATACTTGCTTGAGCAAAAAGTCATCAACAACTCTAATCAGCATAAGTG
Source organism: Oldenlandia corymbosa var. corymbosa (assembly GCA_949775105.1). Lineage (NCBI taxonomy): Eukaryota > Viridiplantae > Streptophyta > Magnoliopsida > Gentianales > Rubiaceae > Oldenlandia > Oldenlandia corymbosa. The sequence goes on along the minus strand of OX459119.1, from coordinate 35,571,546 downwards.
GCTGACTAAATTGCTGGGGTATGGTTATGAGATACGATACAAGAAGAGGTATGAGAATAATGTTGTTGATGCCCTCTCAAGGAGAGTTCATACTGATGACACTGATGACACTCATCAAGGTCAATTTTGTGCTATAATTTCTATACAGCCTGTTTGGATGTAAGAAGTGATTAATAGCTACCAAGGTGATGAGTTTGCCACTGATCTGATTGCCAATATCATGGTTGATTCTCATTACCAAGGTGATTATCAATATGTTCAGGGAGTTTTAAGGAGGAAAGGGAAGATTTATGTTGGGGATCTTTCATTCAAATATAAAAATGAACTACTACAGATGTTTAAAGTAAGCCAATGTGGAGAGTTCAAAGTTGTCATAGTTGCAAATTAACATATATGTAGAACAAGGAGTTTAAATGGTACCATATATTAATGTACAGTACATATACTATTACACTATATTTTAGAATATGCTAATAGGAGTTGTGAATACCTTTGTATTCAGTGAATATAATGCAAGTAGTCTGTAGTAGGCAGAAATCGTGATTTTGGTTACTCATTGCTTTTGCTAATATACTTTACATTTCACCAAAGGAAAAAAAAAAGTACTATCAATTTATCAGCTACTGAAAGAAAAACTATATATATAAAAAAAAAGTAGCAACAAATCTTATTTATTCATTCAAACACAAAAGGGGAGATCGTTGAACTAGAATTACACCCAAAAAAACAAAAAAAAAAAACATAACTCTTACATTAGAATGGATGAAACACTTTCCATTCGCGCCTGAAAATGCACTGTTGTGTGGATTGGGTTCATGCCGATTTTTTGCCATGTACTACTAGTATTTCTTTCCCTTGGACATGGATCCTTGGAGAATACACTTCTTCCACTTATAAAAATTTTGGAGTTTTAGTTGTCTTTCTTACACCACAAGTCTTCTTCGAAAGTCAGGATCAGCATAAGGTAGGTGTTAACCAAATCAAAGGTAAAGAACAATCTTCATCACCTTGAAACCTTGGGAGTACTGTAGTAAATGTCTCATCACTCAAATGAAACACACCAATCTCTTTACGGTTCACATTCCCGCACCCCCAAACATGGAAAGTGTGTTCAAAATATATGCAATTTTGGCGGTTGAAATTGGAAGCACAAGAGGAAGATGTAACTGCATCACCACGTTCAGTAAGAAATATGGAATGATTGTCTTCCAACTTGAGTGTTTCTACCCAACTGAATTCTTCATCGCCACAACATGAGTACCTCTTTTCCTTGGTATTGGCCAGTTTAAAGACTTTAAATTTCAAAGGACTGATATATCTTTTAACCAATAATAAGCCTCCATCGGAAGCTTCCACCAAACAACAATAAGAATGTTCGGAATCATCCTCACCGTGTACAATCTCAACCATGGGAAAAAACTGGTGATCTTCAAGATCACAACTTTTGTAGTCAAACGTAACAAGCCGACTGTTCAACTCCACCGCATACAATAATCCATTGTGAAATATGATGTCCGAGAACAGTTTATCACGGTAAACTACCCAAGACAGTTGGCCTTGTTTTCTCAGGCCTAAGCCGGAAGCAAGTCCATCATCATGTCGAAAGGGGCCAATTGCAGCGACGACAAAATCATTCGGATTTGTTGTAGGATCGCAAGACAAAACTACCCTTTTGTAGAGGGCCGGCTGGGGATTATTAACAGTGCAAGGCATTATGATGTTCTTTCCGGTGAAGGGATTGAAAAGCTGAATTGAATAGCAAGGATAGCCGATATCGATCAACCAACCATGAGAGGAACCTACGTAAATATCATTGCGTTTCAGAGGAACTTTGAATTCACGGCTGCTGTGCACTTTATCTTCCTTGACGTTGTAAAGTTTCGAGAGCTGATATTTGCACGAGCCGCAGCAGTCGCCGCGGCCCATGGAGTCATCATCAAGTGCTTCTCGCCGCCTGGCTCTGTTGGCATTCACTAGAAACAGGAATGGTGCCATTGCAGTTGTACGTAGTTTTGGTTTTTTATTTACCGCTACGGATCGAAACGATTTGCAAACGGCCCGAATCGGACGTAATCAAGAGCATCATTCAACAACTTATCCAGAATCACACCCAGAAGTTCTTCAGGAAGATCAGTCCAATCCATGGTGTTGATTAGAGCAAATTAAGAGAGCAGCCAATCGGGATTGCGTTATTTATAGAGATTTCATGATCGAACCTAAAACAGGAAACCATATGGTTGTTGGTTTATGTTCAAAACCGAATTAATACTTGAATTGGAATTTTTTTATATATTTATAAAAAAGGCTAACAAATAATAGGACAATCTGACAAACATGCATATGAGTGCCAGAGTTGCTATAAACTGTGTAATGAGTCTGTTTAGATAACTTCCCTCCACAAATGTTTAACTTTAAATAAACAAAGAATTTTCTATTTACCCCTAATTGAATACTTTTTTTTCCACATGTACTTCATCCCTTTTATCATATTACCCGTGTACCACATTTTTCATATATTGTGTAGTTTTTTTGTTTTATTCCAATGTGTCAAACTGAAAGTATTCATGCTTCCTGAGGGAGGGAAAAAATCAAATTCGTAGAGCAATTCAATCAAAATTCAGAATCTTCCAAAGAACCGTGACACAACTACATTAAGCCCAAAAAAAAAAAATTAAAATTAAAAACTTTTTGATTTTAACTAAAATAAAGCCCTAAAAACAGCGATATTAACCAAAAATATCTCATTCATAATACGAACTTGCCTTTAAAGTGGAAAAATTAGAAGGCAAATTAACGACAAGTTAATGGAGTAGCAGATTCTGCGTACCTAGAGATGGATGGATAAAAACGCTCGGCAAAGAGAGAGAGCGGCGAGTATTTCACCTCAAGCTCCTGTAAAGAGGAATTTACCCTACAATCAAGAAAAGGATAAAATGACATACTGATTTGAAGTGTATAAGCTTAAGGGGTTTACAGAGCGTGGGCTCCTGTGAAAGCCCAGTCCAATTTCTGATGGTTTAATCTACAAAATTACATTTTGCCTCCTCAAGATTTGGTGAGATTACCAAATAAAATACCTTGAGTTTGGCCAAACTATACTAATTCCTTCTAAATCCATGTGTGTGTATATTGAGTTTGGCAAAACAATATACTAAGGCAACCATTATTGGCGCCTGAACGAAGTCATTATTATGGCCAGATTTAAAAATTGGAAGAAGTGGAACACCACAAACATAAAACAATCGACTACAACACAACTAATGGCTATCTTCAGAGAGATTTAAGGATCGACTTAAGTCAGAATTTTCTGGATATTAGCATACTTCAGTACATCTTTGTATCGCAAATTGTTATCTTACCAACCAGATGTTTGATGCTTCTGTTTAAATTTGTGAAGTCATCATCACACAATAAAGCTACAACAGACAAGACAAATTCTGCAGTTCATCAGTTCACACAAATTTTTTCAGTTCATCAGCACTGGATTCATTTCGTGTTACTATCAACATGTGTAGTTATAAGCATCCTGCAATAGTGCAGTGTCCTTTGCAATGAAGTAACCTGTAGTAATTGATAGCGCGCTCTATCATTTACCACTGATTAACAGTTTTGAAAAAGCAAAGCAAGATTACAATCCAGTGTGATAGACTCTGATCCTAACCCTTGGACATACTGAAAAAAAAAAAAAAAAAAAAGCTGACAAACAAAGTTAAGCTAGTCACCTCAAGGTACCATTACGAAAGCCACCACCACAACCGCCGATATTGAATTTTGTCTCCAAGAAGGACAACTTGGTGTAATCTGGCAATGTCTGAACAGGAGGAAACATGAAGCGTCAAACCTGACTTTAGGGCAATTTTGCTTCTGTCTTCCAATCACTTGACCCAAATCAGACAACTGCACTGTTCAACCTGCACACAAAGAAAATTGGACGTGTATGGAGTTGGAATACAATTAAAATCTTGGATATCGTACACAAAATAAAACGCAAATTTTGAAAAGTGAAGGTTGGGATCCTTGGGGGAAATGCTGAGGAAGGGGGTTATACAAATTACAAAGTCCTGGGTCCAATGCCAAATAAAAGGGTAAGATTAAAATTGGGGCCTCCAATAACAAAAAACCAAGTAGAATTTTCTCTCTGTCGGAATATGTCCGGTGAAAGAAACTTAATAGCAGTGAAATGTACCTGCAGGTGTTAAATATTTTCAGCAATAGTTTGATGCTTGATTGCATATTCACATATAGCACCTGAATAATTCCACATCCAGTAAGTTTTCTGGATGCTCGGAATAAAGGATAACATAGAAACCAATCAAGAGAATAAAGCAGACTAAATAACAGAAGGGGGAAGTAGGAGAAAATTTCAGGTGAATCAAGAGATTGAGTAGAAGACAAGATACAAAGGATTTTACCATCAAGTGCCTTATGGTGTTGGTTAGACGAATGTATGAATGGAATCTGTTTATGACGGTTCAATCAGGCCTCAGAATCTTTTCAATGGAGAACAGCTGCCATTCCAGCAATAGCAAATTAGCTTTCTTACCATCTCATTTGGCAACTGGACTCTAACATGCATCTAACATTTCATAAACACCAAAATAAATTACTTTGAATCTAACCCCCAGAGTCCAAATAAAATCTACCTGGAGTTACGTGAGAAACACCCACGTTCCACAAACATCAGCATAAGTCTATCTGCTTCCTCACCCTGTCCATCTAAGATCAATCTTTTGCTCACTTCCTCACATAATTTAAGATCGGGTATAAGATTCCGCTTAAACATTCGGCAAGCCACTTTGTATGATGAGAAAGAATCCCCTTTTCTCAAATAACTCTCCAGGAGAATATTGCAGGTACGCGCATCAATTTTAGAAGCTGTTCTAAGGACCTTCCCCAATAGTTTATATGCTTGATCAAGGTTTCCCAAGGAGCAGAGTTTATTGATAACCTGATTATAGACAGTTCTGTACTCCTGTCTCTGGAGCATCTTTGATAACAATTTCAGTAAATCATCCACCCTACCCTGCTCACAGTACCTGTGAATGATTGCACGGTATGTCACAGGCGTAGGAAGCAGGCCGCTGTGAAGCATCTTTTCTGCCAGTTTAGTTGCCTCGTCTATTCGACCTTTTCGTCCCAATGCATCGATAACAGTAGTATAGGTGACAGCATCTGGGTGTTTGTTGTTCAAATACATGTCATCAAGGACCGAAAGAGCAGCATCCAGGTCATCCTTTTGACAGAATCCATGTATTACAGTACTAAAATTTACTACATTTATGGCGCATCCTTTGTGAAGACACTCCTCCATAAATTTCTTGGCTGTTTCTGTTTTGCCTGATTGACAAAGAGACTGAATTATCAAATTAATGTCCACCGGAGTTGGGAAAAACCCCTTCTTGATCATTTCCCTCACAATATTACAGGCCTCCAACAGCTTCCCTTCTCTACGATATCCATGCATCAGAACACTGTAAGTGATTACATTGGGTGCCCACCACCCGTCCTCACTTGCATTCATCATCTCTCTCGCTTCAGATGACTTCCCAACTTTGCAAAGCCCATTCAGCAAAGCCGTGTAAGATACTGTATTTGGCTTAAACCCACGTCTGTACATCTCCTGGAGCAATTTTTTAGCTTTATCAACCTCTCCTACATGGCAAAATCCATTCATGACAGCCGTGTACGTCACAACATCAGGATTGCACCCCTTGGCAAACATTTCGTTGAGAAGTTCTTTCGCTCTATCCATCTTCCCCTCTTGGCAGAAGGAATCAATTACTGCACTATACTCAACTTTATCAACACGGTATCCTTTCTCTCCTGCTTCCCTGATAAATCTCAGAGCTTCATCTGCATGGCCATGCTTGGAAAGCGTATGGACGAGGGTCCTATAGGTTACCGGATCAGGAATTAATTTGCTATCCTCCCACATATTCTTCATCAATTCTTTTATCTCATTGATTCTCTTGTTCTTGCAAAGAAATGCAATCACAGTGCTATAGCTGACCTTATCTGGTGGACAACTTTTTGATGGCATTTCAGCGATCAGCTGTAATGCACACTCAAGTTGGTCCGAGTCACAATATCCCTTGATCAAACAGTTATATGAGATAACATTCGGCATGATCCCAACAATTTCCATTCTTTTCAAAAATCTTAAGGCCTTCTCCATTTTATTCGCCTTCACCAAAACATAAACGGTGGTGTTACATATCGTCAAATCAGGTCCAACCCCTGCCTTTTGCATCAAAGTCAATATCTGCAATGCCTTTCTCAAATGTCCTGCTCGACTAAATGAAACCATGACATAACCAAAAGCCTCAGGTGTTCGTTCAATCCTTCTCCGAGCCATAAGCTTTAGAACTCTCTTAGCTCCTTGGCATAACTTGGTCTTACTAAGAACTTCAAGCATAGTATAATACACAGCCTCATCATGTCGATATCGCCATTGCCTATCAGCCCAGTAAAAGAATTGTAGAGCATTCCTTTCATCAGACTGAGATTTTAGCACAGCACAAACTTGCACTGGCTTCAAACTTCTCAACAGTGTCCTCAATTGCCATTCTAATTTCGGAGTCCATGCCGACCTGCAATCAATCATCTTGCATACTTCCTTGACCAGAGGATGTCTTAATTCATCTTCAACATTACTATCACCAACTCTTCTCGCATTCTCTTGGTTATGATTTCGGTTCCTGTTCCTACCATGTAAATCCAGAATTGGAAAATCATCAATATCGTCACTTTCCCCTTCTTCATCTAAATCTTCAATATCACTCCCATCATCACCATTCTCCTCTACATCAAAGCTAGCACTAATATTACAACTCTTTTTCCAGCCTAATTCCTCGGCCCTAAAAGACCCATCTCTAGAATCACCAAAATGATTACTTTGCCCATACTCTCCGTAAAAGTAATCTCCTTTCAAGTGTAAATCTTCAGGGTTTTGGTTTTTGGATGAGTATTTTGGAGTAAATCCATTATAGACCAAAGGGTTTCTACAACAACCCGTTATATATTCAAAACTAGGCCTATTACGAATTAGAACACTATAAATACTTCGAGAATGAAAACCAAACCTGTTAAATTTACAGTGCATTTTCTTCCAGCGAACTAAAATAAGGCCTAGCCTATTCAACAACATAAGAATTGAAAACAAAAAAGAGAAAGCTTTTGAGTTCTTACTGTTTCTGTCTTTCATACGACCGGATCGAATCAAAGCCAAACTCGAAAAGTAAACATTTCTTTCAGAGGATATGCAGCAAACATCTGCTCTGTTTTTTTTCCCCCACAAAATAGGGCCAGTAATAAATAGTAACATATCCACTATTCCCCAATATTTATCTTTATTATCAAATCGATTCCCCTTACTTTTACATAATTATGATTTCTTCCTCTGACCGAACAACTTTATCTCCATTGGTCCCTATTGACTAACATAAATCTGTTTACAAAGTTATACAAAGTTATACAAAAGTAATTCTCATGTTTACAAAGTTATACAGAGTTATACAAAACAAAGTTATATTATTCTCATGTTTACTTTAACTCGAATTTTTTTTTTCACTTTCTTTATTTTTTTAATTTTTTTTAATAATCTGAAATTTGAAATACAAAATAAATTAATTCTTAAAATTTAATAATAAACTAATTATACCATTACCAACATATACAGGTTAGGAAGTATAATAAGAAAAAACCTAAAATAAAATAAAAATAAGTTTTTAAATAATACAAAATAATGAAATTACCTAACTCACGTGCTTTGACAAAGTGTTGACTATTTCGTCAAAGTTTCTAAGTTGACGATGATGATAAAGTCGACACAACCTTGATAAGTGAGTGCCGATGGCTACTGTTAATGGCTTAATGCATCCATTTCAGATAACCTAAAGAGAAAACCCATCAAACACCCAGTTCCCATCCATGAATTTCACCAGTAGATTGTAGTCCTTTACAACTTTACTATTTTTGTTCTGCCGGAGGAAGAAGAAACTCTTCTTGTTGTTGGTTAGCGATTTTGGAAATTTTGTTAGTATTCAATTAATTAGTTTGATGAAGAATATCTGATCAACTTGGCTGTGATGTTTTTTTTTTTTTTTTTTGAACTTATGTTTCTGTAGATCCTATTTTGGTAATGATACTAAACTGTTTGCATGGACTCAGTAGTTTTAACATAATTACGATCTCTTCGTTTGACCAAACATATCTATTTCAATTAGTCCCTAACTCCATATTGACTAACATTATTATCAACGTATATTATAATTGCTTAATGTATATTTGAGTTTGGTAGTCCTTTTTAAGTATTAATAATTAGGACTTTTTCCACTTTATTAATCCAAGAAAATGAAAAGATTATATATGTTACATTTGATATTCCTTTAATATTATGACTTTTGATATCCTTCCATTGATTTTTTTTTAAGACCATTTATGAACAAATTAATTCATTAATAGTCTTTTTACACTATTGACTATGAGTTTTTTTCGCCTCCTCTTTTTTAACCAAGAAAATGGAAAGATTTTATGTGTTACATTTGGTCCTTTGATGTCATGACCTTTTATCTCCTTCCATTAATTTATTCTTTTATTTTTATTTTAAAGATTATGAATAAATTAATATTCTTTATTAGTTAGGAATTTTTAACCCAATAAAATGAAAAGATTTTGTATGTTACATTTTCTATTCTTTTAATGTTTTGATATTTCATTTTCTTCCATTAATTTCTCTTTTATTTTTATTTTAGAAAATTTAGAACAAATTAATGTGCCATGATTTCAACTAGAGCATTTTTCTAGCTTCAAATTTTTCATATGTCTTTTATTCTTCTCTTTTTTGAATTTTAGGATTTTATTAGTGAGAATATAAATAAATTATTCTATAATTCTATAACTCAAATAGAATACTAAGAGTTTCATATCTTTTTGAATTTTTCGGTATATATAGTTCTCAAAAATAAGAGTTTTGACACATTTATCTTTTTCTTTCTTACAAGTGTTCATCCTCTGCTCTCGATTGTCTTTCCATCCCAAATTCATTGAAGGTAATGACCATTAAGTTTAAATTTTTCTTTCTTTTATTCTTTTTTTTTCCATTGTGGGATAGGTTGTTATGTAAAAATTTGATTGTATTCTATTGTTCATTTTGTATACGTGTGTTTTTGTTTTCCTAAAATTGGAATATTATTGTATAGTTACACTAAATTTTAAAAAATATTTATTTACGCGCAAAGCGCGTTTATTCCATTTAGTAATACTTAAATTTTGAAAAAATTAAAAGTACAAGATGTCCTACAAATATTCATTAGAATAATTTTATTTAAGTTTATTCTAATATAAAAAGTAAGCAATTGAAAATATTTAGATGGGAATTTTTTTACCAAATGTAATAAGATTCTAAAAGTTAAAAAAATGGACAAACAAACAAAATACCAATGAGCATTTCGAGGTGTGATATCCAGATGAATTTTACCCACTGAATACGACCATTATTAAGTTATAAGTGAATCCAACAAGCAAGGCGATGCTTGGTACGATGAGAAGCAAGCGAATGCATATGTTATACAAATGAAATTATTTATATGATTATTGAGTTAACTGATTTAAACGAGTCAATTCATTGAAAAGTTCATTTTGTTATCGTCGAACTATGAAACAATACAGTAAAGTGGACTTAAATTTATGGATATAGAGTGTAACGCAGCTTGGGTTAAAAACTTAGTGCTTGTTTAGACGTCAACTTATATTTCATTTTACCACTTAGAAGTAAAAAGTATTTCAAGTTGAAAACTAAATGGGAAATGAAAATGTTGTTTGGACGGTATTTTGAGCAAAAAGTTATTTGAATGTTGGTTTTGAAAAAATATTTTGAGCTACATTTTGAAAATATCAAGTACGAGTCAACACTAAACAATTAAATACTGTCAATTATAATCACTGCAAAAAAGAATTTTTCCAAAAATAATCACTCAACAACGGAATTCTGCCAAATTTGTCACTGAACTATTTGTAGTTCTAAAATGGTTATTACACTAACAAAAAGTGTTTCAAGTTAGAATTTAAAATATAAATCAGATCGTTGTTTGAATGATTTTTTTTTTATTGGGTTTTGTGTTTAAAAGGTAAAATGAGACAGAATGTAAAATGGAAGGTTGGCGAAACAAGCTATTAATAAGTGATTAGTGATTAGTACTCAGGAAGTGAGAAACAAAACTACATAACCTTTAAAAAAAAAAAAACTGAAGGAAAAGAAAAAGAATATAGTAGGAATATAAAAGGATGCCAAGTAGAACAAACATCCAAAGGTTCCGACCACCAACATAAGACGGGGTCGGTGACACGTTTGCAAATTCTGAGGCCGTAAAGCTTGCCTGTGATTTTCCGCCTCAAAAAAACAAATTTCAGTGTTTCCATGGAAAAAACTTGGTGATGAGCAAACCATTTTCAACCTTCTTTTTTCTCTTCTCGCCTTATTAGAAAAGCTCTGGCACTTTCTTTTTCCCTCGCTGTCACACAAACACGCACACAAAACACCAATAAAACGAAAAAGAACAGACTTTTCAGTTTTCATCGTGGTTATACCACAAGAATAATACTCCATGTTTACAAATGTACTGGGGATTTTCCAAAAGAAACGTTTTCTAATTGGGACTTTTTCGCTTTTAGTCCTCTTCATATAGGAATAGATGATTTTGAAGTCAAATCCTACTTCAACTTCTCAAAATTGCTTGGTTTCTTCACCCCTTTTCTGCCCATGTAACAAGGATTTAAGGGTCAGTTTGTTTTCGAATAATTTCCCATTGAAGAGGAGAAATGGGAGAACTTGTGATTGGAATTCGATTTCTTCTCGGAGGAATTGGATAATCTTCAAGGGCTGTATCAGCGGAGGAGGCGGTGGTCCTGGTACTGGAAGGCATCATAGTTTGAGGGCTAGAGATGTTTCTAGTTCAGCTAGAGTTATTGTGCTGAAGAGATTTCCTGAGGATCCTGAATTGGAAGAATCTTCAGCCAATTCATCATCTAGAGATTTTAGCACCAGTAGCAGTAATAATAATCACAATTTTGTTGGTTTTGAAGAGGACCCTTTTGTAGATAAGTTGAGAACTCAATTAGGAGTGATTCATCCACTGCCATCGCCTCGGATAAATCGCAATATTGTTGGGCTGTTTGTTTTCTTTTTCTTTGTAGGAGTAGTGTTTGATAAGTTATGGACTTCGAGAAAGAAGAATAATAGTGATACTAGCAGGAATGACGGCAAGTTTGGGGGACTATGGAGGTCACAGGTTCAGATGCCTGCCAGCCTTTCAACATTTTTGGAGAAGGATTTGCAGAGGAAAGAGTCAGTGGAATGGGTTAACATGGTGTTGGGGAAGTTGTGGAAAGTGTATAGAGGTGGTCTTGAGAATTGGATCATTGGCTTGTTGCAGCCTGTTATTGATAATTTGAAGAAGCCAGACTATGTTGAAAGGGTTGAGATAAAGCAGTTTTCCCTTGGGGATGAGCCATTGTCAGTCAGGAGTGTTGAAAGAAAGACCTCTCGCCGTGCCAATGACTTGCAGTAAGTGGATTTTAATTCTGTTGTGGTGATCCTGTGTTTTTTTGCGCTTCATGGCTTGTTTATTTGCATTGGCTGAAATTCTGAATTTATGGATTTGATCCAGCTTCAAAATGGTTGCTTATTATTATTATTTTTTTAATCTCTCTCCACATGAGTTTGGTTCAGAGAACTTTCTGTTTTCATTATTGGGTTGGAACACAATGAGTATACAAACAGAAAAAAAGGGCATAAGACCAACATAATTTCAGAGGAAAAATAGTAGAATGATACATTGGCTTAGGATGCAAATTATGGAAACGTAGAACGTAGGTTATTCTGAAAACAAGGTGGCTAATTTGTAGCATGTAAGTATCCATACAGAAATGAGGGTTGGTACGATGTGGGTTCAAGAAGAAAATAAATAAAGTTGAAAAACTGAACCATAATATGCAGGACGAGTTCGGACAATATTGTGCATCTTCTTTCAGAATTTAATTTGTTGTTGGATTAAACTGCCTATCTTGCCTGCTTACTGTATGTTTATGAGTTTACCTGGTCCTGGATCAGGAGATTGGATTTTCTTAGATCTGCGGATGATTTATTTTCATATCCTTTGTGCTTTCAAGGTACCAGATTGGTCTCCGTTACACAGGCGGTGCTCGTATGCTATTATTGTTGTCACTGAAATTTGGCTTGCTGCCAATTGCTGTACCTGTTGGTGTTAGAGACTTTGACATTGATGGTGAACTCTGGGTGAAACTGCGATTAATACCTACAGTGCCCTGGGTGGGAGCAGTTTCTTGGGCATTTGTTTCTCTTCCAAAAATAAAAGTAGAGCTGTCGCCATTTCGCTTGTTTAATCTGATGAGTAAGTTGCTTCATACTCTGTGGGCATCTGTGGCTATGTGTGCTTTGGGAAAATTGTAGCAATTCTATTTGACCTTAAAGGAAAAATTAAAAGGGAAAGCGAAGTTTAGTTCTCACAATCATTGCTGTTCGATTCAATGGGGATTTGTTCTTTACCTTTATCTTGGAGAAGGAATAGCCTTATCTGCCGATTCCAGAGAAAGACATGTCAAATAGTTGCTCTCCTGTAGTTGACTAGAAGATAGAGTGGTGATATGTCCATGAACTAGTTTAAACACATGAATTTTCTTACTGCATGGCATATGTCATTAGCTGACCCCAAATATCGGATTGAAGGCTTGTTATTGTTGTTATCCGCATAAAAGTCTTTTATACTTGAAGAGGGTGACTGGTATTAGTGTTTCTCATTATTTTTGCTTAGAGTGTCTTTCTTTTTGTTTTACTCATTTTGCTTTATCAATGCTTTTGCTTTGGGACACCCTCCCTATTATCAGTATTACTAATTATGGCTCTTTCTTTGTTCTGTGCTCATGTTCGGGACCACTCCAGCCATTCCTGTGCTCTCCATGTAAGTTGACTTAAGCTGTTATACTTTATCTTTAATCTTTGTTACTGTTAACCACCATCCATACCCCCGCGTCTCTGCCATTCTTATTTTTTCAAATGATGAAGCTTTCAATCTTGCCCCGGTGTCTTTTCATTTGATTGCTTAATGAATCATTCTGTTCTTTGTTTAACTGATGAAAATTATGTTTCAGATTGTTATCTAGTCTTTGGTAGCCTTGCCTTGTTCTATCTTTTGTTCTTTCTTGTTTTATGTTGTTAGGCCTTTTCATACTTTGGTTGATAGGTTGATTGATCCAATGATCTGTATGGACATCATAGTTATGTGGCTTGGACAGTTTTCATTGCGTTGGTTTTAGAGTTATTCTATTCATGATTACAGACGACACCAAATGAAAGAAAGAATGTTGAATCTGAAGAAATTTTCTGCATACTTTTCAGTTCATATCTCACCTTTTCAATGTAACCTCTCATTTGGTATTGGAATTGCGGAGGTGACCAGAAGAGGAAGTAGATATCCTAGATCTCTCTTTCCCTTCCCACATTCTGTTGTGTGATATATGGACAAAGCTGCTTGTAAAAACCTACCAAAATTGAGTGTATGACGAGTCTCTCATTTTCAGTTACTGATGTACCGGTCTTTGTGTGCTGTATGAAATTCATGTTATGCTACCTTTTCATTGCTAGCAAAAAAGTAACAGTTCTATGTGCTAGGTTTCTGAAGAAACTTCTCACCGAGGATTTACCTAAGCTATTTGTGCGGCCAAAGAAAATTGTTTTAGACTTTGAGAAGGGAAAAGCTGTTGGTCCTGTTGCAAATGATATCAAACCAGGAGAAGTTCAAGAAGGAAATAAAGATTACACAGGAGAATTATCAGTGACTCTTGTTGATGCACAAAAACTTTCCTACTTTTATGGTAAGAAAACCATTTACATCTGAACCATTTTTGAGTGACGCATGGATAAGTGCATTTGATTCAATTTTTCTGCCTAAGAACCCATCATCTGGCCATTTTTCCAAGTTTATTCTGCCCAGCTATTATAATTGAAAATGTTAGTGCATATTCATTTTATATGATCATATCTTTTCCCTTTTCTCATAATGTTTTGTGGGCCTCGATTACTCAGGTAAAACAGATCCATATGTTATTTTGTTCTTGGGAGATCAAGTTATACGCAGTAAAAAGAACAGTCAAACCACGGTCATTGGACCACCTGGTGCCCCTATATGGAATCAGGTCAGTTATCTAGCCTCATTGATGGGTAAACCCTTTGTTTATCTCCTGTTGTGTTGTCTTGCGTCAGGTCTCATTTTAGTAACACCCGTTCTTGTCCTCACAGGATTTCCACTTGCTGGTAGAGAATCCTAGGAAGCAAAAGTTATTCATTGAAGTGAAGGATTCCCTTGGATTTACCGAGTTCACTGTTGGTACAGCGGAGGTATGCATGAATTTAAATTTAGAGAGAAGAGAATGCAAATTGGGAACTTTAATATTTGTAATGCCAAGATTTTTTAGGCCTTCCGTAATTGAAATGGCGAGGGAATATTTCCTTTTGCATATTGTTTTCTGCATTAATTTTGTTGCCCTTGTTTGAAATAATATTCTTCAGAAAATTTGTGAACTCTATGTTAGTTCTAGAACTTTGAGCCAAGAAATCAATAAATGAATTTGAGAGATGAATACAGTATATATGATGGAATTAAGTTAATTTCACTGAACCAGCTACTGTTTACAGAGTAACAATACTGTTTACAGATTGATCTGGGATCTTTGGAAGATACTGTACCTACAGACAGAATAGTAAGCCTTCGAGGTGGATGGACACAGTTTGGGAAGTCGTCAGCTGGTGAACTGCTCTTAAGGTTGACTTATAAAGCATATGTTGAGGATGAAGAAGATGAAAGGACTGAGCCTAACTTACAGGATAAATATGCTTCAGATGATGAACTTGATGCTGCAATTTATGAACAGAATGGAGTTGATTCCTCTAGTTCAAGTGAAAAGGAATCTTTTATGGATGTTCTAGCTGCTTTAATTGTCAGTGAGGAATTTCTGGGAATAGTAGCTTCTGAAGCTGGGGTTGCCAAACCTTTAAATAATTCAAAAAATGCATCAGATTCAAGGTTGACTGGGACTACGATTGGATCAGTTCGCCAAGCTTCTGTTAGTGATTCTGAAAACTCTGATGGTGGTTCTGGTAATTTTCGAGGTATTTTTCTTCTTGTCACTCTTCTTCGAAGTGTATTAATAGAACCTACAAATTGAAAGTATTTTTTTAATACTCGTTATGTATTTGGATTTTAATCGCAGGGTCGGCCTTACTTTGGCTAGCTGTAGTTACAAGTATTTCTGTGCTTATTGCTATGAATATGGGCGGCTCAAGCATTTTCAATCCTTGACATCTTTTTGTTGACTGGAAAATGGTCATGGGAGCATCTTTAGGTCTAGTAAATATTGATACTTTATTGGAGCTAGCTTGTGGTTGCACTAGTATGTTAACTGACTCCCAACTCGCTCCAACTCTTAGGTGAGTTTCTTATGCCCAAGTTTATTTATTTTATATATATATATATATATATATTATTTTGTCTTCTTTTTGCGGTATGGTTATGGATATGTAAGAAAAGCAAACGGCACTCGCCAATCTCTTCTCATTGTGTGTTGTTCAAATTTTTGATAAAATGAAAAAACCAAAAAAACCGGATCCCTCTCTATCTAAGGGATGGAAGCTCAAAAACTGACTACGGCTGGTCTCTTGATTAACCTAAACCTGCTTCATTTCTTCAATGCCGTGATGTTTACCATAGTATTACTTGTTTTGTGCAGAGTGATTGAAGTTGGTGTTCAGCGATTTTGCGGGTTGGTGCTCTCCGCTGGTTAATTCTTGTTTCTCTTTTGTACATTGCTAATTCATCTATAACTTCGTCAACTTCAGGAAGAGATGTATGTGTATCTTTTGCGGCCAAATCTGAAAGTTCAGACCTGGGTCTCTTTCAACTGTTTTCTTGTTAGGTTTATTACACTCCCTCCCCCAAAAATGATTGTCCAGTTTGGATCTTTATTTTTAGTTCAAATTATACTAAAATTGAAATATCAAACTAGATAATGATTGTACTGAAAGTGAAATCTTAAACTGTACAATAATTTTGAGACGGAAAGAGTATATGTCAATATGGCAAGGATGTGCAGATGAGTTTTTTTTTTTTTTTTCACAATTTAAGTGTATTGTAATCCATAATGGTTGGTCAATATAATATAACCAAAATCTAACCAAAATCGAAGGGAAAAATATAAATATCGAAATATATGTAAATATTTCAGTGACTATCTTTCCCATCAAAACACAAATAAACTCAACGTTAATTATCACTTTTTATAAATTTGTTAAATGTTGGACCATTTTCATTTTATTATTATTCTTTCATTTATTTTATTGGAAAGGAGTTTCCATATAAGAGAACATGAATGTAGGTCGAGTTTTTTTTTTTTAAGTTTCTTGTATATTATTAAGAAGAACCTATTCTATTACCGTGCATTTTACTATATGCTAATCTATGAACTCTATTGACATCACTACGACTAGTTTTGACTATTTGACATGAAGAAAAATTAGAAGTGAAAGTACTAATTAAAGAGACTACTTCTTGGACTTCCATCGGGATTAGTAAACTATTAAGATCCTGTGTAAGCATCTCACACTCTGTAAGGATACTAACTCTATGAATTCTAAGTTTAGAACCTTCCTGCATAGCTAGGAGGCAAGTTACTGCCTCTGTTTGAAAAGGAGATAAGGATTATAATTATACAGTTTTGATTTGCATCACCACTCTCCTGCAGCATAATGTGAGACCAAATCATACGAACCATCAAAAATAATCTCGGAGCAGTCTCTGTCAGCGTTCTGAATATAGGGCGAGTTGAGTCTCCCTACATCCTTTCCTTACTAGACTTTACTCCGTTGTAACAGCAACATAGTACACCAGACCTTCAATCCTCTTTTCTTTATTTGTGCAAAATTTATGGTTAGGCTAGCAACATAGTCACGAAAACTTCCTTCTTCTACTGCACAAAGGTTGAGAAGAGGGCACTGCAACACAAACAATGTCGATATGAATAAGACACCAATGGTTTCTTAGATACAATTCCATAGTTTGTGACTAAAGACTTGCAATGAAAAATAAAGTGTACTTCAAAGAAAATAAACAAGTACCTTGCACCGCAATTCTTGAAGAAAAATTTCGCTCGCTCCAGATACAGTGACAAGCATGTGGGAATTGAGTACAACAATGTTTGGTGCATACTTTGAAGCTAAATCCAATAACAAGAGTTAGTATGTATTCCCTTCGATCCTTAATACAAAGGTATTTTAATTTGTAATAGATTTCACCTAATATGTATTTTTAATTAACGGCTTTGTTTGGCAAACCTTTCATTTTATATTTTGTCTCATTTTACCTCTTAAACACAAAACCCAATGGAAAAGAAAAAAATCATCCAAACAACTTTTTGATTTACATTTTAAATTCCAACTTGAAACACTTTTTGTTGTGTAATGACCATTTTAGAACTACAAATAATTCATTGACAAATTTGGCAGGATTCTGTTGTTGAGTGATGTTTTTGGAAAAGTTCTTTTTTGCAGTGACTATAATTGATAGTATTTAATTGTTTAGTGATGACTTGTACTTGATATTTCAAAATATAGTTCAAAATATATTTTTTCAAAACCAACATCTATACAATATTTTTATTTTTCATTTAGTTTTCAATTTGAAATATTTTTCACTTTTAACTGATAAAATGAAATGTAAGTTGATGTTGAAACAAGCACTTAAAAGTATTTGATAATAATTCCATTTTCTTCCGGAAAACTTCGGCCCCGGGAAGGCGGGAGATGATTCCCTTTATTTGTATTTGTGATGATAATAAGAGATAAATGGGTCAAAATGGAATTGGGCCCAAACATACTAGATTCTTAGACACAATGGAAATACAGATACCAAAAAATGTTAGTACGAATAAAAATAAAAAAGAAAATTAAAAAACGGGCGTTTGTTCTTAACTTGTGAAGTTAAAAAGTCACCGGCGTTTTTACCCCCGTGACGGAGTTCCATATCTTCTGGTAAAAACTTTTTCTCACCCCTTCTTTCCAATCCCGACGGAGTCCTACACTACAGATTAATTTGATCTTCTTCTCTGTCCTTTTTGCAAAACCCTAGGAAACCTCCGATTTTCGATCCGGTTACACTGCATCTTGGCAGAATTCACGACTATCTCCGGTGAGTTAATTGTTTTTTTTAGCTGTATAAATCTTTCCTTATCGGTTATTGTGTTGCCGTTCTCTTTTTCCCCGTTAATTTATGGTTACGACATGGTTTTTTTTGTGCCTACTTAGTTTCTTGGACTGATGAACTTTGAATAATAGTTTGAGTAGGCTCGTGACTGTATTTAACTATCGCATTGTCACTGTTCGTTTTGTTTTTCGAACTGGCATTGAAATTTTGCGTAAGCTTCTGTTGGTGCTCAATTTTTGTTTTAATTTTTTAGTTACACTTCTGAATGGGGATTTACACTCTGTTTCCTGTTGATGTCACAGTTTGCTGAGGATTCTGGTAGGAGGTGGTGATATGTCGAGATTCCATGTTGGGGGGAAAGTGGTGGACAGTATAGTTCTATTGAAAAAGCGGCATTGGCTATGGCGTTTGGATGTATGGCCCTTTGCGATCCTATATGCTTTCTGGGCTGTAGCTATAGCTAGTAGCATAGATATCTTCGATGCCTTCATAGTACTTGGTGGATTCTTCATTGCTCATATTTTAGTTTTCCTCTTCACGGTCTGGTCCATCGATTTCAGATGCCTTGTCCAGTACTCGAAGGTTTGCACTTACACCTTTTCTTTTAACTCTGTTGCGAAATTTATTCTGATAGTACTTTTTTTGTCATTGTATCATTATTTGCCTGTTTTGGTTCATGGGGTGGTTGTTTTGTTTATAGTTGATATGGTGTGGTAGTGAAATGTTTGATTATTCTCTTTCTTCTTTAGTCAGCTTGTACTTCATTTCCCTCCCTTTTTATTGGGGTTTCCTGCAAATTACGCAGAGGATGATGTAAGTGAATAATGAAATACTTCAAATAACTCTATCTAGGTTGGTCTGTGGAATGCTAATTTTCGATTCAGTTATCTTTTTGCTCAGTCAGGATATTCTCGGTATGTCAAAAGCATTTCATCAATCATTGTGTATTTGTGTGGTAAGTTTTGTAGCATTCGATAGTGAGCGACACTGTTATAGTAACTCTAGAGCTCGCATCATCACCAAAAACCGATGCTTTTCTTTTTCTTGTACCTGATCCTGTTAAGGAGAAGATTCATTGTACACAAGTAACAATGGGTAGACTGGTGTTGTTTATGTGAGGGGACAACCTTTCATTCTTGCTGCTACTTTTGATGACAACTTGAGGAAATGTTAGTTCTGATTTGAAGCCACAAAACTGGTACCATTAAGCATGGGCTGTAGTGAATGCTGAAGTATTAGTAACTACTGTTCTTTGAGTTGTGCTTTGGAATCCTTTTTACCTTGCCTCTCGTGAACTCAAGTTACCGTCTACTTTTCCTCTTTGTGAATGCCCCTGGTTGATCTTTTTAACAGAAAGAGTACTAATCTTGCTTTAAATCTGTTATTGAATGATGATCTGGTTGCTAATCGATGGTCATGTTTCCAGGTTAATGACATTCATCAAGCTGATGCTTGTAAAGTTATTCCTGCGAAATTCTGCGGTTCAAAAGAAGTTGTTCCGCTCCATGTTCGGAAGGTTTGAGTTTTGATTATTACCTTATTGTAATTCTATTTTTTGGGTAGCTTTTATCTCATTCAATTGAATAGATTCTTGTTTCAAGTATTTAGGCAGTTTGTCTGCCCATTTTTTCTGTCTTCTGAGAATATCTTAAATGCTGAGACTAATTTTAGCAGTAGGGCTGTGCCGTCATTTATCTATTTTTATTGTTTTAATGACAAAAAAATTGCTTCTGTGCAGCTTGCTGGTTCCTCTGCTTCGGAGAATGCGGAAGAGATTTACTTTGATTTCAGGAAGCAGTCCTTTATCTATTCAGATGAAAAGAAAACTTTTTGTAAGCTGCCTTATCCTACAAAAGAAACATTTGGATACTATCTAAAAAGTACCGGATATGGGACAGATGCTAAAGTTACTGCCGCTACTGAGAAATGGGGACGGAATGTGTAAGTACTTTCTGAGCATGATGGTACTGTTGTGTGCTTTAATTTACCTGCTGTTGGTTTCTTCTCATGTTATGCATATTAGTATATCGCAAGCTATTTCTGTTATGAATGAGATTTGGTTAACTTTTGTCCCACTTCTTTTAATAATTATGGTCTTTATACTCTGTTTCAAACAAAATTAATGTCTCTTAGTTTTCTTTTCTTTTTAAATTTATTTTTATTTTTTTGCCTTCGTGTGGGGGTGGTCTTGTTGAAGGATCGGACTATTTTGTCAGTTGTACAACCTCGCAAGGAGGGATGGTCTCTTTGAAGCTTTTATTCTCACGCCTCTGACCTCTGTCAATGATGAAGCCCTTAGTGGGTGACGGGTGTAGCAAAATTTATATACTCACACATACTCATACTCACATTTTTGCATGTATAAATGTGTGGATACATTTTCGCAGCTATTATTATATACCTTAACCTTATTGTGCATGGATCTGTAAAAATTGTAATTTTGTCCATCTGAATCCTGTCCTTTTTTATTTTTTATTTATTTTTTATTTTTTTAAGGTTATGATCTGTTATATTCTGTTTTTTTTTTAATCTTTTTCATGGCTCTGGTTTTGATTTATTTTGTATGACCTTTTCCTTCTTTCCTCTTTTGATTTCCATGCTTCAGGTTTGAATATCCCCAGCCTACTTTCCAGAAATTAATGAAAGAGCAAGTCATGGAACCTTTTTTTGTATTCCAGGTCTGTCTTGATTTTGTTTCATGGCTGCAAGAGCAAGCTCAATTTGTTCTATGCTGGTCTTTTTTGCTTTTGATGTCATCTGATCTCTATTTCTTACTTATTCAGGTTTTCTGCGTGGGACTATGGTGTTTAGATGAATTCTGGTATTACAGTCTCTTCACTCTGTTTATGCTGTTCATGTTTGAGTCAACAATGGCAAAAAGTCGCCTAAAGACTCTCTCAGAGCTCAGACGGGTGAGAGTAGATAACCAGACGCTGATGGTGTATCGTGGGGGGAAGTATGTGCATCAATTGCACTTTGATGGTCTTTGATTCTTCTCTCTGCATTTGCAATAACTGTTTATTTTTTATGTTTTAATAGGTGGGTCAAACTCCCAGGAACTGATCTTTTGCCCGGTGATGTTGTATCTATTGGGCGCTCTTCTAATCCAAATGGAGAAGATAAGTCTGTCCCTGCTGATATGCTATTGCTGGCTGGAAGTGCAATTGTTAACGAAGCTATACTGACTGGGGAGTCTACCCCCCAATGGAAGGTAGTATCTTGACTCTGATAACTAAGGTTTTTCTATTCATCTCTCTCTCTCTCTCTCTCTCTCATGGTTGTTGATCTGCATGAGACCTGTGTGAAATTTTGCATAACCGTTTGTGGCGGCATCTATGATACACCAGTAACTCATCAAGCAGTGCAGTGTCAGCATTATAACCATTGCCCTTTAGTTACTGCGTTAATTTATTGGTATGTTCTACTTATTAACAATTTCATTGTGAGATCGTGAATTTTCAGGTGTCCATCATAGGTCGAGGAACTGAAGAGAGATTTTCAGCTAGACGTGATAAAACTCATGTTCTTTTCGGTGGAACAAAGATACTGCAGCATACAGAAGATAAGGTACTTTCTGCTTTCTTTTTTAATCTGTTTTTTCTGTTTGTGCTTTCTTTTTTAACCTGCATCTTTTCTGTATCAGTTTTTGTCATCTTAATCCCTTTTATTTGTTGCAGACAGTTCAAATGAAAACGCCAGATCATGGCTGCTTGGCCGTTGTTTTAAGAACTGGATTTGAAACCAGTCAAGGAAAATTGATGAGAACCATATTATTCTCCACAGAGAGGGTATGTGCATTATGTTTATCTTATGTTCTTAGTTGGGAATTCACTCTTTCCTTTCCGCATTTGGCTTTTCTGACTTCATTTTTTCATGTAATTTTTAAATTTTGCAGGTTACTGCCAACAGCTGGGAAAGTGGATTGTTCATTTTGTTCTTAGTATTTTTTGCTATAATTGCTGCAGGTTATGTTCTTAAAAAGGTCAGTGTCGTTTGTGGATTGCTGTGTTTTATGTGTGTGTTCCATTTGAATTTAATGTGGAAAGCTACTGCTTTGGTATACCTATTTTTTACTTAAAAATGGGTTCTTTTGCAGGGACTCGAGGACCCATCAAGGAGTAAATACAAGCTTATCTTGAGTTGCTCTTTGATCATTACATCAGTTATCCCCCCTGAGTTACCGATGGAATTGTCGATAGCTGTTAACACATCTTTGATTGCACTGGCACGTCGTGGGATATTTTGCACCGAACCATTCAGAATTCCATTTGCTGGAAAGGTCAGAAATCCGTGTTACTATAATTATCTTGTGACTACTAGTTGTTTCTTGTAACATGGGTGGTTTACTCATCATGTAAAACATCTTTCCCTGGGTGGTCAACTTGGATGAAGAAAGAGTCAGTTTTGCGTCATTTGATTATTTGAATTTCTGATCTTTATACATTTTCTTAGTTTTCATTAAGGTTTTGTCATCAGTAAAACAACTTTCCCTGATCTTAGGAGTCCTTATAGATTCTTATGTCGTCATTAAGGTTTCCTTGCTCTTTGCAGGTTGACATATGTTGCTTTGACAAGACTGGCACTCTCACATCGGATGACATGGTATGTCAATTTAATGCATGAATATTCTAATTTTTGAGGTTAACTACATTTAGGAGTTTTAGTGGGATAAAAGATCATTTGTTTGGTGATTGTGTTGTTTAACATTTAGGAATTCTCTGGAGTTGGTGGGCTAACGGACAGTGAGGAGTTAGAAACCGACATGACTAAAGTGCCAGCTCGTACACAACAAATTCTTGCTTCCTGTCATGCGTTGGTTTTTGTGGACAACAAGCTGGTAAGATTATATCTTTTGGCTGTTAGTAACGTACACAGTATTTGGCTACACACAAGTTTAGATGCTATTGTACAAAGAATTCTGAATCGCATTTAATGTTTGAATTGATGTATTCAATAAGCCTGTACATCTACTCGGGAAGTGTAAAAAAAAGTATTTATATAGCACAATAAACAGATTTTGTTGGTTGGAGATAATAGCTGTCTAATCAATATGAACATGATGGTGTTAAAATGAGTTTGATCTATCCAGTGATAAGTGAAGATGACTTGTGACTTATCCATACTTCCTTCAAGGAAGTTTTAATTTTCTCCCAAAGAGTTCTGTTTTCTGTCATTCCAATAAAGGTAAAAGGACCTTATTTTAAAGTTTCCATTGTCCTGGGAATTGAACAAGGACTTTTTAAGTAATTCTGTCAATGTTGCCTGCCCTGTAAGTACAATAAAACTGTTTAACCTGGTGTTTCTAATGTAATTTACCTATTTCGGTATGACTTAAAAATATATTATTAGTATCTTGCTCATTTTTGGTAATATGATATTCATACTTGAATACAGGTTGGCGATCCTCTTGAAAAGGCTGCACTGAACGGGATTGAATGGTCGTATAAATCAGATGAAAAGGCTGTCCCAAAGAAGTAATCTACTGCATTACTATTTGTTTGTTCCTTTTCAATGTGCACATATATAGCAATGGATTTTTTGCGCTGTTTAGTAGGTTTGCAGTTATTTATTTCAAGAATTTGTTTTTTGGTTGCTTTTCCAATGATGTCTTTGAAAACTTCTTTAGGCAAAGGCAAATAATAACGCACATTTCACTCTTGGTTTTGACCAGTAATTTGAGTTGCACATTCGTAATATTCACAATCACTACTTTCTGTTGAAGTTATTCTCTAATCATATCAGTGATTTATATGTCTCTTTCAAATGACTTCTTACTACAACCAGTAATCTTTTTTTGTTTTCTTAACAAAATTTGCAGGGGTAATGGCGATGCAGTTCAAATTGTGCAGAGACACCACTTTGCGTCTCATTTGAAAAGAATGGCAGTTGTAGTTCGTGTTCAGGAGCAGTTTTTTGGTTTCGTAAAGGTTCGGATGGTTTCCCCATTTCTAAACGACCATTGCATCTAAAAACTTCTGGCATGTAGTGTATGTCTTCTTATATCTTTTATGATGATTTGGTGTATGTTTCAATTTTTATTTTCATTATTATATTACATGTATGAAAGATTTGGGATTGTTCCTTTTAGTCTAAATCCAACTGGCGTGCAATGCTATATATTTATTTTTATTTATGTACTTTTTTTTATCCCTCTCGCTTTCTTTTTGGGAACTACTCCGCTTGTATGCTTTGAAGGATGTATATGAAATTGATTCTTTGTTCTCTTTGAATTGCAGGGTGCACCTGAAACCATTCAAGAAAGGCTTATAAATGTCCCCCCATCTTATGTGAAGACCTACAAGAAATACACCCGCCAGGGATCTCGTGTCTTGGCACTGGCTTTCAAGTCTCTTCCAGATGTGTCAGTAAGTCTTTTGTATTGTTTGGCAGTAGTTCTCTTTTAATTGCTAATTAGAGTTGCAGTTTCAAAATAGAATTCCCTTGAATGTTAATTATTGCCTATGGAGTTCTTCTGTTATGCATTTCTCACCTATGGAGTTCTTCTGTTATGCATTTCTCAGTTTGTTTCCGTTGGAAAAAATCATATAAAAATTATTAATTGACTGCAAAAATCAAATAAAAATTATTAATTGACTGCCTTCAGCAAAAATAAGAAATTTGGTGGAACCATTAAGATCTGAATGTCTATGGTACTGGTAAACATGCCTCCTGTATCCCTATCTTTTGTGCATATGGACATATTTGGCCATATCTAAATGACCTGAATAATGGATGCTTTGGAGTTGTTCACATTCATGTACGATTTTGTTTTTATTTTTTATGCTGTTTGCTTTGCTTGTTTTCTCAACAATATCTCTTCAATGGGTGAAGGTTGGTGAAGTAAGAAGCTTGGACAGAGACACGGTTGAAGCTGGACTTACTTTTGCTGGTTTTGCGGTAAAATTTAATCAGTGGTTTCTTTAATTTTCTTTCATGGTATGATATTTGTTACCGGGTTAATTTTGATTTTTGCACTTCAGGTTTTTAACTGTCCGATTAGAGGAGATTCATCCACGGTGTTGTCTGAACTAAAAGGATCATCACATGATCTGGTGAGTGAATGGAATATTTGCTGTAACAGACACTAAATTTTCTGGTTTTGGGGGTTTCTACATTATGTTTTTGTTTGAGCTTATTTGTTGAGTGAATTTTCGAGGATGATAAAAAGTTACATTTTGGTAAAATTTGTGTATGTCAGGTAATGATTACTGGTGATCAAGCTTTGACCGCATGCCATGTTGCTAGTCAAGTGCATATCGTGACAAAACCTGCCTTAATCCTTGGCCGTGCTAAGACTGGTAAAGGATATGAGTGGGTTTCACCTGATGAGACAGAGGTCATTATCTACAGGTAATAGATTCTCTATGAATTCAATGTTTTGTACTTGCTCCATGCTTCTGTGATGTTTATTATTTTCTTTGATGCATCAGCTGATGGCTGATCCTTTTCGATTACCTAAATTCGTCATATATCTTTCGAGAAATTACATGTATTTGTTTACTATTTCTCTGGATTTCCTTTTGTTTTCCCTGTGTCGTTCGGAAGATTCTAACTTTCCCTTTTTGGTTATAGTGGGGACGAAGTTGAGTCTTTATCAGAGACTCATGATCTTTGTGTAGGAGGTGATTGTATAGAAATGTTACAACAGAGTTCCGCTGTTCATAAAGTTATCCCATACGTAAAGGTTGTTTTCCGTTTATTGTAGTTACAAATCTGTGTCATAAGTCATATTTCTTACCTATTGTCTCGAACTCATCAGGTTTTTGCAAGGGTAGCTCCAGAGCAGAAGGAACTCATCTTGACCACTTTTAAATCAGTTGGAAGGGTAACATTGATGTGTGGCGATGGAACAAATGATGTTGGTGCATTAAAACAGGTACAATTTCATTGGGGGCTGTCTACGATATCCCTTGTCTGATAGTTTTTTTGTCTGTATGCTGGCAGTTCCATCAACATCTTTTTGCTTATTTGAGTCCTACTTTGATATGTTAATTTGCGTTTGCTGATTACGACAAGACATAATAATTATAGTAGTGGAGTTGGTGGCTTAAGCTGGATCCTGTTCAGTTGTTTTGTAATTGTAAATTATATGGCTGTTTTTAGGGAAACTCCTGAGTAGTTGTGGTATTCAATGTGACTTCTTCAACCAGAACTGGTTAAAATTTTCTATAGGGTAGTTGGAAGAAACTGTTTAATTGGTATGATCTACATTGTGACGATCACACTTAATGCTGGACATAACATACACTTGTGATAGTGTCTGGTAGATTTGTGATAATGATGGTAGTATTTTGTCACTGATTGGATCGGTCTTGTGGTACCAACATTAGTTGTTAACTGCATTCTTTTTTCATTCCTTTATTTAGGCTCATGTGGGAGTTGCTTTGTTGAATGCGGTAGCTCCCACTCAAGGTGAGAAGTCTTCACCCGAAACATCTGCAAAAGGTGAAAATACAAAAGCTGCAAAACCCAAAAAGAGTAAACCTACTACTGAAAATGGGGAAGGACCTTCAAAGGGCAGCAATCAAGCTGTTAATCGTCATCTGACTGCTGCAGAATTGCAAAGACAAAAGCTCAAGAAAATTATGGATGAACTAAATGAGGAAGGAGATGGTCGTGCTCCCATTGTGAAGCTCGGGGATGCTTCAATGGCATCACCATTCACAGCAAAACATGCTTCAGTTGCGCCCACAACAGACATTATTCGTCAAGGTCGTAGTACCCTGGTGACTACTCTCCAAATGTTCAAGATTCTTGGACTCAACTGCCTCGCGACGGCCTATGTATTGAGTGTGATGTATCTGGATGGTGTCAAATTGGGCGATGTTCAGGCAACAATTAGTGGGGTGTTCACTGCTGCCTTTTTCCTATTTATCTCACACGCTCGCCCTCTCCCAACCCTTTCAGCCGAGCGGCCTCATCCAAATATCTTTTGTGCTTATGTTTTCCTTTCTCTGATGGGACAGTTTGCAATCCATCTCTTTTTCCTGATATCTTCTGTGAAAGAGGCTGAGAAGTACATGCCAGATGAATGTATCGAGCCCGACTCTGATTTCCACCCTAACCTTGTGAACACCGTGTCATACATGGTCGGCTTGATGCTTCAAGTTGCAACATTTGCTGTGAACTACATGGGGCATCCGTTCAACCAAAGCATTTCAGAAAACAAACCATTCTGTTATGCATTAGTGGCTGCTGTTGGTTTCTTCACTGTGATAACCTCGGACTTGTTCCGGGACTTGAATGACTGGCTGAAGTTAGTTCCAATGCCAGCAGGATTGAGGAATAAGTTGCTGCTGTGGGCGGCTCTTATGTTTATAGTCTGTTATTCATGGGAAAGAGTATTGAGGTGGGCATTCCCAGGTAAGATGCCATCCTGGAAAAGGCGACAACGAGCGGTCGCAGCCAATATGGAGAAGAAGAAACAGTGATTCCGTCTAGTTTATGATTTTTCTATCCATATAAGATCATCGGAGAGAGTTTCAATTTGACTAATTTGTTACCATAGTATAACAGACAAAAGAAAAAAACGAGGTAGAGAAACATTCTTTTTGTTTCATGTGTAGGAGAACCAAAAGTATATAATATCCATTAAGATCTTGGAAATTTTGAATGATGATGTCTAATGCAATTACTGCTTGAAAGTCTCTTGCTAACCATTCAGCGAGGTTTTTTTTTTTTTTTGTGTACTTTTTCGTTCTTTCTGTTTGGACATGTTTTGCTAATGATCAAGAGTAAATGGCACTCAAGTGGCTAACAGCTGAAGTGTAGCCACCATCAATCACAAGATTGTGCGCTGTTATGAAGCCGCTCTCATCACTTGCCAAGAACAGCACCGCTTGACTTGCATCTTCCATTCTTCCGCCTCTGCCTATCAAAAGGCTAGCCCTTTCTCCCACAATCTTAGTCACGTCTTCAGCGTCAATATCATCTCTTCCAAGGCACAACTTGTAACCATTCACGAGCATCTCAGATGGAATGCCATGAGGCGAGATACAGTTCACGCGAATCCCATGTTGCCCTAACTCACAAGCAGTGGTCTTTGCTAGGCCAAGAATGGCATTCTTGGTTGCTGTATAAGGATGTGAAGCTAGTCCTCCCATGATGGCAGCCGAGCTAGACGAACATACAATGCTGCCTCCATTCTTACCCGCTATCATTGCTCGCGAAGCGTGTTTGATGGCGTGTATGATCCCGAACAGGTTTATTCCAACGAGTGAAACCACATCCTCAATTTTGAGAGTTGTTATGCTTCCTCCAGGGCCTCCGATGCCTGCATTGGCAAACAGTATGTCTAACTTGCCTTTCCACGACACAGCAAGCTGAACAGCCGATTCAACTTCTTCTTCTTTTGAGACATCACAGTGAATGTACTTCCCACCGATGGATTGGGCTAAATTTGTACCTAAATCATCCAGTACATCAGCAATGACAACATAAGCTCCATTTTTGGCAAACAGTTGTGCTGTTGCTCCTCCAATTCCTCTTGCACCTCCTGTTATGAGAGCAACTTTGCCCTTCAGCCTGATGGAATGAAACCAACAAAAAGGGAAAATCATTAGATCATCATTTAAGCCAAATTAACTCATAAGACGACGATAATCAACTGAAGTAGTGATTATATTAACCTCTTTGCGGAGGATGAAGTATCTTGGCTCGAGTTGAGATCCATTTCATGATGAGAAAGGGAAAAAAAAATGCTGAGCTAGGGTACTAAATATATAGTAAAACTCCATGCGATTATACAGAACATCCATTTGTGAATTAAATTAGGCTGCACTCTTTTTGCATTCCCACTATCTTTTTTTTTTTTTTGTGTGTTTTTTCTTCTCATCGTTTTCATGCTTCACAACTAAATCGTATCTAAAAGCATTTTTGTCTACAATTTCGGATTTTATAAACGACCAGACAAAATGTGCCATCTTTATGAGTGTAGGTTTTTGTGCAATGCAAAGGTTGAGAAGACTATTTTTTTCCCCTATAAAAAGAGCAGGTCATAAAACCATAACGTAACGAAAATGTGTATGTTTAGAGAGCACTTTAAACTGATATCAAATGTCATGGCTGAGTCGTTTCCGGCATAATTCTGGCCAATAAATAGAGAGCAAACGGGCTATATGTATTTAGGGAGAAGAAACAATTCTGTTACGACTGAATTATTCTATTTTTACATGATTATTCTGGAAAGAATATTCCAGTATTTATACTCAACAAAATTGACGTAATGAACATAAAAAGTCAAAAAACGTGCTAGTTTGGACGTCAACTTACATTTCATTTTGTCACTTAAAAGTGGAAAATGTTTCAAACTGAAAACTAAATGGAAAATAAAAATGTTGTTTGGATGTTGGTTTTGAAAAAAAAATATTTTGAACTACATTTTGAAATATCAAGTACAAGTCATCATTAAACTATTAAATACTGTTAATTATAGTCACTGTAAAAAAGAACTTTTCCAAAAATAATCACTCAACAACGGAATCCTGTCAAATTTGTCACTGAATTATTTGTAGTTCTAAAATGGTCATTACACTAACAAAAAGTGTTTCAAGCTGAAATTTAAAATATAAATCAGAAAGTTGTTTGGATGATGTTTTCTTTTCCATTGGGTTTTGTGTTTAAGAGGTAAAATGAGTGAAAATGTAAAATGGAAGGTTGTCCAAACAAGGCTGCATGGGACATGAAAGCATTAAATGCATTCTTTAAGGTCAAAAATAGAAATAAGGCAAACTGAAGCGGATCCGTGCTCCAAACCCGACACAGAGTCTGGCTTTCAAAAACAGGCGCGCAAGACAAGTAATCTTGACCCAATCGATTCTATCTCAGATACTTGAAAAACCCTAACCCAGTATGAAAATTGAAAAAGGTAAAGTCTCCGTCGAATTTTTCCTGCGATTTATATTTAGTTTATTATAATCCGATTTACTTGACCGTTATTGCTCGGTACGATTAGAATCCAGAAAAAATCAAAATCAAATTTTGGTTATATGATTTTGTTGTTTGTGTCTAGGTATTACTGAAGCTGCGATGGAGGCGATCACCGGACGGGCTGAACCCTCCTCTTCTTCTACTACCGGCGAAAGGGTAAAGTCTCCTACTTTAAGCATTCTCTGTTCCTCTTCGAAGAATATCATGTGTTTATTTTGGTTTGATGGTTATGTTTGTTTTTTTGCTATTTGAAGGTGAGAATAAGAAGGGAATTCAATCCCTTTTAAGTGCCCGGAACAGGTACCCGTACCTCCTCTCTCCCAGGAGGAACCGGTAATTCTTCTTTTCCTTTTTCGTTTATAATTGTTTTGAAAAGTTAAAAAAAAAAAAAGAAAAAAAATTGCCCTTGTTAGTGTAGCTGTTCAATTTCTTTTAAATTGGGTGGTTTCTGTTTATTTTTGTCTGACGATTTTGTTTGCTCTACTCTTATTGCAGGATGAGTTTCCTGTACCAGTGTTTTCTCCTCCTAGCTCTCCTCGCTCTGACCTCAAAGGCTTAGGCGTTAGTATTTTTTTTTTCCCCCTTTTTCCTTTCTGTTTTGAAATTGTATAGTTGATTTTTTTTTTTTTGGGGGTGTTGTTTTGGTTTTGGTTTTGGTTTTGGTTTTAACTTTCTGTACCTTGCTTGATGTGTTTTTCAGTATGAATATGACTACCCTAATGTGGAAGATGGAGTCACCGCGTTGGGTTTTATATACCGTAGTGGGGTTATGGTAGCCGTTGATCATTATAGCACATCGGATCCATTTCCAGAAAACGTTCATGTTCTTACCAAGAACTTTTTGCTTGTCACAATTTCTGGAGGTTCCAATTTCCCAACGGACAAAATGATTCGTGATCTGAAATGTTTGGTAAGTGGTCTACATTATGAACACTATATCTTACTTTAGCTCAATCTTAAAAGATACCAGTGTGGTCCATGACGTAATTGTTTGTGTTCTAGTGCCAGGATGGTGAGGGAAGACCTTGTGCTTCCCAGGTATCCGAGTGGGTTTCTGATTTTGTGAATAAAGAATCTGCTGCTCTTCCCGATTGCTGATTGCTGGGATGAACGGGCCGGTATATCTTTTGGAACACTCCTTATCTTTTTTGGCATGCCCTGCCTACCCTTATTAATTTTGATCACTGTTAGTCATTCCCTTTTGACATTTATTATTCTGTAGAAACCTGTATGAAGATTCAGACCTTGACGCTTGATGTGGTTCGGCTGGTTGTGTTAATCTGGTTGTCAAGTATGCCGCCGCTTCCTTTATGATTACTTGTGTTGTTTGATCATATCTGCTGATAAGGTTTTGCGGTTAAGAAGTTTCAATCAATCCTGTTTTGTTTCTTTCCTGCATGTACATGTTATCAGTTCCATGTGCATGTTATCAGTTGTGCAAAAGGATAGCTTTTAAATTTTTTATCAACTGGTTTCTGATATTATACTAACTGAAGAAAAAAGCTTGGCAAAGTGTGGGACAAAATGTTATATTAAAACTAGTTTGTAACCAACACTTCTACAAATGCATTTTGGGCAGATTTAATGGCTTCTCATCTTCCACTGATTGCTGTAAGGCATGTTACAAGTTGCTCTTCTCTTTGACCAACTAAATGAGTGATCTCTGTGATCTCTTTGACCACTAAATGATTGCTTGTAACGCTTTTAGTGGTACAGTGGAGATACTCATTAGGTTGATGAATAACTGTGGAGTTTGAGATTCATACTGCAACACGAAACCTGCCAGTCTTTTAATTTATAAGAATTGATAACCGTGGCCTTTCTTTTTGGATCAGACACTATTGCTTTTATTTTTACTCTAAATTACTCCACTCTGCTTCTTTAATCAATTGAAGCCTTGAAATGATAGAATTTTGTTCGGAAGTTCGATTAGACGACATCCTTTTTTGCCCCTCTTGTTTCTAACTCTTTTTGAAGCTGATTATGAAGAGGTTATATACTCCTTTTGTCCCATAATTATTGTCCAGTTTGGATTTTCATTTTTAGTTTAGATTGTATTAAAAGTGAAATTTCAAACTGAATAATAATTTTAGGACGGAGGTTGCATATGAGAAAGGCTTGGTTGGCTAATTTGACTCTATAAGAAAAATTTATTTGACAATTTCAGACTTGAAGTTGGCCAACAAGCGAATCCATGCAGTTTTTAATAGAACAAGTTTTTGCCATGTGATTTGTTATGTTTCCCGTGGGGTCAGCGATACCATGTTTATATTATTGCAATGGTTCGAAATGTAGTTAAAACCATTCCATGAAGATGATGTTATAGAAAGAGCGTATTTTAATTTCCAAAAATATTAGGCTTAACTATTGGCTTAGCTCTTTACCCGGAAATATTCCAACAACTATTTTCGCTCAGTAAGTAGTAGTATTACCATCTTTCTAAAGTCTAACAAAAACTTCTTTCGTCAAAGTGACCAACATTTCGTATCATTTACTTCACTAGTCTCCTGTAACCTAACCTGACATAAAATTAAAAATTTGTGAATTGAAGGCTGTAGTATAATATTGGTTGAGAGTTACTACGTCCTCCGTCCCAAAATTTAGCACAGATCATTAATTAATTCTACATGGCTCGTCTTTGTTTTTTTTTTTTTTTTTTTTTTTTTCTGAAAATGTACACAAGGCAGCAGCATTTCAAAATCAATATTGGCCGTTCTTCTCTTTGGACCAACAGGTCTTATGCTCCTGGAAATACTACCGATCCTAGAGTGGAGGACAGATCGGATTCACTGTGTGTTAAGCTTTCTACAATTCTTGGCTACAATGTAAGAAATTAAATCATACAATACGTAACAATAATTATGTTTCCTGTAAAATGAATCATTCTCTTTTAAGTTCAAGTTATGCCTTGGTGAGTTAATATAGCGATTGTTTCATCCTTTGTAGCGGAGGCTGGATTGGTTCAATGGGTGGGAGAGTATCCGTTTGCGTTGTAGGTCCAGATGGTATCAAGAAGGTTTTCTTCTTTGTTTTTGCAATTAGGCGTCAATTGGAGATCATTGAATCTCCTCCCTTGATATAGTTTCTTTTTTTGTGCAAATGAAATGAAACTAAGAGAAAAAAAATCTATGTATTCTGTTTTATCATAACTCTAACTATGTTAGAAATAAAATCTCAAAAATTCTCATGTTGTCGTGTGGCATAAAAATTTTCTTATTTATTTGACGTGTGCTAAATTAACTTGAAAAAAAATACAAATATTTTTTTTAAAAAAAAAAAACAAAAATGTTGTTATTGGAGAGTTACTCCTTTTTTTTTTTTAAGAATTTCACAAGTGGCCAACGCCTCAAATTACACCCGGAGGAACATATAGAGTCAATCTCCAGTAAAACAGATCTCCCAATTAGTGCGTGTAAATCCCTCTTAACTCTAGGTCCAGAAGATTACATTATGATCCTTCATGTTATGGATCATATCAATAGCTATCAGCGAGTCCGATTTGCATATTAGTTTAGCTATTCGTAGCTTCTAAGCTACTTCCGTAGTTAGGAAAATGGCTCAAACCTCTGCAGTCTCAACTGAACAATGATCCAAATTTTTGTTAAATCTTTCAATGTAAATCTTTTATCATCCCTCAAGATCCCTCCGGCTGCAGCTTCCTTAATTATTTCACACACTGCATCCAGCACCATCACAATTAGCCTTGAATTATGTCATCGGCGGCTTCTTCCCAGTGCCGGTCTTAGGGGGAGGCTACTAAAGCCCTAGCGTTAGGCCTTATATTATTTAGGGCCTCATTTTTTAAAAAATTTTATTTGCTATAATTAATTTTTTGAATTATCTTATAATAATTATTAAAAAGATAATTAAAAAACTATACTAACATAAATATTTTGACATGCAAAGTTTGTTGTATTTTAGTTATCTTATATAAATTTTTTATATCAAAATTTTAAAGTATATTAATAAAA
The DNA here is from genome assembly GCA_949775105.1 of Oldenlandia corymbosa var. corymbosa. NCBI lineage: Eukaryota > Viridiplantae > Streptophyta > Magnoliopsida > Gentianales > Rubiaceae > Oldenlandia > Oldenlandia corymbosa. Next base: position 35,537,378 of record OX459119.1, on the reverse strand, counting down.
AAATATATATTTATTCATGTCTAATTATTTGAGGCCCCAAATTGGAATTTCGCTTGAGCGATGACTTCCAACCTGGAGCAGTGGAGCTTCTTCGTTGTGCCTCCCCATTTTCTACCATTTTAAAAATTTTACTTCATAATTAACTAAAAGTATTTGAAGATGAACACGTAGTACAAACACATTACTTTTTTTTTTTTGGTACAAACATTACTTTTATTTTCATGTCACTTTTTGTTTATTCGCAAATTATATGATAATAATGGGTTTGTAATTACATGTTCGTCACTTTCTTGGTTGTTTTGTTGATTATTTAGTAACTACCTATTCATTCTAAAATTATACTTATTTTATAATTTTTTTAATTTGTTAAAACGACACTTATTTATAAAATGTAGGGACTATAAATCATGAATTGGTACACACGACTCGGTTTAAATTGTATACTCTTTGTCCAAAAATTACAAATTAAAATTGGACAATAATTTTAGAAAAGAGGGTCATGAAAATGGAACTCAAAAGAAAAAAAAAAAAACTAGATTACAAAATAAGTTTAATTTATTAATGCAAAAATGTTAGACAAATCAGTTTCCTTCCTCTCTACAACCAAAGAAAACCTACCAGAAAATCCAATTGGGAAAACCTAACTGCAAATTTCAAGTCAAAATTCCCTCTTTCAAATCCAACGAGAATGGATGTCCCAGGATCATCGAAGAAGATGATAGCAACTCAAGAAGAAATGGTGGAGGCCAAAGTCCCACTTGGCTATAGAGACCAATGTGCCCATTTGTTGATCCCATTGAATAAGTGCAGAAGAGCTGAGTTTTTCCTTCCATGGAAATGCGAGGACGAGCGCCATGTCTATGAGAAGTGTGAATACGAGCTTGTGATGGAACGAATGCTTCAGATGCAGAAGATCCGTGAAGCCCAAGCTCAGCAAAAGCAAGGGGCGACTCAGCCAATCCCTCTTATTCCTAAAACTGCCAATGCTTGATTGTCTGAATAGGTAAAAATTTTTGCTTCAAATTTAGTGGGTTATTGTAATCACTGGTTCTTTTCCGATAATGGTGCTTCCTTTGTTCGTTATCAGTTTCTGGTTTTGAGTTTTTCTTTTGACGAAATGGTTGTAGTTTAATATTTGTGGTAGAATTTTCATTCTAATGCTTGAAATTTCCTAGTTGAGGTGTTATTGGGGTCTTGCCGATTTTGTTTGTGAGTTTCATTAAGTTATTTAGAAGTTTTCTTGCGACCCTTTTCTGTTATGTGTTTGGAAATGTGAGGTCGTTAAGCTCTTATACTTTGGTGGTAGGAATGGCATGGTTTAAGTTGTGTTTTGGTAAGTGTCGTAACTTATTTTGCTGTTTTGTCTTAGTATAATAATCTTGGGCGTGAATAATAGGTGACCATTTCTCTTCCTCCCTTCAAGGATAATGGGATTATACTGTTTGCTTCTTCAGATTACTCAAATGCTCTGTACTTGAGCTGTTATTTTTGCCCGACATACACATATCTAAGTTCTTTTCTAGCTGACATTTTGAATGTTCCTTTGATAGGTTCTTTTGAACTACTGAATTTCTTAATATAATGAGTATTCTGTCTGCGTTCTTGTCTTCTGTTCTTTCAAATAGCTAGGATCCTGGGTTTGCAATTCATTGTATATGTGTTGATTGTATGTAGTGCCTACTGGTGTAACCTTCAGATTTGCTTTCATCTTGGTGGTAATCGTGTGACTGTAAATTGTTTTGCACGCCTCTATCTTGCCTTGTCTGATTTCCTACCTTGTTCTGGGGCATGGGCCAAATTAATAAGCCTTATTAATGAAAGCATAACTCTAGGGCTTTTGTTCCTAATTTTTTGATGATATGTTTCTGAGTTTTCTGATAGTATCTAATTTTCAAACGGCTGTTCTTCAAGCCATTTGATTTGGCTGTGTTCATCATTTGGTTTTTGGGAGGTGGTGGGTCTATGAGTTATATTTGCTCTGCATTATTAACTTGTTACTTCCACACAAATAAACGGATTCTAGATTACTGGAGAATTGGAAATTTCTATCCCTATTAAACCTGATAACTTGAATGTGTTTGTTCTTGTTAATTACTTTTTTTTTTTTTGTTGGTGAACTTGTTAATTACGTTCATTTCTCTGCATGTGATCCTGTATGTTCTTGTTGTGATATTATAAGTGGAACATAAGATATACTTTTTTCACATGTGTTTATATATGCATGTGGAGATCTTTATGAATAAATGTTGACATTGGTTTGTTTTTTTGTACTTACATTGTTTTCAGCGCTGATCTTTGGCCACCATTTTCTATTCTTTAGGATCAATTTGCTTTTAAATTTGGCAATGCTATGCATTGATATGTCATTTATTTGCGTTTCTTGATCTTTCATTACGGATTGTTTGGGAATGTGCTTAGTATTAGATAGCTATTGGTGCGACACATGAGGCAAGTATTTTCATGACTCTGCATGACACAAACTCATGCTCATAATATATCCAAGACGGTCCAGCAAAATGATCTTTTGACTTTTGTTTGACTAAAAAACACTTCGATTGTTGCAGACTACGGCTTACCGTCTATAATGACAAGAATTTATCTCATATAAGAGACGAGAAGCCTCAGTGTGGATTTAGAATCTTGCTTTGCGTTTTACTCCATTTTGAATGGATACAAGTGGAAACGTTATTGGGGTCTTGTCGATTTGGTTTGTGAGTTTCATTCAGTTATTTAGAAGTTCTCTTGCGACCCTTTTCTGTTATGTGTTTAAAAACGTGAGGTCTTTAAGCGCTTCTACTTTTGTGGTCGGGATAGCATGGTTTGCTTTATTTTTTGGCAAGTGTTGCAACTTATTTTGCTGTCCTCCCTTGGTATAATCATCTTGGTAGTGAATCTAAGGTGGCCATTGCCCTTCCTCCCTTCAAGGATAATGGAATTATACTGTTTGGTTCTTCAGATTACTGAAATGCTCTGTACATAATCTGTTATTCTTGCAGGACATCATCATATCTAAGTTCTTTTCTTGCTGATAGTTTGCATGTTCCTTTGATAAGTTCTTTTGAAAGTGAATTTCTTAAGAAAAAGAATATTATGCCTGCTTTCTTACTCTTGTGTTCTTTCAAATAGATAGGATCCATGGGTTTGCTGTTCTTTGTAAATGCGATGGTTGTATGCAGTGTGTACTGGTGTAATCTTCAGATTTGCTTATATCTTGGTGGTAATTGTGTGATCGTAAATTGTTTTGTATACCTCTTTCATCTTGCCTTGTCTGATTACCTTCCTTATCTAGGGCCATGGGCCAAATTATTGGCCTTGTTTTTGAAAGCATACCTCTTAGGGCTTTTGTTCCTGATTTTGACAGTGTGATGGTATGTTTCTGAGTTTCGTGATAGTACCTAATTTTTTCAAATAACTGTTCTTCAAGCCATTTGATTAGCTGTGTTCATCATTTGTTTTGTTTTTTTTTGGGTGGGGGGGTCTATGGGTTACATTTAATCTGCATTATTGACTTGTTACTTCTGCACATATAGGTGGATTCTGGTTTACAGGTGAATTGGGAATTTCTATCCCTATTAGACCTGATAACTTGAATGTGTTTGTTCTTGTTAATTACTTCCATTTCTATGCACGCGATCCTGTATGTTGCCTTGTTGTGATAAGTGGAACATAAGGTATATCTCTTTCACGTGTGTTTATGTATGCATGTGGAGACCTTTATGAACAAATGATGACATTGGTATGTTTTTTGTGCTATAATTGTTTTCAGCCGTTGAACTTTGGCCACCATTTTCTATTCTTTAGGATCAATTTGCTTTTAAATTTGGCGCTGCTATGCATTGATATGTCATTTATTTTCATTTCTTGATCTTTCATTATGGATTGTCTGGGAATGTGCTTAGTATTCAAGCTATTGCCATGACACGACAAGTATTTTCATAACTCTACATGACACAAGCACATACTCATATTGTATCCAGCACGTTCGAGCAAAATGATCTTTTGACTTTTGTTTGAGTGAAACACACTTTGATTGTTGAAGACTAGGACTTAACTTCTATGGTGACAAGAATTCATCTGATACAAGAGACTAGAAGCCTTTCTGTGGATTTGGGATCTTGTTTTGCGTTTTACTTCATTTTGAATAGATATTTGTTCATTTTATGGACACCGTTTTCACATTTACATTTCATATTCAATGTATTCTCTTATATATCTGAGGCTGAAACCATAACATTCTCCACATGGGCCCTAAGAATCCTGCTTGGCTAAAAAGAACAAGTTTTTGGTTCTTTTATTTGGTGAAATTTGTGACATCTATTACCAGTATACTTAATACAAAACATATTTTAGAGACTCCTCACAAAGTTTTTATATTGTTTAACATCGGGATTCTAAATTACATTGAACCCATGTATGAGGTTTCATTTGCTAATAGGGTTGGTTGGTAATGAGGCAAAAACTTGGCAAGAATGAGACATGTGGAATTGGTATCTGCTTTTTTGGAGTTCTGCTTGACAAAACTGTTGAGTTGGTGGATATTTTGGGGTGAAAAATGAATATTATACATGGCCTAGGAACAAAATGAGTAGGTGAGAAGACCAATATGTTGAATAGCTCTTTCATTGAGTACTGTTGATTAGCATTTTTTGGGGCTACCTTGAAATAGTTTCGATGCGGCGTATATGAATTTTGATATTGTTAACATACCACTGAATCTAACAACTTATACATGATGTCCCAGGTGGTTGGAGCTGGTGGAACATGCCTTAGATTGTTGATGTTGGCGAAATTCTGTTGAAAACTTTTCTCTGCTGGAGTGGATTTAGCAGACTGACAATACATGTTTTCTCATTTGGTATTCAATAAGCAAATCTTCTTTGACATTGTTACAATGTTCGATTATGTTGCTATCTTTCAATGGCGCACAAATCTACTACTTTTCGCTTCATGAAATTGACACTATGCACAAGTAATGTATTTGATGAAAATATGGTCACCAAAGTTAAATTTGGAGTGAATGAAATTTGTCTTACAACACTCATCGGTGTTATTGAACCTTACCCCGCAACATCAGTAGAGCAGAGAACTCCGGGAAGGTCCCTGCTAGGTAATCAATCTTACCTGGGTAGTAAAGATGGGGGGAAATGGATGTGAGTGTAGAAGATGAAAAGTACTAGAATGGGATTTGGGGTTAAATTTGGGAACCATCATTACATGACCCAAAACTAAATTCAAACCAACAAAACGAAATGGTCCTAATGTTTCTTACACTGGTGGGATGAACAAAAATCACTTGCTGGCTTAGGAGGAGGAGTAAATGATATAAAGCCAAAATCCAAACTGATCATGGTTCAGGTTTTGTTTCATATATGTTGAATGATGATCATAATTGATACATCCACATCCACATCCAATTGATCCACCCAAAGCCAAAAGGGCCAAAAACTACATTTAATTCGTTCAAAGTTTGTGTGGGATTTTCCAAACAGCTGCATGAATTCAAGTAATTATTGTATGTGGATTTCGTGTTAAAAAAAAATTGAAGGGTGTTTTGTCTCCTTCAACTATGATTTCTCTGCATTCTGCAAAAATCTACTATGATGATATATACATATATACCGCCAAATCTACTACCGGCGTTCTAGATGCCCGGCCTTATTAATGCCTACTTCCTGAGCCCCTCCCTACCACACACATAACGCACACCTAGCTTTTTTCAGCTTCCTAGTGTTACCTTGTGACCAACTTTGGCCTTTTTCCTACTTCCCGAAAACGGGTAAAAGGATGTAATAAATTATTTGGTTTAATACTGTGTATAATTGGTTTTTAAGTGGTAAAAGTATTGGACGACATTTGAATCTCAACGTAAATAAACAAATTATCTTGATAGACTTTTACCTTGTAAAAAGAATTTAACTAGTTCAGATCGAATTAGTCGATCAAGACACTCATAGATAATCCCTTTGTCCCACAAGAATAATAAATATTAAGTTTTAAAATTTATACCAAAATTAATGGAAATTTTGTAACACAATATGAACATTTTTTGAAACGTGGGGAATAACATTTATACCAACAACACTTTGACGTTGTCTTTCATTTTTTCACCTCCTAAGAAAAACGAAAAATATGAGAATTAATAAAGTTGATTTCAAAAATATCGCAATTAATAATAATAGCTAGATACATATGCTGAATTTTACATTAGCGTCTGAAAAAAAAAACAGGGACAGGAGGGAGCAGAAGGGGGGAATGATGGCACGTTACAGTCAAAAGAGGTTTTAATTCCTTTTGTCTTCTGAATGAAATATCGTCATCATTCTTTTTCCACATTATTCTCCACAACACAGTCACACAGTCCATCCATTAGACTGAAGAGTTCTTCCCCCAGTGTTACAGTCCTACCCTGTTGTTGCTGCTGATCACTAAACCCTACTGTACTCATAGACTACAACAGTATACATGTATTTTGGGACGATAAATTAGTGTATTAATTCATCTCGTGAAATGATTCGGTAACTAATATTAAACGCTTGTTATACATATTTTGAAATAAAATTATAACCGAATTATATTTGTTACTGTATTAGTATTTCACCGAATAAATTCACGATCATTTTTAAATTATTGTTATTATCAGGAGTCAAGAATGCAGAATTGAATGCTTTGGAAGGTTGGGTTGTGGTCTCAATTGTCATGTCCCACAGAGGAGGAATGCAGAAAATAGTAGTAAATACGCTGTTCCCCAGAAGTATGCATCATTCCATTTTGCAGGAAATTCCCATCATTCTCTTTTTTCTGCCTCCTTCCTTCCCCTCTGTCAATTCCCTTTAGCCCTAAAACCTTCTCTCTCTTTGTATCTTTGTCTCCTTCTTATTTATACTGTATTTTTTTTTTTAGAAAGATGTTGTATTTTTTGATGCCACAAAATACACATATTTTCGCAAGACATTTATTATACAATTTCACTATATAGTAAAATACAGGTATAGGTGTATTTTTGCGGAGTAATTTAGGGTTTGTTTGTTTCGTTTTTTTAATATATATATTTTTTATATTGAGAATATAAAAAAATATATTAAAAATATAAAAAATTATATTAAAATAAGACAATTAATAATAATTTAATTTAAAAATACCATAAGAACTGGAAACAAACGGAGCCTTAAGATGCTAAAAGGCACACAAACAAGAGCTTGACATGACGTTGATCAATAGTCTTTACCTAGTTATAGTAGCGCGCAAACCCTAGACATTTTAGAGTTTGCACATTTGACATGAATGAATAATCATATTTTTGGATTTGATTCTGAGTTGTGATAAGAAATTGAGAACAGAGGTTTAGATTTGATACCCGTTATCAAATCGTGCATTAGAAAATGCCTCCTTAGTTTTAAAATTATTGTTTAATTTAGATTTTTATTTCCAGTAAAATTCATCAATTATTATTGATTACCAACAATAAATATTTGTTTCAACAAAAAAGAAAAAAATTGATTGTGAGAGCTTGCCAAAACAAAAAATATATTCTTTCCGTCCCATAATTATTGTCCACTTTGCCCAAAAAATTTTGTCCCAAAATTATTGTCCAATTTGACTTTTTATGGATCAAGTTACACATTTATCCTTAGTAAAAACATTATCCATACAATCTTAGTGGTTAAACAATTACTTATATAGGGGTATATCTGGTTGTTTAAAGTAAAATATAGTTAAATTTGACGAAAAATAAAATCTTTTATTTTAGTAAAACTGGACAATAATTATGGGACGGAGGGAGTAGTAATTAGCACTCTATGGAAACGGGAATCTGTGAGTGATGCATAGGCGGTCCACCCCAGATATGATGATATCAGTTTTAAACCATAGGGATTCTTCTATTTAACCCCCGGATATTCCATTTGGAGCTTTGTTTATCATTTCCCCCTTTCTCTTTTTTCTCTGTTCACCAAGTTGACTTTTGTTTTTTTTTTTACGTCTTTTCAAACCAAAAAGCAAATTCACCTTCCCTTCGCACACTGCCAGAAATGCATCAAACCAAAAGGTTTCAATGTTTTGACCCTTTTCCTTACAAAATTATTATTTTGTTTTCATCCATAACAGAAAAAATTTCTTCAGTTTAAGCAACATTTGGTTTGATGTAATCGCGATACATATATTAGGACTCTACAAATAAAACCATGACTTAGGCATAATATAATCAGCTAGTCTATCCTAGGCTCGTAACTCCTTTGTACCAACCAAAACAATATTTGGTTCGACATTTTATTTTTTTGGTTAATGTAGTACTCTTTACGTCCCAGAAAAATAATTCATATTGAGTTTTTAAATTTATACTAAAATTAGTACAAATCTCAAAACTCAATGTAGTTTTTTTTTTTTTTTTGGGACGGAGGTTGTATTTTTTAAGTCAAAAATCTTAAGGGAAAGTATTATGTATAAACTATACACACACACATATATATATATATATACACATACTACATCCATTGCATGGGATTTATGGGCCAATCCCAGCAATGTTGAGAAGCGTGAACGAAGCTGGCTTAAATATAAGCTTAAAAAAAAGCTCAAGGCCTATAATCCTTAGATCATCAAAAGGGTTTCAAACCCAAGAGGCAACAGCACGTTATTCTATAAAAGAAAGGTTTCTTTCTTTTTGCTTCTTCCATTTCTCCGTAGATATGAAGACAGAACAGTGAAAAGAAAGTGTGTGTGTGTGTGAGAGAGAGAGATACAGAAAAAAAGAGAGGGAAAAAATAGTCAAAGCATCAGAAATATTGTAAACGCAGCAGTTGGCGTTTGTTTCTGGTAATGATGAAATTTCCAGCTGATTTTTTTTTTTTTTTTTATCAGAAAAGCTCGTGATGAGAATTCTGCACACCTCTTTTGTACATACATACAAACAGGCAGATATGATGATTCCTCAGTTCCATTTTATCCCTTCTTTTAACACCATTAGCCAATTGCATTATTTATCACTCATAATCCAGCAATTTTTTTAAATAACAGTCCCTATGTAGTAATAATTAGAATTCCGAAGTACCTATAGTCCTATTATATTACAACCAGTTCCATAATATTTTAATTATGTAATTTCGAAACCTCATTCCTGCTAACTTTAATTAGTTGATAAAAATTAAAAGTGGAAATAAAGCTAATAACAATGAAACGATAATCCATCAAACAAAGACTATAAATAAATTACTCTTACAAACAAAAAATTCTTCTAATTCATCTCTTCCGTCTCAAAATAAAATTCTTGTTTAAAGTGATAGCTTAATATGGTAACAAAGAATTTTTGTGCATTTTGACCTCCAAAAAGAAAAGGGCACACAAGAATTACTTTTTTATAAATTTTCTACTTCTACCATAATAATGGAAAAATCGCAGATGAGAAAAACTAACAATAAAAACGTAGTAACATTCTCCAAAGAAAGTCATTTTCATGATCAGCATCATCATCATCTCCTCCTTCAGTCCACCCGGCCCTTTTTAAGGAATTTTGCAGTCACCCCTTCTTTAATTCTCTGATTATCTTTCTCGTGAATCCTTTTTCCCCTTTCCTTCACTTATTACTCTCTCTCTTCTCTGTTCTTTTTATATTTCCACAACCATTTTCAAAATTCTAGTAAGTCCTATATGCCGCTTTTATTTGTTTTGATTCAAGAAAGACCCTTTAACTAAAAACTAGCTTTTGAGTTGAAAAAAGAAGTAATTTGGTAAGGACCCTTTTGGATATTTGGGAGTTTCAGAATCATGGGAAGTTGTGGAAGAAATGGGGGTGTAAGGCAGTACGTGAGATCAAAAGTGCCTCGTTTGAGATGGACTCCTGATCTTCATCGCTGTTTTGTTCTTGCTATTGAGAAACTTGGTGGTCAAGATAGTATGTCTTCCTTTTTTCTTTTTTTTTTCATCTTCTGTGATCTTTCATTTTTGGTTGTGGTTCATGATCATATAGTGTTTGTGTGTGTGGGTGTGTGTGTGTTTTGTTTTCTCTGACTTGATGCTTCTTTGAATTTGTAGAGGCTACTCCAAAACTGGTTTTGCAAATGATGGATGTAAGAGGCCTAACCATTTCTCATGTTAAAAGCCATCTTCAGGTTGAAATTTCTCATCCTCCATACTTTTTTGTTTTTCCTTTGAATGTTTTTGACCCTTTATCAAACTCTTTGTTGTACTTCCATTTTTGAACTGTTTATCCACTGCAGATGTACAGGAGCATGAGGATTGACGCTGCAAGACAGAGTATGTACATTTATTTCTTCCCTTTTTTCTCATATTTCTTTCCCAAAACAACCAAATTTTTCTGTCTCAAAGATCACCAGTTGTTCTGGAATGTGGAAATGTTCACATACTGTTTTAATGGTCTGAAATTTTCCTGTTGTTTGGAAAAAAAGATTTGCAGTGATTTCACTTCAGTGATTGTTTCTTTCCACATATGGTCTGTCAAACCATATTTCAACTGATCAAAGACCATCCTTTTAGATTTTCCAATCATAGCAACTACTCTAGATGTATGTGTTTTTATGGCTAGTATCAAAATATGGTCTTTTCAATGAAATCAAATGATGCAATTTTGCTTTGTCTCTCTTGAGTCTAATTTTTCTCCCTTTTCTTGTGCTTTACTTCAATGTGGAATGCAGCTGGTGATAGAATCATTCATCAACAACAGCAAAGAAAACCATCTTCTTATTATGATCATCTCCATAGAAGTGGTATTGAAAATGATCCCTTGGGAAGATCATATCCTCCATTCATTTACACTTCTCCACCAATGAAAAGGTATTCTTCTTCTGCTATGTTTTGTTTTTTTTTCTCCAATCTCGAAAAAAAAAATGGCATGAATCTAATATTATTCCAAAGCTAGCTATAACTAGGCTATATGGCAAAGCTAGGTGCTTTTCATGCATCAGTTGAATAATGTTCCTTTTGTTATTGAAAAATCTTCTTTAATCAGAGCAAGAATCGAGAAGATGGATGGTGCAAATATTGATGATGATCAGAAATGTAGCAGCAGCCAAGGAATTATTATTGATCAGTCATCATCAGTAGTAATAAATCCGTACGGTGATGACGAAAATGAGGAGAAGAGAATAATAATAATAAAGGAAAAAATTAGGCATGATGAAACATCAACTCCTCCTCCTCCAACAACAACAACAACAACAAGCTGCTGCATTCCTTTCTTTACTCTGTCCCAAGAAGAAAATCTGGTTCAAACCCTTAATCATCCATTGGAACAAGAAGAATCTCATCATCATATTTTCAAGGTACCATTTTAGCTGAATAGTAATAACCCCACTCTACATCATCTTTGGTTTCTTTTTTGAACAGCAGCAGCAGCTTTAAAAGAGTTGTTATAAGAAGGTTGAGTGCAATTTTGGTGTTTATAGGCCTAGCACAGTAGTACTACTACTAGCTGCTGCTTTCCATTGTGTTCAAACTCTCTGCATGCACTACTTTTTTTCTTTCTTTTTAGGGTTGCAATAGTAGCAATTTGCAGTGATGCTTATGCTTTTCCCTGACCAGTAAGTATATTTGCATGGATATCTATGCATATTTTCTTTCGCATTAATTGAAAATCTCTAAAGAGAGAACCTTTCATATTTATTAACCTACTTCAAATTTGTGTCTTCAAAATACAACCAAATGGAGAAACTAATGTATAACAACTAACAAGTCTTTGGGTTTTTTGGACTACTTTTCTTAAAAAAAGATTCAGTTCAATGAATTCATTGTGTAATTGTTTACTAGAGTACACAAACCTGAGATGAAATTTTGTGGGAAAAATAGTTTGACATTCTTGTGTATTGTTTGCTTTTTCCTCTGCACATTTTTGTCTGTTAGTGTCTTTACTTTTGTTTTTTTTTTTTGGCCTTCTTATCTTTGCTTAGGAAATGTTGAGGTTACTTTCAGTTTGTGGTGTGTCTTGTCATGTTCTTCAAGAAGTTTGGCATTTATGAATAGGATTCTGTTACCCATGTCTTTTCTTTCCTTCAATTCTTTTTTTTTAAAAAAAAAAACGCACAACAAATTTTTATCTAATTCCGAAACCACTTTTTAATAATATTCAGTAGAATTTTTTATTATTTATTATTGAATATTTAAATACCAATTACATAAAATTAAAAAGCAGACCAATTACATAAAAGGTGGTGTATTGGTACTAAGCAAGCAGTGACAATCGAGCCAAATTAGATCACCTAACAAAGTAATTTCCAAATTCATGAATCGAAGTTGTGTGGGTTGGTGGGAAATTATTGAAAGAAAAGGTTCTTTCTAGGGTTTGAAATTTGGGACCAAAAGGTTCTTTCTAATGTTGTGGCAGCAGCTGTTTTCCTTCCCTTTGATTTCATTGACATTGCAAGCGGAAAAAAAGTTACAAAATGATAGTTTTAATTCTCACTGTCAATTTTGGGTCTGGCCTAGACTTTGACAAAGATTTTTGTTATTAGTTGGTATAATTAGTGTTCTTTCGGTCCCAAAATATTTATCTTATATCCTAATAGTCATTTTTTTTGAGGTTGCGCAAGTAGAAAAAAAAATTATATGCAGCTCGGATTGAAGGTCCTCATTCCACACCAAACAGCAGATCATAATTAAAAAATCCAGAGCCATAAATATGGCTCTGTAGCAATACAGTACGAATAAAATTTGGGGAATGGCAGTAGTCTTCTTGATCATTATAGTATTCCCCTTGGGCCACCTATTTAATTTTAGCATTTTTCTCTTGATCGTACTACTCTTTTTCACTTCCATGTTTGCAGACTAAATTCAACATGGGGGCAGATCAGATATATTCATTATTGCCTCTTCTGGGTTGGAATTTTCACCCCCCCTATTTTAGCAACCCTGGAAAAAAAGAAAAGACATCTGTGGAAAACCATATCTAAATTACATGTTTTTAACTTATGACCACCACTCTGAACTAGATGGAAGGAATGTAACATTTTACTTCTTGTTTAACAGGCTACTGAAGAAGGGAAAGAATTTTTTGAACCGGAGGGAAGTCGAAAGCCGAAAATCAATGAGGGTGAAGAAGAAACTGAAGGGGAAAATGGGCTTTCATTGTCACTCTCATTGCATCCTTCAACACAGACCAGCATCAACATTTCTTCAGCTGGAAGTGAGATAAGCGAGGCCGCGAACTGTTGCCAGTATTCTTCGTCTAGGAATCAATATTGCTGTGACTACTTAGGTCTATCATCATCATCTTCATCATCTGTTACTGTTAATCTAGAGCTATCTATGGCATTATGATCATCTTTGGTACTCAATGATGTTTAACCTATTCTTTTTGCGGAGGAATGTAATATAAACTGATGAAAATTTGAACCAATTATTTATGCAACGTTTACTGACCAAATTGGTTTTATCAATCACCCCAAGTTAGGCTTATCAAATTCAGTTTTCAGGCCAAACTAGAAAACAGTAGTCAAAATTACAACTGGAACACAAAGCGTATTCCTGCTGCCTCTTTGTGTTATGAACTTTGAATATCTAAGATACGTTACAATATGAAAAAGGAACATTTTTTTTTCTTTCTTTACTTTAGACGTAATCTTCTTTCATTGTACCAAAATCTCCACTAAAAATCATTTCTTTTTATTGTAACAAGAGTACAAAACACTCTTCACTATTTCATTTTTAATACAATTTTAACTAAACCTAAAAATCTAACCTCAATAATAATTTGGGGACCGGGAGTATATGTTTATTGTAACAAACCACCCGTGCTATTACTAAAAAGAAGGCCCCCAATTTCTGAATGATTTTATCTTTAATTTTTTCCTCCTAAAAACAATTGAAATTTAACTAGTGGAGATTAAATAACTTTTTGAATGTTAATATGTAGTCTTCGGTCTAATTTATGTTTACTTTTCAATTTCAGAATATACAAATTCATATTCCTATTGTTTACTTTGGGTTAAATTCCCTTCCGCCAATGTTCCTTCAAGTTAAAAGGATTAATTTGATCATAAGTTAATTTTTGCTCTTGCCTAAATTTATGAACATATAGAAATTTTTTTTGGGTAGCATAAGGCCACAGTCTAAAAACTCCTTTTAGGTCTCTGAACGCTCGCAATCCCAAAGACTCAAACCTCGCTTTAGGACTCTCAACAGGTTGAGCCTCAGCCTCAAGCTAAAATACATTATCTAAAAGAACCCATATTTCCCCTTAGATTTATACGTGTTTTATTGTAACAAAAAAATATATATATAAAAAAGAATTATTTCTTTTTATTAATACTAGTGTGTGTCCCGCGCTTTGCGCGGTTTTGTCAATGTTGAAAATTTATATTTCAAAAGAATTGATTAGATAATATAGTTACAAATATACCGTCCTTATTCTCTTAAAAAAAATGTAGTTACTAATATTTCTTAAAATTATAATATTTTTTTGATTAATCAGTTTTAGATCAAAATGAGAGGTATTGATATTATTTATGAGAGGTATATTTATAAGATCTGGTAAAAAATATTACAACAAAGATTTTCAAAAGTTGTATAATAAAAATTGTCACCACTAATTAATGTTATGTTTGGTTTAAAAAATATATTTAAAAATTACTTAAATTATGTCTAGATACATATGGCCTATTTTTATAGGCAAGTGGACTTTGAGGAATTAGATGTAGTTCTAATAAAATATGAGACACAATTAATCGTCCTTGAAAATGTAACATCGATAAACTTGAAAACTAAATAGCATGCAAATGGAAATTTAAGGACCAAAATGACAATAGGTTGAAAGCTTAAACTCGTAAATGAAAGGACTTTTGAAGTCGGGAGTTTCTCAGCAATTTTCAAAAATATTCATTTTCAAACTCACAATTAAGAATTTGTAATATCTGTAAAAATCTTATATACTCCCTCCGTCCCACAAAAAATAGTCCAGTTTGAAACTGTACAACTTTTTTAATTTGGTCGACACACCAAATGTACAACTCATTTCATTTCCCTAACTTACACTAATGCCCTTTCTAGTTATTTCTATAAAAGTTAACTATATATGCATTTATTTTACAACTTAAATTTGATCAAAATTTTTATCTCAAAAAATATTGACAATGGATCTTGATGGAAAAATCTCGTTACGTAGATTATTTTGATATATAACACATTTTTTAATTATTCATGTATTAAAAGATATAATTATTTAAAAAAATAAGAGAAAATTAAAAAAAAAATGAAAATCAAATGACGTGTACCTTGTTTTTCATACCATTACTCTTTTGGATATTTAAGTCATTTCAATTCAATGAATTTTGACTTTTGTTATACTGGACTATTTTTTTAGGACAAGATTTTTTATTAAATTAGATTATGTTTGTGGAATGGAGGGAGTAGTAAATAATTTATTAACTATTTACAAAAGATTTTAACTGATTAATAATCAACCAAATAGCAAATGACACGTATTAATTGAGACTTGATGGTCTCAATGAGCGACACATGTCGATTATCTTTCTTTCCTTTAATATATATAATGATTTAATTATTATTTAATTTCTTAATTACTGAAAAATCAGAAGTCAAGTTAAAAGAAAAAATACCTTGACTTTTAATAGTCGGTTGGACGGAAATGCTTATAAAAAGTCAAAAAAAAATATTATTTATTTTTGCCGAAATGGGACGAAAATGCACTTCTTCAAATGCAGAGGACAAAAATATTTGGCCTAAATTTATAGCACGTTTTATGCAGTTTAGTGTACCTGACACTAACTGACTTCAAGTCCCTCAAGTCATTAACTTTAGCTGCTAGTGTCGATATGGTTGGGGCTACTAATTTTTTAATTAATAATTTTCGTTCTCTTGAACGCCTGGTAATCTGTAGTTCAAGCTCGAAGGATTTGTCAAGTGTCATAATTCGTGGTACATCACTAAAATATCTAGAGTTAACCTATTGTCGTTATTTGCTCTCCATCGCTGTGTGCGATTCCTCCCATCTTGCCTCGCTTAAGATTACTCCGGTGTGTAATTTGGTGCTTGAAAATGTCCCAATGCTTGTGGTTGTATGGCTTATTGATTACTCTTCCGTCGTCTCAGAATTATTGTCCAATTTAGATTTTTATTTTTAGTACAAATTAGACGAAACGAGAGAAATGGCTAGTATACGGAGCGAGTATTTTTAGGTACAAGTTATACTAAAAATAAAAATTTAAATTGAACAATAATTTTGAAACGGAACGAGTATATAGGAAGGGAAATGGTCCTACAGCTATCCGGCCTCCTTTCAAGATTGGAGATTCTTACCATCAGTGTGGCGCCTTTCGATTTCGAAGAGGTTAGGGTCTCAACTTCTTGTGTGAAATTTGGTAGTATTCCAGTAGTATTGATGTTTTATTATCTATCAATTTATGTGCTTTGTTCTTTCGGTTTTGGTTTACTATCCTATGAAAAAGAAAGAAAGGTGTCTTATGGTTCCCCAACTAACTAGGTTGAAGCAATTAATCTTGAATGTTGGTGCATGGAAAGATGAGAGACTAATTAAGTTGACTTCTCGTATTTTTGAGGTCAATCTCCTAACAAGGTATTGGAGGTATGCTATTTCTTGTACTGTGTATTAGCAAGAATTATATGCCCCCATTTGGACCGTGATCTCAGAACTGTCTGTGTGGATTTGTGTTTTCAAAAAACAATGTTGTTCTGTGATCACTTCAAAAACGTGTTTTGCAGCTAATGATATTCAATGGTGCCGGCAGAAAACATATGTTTAGTTCAATAAAATCAGGTTTTCTCAGTGTTGGAATGCTTTCCTTTCCTATTTTCTTTGGGCTTCTTTGGAGACTGTTTACATTAAATGAATTCTAACTCATCTTTTGCCTCTTGTCTTGCTTTTTTTCTTCTTCTTCTCAGTTATATTGGGGAAGGTGTGTTGATTGGAGTGGAAGAAAAATGGTGGGAAGTGTCAAGTTTTCCTCTCCAGCATCTCAAAGTTGTTGAGTTTCGTGGATATTATGGCCGTACAGCAGCAGATGATGAACTTGTCATGTACTCCCTCCGTCCCATAATTATTGTCCAGTTTGAGTTTTCATTTTTAGTTCAAATTGTACAAAAAGTGAAATCTCAAACTGGACAATAATTTTGGGACAAAGGAAGTACTTTCTAGAAATTGGCATTGCACTAGAAAGAAGAATCCTAGATCCTCATTGCCAGATTTTTTTACTATCGCCGACGTATCAAAAGATGTCAAGAGGCAAAGCCTGCTAAAGAAAGAGCACTTTTAAGGGTTTGATTCCATCATGTGTTGAGTTAGTTATACTATAGAGTTTCTCCTAGCAGCTTCTCCTTGGTTTCCTTTGCTTATGTGAGTTATCAATAATTTGCAAATTAATCTTAGAAACTTATAATCATTTCTTCATCAGTTGCTGTTAATCTAGATCAATCTACAGCATTATGATTTTTTGATATGATGATGTTGAGCCAATTCTTTATGCACTCCTACTGACCAATTGGGTTTACGTCCCAAGTTGGGGTTATAAAATTCGATTTCCTAAACAATGGTCAAAATTACAAGAGGAAAATAAGCGTAAAACCTGCCTACTTGTGCTATGAACTGTGAAAAATCAACCAAACGTGAAGTCAGAGAACCAAAAATAATCACTTCTTTTTCTTCTCATTCCCAGCCTTACCATCATGGACCAATGCTTTGATACATAGTCGCGGTTTTACACTAACAAGCATTTGCGGAAGAACAGATACTCCAACCATGACCCTCTCGTTTGGTATCCCAGACAGTGGCAGAACCTCAACCAGCACAGCAATCTGAGAAAGAGATTCTTGCACTGTTAGCACATCAAAATACATCTCACCCCTAAAGATGAGAAAGAGAACAAACTTCTTGTTAGTAAGCTGAGATTCTACCTCTGGGCACTTCAGATTCACAACTGAATCTGGAATGACTTCTTTGACAGCAGCTGCCACAATGCTAAAACATTTGCTGCGGTCTAGCAGAGCTGACCCATTGGAACCACTTGACGTTTCGTGGACACGCTTCATCTCATTCTCCTCAATGCCTCTGCTACTATAACCAACTGCAAACTGTAAAGTCATGAATTATGTAATCATTCCTAGCATATATGTATTTGAAATGTTGAAATTTTACTTTTATTATTCTCTTCTGCTCGTTAATATAACCACAGGTGGAGAAGAGTTATGTAGTCATTCAAAACTCCTAGCATATAGTATAGACATTATCCTTAATACGACCAGTTGTTTTAAGGTTGAGACCTACCTTTACTGGCTCTGCAACTTTGATCCTTTCCTCTGTTACAAACTGTTGAACTAGCTTTGAAACAACACTGTGTAATTCCTTCTCCTCCAAATTACAAGTAGATTGGATGGGGAATATTCGATGGCACCATCTACACAACATGATGGAATATAAATTTGATAAACAAAGACAAATTACTGAATAACTAATGAATGACGCACATGAACAAATCAATAGACTTGACCCTCATACTTACTGCGGTGACTTGAGACTCCCGCTCTCCCTGGACTCAATGATTTTGGATACAATATCAACAACAGCTGGGCCGTTATCCTTCGGAAAGATGAAGAGAAGCAGACCACTCCGTATCAACTTAACAAGAGAAAGAAAACTACTTGTTTCGTTATCACTAGTTCTTGATTCCGTTTGTGAACCTGGATGCAATGGAAAAGAACTTTCTTATTTTTCCCAACCGTTAACAAGTTTCATTCACTTATCTAAAAAAATAAGAAAAATTAAACAAAATCACGCAGATTCTGGAAGTACACTACACATTATAAGATACTGGATTTTCATTCAAATTTTTCCCAAGTGAAACCATATCGAAGCCGTGCATCTAACTGCAAGATTGTATGACAGTTTTGAGCAACTACCTGGTAGTACACATTTCCCATCTTTGCTCTCCGTATCACTGTCAAGTACATTCTCAGTGCTTCCACAGATTCTCCTACGCTTTGTTGAGATTTTAGGATCCAGACTTTTGGAACCTTCTTCATTCACATCAGATAAAGGTAAGATGTACTGCAAAAATTGTTGGATGATATACAGTCAGCATTCTTTTCAGGGACACAAATCACTAGAGCTTGAAAGAGAAGGCATATACTATGCATGAACAGGATAATATGTAAGATTTACCAAGCTAAGCTCAATTTTACCAAACATGCTCTTGACGAAAGAGGACAGCAGAGTTATATAGTCGAGATATTTGCATAAGAATAATATTTGCAAAATTAATACTAAGAGAGATACGAATAAATTAAACGCATGCAATCTGAAGCAATATGGATAAGACTACACTAAGGCGATTGTATGCCATTTGTAAACTAAAGAGGAATGAGCATATGAAATGCTGTCAAATACATGCTACCACGAAACACTTGATGTCGAAAATGCATTACATCAGCATATTAAAGGCACCACATTCAGCTTAATAACAAAAGAACAAGATTAAAAGCCTATTTCTCAAATTAACGATGTTGAAAAAGAAGCCAAAGAAAACCCTAGGAATCCCGAGAAATCTCCTACATTTCCATGTTGTATCAGATAATCACGAACATAACAAGAGTTGAAAATAACCTTCTCAAAAATTAACATGGCTTCTTTTGTTGCGCTTTTCTCCCTCTCTACAAAAGCAAAGAAACATTATTATCCATACAGAATCACCAAAAGAATTTAGATGCACCAATGTAGAGAAGATGACATTTAATTTAATTGAAACGAAATTTAATGAATACCTATATGTGTATAAAAAAGAATAGACGCGTTAGAATATCTCTCACTTAACTCTAAAGAAGTTCTCCAAACTTAATCCTAAAGGACTTCTCTACAGCAAACCAAAAAAACAAGCAGCCAGATAACGACTACAAAGCTCATTCTTTCATCAGCAAAATTCAGGACGAAGAAGGAAAAGGTGAGCAAATTTTTGGTCGTTTGAAGCAAATCCACAATAATTTCGTCATATTCCCACCATAAGCAAATACTAATTTCTTCTAATTATTGTCTCAAAGTCATTAAATCATGCTCATCCAAGTAAAGAAATGGCAACAATATACACGTTAATATACAAAATCGATACCAAAAAAAAAATAAAGCTACATAGAAGCTAAAAGATTCGAACGGTGAGCAAGCAGGAAAACATGTTTTAAACGAACAAAATCAAAAAAAAAAAAGCGAAAATCACCCGAAGAAAAGGGAGGAACTAAAAAATCTTAACTGATTGGGCAGGTAACAAGGAAACCAGAGTGAGAATGATTGAGGATGGAAGAAGGGGCATTGTAATCAAACCGGGGGATGCTAATCACAGCTGAATGCTGCTCCCATGGCTTCATATCCTCTTTAGCTTTCAATTTGATTTCTTCTTCTCCTTCTTTTTCTTTGATTGGCAACTGTACAACGTCATCATCAGATGGTTTTTGTTCTACTCTCAAAGCTCCCGTGTCTGTAGCCTTTACTTGACTAATGTTTTCAGCCATTCATTAGTAGTGTTCGTAGAGTTCTTTCGATTTTTGAAGTTAAAAACTCCACAACCTCGTACACCCTACTCTTTTTAAAAGGAGAGACGACGAAGAAGAAAACCCAGTTACCATCCCTTTTTTATTTTCATCTCAGTTTTCCGAGTAAATTGCATTTAGCCCCCCCAAAGTCCAAGCTTTTAGATAAAAATAAAAAATAAAAACACCACATTGATTAATTCTTATGAATACACTAGTAATATCTTTTTCCCTCCATCAGTTACTTTTAAGATTGTTCATTCGAAAATAAATGAATAAATCGAGAAATCCTAAGTTTGTTTTAGGTTTTTTTTTTCTTTCCGTATTGCAGGGTGTCCATAGTAGCAATAGTGACTGATCATGGTAAGTTTATATAAGTGTATTAGTGAAATCAAAGCAAATTGTTCAAGAGCCGAGTAAAATCTATGGTGTACACAACGAAAGTATAATATTGAACAAATCCAAGTAGGTAAATTGTACGCCGGCGAACTCCATATAACAATGAAATCTGTGGCGTGAAACAACTATGTAAGCTATGTAAATCTGTGTGAAGAACCGTTTCAGGGTCCTTTTATTTTTGAGATGTTTTAAGCTTCAGCAGCAGCTGCTGTGATTTTCTTTTACTGTTGTATGTATATTCTATACGCTACTGTAGAATATACTTGCAAGTATATTCCCGCTTTAATCAGTTTGTATTTTGAAAATGTCTTCTTTTCACCTGCTCTTTCAAGAATCAACATCGTTATTCAAGAGATAGACATCATATTTAGTTGCAATTTTACTAGGATACCGTCGAATCAATGCGAAAAAAAAAACAAAACAAAAAAAAACAATATACTTGCAAGAATAACAACAGATCCAGAGAAAAATAAATTACGGAGTACAATCTAGAAAATCTTAAGATAGTCTCAAGGTTGTAAGGCTTGTCTGGTTCACATTTTTCATTCCTCAAGGTACTAAAAATCAAATCACGGAGAACCATCTTCACTCCTCCATGGCATCTCCACCTTCGATGACTTCCACTTTCTCCCTTAATGGGGTAATCTTTGTCATCAGGACCTCTGAAATCACAGCAATTGTAAGATTATAAATACCAGTTCTCCAAATTTTACCCTTCCAGACGTACAAATAAAGTAAACATAGACGGGAAGGAAATACAAACCTGTCTTCTTAGTAAAGGAGTACCCTTTCTCACTGACATAAGTCCGAGGATTAGGCATCTCGTAGTTTCTAAGGTACTTCTTACCGCTCTGTAAAAAGTCAACCAGTCAGCCATAAGCCAAAGAAAGTTAATTAGTAAAAGGGTTACACTGATCTTGAATATCCTCGCACAGTCACACTCTAAAAGAAACAAACCTTGGTCAGTACGCATATGTCTACATTGCTTCCACTTCCCAGATCGTTGAAAATACCAGAGCGAATGGCTTCTGCTACTAGTTTCACTCCTTCCTCCTCCTAAAAGAACATATTGCTGATTACTATTCACCATCAAGAGAAGAAATTTCAAGAACCCAAACGGTGGAAGTTAACTTACAGTTAGTCCCTCACGGTATTTGGACTCAAACACAGCCATGGCGGCAAGTGAACCAGATCCCATGGTTGCAAAGGGTAGAGTATCTGTGGAGCCATGAGGATAGATCTGGGAAACAGGGTATTGGAGAAAGTTAATTAAGGAAAATGACCACTCAAGTTCCCATATTAAGAAATGAAACAACAAAAAGAACTCACAGTATGCAAATGTGGCCCAGTCACATCAACTCCACCAAGAACCAATGCAGCGGAAACATATCCTTGATAACTGATACATTAACCAGATAAAAACATGCTAAGGTTATCTTCCAGTAGATTATCAACCATCAAGCTTAAAACAGCTGCTTTCAAACTGACCTGAAAAGATGAGACTTCAACAGCGTGAGTGCAGTCACGACTCTGGACTCACGGCGAGTGTGATATCTGTGCAATGTGAGCTGTGAACTCACCATATCTAGATAACCAACAAGAGAAAGGAAATATTAGATGAAACATACTTCCCAAGCCATAACAGAATATATTTGAGAGGTAACAAAAAGGGATTCGGCCATATATCTCCAAGGAACTGATAGTCCAACCAAATATTGGTGGTTCAACTTAAAATGAACACCTATGACCTAGTTCTATCACATAGATATTGCACAGAAAATAAAAATTTCATAAAATACCTGTCACTGCCTCTGTGTCTGCAGCCGTGCCAGCTCCGCAACAATATATGTTTGGAGCAATGTAATGGATTTTCTCGCAGTTTTTGTCAGCAACAATAGGTCCTTCAGTTGCTCGTGTGTCTGCCCCCAGAATAACGCCATCCTGAGAAGTTATGAGAGCAAAAGGATTCATTAAAGCACATTCAGATACGCCAAACCAAAATCAACCATCTATGGTGTAATAAATAGTCTAATTGGTTCTCTTTTTTATATTATCCTTCTTTTTTTCATCTCTTTCTTTGCTTTTTCAATGAAAGAACACTGAACCAGAGTAGACATTTTGTTCATTTTATTAATCATGTTTCTGCCCATCTACCCATCGAAGTTCAAAACTTGGGATGCATATTGATATGCAAATGGTTTTTAACGAATGTCACATTTATAATTCATCTCAATATGACATTTAATTAAGGTAAATTCTTCATCTCCTTTACATAGATATGCAAAGGCCTTCATAATATCATACCATGTGATGATGTATCTCAATCCTAACTAATCAAGTATAAAAGCTCCATCCCTATGATGTGAACATGCAAAGACCCTCAAGAAGATAAACTAGGAATTGGAGTGTTCAGATGAATTCAGCATGTCTTTACAAACATGTCAATTGTCACGACATTTTTTATGCATACATGTTTAAATTCCATCAGCTAAACTCCATGCCAACACCCACAGCAACAAGTTCACACACATGTATATGCTTATAACTTTATAGAACTAACAATGAACACATACTATATACTGCTTTTGAATCAAAATATAATAAGCATCTGCACACAGCATCCACGTTAACAAACCAAAAGCATTGTCAAACATAAAACTGAACCAAATGATAAGATCATCCAAAACCTGGGATACTCGACTAATCCAAGTGAAAAAATAAAAGACTGACCGACTTTTAACATACCTTGAAAACCAATCCCACAATAGTAGTTCCGGTCTTCAGAAAAGAAGGGCCCTTAAGACCCTTTTTGACAAGCATCTCATTCCTTCTGCACAAATCGAAGCTAAAGCCACCTTTTGGAGGTCCGTCCATCTTTAAGCTGATCGAAAAAAATCAAGTAACACAAAAAATCAACTAGATGTAATCTCCAAAGGGTCATTAGGATCAAACTGTTCCAAAAAAAAAAAAAAAAAAATTGACACAGAAAAGCGGCAAAATAAACTCGAAACCGAGTTCCAAAGCAACCAATGTACGGAACTGCAGGCACGCCTAAGAACAATTTCAGCTCAATACTTCGAAAAGACTGAAAACAAATTACGGTCATCATGGATCAAGGCCTACGGGTGATAGGACGGATACAGTAGATTGAATTGGAAAAAAAAAATCTTCATACTTTTCAGGATTTGGAAGAAACCTACCCAATCGCCATTGGAATTAAAACAACAAAATTAGCTCAAAAACCCTAAATAGATAAATTGCACATAGCCAACAGAAGGGGAAAATCACTGAGAGGATTAGAGTGAAGTAAGGGTTATGAATTACCTGTAAAACGGGGCACAATGAATATATATACTAGGAAAGTCGAATCGTCGGCGAGTGGGCGGAGATGAATCGGAGCAGAAGCCGATCTTTTGGTCTGTCTAATTTGGTCGCTTCACTGAGGCGTTTATTTTTATGGGTTTTAAATTTATAGCGTGCCCTTTTTCTTTCTCTTCAAGAAGCCCGTCTTTTATTTTTTTATTTATTTTGGGTCAAAAATTGGTTTTATTTTGGTCTAACTATTTTTTCTAAATTTAAATCCCAAGTCCAAGTTGTAGTGAACTTTGTACTTTCCTCTTCCCATTTAATTTTTGTGTTTGTTGCTAATTATTCCCTTCCGTCCTTATCATAAAGCATTTTGATTTGTCATAGGTTTTACTTTTTATACTTTTTCAATCCCTAATAATTAGAAGGACACAATGAATCTAAAAATAAATTTTTAAAGTTTTTTTAATAAAAAAACATACTAAATAAAATTTAAACAAATCAAAATACCTTATAATAAGGACCGGAGGGAGTAGTATTTTGGAGAAGCAGTTTTGTATTGATAGCATTATTAACATTGTATTTTTATTTTAATACACCCTCCAGTCCTTAATATAAGGCATGTTGATCCTAGGTTTCACATAATACGCATTTTTAATTGACAAAAAAACCTTAAAAATATATTTTCACATTCGTTCTATTCTCTTGATTGTTATGAAATGTTTTTAAGGTTTTTTTATCAACTGGTGTGTATCCCGCGCTTTGCGCGGTTTTGTCAATGTTGAAAATTTATATTTCAAAAGAATTGATTAGATAATGTAGTTACAAATATACCGTCCTTATTTTCTTAAAAAAATGCAGTTGCTAATATTTCTTAAAACTGTAATATTATTTTGATTAATCAGTTTTAGATCAAAATGAGAGGTATTGATATTATTTATGAGAGGTATATTTGTAAGATCTGGTAAAAAATATTACAACAAAGATTTTCAAAAGTTGTATAATAAAAATTGTCACCACTAACTAATGTTATGTTTAGTTTAAAAAATATATTTAAAAAATACGTAAATTATGTCTAGATGCATATGGTCTATTTTTATAGGAAAGTGGACTTTGGGGAATAGATGTAGTTCTAATAAAATATGAGACACAATTAATCGTCCTTGAAAATGTAAAATCGATAAACTTGAAAACTAAATAGCACACAAATAGAACTTTAAGGGCCAAAATGACAATAGGTTGAAAGTTTGAACTCGTAAATGAAAGGACTTTTAAAGTCAGTAGTTTCTCAGCAATTTTCAAAAATATTCATTTTCAAGCTCACAATCAGTAATTTATAATATCTGTAAAAATCTTATATACTCCCACCGTGCCACAAAAATAATCCAGTTAGAAATTGTACAACTTTTTTAATTTGGTCAACACACTAAATGTAGAACTCATTTCATTCTCCTAACTTCCACTAATGCCCCTTCTAGTTATTTCTAGTAAAAGTTAACTACATATGCATTTATTTTAAAACTTAAATTTGATCAAAATTTTTATCTCAAAAAATATTAACAATGGATCTTGATGGAAAGATCTCGTTACGTAGATTAATTTGATATATAACACATTTTTTAATTATTCATGTATTAAAAAGATATAATCATTTGAAAAAATAAGAGAAAACTAAAAAAAATGAAAATCAAAGGAAGTGGAACTTGTTTTTCATACCACTACTCTTTTGGATATTTATGTAATTTCAATTCAATGAATTTTGACTTTTGTTAAACTGGACTATTTTTTTAGGATAAATTTTTTTATTAAATTGAATTATTTTTGTGGGACGGAAGGAGTAGTAAATAATTTATTAACTGTTTACAAAAAATTTTAACTGATTAATGATCAACCAATTAGCAAATGACAATTGTTAATTGAGGCTTGATGGTCTCAATGAGCGACACGTGTCGATTATTTTTCTTTCCTTTAATATATGTAATGATTTAAATACGTACTAGATTAAACCTAAAATAAATCAAAATGCCTTTTGTTAAGGACCGCAGGGAGTATATAGTATAAGATTTCCTTTTTTGCATTTATGTTTTACTACTAAATTTATTTTACAGTTTCAATAGAGTTATACTTAAAATTATTTTTAGAAACTTGAATTTCATCAAAAGATTAAAGTAATGGAATAGTTCAAAAAAATTTATTTATTTAAAATATAACTTTGGTAATCTTAAAATTTTATTTTTCCCGTGCGAAATGATGATCTAGTATCACTTGATACAAATGACGAGCTTATGAGGTCGTGTCTTTGTTGAACCGGGATAATTCAAAATTGTATAATTTCTTAGAAAGTTTAATTTTTATTTTTTATAGAAAAAACCACCTTGATAAACTCCACTTAAATATTTATATCTTTGGTTTTTTTGGGGTGGTTAATTTTTATATCTTTGTTAGAAAAAATGAAGCGGTTTCTATCTTTAACCCGATGCAGAACCCACGAACCGGGTCGTCTTACTGCCTTATTGGGGACAAAAGTGTCATTAAGCCTTCATCTCTATGAACTGCTTCAACTGGATTCGAGTTCCAGCTTTCCGTTTCTCTTCCTGTCTCTCTCTCTCTCTCTCTCTCTCTCTCTCTCTCTCTCTAACGATGGCTTTAGTTCCATTTTCAGCACCGCCACTGTATCCACCAGCTCCACCGTCATGCCGTGCTTCATTTTACCGTGGCGTTTCTCCTTTTTATTACTGCCACTATAATTGCCCAACCAAATTGGATTCCTTATCAAGCCGTCAATTGAATTCCGGTGGCGGTTTAATAACGAATGCCGGGAAAACTGCAAATTCATCAGTTTCCGAAATTAATGGAAGGATTTCCGGTAGTAATACGCCGGAGATAATGGATTACGTCGAGGTGTTCGGAATTGGAAGTCGGAAAGACGCCGTATTCGACTTCTGTTTGAACTCGCAATTCCTTTCCCCTGCTTTGCGTTTCTGGTAAACTACGTTTTTATTGCTTGCCTTTTTATCTTTATATATTACATGCATTTTGGAACGTACATTGTTGAATGCTTGTTTCGCTTGGAGCGAATCCATCTCTGATACAGAGTTTAGTGATATCTAAATGAATTAGAGTGTATTTTTGGAAAAGAAGAGGCATTTTGGTTGCATCAAATTCTTATATCATCAGTTTGCTTTCAGTGAATTTTTAAAAGCTTATTATCCATGTAAGACCAGCATCTTAATAAATATGCATTACTTAGACATGATTGATTGAATAAACTCATGTAACTTGAGGTTTTAAATGTACTGCAGGAATATTCTTGTGAAGGATGAAACAAAGGTGCAGTTGCAGCAGAGGTTTCCCAGTCAAGGTCTTCACTTAGTATCCATCTAGCTGAAGATTTTTTATATCGTTTCCATTTGTTTTATCAGTACTTATCCCAGCCTTCCATCCCCCCAAAATTAAAAGAATACTGAGTTGTGTTAACTGCTCCCTTGCAGATATAACTTCTGAAGTTACGGAAGCTTCGACAAATTGCTGGCCATGTTCAAAAGCATTTGTCCTTGTGAGTACATCCTTCCTCTCTGGTGTTTTTTTTGCACATTTAAATAGAACGAACTTTTTCTGTACATGCTGTGATCTACATGTTCTAATTTGGCGTTGGCTGTGAGGTTTACAGAATAATTAGCGATGCAGGAGCAAAGTAGTACCCTGTTACTATGTAAAAGCTGTTTTTTCCCCCTACATAGTGGTGATGTGTACTTATTTTAATTTCTTGTTTCATTTTATCCCTAGGTGGCTAGTGCAGCATATGGCAGTGATGATATTGCAGCTCTTGATATTCTTAGGGCAGCAAAATCAAAGAAATTCTTAGTAGTTGGCATAATTCTAAGGCCTTTCGACTTTGAAGGACGAAGACGGAAAGATGAGGTATTGTATTACTATGATGGTAATATTTTCAGATAGTCAGCTATGTTGTTTGTCTCTTGAGTTGATTCGGCAAAGCTTGTCATCTCTTGAATTTCTATGCTTGGGAATCTTTGGGGCACTTAATGCAGTTTTGAAAAGCCCATTTGTCTCCACGGGTTGAAGTGATGCATATTGACACACTCATGTTGCACTAACTGTATACACTTTTCTTAGGTGATGAAATTGGTGGATGTTATTAAGGAGCAAGCTGATTTCTGCATTGGTGAGTAGCTTATCTCTTGAGTGATGGGAATGCATGACTGGTAGCAGCATTTCATTTTGAGTAACACCCCCTTCTCTTGTTTAAAACATTTAAAGAAAAGAAGATAAATAAAGTAATGTTAGTGGATCATAATGGACTATTCATCAATGAATTTTGTTTGAATCATCTACGGTTTTCTGTATGCATCTCTCTGGTTCTTCACCCAGACAAATCTCTCTACTCATTTGTTATCTTGATCCTGCATATTAAGCTGGCTTGTATTTTCGTTCAACTCATTTTGCATCTATTTTCTGAACTCAAAGGGAAATTAGATTCTTTTGGCTATTTTACTGGTTTTGTTGTCCCACAATTATGGCATATTTTTGAACTGCTGAATCATCTGTGATAAGTCCCTGATGTGACTTACAGATGTTGATACCAATGCGCTTTTGGATAATGATATGGTGACCCTTGATGAAGCGGTAAAGATGATGAATAACGCTGTCCTAATGGCCACAAATGCCATACCCATTCTCATATCAGTAAGCTTATCTTTTGATCTTTTCTTGTAGTTATCACATTTTCTACACAAGTCTGTTCAAGAAGTTTCTTATGCATGTAGCCCTATCTCCTTTACTTTCTTTTGAAAGGAAAAGCATGTAAAGCTTCAACATGCAACACATAATGGTAGTGGAGTACAGACAGCTGCCGAACTTCAAAAGGTAAGTGGCTAGAACGTCTTTTTCTTGTTTTTTAGTCTCTGGTTCCATGCTGCTTTCTAATGTTCAGCTGGGTAGTTAGTTTGCACTTAGTAACAGACAGATTGTTTCTTTTGTGTGGTTCTTTTTGTTTCGATACCACAATAACCTGATGAAACTTTTTGCAGATCCTGAAAGACCACAACGAAGCAAAAATTGGGTTTGGAGCTGGTTTTAGTGTAAAAAGTTCAGTAATCCAAGCTGTATATGACTGCCCCTTCCTAAATGTTGGTGTGAAGGTTAGTTCAATTATAATCTAGATACTAATTAGCTTTCTGTGCCTTTTTAGTTATTCTTGCTTGTTCAATTGCATTTTATGGTAATGGATTTTTGTAGTTGTGATGCGGAAATTTCACCTGAGAATTTTGTTCATTGCAATGTACTGATCGAGATCGATGGCGACATATGATCCGTACAGCTGACCCCACCTAATGGGAAAAAAGGCTGGCTGTTGTTGTTACTGTGTTGTTGTTCTAATGTGTGATTCAACTTGAGCCTGAATTTTCTTTTGTTTCCCATAAGCACAGGACTCCAGCGGTAAAGTCATATGCATTCTTGCAAGTTCAGGCATCATTGATGACCAAGACAGTGCTACTATTTCGCAAGTTGTTCACACAACCATAGGTTGTAGGGAGGAAGTGATTGTATCTGTAGTCTGTGAGCCAAAACTTGAGCTGAATCTGATTAGGACAACAATTTTAGCATTCGGGTAAGGTTCCTCGCATCAGTAAACTTTTGTTGCGTGTTTTATCATGCCTTCCTGTCATGTTTGATGGTTTGTTATGTTGCCATTGCAGCTGTCTGAAGCAGCAGCCCAGTAAAAAGAGTGGCATAATCTCTAGACTAGCCCAACATTTTCCTTTCCTTTTCAGTATCTTGAATAAGCAGTCTCCACAACCTCAAAACACTAAAGGAAATATATCTGAATACCAGCATGCGTCGGGAGATAAATCATTGGAAGAATATGATCCGGTACTGAGTAAAGCCCACTTCGATGGTATCTCTGAAGATTACAGTGCTCAAACGATTTCACCCTTACAAAGCAATCGTGACAAAGACACATCTTTCAGGTTTCACCCTTCCTGTCCCACTCTCACTCTCAAGGGGTTTTGAGGTTGCATTTTACAAATTTTCCAACTTCTTTTTACTTTTAGGAGATATGAAGGTGCGTTGGACGGAAGTGACATTGAATTTTCCAATACTGACTCAATTCCTTTACCTTCCCTGCAAAATGCCCAAGGTCTCAACTCTTTCGTTTTATACTTTTACATGTGTAATTATATTGGTTGCAATTATATGTTATCTATACAATTCGTTCTAGATAATCAACATTACACTTGCACATTTTTCTTAGATCAGGAAACTAAATGGCTATTTTCAATGTCTTAGGAGCACCTCCTTTTGAAGGGAACTTAATCACTAAAGACCATGTTGGAGCAGATAATCAGAATTTCCTGGTTTGGACCACAGAGGACGCTCCTGATACTGAGGCTACTCTTCTACCTGATAGCGTGAGCATCTACAGACTTCCTGTTGGTGTGAAGAGTTCGCAAATTTCGGAGGAGTTTTCCGCTAACATTAGTCGTCAGAGAAAGCAGAAAGATAGCAGCAGGAAAATTCTGTCAGATACTACTCCGAGTGTGTCTTGGGATGGTATAACTGACAGAGGCCTCGAAGCTACCATGAACTTTATTGATCTGTCAAAATCTAGAAAAAGAAATAATGCCATTGACTCTAATAAGCAAGGAGCTCTTTCCAACCGGGCGGCATCAATGCTGGAAGCTGAACGAGATTCACCAAACAAGAAGTGGAGCCCTGTTCTGGAAATTCAATACAGGGGAGGGATCTACCGTGGTCGCATCCAAGGAGGACTTCCGGAAGGTAAGGGGTGTCTTTCTCTTGAAGATGGAAGCATATATGATGGCATGTGGCGCTCTGGTAAACGATCCGGCTTGGGTACATTATACTTCAGCAATGGCGATGTTTTCCAAGGATCATGGAGAGATGATGTTATGCACGGCAAGGGTTGGTTCTACTTCCATACGGGAGACAGGTGGTTTGTGAATTTCTGGAAAGGTAAAGCAAATGGGGAAGGACGATTTTACTCAAAGCTAGGGGATGTGTTCTTTGGTCACTTCAAAGATGGATGGCGGCATGGCTATTTTCTGTGCATTGGCGTGGATGGGACAAGGTGGCATGAGGTGTGGGAAGATGGTGTACTTGTTAGCCGCAAGCAGCTGTTTGCTGGTGACAATGGCGTTGCTTAAGCTCTTTTGACCTTTCATTCAAAATTGTTTCCTTTGGCTTAACGTTTTCTGGTTCTCGGTTTTGGCTCGCTTGTAGCTCTATGCGGGAGGGAGTAAAGAGAACCAGTCTTTAGTCACAGCTCTTGCAGAACGGCAGCCACAGTTTTTGTTTCCCAGCTACGAGCAGTGCCATTGTTCTGCCCAACATGTACAGAAATTATTTTGGTATATCAACTTTGTGCACATAGGATAGGATAATGATTACTAGTATAGAATGCCTGTTTCAACATGTAATCGAGAAATGGCATCAATGTAAAGAAAGATGGTTCGCGGGAATTGAGGGAATTCACTGTTGTAAAATTGTATATAGGACTATTGGTATTCCCTTATTTATTGGATCGCAGTGTTTGTGCAGAATGCACGGTTTCTGATCACTTCAACGCTTCATCTTTTACGTTCTTCACTACCATGTAACAACAATAAGGCATTGCGATTAGTTCTACTACAGTATCTTTCTATTCTAGGATTTGTACACCTTGGAACCATGCTCCATCCATCCTTCAAGACTCGAGGAGCCTAACAGTGAGCTTCTTAAAGCCGCTCCTAACCAAAAATAATTCAGTATCTTCCGCTAAAGGTACTAGACTAATCTACGAGTTATCCGAATGTACACCTCTGTAAAACCTAACCATAAAGCATAGATAATAGCCCAATGCAGCGAGGCTACCACCACCGAACTAATTCGTTATTGTAAAAGTGACTTGCCAAAGTCGACAAGTATCAGATGACGCCATAGAGAGTTTACGAAGAGCGGAGATGTTTTGCCAGTACGGAAACTAAGGCATTCAATTTTTCTAATCTGAACATCTCTAGGCAAAACCCCCTCCGAACCACTGTTCAGGATTAGCAGCGCCTTACAATGGTGGATGGCATCCCTGAAAAAAAAGAATAAGAAGAAAAACAACCTGTTAAACCAATCATTTCGAATTGGCACACATAGACGAGGACCAGCTCCCTATTGAGGCAAATATACAGCCTATGGCATAATTTTCTGTTCAGTTCAGTCAGACACATTTCAAGCATTCATGGCAAACTTATAAAAGATGGAAAGAGAATTCTGCTGTCCTATTTGGTTGCTGACATAAGAAAAATTAACTTTTTACCTCTGCTAATAAGCAAAACACCTATCTAATTGGTAGCATACAAAGATTCAGGGGGATCAGGAGTAAGCCATTACAAGACATGCAAATTAAAAGGAGAAAAAAAAAAGAAGAAGAAAAGCCTTGCCTTTAAATCAGTTAAGCTAAAAATCATCATTTATAATGACTGTAGAAGTCTTCAGCCGAATCCTATCTGCTGCGTATCATTCTCATTCGAAACATTGAATGGCACAAATGCGTCAAGACTGCGATACCAATCAAGAGAAGGGCTTTAAATTAAAGATAGAATCAGAAACTAAGTCTGTCAGTGGCTAATCAATTCAAAATGTGCTACCATTAACCGCATGGAGTTCAAAATACAAAGGAACCACATTACCTGCAATTCTGAGGAACAGTCCAAGATACCAAAGATGGCCCCTTCAATCTTGGTGGTAAAGCCATGTAACTTTTCCACTCTTTGAGCAATATCCTGAGATCGTGAAGTTTGGAATCCAGCCCAAAACAACAATTTGCATGCATAGTACAGACTTCATTTAGATCTTTACTAGGTTCACAAAAGCCACCAAAGTATGCAGTACTCAAGAACTTAATATTTATTCCAATATCTTGGACCAAAGTGTCATTCTTAATTTTGTTGAGAACATCCTGGTCATGTAGTCCGGGATATAATTCTCGTGACAGGTACCAAAGTTTGTAAAACTCAATAGTTTGGTTGTTTGACCGCACAAAATTGAAACCACCATTTGGTATGTTATCCAGATCATCAGAGTCGCCAATAAAATGATCACAAGCAATTTGAAAGTCTGCATCAGCGTAAAAATGTGGAAAAGGGTCCCGAAACCACATTATATCAGCATCCTGGAATTATAGGTGATCAAACACAGTGTTAGAAAATAGGTGAATATTCAAAAACAATAATATTTTGGTAATTAAAATGCCTAGGCACATCAAACTGGAAAAACTTTGCTTCGTCATTGTGCTAACCAACACAAGATTTTGAATATGAGCTCTAGACACTTCGGCTTCTTACAATTACAATTTACAAAATATCTAGAGGCCTTAGCAAAATAAAAAGAAATTAAGTAATGCTACCTTGAGAAGAAAGTATAATGAGGAGCAAATATCCCACATAGACAAGGGTAAAGAGTGAAGAGACAAAGATTACTGAGAGACAGTAGAAACATAAAATCCAAGACCAAATCTCCAGCTGCAAATAATAAAATTCACTCATCTAGATGGGACTCTTAAGATATAAACTTAGGAAACTATTTACAACACTAAGCAATTTAGTTTACTGATATTCAGCAAGCTAGTGATGACAAAAGCAGTTGCTGAATGCCCCAGCAATTGACAAACATAATATCAGCATAAAAATGGGAGAGTGGTTGCAATCACATGAAGAGCAAGAGAGAGAGAGAGAGTACCGTGAAAACAAAGTTGAATCCCATCTCTAGAACAGATTTCAGAAAATGAATCCTATTCCACATCATTTTCAAGTATTCTGGAGTCATAAAGTAGGCCTCTGTCGAAGAGTTGACTCCTTCAGTGATGAGAGCAAAGCAATGCATATGAATATCCAAGCAACGAGAATATGCTTTTTGATCCAATGCGAGTATCACCAAATGGTTCAAAAGCCTACGAGTTTGTACTCCAATTCTGAAGCTCTCTAGGAACAGATCAACGATCGAGTTTGGAGAAGCCCATGCTTCATTCAAGGTTGTTAAAATCACTGTTTTATCAGGCATCGAAGCTTGCGTCAAAACTCTTTCAAGACTATTGTTGTCTCGGTCCTACAATAGCGAGAGAGATCAACCAAAACGAGTCATTATCCCCAACATCACTGACAGGATAAGATGGAAAAACAAGCAAAATGTTCTTTCATGTGTGTGCACAACAAATGATTCAGATTATCTCATCAATCCATCCCTGATGATATCAGCCCTGTATTTCTTGCCAACAAAATAATCATTTATGTTTTTTGCGTTCAATCATGAAATTGCAGAACAAAATTTTACATGATGAATGGTCACAGAGACTGTAACTCACATCACTAGCTAGGAATGCATTGGAACAAAGTACTAAGATAAATAGTAAATACTACATTCGGATGACAAAGCAAATGTCCGAGAGAAAGGTAGTCAATAAAATCATCACAATAACATTTGCAACTCACCTGTAAATACACTTCCATACTTTTGTTAGCAAACAGGTTAATTACTCATGAAAAATTTCTATAATGACTAACAGAGTACAATTTCTTCCTATAAGTAAGAATAATTGTAAAATCAGCTCCCCTATAACTCTATTCAAATATTTTTTTTGGGGACAAAAAAAAAACATAATCTAACTAATATTCCGAAATCCTACTCCCAGGATCATGTTTTGAAACTTATGGAGCGAGCACAAGAAAACTTACAGTCCGACGAGAGTCGCTGATCAGAGCTACAGGAAGTGGATTCTGAAAGTGATAACTAGCCGGCAATTTGAGTCCAACAGAATCAACACCTCGGTAGAGCACAAAGCAAGAAAAAACGATGGCGGCTAGAAAAAGCGTAACGGTCATCACTCGCCCAAAAAGGACCGCCATTACGGAGGAATTCGCCGGGCAGTCAGGCTTCATTTCAGCGGGATGATTCGCCGCCAGCGCTGGGTGTGAGAGCGGGAGAAAAGAGGGAGAGAAGAAACGACGGCGTGGAAGTGAGGAAGGAAATTGGGGTATAACTGAATTCGGGGAGGACAACACCATCAGTGAAGAAAGATTTCAATGTGATTTGTCGGCACCGAGTTTTGAAAATCATAGTTCGTTACAGTGCGTGACTGTGTGTGTGTGTGAGAGAGAGAGAGAGAGTGAGAGAAAACGGGGAAATCTTTCGTTACGATTCTGAGAATTTGTGAGAGACGGTGGGAAACGGCAAAGATTTTCTTGTGCCGCGTGCGGAAAACCGAACTTTGTTTGCATTTTACAATTTTCCATTAATTACACCTCGTACTTCTTCAAATAAAAAAAAAATTAAGAATATTGTGGATTGATTAAAGTATTATGGGATGCAAAGAGTTGGTCATATACTCTATAAAATGCTTTTGAGTTATTTTGCTACATAA
Organism: Oldenlandia corymbosa var. corymbosa; assembly: GCA_949775105.1. Classification (NCBI taxonomy): domain Eukaryota; kingdom Viridiplantae; phylum Streptophyta; class Magnoliopsida; order Gentianales; family Rubiaceae; genus Oldenlandia; species Oldenlandia corymbosa. The sequence goes on along the minus strand of OX459119.1, from coordinate 35,501,755 downwards.
TGTTTGACATAATTTAGTCTAAAATTTTGTTAATTTCTCCGTCCCAAATAATGGTCATGTTTGTAATTACGCATATTGGGAAGGAGAGAGTATTTTTGATATACTAATATTTTTCATTTTTAAAAGTTATAAGGTGATTTCTTTTATTTTTGTTTTAAAAATATTCAAAATATGAAGATAAGATTTCTGATGAACTTCCGTGGATAATTAGATCTTTTTCCGTAAGTACAAACCAGATTTTCATGACTGTGCTTTGCACAGCCCAGCCCAATTGAAATACTAAACCTGGGAAAAATACTAATGGGAAAAGACAAGGAAAAAAAAAAAGTAAAAATCGTAGAAGTTAATCAACATCAAGGAAACAAAAAATGTCAAGAAAGCTTTCGTTTCCATGTACGGTTTGGTGTTAGTAGTTAAAACAAGTCATTATAGTTGGGTGAAATGAGAATTAATCTGAATGTTAAATATAAATATATAACTATTCAACACCTCAGTGAAAGTTTAATAATACAAAACTACTTTATAGTACTATATGTATTTACCTTTGTTTAATAGTATCATAAATTAGAAAACTACTCCTTCCGTCCCATAATTATTGTCCAGTTTTACTAAAATGAAAGATTTTATTTTTTATCAAACTTAACTATATTTTACCTTAAACAACCGGATATACCCTTACATAAGTAATTGTTTAACTACTAAGATTTTATGGATAATATTTTTTACTAAGGACAAATGTGTAACTTGATCCAGAAAAAGTCAAATTTTACAATAAATTTGGGACAAAATTTTTTTGGGCAAAGTGGACAATAATTATGGGACGGAGGGAGTATTTTGTAAACTATTTTGAAATGGAAAAACTAACTACATATTGCTATATGAATGATTTTTACTATTGAGCATCATTACCCATTCACCTCTCACTTGGTAGAGAATTCAGAATGCCTTATATATGTCCCCAAAACAAATAATGTACATTGAACTTTTTCAAAAATTTTGTTACAATATCAGGGAAATGGAGTTGAAGATGCGGCCACACATCAGGTGCAGGCACATGAGCATCAACCTGAACATGAATGCACACGATTGGGACTGCCAACCTCAGCTAATCAGCAGCAGCTTCTGGAAGCTCCTCTAGCTGAATGTGGTCCCGAAGCTTGGAAGTTCTTTGACGCTGCCAACTGTAACAGACCACAAAGAGAATGTTACTGGAAACTTAATCATTCCAGCTCATCAATTCGAGTTGATCCAAGTTGTACATACTCCACAGCCGTCAATTTATGAAGAACATTTTGTAATTAGTTGGATTATGGCCGTTAGATTAAGACGCATAAGTTGTGAGTCTGTAAATTGCTGTGTTTAGATGCTAAGTAGGTTTAGTCTTCTGTATATATATAGATGAGGTAGCAACAGATTCATTTGTACAGAATATACCAACTCATCGTTTATGAAAAAAGAAGAGTTCTTCCCCAAATCGTGAGACCTAGCATTTATTACGTGTTTGATCAGATTGCTTGTTCCACAATCAAGATTCCATGCATTGATATCTTACCTATTCTCTAATGATAGTTCCTGATTTGATTGATGGTATCAGAGCAGGTTGATTAAGCTCTAAGATTCCGCTGCCAAATCGATGTGTAGATCATACGATTACTCTGATTAAGTTCGAGTTTATATCAAGAACTTTCTGATTACTGTATTTCTTGAGAATAAAACAAGGATTCGTGGATTTGTAAGTACAAGAATTTCACAGAAACATGGAGATTCCACTTGTTCGTGATGACAGGCGAGAAATTGAAGCGCTGATTGATGCTCAGCTGCAAGTACATGGATCAGAAAATCCATGCACACCTCTGATTTCTATTTTGCTGAATGAAAGAAATTGTTTGATCTGGAATGGTGCGATGTTATTAGCCCTGGAAGCAAAAATGAAGGACGAATTTGTGACAGGATTGTTGATGAAACCAGCGGTAACTCTCCATAGTTTAAGTGTTGGAAGCAAGCTAACAGCCTGGTATGTTCTTGGATCAAAAGCTCAACGTCACCAGAATTGGCTACTACTTTTGCTTTTATGTACGATGCAAGAGTTTTATGGAAGGATATAGAAGAGCAGTATGGAACCACTAATTTGCCTCAGTTGTTTGAAATAAAAAGAGAAATAGCCTTAACTAGGCAAGGGGATTCAACTGTGACTGCGTATTATGGAAAACTGAAGCAACTTTGGGATCATTATACACAGTTAAGACCTATACCTATGGTGGATAATGAACTAGGAGAATTGATGATTTCCAGAGAGTCAGAAAATAAAGGAAATGCAGTTTCTCATGAGATTGAATGATACGTATGAAAGAGAGAAGAGTAACATATTGTTCATTGATCCATTACCTCCTGTAAATCATATATACAACATGATTCTTACATCAGAGAAACAAAGGCAAGTCAGTGTAAGCATGATAGTGCCATCTAAACATTCAGTTATGATAGCGAGAATTCCTGATTGGCAGAAGAATACAGTGAATAAGCCAGGAGAAGCAAGGAGTACTAGTACTGGTTATCAGAAGAGGGACAAGAGTAATTTGTATTTTACTCATTGCCACAAGTACAAACATACAAAGGAAGAGTGTTTCAAGCTTCATGGAAAGCCTGATTGGTGGGAAGATTACATGAAGAAACTACAAATGAAAAATGGACCAAGTACATGAAAGTTTGGATCAGCTCACATGGTTTTAGTAGAAGACACTCCTTTGGACTTGACTCAGGATAAATAATGGAGGATCATGGGATCTGCAAATGGTCATATCCAATGCTATGCAAAGGGAAGTAGGAAGAATTCTGAAAGGAAAGATGCCTACAGAAGGAAATAGAGGAGGAGCTACAGTCAACTTTGCACATTTTCATGCATTTGCAGGTAGTTCTTGCTTAACTAAACTCAATGATTTTCCTACTGATTGTATTAAAGCTGGTTCTTGGATTTCTGATAGTGGAGCAACTAGGTATATGTGCATATATATCAAACTTATGATCAATGCTAAACTAGTCAAAGTATTCATACCTGTGTGACTTCCTGATTGTAGTATCAGTTCAGTATCTCATATTGGTGATGTTGTTCTTTCAGAAATAGTCACCTTAACCTCTTGTCTGCTTTTACCCAACTTTAAATATAATCTTCTCTCTGTGAAACAGTTAGCCAAAGTCAATAACTTCTATTTCAAATTATTTGCTGATTGTTGTCTGCTGCAGGACCTTAAAACAAACAAGGTTCTTGCAGCAGGGAAAGTTATCAAAGAGTTGTATGTCCTTGATCTATATTCATTTACACCAGAAGCCATTTTGCAGTCTCAAACTCAATTTGCAGCCTTTATGATACACATCAGAAATCCTGATATCACTAGAGCTATTTTAGCAGCCAACACTCATGTTCTTTCAGCTATTCCTTTTGATGTAATGCATCTTAGATTAGGTCATCCTTCTGAGAATGTAATACATCATATTTCACATTGTAACAAGAATGATTGCTTGACAAATAAATGTGAAGTCTGTCCTCTAGCTAAACAGACTAGACTAGCCTTTCCTAGAAGTACAATTCAAAGTAATAAGTGTTTTGATTTGTTACATATGGATGTATGGGGACCCTATAAACAATCTACTTTGGGTGGTTGTCATTTCTTCTTGATCATAATTGATGATTTTAGTCATTGTACTTGGGTTTTCCTGTTTAAATATATATCAGAAGTGCCTACTTTAATAGAGCATTTCTTTTCTTTGATCAAAAACCAGTTTCAAGCTTCAGTTAAAATCCTTAGAACAGACAATGGAACTGAGTTCCTGAACCAAACCTTGGCTGTTTTAACTTCCAAACTTGGAATAATTCATCAAACCAGTTGTCATTACACACCACAGCAGAATGGTGTTTTTGAAAGAAAGCACAGACATCTTCTGCAAGTAGGGAGAGCCTTATTGATTCAATCCAAACTACTAAAGTCTTTTTGGAGGAATTCTATTTTAACTGCCACATATCTCATAAATAGATTACCTAGTGAGCTTTTAGGCAGGGAAACACTTTATGAAAGACTTTATAATAAGCCACCAAATTTAGGACATCTCAGAGTTTTTGAATGTCTTGCTTTTACGGTCAATAACAGTCCTCAAAGAGATAAGTTTGATCCTAGATCCTTTAAAGGAATTTTTTTAGGGTATCCTAGTCATCAGAAGGGTTATAAAGTATACTGTCCATCTTTAAAAAAGACCATAGTATCCAGAGATGTTGTATTTTATGAGGATCAATTTCCAACCATACACGTGAATCAGGAAACACCTATTCTTCCTGTTAGTAACATACCAGATGCTGATCGATATTCCATTACTCAAACATCATCAGATGATTCTCATCCTTTTGATCATGAGCAGTCATCTAATTCTTCACCTGATCATGATATTTTCAATGATCACATGTCAGCCTCTTCTGAACCACCTCTAATGACATCTGTACAACCATCATCATCCTCTACTGAGGATTCCATACCTAGAAGAAGTATTAGAAATCGGCAGATGCCTTCATATCTCAAAGATTTTGAAACCACAGCTCCCATTTCCTTCACACACACACAGAATCCACTTGTTGATAATCCTGTCTGTGCACTTTCACATAGTAATTTTCTTGCACAGTTATCTAGTATCCAAGAACCTGTGACATATAATCAGGCCAGGACAGGTCATAGGTGGGTTGATGCAATGGACAAAGAGTTGGAAGCTTTTGAGGTGAATGGTACATGGGAGTTAACTTCATTACCAGCAGGAAAAAAGGCAATAGGCTCAAAGTGGGTTTACAAGATCAAATGTAAGCCAGATGGTATAGTAGATAAATATAAGCCTTCTGATCCTGAAAAATACAGAAGGCTGATAGGAAGGCTGCTGTATCTCAACTTCAGTTGCCCCGATTTGACCTATTCAGTGCAACAACTTAGTCAATTTGTGCACTCATCTCATTAGTCACACTGGTGTGCAGCTATCCATGTCCTGAAATACCTTAGTGGATGCATTTCCACTGGATTGTATTATGCCAAGAACTCTTCCTTTGAACTAAAGGCCTATAGTGATACAGATTATGGGAGCTGCAAGTCTTCTAGGCACTCAGTTACAGGATATTGCATCTTCCTGGGGAGTAGTTTGATATCTTGGAAAGCTAAGAAGCAATCCACAATCTCTTGTTCTTCAGCTGAAGCTGAGTACAGAGCTATGGCTTCTACTGTCAGAGAACTTCAATGGATCACATATTTACTTCAAGATTTCAAAGTCTGCTTGACACTACTAATTCCTTTCTTCTGTGACAATCAGGCAGCCCTCTACATCACTGCGAATCCTGTTTTTCATGAAAGGACCAAACATTTAGAGATTGATTGTCATGTGGTTCGTGACAAGTTCAAGAAAGGGTTCATTCTGCCACAACACATTGCTTCCTCTTCTCAACTTGCAGACATATTTACCAAGTCACTTGGACCATCACAGTTTCATTTTATCCTATCCAAGATGAGCTTGTTACATGCTCATCTTGCAAGGGGGATGCTACAATATCAAGAAAATGGAGTTGAGGATGCGGCCACACATCAGGTGCAGGCACAGGAGCATCAACGTGAACATGAATGCGCACGATTGGGACTGCCAACCTCAACTGATCAGCAGCAGCTTCTGGAAGCTCCTCTAGCTGAATGTGTCCCGAAGCTTGGAAGCTCTTTGACACTGCCAACTGTAACAGACCACAGAGAGAATGTTACTGGAAACTTAATCATTCCAGCTCACCAATCCGAGTCGATTCAGGTTGTACATACTCTACAGCCGTCAATATATGAAGAACATTTTGTAATTAGTTAGATTTTGGCCGTTAGATTAAGATGTGTTAGTTGTGAGTCTGTAAATTGCTATGTTTAGATGCTAAGTAGATTTAGTGTTCTGTATATATATAGATGAGGTAGCAACAGATTCATTTGTACAAAATATACCAACTCATCGTTTATGAAAAAGGAAGAGTTCTTCCCAAAATCGTGAGCCCTAGCATTTATTACGTGTTTGATCAGATTGCTTGTTCCACAATTAAGATTCCATACGTTGATATCTTACCTATTCTCTGATGGTAGTTCATGATTTCTTTGAAATTAGTACTAGTTTTAATAGGATTATTTTCTTGTATAGGAGTAAACATTTTACTAACGTAGTCCAAATTGTTTGCCAGGAGGTCTAAATCTTTCCTTCCTTGAATGTAACGTCTGTTGTCAATTGTCACTTAAAGGGGTTGCATCTTTGCATGTAACCGTCGATGGAGTGATCGACAGTAAGCAAAAGAAAAGATTCCACCCGTTTCAATTATTTTCCTTGTCCTTTCTCTTCCCTGTTTTGGGACCAGAATTCAAGAAATCGACAAATGGCAACTTATAATCTCGACGACCTCTTTCTTGCTGCTCTATATAGCTTGGATTTCCATATCAAAGAAAAGGCGAGGGGCTGCCTGGTTTTGAACATCTTAGTTCAATTCCATATTTCCATTCCATGCATATGTAGCAGGGAGAGTCAAATCTAATGGCAGAATACTTATGGTACAATATTATACCTGTAATAATCATTAATATATGAATTATTTTTTTCAGACGGAGAAATAAATTTGTTATTGGAGTCTCATATGGCTGAAATATCTTATCTCTGAGATGTATTGATTAATTTGATACGTTAAATTTTGTCTTCTCGCCAAAAAGGAAAGGAAAAAAAATAAAAAATAAAAACTGAGGGAGGAAAAGTGTAGAAAGTTGGCCTGCCTGCATGAAATTATGAAATTAGAAGTTGGAAGCATGCAGATGACTACAACGGTCCCCTTTCCGATCAGTGTCATATATATTGCGAACATACTTTAATTTATTTGTTATGTTTGGTACGAAAATGCTAGAAGAAATTATTGTCTTGCTAGAGTTTAAGAAAAAAAAAAACATATATTGATATGTATCCAAAAAGAAAAAAAAAGAAGAAGAAGAAGAAGATAGAAATACGTAGTCCTTTTGATTATGCAACAACACAGTGTTGTGTTGTCACGTAATGGAGTTTGCCATAGACTTCTCAATTCCTCACCTGGCGACACCCCAAAGCCAAAGGTGGGTTTGTTGCGTTTTTTTTTTCTGGACTTATTATTTTGAAGTAAAGACAACAAAACCTCAGCCGATAACTGAAATCCTTCCATCTAACCTGCGGCTGCGCGCACACACGCACACACACACACACACACAGTAATCTTACCACCATTTTCTCTGTTTTCTTTCGATTGTACACATCGTACAAATTTTTTTTTCTTTTAATTTTCTTTTTATGCTTCTTGCAAGGATTCAGATGTTTATTGTTTCTTCTTTTTTTTCCCCCTTGGTCGTACTAGTTAAAACTTTATATCAAGACTCGTTAATTCGACCTAAATAAAACACCTTCGGGAGTCAAAACCAAATGTACACATTTTCATGGTACTATTCAAGAGAAACTTCCAACGTATGTATATATACTTCTTTTTTAACTCGACAAAGAATTATTGAAGACGAATCAGTATATAGAAGAGTAACTGTAAATTTTTGGGAAATTTTCAAGGAGAGGATTAATTAATGACTTCAAATTAATTAGTAATAAATACTTAATTCGAAAAGTTTTTTACCAAAACGATATTCTTTTGTCAGTTAAGCTGTCATTGTTTCTTTCAAATGAGCAATATATGTTTAAACATTTGGAGTAAAAAAAAATAAAAAAATTAAAAGCTGTAATGCATAATGAATGGCACCAATCAATGAGAAGTTCACAGTCCACATCAAACCCAGAGATTCAAGTACTACACACAATCAATTTCAAGATTTCCGATAAGTTTTCTATACTACTAATAAATAACTATAATTGTGTAATGATATAAAGTTATAAACAATGAATTTGGATCTTATAATGAAGTAGCCATAGTTATATATGGTATTATTTACTTACTCATTTCACATTATATATATATAACATCTCTATCGGTATTGCTCTCTCGTTCGATGATCAATGTCCATTTCCTTTCCCTAGTTGATCACATAAGTTCATGGACACGAATTTTTTTTGTCATTATCTACCGAAAATTGGAAAACTTTTTTCGTCACCCTAACTTTGACAGCAATTTTTTTTTAATTTTAAATTTTTTAGTGTGTATCAAATTCTGTGTAAAATATACTTTATCCCTAGTGGTTGGATTAGGTCTTTTCGTGGGTCATCATGATTGTGAGCCAATTTTCTGCTACAATATAAGCTTTGATGTGACCACCTCATGTTAGAGAAAGAGATGCTAACTGCTTTTTGTTATAATAATGCCCATTTTATGCTGCCCCGTGACTGATGTGTTTGTGCCCCCTATTTATATATCATCAACCCCCAGGACCTCTTTTTTCAAAATTTCAAAAAAAAAAAAAAGGTTCTAAATTTTTAAATGATGAGAGCAGTTAAGATCTGATTCATTATCAACAATCAGGGCTTACAGGCTATTTTTCGATCGAAATACATTGTCCTTCTCTAGATGCTTATGAAATAATTTAGGGTACAACACTTTGGGACCAAAGGGATCATTTTTATTAGTTGATTAAACAGTGTATTTTTTCGCCTTCTCCATCTTGTTCGTTATGGATGCTCTTAGAATGGTTAACAATACCCTTTGTCAAGACTCAAGACTATTGATTGAATATGCATGTGTATACATTAATTAATTGGGTTTGAAATAATCTTTATCGATTGGTATTCAATAATCGTTTTCAAAGATGATTCTGTTGTACGAGGTCGTTGCTTCTGACCAAGTATGTCTTTTGTTCTACGCTCTTCCCAGAAACACATAATTTGACTGCAAAAAATATATAATACACAGTGACGTAGTTTTCAAGTACATATATGAATAATGAAACAAATTAATGCGTAATATTATAGGAGTACATCTAGTATATATACACATTTGAATGTAAATGCAAATTAAATAGATCATGGTAGCTATGTACCTAATTTTACTACTAAATTTGTGTAGCAAACTATAATTTCATTGCTCATAATGCAATTTCGGACATTACTATGTTAAGATATTTTATCCGTCCCAAAATGCTTTATGGTCACTCTTTGGTTAGAGAGATGAGATGAAAATCTAGCGAAAGGATGTGTAATAAATTCACACTCCAAATTAGATTCACAACATCCGTAATGATAATAATGAAGTGTGCAACAATATTATTAATAACACTCAATAGCACACTAGCGTATCACACTAATTAATGCAAACAAAATTCAGTTAATTTGGAGTCATAGATTAAATAAGCTCCCTTGTCATTTTCCTACCTCTGAACTGAACGTTTTTGAGGAATCTAGCCAGCTTACATATTTATATATACCCGTTACCGCTACAGCTTAAAAAAAGAATCATCATATTATATGTAATTATATAGTGTTTGCCGAATAAATCCAGGGTACTAGATACCATCATTTTCCATGGTTTGAGTCAATACTCTCAAATACCGATCTTGTTTGATCTTTAGGCAGCAAACTTCCATAATGCCTTACTCAAAATACGCTCATGTGGTCGTGTTCTAATAATATTCTTATTGTTTATTCATATATGCGTCGGACAAATTTCATTACGATACAATATCATTGATACTGATAAATCGCGACGTATATAGTAAACCAGTTTAGTAACTTACATATCACATATAAAAAATGTAAGAAATATCAATTTTTACTAAAATTAATCAAGTATTCTTGTAAATTTAATCTTTTGAATTGCGGTCCTTAGAAAGCAGAACTTAATATAGAAAACCAGAATCCTTTTGTATGCGTGACACGTTAGTCACTACCTATATGAATTGACCGTTTTTATCATTTACTCGGTGTCTGAATCCTATGTACAAATACGACGCGCGTACGTACACCTATTTTGACAACAAACAACTAGGTAAGTCATGTATTCCATAAATGTATTTGTATAATAATTCTCTAAAATACGAAATTGAGCTCAGCTAGGCAGCTGAGAGAGAGGATGGGGTGACGAAGGGAAGGTGGAGTAGGAGAAAGATGCGAAATAGGAAGAGCTGAGGGCTAAAGAAAAGAGGCTAATATTGTGAGGTCGGTGGACCCAATCCATCCAAAACGCCGAATATGGACACATTAGAGGGGCGTGGGCTCTCACACTGCACATTTTAACCTTTCTTCCCTTCTTTCTTCTTCTTTTCTTCCCCCCTTCTTTAGCTAACTCTACTATTATTATTAAGCTCCTCTCTTCTTCTCTATCCAAATTCTTCTCCTCTTTCTTTTTTTTTTTTAATCATTTTCGGGGTGGACAAATTTATAATTTTGAGGGAAAATGATACCTTGATTGATTTGCTTGTTAGCTTGTATATATGCAGAGACACCAAAATTTATAAATACTGTATACTAGTATTTTTATTGAGGGGGAGTTTATAATTCAGGAAGAGCCATGGATGGTTTTTTGAGTTGTCTCTTGTTTTTGATTTTCACCAAAAACCCTTTTCATCATCGTTTCTGTTTGTTCTTGTCTTAAGGATTTCAAACCGGGTTAATTTGGGTTTTGCTTTGTCGAGGTTTCAATTCGCTAGGTGGTATAGCTAGCTAGTTAGTACTATATATCTCGGAAGAATCGAGTCTGTAAAATTAAGGTTTCTTTCTCTTTTTTTTTTTCTTTGGTTTTCGTTTTCGGAGATTCCTAAGGTGTAATTTCAGAAGAGTGACCAATTCGGAAATTGCATGTCGTGCTGGTAATTTGTTTTGCAGCTTACTAATTTGTCGTGCTAGTACTAATTGAAGGATTCTCAATCAATCCATATATGGCGGCATCATCATCATCATCTTCAATTTTCCTAGCAATGAGAGAATCAGAGAATCTTAATCAACATCCTCTTCAGATGAAAGACCAGCATTGCTTAACCCCATCTTCCTCCTCTGGTCCACCACCTCCTCCACCTCCTCCACCCAATCCCAATAATAATAACAAGCGCAAAAGAAACCAGCCTGGAAATCCAAGCAAGTACCCTCTTCCCAATTTTAACCATTCATTCCATCAATAATATCAGGATTCTTTTTTTCTAATTGTTTTTAACTTGTTTTTTTGGTGGGTACATGCATATTATAAGCAGATCCAGATGCAGAGATAATAGCGCTGTCACCAAAGACCCTAATGGCAACCAACAGGTTTGTGTGTGAAGTCTGCGGGAAAGGGTTTCAGAGGGAACAAAACCTCCAACTCCATCGCCGAGGCCATAACTTGCCTTGGAAACTTCGGCAGAAAACCAACAAAGACCAAGTCAAGCGCAAAGTCTACCTTTGCCCCGAACCAAGTTGTGTTCATCACGAGCCGTCCAGAGCCCTCGGCGACCTCACCGGAATCAAGAAACATTACTCGAGAAAACACGGCGAGAAGAAGTATAAATGCGGGAAATGCTCCAAGAAATATGCGGTTCAATCCGACTGGAAAGCCCATTCTAAAACTTGTGGTACCCGGGAGTACCGATGCGACTGTGGAACCCTTTTCTCCAGGTACTATTATCAATATCATTATTATTATTATTATTATTATTATTATTCCGTTCTCTTCAAATTCCTCAATCTGGAATAATTAAGCTGAATTTGGGGATTCTCACAATCTATTTGCTTTATTTTTTTGTTTCATCCAGTTCTCTCTTTTATCACTCCCACACGCACAGATTTGATGAATTTGAAAACTACTGTCTGAAATTCTTGAGAGTTTTTTGTTTTACTAATAGAGTTTTTTGTTTGTTTGTCTGCTTGGATTTTTGGTCGTACTTGAGTGACAAAAGAATTCAGGAAAAAAAAATGCCTGCACGTGAATTTTCTCTGCAAGTGAGAGTTATACCACCATGAAGCTCGTCATTGATTTTTCTTTCTTTTCCTTCTTCTCCTTCACAAACACACAAACACACACACACACACACACACACACTTGCTCTGAAATAATTAAACAACCGTTTTTTTTTTTTACCCGTCAAGAATTACTTCTGATCTTTCAGTATTTACTTTTCCTTCTTCCCTTCCTTCATTCACGTGCTGCATTTTATTCCCAGCTGTTGATCGTTACTGCTTTGTTCTCTTCTGTGTTGGCTTCATATCATCAGTAGTTTCTGTACTACTCGTATCCTATTTCAAATTTGAAACCACCCCCTTTTTTTTCTTATTACATTTTCCATTTTTACGTACCCTTTTCCCCGGTCGACTGATTGTTCATCATAATTTTCTCAAATTCATTTGAACACCTGAGGAATTACATAGAAAGTTGTTGCGGAGGACTCTTGTTCTGGGACGGAGGGAGAATATTTTTATGATTAATTTATTGAATGAAATTAGGCACATGACTAATCTATAAAATGAAAATGAGACATTGTCTAATAATCTAGCTATTGGGTAGATCAATTATCATATGGAGCTATTATGTTAATTCCTTTTGTTGGGTATTAAGGTCGATGACAACTAGCTGGCTGGGCTTTCTCTATAGTCAGTGCTGCAAAAAATGGTTATTTTTTGTTGATTGATGATCAGACATTCTCGATTTTAGTACTTTCTGTTCACCTAACATCCTAAATAATCCCCCTGTGTCTTTTTCCTACAATTTTTTTTTTAACTAGTTTTAGTAATACTGTTGTATTTTGGAAAATTCTCATTTATTGTTATTCTACCAACTATAGATTCTTCAAAACCATTCTCTTCTCTGCCATATTCTGCATTTGCCTGCCCATTTCATTATTTGATAATAATGATAATATTCCTTTCACACCTCTTATACAGTCCACACAACCAGTAACAGTAACTTTTAGATCCTTACACCTAGCTAGTCAAAATACTCGCTCGTAGTTCTTTAATTACCTCCACCAAAAGACCTACCCGACTTGAATCCAGATTAGTCGGGTATAGATTTTAGAGACATCGGGTACTGTACATGTAACTGATATACCAAAAAAAGTCGTTACTTCAGGCAGCACTTTCACACTATAACAGTAAATCATGTAGCTATAAGAAAGAAAAGAAACACTTGACTGGAGTCCCCTTAATACCCCCACTTTTCAAACTTTGAAGACCTAGGGTTTTTTTTTTTAACTCATTGATACAATTAGGTAGTAGTATTATTCAACGTGATTCTTGATTTTTATCGTAATATTTTCTTTTTCAGGCGTGACAGTTTCATAACGCACAGAGCATTCTGTGATGCACTAGCACAAGAAAGTGCGAGAAATCCAGTGCCGTTGGGGAGCATAAGCAGCCATTTATTCGGAGGAAGCAGCAACATAAACTTGGGATTATCATCACAACTAAGTACAGCCACCCAACAAGATCACCAAACCGATATACTCCGCCTAGGAAGCACCACCGCAAGGAGTAGAAGTAGTACTACTACTACAACTGGACAACCATTTCTAGATCATCATCACAGTCTCATTGGAAACTCAATTGGATCCGCATTTCGTCCATCTCATCATCCTCATCCTCATCATCAAACCATGGGTTCATCTTCTTATTTCATGCCATCAGAACCCGACCCGCAGCAGGACTATCGCCACCACGAAAACAACACTAGCTCCTCACCACATGGGCTGCTGTCAAACAAGCCACTCCGTGGCCTAATGCAACTCGCCGACCTCGAAAACAACTCCTCCTCGTCATCGGCCGGGCCAGGTTTATTCAACCTCGCCTTCTTCCCCAACAACAACAACAACACCAATGATAATCACGAGGCCGCCGGAGGCAGCAACGCGAGCAATCTCTTGTTTTCAAGTCCGTTCAACAACAACGCTAACAATGGGAATGAAGGTGGTGGATCGAGCTTGTTTTCGGATAGTTTCGGGGGGCATTTGGCAACAGCCGGAGGACTTTACAGTGCATCACTTCAGAATCCAAGTTCCAGCGCACATTTATCAGCAACAGCACTGCTTCAAAAGGCAGCTCAACTGGGTTCCACCACAAGCAACTCAAGCGCTTCCTTAATGCTCAAAACAACAGCTTTCGGAAACAACAACAACCCAAAATCAGATCAACAATTTGGTGGTGGTGGTGGTGGGATATTTGGAAACAACAATAACAACCAACACAGGAGCCATATTGAGGAGATGGTGATGACATCAATGACAGGTTCGTTAGAAACCAGTTATGCAAGACCTCCTCAAGAAAACCTAAGCGACTATGGATATAGCAATAACAACAACGTAAAAGTACTGGGCAGCTTTGGGGATCAGCTTCACAGAAGCACGAGCTTTGGAGGAGGGCAGGAAGGTTTGACGCGGGATTTTCTTGGAATGAGACCAGCTGGAGGAGAGTTTGGGGAGATTAGGGCTTTGGATTCTGACAGAAGTAACAGTCCGGCGGGTGCAGCGGCGGCGGCGAGAAGCCCGTCTTTTGGCGGGGGAGGAGGAGTGAATTACCAGTGAAGCCCATCATCGGAAGATGGGAAGCAAAAAACAAAGTAATGCGCGCGAAAAGGTATGTGAAAAAAACAGCTGACATCAATGAATGAATCTCTTTGTTAATGTAACTGTACTACGTGCTGGTGTATATGTATATATATACTACTAGTACTACTTGTTCTACTTTTGAGTGTGTGAGTGTGTGTTCTTGCAAAAAATTGGGTTTTTTGTTTTTCCTCAGAGTGTGTGACCACATCCACATGTGCATTTTCGATGCACCCTCTCTTCTTTCTTAGTGATTAGTCAATATTACGTATCTTATCCCTCAATTTCTGCTCTATGGTTCTTTTGACCCATCAATATTTTTATCAAAAATTTAGATACATAAACTATTAATCTTAGTTTGTGTCAGAAAATTTAGATTTAAGTGAATAACAAATTACGTATTTTCTTCTATATTTTTTAAAAAAATACAATTAAAAGCGAAATAATTGCTCATGTTAGCGCTTAACTAGTTTGTATGCTACATCTAAACGTTAAATGCTATTAATTGGGATATTTGGCGTTATTAATTGGGCCGTAGTAGGTAGAAGTTTTTATGTGGGGGGTGTGGTACTCTTTTTGTTAATGCTATTAATAAGGAGGATGTATGTGCAATTTCTAAAAGACTCTAAAGCTGGCTGGCGTTAAACATCATTTTCATCCATGCATCCCTAGTGTCACGTCCCATTCTCTATAGCTAGCTTTGTTTGTTGGCCTCTGTCTTATTTGTTTCTTCTGAATATGTGTATATGTACCCATGGTCACGGGCTCTGACTTCTTTACAAGTATTAATATTACTGTAGGACATATGTTCCACTGTTGGATCTTGGGACGTTTGGTTTAATCCTAAATTCATCATTAATGAATTCATAGGGAGAATTCATAAACCAAGTGAAGTCAGATATGGATGACCCCCTTTTAACGTTTTCCATATGTGAATTTTTCATTGTTCGACCACTGGTCTGTGTAACGCCATTACCTCAACTCCATTATTAATATTCCTGTTATGTTACAGATTCGAAACTTCCCATAGAAAAGTTGAAATAATCAAGCGAAAGCTTACCATATTGTTAAGTTCAAAACATGTCATAAAGTAGACTACCATTTCACCTGATTCTTTATTTAAACCTGGAAAACCTGCCTGTAATTGCTAAAAAATGTTTCTTATCCTTGGTTTTTTTTTTTTTTTTTTGGGTGAATTGGCAGGAATCTAGGGAACGGTTGAAAATCTAAAGAGAAATTTAAAGTTTCCCAACCAGAGCCCGGTCCAAGGATGTTCATCAGATGCTTGAAGAATTGAAGACTTGGACGGTCGAGAAAAGATGGTTTCATGTTTAATTTTGTAGTTCGGCATTTTCTTACTTTCCTGTTTTTTTTTTTCTCCCTTTCTGTAGAGACTTGTTTTCTTGGGTTAAGAATCAAATAGTTGAAACCGTTTTACATTCACCAAAGAAAAGAAAGGAAAAGAAAAGATTACAACCTTTTGAGTTAAAGAGTCAGCCTAACTGTTGTTTGCCTTGCTCAACGCCCAGAAAAAAAAGAGAGGAAAATTTTAACATGTTTCCCTCCGGTTCAGCATTTGTATTTGGCTGTCTTAAAAACACAAATTCCTAAGTTCTAACTAAAGGAAGGGCTGAGCTACAACGTCACATTATGCAACTCAATCATGAGCAAATTTTTTCTGTTAAACAATAACCAATATTTGGGTTCCTCGCCCCTGATACATCTTACAATTCTATTCCCTGTCTATAGGGCTTTCTCGAATGCTAATATGCGGAAAGCAAGAACTGTGCTTACTCCTAAATCCTTTATTTTCTAAGGTGGTGTTTTAGCCAAGCAATAACGATGATAATATCTCCCCCATTGTCTTATCAGATACTATACCTTCATCATTTTCGACTTCTACTCCCGACTGTAATACGGCAGCATCCAGTGTTAACTTCCTCTTTGCAATCTCAAAGACGTTTTCATCAACTGTATCCTTAGTCACTAACCTACAGTGAAAACAAAATGATGCAGAATGAATGCATCATATCAAGCAGAGTTGAAACTTACTTGGACACGGAATAAATTTTGCATAGAGGATTGGTACCTGTAAATTGTCACCGGTTTGGTTTGTCCAATTCGATGACAACGATCTTCAGCTTGTCGATCAATCTGTGGATTAAAATCCATGTCGTGTATTATGACAGTGTCTGCTCCGGTCAAGTTCAAACCCTGTCCTCCTGCTCTTGTAGAAAGCAAGCATGCAAATATTGAAGAGTCCTTATTGAAATTATCAACAATTGTTTGTCGATCTGACACCTGGGTACTGCAATCAAATATTTAAAGTTAAATATCAAGAAAAATGGCAAGTTGATTAGGCTGTCTATGAACAAACTAAGAACATCAGGGAACATATATATTCAACTAATTTGTATCAATTGTAGACAAATCAAAACAGTAGTACTCAGATACCAAACACAGCTAACCGAAGAGATTAGTAAGAGCAATTCCTTATAAAAACATATTATAGACCGTGGTGCTAATTAGGAAAGAAGAACAAGAAGTACACATCTACCTTCCATCTAGACGACTATAAGTGACTCCGATCACATCCAAGGCCCATTCCAGAATATCAAGCATTGAAGTCCATTGACTGAAAATAAGTACTCGATGCCCTTCATGTTTTAGAGCAGGGAGAAGTTCATTTAATACCTGGAACACGATTATAAGTTAGCCATTGGAAGCATTATATGAGTACTAACTTTCTATAAGAGGCAAGCTATTAATCATCTAACCACTTCAGTCCAGGAAACACATACCTGGCATTTTCCAGAGGCCATAACATGCCGATCTGACAGAGTTCCCTTTGTATCTCTGTCACCATAAGAAAGTAAAAGCTGCAAGAGAGGAAGCAGATAGATTGCATCAAAAGATAGAGAAAGCACAGCAGATATAAAGTTTAAGCAATATTTTTCAAAACAGTACAAAGTATCATTTAGGCGGTGCATATTTTGCAATCACAAACTACCAGTTACATATTAGAGCCCAGAGAAACAGAAAAGGTCAGATGAAAAAGCAGGTAAACTACGCCACATACAACTACATCAAAAAGTTCAAACGAAAATTAAACAGTAATAGGAAATTGTTTTGCAGCAAATAACATCCTTATATTTTGGCTTGCAGTCTAGATTTCTCCACTATACAACTCCGTAAATTTTGTATAGACAACAGATTTCCTGCAACTATTCATTATAAGCCATGCTTTACAGTTAGATCAACAAAACTGAAGATGGTTAAGCAAAAGAAGCACTTCCGAACTATTTTGATCTTTTTATTTGTTCTTCTTTATTCTCTACCCATGTTTTTATTTAGCAATCAAAAAGTGTAGTCAGATAACTCAAAATTAAGTTGAAAAGAAATAAAAAACCAAGTTCAGAAGGCACGAATGTTATTTACTACCCCAAAAATCCAACGATGGCTTAAAAAACAATACACAACTTCTAAGCAATTTGAGTCCAGAGTTCTCCTTGAGGAGATGCAATGTCAGAGTCCTCCCTATACAAAGGGTTTCAGGAAGATCATTCAGAAGATATATTGCTACGCAAAGTTCTTGCATGGGTATTTAGATAAGAGTAAAACAAAGTAGGATGCACGCAAATAAAAGGGTGGCATTCACAAAGAAATAAATATTCACATCCAGCATTCAACCTTTCTACGAAAGCAGCAAATTCAGAAATATTATCACAATTTTATAACCCAAAAGGTGACTGCGGCAACTATATATAAAATATAGGAACGGGAAAGAGTACCCGATGAATTGAGAAATCACTGTAATTCTTAAGTTCGTCAATCACGCGTTCCATGCCACACTCAAAACCGAAAGCACCTTTTGAACGCAAAATTTTAGCGAATCGAATGATGTCATCGTCTCTGTATATGCGTCTCACAAGTAGAGGATGATTCGCAATCTGACAAGGAAAAAAGAAGGTAAACTCTAATCAACAACAAAAATTTTACCATGTACAAAGACATTTGAGCTATAGCACTAAATTTTTATCACCTTGCGAAACTCGTGGAAATAATTAGAAATCTGTCTGCGAGGCAAAATTCCAGCCATATTCTTCACACCACCATCTGGTAGCTTTGACATACGAGCTTGACAAGTTGCACGGTAATTATCAATTGCTTCTCTGTAAGCATCGGCTTGCTGTTTTTCCATTCTCACATACTCAACCTGCAAAAACAATAGACGATCAGAAATTGCACCACCAGGAATCCTACAAACATGGATCCAAGATGTTTAAAACTCAACAAAAACAACTGACAACAAGAGATTGCACCACCAGCGGAATTATACAAAACGTGCATCCATTTGAAAAAAATTTCAGGCAAAATATCTAATAGGTTGAAAAACAAAGATGCCTGCAGCACCTTCTGGATTTTCTGGACAAGCTGCTGCATCACGTCTGATTTTAATCTCCTCAATATGAAAGGCCCAAGGATAGACTTTATTCGAGTAATCAAGTCTCGATCTTCTGCATTGAGAAGCTTCCTCAAATCAACATCCCCAGTTTCAAATAGATCAGGCAACATAAACTCCAGCATAGACCACAACTCCTATACACGGAAACACCAGATTAGAGAATCACCCAAATGTAACACATGAATACCAGCCAGAGTTACTTCAACAGTATAGTTCTTCCAAAATTTTGCAGTTGGCATTGTCATCAGAAATGAGATACTATTCTGGTGTTAAGAAGTTACATTAGCTCTCTGTGAAGCATGTTTTGCTGTATTTCCACATGTTTCTACATGATCAGATTTTGTAATGATTACTCCATATCACCGTCTGTATTTATATCCAACAGATAGTGGTTAAACAACAGTACAACATTAGTTTCACATTCCAGCAAGATGTCCTTACTCTTGACAATTGACAGTCAACAGTGATACATTAATTTACCCACGTCTTTTATATCTAGCAGCACAAAACACCCATTGCAGTCAACATCACAAAAAAAAACCCGGATCAATTAACATACATGCAGATCATTTTGAAGTGGTGTCCCAGTAAGCATTAGACGCTGCTTCGCTTTTCGGGCAACAGACTTTAGATTTTTCCACCTATAGCTACTTTTATCCTTCAGGGCATGAGCTTCATCCATCAGAACACAGCTCCATTCAAAATGTTTCAAAACCTTGCGCTCATCTTTCTGTTGTGCACTGTAAAATTAGAGCCAGACATGAGTATTCACATGATATTCAGGACGATAAATGAAGTTCCTTGTCTCATTGTAGGGAGCAGAGATAAAACAGTAGATCTTACCTTCGACGTTCAAAAAGTGAGTAACACACAAGAATAACATTGAAAGGAGGAGGTAATCCTGCTTTCATAACAGTGCTCAATTGTTTAGAATAAGCTGATCGAGCTGGACCGTGATACTGGAGAACAGTAAGAGAGGGGCACCATTTCTTTAGCTCGCGTTCCCAATTCTCCAGAACAGATGCAGGGCAAACAATCAAATGAGGACCACAATCATTGTGCAAATGATCCAGCATCGTTAAATATGTTATCGCCTGAAAAATATGATGTGTGCCATTAATAACCACTAAAGTAAAAGAAAGTTCAACCATATTAACAGGCTTTCCAAAAAGAAAAACAATATTAACAGAACCATCATGCCAAAATGTATCCTTGATAATCAATCATATGTTCACAAAATTATTTAAGCCTTTAACATAATCAGCTAGGAAGGAAATGAGTCACAAAAAGGAACATAAACAAAGTCAGCTCACCTGAATGGTCTTACCAAGACCCATTTCATCTGCCAATATTGCTGCATGAGACAAACCGGAACACGTCAGCATCTAAATTGTTTTTTTATTATCAATTAGCTAGCTAAAAATTCAAGCTTGCACGAAAAGAAGTGTCAGACTTTCTTTAGCTAAATGTCTGCACATCGGTCGTTACCATTCATCAAGTATAGCAATCAAACACCAACGAGATAGTCTTAATACATATTTTTAAAAGACACAAAATGCCGAAACCACGCTAAGAGCTCTTGGTTCAAAAAATATTGGGTACTTGTTTTGATCAGGGAAGTAAACATTCCGTTATTACCTCCACCGATTTTCTTCCTATACAAGAGCAGAAGGAAATTGACGCCAACCAATTGGTAAGGTTTTAGCACGGGCTGAAATTCAGAGTCGGATCCACCACATGCATCATTCACATCATCCTAAAACCAAAATTGGAAAAGCAAATAAGCACCGAGAAAAACAGAAAGCAGAAAAGCTTAAAGCCTAAAACTGCTGAGTGCAGACTCTTATAAAATTAATCAATAACATATTTTTTCCTCTTTAACAACAAATGTAATCCAACCAAAGTGGCACCTACATAGCTGATCAGAAAAACATCAACACATGAAGCTGGCCAAAATGCACCACAATCTAAGCATCTCAACAGAAGGTTAAGCCAGAAAGTAAAAGAATACAACAGAGCTGCACCTAATGTTGATTTCTTGGTTGTTTAGTACGATGCAACAACAATGCCTGCTTTGGGATTATTAGCTCTTAAGAGATTTTCGCTCTAGCAACGAAGAAAGGTTACGCACCTGGGTGACGATTCTAACTGCAGAATTTACGTCGACTTCCGAATACGTATCACACGCAGCTCCCGCAGCACCATACAACTCTCCCTTCAGCTCAGCCGAGATTCTCCCACATTTCTGCAACGCCTTCTTGATTAAGCCTTCCTCCTCCTCAAACTCATCAAATTCGTCTCCGACTCCGATATCTTCCTCCTCTTCTTCATCTTCATCATCGATCACAAACCGGCGGCCACGGCTACTTGCCAAAGTTGCCTTACTGTTTCGATTGCTCGCCTCGATGTCAACATCATCATCCTCCAAATTCTCAAACTTTTCCTCCGAGGAAGACTCCAGAATTTCAATCGGAGTGAATTCGGAACGATTCGACGCCTGACCATTCGAGTAATTCCTAGAAGTATTATTATCCGAGTAAGAGAACGACTCAATCGGCGGCGGCATTGACCGTGGCCGCGACTTTGTAGCCTCGTCTTTGTTGGCGAAACGGGAGAAGTTGAAGGAGTGTTTGCTCCAAACGTCCTCGTCGGAGCTAAGCTCCAAATCGTCGATGCTTCGCTTCATCTGCCCTAGAATCTATAGAAAAGAGGAAGAGGAAGAATTACTAATTTTCCTCTCCTCTTGATTCCTTTGCCCTATCGCTTTCGAAGAATTTCCTTTCCCAAATTTTACAAAAACACACACACACACACACACACTGAAGCTTTGAGGTTTCCCTCTTCAATGCTTTCGTTTCTGCTATTATAATTATTTTTTTCAATTTTAATTTTAGTTTTTCTAGTTTTCCCTTTCCTCTTTTTCGGAGGGAATGGAAAATGAGGGATGCCGCCTTTTTCCGAGGCAAAAATTTTTATTTTCAATCCCGTAATAATTACGGCTAGAATCACCACCGCTCCACTAGATTCAAACACAATTAATACGTGTTTTTTTTTTTTTGACATTAAACACATTTATATAATTCACCAAAACTTAATTTTTATGACACAATTATTTTAATATAAAAATAAATTAACCCGTTAATATTTGAAATCAACCTTTGTTTTTCTTTTTATTTTATTTTATAGGTAGTTAATGCAGCTATATGTATTGAATTGCTCCGGCATTTTTTTTATACCATACACTAAAATACTAGTATAAAATTTTAAGAATTTATTCATAATTATTACCCCAACAACAAAAAATTAGGCGAAAAATCCTTAAATATATATATATATTTATAAAAAAATAAAATCGTACACCTCGTATCAACTTTGACATCAACTTTTAAGTCGACAAAATTGACGATGAGAGAATTTTATTAAGGAACTAAATCCATATTTTGTAACTCTATACGGTTTTTAAAAAATAAAGATATAAAAAATTGGTAATATCGGAAACCCTACTTATTGAAATAGTCTGCAAATGATCACCCTAAACAAAGTTAAAAGTGACAAGTTCGGATTTGAAATCAAGTTCGTGTAAGATTTCACTATAACTATCTTTCGAGAAGTTTCAATTGTTGGAGTGAAGATTAAACTCACAATCTCCTCTATATGATTCAATGTCAATGTGATTTTACCAGTGAACCAACACCTTATTCCCAACTCTTTACACTTTTCAGTTTACTAAAACACAAGAAGATTGTGTTGATTATTTTGTTGATTTTGTCAACACATGCAGTTTTATTTTTTCAGTTAACACTTTTGTTTTCCATTAATTGGACCGTAACTATGTATTGCAAATATGGGGCATATCTTGGGCAAAACTGCACCTTAAATATTAGAAAATATTTTGAAATATAATTACTGCTGTATTAAAATTAAAAATAAGGGAAAAAAAATAAAGCATACCATTCATTGTCTATGACTTTTGTCATTTCGAAATTTGCATTTAAATCAAATTGAAAACATATTAGTTTATCCTAATCAAGCGATTTTAATTATATATGGGAAATATATTGCCAAAACTTTTTACAAATACAACTAAAATACTATAAAATATTTCGAAATATTATATCGTTCTCTAAAAATTAAAAATAATGTACATATGAGCTAAGGCATATCATTCATTGTTCCAAATAACTGGTTTTAATTATACGAACTAGTTGGGGATATATGTATTGGATTGCTTCAACATTGTTTTTTTTACACAATTCACTGCAATATTATAAAATTTTAAGAAATTTACAATTATTCCCCCACCCCCTCCCAACAAAATAAAAAATAGGGGGAACATTAAAAATAAAAAACTCTTATTTCTAATGTTCCCATGTAGTTTGTCATCGATTTTTGCATCTTGTCGACTTTGTCATCAATTTTTAAAAGCCGACGAAACAGTTGACGCAAGAAATTTTGTTGAAAGTTCGCATGTAACTTATGCAAACTCTTTATACTTTTCAATTTACCAAAAACAAAAAGATTGCGTCGATTATTTCGTCGAACTTTACCAAATCGACGATAAAATGGATACAATCAGTTTTACGTTTTCAATTGTCATTTTTTATTTCTATTAGAGGGGCCACAATTATGTATTGGGACACGTTATTGTTCAATTTGTTTTTACAAATTACACATAAAATATTAGAAAAATATTTTGAATGTCATTTCTGCTTCTATCAAAATCAAGCTTTTAAACCAAACAATTCTTTGCTACTACCATTAAAGGGTATGAAATGCTAGAAGTGTGCTAGGGTTCTAGATTATTATATTTGTATTAAACTTCGTAGTGAATTATGATTAGTTAGTTATTTAGAAATTGAATGTCCAAAAATCCAAATTGAGAACTAAGTTCACAATCTCTATTTTTGTTTTCTTGGGTGCCGTCCTTAGAAAATGTTTTTAAGATATTATTCCTACAATATTATGTAATGGAATTGGATGAACTTACAATTTACAGATAATTTTCTGTTCACATAACAGTCTAATTTTTTTTATCACCATTAAATACCTTCCTCTTTGTTTAACGGTCTCAAAATATCCAAGCATGCCATAAAATATCCAAAATTCAAAATTAGAGATCCAAACTTTGGGGATATAATCTATTATTTGATCAAAATTTGGGGAGTCCCTTTTTATTTGATGAGAATGTAGGGTCTAAATGTGGTAATTAAGCGCCACACATTATAACATACTACCAGCTTCACGGGACGAACTTCGTCCCAGAGTGGAATTCTCAGTTATGGCGATTTTTATAAGCTCTTAATACAAAGTTTTGATTCTTCCTCTTCAAGATTCCTGCATTGGCCTCCATAATCAGACTTTTGGTGTGCCAAAATTGTTATCACCGAACTTGTTCTACCGTTTGAAGACAAGCCCTCTTGTAGGCGTTTGTAAGAAAAGTTGGGAACTTTTAATTTATTGAAGAATTAGAAAAAAAGAAGGAGAAATGGACGGAGCTTCATCTCCGGCCGAAGAGCAGGCGTTGGTCACTTCTTTTCTGGAAATCGCCGCCGGTCAAAGCCCCGGTACTGCCCGTCAGTTTCTTCAGGTATAGTGGCGATATTTGTGATTTGGGGTTTTTATCACCGATCTGTAACTTCTGTTTTGATCAATCCAACCCCCACCTTTTTGTACTTTGTTTGAGAAATTATACCGTCTTGTGCTTAAAATGTGGTTTTTTTCATGACTGCTGTGTAAAAACCTAGCCTATTGATGATATGGATGGTGAAAAAGTTCCGGGTCTAGAATGTTCCGGGTAGGAATGTGTGTAGCATTTGTACACATCTAGAATGTTTTGCATTTTCCTGGGAGGCTTTCCTGAATTATATTCTAGCAAAGTCTCTTTTCTACTTTAGTTTAGGGTTCCGTGAAAATGAAGGGCAGGTTTTGTAAGTGTTTGGGTAATTTTACATGAAATTTACTCGAGAATTCCTTCATTTGCTTTTATTTCCACGTTTCAGGGTTTCCCGAGGATCTTGCGGTAGATATTGGATTTAGGGGTTTGTGGTGTTAGTGAAAACTGTGTTTTAGTGTTTATTTTGTGAAAACTGAATTGGGGCAATTATATAGTCCAGAAATTATCAAATTTAAGCTTGTCAGATGTGTAGTAGGTTTTATAATGTGGAGCTGATGAGAAACACAGCATAACTGATGTAAGTGCTAGTCCCCTTTGTCCCAAAATGATTGTTGTCGCTCTTGTGCGCTGTTCATCTGCTAACTAGTTACATTCGCATAGTGATATTAGACTTCACACCTTAATGAATTACCCAGACCATTTATCAGCAGCACTGGAGTCTACTAATTCTCTCACAGTGGAATTGTCCTTGGACCACTGTCCCTAACCTTCTGCTCGCAATTTAAATCTATGTACATGGTCTGTAGAAATTGAATTTAAAGTTTACTTGTAAAAAGAAACTTAGCTGTTATGGTTGTTAGCTCTTGAGATTCTTTATGTCGAAGTGTACAGTTGAATACTTTTCTGTCTCGAGGTTTTTTGTCGACTTCAATTCTTGGATCTATGAAATCTCCTTACAAATTTCCATGGGGTCAGGCCACAAATTGGAACCTGGAGGAAGCTATTCAGCTTTTTTACGTTGGAAATGATGCCGGAGCTGCAGTTGTATCTTCACCACCTCGCCAGTTGCAAAGTGACATTCCTTCACCCAATCCAGTCTTCAGGCAAGTTGAAGATGACTTCCTATATGCTAAATGATCCGAGATCCTGCTTTTTCTTTTTCTTTTTTTAATTTATTTTATTTGAAGTTTTATTTTCCCAGGCACAGGCAGTTAGACTGGAATAAAAATGTTGTCTTACTACAATTGGAAAAAGTATTTTTGATTTTTACGTCACAGAATCTGCCCTTTGCCTGTCTTTTATGCTTTTGCCTTTTGATGCAGCGGGCCAGTAAATGACATAGAAGATGAAAATGCTCAGGGAGGTGACGTTTCTGATGTCCGGCCTCCTTTACCTGTGAAAAGGGATGTTCTCTATGATAATGCAATGTTTTATGGGTATGTTTTACATTCCTTTAATTTCCATTTAACTTTAAGGATAGCTTTATTTTAGAATTTTCTTGTATGTACATCATTTTCATACTCTCCATGCTTTTTAATCAACAAACCAGGTATCTCGTGTTTTGTGGATGAACATGACTGTAAGATATGATTTCTTTAGCTGACTAAATATTAAGCATTGGTGAGAAATTGATTTATCTTTCTTGTCTGTGGACTTCTCCATATTGAAGATTCAATTGGAGTTACCGAAAAAAAGTAAACTTTTTTGAACCGGCTGTTGACTGGTATTTCAGCTATCCTGGAACTTTAGCACTTCAACTAGCAAGAAAATGTCAAAGTTGGCTGGATTAGTTTGGCACTTGTGTTGAGTGTCTTTTGTTTCCCTTTCTTGGCTTCGATTTATTGAAGACTTATGTTGAATGAAGCATTTTCTGTTTGTCTTTCCCCCACATCCCTCTTTAAGTGGATTGAGAATGGGAGGTTCATCTCAAGCAGCTCGTCCAGTGGTACCCTTCCGCAATTTCGAGGAGGAAATGAGACGCCCTGGTGTATGGGAAGCAGAGAATGGTTCTGCCCCTGTCATTGACAGTTCTCGAGATAATCTTGCTTCTTTATATCGTCCTCCATTTGGGTTGATGTTCCACGGACCATTTGAAAAGGTAAATTGAATTTCTTTGCAGTTTTTAGCCCTTGGAAATTTTCTTTTGATATCTCTCTTGAGGCCTTGTCATTCACTTTCGAACTGCAGAAATTCTTTTTGAGGTATCAGTTTTTGTAATATGTCATGAGTATTTTGTAACTGGATTCATTTATATTTTAGAACTTTGATGATAAAAGTATGTTATGTGCCCTTCATACACTTGCCACCTTCTTCGACAAGGGAATGCCTGAATGTATAAAAAGGCACTGTTAAATCTGGGCTTATACCGAGACTTTGTCTTTTCATTGTTGTAGATGGTGACACTATGTTGACATGCCATCCTTAAATGAGTGCCGTCAGACTCTGAGCTTGATTGAGTATTTTCATTTTCTGTGGTATTATCTGCACAAAGTTCTCACTTGGACGCGCAGAGTTGTTTTATGTTAGAATTGCCTTTCTTTACTAATTTGTGTGTTGTCTCTTATTTCTCTATTTGCAAATTCTACCTTTAGAGCTCATGTAATCTTCCTAGATTTTCAATGATTTACTAGTTGCTTTTTTGTTGCTTCCGTAGTTTATTTGATTTGAGTTAGTCTGATTTTTGGGGATCGTGTAAGTCTGATTATTGCGTTTGTCACAGTTGTAACATTGTTTCTACCTTCTGTAGGCAAAAGATACTGCAAACTCGCAGAACAAGTGGCTTTTGGTAAACTTGCAGTCCACGACAGAATTTAGCTCCCACATGGTAGGAATTATCCTCTCTATGTTCTGTTTCCTCTGTTACATGTTTGATGATGTACTTATACCTTTCTTTTATCATGTCTTTGACTTCTTCTGAAGCTTAATCGTGATACATGGGCCAATGAGACTGTTGCTCACACTATCAAAAACAATTTCATCTTTTGGCAGGTTAGTTTAACTTCTTTATTTTAAGTTAAGATGGCTTGGGGTTAATTATTGCTGCTATTGGCTTATTCTTAGAGTCATACTAAGTCAATTAGTGAATGCCTCATTTTTATTTTTTCTTCTGAATCTCTTTATTTCTGTGTGTACTCTATTTATGCAGAGGTAAGACAAATGTGATATTTTGTACCTTTGCATGAACAATGTGGTGCGCTTACCTCTATGAATTTGTGCATGTAGGTGTATGATGATACAGAAGAGGGGAGAAAGGTTTGTACCTATTACAAACTAGAATCTATCCCTGTTGTTATGCTTGTTGATCCTGTCACTGGCCAAAAAATGCGCTCTTGGCGTGGAATGGTTCAACCAGAAACTTTGTTGGAGGTACACAGTTTCTAGTTCTTGTGGTGGTGTATTCAGTGTTACATTTTTTCTTTCCCAACGCTCACTTTATTGCTGATTCTTAGTTATTTAGTTTATTTGAAGTTTTTTGTATTTTGTTGTAGGATCTTTTACCGTACATGGATGATAGCCCAAAAGATCATTTCGCTAACATGTCTCATAAACGTCCCAGAGAGAGTTCTAAAGTCCCTCAGCGAGTTAAAGGTGCTGCGAAATCGATTATTTTTTATTTGTCTACTATTGCAGCAAAGCTTTCTCTACTATTTGCAATGATAAATTGTTTATGCATTAGAGATGGGCCGTAAGACGTTCTGCATCCTTTTGACAAAGTGAAGTCATTGTTTTTGTTACCTTCTTGTTTAAATCAGTTTTGAATCGTTGAAATTTACCATTTAGTTTGATGCCACTTTTGTGGTGTTTTTCTTGAATTACCTGGGTTTGCATACATGTGTTTGCTTGGTAAGTGATGATTGAAAACTGATACTTACTGCACTTGGCTGGGAGGTCAGATGAAAATGAAGATCAGGAATTATTACGGGCATTGGCTGTTTCAATGGAAGGTGTAGAAGATGTTGGTAATCATGATGAAAAGGATGCTGACATTGATGAGAAAACAGAAATATGCCCAGCTAAGACGCCTACTTACCCATCTCTTCCAGAAGAGCCAAAGCCTGACAGGATTCGTGTTTGTAAGGTTGGTGTAAGGCTCCCTGATGGGCGCAGAATTCAGAGGAACTTTTTCCTCTCTGATCCTATCCAGGTACAAGCTTAATGCATCTTGATGGATATCAATGTACTTCTGCTTTAGATAGGCTTTAATTATGTCCAAAACGAAAGGCATGCTCATTGTTCCATGATCAAACAACAAATTTTATATGCAAAGTTTGGGAAAATTTTGGTAAAATTTAATGATTATGTATATTAGTACCAAAAATAAAACACAAAACCCTTTTCATCTTCAATTGTTACTTTTTGGTGCCCTCTGAGGTACTATCCCTCCTGGAAAAGAGTGTTGGATAACCTGGAACAACTGACTTAACCTTGGTTTCATAATTTGGTGCTTTCAGTTGCTATGGTCTTTCTGCTGTTCTGAGCTCGAAGAAGCAAAACAGCGTCCGTTTCGCTTGACTCATGCTATCCCAGGTTCCAGCAGGAGTCTGGATTATGAAGGGAATTTAACTTTTGAGGAGATGGGTCTTGCCAATTCTATGCTATCGTTTACATGGGAATGAAGATGAGCTTGTAGTAATTTATGGTTGAAGATCATGGTTGGGAATTCCGTTTTCTAATAGCTCTATCTCATCTTGGCCCTTTTGTCATGCTATATTTTGTATAGTCTTGTTACTGTTTTAAACTAAACAACAAACTGCTATGATGCGCTCCAAATTTATTTACGATGAATTTTGAGTTGCAGATTATGAAATAGATAATTGGTTCTGACATCGGAATTGGTTTTCAGATACTATTAGCTGCTCTGACTGGTTAATTTTATTACAACAGTAAGCTTAAAATCCTCGCAGGTAGCCGTTAACTTAATATATTCATTGTCTTAAATTTGAAGCTTATTGTGCTTTCACTAAATTGCTCCCTGAGATTGGGGGCGATGACAATCCTTTTTGGCCTCCCCAGAAAAGGTTTTGAGATCAAATGTAGAAACTCGCGATGATCGTTTTTGGGTAGACCAAAAAAGATTATGAATGCGGTATGTGCGTTTGGCCTTGAAGGATGATCGTTTTGCTTTCGAAATCGAGCTAAGATGTTAACATTAGGCTAGGATACTGTGTCAACTAGTAACTTTACATGAAGCATCCCACATTTGGCTTGTTGGGAACGATCATGAAGCACGCAGTTTCCTCCTCCAAAAGAGAATGAGACAGAAAATGGAAAAGGTAAAAAAGAAGCAGCTTGGTGACAAAAACACGAGAAAACTCAACAGTGGAACTCGAAATGATTATATTTACAGTGAAGGAAAGTGATGGATCGTGCGCCTTATTCTATCTTTCTTTTTTTTTAGTTTTCACCTAAAAGAAAAGCTGCCGGAAAAGCTAAAACTAAATCATGTTTTACTTTGTGGTTCACCCCTCGTTAAAATTAAAAAGCAGCTGGCTGCTTTTGTACGCTTTTCTTTTCTTTTCTTTTGGTCAATGCAACTCATTTTTTATCACTTCAACTTTGCACCCTTTTTTCAATAGTGTGTGTGTGTGTGTGTGTGACAGATAGAGGGGGCTGTAAAAAGGGAGAGATCATCAAAGGGGGTCACATGAGGGATGATGCGAAGTCACGTGTTCTTAAAGGCTTAAAGCTCAACAGGGCTGCATTTATTCATTGGAATTACATTAATTGGTGGTGGTAATGAAATGAATAGTGTCTGTTTGTTGTTATGTATAGACTATATAGAGGGTAAAGAGGATGTTTTTTCCTGGATTCTGTACACATTATGTTTCTGATGGCTTTGGTGGGGCTCAAACTTTGAAGCTTTGTTGGGCCAGGAAACTCAGAAGTACTCATAACTCCATTAGTCTTGCTGTAAAGGTAAAAAATTACAAGATCTTTTCTCTGTCCCAAACAAAATAACTTCGGTTATTATACGTATTACTCCTATTTTAATTGTAAAATTTTAAAATGGATTATTTAAAATAGATTTAATAGAGTGATTTGGATTTTGGAATTGGACTTTAGACTTCTAATAAACAATTTACATTCAACTGATCCAAATTTTTTGGGCTTGAATTACGTGGACTTCTAACTCAAAACCATTTGACTTAAGGTACAGAGATTAAGGCCTAATATCTTGTATAATTAGTTAGGGTTTTAATCTTTTCCTTTCCACCCTCTCTCACACACATACACACAAACGCGCAGATCATCAGAACAAGAAGACGACGACGACCATGACCAAAACTCTCTCTTAGAAGGGTGAATGACAGAAAAGTAAGAAAGTTCATAGGAAAAAGTTAAAAAAATTTAAACAAAGAGCTGATTTCGACAAAAAGCAACTTGCTTTGCTCTCTCTAAACTGATTTCTTTTCGCTTATAAGTCCTTTTTCTCCTGTCTTTCTCTCTGAGAAAAAATCATTGTACCCCACCATCACAACCCCATATACAACAAACCAATATTCCCCCTTGTAATATGAGCAGTAAAGCCAGCAAGAAAGAAACAACTCCCCACTCCCTCCTCCAGTCACTACTAGCAGAAGAAGAAGAAAAGATAAAGTCTTTGTTCAATTTCATGCTTCATCATTAAGATTTCAAACCCATCAAAAACTCAGCATCAGCATCTATGGTGGAAAATAACGACAACAACAACAATACTGGTCCATCTTCTTCCTCTGACGCCTTCACTTCCTCAGAAAATGCATTAACCATTTCAAACAAACGAAAAAGAAGACCCGCTGGCACCCCAGGTATTAAATTCTTATTAAAAAAAATTTCTTTTTTACTTATATCATGCATCATTTGAGGTTTATAACCATTTTTAATTTATGGGTTTCAATCTGTTTTTGATATATTTCATGCATTTGTCAAAATAAAATTGGTGGGCTAGAATTGTATGATTTTACTTCTTTTTTTTTTAGATCCAGATGCTGAGGTTGTTTCGCTATCTCCAAAGACGTTACTGGAATCGGATAAATACATATGTGAGATCTGCAACCAAGGATTCCAAAGGGATCAAAACTTGCAGATGCACAGAAGGCGGCATAAGGTGCCATGGAAGTTGCTAAAGAGGGAAAATCCTGAGGTCAAGAAAAGGGTTTATGTGTGCCCAGAACCATCTTGCTTGCATCATGATCCGTGCCACGCACTTGGGGATCTTGTGGGCATAAAGAAGCATTTCAGGAGGAAACACAGCAACAACAAACAATGGGTCTGTGAGAAATGCTCCAAAGGTTATGCTGTTCAATCTGATTACAAAGCTCATCTCAAAACTTGTGGTACCCGAGGCCATTCCTGTGATTGTGGCCGTGTGTTTTCCAGGTTTGTTTGTCCCATTCATTTCCCTTTATTTTTAAAGTTTCCACCTTTCTTACTTCTTCTTCTTCTTCTTTTAAGATATTCCCTCTTCCTTCACTAAATTCTATGAATGTACTGTAGTTACTACAACAATATGGTCTATATCTTACAATATTAGTATTAATGTACTTGTTTAATTCATCTCTCTCTCTCTCTCTCCTGGCATGCTTTTTTGTTTTTTCCATCAGCACTACAAATGTAGAAATACTCCTCTTTTGTTAATTGAGGCATTGACAAATTCTTTATAGGCAATGGCATAAATTTATGCCAATTGCTTTGACTAGAAGTTTTGAGTTTTTAGGTCAAAAAGGGTGGACTGATTAGGAACCCTTTTCTACCTGCTGATTGTTTAAACTAATGCTGTTACAATGTGCTTAAGTACCACTGTGTAATGTAGCGTTTCATATTGGTAAAAGTAACATCTTTCCATGGCATTAGCCCATTTTGAGTTTTTTCATAAGTTTATAAAGTTCTTTCATCAACCTGAAGAGTAAAAGTAATATTATTTGTATACTTGTGGCACTTTTAGAGTGGAGACCTTCATTGAGCATCAAGACAGTTGCGCGATTCGTCGACTCCAGCCAGACATGAAGGCTATGCAGCAGCCAGATAGCTCTTGCTGTGTTGGTTCCAGCACTAGCCCATCTAGTCATGATACAAATTTCAGTATGGTTGCCCCCAAGCAGGCAACGATGTTAATGATGCCTGCTGCAAATTTGGAAACTCACTCATTTATGGGTTCTGACTGTAACAACAATTCTACTAATACTCCTGGAGCTGTTCAAGAGCAACACAATTTGGAGCTTCAGCTGTTACCATCTTCCTACAGTGATGAGGATATTCAAGCAACAAGCTTGAGACTATCTATAGGAAGTTCTCCAAACCGTGATGTAGATGAAAGAAACCAAACCAAATCTTTGAATGTGTATAAAGGGTTGCTTGGAGGAGATCAAGGATCATCAGCAAGGTTGAATCAATCAGAAGCAGATGAGCAACTGCAGGTTGCGATGGCTGAGAGGGCATTTGCGGAGAAGGCAAGACAGCAAGCTACGAGGCAGCTGGAGTTGGCTGAAATGGAATTCGCCAATGCCAAGAGGATTAGGCAACAAGCACAAGCTGAGCTCGAGAAGGCGAAGGAATTGAAAGAGCAAGCAACCGAAATGATTAGCGAAACCATCACGGAGATCACTTGTCATGCGTGCAGGCAAAGGTTTCAAGCAACAGCAGCTCATCAAAACAATGTCTTGGCTGATGATGAGACTTCGCGGGCTTTGAGTTACATGTCTTCAGCTACTGATGCTGAGGGAGATTAGTTAAGGAAAAAGTCCCTCCACATCATAGAAAGCTATATAGATAGAGTTCTTACTTCTTACTTTCTTTTTGGAGGGGAATCATTTTACCTTTTGTTGACTTATCTAGTGGTTTTCTCTCTATAGTCTATATCCATCCTCTGGAGTTTTTTTCTTGGAAAAAAAAGTTGGTTCATTGAGTTTCAGTTTTATGAAGAGCTCAAT
Source organism: Oldenlandia corymbosa var. corymbosa (assembly GCA_949775105.1). Lineage (NCBI taxonomy): Eukaryota > Viridiplantae > Streptophyta > Magnoliopsida > Gentianales > Rubiaceae > Oldenlandia > Oldenlandia corymbosa. Next base: position 35,468,281 of record OX459119.1, on the reverse strand, counting down.
GGAGGATGTGTTCCCCTGAATAGTTAAAAAGAGAAATGAAATTAATTTGGATCAGATAGCATGGTAAGAGGGCATTTATTGTGTTCCTTCTCTGTGGGCTTAAACTCTTCTCTCTAATGATGATCCCTGTCGATTTCTGGGAGAGACCCAGTTTTACGTAATTTGTCAGTCAGGCATGTTTTCTTTGTAACCAGATTTGATTCTTACCGTTCGCCCTTTTTCTCTTTGAGTTGCTTTTGATGTCCAAAAGAAGAAAAAAGGTCCAGTAACGAACTTAATGAGCCTTTGGATTCCTTTTTTTTTCCTTTTCTTCTTGCATGCAGGAGCCTATTCGACGTGGTCAACAATGATTAATATCAATTTATGGGTATTCATTTGTCCATGCACCCAACTTTCCGGCTAAGTCCGGTTGGAAACAATTCAATGCTTAAATTTTCAGATGTTTTGCAGGAAAAAAAAAAAGGGTTAAGGTTTAGGGACTTTAGGCAATATCTTTAATGTTTTCATTACGGTTTTTAATATTTTTTTTGAGATGAAATGTATAAATTATTCTGGAAAAGGGAAAAAAAAAAAAAAGCACTTGAAAAATAAAGAAAGTCTAAATAGGGAAAAGAGAGAGAGAGGAAGAAAAGAGGTAGATTTGGGAGAATTGAATGCAAGCATGTTTTTCAGTGCCACAGTTTGAATGGTTTGGATTCAGGCATCAGTCTTTTTCTCAAAGAAAACTACAACACACTCCCACAAAATTACAAAATCACTTTTTCACACACACACACACACAGTCACAGAGGTTAGGTTACTTTTTAAATTTTTTTTTATCAGAATCTCTGCAAAGCAGGAAGCCAAGCCTAGCCCCAAGCTGTCCAACTAGACATCTCCATATTTTTACCCCTTTTTTCTTGGGTTCTTTTTTGGAGCTTCGTCAACGTTGTCGACTTCCCCATACAACCAAATCCTACATCGGCCCATATGCTTTTAACCGTTTGGTTTTTTTGGGTAAAGTTTATAGGAGAAGAAATGGTTGTGGTTTGGTTGGTGAAATGGTTCCTTTTGTCAAATAAGTCATTTTTATGGATATTTGAAGATTCCTTCAAATTACTGGTAAGTGGGAATATCTTCAACGCAACACCGTATGGCCCATATCTCATATAGAACTCGATTGGGTCTTTTAAAATGTCATAGCTCTGGGCTAATTTTATTTCGAGCCCAGAATAGATACAACCATTTTGATCTCTTTCTTGCAGATTTTAGCTGTTCTCGTGATAATCATACTATGTTAAATGTTTGTGTCTTCAAAGCATAAAGTTCTTTACTTTGACCATTTTCTAAAAAACCTGCAGATTCTAACTTGTTGGAGTTACTCATCCATGTTAAGTATCACAAACCTGCTTGTCTATGTATGTTTTCTCTTACATGAATTAGGTGCTTAAATGAGCTTGATAGGTTAGATATGTTTCTAGAAGACTAATGAATCCTTTTGTGTACACACTAGAGAGCACAGCTACTTGAAAAATTGGCTGGAAGGACTGAAAAGAGCATAACTGAAATGTCAAAAGTACCTTCTACATTCCTCAAAGTGCAACATTGTCCACAGATTAGTGGTTTTGGTTAAAACAAGGTGTTGCCTCTGCTTATATTTGGTCTCATGATAATAATTGTAGAAATAAACTCACACAAAAAAACTGGAGATTTCCATTAAATACAATGAAATTTAAACATCCTGAACAGCCATTTTTTCTTTTCCTTTTTGGCACAAAAAAAAAAAAAGAAGATATTGTTACAAATTCAGGAACTGTTGCTTGTGTTGGCACTTCCGGGCGTAATTAGCTCTCTCAACATGGCCACAACCTGAAGCATGTTTGGTCTTTTTGATGGGAAATCATCAACACACTGAAGTGTTATCTCTAAATACCTCACCATCTCTTTCACTTCTTCTGCTTCTGCTAATTCATCTGCAACAACAACTCCTTTAGTAGTACTCGTCGTCCCCGAATGCAACTCTGGATCAATCACTTCCATACCTTTCCCTTCTCTCACCTTCATTTTCACCCAACCTACCAAATTTGTGTCACCAAAATCTTCCTTATCTGTTGGCCTTTTCCCTGTCAGAAGTTCCAGGAGCACAACCCCGAACGAATAAACATCGCCTTTCGCAGTGCACCTGAAGCTCTGATAGTACTCAGGTGGTACATAACCAGGTGTTCCAGCCAATGTACTAACACTCAAATGTGTGTCCAATGCACTTATTAGTCTTGCCATTCCGAAATCCGAAACTCTGGCTTCCATTTCATGGTCTAATAGGACATTGCTCGACTTCATGTCCCGGTGTATAATGTGTGGAATGCAATTGTGGTGCAGGAAACATAGTCCTTTTGCTGCTCCCCTGGCGATTTTCTTCCTTTCTTCCCACGTTAAGATTCGCCTGTCGCGTGTTTTGGATCGCCCGTGCAGCATTTCTTCAAGACTTCCATATTCCATGTACTCATAGACCAACAGCCTTTCTTCACCAATTTTACAGTATCCTAGCAGAGGGACAAGGTTTCTGTGCTTTATCTTTCCTAAAGTTTCCATTTCAGCCATGAATTCGCGATCGCCTTGACAGCTCAAGCGTATAAGTTTCTTGATTGCTACACTTGACCCGTCTTTTAAAGTCGCCTTGAACACTTCACCAAATCCTCCTGAACCAATCAGGCTTGCTGCTGAGAAACCATTGGTAGCCTCAATCAATTGCGAAAACTTCAGCTTCCTGAGCTGTCGTTGGAAAGTTGCAACATTGATGCTCAATGGCTCTTTCTCCTTTTCGATTTTCCATGTTGTGGCTGCATGAGTTGCTTGCAGACTAGTGAGCATTTTCACTCCTTTTGCTTCCCTGTGCCTAGCGCGCATCGCGATAGCCCAAACGATCAAAATGCAGATGGAGGCAACCGAGATCAGGACCCCCATCACGATGCTATTAGCCCACGATGTCGCTGGAGTGCCTCGGCCGCCTCTCTCGCCATCTGCAGCTGGATTTGCTGTTGGCTGCTGGTAATTTTTCGGGCATTCAGGCAAAGGAACGCCACAAAGCCCGGGGTTATTGGCATATTGGCTGGCAGGAAGAGTACTTAACTGGCCCCTCTGTGGAATTTGCCCTGTTAACTCATTGTTGGACAGATCAATCTGCACCAGAAAAGATAGATTTGCAAATGTGTCCGGAATAGGACCCTGTAACCTATTATGCGATGCATCGAAAACTCCCAGGTTCTTCAACTGGCCAAATGTTGAAGGAATTTCCCCTGAAAGCATATTATGTGATATAACCAAAACTTGCAAAGCTATCATTTCACCAAACTCATCAGGGATTTTCCCTTGAAGCTCATTGTAGGAAAGATCCAGGTATTCCAGCGTCTCATATTGAGTGAATCGACTCAGGACAGGACCTGAATACATTCTTGTGAAATCACAACTTTTCAGGGACGGGACCTGGAGTAGCCTCTCTGGACGTATTCCTGCAAATTCCAGCAAACCTCCAACTCCTCTGCAAGAATTCCCAATGTTTCGAACGAAAACCATTGTATTCCCTGAGAGAATTCCACTCAGGGCTTTAGCTCCCTGTTGCCTACCAAGGCGAGGTGGGATCAGGCCGGTGAGCCGGTTGGTATTCAAGTCGAGCCAAACCAAACTAGTACAATTTGCCAGCTCCTTTGGGATCTCGCCGCTCAAACTGTTGTTCGCGAGTTGCAAAACAGCTAACCTGGTGAGAAGCCCGAATTCGGCTGGGATCTTCCCAGTAAGCATATTGCTGGTGAGGGATATCCATTCCAGGTTGCCACAATTGAACAACTCAACTGGAATTGTGCCACTTAAGTAGTTGTTGTTCAGAATGAGATCCTTGAGTTTCTTGGCTTTTCCCAATTCTGGAGGTATATTTCCTTGCAAGCTGTTGTACCAGGCAATGAGCTGCTCCAGGTTTTCAAGATCTCCAAGTTCTGCCGGGATTGAACCATTCAGGTAATTTATGCTGAAATCAATGGTTTTCAGCTGTGAACATTTGGACAACTGAGCTGGAATAGCCCCAAACAGTGAATTATCTGGTGCTCTCAACTCCTCAAGTGACGACGCGCCTGGACATATATCGGGTGGTATGGTTCCCGACAACATGTTCGAGCTAAAATCCGCCACGCGCAGTTTCTTGCAATAAGAAATGGAAACTGGAAATGGCCCAGAAATCCTGTTACTACTGAGTAACAATGTTTCAAGAGATCCCAGATTCTGAAGGATGGAATCAGGAAAAGGACCAGTCAAGTTGTTATTGGACAAATCAAATGTTTGGAGCCAGGAGCATGATGAAAAAGTAGTTGGAATTGATCCAGTAATATTGTTGTTGGATAGCTTAAGCTCCAACAGGGAATTACAAATGCTTCCAAATTCAGGAGGGATCCAACCAGAAATGTGATTTTGTGAAAGATCTAACCTTTGCATGTTCTTGAGTTCCCCAAAAGAGACTGGCAGTTCACCAGTGAAAAAATTGATGGCAAAATTCAGTTCTTGAAGAGCTGTGCAGTTGGACAAAGAAAAAGGGAGGGAACCCGTGATCTGGTTCCCGGACATATCAAGATACAACAAGGAATTGCAGGTCTCAATTTTGAGGTTAGAAATTGAGCCTGTAATGTTATTGTAAGAAAGATCAAGAAACTGCAATTTATCAGTATATAACAGGAAATTCTCAGGCAGAGAACCAGTAATCTTGTTGAAGGCAAGATTCACATACATGAGATTCGGATGCTTCGCCAAGAACGCCTCAGGAACTTGCCCTGTAACCCCAGACAAAGACATTTGAAGCTGCTCCAATCCAAACGGAAGCTGCATCAAAGATGTTGCATTGATCAAGAAAGAGTTTCCAGACAAATTGAGGGCTGTCAGTTTGTCCATGGTTGAAAAAGGTGACAGAGTGATTTGGCCTACAAGGCCTGCTTGAGTAAGATCCAGCTGAGTCACTCTTCCAAGATTGCATGAAACTCCATTCCATGTACATGGATCTTTACTGAGTTGCCAATTGGATAATGATTTGTTCGGGTCATCTTGAATCATCTTCTTGAACAATATAAGCGCTTCGGCATCAGTTTTGGCCGAAAACAATCTGCCTTGTAGCTGTCCAGCCGCTGAAACTGAAACTAGCATCAGCATTGCACAAAGAAGCTGTATTGGAATGGCCTTCTCCATTGAAAGACCATAGGAAAACCAGAGAAAAAAGGAACAGGATTGAAGAAATGAACTGAGAGAGAAAGAACAAGTACTTTGTGAGAAGAATAGAAAGAGAGAGAGGGAGAGAATGTGGGAAGAATGATGAAGAATTTTCCTGAGTGAAAGCAGCAGGAAGAGTGAGCAAGTCTCAACCTTTACAAAAAGTTCTTTTCTAGTGTTTATTCAAACAAACCAAAAAAGAAAAGGGCTCTCTTTTGGTGTATTTTGTAAATGGAAAAGGAGGGAACGTGGGAAGGAATAATAAAAGGAAGGATTGTCATTGGAGCTTCTTAATACTACAACTTAATGCCATAATTTTCTTTTTTATTATACACACACACACACACACACTCTTATTACAGTAGTGCATGATTAAGCTACAAACTAAAGTAGAGAGACAAGAAGAAGAGAAAGTATGCAATTTAAATGAACTTTTGGTCAAAGGGGAAGCGTACTTAGGACCCACACCAGACAAGGTATATCCAGAAATGGATCTTAATAGGAGAAAAAACAAACCTCAAAATTTCAACCAATGTTTGATCCCAAATGTTGTTAGTTGTATTCTTTGTGTCAGTGGCGTGAGAATGTTCCCTCTCAGAAGATCTTGGATTGTTACTGTTAAGCCTCAGACTGTAAGTAGGGTTGGTCATTTTGAACCGCGGTTCATGTCGAACTGATGACCTAAACCGAACTGATATGAAACCGAACCGAAATTTTAGTTTCAGTTTGGATCGGTTCGGATCAAGGATTATAGAAAGTGGAATGGTTTGGTTAGGTTTGGTAAAAAAAATCTAAATTGAACCAAATTAATCCGAAACCAAAAATAAATAATTAAATTTTAATAAATGTCATTGTTGATCGCCGGCGGCAACCTTTGACCACCGGCTCTGGCGACCGCCGGCAATATTTTCCGGTACGAATTCCAGCGAAGTGGCCGGAAAAATAATTTTCCCAGCGGGCGGTCACCGGCTCCAGTATGATGACATCATTCGTACTTTTTTTTGATGATGTTAGCGAGGTCTAAATGGTTCGTTTCAGGTTAATTCAGTTCAGACCCAAAACTTAACCCGATCCGGGCTCGAACCGAACCATTGATGATCCGAAAGAAAATTGCCCTGTTTCCGAGCTGAATCAAAATAATGGTTCGGGTCGGTTTTCTCCAAAAGAACAGTCCTAACTGTAAGGGCTGTCTTTATTTGAATTTGAGATAATTATTCGAGTCCATACTTCTTTGCCAGCATTCTCGTGAGATCGAAGTGTCACGTCGATTTTGATTTATATCACTCTTAATGTTAGAATACACACGTAATTTGGAATATGGAGAACCAAAAGTTTATAGAATGATACACACGTATAATTTCTCTCAAATAACTATCTCGACGTATATGGTATTTCCTCCGTCCCATAATTATTATCCAGTTTGGATTTCCATTTCTAGTTCAAATTATACTAAAAGTGAAATATTAAACTGGATAATAATTATAGGAAAGATGGAGTATATAAATTTTGGTGCTCGTATTAAAGAAAAAAAAAGGAGAAGAAAGAAAACAGTGATCCCAAGATTGAATCTCGAAATGGTAGCAATTATGTTCTCTATAGTGAGTTAATTGGAGTGTAGGACCCAAAACATCAAAGCGTGAATCAGCTTAGAGATGGCAATCATAATTAGGGGGAGCATAGGGATGATGTGATTACTGTTTCCTATTTGATAGAAAAAAAAAAAGGATAGATTAGGGTTACAGAAATTTGCAGTAAGGTCCACCACCAAAAATAATAATAATATCAAACCGAAAAGGAAATCAATCCCCATTACATTTATCCCTCTCCTTTTTTCTTTTTTTCTTTCTTTTTTTTTTTTTTCCTTTTTTTAACATTTTGACGCATGATATGTGATGATTCCCCCATTGAGGTGTGCTGCTTTCCCCCCTTTTTCTTCCTCACAAAGCACATCATACCTCATTGTAACCTTTTGTATATTATTGTCATGTTTTTATTTTTACAGTTATGTTTTTTATTAAAAAAAATAAAAAATCTCCTTTTATCCAAATCAATGATACATTTGGGTAAAAACGTTTGGTGGTTTATCAAATTTGTTTAACTTACACAGATAGTGAAATAAACGTTAATTAGCTTAAACCATAAACTAATTTTTTTAAAAAAAAAATTCACCCAAATGTACCCCACTTAAATGAGTAAAACCTCCCCTTACAATCCTTTGTGGGAATCGAACTATAGTCCATTACCAGTAAAGACAGCAACCTAACCACTAGACTGTCATTCAATTCTCAACTTAAACTATAAACTAGTTCATACACATAAACTAAAAAAGTGGCCCATTAATAGAATAAATATATTAGATATTAGTATTTTATAAAATTTTTTCCTACAACATTTAATGTACGGCCCTCTCCTCTTATTTTTTGTTTATATTCATATATTTTCTCTTCATAAATTTTTGGTCACATTGAGATTTTTACCCGTTTACGTAGTAACGGTGAGCCACTCTTCACCATAAACTTCCTCATGAACAACCATTGAGGATGCCCTAAGTACCAGATCGTGAACTGTTAGTTTGGAAACAAATGAGAATATGTAACATTGTAAGCCTATAAACTTATTTTTTTCAGAAAAAAGAAAAAAATAAAAAAATAAAAAACAATAACAAGTTTTTTTTTCCATGAGGTGCAATCAGTTCTATGAATTATATGTCGTTATCATGTTTGATCGTTACATAAATAAAAAAAAATTATTGTTAGCAAATTCAAGTATTCAACGTTAAATCATGATTTGCATTCAGATGAGTTAATCGCCGAAAAATTACTACGAAATGATTAGTAATATGGGACAACCAAAAAAGGAAAGGCCCATGACATGATAAAGACCCATCATTCAAGACCTCAAGTGTGCTTCTAAACAGTGGAGTGTAAAAAGGAAAATTGACCAAGCTAGAGTCACAGTATTTTTGTATAAAAGCAAAAGTGTAAAAAATGATCAAAATGGTGATTACAATTTGACCCTAGGGAAAAAAAGTCTGGACTTTGTTATGATTGAGTTTAGATTTTAATGTTGAATTTGGAGGGGCCATTCACACATTATTGTGTGACTTTTTTTTCCTATTTTTTAAAATATTTTTTTTAAAAAAATTATTTTTTCATTTGACTGATTACATGAACTTAAATTGCATCAAGAAATTAGAAGAACTTAATCCCAGAACTCCCACAAACCCCACATGGGATTTCTTTAAAAAAAAATAAAAATTCTTTTAATATGTTTTCCAGTAAATATAGTTTCAGGTCCACAGTACTATAGTAGTCTGTTAAAGTATGGCCCAAGAACAATTGGGCTATCTTCTGCAACTTTTGGCCCATAAGTAAATTAAAAACGACAGCGTTCTGTTCGTCTGCCCTAGTCTTCAATATCTTTCAGCTTCCACAGTTCCATTGAACTCAGAATTCAGAACAATCGACTGAGCTTGCCGCCGATTAACGGGCTTCAGCTCTGCTCTCAGAAAGTAAGTCGGGATTTTATTGTTTCAGGTTTCTATTTTTTTTTTTGGTAAAATTTTTAAGTCTCAGTTGTGAAATTGATTGTCCCACCTGTGTGAATGAACGGACGTTTCTTTCTGAGGATTTGGATGGTTTATTAGGATGTGTTTGTGGTTTAGAGTTCAGTATGGTTTTCGATTTTCTCTTCATTTTGACGAATTACATTTCCAGTATGAAATTAGTGATGAACATTTGCAAAAAAATTTATGGCAGAAGAGAGTTATTTTAAGAAAGGGGGGTTTTATCAATAGCTTTGTTGATTGAGACGGGATTGCGATATCATGCTGAAGCAGTTGTGCAATAGGGGTTCTGCCACCGGGATTGATAAACTCCGACCTTTATTAGCTGCACAAAAAGCCAGCTTTCATGGTGGGAAGGTACAATTTTCGAAATTTACAGCTTCAATCAGTTGAACATTCGTGGTTTCTGAACGTTGTTTTCGTCCTGTTTCTATGAGTATGTGTGCTGGTGATTTGCTGTTTGTACTCTCCTGATTGAACTTTGTGCATTTGTGGTGAAAGTGAAGATTACTTGAATATGTGCCTTAATGTTTGGAATATCATTGGAAAGTTGAGGAATTCAAAATTATTTGAAAAAGTTAACACCTTTTTGCAAAAGAGAAACAAAGTGTTTTACTTAGAACCAATAGAAGATCAAGTGAACTTTTGTGCTTGCAGCCTCTTCCCACATGTTATATAGACAACTACCTCTTTTGGCGAGCTATAGGTTTGTTAATATTTCATCGACCATGCATCGTTCTTCCTCACATGGCTTAGAGTTGCCTTTATCGTATTGAAGTTTGTACTCTTCTTCTCTTGAATTTGAAAGATGGTCAACCCTCGTTGCTACTTGCTATAAAGACATCATCCATCATTCGTTTCACATGGGGCTCGTGCCAGACTCGCTTCACCAGGGGCTCAAGTGGGACTTGCAGCCAACTAAGAGCTACAATATTAGATTTTTACACTTCATTGACACTAATTTCCGATTCTTAAGACTTCAACATGGGCATTCCTACCCTTCTGCGAGTGTTGAGCAAATGTGCTCAAAGGCTGCTGTGAAGGACTAGAGGAAGCTCGAAGTGCTCATTTATTGGTATAAATGTGCTCTTCTCATGCTTTGTCTTGCATGGCACTCTTCTGGTACTTTTGACCAGGCTTAAAATGCCGATGCTTAAGTGATGCAAAACATTTAGGGAGATGTGTGACATGATTTAATTTCTTTTGCTGTCCAAATCTTGGGATTATTACTGCTTTTTTGAGCTTCCCTTTTGTATTTAGAAACTGCAGTTGCAAACTTTGTTATGATCAAATCATTTCTGTAAAATGATAGTAGTTTTATCCAGAAGTCCTTTTTGCGAAGATTCCTTCTGAAGCATATGTTTTTGTTGTCACATTGCCGCTGTTCTCCCTGGTGTTTAGTTGAAACTAACTGAAATTTTACAGTTGCTTTTTTGGCTGGAGACTTCTAGATATGGAAAAGTTTCTCATAGTTTGATATCAAATTTTCACAACTGTCATATATTGGAATTCTCTGAGCTGTCTTTTATGTTTACAGGCATATTCTGCACCACGGAGCTTTTTTGGAGTGGAAGATTACGTTGATGATGATAATAGCCGGCCATACACTTATCAGAAGGAAAAGAGGTCCAAGAATCCCAACAAGCATGTATCTTTCAAGCAACGGACTATAGCATACATGGAACCCTTTACACTTGATGTTTTCATCTCAAAGCGATTTGTTTCAGCCTCAATAACTCACAGAGTGACAAGCAAGCAAGTTGCAGTTGCGGGTACGAATTCCAAAGACATCAAAGCGGTTCTTAAATCAAGATCCGATATACCTGCATGTATGGCTATCGGACGTATCTTGGCAGAGAGGGCAAGAGAAGCAGATGTTTACACTGCTTCTTACACGCCCCGAGACAGAGACAAGTTTGAAGGAAAGATTAGAGCAGTTGTACAATCCCTTATTGACAGTGGAATTGATGTAAAAATATACCTTGATTGATGTCAATTCAATAAATCATCCCTTTGTTTCTTTTTGTTTTCTGCCAGCAGGACCCATTGCATCCTCTTCTTTAACACCATTGCAATTTCAGTGATCAATGTTACAACTTACGGAGGCTTTTTGTCTTTACATTGTAGCACTACTTTTTTAAGCCCTTAACCACATAGTTTACAACCATGTTTTCCGGCAGATTAACTTGGATTTTGAGTCTAATTCCTTCTCCCTCCTTTCCCTTTTTGGATTAAATTCCACATCATTTTGCAGTAACATAAGCATTGAAACGATGCTAAAGTAACCAAACCATATATACGTTCCAGCGCTATTCATAAGTTTTTTTTTTTTTGTTTTTACAACAATGTTGATTAACGATAGTGCTCTGAAAGACATTCTAAACATTCAAATCCAATCACTCGACTATTAACCGAAGAACAAAAAAAATGTGTGTAATAACAATAATAATAAAATTTATACAATTTGGACTCCATTGATTTCATGGGTCACTGAATTAAAAAATCCGAAATCCTAACTAAAACCTTCTTCACTTGCAATCACAATCAACCTTAAAAACCTGTATAGGCTGCAACATAATATATTTCCTCATCTCACGAACAATCACAAAACTTGGTCAGCCTTATCATAGTACCTGTTGATACCTCTGCACTTCAGTAACTGAGGACCATCTGAAGGCATCACAGGATAGAACTTATAAAGCTTCATATTCCGATAATCATCCTTCTCTTCCTCACTCATCTCTTCCAGTTTTTCACCCTTTTCTTTCTTGGCATCAGCTTGCTTTTTCTTTGCCTCTGCAACCTTCTCATTCACAAAGGCGATAAATTTATCTTTCTCATCACCACCCAAAGCTTCATTCTGAATCAAATCCGAGGTGAACTCCTCCAAATCATCCATCTCCCAATCGAACGAGAATGGTAATGGGGGCAAAGGCGGCGATCTCTCAAAGATGCCATTCACGTCGGTGCTGTTTTCGAATTCGTCTTCTTTCAAAGGGTTGTTGTAATAAGGCATGCAATAATTGTACAACGAAAGACGGTCGAAATTCAGGTGCTTCAAACCGACTTTCCTCTGCTTACACTTCAAAACAAAAATCCTGGATTTCACAGCTTCGATCCTCCGCCCTTTGTCCTGCGCCGGAATATATGGAACCCAATCCATCTTCAATTTGCGCATTGGCATCACGTCTTGTTTCCTCTGGACGGATGCAATTCCGATGTCGGTGGAAGGCGGGGAACGGCGGACGACGGCGACGATGATCGGAACCAGAGAAGCATCGGCGATGCCTAACGTCTCAGTGCAGCCGAAGAGATAAACGTTTTTTTCTTTTTGGTACAATTCTCCGCCTTCTTCGAAAGCTTTCTCCAGATTGGAGAAATCCCAAGTCTTTTTATCGTAGACTCCTTCCATGGCTTCCCATTCAGTGCCTACAGAGAACACTTCCCTCCACAAATCTTCCATGGTGGGCTTTCTGCAGAACTTCGGAAATTGATGAAAAAAGCAAAACAGGGGATTCGAAGTTAAAGAAGATTGATGATGATGATGGTGCTTACAAATCCGGAACAAGGTGTATATATGTAGACAAGGAAATTAACTTAAAACTCAGGCTCAATTAATCCGTTTCAAACCGGAGGCAAAAATAAAATCCGTGTATGAAAGGAGTAGTTGTTTGATGGAGTTTTTGCGCGCAATAAATATATATATATATATATATATATATATATATATAAATTGCAGGATCGCTGATCAGCTTCTTTTTCTTATGTTTTGGTTGTCGAGTTTTTGATCCGGCTCGGCCGCCTGCGGCGGCGGACTTGGCATGGGCTTTGTGTTTCCGTTTCTGTCCGGCGGCCTTTGTTGTGGTGGTCGAATCTCCCGATGAGAGACTAGAAGTTTCGCCGCCGTGATTCTGATCGGAGGAAATTTGAGTTTCGACTGAGATGAGAATTCCAGTAATTCTTAATTTTCAATCTCACGCAATTTATAGAAAATTAGGCGTAAATTTTCTTTTCTTTTTTGTTTTCTCAAATAATAAATATATAGTAATTAATACCTGCGTAATTTATAAGCCTGGTTAAAATACGTATTTTTGGTAGTAGTAATCGTCCCACCTTTGTTCAAACGGCAGATACATCAATTACACGCAATTTATTCTCAGAGGATATGAAATCTATGACAATTTCTTTTTGTTGTATATATGTATTGGAATAAAATGTAAATTATCAGACATGAATTAAACCTCAGCATCCAACTGAAGCACAAGATCATGGGGCCCTAAAATGGAAGCCAATGTGACGCCTTTCCGTTGCGGGAGTTGACTTATCTTCTCCAACTCTTCCTCAGACAAAGACCACCCAAAGATATCAAGGTTTTGTTGCATTCTTTCCTTGCTAAAGCTTTTCGTTACCAAACTCACTCCTTGTTCATATACCCATCTCAGTGCAACCTGCACATATATGGATTTTTTCCCAATTCCCATCATTCATTCATTCATCTAATCCAATTAATACTCCTTCCGTCCCGGAAAAAAAAATTAAAAAAATAGTTCACAGAGTTTGCAAATTTGTACTGTAACGTGGACTATTTTTTTTGGGACAGAAGGTGTACGTTTTTTTATGAATACTCAAAAAAAAAAAAAAAAAAGAAGTTTAGGATTTGAAATGGAAAAAAATGAGTTTAACCTGAGCTGTTGATTTGCCTCTAGCATTGGCGATTTCGCGTAAGACATCAGAATCCAGGACTCTGTTGTCTCCCCATTTAGTATTGTTAGCACCCAGTGGAGAATATGCTGTGATATGAATACCCTTTGCTTTACAGAACTCCACTAATCTCTTCTGCTGCCAAACTGGATTCAGTTCCACCTTTTTCAATTTTTTTCATCAAAACCAAAAATTGATTAATCCAACACTAATCTTCCCTTTGATTTGTTTTTTGATGGGATCATAACAGTCAAAATGGTGGTGGCTATACTAATTACTACTCACTTGATTTACTGCTGGGGGAATTGTTGCCACACACAGGACTTCTTGAAGCTTCTCACAAGAGAAATTGCTTACACCAATTCCTTTTGTTAGGCCAAGCTTTATGCATTCTTCCATTCCTTCCCAAACTCCCTTCAAATCAATTGGCCTAATGATCTCTACTTCCACTGGTGTCTTTCTGATCACTTCAGTCAGCCTAATTGGATGATGAATTAGGTACATATCCACATACTCCAGCTGCAGATTCCTGGCCGGATCACAACATTAAAGCTTAATAATTTATTAGAAAGATGGGACTGACAAAAAAAAAAAAAAACTTACTGGAGGCTCATTTTACAGGCGGGTACAATTTGGTCAGGGTGAGCGAAGCTGCACCAAAGTTTGGTGGTGATAAAAAGTTCGTCCCTTGACTTGATTAGCCCTGTTTGTAACGCTTCCACAATGGCTTCCCCGAGAGGCTTCTCCGATCCATAGGCGAACGCCGTGTCGAAATGGCGGTAACCGACTTTGATGGCTTCAAGAACCGCCGACTTGACGGTGGCATGATCCGCCGGCGGGTACGAGCAAGTACCCATTCCAATCACCGGCATAAGCTGCTTCTCAACATTGGAGCTTATGGTTACCTCCGGAACTTTAGCCATATTTCTTTTGTGTAATAATGAAAAACAGTTGATCAGTTGGATGTGGTATTTCCTAGTGTCTAATGAGGCTTTTATATCAGAAGAACTCTTTAACTTCTTTTTTGGTTCAAAACGGCATCTAGTTTAAGACTTTTAGTGTCTTTTGTTTGATTGATTCAGACTGCAAAAGTCTTAGGTTGTGGACTTCCCATCTATCAAGAAAACGTCAAATTTAGTGCGCTTATTATCATAGTTTATAAGCTAAAAAGAATCCAGGTATTCATAATTTGAAAAATGTTGGATACAATTAGCATTTTGAATAAGGACTCAGTCAGCATGATTCCACTTGAATTAATTAATAAAGCCGGGTTAGTCTTATTTGATTTTCGGTTGAAATTTGGTACCGTCAAAGAAAGACAACAGTAGAAGCAGTTGTGTTGTTTTCGCCTTTTCCGAGTCTAGAAGCCTTTGTGTTTTACACCTGAAACTTTTTGGCACATCCACCATTCCCAGTATCATTATTATATATATGTTGATGATGGACAAAAGATGGGGTGTGATGTTTTGGCGTTATATTTTCTCTAACATTCATCTTTGTTGAATCGTTTGTTGTTAGGATTCACTTAATTATTTATTATAAGTATAAATTCAAATTAAACTATGGTCCTTTTCAAAAAATAAAAAAAAAATTAAACTATGATGAGTGTAAAAACTAAATGGATCTTACATAAAGCCACGGAATTGAGGATACATCAGCAATTCCGTCAAATTATCACTCGAAGGACGGAAGGATCATCCGGCTTTAAAAAGCAAGTAAGGTCAGTGTACATTCCCTCCCCTTCCTTTAAGAAATATAAACTCGACCATGTGCATAAGTGTATTGCATCCAGTTGGCCGGCCATTCGGGATCTATTGAAGAGGTCAGGTTCTGTTAAATTGAGTCACATATATGGAAAGTTTAAATTTTGCCGCTCATTCACTAGCAACTCTAGCATCTACAAGCTCTGGGGGATTCTTGTAAGTAGATGATCCGCGGTGAAGTCCTGGTTATAACATTGATATAAATGGTGTTTCATACCAACGTTTGGTATTATTTTAAATTTCAGGTTTTCTTTCATTGTACCAAATATATATATATATATATACTCTCTCCCGTCATTCTTATAAAATATTTTAATTTTTCTTAAGTTTCATTTATCGTGTTCTTTTAATTAAAATTAAATCTTTAACCATGTTTTACAATAATTAAGAGCACAAAATAAATAAGAAAATATATTTTTAAGATTTTAATTGAAAAAAATACTCTAAATAAAATAGTAAAAACTAAAGACGGGTGATATTGCCGGCGCAACAATTAGCATCCAGAGCAAGTTTATTGCCGAGCTCGGGACGTTCATTGCCGAGCTCGGGACGGGCAATGAACCCGTTCGGGCAAACAAGAGGGGTGGCAATTCACTCGTCCCGGGTTAACTCGGGATGGATTCATTGCATGTTCGGTTTCGGTTCGGTCCAATATGGTGAAGCGGTTCGGTCAGGCTCTTTTTTTTAAAAAATTTTTAGATTTTTTGTTTTTTTTTTGTAATTAAAAAAATAACATTATTTGTTATTTAAAAAATATAAAAATTAAAAGAAATAATAATCGGATTCATTGCTATTTTTTTTAATTTTTAGATTTTTTTGTTATTTTTTGTTTTTTTAATTAAAAAATAGCAATATTTGTTATTTAAAAAAATCTAAAAATTAAAAAAATAAAAATTAATTAGTTAATCTAGTTTTTAGGTTATTAAAATCTTGCCCGGTTGACTTGCCCGGTTCGGTGCGAGTGGCTTATTCACTCTCTCTTCCCTCCTCCCCCTTCTCTCTCTCTCTCCTTCAATTTGGTTTAGTCAAATGGCATAGACGAAATGGTCAAAATTAAAAATTTATGGCTGAAAGAACTAAAGGTTGTGGCTGGAAAAATTCTCCCCCTAAATAAAAACACTTTTGACCAAGATTGAAATTTTCATAGATATTGAAATACAGCGTGTAGTTTTTCTAAACTTAAGGGAGGTCGCAGCAAATTCCCTTTCATGCGTAAGCATAACCTTTTCCCTTTTGGTATTCGAAGTTTCTCGTTATTACAATTATATGTCTCTAGCTTATTAGCCGCCGTTCCCATCTCGGCGGTCGTGATTCTTTTACCTCGGGGTCAAAATTCCTCATTCAAATTCGTCTTTTGGGAAATTAGGGTTCTTCTGTCCAATTCGATTCGAAATCCCTGTGAAGCTCCTTGCTTTGGTCGGCTCGTGAAAATCGATTGCGCTTTTCTTGGAAATTAGCAATGGGGAAGAATGAGTTCTTGACGCCAAAGGCAATCGCGAACAGAATCAAGGCCAAGGGATTGCAGAAGCTCCGGTGGTACTGTCAGATGTGCCAGAAGCAGTGCCGGGACGAGAATGGCTTCAAATGTCATTGTATGAGCGAATCCCACCAGCGCCAAATGGAAGTCTTTGGGCAAAACCCTCACCGGATAGTCGAGGGTTACTCGGAGGAATTTGAATCGGCCTTCCTTGAGCACATGAAGCGGAGCCACCGTTCCAGTCGTGTCGCCGCCACCGTGGTTTACAACGAGTATATTAATGACCGGCATCACGTCCATATGAATTCGACTCAGTGGGCCACTTTGACGGAGTTTGTCAAGTATTTAGGGCGGACTGGAAAGTGTAAAGTTGATGAGACTCCGAAAGGTTGGTTTATTACCTACATTGATCGTGAATCCGAGACGCTGTTTAAGGAGAAAATGAAGAATAAAAGGATTAGATCCGATTTAGCGGATGAGGAAAGGCAGGAGAGGGAGATTAAGAAGCAGATTGAGCGCGCTGAGCAGTTCATGCCTGCTATTAGTAACGAGGATGAGGCGCTTCAGGAGAAAAAGTTGTTTGAGAAGTCGGAGAATGAGAAAATTAAACTGAGTTTGGGAACCTCGTCTCTGGCGAAGACTAGCAATTCTAAGGATAGGCCGCCCGAGAGCTCGAGAGCTGTTGTGTTTAAGGATGATGATGAGGATAAAAGTGAGGGAATAAAGGGCAATGGGAAGAGCAGTCTTGGGAAGTCAGCATTAGCTGAATTGATGAAGGAAGAGGAGAGGGCGAAGGAACGAAGTAATAGGAAGGACTATTGGTTGTGTGAGGGAATCATTGTGAAGGTTATGAGTAAGCCATTGGCGGAAAAGGGTTATTATAAGCAGAAGGGTGTCGTGAGGAAGGTTATTGATAAGTATGTTGGGGAGATTGAGATGCTTGAAAGTAAACATGTGTTAAGGGTTGATCAAGAAGAGCTGGAGACTGTGATTCCTCAAATTGGAGGAGTTGTGAGAATAGTAAATGGAGCCTACCGCGGATCAAATGCCAGGTTGCTTGCGATCGATACTGAGAAATTCTGCGCCAAGGTGCAGATTGAGAAGGGCATATATGATGGTCGGGTTTTGAAGGCAATTGAATATGAAGATATTTGTAAGCTGGCTTGACGAATTCATTGATCAGGATATCTTAAACATCACTTTAAAAGGTCTGGAAAACTTGTTGGTTTCTGTTTGATTGTATAACTTGAGACCCTGTTTTCATTATCTAGACTTTGTTGTACCAACATAGTTCTGTTTCTGTTGTTTCATACCCAATATATTATGAACTTCTTTAAACTTCCTGCCGAATATGCAGTTATTTCCTGTTATCATTGTTATTGGTTCGAAAGTAAGTAAAATGTTGGGAAGAAAATTAAGAAACATATGATGCTATGTATTGGTTACAAGGTGTATTTTTTTATCTTAGACTTTCTTCCTCTTAGTTAGTTTTTCTCTTGTTCTAAAGACTCTTTACACATGCTTTGTTATATACTTGAGTGTTACCTGCTTAAAATGAGTAGCGAAGCTGCTGGAGTTTCGACTAGCCTGTTTTGGTATATAATCAAATAATAGTAAAGTTATTTCCTCCTTGTAGTTTGGTTACTCATTGACTGGAGTTTGAAGATGGAATCATTTTTTCTTTTCCTCGTGTCCAAGGATTTTAGACTGGTTGAAGCTCTAGGAAATGCTAAGATTCTTTTGGAGAATAAAGCCTTAAAGATGGTGGAGAACAAAGTTGCTGCAGGTCCAATGATGTCAAATTGCATGATGAAGCAAATTTTAGATACATATAGAGAAAGAGAGGCATTAAGTTCGAGCAAGAAAAGCCAGTGGAAGTTGTATCTGGTTCAATAGTAGCATCATGGAAGATGTAGCCATCAAGGAAACAAGAATATGCTCCGGGGATGGATTAGTCCTGAAGTTAATGCCTCCAGAATTTGTCAGAATATCCTGTAGTCAAAAGAAGCATCAAGCTTCCTTCTTGAAAAGCTCAGTAAAGAAGATAGGCAGCCAGATTCTTGATAAGAATTTTGCTTAGCCCATAGATCAAACGGGTGAGTTCCTTCCCAAGGCTGACAAGTTTCCTTAGAGAACACTAGAATTTGCACCAATCAGACTACAGGGTGGAAGCTTTGCTTACAAAATAGGGAACGGAAGGTTTGAACTTGTTGATGTCTCTGATATGACATATTATGTGGAGATTCAGACTACAGGGTGGAAAGCTTTGCTTAGGGTTGACGGAAAGTTTGAAGCTGTTGATGTCTTGGAATAACATGACGATTCATGTGGAGAGTCCTATATGTTCCTGAACCTGAATCAAATGGAATCGTCGTCTTTCAGGAAGAATTGCTTTTCCAGTTTCTATCAGTTGTGGGCATAATTGATGTTTAAGGGCATGTTAGAGAAAGCATCACTTACTTTGAGACTGATTGAGATGATGAAGTTGAGATTGATTTGGGCAATGGGAGGCTTACCGGATGTAGCAATTAACGTGGATAGTAGAGATGAAAGTTGAAACAATCTGTGTATTCCCTCATTAACTAGGTTCCTGAGAAGGGTAAGCTGAGTGACTCTTTTGCTGGAGAAAGAGAGTTCCTCATGGGAGTCGTTGTTAGATGTAGCACTTACCCAGACAATCACATGCAATGTAAAGTAGTATAAAATAGGTCGAGGTTATCATCACGTTACC
The DNA here is from genome assembly GCA_949775105.1 of Oldenlandia corymbosa var. corymbosa. Taxonomy (NCBI): domain Eukaryota; kingdom Viridiplantae; phylum Streptophyta; class Magnoliopsida; order Gentianales; family Rubiaceae; genus Oldenlandia; species Oldenlandia corymbosa. Next base: position 35,448,821 of record OX459119.1, on the reverse strand, counting down.
AAAAGGTGCTGTTGTCGAAGAAGGAACTGTGTATTTTGCCAGGAAAGACCAGGAAGGCACTGATTAAAATTTGCTACCACCACCTGAAAAATTTTATTTTCAGATTAGAATCTTTTGAACTCTATCCGTCCAATTCATTGAGAACCATGTAACTGCCACTCCTGAAAACAATCTACCCATTTTGTCAATTTCCTGTTCATAAGGAGTCGAGCGATCCTGTTACAAGGATAAATTTTGATATATGGCAAGATTTGTGGTTTATGATCTTACAAAGTTCAAAAGATCTGCCTAATGGGAAGACATGAGATAACATGAAAACCCCGCAATTATCTCTACTCCAACTTAATAGATAAGAAAATGTGGCAGACGAAATACAAAGCCGAAAGGAAACCTAAAGTTCCGAGCATAAGAAAGAATCCGTAGCAGATGCAAGCCATGTAGCCCAGGAAGAATGAAGTTTGGATGAAGCTAAACATCTCAGATTGACAGTAGAACAAGCAGTAGATAAAGATGAAGATGCCAGTTGATCCACCACAGAGAAACGACCTGTGAAAAGTTTAAAGCATATTTGTCATAGATTAGTGTACAAAGTTGCAAACTTGGTTTTCAAATATGAAAAGTAATGTGAAGGTTTGAGTGAAAACGTTATCTGTCTACTTGTATTTCATGGTCAACAAAATAAACTTTGAGAGACATTCAAACAAAACGGAAAAAGCAACTGTAGCACATACTAGAAGATAATGAATAGAATTTTACCTCCACCACCATTGATGATCTTCAGCTGCAAGCTGAAAATATGTCAGTGCCACGGTGACAAAGGCAGTCACAATGAGTAGAATAATGAAGACAACAAACAGGATGCTGAATATAGTGTCGATTTTGTGACCCCGGACACTTTGAAGTACATGGTAAAGCTCGATATATATTGCACTAAATGAGAAAAATCCTGCCATTGCCATCTGAGAAATGGTGCAGCGGTACCAAGGTTGCCCTGGTATTTCCCTAGGATACTTGGAGTTATGGCATGGAACTTGAAACTCCCTCCTTCTATTCTTTCCCATAATTCCACCCAAAAGAACCGATGATGCTGTTACTAATGTCCATAGGAGGATTATGTTCATAACTGTTCCAAACGGAAGAGCAGCACTTGGACTGAATGCTACAGCGATGGAATTGAGGGGACAAAATGTGAGGAATAGAGGTACATTGAGAAGACTCCATGTCAACAGCAAGTTTTGTACCTGCCATGATAATGAATCAAGTGAGGGATTGAAATAGTTTCACATGGAGGATTCGCGTTGATGTAATTGTAGTAAGCAGCTAAACCAAAAAAAAAAAAACAAAAGAGGGAAAGACGTCTCTAGTGAAATATTTAGTAGGTACCCAATCAGTTCCTTCAAGCTGACGGTAGAAAGAAGATGCCGTGTAACCAGCGATTCCAGACGTAACAGCATTTACCCCCAACAATGCCATAAGTAGATCTCCTTGATTTTGTGGGTGGAAATAGCCAACAAACCGAAGTAGAAAGATGAACACTGTACTGTATTTATGTTAAATGATTGGAAAATTAATTATAGAAATGTTTCCCTAATTTACAAAATGAAAGCACAGCAACTGGATGGTGTGAAATAGTTTACCTTGCAAACAATTGTGTGCCACAACCAATAGCAGCGGCAAAAACTGACTTGTATTTTGGGAAGCGAAAGACATCACCATGAATGTACTTCCACCCTCTTTCTTCTTGATCATTCATTGAATTCTCATCATATCTGTACCTGCATTTTTCAATGACTGTGAAAACTCTCGAGCTCGTGATACCTGTAGATCACATTCAAGCAACATTCTGCATACCTGATAAAATCATTCCTAATGATTCGCGTGAGCATTGCTCCGAGAAAACCAGTTAACAGTAGCACTATGGTGCAGGAGTTTATAATTGAAAACCAATGAATTTCTAGATGACGTGGTAAAGAAGGTTGCAAGAATTTATCCAACCTATTTTCAAAGGGAATATTTGTTCTCATCCACTTTACAGAATAGGTAAATTCAGCTTCAACTTCCTTATCCTCGCTCAGGTCTAAAACAGAATCAAGATCCATCAATGTGTAAATCTCAATCACTCTGTCCTTGTTGTATTTAACGTCGAAATAGATATGCATAGTTGCTTTCATCTCTTCCTTCTCTATCTACCCTTCCAATAAGTCCCCAAATGGGCAAGTCATCATAGTACATTTCGAAGTAGTAGTCTTTGCCAACAGCTTTCCGAAACTGAACAACTTCATTGATTGTTAAGGTCTTTTTGCAGAGGATAACAGACTCTTTGTTAACCAAGAAATCCAGGTCATATGGACCATGAATGATAGGATCTCCATTTGTATCGTTATGTGCAGCTTCATTCTTCTTTCTCACATGATCTGCCATCTTAATTCAAGTTGGAACGCAGAACATAATTCAAAGCACAGAGATAGAGGATATCACACCACAAAACAGATGTTCTTTCAAAGACATATTTCCAAATAAAATGCCATAGTTTGGAAGTGAAACTATGATGATTTCATAAACTTATCCATTAGTGCAATCCCTTTCACAATTATAACATCATTAACAGCAGAAGTCCAGATCTTAGTGCATATAAACTTCATTTGCCTGATCATCATTTTATCTCTGAAAGAGCCATTTTCTTGAGTAAAGAATTGAAAACAGTCACTTCATTGCAGTTGCGACCTAATATATCGGTAGAGTACCAATGCATGCCTTAATTTGATCATAAACACTACATTTTAGCCCCCAACAATTTCTTGTTTATTTGGAAAGTTTGCTCTAAAATTTGGAAGGATCTCTGGTTAGAAGAAGAGTCAATGAGAAGGAGAGATAATAGCACCTGGTAAACAAAAAGGAAGGTCGTAATATTGGTAAGATTCACTGCAAAATTAACACATAAGAAATTAGAACAACCCAAAATGAACGATTTCACATACATGTTTGATGATACGGCAATGAACCTAACCTGGGATTGTGAAAAGGGCCAATCTTTATGGCATAGAGGGGAACAGGGTCTCCAGGTTTGTAACGTTGATCAGAGGCGTCTGATCTAACTGGGTTGACTAGGTGATAACACCAGAGGATGCTGAAGATGAAAATGGTCATGGATTTGTTCATCGTGTGGGAAATGATAATGTAAGAACTAAACAAGGAAAATGATCAAAGATGTAGTAAGCTAGTTGGGGCTGATGAAGATGTTGTAAAGAATCCGATGGAAACCAAATATTGCTGGTAAATTCGGAAATCGCGTATGTGCTTGGTCCAAACCTCGTTCAATGCTAGATTCCAAGGGAAAAATCTGAAATTAATTTTCTTTTTGGGGGCGGGGGAAGAAATCACCCCAACAATTTCAATCTTCTATTTCGAAGGTCAGAAATTTAAGATTCATTTGATAAAAACTTTTTTGTATGATTTTTTTATTTTTTGTCATAGCTGAAACTCTCACGTATGAATGTATTATAGTTATACGCTGCTAAAATTGCTGCCTTAAGATGAACAATGCGATGACAGTGTTGATTTTCCGCAGATTTCCATTTATAAGGTCGGATGTAAACGAGCTCCTGTATCAGCAACAGACTCTGCAACCGTATTAGTGTTCCATGCGGATTTATAAACCGACATAAATTGATGATCGCGTATAGTGTTACTGCACTCAACAAGTTTTGGATGTTAGGATGGAGATTAATCGAATGAAAAAATATATAATAAATCCTATACAACATTTCTTCTTTTGATAAAGTATATACAACAATTCTTGATTCTTCAAGAATCCTAAAGTCTTAGAATGAGTGAGCTGGAGTGAATCATTAGCCTGGTCATGCTCATGTCTGAACTAAAAACAGGTATGAGCTAAAAACCAGTCCATAAACATGAAAAGATTTGAACGAAAAGCAAACATAATCTTAAGATGTCCTGGAACCAACACTCTAAATGAAAAGGAACGTTAGGATTCATCGAATTATCCTTAATTGTCTACCTTCATTATTCATTGCACTTTCATCCAGCCAAAAGAAATTCGAAACGAACAATCAATGTAAAGGACCTTGCACATCTTTTAAGTTCTTCTCAAAGATTCAAACAATGAGGGAAATGGGAAGGAGAAAATGCTAGATCTGATGGAGAGTCAGTCTGTCACAATAGGAGAACTATTTCCGTATGCTTGCATACACTCTGTATGGTTAGAAAACACACCGCAGATGGACTATGAGAATAGTAATCCAGTGCCAAGCGTTATCAAAGAAAATACTCGATACATTAGTTCCTTTTGCATGACTGACAAAGTGAACCAAAAAACACCCAACAACTTAATGACCCCTAATCCACACTGAACATTAATAACAGAAAGAATATAGCCAGTGTGAAACAAGACATTTGCTTAAGCATCACACCATATTCTCAGAGCAATAACACAAGCAGCCCACAAATGAACCATGAGACAAGTTTAAACTGTTACATCCATATCTACTTTAAATAGAAGAAGCTACAAATCTATTGATGTTGCATAAAAAATGAACATTACAAAAATATTAATGGTAAATAAACTGCACATTGTTATTGAGGAAAATAAAATGACTTTGGCATGTCCATTAAAGCAAATAACAGCAACCTGTCAACTATTGTAATCATCCAGCCAAAACCAAAAGCATGTAATAATATCTCAATAGAACTAAGATTTAAAGGGGGAAAAAAAGGCAAAATTTTCTATAACCATCATATATAATTTCAGTTTAATATTGTCTCCAGTACAAATCAATAACGCACAATGCTATGGGAGAGTATCGAAAGCTATTATCTCACAAGCAATGGAACCACTTTGAACAAACATTAGACCACCCACTTGATTATCATATACCTGGTAAAATGGAAGTCCACAGACACAATTTTCATCACCCTACATACTGTGATATCCTAGAAGCCATATTACTAACTTGGGCATGCATTTGAGCGTTTCTGATCTTCGATGATGTTGCCCGGTGAATAAACTGATCACGTGACAATAGCCTCACATGCCTCAAGTATTGATCAAAGGGTATCGCCCCTTCCTGGACTGCCTTATCCAAGGCATATAGAACATCCTCAGCAGCTAGATCCAATGCTGTACACTCAATCAGTTGCTTAGATAAGGCATCACATGGCTCAAATGCCTGATCCACATCAACATTACCTCCCAATTTTCCCAATTTCTCACCATTCTCCTTCAACCACGTTTCCATCACGTCGGCATTCATCAACACCATTTGTAACTGCTGTTCCAGTATTTCCTTCTCATCCTGCATCTCCTTCAACCCATTTGCCAGCTGATTCTCACGTTGCCTTAAGGCTGCTTGCACACTTATTAATCCTTCAACTTCTGCCTCCCTAGATTTCCTCAGCCCGACCATATCACTGTAAACAGTCTCCACCAACTTATTCATGGCATTCCTCTTATAAACCTCACTAGGGTCATCCATTATCCTTCCCGACATGTTCCCTCCACCAGCAGTATACGGCGACGGAGGGTACGGTGGAGTCACCCTAGGCGGTATCGCAGGTTTTGGGCCCAACCCCGGATTGGGAGTATTAACAGCAACAGTATTTGGATTGGGAAAACTAGGGTTTGGGTTTGGGTTCGGATTAGGGCGGCGCTGGGAATATACAGGTGGCTCACGGCCGAAAAAATGGGACAAATTCCGAGCTAATTCAACTAAACTAGAACTAGGATAAACCCAATTTTGCAAATAAGGAATAGAAACGACACCGTCAGGGCTAACAAAAGGATGGCCACGTTTGATAATCATATCAGGAGTTGGAGTAACATATACCAGTGGAGCGTGGCGAGGATAAGATTCCATGAGCCAGATTTGGATCGGGATGTTGTAAGTCACGTTCTGGAACACCATCGGAACGGTCCCTTCCGCTTGGAGAAGGTTGACGGAGCGGCCATCGTTGTGGGTAAACGACGACGTCTTGATTTGAAGAGAAGGATACGCCTCGGAGAGAGCTAGAAGATGTTGCCGGATGAGCCATTTGACGTCTTCTACGTACGGTAAGGCGCGTGTTGAGAGGACGTTGTTGAGGAATTGCTGGTTGTACTGAGCATTCACGGCCGGAGGAGGCGGTTGCGGAACCATGGCGACAGGACGGCGGTGGGTATTATTTCCGGCGAGAATTTCCGATCGTTTCTTACTTTTTTTCGCGATTGGGAAGTCAGTTAAGCAATGATATTTGGAATCCAGAAGGAATTTCTCCGTGTCCTTCTTTATTTTACTATTTATTTTTTTTATTTCCTTTTGCTTTCCTGGGCCGCGTTTTAGTTGACTTTCTGGGTCAACGAAATGTAAAATATTTATACTGGGCCTAAGCCCAACAAGTACTTTGCTCATCTTTGTAAGTTTTGCTCCAATAACTATGCTATACAAGGTCTGACCCATTAACCTTACGACCCAAAAATAGTTTTCAGTATTAGGGTTTTTATATAAAGTAGGCAGTATAAACCCTAGATTGCTTAAACAGCGTCTGCCCACCTGCACGTTTCTCCTCAGGCAAAGGACTCATCTACTGGTAAGTCACTCTCTGTCCGAGTTCCGATTTAGATTTAGCTTTAGAACTGATTAAAGTATGGAGGGTTTGATGGGTTTTTGAAATCTCAATCTTTGCATTTGTATCGACATCCCATTTCTTTGTTAAGGAGGTCCTGATATCTTGGCTTGTTTGCTTCAAAAATGGTGCTATTCGTTTGATCGTTGCACTCTAACTTGTTGTGGGTTCTCATTTCATTGTGGGTTTAGTGGGTTCTCTTTGATTTATTTGGTTTTGATTGAATGAGGCGGAGTGATATTTGAGCTTATACCTGTTTGTACGCGTAGAATGTAATCATTGGGTGGATTTGGTGGCTTTTGGTTTTGATTTCCTTGAGGATCTTTTGGAAGGGGATGTCTCTATCATGTGGTTAAATTGGGTTTTTCTTTGCTTCGAATTGTTTCAATTTTTGTTTGACATTTCTTGTTGTAACTGACTGACAGAGATGGCGGACGCCAAGGTTATTGTCCCGGAATCTGTTCTGAAGAAGCAGAAGAGGAACGAAGAGTGGGATTCGGCTAAAAAGCAGCAGCTTGTTGCTGCAAAGAAGAAGAATGCTGCCAACAGGAAGCTCATTTACAGCAGAGCTAAGCAGTATGCTCAGGAATATGAGGAGCAGGTACTACTAATTCTTGTTATTTATTAGATTATATGAGCAAAGAAAATTGCAAAGTTATGGGTCCTGATTGTACTCTGTTTTGCTGTTGTAGCAAAAGGAGCTCATTAGGTTGAAGCGTGAAGCAAGGTTGAAAGGAGGTTTTTATGTCAACCCAGAGGCAAAGTTGCTTTTCATCATCCGTATCAGAGGGTATGTGTCAATAACTTGTATATTGAAACTCCTGTAGGAGTTTAATCTCTAGGGTCTCACATCTCTGCACTTGGATTTTTACAGTATCAATGCAATGCACCCAAGGACGAAGAAGATCTTGCAGCTTCTTCGTTTGAGACAGGTAATTTTTGTTTGTGACATTTTCCTGGGGTGTATTTGGCAAATTATCTTGATTTTTTTCTTATTCATCTGACCACCATATACTTAATAGGGGTTTGTTTGATTTTCGCATCTTTTTCGCCTTGAAGTGAGATGAATTTGGTTTTTGAGTAGTGGCAATTCTAATTGTATCAAGTGGCCCTGTCGTATGATTGAATTGAATACCAAATTTGATTCGACTAATATCATCATTCAATCTCTACCCACTTATGGTACATTCATGCTATTTGAAGATGAAAGGATGCTAATCAACTTGACTGTCAGCACTTTTATATTGTAAATTGTAATTATCCATCTTTTCTGTAAATGTTTTGGTTATGCACTTGTCATTATTTTGTAAAGTTCTCAGGTTTTATTTTGTTGAGGCTAAAATGTTAAATATCAGTCACAAAGCAACCATTGGGAGAAACATATAAGATAGGGCTTGGGACTTCTATATTGTATTTCGATAGATTTTTGTTTAGTGGTTTTTCCTTCTTTAATCTGGTTGTCGTGTTGCTTGTTTTCATTTCCTCATTTTTCTGATGCACTACCCATTGGTTTGCAGATCTTCAATGGTGTGTTCTTGAAGGTTAACAAGGCAACCTTGAACATGCTTCACCGTGTCGAACCTTATGTGGCCTATGGGTGGGTTTCTGAATACTTAAATTTCTATTGATATCTTTCCTGTTGATGGTTGAAGTTTGAATCATCCTACTTGTTCCCCAGGTATCCTAACTTGAAGAGTGTCAAGGAACTGATTTACAAGAGAGGATATGGCAAGGTAGACAAGCAGAGGATTCCTTTGACCGACAACTCAGTCATTGAACAGGTACTGTTTATTTTATGCATGACAATGTTTACCTCCGAGAGTTTGCTACTATTTTAAGCATAATATTATTTTCCTGTGTGATTTGTGACTAATGCTAGCTCTTGTGCATAACCAACAGGTCCTTGGCAAACATGGAATTATCTGCATTGAAGACCTTGTTCATGAGATCCTGACCGTTGGACCTCATTTCAAGGAGGCCAACAACTTCCTCTGGCCATTCAAACTCAAGGCACCTCTTGGTGGACTGGAGAAGAAGAGGAATCACTATGTTGAAGGAGGAGATGCTGGAAACCGGGAAGAGTACATCAATGAACTTATCAGGAGAATGAACTAGATTTGTAGTGTTCCCAGATAGTACTCTTTTTTGGCAAGGAAGTTTTGAGTGAGATCGTTTTCCAGATATTGTTAAAAACATGTTGATGAGAACAAAGTTTACTTTTCTTTCTTATTTAGGAAATCGACTTGGCTTTCGTCTTTTGTGTTTCAAGTACAACTTAAATATGTATTCTCTAAGCCTAAAGTTTTCTTGAGCTTTCTTTGTTCACTCTCGTTTACGAGTCTTTTGGGTGATTTCTTTTTCTGAATAAAAGTATTACGTGTCTATGTATATGATAAGTATATAACTCAATTTGAAGCCTCATATCATGAATGCTCAAAAGATTTCGACTCAAAATTGTCTTTTTACTAGCACTTCATAATAAACAGTATCCAAATTTCCTAAAGTCAAAAAATCAAGCAAACAATGATATTAATGTCACTAGTACTTTTGTAGCTGACAATGCTACTTCTATGTCAATAGATTCAAATGGTTGCTTCGATTTACATTGATTACCGTGAAACTTGTCTCAGAAAATACTGACTGCCATGAAATTTGCCTCAAGCCATTGAGACTAATGGACTAATGGTTGCTTCAAGCCATGAAAAGAATTTGGGAATTCGAACTATACCAATGGCCAAAACACTGAACTACGAAATCTTTACATAAAACAAACAAAAAGTAGGGCGGGCACTAAAAGAGTTTCATAAATGAAACTAAAACTTCGCGTAAACTTTGGGACGGAGGCAATATACTCTTACATAGGGCTACACATAAATTCAAGCAGCTACTCAGGCCAATATTTCTGGATTTCTCCCGGTGGGATTGAAGACTAAAAAACCACATACCCATCTCTGTACAATCAACAGGAAACACAATTATGAATCATTGGGAAATGATTTAATTCATAATCTCAAAAAAGAAAGGGAAAAAAAAAAAACAAAAAGGATAACTCATCAAAGCTTCAAATTAAGATCCGGTATTGATGAGTCTGTTCTAGGAGGTGGTGGTTGCATTTCTACATAATTTATGTTTGACCTCTCCCCTGTATTGTAGGTTACAGTGCCACCAACTCCTTCAACTTGTCGAAAACTACCAGGCCAGTACATTTCCACTTCATCATCTTCCATATATATTGGCATACCAAAGTAACCATGTTCAAATCTTGCTCCTCCTCTTATCACATTGAGAGGCCTGTCCGAGGGCATGATTGGCTGGTGTGCTGAAGCATGAGCTTCAATTCCAAGAGACCGGAATGCTGAGCCATGAAGAGGGAGGGATGCCAAGCTTGCATATCTATCAGACAACATGTTCATACGCATAGCTCTTTTTGCCAAGGTCCGCTCCCTCTTGTGTGCATTTTGGTGACCTCCTAAAGCTTGGGAGCTGTAGAATTTGCGCCTACAGTAGTTGCAAGAGAAAACCCGGGTTCCTCCTGGTGCTGGAGGATGGGGGAAAGCATCACCATTATTTTCAGTAGCATCTTGGAGCTCAATATCATCATTATTGTTGAAGCCAAGAGTCAAGTCCAAAGTGACTGGCCTTGCATCTCTTTGGAGATCAAAGGAGTTGGTCTTGGATGGCGAATTAGTAGTGCTTTCTTTCGATGGACCAGGTGAGACTTCTTGGGTGGATATGTTGGAGGCGAGTTGACTGCTCACTTCAGACTCTTCTTCAGATTCGAAGTTAATTTTTGGTGACTTCATTGTGAGAAATACTAAAGTTCAACAAAATCCTCTGAAAAGGAACAGAAGAGATATATCAATAAAGAACAGCTCTTGATATGTACCTGCTAGTATGAGTGTCCAACATATTCACGTGGTAGTGAAGTTTATCTAGTCAAGTAGAAACAAAAGAGAGGGCAACAGAAGAATGTATATGCTACAGATACTAAAATGCAACAGATCTGTGCTGGAAAGATGGTACAGCCACTTTCCATGTAACTAAGGCTAGTGTCATTCTCCAAATGTGGGAACAAAAGTTTCCACAAACACTGGCAGTTACTATTTAGTTTTGGAGAAAGACGGGTTTCTTGGCAAAGCATGCTGTTGGCTTCAAGAAAATTCCACAATGTTTGCTTCAGTAAGATGGAAGTCATGGAAGCCATGATGATCAGAGCTATTATTGACATCTAAAACAGTATAACATGTTCTGGGATAAATATCGTCCAAAGCAAATCAAACATGGACGATATTGATTCTGACCGGATCCACAGAAAGTCAATTAATCATGAAAAAATGATTAAAAAATGATAAAATATGCGATGTTAATGAAGCACAAACCTGATGGAAATATGGCCACAAAATTTAGAACCAGCATACGAAGGACAAATCTTCCAGCAACAATGTACCTGATTTGAGGTGACTAATCATCAGTACAAAAATAGATTCATAACAGCAGTAAGAACTAATGAAAGCATGCTAAAAGTCATAGAGGACGAAAGTTGTTCCTTTTTTTCTGCTAATGTAATAGAAGTAAGATGATATGAAGCGTCAAGAACCAAAGAGCCTTCTCAATCAGTTGGTATGAGCCAACCAAAACTGAGGGCGCATACACATCAGTTGTCAGTTTTTTCTCAATTTCAAAACAAATTATCAACAAATAGGCTTTTTGGCGTTTCAGGAGCATGTACAGAGTGAATGAACTGCAGCTCATAATTTATCAACTATCTAAAAAGGTTCCAGTTGGTTTGTTTTTCTGATGGTTTTTTCACAATTTTTAATTAATTGTATGTCCCACCCCAGCATACTTTTTTACATTTCCAATGCGCCTTTTTACAATCCCAATAGAAAAAACACCTAAAACACACGCACTAAAAAAACAATCCAAACAGAGAATTCGACGAAACCCAATTAAGCAGGATAATCATTGCTTTAAGAAGTAGAATGATAACTTCATATTCAAGCTAAGAAAAAAAGCTTTGCTAAAACAAACATGCTGCAACTTGACCCATCACATGCAAGAACTGCCGCATTCTAGAACAATTCAAGTGAATTGTTTTAAAAGGGATCATAAAAGAAATACTACATGCACAAAGGCATCAAAATATGGTTGACTGCATCGAAATAGCAATGCGTTAGAAAATTGATCCTGAAATGTGAGTCAAACTGCACAGCATAGAGAAGAAATGAACAAGATAAATTTATGGAAAAGTCAACCTGGTAGGTTACTGATAGTATATCATGACTTCTTTTACGAAATCCCAAAGTGGACGACAGCGAATTTCCACATCAGACCTTACTACTTACTAGTATTCTTACAGAAGAAGAGAAATGACTAGACACCTACTTTTTGCATCCATCTTTACAATACACTGTACATTCTGAAGAAAAGTGATAACACAGATAATCCCTTTCTTCCAGCAGATGATTCATAAGAATTCAGTAAACATCAGAAAGGAGCATCAAAGCTGTAAAATACTTCAGGTTACAAGCAAAATAGTCGAAGATCTAATTATGAACAAATTAAGATGTTTCAGTATTTATAGAGGAATAAGTATCTTCAGTTCATATAAAGAAACAGAAGCTAAACCCCACCATTAGACCACAGCTATCTAGTGGCAGAATTATATAAATAACAATAGACAATCCAGCAGGCCAGATAAATCCATTAGGAATGGTTCAACTGAGCTATTCCAAAACAGGTGTTTATCTGTAATCCGAAAGGAAAGGGTGACTAGAGGAACCAAAATAGTGTAGCCAAGATACAATTTACAAGCTTGAGACTCTGAAGGAATCCTTTCATTTAGAAGAGTCTCAGTTCTCAGGTTCAGAAAATGGAAGTTCAAATTTTGTTCCAAACAAAATATGTGTTGAATAAGGGACTGATGAAAACATTGTTAAGTATTCACTGCAACTACTACCCACTCATAAAAGTAGAAATTGAAGCACATCTCATAGCAAGACGGAAGACAGGCTGAGACTAATTTCCTCACTAAACCTATAGAAATCAATGTTCAAAATCGAGCCTGCAAGGCAAGTGAAGACGGAAAAAGAAGCTTCTTTTGACATCCAGGCTAACTTTCAGGCCTGAATTTAACGAATAATTATACAGGCTAATCTCAGAAAAATAATCCCATGTCAGAGCTATCAAAGTACCAAACTTTAAAGAGAACAGAAAAACGACAAATCTAGTACCTAATTTACAGCCTTATGAACAAAGACCAAATCCTTTACAAGTTAAAAGCAGCTTCAAAAAAAGTAATATGAACACTAAAATCAAGCATGCAAGATGAACAAAGAAGGGTAAACAGCATACTTCTACATACAAAAAGCTGCTGGAAATCAGCTCAGCTCACTGGTGACGAGACTGGCACAAACTTCTTTCAGTTCTAGTTTTTACCAAATATGGTGAGAACTAAAAAGAAGAAGAGATAGGGGATAAGATCATGAATGAGAGAGAAAAGAAATGAGAAATCAACAAAGAAAGAAATTAAGAGAGAGAGAGAGAAAGGAGATGGTGGGACGTCAGACAAGTCAGAAGAGGGGGGAGAAAAAAAAAAAAAGCAGGAAAGAAACAGACTTGACACTAATTTTGTTGGTTCTTCTTTAACTACTGTGACTGGTGAGCAGTGATGAAGTGAATACGCTACAAGACAGGATGAAAAATAATATAGGCAGATGACACCCTTTTATATTGTACTAGCTAAGACCCACAAACACAGATGCACAATGTCTTTTTCTGAATTCTTAAAATCTTCCTAATCTGCATAACTGTATTACACTATTACTAATTTTTGATTGTGAACATTATTTTCCTCGCATTCATCATCTTTCATAGTCCACAACTCATAAACGCTACATCCAAATTAGATATGGTTCCACTCACATTATTGCGGATCTCAACTTGGTACATAGCCTCACTCGTGTGAGTGTTCGACTCTGTATCCAAACGAGATACAGTTCTGCTCACACGAGTGAGTCTTGAACAAGCAAGTGACCATTTGGGTTTGGGAACACTCACCCACAAGACTTCATGGTAACATTCCATTAGGAAGCACACATTCTGTGTGTTCAGTGACATTGGCAAATCTGGGTCTCTTTTTCTTTCTCTTTCTGATCAAATGGACACCCATAACCATTCCCATCCCTCCCAAACTCATTTTTTGCCCACCTCCGATGCAAATTGACCTCTGCCGTATGCATGAGTTCACATGGGACACCAAACCCCTTTGGTGCACCTTACGAAACATGCCACATTTTCAGCATCCAGTCATGCCATTAAGCAAACAGACAATGGGCATGGTCCACTGCCACTTACTTAAAAAGATGTATGGCCCTCCTGAGAAAAGTTTATGCCAAAAAATCAAATCTTTCAATAGATTCAGTTTTTATTAAAAGTTTAACTAACCAACCAGTGTCACAGAAACAGATCCCAGATGGTTCCTTTTTTTTCATTAAATAAGCAATGATTTCATTAGATGTTATTACAACTGCACCAACCAAGTCCTTTCAATAATTTTTGGGCTTTGGTTGCAGCAATAGTTTACATGAATTTATGTTAGCCCAGTTGAAATTTTGAATTCATTCACAACGTGGGTCCATACATCATCACAGTGGTCGTTGAAAAATTTTGCAGGCAATTAATTGGAACAATCAGAGATATTCTGCTCGGTTCCATTTATTTTGAGTATTGCTAAATGCAGCTTGATTTTATTTCGCGCAACTTCATATAAAATCAAGCTGTATTTTGTATTTAGCAATAATCATTTTTTCAGACTTCAATATTCAAAATTCCAAGTTCATTATCTCGTTGCTCCAAACCGAATAACAAAACAGGTATCACACTTGTAGTAAAAAATCCATCCATGGGGATTTCTGAGACAAAAATCCAATGAATCCTTGCGTTAGATATTCACAGGAGAGGAAATTTAAACATTCTGTTCTCTATAACAGCAAAGCTGCCGATCACATCAAAAAAAAAAAAAGAGAAGGGAAAAGAAAAAAGATTGCATCAAAAGGAAAAACAATCATCCAAAAAAAAAAAAATTGGTGATCAACGATCATACCAAAAGCAAAAATTTATCCCACAATATTTCTCCAAAAAAAAATTACAAAAAAAAGAGCCCATAACTCCAAAGCTGATTACACAAAAAAAAAAAACGAAAAAAATTCGCCTAAAAATCACCTCATTTCTTCTTTTTCACGTGTTTTTCGTGTCTCTGACATTAAAACTGTCAACAATTGGTGAATTTTGTTTGTCTCTTGAAAGAATATGTGTGAAATTGTAAAAAGAGATGATCTTAAAAAGGATTTCGGAAAGTTTTTAGTTTAGGGGTATTTTAGTTTATTTTACAAGGTTCGCAAAGTAAAATTAAGTTGTGTTTATCAATCCACTTTATTTTTCTAGATGTAGTTCTTCATATTAAAAAAAAAAAAAAAGTAGTTCTGTGAAATTTTTTTTTTTTTTTAAATCACCAAATCAAAACTTCTTGATAACGGCTAAGGAGCTTGTTAGTTATAGAGTAAATACCTAAAATTAGTAAACAACTAATGGATAAACTCTTACTGCACGAGTATTTTATATTGTTGGAGTCGGTGATTATGTCATTCAAAGGGATCCAGGGTAGTCGTAATTCGTAAAAGATTATGGTCGTACTAGTAGACCGAATTATTTTTTTTTTCCTATGCATATATCCAATTAAAATGGTACTTGGGTCTCAATTGGTTCTTTTCTGCTTCGAGGCGTTCGTCCCGTTATTAATTTTCCCTTTAATTTGTTTCACATTTGAGATTGTATGATGAAATGATCATTTTGAGGCGAGAAATGCGATAAACAATTACCACTTATTCATAAGGCGAATGTAATAAAATACTGGGAAAGAAACATATTACTACGACTAATAAAATATTCTAAACTACTTCACAGTTTCGTATGGTACGATAATTAACACCAATCGAAGCCGTAGTCCCATTCAGAGCCGACAGCTTCATGTTCTTCACTAATAATAATAGATTAAAACTGGTGCAAAGTTAAAACTTAAAAGTAATGATAAGAACGGTTACATGTAACCATCTAAACTTTACATTATTAATGGCTGACCAAATCAGATTTGGTGAGAAGCAAAATCTTTTTGCTTTTGTCTTTTAGCTCTTTTTTAATACCCCCCAATTGGCATTTTTTCCTTTTCATTAATATATTTTCTTCTACCTTTCTTTAGTGGAGTGTACACACAGAAATATATATATATATATATATATTATTTTTCCTCTTGTCACATCTTTGCCAAATTAAATAAACTAACTTGTTGCGGGAAGAATGTTCATCCTGCTTCGAGCCCCTAAACCTTTTTTAATCTTAAAAAAATCACATGATTAAACTACTATTATGTCCTTCTATTGATTACTTCGATTTGTCTTCATTGTTATTGTTATTATCATTTTGACCCCTTCGTTTCTTTGAACTTAGCCAAAATGTCTTCACTAACTAGCATTTTGTTTAATTATTTTAGCTTTGGATTGATCACAACTCACAAGGAAGATAGCAGACAGCATTATATTATACTAATGGGATGTGTGAATACAAAGAATAAAGGAGTGGATCATCCATAATCTTTAAAACACATAGATTACATTCGATACAAAATTGACAAGAAAAACAAAATTACACGAGTTAGCCATAATAACATAAATGGAAACTAAACCACCAAGGCATAGTTGCACTTGATCAATACTAGGCAATTTTTGTATACGTATCACTTTTATGTCATATCTATGAACGTATTAGATAACTGTATTTAAAATCGCGTAAATTAAAATTAATTTTATACTTATATATAACTTATTGCAAACCGTGTAACTTCGTCAGAGCGTGCGTGTGAGTTTATACATTTCAACCTCAACCTTTTAATCTTCAACTACAGGTTTCTTACTTGCCCTTTTTTTTTTTTTGGGGCCTTTGCTTTCGAATCTCCGCCAAACCGAAGCAAGAACAAGGAACTTGGAGCTTCTTCTAGCCTGTCAGTTGCCGAATCAATTAAAAAAGTTGAAAGGGGTTTAACTTCTTTCAACTACCATTACCAAAACTGTTCTCCATCTGAAGTGTATATTTACAGATAAAATAGGGTCAAACCTGCTCCATTTGATGATCATCTTCCGTAAACAAACGTTTATCGAGTAAATTACAACCCTGCCCCCTTAACAATATCAATTCAATTGAAGAGTTGAGAACAAAAATGCAACACGTCTCTGGGTTAATTTAGTCTTTTTAATTAGTACTCAACCAATTTGATAGTAGATTTTTGGTGTATGCCTGACTAAACATATTTTACATGGTTAGGTCAGCTAATCATATATGAAAGGACTTTTTTGTGCATATATAAACCTGCAAAATGCTTGAATGAGATTAATGCAGATCATCATGGAGAAGAAAGCATTCCTTATTCTTGTGCTCCTAGGTTTTGCATTACAATTATGTTCAGCCACTCTGTATACTGTGGGTGATAGTTCTGGTTGGGACATCAGTACTGACCTCGATTCTTGGCAAGAGTCCAAGACATTTCTTGTTGGCGATGTTCTTTGTAAGTAAAACAAAACTTATCTCGCTTTTCGTTAAAAATTAGTGCTTAATTGATTATGTGACGCATTTATTTTTTTTGCTTTTTTGATTAGTGTTTCAATATTCGTCTTACCATAGTGTGAGCGAAGTGACAGAGCCAAATTACATGGCGTGCAATGCGACCGATGTACTACAAACTAGTAGTAATGGGAACACATCGTTCACTTTGACCAATCCGGGCGACAGATATTTCATATGCGGCAATCGGTTACATTGTTTAGGAGGGATGAAACTTCACGTACACGTTGTGAATAAAGAAGATCAAATCGCCTCTTCGCCGGCTTATGCACCCGAGGCCGAGTCCGGCGGTTCCCTGCCTCCCGGTTCGACAAAGAGCAACACACCTCTTTCAAATTCAGCAATGTCAATAATGTTCAATCCTGTTGGAATTGATTTTGTGACTTTGACATTACTCTTTGGGTTGTTTTCTTCCTTTTTTAATGTTGCTGTTTTTTGATCAAAGGAAGTAGGAGTATGTATTTTTTGTTTTTTTCCCTCTAGTGCTTCTGCTTTGGTTTGAAACATTGAGTGTTGTTTCTTGGGCCCAAATGGGGATGAAATTCGGTTATGATTTTCATTGGACCTTGATCTATAAAAATAATACTTTGGGCTGTTAAAATATTATACTTTGGGCTACTGAAAGGAGTTGAGGGCTTGGCCCAAATTAAAGAGGATAATTAACAAGCGGAGGTTACAATGGTAACTGTGTCAAAACTCGTAATTTGGTGGAATAAAATCTTCCTCTTGTCCGCGCAGTCATTTTCAGCAAGATTTGTGAAAGCAATTTCTACTACTTGTTATTATCGTTAAATTACCATTACATCCTCGTTTCCCCTCAATGGAAATTCTTTTTTCCCAGTAAAAATTACGTAAACACTCTTCAAAAAGTCAACAAAAAAACTCATCATGCCTATTTTATAAGGATTTTTTGCAATGATATTAACGGCTACAATGATCTTACATGAATGCTAATTCTCCTAATCTCGCGATCTTTAACTAAACCATTTCATCTTCTGTATTATACTTCCTCCGTCCCAAAAAAATAGTCCATATTTAATTTTGAATTTCGAGTTTCGTGCTGTTTTTAGTACAAATTTGAAAACTCAATGTGAACTATTTTTTTTAGGACGGAGGTAGTATTTCTTAAAGGATTTTTTTTTAGTTTTGGAATAATTTAAGTCACAATGTGAAATACTAATGAATAAAAATGTGGAAGTAAAAATGTCCGAATTCCAAAAGGTCGGCCAGAAAACTAAGGGAGAAAAAAAAAAAAAAAGAAGCCGTTTTACACTGTATAAAATCGACTGTGTTGTTTGGAGTCAAATAAACGAAAATAAAAAATGGTCAAGCAAGAAAAGATGAAGGGGAAATGGCCAAACTGTGGGGGCTAAGGGCTAAAAGAAAATTTATTTACTTTTTTTTTTCTTGTTTGTCAGAGAAAACAAGGCTCTCTCCATAGAGGGAGAAAACAGAGGAAAAAGACAATAATTTATTGGATTTGGGGGACAAGAGCGTATCTGTAAAAAATCTTCAAAATTCGATTCAGTTTGCTTTAAAAAGTAAGCTAAAGAAGATATCTTTAACAATTATAAATAAAATAAATATATGCATCATCTCAGCGTAAACTGCTGTGTTTCAGACTATACAGTGTCTACATTAGAAAAAAAATTGGAACTTTAAGAAACTGTATTTTGACTGCATTTATATACATTCATCATTATGGTAGTACACATTTAGAAAAAAAAGCATCTTTGCTTTTCTCTCTTTCCCATTTTTCCTTTTTTTTTTTGGTGGATTTATTGTTCCACTAAGTAGAAGTGGCATTAATCCGAGAATTTTGCCTGTAGAGATATTATTCTTCTTTTCATAAGTTCTGCGTGTTTGTCTGTGTGTTAGTACTGTTTTTTTAATCTTAAGCAAGACACAAACACAATGACAATGTTGTGATAAGCTGTTGATTTGTTTGAGGTTAGGGAAGAATGTAATGCTATTTTAGTATTTTTTTAGTGCAAATTAGCAGAGGGAACAGTGAACGTGCTCTGCCGTTGTCTGAACTCTAAATATTTGTTTAACTTATCGAGTTCACGCTTGCTGAGATATTGAGGGAATAAAAGATGATAGTACATGATTATTAGAAGGAGCTTGTTTTTAATTTAAGTAATTCAGGGTCTTCACTCATCATTGTTCAGAACAGGGTATTTGAGAGTGTACAGAGAAGTTTTTCCATTTTTTTATTTTCTGGGTGCCCTCCCTTTTTCCTCCTTTTTGGGAATCTGGGCTCTGTCCATCTTTTGAGGGCAGGAGGAAGCCATGCTTGGTCCATGAGAGGAGGAATTGATGGGTAAGCTTTGAAAGAAGACAAAAAGAAAGAGAAATTACTTTTTTATTTTTTTTTCCGCTTCGAGCTTTGTTTTAGAACAAGAGGAGGAGGAGGAAGGAGCTGAGGGATTCATGTGTTCATAACATTGTGGGTTTTGGGGTACAATCATTGCTGCACACAAAACATGGCTGTAATGATTTTTTAACTTTGAGGCCAGAAAGACCCCTTTCCTTGTGTTGCATAAAAAAAGTTACTCTAAAAAGACTGCTAGTCCTCTGAAGAAAGTCATGATTCTGCCTCATTTGTGTTTAGAAATATAAATAAAGATCCGTTCTTGGCTCTTCTTCGTTGTCTTTAGCTAAGGAGTTGAAGTTGGGGCTTTAAAGGGCTCAAAGTAAGTTGAGAGCACAGAAGAACTGAAGTAATACTGTTTTTTTGATGGGGCTGAAAAGGCAGAGCCACCACATGGTGGCTTTGATGTTGAATGAGCAAATGGTCATCAGGAGGAAGTGCACATTCTTGGGCGTCCCAAGAGGTTATTTTGGGAGGGCGCTGGTGTTATGGACCATAATTGCCTTATTTTTGTGTATGGGAGAGTATAAATACCAAGATGGTGATATCCAGCAAAGGAGGGAGGAAGTTCTTGCTAATGGCTGTAACCAAAGGGCGAGGATGCTTCAAGATCAGTTCAATGTCAGTGTCAACCATGTCCACGCACTTGCAGTACTTGTTTCCACTTTTCATTATCTCAAGAGTCCATCTGCAATAGATCAGGTTGTTAGTTATTCCTCTAATTTCATCTTGGTTTATAGAAGTTCTACTTATAGATTATTGACAACCCTGGGTTTTATTAATCTTTGGAAGCTTTTCTTCTTTTAAAGCGAAGATGTAGAATTTTGAAGGCATTTGCCTTTGCAGAATTTAATTCGGTACTTTGACGGTTCTAGTTCAGTTTTGTTTGTGTAATTTGATGAAGCTTCTCGGAAGAACTGTGTTAATTCTTTGCCAATGTTTGCATGCTACTAAGCTCAAATGTTAGTTTCTTTTCTCTGTGTGTATATCTTTAAAAGGTTCTTCTTATATTCATTATTGAGAAGTTTGGGATGTGTATGCCTTCAGTTGTTAGATAGGTTCTGTGCAAACTATTATCTGCTGACTCTACTTCCCTATCATTGGATGTTGATAATGTGAATATTGTTCAGACGACCTTTGCTGAGTATACTGCCAGTACTGCTTTTGAGAGGCCATTGTTGAGTGGGGTAGCGTATGCCCAAAAGGTTTTGAGTTCTGAAAGGGAAGAATTTGAGAGGCAACATGGGTGGACTATAAAAACAATGCAAGGAGACCCTTCACCTGTTAAAGATGAATACGCCCCCGTGATATTTTCACAAGAAACTTTGTCATACCTTCGAGCGTTGGATATGATGTCCGGGGAGGTAATACATAGTTTGTCCATAATCTGCATCATGATGCTCCAGTTGAGCAATGATTGCATCATGGAAATATTTGTACTAAAGATTACTGATTAGAGAACCCTATGCAGGAAGACCGCGAAAATATCTTGAAGGCTAAGGCAACTGGGAAGGCTGTTCTCACAAAACCCTTCAGGCTGTTGAGCTCTCATCACCTTGGAGTTGTTTTGACGATTCCTGTTTTTAAATCCTTGCTACCCCCAAACCCTACAGTTCAAGAACGCTTAAAAGCAACTGCAGGGTAGGCCTTTTAGATTTGTCTCTGTTCAGAATAGATCATTGTTGCAGTTTTCACTTTTGTCTTGCATTACATGTTTCTTGCGCAAATTGACATGCAGTTGAACATGCAATTTCAGGATTTCAAATTTGTGGTTATAGTTGAGGGAATGATGTTTGCAAATAAATAATGTCTTGTTGCTCCTTTCCTAAGTTGTAGCTCACAATGGCTTCGAAAACAACCTACTTTAGCCTATAAAACTTGTCCAAATAGTTTATTTGTTTTCTGGATATCTTTTTTTCGGAAATTGGCTATGTTTATTAGCCAATGGTGTTCCATAATTTCTCCTAGAAGTTCACTTGATCATTTTTTTTATTCTGTTCAAGTTTTCACCTGAACGTTCATTATCTCTGGAACTGGAGCATGTGTGCGCGTTTGCACCCAAAATTCACAAAATTCATGAACTCTATCTAAACTTGCCAGCTGGAGTAAAGCCTTTTTCTTGATTCATACATAACAACCTCGATAGTGCATGGTGCCTTTTCTAATAAGGGTTAGCTTGGATAAAACCATGAATGAAATTGCATGCTGCGAACTATTAGCTGTTGGAGGATATGGCTTTCTACCATAATTAGATACAGTATCATTGTAATGTTGTTTGTTTTCGTCAAATAAACAATCAGGATATAAATCAATTAACCATCTTTTCCTTGTCGCTTCAATATAAACTATTTCTTCCTTGCCTATGAATATTGTCTGTATCTTTGTAAATTGGCCTATTAGATAAGATCAAGTTTTACTCCCTGTAGGTAGAGAGGATGAAAGTAGTCGGGTATTCTTCTACTTACGAAAAGGGCATTCTTTACTCTTTTGTGCTTTGCATCTTCCTTTTGATGTTTCATGAGGCAAATCTGATCCCCCTATTAATTTTTTCATTTCTTATCTGGGAATCATGTCAAACAGTTACTGATTTGGATCTTAGATGTGGATGAATCATCTATAAACGCTATAAAATGCCCGAGCTTTCCTGACTTTTGTAATATCTTCTTATAAAATTCATATGGTCTCTGCAAATGCAGTTCTTTTCGTGGATTATTTTGTGGCTGAATGACACTTTCTGTGACTAGGTACCTTGGCGGAGCCTTTGATGTTGAATCCCTTGTCGAAAATCTATTAGGTCAACTTGCCGAACGAGAGGCAATAGTGGTGAAGGTGTATGATATTACTAACTCTTCTGATCCTCTAGTCATGTATGGTAACAATTCCCAAGTTGGTGATTTATCCCTTAAGCATGTTAGCAAGCTTGATTTTGGGGATCCATTTCGTAAGCATGAGATGGTCTGTAGGTAAATCCAGTACGCTTTATGCACTTTCCCAAGTATCAACCAGTTAGATGGATGCTAATGTATTTAATTGGACTTGTACAGATATCTTGAGAAAGCTCCTGTGTCATATTCTAATGTGATCATTGCTTCTATGATCTTTGTGATTGCAATGTTGGTCGGATATATCCTGTACAATGCAGCAAATCATGTTGTCAAAGTGAATGATGGCTACTTTAAAATGGAGGAACTGAAAGTTCAAGCTGAAGCCGCTGATGTTGCCAAATCTCAGGTTTTACTTTCAACTTTTTCCAAATTAGACATCTTATAAATTTTTCTAGAACTTCATAATTCTAACTGTTTTCATTTTTTTCTGCCGATTACCAGTTTTTGGCTACCGTTTCTCATGAAATCAGGACTCCAATGAATGGAATTCTTGGTACGTTTAAGATAAGATTTTGTGATTCCGCTGCAGTCCACTGTAAATACAAGGTTTCATATATTTGATAAATTTATGCATCTTTAGTGACAATGCAGGAATGCTTGCTCTACTTTTAGACACAGATTTGAGTTCAACTCAAAGGGATTATGCTCAAACTGCTCAAGCCTGTGGAAGGGCACTGATAACAATAATAAATGAAGTGCTTGACAGGGCAAAAATAGAAGCTGGCAAGTTGGAGCTCGATAAGGTTCCTTTTAATCTTCGCCCAATACTTGATGATGTTGTTTCGCTATTTTCTGAGAAGTCTAGGCGCAAAGGAATTGAGGTAATGTTGCCAGCGTAAAATGATGAAACTGATGTAAATGGTGGTTTATCTTTTTAAAATTGTTACGAACTTTTATACTCTGCATCATGCTTGACTCTAATAATTTTGTTCTTGTCATTCTTTTCTTTCCCGCTACCACCATCATCGGGTCCAAATTGATTGCTCTGCACAACTTTAACAAACATTATCAACAATATGTGAATTGCCAAGTTCAGTTGGCCGTCTTTGTGTCCGACAAAGTACCTGAAGTTCTTTTGGGGGATCCAGGAAGACTCAGGCAAGTGATCACAAATCTTGTGGGGAACTCTGTCAAAGTAAGTGAAGAATAAAGTCTCTCTTATGCCAAGAATTCCAGTTCTCACATATTGAAACAAGACTTTTACCTTTTGGAAAGTCACGTATCCTAGCAACAGTGGTCGTGAAAGATAAAATTGTTATTCATTGCGATGCTTTTGTTCCCCCTTTCTGTTATGTTAAATCTCATCATTTCCTTAGCAAGCAAAATTATAGGAAAGAACAGATTGTTTTTCAGCTCTGACTCTTTCTGTAAATTTATTGACAGTTTACTGATCATGGACATGTCTTCATCAAAGTTCATCTCGCTGAAGAAGCAAAAGCTGCAGTAGACGCAGAAGTCAACTACTGCTTGATAGGAGGGTCTGAAAGTGTTGTAGCTGGTGGCCATCAGTTTAAAACTTTAAGTGGATACGAAGTTGCAGATGAACATACCAATTGGCATAATCTTGCGCATTTGATTTCAGACGAAGATAGTTACAATACTTCCAGTAAAGTGAAGGTTGATGATGCATCTCAAAATGTCAGTCTTTTGGTATCTGTTGAGGATACAGGAATTGGGATTGCTTTACATGCGCAAGATCGGATTTTCACACCATTTATGCAGGCTGACAGTTCAACTTCCAGAAATTATGGAGGTACAGGAATTGGCTTGAGCATTAGTAAGTGCTTGGTTGAGCTAATGGGTGGTTCAATCAGCTTTGTCAGCCGTCCAAAAATTGGAAGTACATTTTCATTTACAGCCAACTTTCGAAGATGTGAGCAATCTTCTGTGAGCGATCCAGTAAAGTCTATCTCTGCTGATATACTTTTGGCATTCAGAGGACTTAATGCCATTGTTGTCGATGGCAGACCAGTTAGAGCAGCTATCACTAGATATCATCTCAAGAGGCTTGGTATCCAAGTTCAAATTGTGAGTAGCGTCAGAATGGCTGCGGATATTCTCTGGAAAAATGGTTCCCATACTTCTGTGTAAGCTACTTTCTTAACACTGTAAAAGTTCATGCTTTCGATTGCTTGATTTGAGGTCAAAAGTTTTTCCCCACTAAAATAAATACACTGCTTTCTATAGTGCTGAACTAGCTCGTGTCTGGACAAGAAAGCCATTGATGAACTAGCTCGTAAAGTTTCACATTCTCTGAGAGATGTGGAAATGATTCCTGTTTGAGGAGATCTGGTTTTGCTCAAGTGATATTAGTAGTAACTTATTGGTACATAAGCACAATACCCTAAAGGTGCCTCAGATTGGCAAAAACGATTAGCTCATTAATGAATCAGGTCAATATACAGCTACTAATAACCTAAGTCTCGCCATGTGTCATATATTCAGTTTGTTTGCATCTGAAGCATTCTTCTCATCTCCATTTGATATTTATCAGAACTCCATTATGAGTTAAAACTGCTCCGTTTAAACAAAAAAAATTATTGACTTGTGTCTTTGTTTGGCTCACAACGACTGGTTATTTTACATGATAAGTGTTCTTCTCTTATCATACCCTTGTTTAGATTTAATTAGTGCGACTCTTCCAACTGTTGTTTCCACAAATAGAAACATTGTGAGTGCTTATTTATTTTTTAAGATTCAAAACACAATGCTGTTGGAACTAGTCTGAGAACTGGAGCTGCGGAACAGCAAGCGGTTATAACCATATAAATATATATATATATTTGTGTATTTACATAAATTAATGCCCGTGTGTGAAAAGTGCGAGAGTGTGTGTTTTTTGGTGTGTGTGTGTCTCTGTGTGTTTGTGTTCTTTATCTCTTTTCCTTTTCTTTTTGGCCTTCGGTGTGGTTTTCTCTGTTTGAATATTTGTTGCCAATGTAATCCGTGCTTGAACTCTATTCAAATAAGCAATGTCTTCTACAACAATGATTTGATTCATGAAATCAATCACATGTCACTAAAGTATAGCATTGTTCAGTATTTGTTTTATTCTTCTTCTGTTATATTGCACTCATGTATTGATAAACTCATTTTCATCGTGGCAGAAGTGAAGCGCAGCCGTTCATAATTCTAGTTGAAAAGGAATCATGGATGTCTGGTGAGGATGATTGTTCTTGTTTGTCAATGAACTGGAAGCAGAATGGCCATGCACATAAAGTGCCAAAATTGATCCTTTTGGCTACCAATATTACTAGCAGTGAGGTTGAGAAGGCTAAAAAAGTAGGTTTTGTTGACACAGTGATCGTGAAACCTTTGAGAGCAAGTTTGCTGGTTGCTTGCCTACAACAGGTTTTGGGATTTGGTAAGAGGACTCAAGAGATATGCAAGGGTTCTGCTTCCCTTCATGGTTTGCTTAGTGGCAAAAAAATTTTGGTGGTTGATGATAACATGGTCAACCGCAGAGTTGCTGCTGGCGCCCTAAAGAAATATGGTGCTCTTGTTGAGTGTGTCGAGAGTGGAAAAGCTGCTCTCCAGAAGCTTGAGCTGCCACATACTTTTGATGCTTGTTTCATGGATATTCAGATGCCGGAAATGGATGGGTATGTCTTTCAAGTTCTTTATTATCATTATTTTCCACTTTTATATCTGAGCCGGAAACAGTTAAACTAGGTGATCATTTTAACATTTAAGCAAAGTGCCAATATACGTGGTGTGAGTATTTGTGTATTGGATACATACCATACGAACAAGTAAACCTTTATCCCACTTCCAGGAATTGCTGCTTAACTAAGGAATTCCGCATCACATGATGGCCAAGATATAGTTTTGGTAGGACCAAAACTTAAAATTTTAAGTTGTTCGATTTGGCATTTAGTTTGTAGAGTTTACCTGTATTAGTATACATATAGGCACAAATGTTTCTGTTGAACTTATTGGACCTCCTTTGATCTGTTACAAATGCCATATACTAGTTCACTCTAGCAGGACGAATAGAAAGTCAAAGAACATGTCTAACTTCACCTTTTTGGTCCTGTTAGTTTTGAAGCAACTCGCCTTATTCGCAAGATGGAGTGGAGTGCCAATAACCAGTTGAGCCGAGGATGCACAATGCACGACGGAACCCCGAAAAAGCGTGAATGGCATCTGCCAGTTTTAGCCATGACAGCTGATGTGATCCATGCAACGTTAGACAAATGCTTGGAGTGTGGGATGGATGGTTATGTCTCAAAGCCATTCGACGAAGAAAATCTGTATCAAGCCGTGTCAGCATTCTTCCAATCCAAACCTCACCCCGATGACCAAGTAGTATGACTTCCCTGATTCGTGTCCTGCTAATGTGATAGAAATCCATGTTCGATCCAGCGATTTTCCACCCGCTGTCGATTCCACTATGGTTTAAGCAAAGCCGATGAATATCTCCTGATATTGAAGCTTGTATGACCAGCACAAGTTTAACAGGTTTGGATACTGACTTTGACTTGATCACTTGATTGTAGCTTCTATAAGTATAATCTGAAGAGAGCTATATAGTTCCATTAATTCCCCATCTGTAATTATGTTGGAATGGGGAAGAGGGCCAGTAGTCAATGACCTTCTATTCTTGTTGTATTTCAACATTTGAAACTTTCGACGAGAAAGCTCTATTCCAGTTCATTTAGCTTCCAAAGGTTATTAGTCATCTGCAATTCTTGAGGTTGCTTATTGTGTATGTTTTAACAAAGAGTAAAATGTCCAAATGGTCCCTTATATTTGGGCTTACTCGAATTTCCATCCCTAACATTAACATTTCAATATCGTAGTCTCAAACAATATGTTTTCAAACTTTTTTGGTCTCATTTCACTGTTTTCGGCTGTTGACATGTTGGAATCAGGGATATTTATGTCTTTGAACTTATATTAAAATTTAAATCATTAAAAATATTTAAAAATTCATATTTCATTATTTGATTGTTAAAATATTATTTATTTAAATATTATAAAATTTTAAAATTTACATTATTTTCAAATTACTTTTTTCGTTTATCATTTAGTTTAAGTACATAGTAAATAGTAATTATATTGTACTTTTAACTTTGGACATACTGTAACTTAAAAATTTTACCAAATTTTAATAAATAATTCAAAATTCAATTTTATTTTTTTAAAAAAAATAAAAAACAAAACCAAGATTTTTTTTAAAAAAAACTTTGACTGTTATAGTAAATCTTAAATGGTAATTATGTTGCACTTATAACCTAGGACCCACTGTAATTTAATAACTTTACCGAATTACAGTAAATAATTCAAAATTTAATTTAATTTTTTTAAAAAAAAAGTAAAATCAAGATTTTTTTACTTTTGTAACTCGGTAAATGTTGAATTTTAAATTATTTACTATAACTCGATAAATTTTTTAAATTATTGCGGGCCCAAAGTTAAAAGTGCAATATAATTACCATTTAGAGTTTACTGTAGCGGTCAAAGTAAAATAAATCCTTGTTTTGTTGTTTATTTTTTAAAAAATAATTGAATTTTAAATTATTTACTATAACCCGGTAAATTTTTTAAGTTACAGTGGGCCTAAAGTTAAAAGTGTAACATAATTACCATTTACGGTTTACTGTAACAGTCAAAGTAAAAAAAATCCTAATTTTTTTTAAAAAAAATTGAATTTTGAATTATTTACTGTAACTCGGTAAATTTTTTAAATTAAAATGGGCCCAAGATTAATAGTGCAACATAATTACTATTTAGGGTTTACTGCAGCAGTCAAATTAAAAAATATCTTGATTTTTCTTTTTCGTTTTTTATAAAAAAAAAATTGAATTTTGAATTATTTACTGTAACTCGGTAAATTTTGTAAGTTACAGTGAGCCTAAAGTTAAAAGTGCAATATAATACCATTTACTGTGTACTTAAGGTAAATGGTAAATTAAAAAAGTAATTTTGAAAATAATGTAAATTATAAAATTTTATAATTATATTTTAATAAATAATATTTTAAATAATAATGAATTGAAATTTTAAATATTTTTAAGGATTTAAATTTTAATAGAAATTTAAATTAAATAAAAAGACAAAAACCCCTGATTCCGATATGAAACAGTGAAGTGAGACCAAAAAAGTTTAAAAACATAATATTTGAGATTACGATATTAAAATAATATTAGGGATATAAATTCAAGTAGACTCAAATGTAAAGGACTATTTGAACATTTTACTCTTTAACAAATTAGTTGGGAACTCATCGTCTTGATTCTTGACTGGTGGAACCAGATTTGGATCACAGTAAGTTGGCAACCTATGACATTCTCAAAACTTGTAGGCCTGTCTCATACATTACATTATATTACATTATAGTATGACTCTTTCGTTGGGACGAAGGAAGTATTTGATACGTTTATTTTAAATAATAATAATAATAAATTGAAAATCCTACTGGCATTTTGGTAGGACTGATTCTTGAACCGCTATAAGGTTTAAAGAAGTGGTCCATTTTTCTTCAATTATGCTTAGGTGCTCCTTTCCTTCCTACCTACAAAGCGACGACCACAGCCAAATGTATGCATATTTGAAGTCCCGGGCCGATTACTACGAAAACGACAACTACTACGTACAGTTGGGTAGATAGGGGCAGACACTACCTTCTGAATAATATAAAGAATTAAAGTAGAACAAGACAGACAATGAAACAGAAATTTATGCAATTTTGCATCCTACCATTAATTACGTTATTAAAGATTTTGACCAAATTTTTATAAATCTCGCGCATCTTATGAAGCAACATATGTTAGTAGTACTGCAAAAATCCAGTCGTTGGCATACAATAGTTTTCAACACTTGTTTTTGGGGACAGCTAAAAATGTCTGGTCGGGCTTAATCCTCAATCTCTGACGGGAGGGAGTCAAAATTCTAAGGAGAGATTTGATATTACTCACTCCATTTCAAAATAAGTGTTACTATTAAATAATTTTCATACAGTTTAACAAATAATTATATAATATAACTAAGTTATATGAATATTGTCAAGCTACATATCAAAACAAATGTTTGTCATTAGTATTATTTTTTTAAGGATAATTTTGGACAAAAGACCATTAAAATCAGAGAAAGATACTTATTTTGAGATTTTTCTATTTTTCTAAAATAATACTTATTTTAGAATTAAATTTTATAGTAGTACAATTCAGAGTGTTTGATGACTTTATTACTCCGCTAAAAATAAGTGGAAAAAAAGATGTACTCCAATATACATACACTCTCCGTCCCATAATTATTATCTAGTTTGAGTTTTTATTTCTAGTTCAAATTGTACTAAATGTGAAATAATTTTGGGACAGAGAGGAAGTATTTCTTACAGAAGGAGGTTTATTCCACAAAGTGTAGATTACATGTATCATCAAACCAAACAAACACACCAACTACCGGTACTAGTAGGGAATATATATAAGACAAAACACTACTAAAAATCCAAATTGTTTTTAAGGATTAAGAGAGAGGATCCCACGTAGTACTAATTAAAGTCAATTTTGAAGCGGCACGAAACCAATAAAGTTTTATAAGTAATTGTCAAAATGTGTGGTTGGCACGCACATCAAACAAACCATAGTAGTACTTCGTCTTACACGTACCAAATCGAGTGGATTAATTAAATTTTGTTAATTAACTATGATATCACAACAGCAGATTACCCCCCTGGCCCCAGTCAACGTTCTGACATCATTCCTTGTCTTTATTATTAATAAATCCACTTAATTACTAGGAATCATGATGCATGTTTTACTACTACTCATCACCATCCTGCCGGTCAATAATTATAAATAATGCATCATTGTTATTTAATTAAGCATTGTTGGGCCTACTATCACACTCACCTTCATTGTCTCATGTAAGATGGATTTTGAATCAAAAAAGTTTTAATGTATGTAATTTTAAATAAATGTTACTCTTTTAATAAAAAAAAAAAAAAAAAAACTCGAGTGTAAGTTTGAGCTGAGATGAAACCAATTGGAGTGATTCCGCTCATTTGTTTGGCCTCATTTTGCTTGCCCCGGGGGTTGCAAACTCGCAATGTGTTTGCATAACCAAATATGACGTTCGTTTCAGACAACAACTATTTTGTAGGATTCAGGTTCGGGTATGGCAAAAACAAAATGCTGGTTTAAGACGATACTTTGTAGCAGAAAATGATATTTTTGCAACAGAGAATTGATGGCTGGCGGTACTTAGTAGCATTTACAAAAATTGTTATGAAGCTATTTGCATCATCACTGCTACTTAAGAAGAGAAATGGACTACCGTCTACAAACGAACTCATCCAAACTACAAACAGATTATCCTCTGGACATCAGTGTAAAGAAGATTTAAGGACATTAAAACAGCTACAACAGACCAGAGAAATGAAGAGTCAGGGAATGAGGGGGGGGAAAGGGGCAGAAGGAATGAACAAACCAAATCTCCACTCAGGCCACCAAAATAGGGGGCCTAAATCTCATCGCTGATTTCTGATATTTGGTAATTCTGATAAATCACCTTCCATCAGACGATGTGAAAGAATCTGCAAATCCAGAAGGCCGAGTCGGTATGCTGGTTTGAGTGTTGTCATTGCTGCCAAAGTAAGATGAGCTCTCCATACTGTTGGTTCCTTCCAGCGCTTGCCACTTCTTAACAGCCTGAGGCAAAGTCATATCATAGTCGATTCCATAGAGGTCATCGGGATCAGCTTCTGTTGGTTTCCACATCTCTGTAAGGGATGAAAGAACATTGACTGCGTGACTCATGTCAGGCCTTTGATGTGGTTCTCTAGCACAGCAATGACCAGCCAACTCGGCAACAGTGGTTATGCTTGCAAGAGTTTCTTCATTGAGCTCGATCGTAGGGTCAATAGCTTTCTGGAGCTCTTTGCTGATAAGGGTTCTGCGGAACCATGAAACCAAATGAGCACTTTCCTCTGGACGGGATTCATCTAGAGCCTTCCTTCCAGTAATCAACTCCATCAAAATTACCCCAAAGCTGAAAACATCGAGTTTGGTTGTCACTCGGCCCATCACTGTCATTTCAAGAACTTTTGTTTTAGAGTGATCCTTCGATATATTTTAACAGCTAAAAGAATCGGTATAGAAAAACACTTATCAACCACAACATCTGATCCAGCACAAAACAAATAAATAGTGGCATAACCTAAAGAAAACATTGTAAAGCCAATGCACAAGACTTCCAAAATATAAATGCACTATGAATCACGGTTAACTAGTAACTTTTTGCAAGTAAACATGCATATGACGTAATCCTAAGTCATTCTTGCTTTATTCCTATCGACTGTGGAACAGAACTCAAAAAGCAGAAACCAGATATTATTAAAAAAAATCATAAGACAGGGCAATTATTTTCCATATTACAGAGCGTTTTAATCACCACAGAACTAGAATGTCCCAGCAGTTCTGAAAGTATCAATACAATAAAGAACTACTACAGGAGAAATGAGAACATACCTGCGTATTCAGGGGCAAGGTAGCCAAAAGTTCCAGCCAATCTAGTGACAACGGTTCCTTTCCCCTCAGGAACAAGTCGAACAAGTCCAAAATCAGCTACTTTAGCTCGCATATCATCTCCCAATAGGATATTTGAGGGCTTAAGATCCCTGTGAATAAAACTTTGTTGAGCTAAACTATGTAAATATTCAACACCCCTGGCCACATCCAATGCAATGGTCAGCCTTTTCATCCAATCTAAAGGCTTCAATTGTTCCTCCTTCCAATCAAACAAATGCCTGCTGAGGGCTCCCTGAGGCATATATTCATAAACAAGTATCCTCTCAGCGGCATCCAAGCAAAATCCAAGAAGAGCAACCAAATGTCTATGTCGGACCTTTGTCACAATTGCAATTTCAGACTGGAACTCCTCCAAACCCTTATCAGTCATCACTCCTGATTCCATTCTCTTGACTGCAATCATAGTACCGTCATCCAACTCCCCTTTGTATACAGTTCCAAATCCACCCTTGCCCAAAATATTGTCCTCACTGAAATTGTTAGTTACTTTCTTTAAGACCTCAATTTGAATCTTCAAGCCGTTACTCTCCACAATGTGAATATCTCTAGGGTCATTACTACTGTGGCTGTAATTTTGACTTGTGCCACCAACACTGGAACCTGCAATAGTGATCTTAACAGTGTCTTGATCAGAACCAGAATGACGAGGATGGATAACCACATTGCTTGGAGCCTGCACTCGGTTAGATCCCTTGCGTTTTGTCTTCTTGATAAAGAAAACCAACAAACAGGCAAAAACAATAACTGCACCAACACCAACCACTGAACCCACAATCACCCCGGTAGAGGACTTTTTGCCACCACCAGTAACACCACTGCCACTATCACCAGGAGATCCATCCGGAGTTGCTCCTGGTGTCCCAGGGGGTGGACCATCCTTTCCGATGTTCACATTTCCACCAGTTTTCACTTCCACTCTATTAGCTGCAAATGCAGGAACTTTGCCATAAAGTTGATTGTTAGACACGTCCAATAGTTGAAGGTTAGGTAAAGTAGTAAGCTGGTTTGGTATTGTCCCCGTAAGGTTATTGTTTGCCAAGATAAGCTTCTGCAATGTGGGAATGGATGAAAAATTTGGTGATATTGTACCACTAAGTTTCATATTCTGAAAATTAATCACCACAATATTCCCATTCAAACAAGTAATTCCCACCCATGGGCCAGCACATGGATCATTTCCTTTCCAATTTGATGCAAATTGGGCTGGATACCCCAGATCTTGAGCCACCGCAAGCAAACTATTAACCCTAGGATCGCACGTAGCTCCAGGAGTACTAGTACAGAAACTATTCTGACCCGCCATATCAACACTTACAGAGCCACCGAACTTTGGCATCGGTCCTTGTAACAAGTTATTAGTTAAATTCACCACAACCAAAGAAGGCAGACCGATTAATGACTCCGGAACAGGGCCAGTAAACTGATTATCCCTCAAACTAACATTCTGCAACTGTTTAAGCCCAGAAAAATCCGGCAATTGCCCAGTGAACAAATTGCCATGTAGCCAAATTTCAGTTAAACTGGTCAAATTCTGAATAACATCAATGCTTCCATTTAAATTTTGCCCGTTTAGCCACAGAGTTTGCAAAGACGAACCTGAAAAACTAGGAGGAAGGCCGCCCTCCAGTTTATTGAAAGACAATTGAAGTGTTGTCAACCCAGGAAATGCAGTCCCGAAGAATCCCGGAATAGTGCCGACGATATTGGCGGATGTAGCAGTAAAAAGAGTCAATGGAGAAGCGGCCTGGATACCATCAGGAATTACCCACGCAGAGAATGGATTCTTATCCAAAACAACAGTTTGCAAAGAGGTTAAGCCATCGAAGAAATCATGGGGAATGGAACTAAAATTGTTGTCCCTGACCATAATCCGCTGGAGGGAGCTCAAACCAGAAAGACTGGGCAGCGGCCCAGAGAGTGAATTCAGGTAAACTTCAAAAATCTCCAATGATGTGAGGCTGTTGAGGTTCTCCGGGAGAGACCCCGAAAGTTGCTTGTCTCCAATTTGGATCCGGGTCACACGTTTGTTAACGCACTGGACATGGTTCCAGTTACAGGGGTCCGGGTCATCCCACCCCAGTGAACTTGGCGGGTTCAGATTCTTCCTCAGCTGAATCATCACCGCAGCATCGTTACCACTGCTGGGCTGCGACTGAACCACAGCCAAAAGGGTCACATAATTCACCGAAATCATCAACAGAAACACCTTCCATGACAACAATCCCAAATGGGTTTCTCTCATTTCCTTTCAAAAATCAAAATACCTTCCCCTTATGCCTTTATATCACTCGGAAACCAAAAAAAAAAAGCTGAATAAACTAGCAGAGATTAAGAAGCGGCAAAGAGGAGAGAAAAGGTGGAGATTAGGGTTTTTGCAAGCCTTTTGTGAGTGGGCATGGTGGGTGATAAAGAGAGGAAAACGAAAAAGCGGTGAGTTTTTTTTTGTTTAGAGTGAGAAAGGGAGTGGTGAAAAGGAAGCTTCTTTATATATATCACGATGAACGTAGCACACACAGTCACACAGTGTAACAAACATTCTAAAGCATGCTAATGTGAGAGTAAATTAATAAAATAATTGAAAAGAAAAGGGAAGGGAAAATAAAGGGGGGAAGAAATAAACAAAATCTGTTTGGAAGAAGCGGCAGAAGAAACGGCGGGGATGGAGGAAGAAGACGAAGAAGAATTAGAAAAAGGGAAGGTTTTGGATTTGGACTGGAAATGAAAGGGAAAGTGAATATTTGGATACAGTTGTCACATGCGTGTTGGGCCCCACCCCTCTTATTTATTACTACTCTCTACTAGCAGCAGTAGTAGGAGTAGCATATTTTAATTAATTCATTATTTTCTAGGGATTTTTTTTTTCTTTTTTTTCCGATTTGGAGAATTTTTGTGTAATCAATTTGAAATGATGCTGTCCTTCTTCTAGGAATTTCGTGTGGGCAAAGGATTATTTGTTTCCTTTTTTAAAAAATTATCATTAATTGATTTGGATTGGGACAAATGTGAGGAAGAAATTTGGTTGTTCCTTTCCTATTCATCCTTAGGCGGCGATTAGTAAACTGTGTAATCCAAACTGTCACTAAATATATGATTATTATTACATCTGATCAGTTTTATAGTCATTCCTTGTTAACTTTAAACTCAAAATACAATATGTATGTAGGAGTATATATTTGGAGGGAGAGGTCGTTGAACAATTGGTGATAACTGATAACTGATAAGGATGTACATCCAAAGGCATGTTCTGATCATAAAAACTTGCAACGTGTATCTACACCGAAAAGACGTATGAAGATATATGTAAATGGGTGGTGGACTTGTGGTTGAGTGAAATAAATTCCCTAACCTTCAATTATAGTGAATTGAAACTCGTCCTAAATATAGAGTAATCTTAAATCGTTTAAATAATTGTTTCACTTTCTGATATTTTATATATAATTTAGTGAACAAGCGTAATATTGTGTTGGATTTTTCTCTTTACAAAACGAAATGAACTCTAATTTATGTTTCCCATTTGTGTATGATTGCTCAAGTGCATCTAATCTAATGCAATGCCATCCATCGCTTGGTGATTGTCAAGTGCATGCTATTTTGCATTAGTGGTGAACTTGGAGTTAGTCACTGGGTAGGGGTAAAAAATAATATTATTTTAATTAAAATACTATTCAAACAACTTTTAAAATTTGTTCTTAAAAAATATTTTAAATTACATCTCAAACTCAAATAAAAAATTAAACCAAAAACTAAATAAATCATCATCCATACAAGCTTTATAATTCCTCAATCACTACACTACACAATGGCTTAATCTTTTAGCCCAAACAGGAGTTTAAAAGGTGAAGCCCAAACAAGGTTTTCATAACTAATCAAAGTCCAAATTCATTAGGCCAAATTTCATAAATAAAAAGTCTAGAGGCCCAAGGTAGAAAAGAAACCCTCTCATAGCAGTTTTTTTATCGGTGCTTTTTACTTCCACCGAGGGGCCAACACGACAAGAAATAGAGCTATTGGGCGTCTGAAACCATCTACTTATGAGTTTTCCGACTCGCAAGGGGTCGATCAACCTCTATGACACGGCCCAAATATTAAGTAAATTTGGCTCAATAACTTTAGTGAACTTGGGCCTATTTAAAAGTATTTGGTCAAGTTCAATAACCAAAAAATTCTAAAATGTCCCAAAACTTTAGAGGTTTGTAGAATATTAGAAGAATTGAGTAGAATCGTGTAGTGTTGTCCGAAATATTGTAGAAAATTCTAGAACATATTAGAAGAGAGTGTATTAATGTAGAAATGTGTAGAAGTCTTTAAAATAGTTTGGGATATTGTAGCATTAATTAGAAAATCTGATGTTTTTCTAGAATGATGTAGGTTTAGAAATATATAGAACTTTGAAAGTTTAGGGTTGCCAACAATAATACCCAAGGCCCCCCTATTGTAAGGCATGAAGAATTCAAGGTGTTGAATTCAAGTTCTTAAGTTCTCCTAAGTTTCCTTTGAGTCCTCTTACTTTCTTCCTTTCTTTCCTCTGAGCCTTCAACTTTACTACTTAGTTTTTTTCAAGAATTTTGAGAGTTTTAAGGGTCAAGCTGAGCTAGCATTCTTCATTAGGGGTCTAGAGTGCTAGTGCCGCACGGTTTTAACTTATAAAATAGCTAGTCCGTGACAGTTGGTATCAGAGCATCGGCTCGATACGTACGTTTCCTCTCGTTATTAAATTTTGTGCATGATGTCTAGTCCATTGGAGGTTGTTCAAGGTGTGGAGGTTAAGGGTGGTGATCACATTTCTCGTGAGCAAGAGAGGACTTATTCTCGAAGGGGAACTCATAAGAGAAGTTCGTTGCTCGTGAGCCGATGGTCGACTTTGAGAAACGGCTTGCCAAGGTGGAGTTGGCCGTGGCCGACCATTGTAATCGCTGGGAAAAGCATGCTTCCACGGTGGAAGTTAACTCTAAGGAAAGCATGGAGCCATTCAAGGGTGAATTGCAAGAGACATGCAACAAATGCGTGAAGAGATGCTTGGGGCACTCAACAAGATGTTTGAGAGAGTCACTAAGGTTTGTGAGGAAAATTCAGACAAGGTCACCACGCTCCAAGGTGATGTGCTCAAACTCAGGGGTGAGTTTAAGACTTATCGTGCACAACCGGAGCAGCTCAAAGTACGAGTAGATGCTTTATGTGCACAGGAGATGACTAGAGTTGGAGCAGAAACTCCAATGGTCGATGCACGAAAACCAGATATTTATGCTGGTAGCCGCAAGGTTAGGGATGTTGAGAATTTTCTCTACGGACTTGAAAGGTACTTTATCGCTATGGGCTTAATGGACGATTCGGTAAGACTCTATCAAGCCTCTTGTTATTTAAAAAATAGTGATCTATCTTGGTGGAAATGTATGATGAAACCAGTTGGAGAAGGAGGACCGGTCTTCACCACTTGGGAAGGATTTAAAGAGGAATTTAAGAAACAATTCCTCCCGACTGATACTAAAAATGAAGCTCGAGCTAAACTTTGCCGCTTACACCACAATGAGGGCCATATCAGGGAATACGTGCTGGAGTTCTTTGATCTTATGCTTGAAATTCTTGATCTCTCATCCAAAGAAACTTTATTTACGTTTATGGACGGCCTTAATCGTTGGGCTAAATTAGAGCTCCAACGGAGGGATATTCGAGATGTTCAACAAGCTATGTGAGTCGCATATTCTCTTGTGGAGTTTCAGAACAATAATATCCATAAAGGCACGGGTAAGAAACTTTTGAGTGATACAGGTGGAGAAAATGACATGACGTCATATTCAAAATCATTTGAAGGAGCAAATATCGCCTCCAACATAGAAAAGTCAAAAGTGGAGAAATCAAAAGATTTAAGGGTTGCTTTTTGTGTGGAGGATCTCACTTGGTTCGCGATTGCCCTCTCGCAGTAAACTTGCTGCCATAGCTCAAAGTTTTCGTGAAGATGACGAGTTGGGACACAGGGCATCAAGAACAATGCCCCATTCAAGTGGGGGAGAGTGACACGGCCAAATATTAAGTAAATTTGGCCCAATAACTTTGGTGGACCCATTTGGAAGTATTGGGTGAAGCCCAATAACTGAAAAATTCTAGAATGTCCCAAAACTTTATAGAGGTTTGTAGAATATTAAAAGAATTGAGTAGAATCATATAGTGTTGTCCGGAATGTTGTGGAGAATTCTAGAATATATTAGAAGTGTGTGAATTAATGTAGAAATGTGTAAAAATCTTTAGAATAGTTTCGAATATTGTAGAATTAATTAGAAATTGTGATGTTTTTCTAGAATGATGTAGGTTTAAAAACGTCTAGAACTTTAAGGGCTTAGGGTTGCCAACAATAAATACACAATGTGTCTAGAACTTTAAGGGCTTAGTGAATTAATGTAAGGCACGGAGAATTCAATGTGTTGAATTCAAGTTCTTAAGTTCTCCTAAGTTTCCTTTGAGTCCTCTTATTTTCTTCCCTTCTTTCCTCTAAGCTTTCAACTTTCATACTTAGTTCTTTTTAAAAATTTTGAGAGTTTTAAGGGTCAGGCTGAACTAGCATTCTTCATTAGGAGTTTAGAGTACTAGTGCTGCACGGTTTAAGTTATAAAATAGTTAGCCCGTGACTTCTAGATCCCCTTAGTTCGTAGTTGTTTTGCGTGCATTGGTGTTAAGTTAAATCTTCAACTCAACGGTTGTGACAGTACCATACTAATTATTATGACATAATTCGGTCACTACATTAACATATCCATTATTCTTGTTGTCCTTAAAACAAAGTCTACATTGAACTTGGATGTTCAATCGAACAAGTTTGATTAGACTTTAGAGTTTAGAGTAAGGATTAGTTATAAGTGATTAACTTTATCGTGTAAGTAACACCCATTCAAGTAAGGTCAATTTTGGATGCATCCACTTCAATTATAGGCCCAACGAGTTTTTAGATTTTACATTAAAGCCCGGATCTAATCCCCAATTTTTCACTCTCATCCAAAATAGACCTACTAAATGTGTTCAAATGTTTCCCATTGATGGATCCAGTTTTATCCACATCAGAAACCAACCGGCGTTTTCTTATTCTTAGGAAATGAAAACATATCATTTTAAAACATAATAATGTTGAATAACTATTTCAAAAAACAACGCTACATTAATTATTATTACAAATGAGTAAAATTTTAGCAGACGTCCAGTCATGATGGTTTTTATTTTTATATTTCGTAGATTTTGTTTCGATAATAAATTATTTGTTGATTTAATCCACACTTATAAGTTTTAATTCACAATATTATTATATTCACAATAATCAAGGCATCAAACTTCATAAATATATAAAAGAATTTCTCATTAGTATTTATTACAATTTTTGCAGATGAATTGAATAATTACCAGTGAACCTTTTACTATTATTATATTAGGACTATTCTATCTGAAATGAAATAAGAATAATTTTTATTAACTAAAATAATTAGTATTGTTTTTATTTTGTGAGGAAAGAATAATACAGTAATATTTTTTTCAAGTATCAATATCTTGTAATCTTCTTCCACTCTCTGCAAATAAAAATAAATTCAGATATTAGAAATTAATAATACGAAATAATGGAAATATCCTCTGTGGCTTTGTTGATACAGTATTTTTTTTCCCTCCTGAATATGACGATGTAAATAAAAGAAAGGCATTATGTTAATAGAGAAAATAGTATTAGTACTTAAAATAATTGGAAAAGCCAGGAGCAAACTTCATCTTCTTCTTCATTAGTGAAAACCCCTCCAATACTAGAATTAAAATCTCGTGAAACCCTAGAATCAAAGAATTCTCTGAAACTCCCCAACCTCTGCCCCTGCTCGAGGGGACGCGAACTCAGCTCGCTTCAATGAGTTTTGGCCGACAAGTTTAATCGATCCATCTCAATTCAAATACACAATGTCTTCCCTGATTAACTGTGAATTCTTCACAGAGGAGGCGGTGAAAGAATTGAAAGATGGAAATCCCAATTTTAAGTTTCCCACTTCCGCCCCTCTTCTCCGTTTTCTGTACGAACTCACTTGGGTTATGGTAAAATTTGGATACCGTTTCTTGTTTTTTCTCGAGATTTTCCTTTTTTCTTTTTTCCTTTTTTTTCTTGTTGTTGTTGTTGTTGTTGTAATTTATTCGTTGCAACTTTCTTTGTTTTGCTTTCTTCGCAGGTTCGAGGGGAGTTACCGTTCCCGAAGTCTAAAGCAGCACTGGAGGCTGTGGAGTTCAAGGATTGTGGGTTGGAGGAAGAAGTTGGTTCAGTTTTTGCTGATATTGTCACCCAAATGGCGCAAGATGTGAGTTCTTTACAATTTTGTGTTTGCATTCAACATAATATTAGGTTATCTTCCATTAATTTGTGTGCTTGTCCGTGACTTGATTTCTTAACTTTGACATGCTATGTATATACTCCTGTTTCTATGTTTGAGTAATTAGAAGACTTAGTTGAGTGAGAAAGAGGACCGGAATCATGCATAGGGCTGATGTCTGTCTAGTAGGTGTAG
Source organism: Oldenlandia corymbosa var. corymbosa (assembly GCA_949775105.1). NCBI lineage: Eukaryota > Viridiplantae > Streptophyta > Magnoliopsida > Gentianales > Rubiaceae > Oldenlandia > Oldenlandia corymbosa. The sequence continues at coordinate 35,408,224 of OX459119.1, read as the reverse complement.
ATTGCTAGCTACAGAGTTTGGGGTTGAGGAATAGTGGTCTGTCTTGGTGCGTTGAGTTTCTGTAGTCGTGCATTTTGGATCTACAGTAAAACATGGGAGCTATGGTGTATGTGTATTGTTTTTTGTTTTTGTTTTTGTTCCTTGAAAAGAGAACTTGCAGTGTATTGCACTATATACTTGTATGTGATCCACATGAAATAGTAATGAGGTCCCTGGCATATTTCAGAATTAAAGAGTCTGCAGTATTACAAGAAGTGAAGTGTTAACTCATTTGGTTGTTGTATGTATTGATTTATCTCTGACACCCTTTCTCATAATTATCTTCTTGCATGTTGATCTCCTATGCAGCTTACTATGCCGGGTGAATGTCGTCTTCGGCTTATAAAACTGGTTAGTATGGCTGCATCCTAATTTTATTTTCTTGATTGTATTCTTAGTAAATTGTTTAAAGCCGTTTGTTTCCCCTATTAATTTTTTGGCGCCTCTATGCATTCTCACTTTGCTGATTGAGTTTAGTTCTGTTGATTGACGCAGTAGTTCAAATAATTTGAACCTTGTTATTAATAATTCAATTAAGCAACTGGGAGCTTAATGAGTCGAAAAAATATATAGAAATTTCGCCCTTGTTCTGCATGACTACTTACACCTTTCATGGATTTAGAAGATTGTTCTCCGTCAGGTTCCTTTTGTGTCAATGAGGTAGTTTAGCTACATACAAGTAATATTGTAAATATTAGCATTTCTTGAACTCAGACAGGGTACTAAGAAAACTGTAATGTGCACACTTGATTTTGAGTTTGTGCAGCTTAACTTTTGAATTGACAAGACCATTAGAAACTGTAAAATCACTAGCTCAAAGTAAAAGGGAAAGAGGAAAATCCAAAAGTGGGATTTAAAATTAAATAAAAATGTGTCGACGATCACGATGTTGGCATATGATTCAAATAGCCAACCCTACCTTGGGGTAAAGGCTTGTTGATGATGCTGTCTAACTTTTATGTTTTTCCTTCCTTTTTTTTTTTTTTGAGTTTGTTGTGAAATCTATAAATCTGTTGCTTTGGTTTCACCTTAGGCAAAATGGCTTGTGGAATCTGCTCTTGTGCCACTAAGATTTTTCCAGGAACGCTGTGAGGTACCTCTAAATGCTCTTTGTGGTGATTACTTATTGCTAATTATTAATTAAATTTTGTACTAAGGAAACAATTCTATACTTTTGTTCAAATGTTTTAGGAGGAATTTTTGTGGGAATCTGAAATGATCAAGATAAAGGCTGCAGATTTGAAATCTAAAGAGGTAACTGGGTGTTTTTCTTTCTGCTGTCTGTGATATGAATTTATTGGCTGCTCTTTTGTAATTGTTGTGGTCAGATTCTAAGTTTTTCCTTTTATACTTTGACTAATTTCATGCAACTAGAACCTTCTTAGCTTTGAACCTTGTGTTTGCTGTTTGCTTCAAGCTTTTTCATTGATACTCTGTTCTGTCAATTTAGGTCAGAGTAAACACTAGACTTCTTTACCAGCAAACAAAGTTCAATCTCCTTCGAGAGGAGAGCGAGGGATATGCTAAACTGGTATTCTTCTGATTCCTTTTTCTGCATTCTGTTCGGTTTTCTTGTATTACAGTTTGTGTAATTTATTAGCCGCTTCATGCTTATATTTTGTGGGTTCTCTAAAACCTTTCCTTCAGTATCTTTGACTGATACTTTAAATTTTATGCCATACATTACGGTTCGCGAATCGTCTTTGGGTTGTCCAGTCCTTTTAATGACTCAATTGCAGAAAATAATGGTACACAATAAAAAAGACAATCACATGGTATTTTCAATTTTGACAGTCAAACTTTTTGTGAGCCATTTTGATGCTTGTTTGACGTTTCCGAACTATAGTTTGTAAATTAGAAAAGGAGTGTATCAGGAAGAAAGTGGGGGTTAGCACCAATGGATGAGAAACTGAGAGAATCATGCTTAAGATGGTCCGGGCATGTGTGTAGGAGACCGTGATGGGGAACAGGAGCTGAACTGAAAATAGACGGAGTAGGCAAACCCTAGTTATAAGGATTTTAGAAAGACAGAGTCTTTGAAAGCTTGAAAGCTTAAAGTTTATAAATCAGATAAAAGAAGGTGAAAACAAAGGCTGCGGAAATTGCAGAAATTCTCTATTTATAGAGAGATTCTGGGAGTAATCCTAACCCTAATAGGCTTACTAATTTCCTGAAACTTAGGACTAAAAACTGATGCCAAATAAAACTCTTAAATAAAAGGAAACTACTTTAGCTAAATTTAAAATTAAAACTATTTCCTGAATCTTCCTGCATCAGACCGGTAGATGCCTTTTTAGAAAATCAAAGAATCACTAACTCAAATTAACAAGGGTAGCAATAGACCTAAAAAATTTGGGGAGAAAATTCTTAAAATGACTACGTATTTAAATTTGAAAGAAGATATGTTTGTTGTCTGTGCAAGATGGTAGTACACGATCTATATAGGTGACCCCAGTTAGTGGGAAAAAGGCTTGTCATGTTGTTTGCATGTTGTACATCATGGTTTGTGATCCTGCACATGCTTAATCTATAAGTTTCATATCCATAAACAAATATTAGATGTGTTTTGTTTTTTTTTTTTTTTTTGAAATGGTGGATGTGTTTTGTAGGTTACTCTCCTTTGTCAGGTTCCTCAATCTTCAACAAATAATGGATCATCTGCCATAGTGGGCATTATTAAGGTTTAAAGCCACATTTTAAGTACATTCAAGTCTACCATTTTTTAAAAACTTTTAAGTTCTATTGTTTTATATATATTTTTGACTGAGTATCGAATCTCATGCAGTCGCTGATTGGACACTTTGATCTGGATCCAAACCGTGTCTTTGACATTGTACGTTTTTCACCGAGATTCTTCCATATTCTATTATTATTGTTTAATATGTACATGTTTTTTTTAATGCTTTCAGCATTGGTAATAACCGTAGGTCTTAGAGTGCTTTGAACTTCAGCCTGATAACAATGTTTTCTTGGAGTTGATTCCAATGTTTCCCAAGGTGAGAGTCACTTGCCTTTATTTTGATTTTCAGATTGCTTTCGTCCTTGGGATTTCTTTGTTTACTCTTCATGGAATGTTATTTGTTGTCGTATAGAAGTTTCTCTAAGCGTTTCTCTTATGATGCTTTCCAGTCTCATGCCTCGCAAATTCTTGGCTTTAAGTTCCAATATTACCAGCGCATGGAAATAACGCATTCAACACCAGAAGGGCTTTTTCATCTAACTGCCTTGTTGATTAAACAGGATTTAATCGATATTGACAGCATGTAAGTTCCAAAAAATGGTTCTCTAGTTTTTGGTTTATGTGGCCATGTCTGCCATCACATTTTCAATTCATGTAGCCATGTTTACTCTAGCTGCCGTGCTAAGATTAACAGCTGTTCAAAATGACCTGACTGACCATCACATTCTGAATATTGTCAGTTTTCATTTCTCTTTGTAGTTCTCTCTCTTGTTACTCATGACTATGTACTATTGACATTCTTCCTTCACTTGTAACCTTTTCCTATTGAATGTTATACCTTCTATTTTTATTCTTAGAATCTTGCCAATGTCAGTTTTTTAAACCTTTTTCTATTGAATGTTATACCTTCTATTTTTATTCTTAGAATCTTGCCAATTGGTGTACCTCTGCAGATATTGCCATTTGCTTCCGAAGGATGAAGAGGCTTTTGACAGTTATAATGCTTTCTCTGCCCGGAGACTTGATGAGGTAGTTTTATTGATGTCCCTTGCGAATCATTTATACTTATTGGGAGGACTTTAAAGACGTGCGCTGAAATATAGTTTCTGAGGAATGATCTACCCCCATTTGTTATTTTTAACAAACTAATGGGAGGTCTGCTTTGCCACAGGCTAATAAAATTGGAAAGATAAATCTTGCTGCCACTGGAAAGGATCTGATGGACGACGATAAACAAGGTGGTGATGTCACAGTGGATCTTTTTGCTGCGTTAGACATGGAAACTGAAGCAATTGCTGAGCGTTTGTCGGAACTCGAAAACAATCAGACTTTGGGTTTGCTGATGGGATTTCTTGCAGTTGATGACTGGTAATCTGATTATCAAAATCAATTTTCTACATTTCTGATGAGTATCATTTTAGATACATGTTCTCAGGAAATTCAATATTGTTTGCTGTTTGGCCCTAGCTAGAGCCATTTTCTTTGGTTTGTCTGATTGGGTCGATGATAATTTCGGTGAATATTATTGTACATATTTAGTTAAGAATCTTCTTCACTCACTTTTATTTTTAAATAAATGGTAATTTTTTTATTTCTAAAACAGAACTTCACTTGGTGAGACTATGGATAACCATCATTTTCCTTGTCATTATGCAAGTGGCTGAGATATACCTAAAAGAATGCTGAAATAAAATTGAGGGCTACAGAAGGTGCTTGCTCAGAGACTTTTGACAACAACTTAGTTTTTCCCCCACTTTGTGAGGTTGGCTATATGGATCACGTGTAGCCTTTATGCCAATCCAAAACATATCAATAATGAGATCTTTCTTAGTCATTTCTTTTCAATCCTTCTGGGTTGTTTGACCTTCATTTTTCTTTTTCTTTTTCTTTTTTATTTGAGCTAATGATTTTGTGGCACTTATCATTCTGGGTCATTTAAATGTTTTAGAATCATATGCGTAAACCATCTGAAGCGATTCTCTTATTTTCCCTTCTCTTAGTGCTATCTCACTCTCTATGTAATGCAGTCATCACGTATCCTATCTAATCTGGTGTACCTGCTAATTAATTTCAAGATTCTGATTTCGACTACGATCATTTTTTGTTCATTTTCCTGTTTAGTGGTGAATCCCTCTGATAAGTAAACAATTGTTGGTCATAGGACATGTCTATCATTATGCTATATTCATTGTGCTATATTCATTCACAGGTATCATGCACGGATATTATTTGAGAGACTTTCAAGACTTAACCCAGTGGAGCATGTTCAAATTTGTGATGGTTTGTTCAGGTAGATTTCATATCTTTGTAGGTTGTAGTTTGCAGTTTTCTTCTTTTCAATCTCCCTGTTTCTGTAATCTATACTACTTACTGGGAGTGCATTCTTCTATTCTAAGCCCATGTTCTTTTAATGTCATCCTTTAGACAGACATTTGCACATTTTTAAAGGTTCGTTATGTAACTTTAATCTTGGTTTTGCTTCTTTAGGCTTATTGAGAAGTCCATCTCTTCAGGTTATGAGATAGTCCGTCAAACACAGTTTTTCAGTTATAATACCTCCTCTGGTGCTGGTTTTGACACTCTGGAGAGTGCAAATTTCTCCGCAACTAGGCCCTTTATTGATCTTCCCACAGAGCTTTTTGAGATGCTTGCGTCAGTGGGACCTTATATGTACCGAGACACTTTGTTGCTGCAGAAAGTATGTTTTCTCTTATGTTAGCATTTTTGCTATCTCATAAGAGGTGGTTTCACTGATCGCTAGATGCTTTGGGCTTCTCTGATAAGCAGGTCTGCAGGGTGCTGAGAGGTTATTATCTTTCCGCCTTAGAGCTGTCCACCAATGGTGATGGTGCTGTCAGCTCTAACATTGTTCATGTTGGTGGTAACCGCAATCCTCGTCTCTACTTAAAGGATGCTAGGTTACGGATTGAGGGTGCCCTTGGAGCATGTCTACTTCCTTCCTTACAGCTGATACCTGCAAATCCTGCTGTTGGACAAGAGATATGGGAACTTCTGAATCTTCTGCCTTATGAGGTGATCTGTGCCAGATACCTTAGCTGTGAACATTTTTAAGTGTTAAGCTGAGTCATGGATTGATAAACTTTGTTTGTGCAGGTGCGATATCGCTTATATGGTGAATGGGAGAGAGATGAAGAGCAACTTCCAATGATCTTGGCAGCCAGGCAAACAGCAAAGGTGTGATATTTTTCAGACATTATATCGATATGTACTCCCTCCATTCCAAAATATATGTCGTTGGGGAAGTTTCACAAAGTTTAAGGAGACAATAAATATTTGGTTAAAATACTAAACTACCCTCATTTTTTTTCAATACAATTCTATTTTCAAAATCATTTAGTTCCATTATACTTCTACTTTAAATACAATTACAATTTCCCATGTAGGGGCAATGTTGGAATTAGTTGAACAAAATATGCCTAGATATGCGAAAACGACATCTATTTTGAAAAAAGTTGGTTTTCCTCTAACGACATATATTTTGGAATGGAGGGAGTACAGTACTTTTGCCTATCATATGCTATAATTTGTTTGTATGTTTTGTGTTCTGTTGATCTTTTAGTTGGACACTCGGAGGATCTTAAAGCGACTTGCAAAAGAAAACTTAAAGCAGCTTGGAAGAATGGTTGCAAAATTGGCTCATGCCAACCCAATGACAGTTTTGCGCACTATAGTTAATCAGGTCCTGGGTTTTAATCTAATACTTTATTGCTTCTCTATTTTTTGGATGGAGTTTTGAAGATTCATGTGGTATTCTCTTCATCTTTGCAGATAGAGGCTTATAGGGATATGATTACTCCTGTGGTAGATGCGTTTAAATATTTGACGCAGGTAAAACTTGAAGTAGATACTCTTGTTTCATGCCTTGAGACAGTCTTCTTTCTTCAATTGCTTCCTTACAACTCGAAATGATTTCTACTTGTGGGGTTAAAGCATTGCTTGTGTTTACTCCATGTTTAGTAGTAGTAGCAGCAAGAATTTGGTTGTAGAATTTTATCGATCTCTTCTTAGCTTACTTTCTTTTTTTTTTCCCCCAAAGTTTGGTGATGCTAAGAATATTGAGAAAGCCTCTTATAATATTGAAGCTCTGCATTGCTTGAAACACTATGAAAATGACAAGACCTCGTGATAATGGAATTCAATGGCTGCTTTTCGAGATCTGTGCATAATATGTGATAGTATTTGGAGATGAGAAGCTAAGAGACGTGAGATGGATGGGGTCCACTAGATTAGATAGGACTAGAGAAGGATGTATTAGACGGTCGGATTAGCATCAATAGATGAGAAAATGAGATAGTTACGCTTAAGATGTACAGACATGTAGTTACCCAGTTAGACAAGTAAATAGTATAAAAGCCCCAACTCGAATTAAAAGGGTAGGGGAAGCTATTAAAAGTAAAAATGACATGAAAGGTTTTAAATTTAATTATGTGTGTAGGGACATGTGAACTGTATATCTGACCCCCGTAATGGGATAAAGACTTGTTGAGGTTATGTAAAGCATATAATTATAAGACCTCTGATGCCATGTGAAAACAAAAAGGCCAGCTGGTGATTAGTTTCATTTGAAATTAAGCCACTCAAAAGAATCTGGACAGTGTGCATTATAGAAGTTAAAGTGGATATTATGGTACTGAAGATTATCTGAAGTCCTTATGTAACTCTCAAGTTCTTTTTATGTTAGGTTGATCTTGTTTTTCCATAATTTGGTTAAGTTTCACACCTGATGTCTGCACAGATTGTAGTAAATTTTGTGTTTTTTTGTATGGCGATAAACAATTTTTTTGTTGTTGACTTTAAAATGCCAGGGATTTTAATTATTATTTCTCGTAAACTATAAAGCTCTGTGATGTAATTTCTTTCTGTTTTGTTAATGCTCAACCATCTGCTGTAACAGCTTGAGTATGATATCTTGGAATACGTGGTGATTGAACGTTTGGCATTAGCTGGCCGTGATAAGCTAAAAGATGATGGCCTTAATCTATCGGACTGGCTTCAGTCGTTGGCATCCTTTTGGGGGCACTTGTAAGATTCCTTCTTCTCCTTGTATTACATACGTTAGTTACTTGAGAATTATGTTTGTTGTGGGAAAATATCTTCCTTCTTTCTTTTTTCAACTTGATTGAACAATGAGACTTTTCCTTTCAGTCTTTATCTTTGTTTATTTTATTGTTTCCTGCACTTGTAACGCAGTCCTTGCATCGCTTTTAGGTGTAAAAAGTATCCGTCCATGGAACTCAGAGGCCTTTTTCAGTATCTAATTAATCAATTGAAACGGGGAAATGGGATTGAGCTTGTTCTTCTACAGGTACTCCCCGATCATCATTATGCTTCCCTCTCTCGCATCTATCTCTCTGTGCGTTTCTTTCTTAGGTTTTACCAATATGGAGTTTCTTCACTGCTGTGCAGGAGCTTATACAGCAAATGGCTAATGTTCAATATACTGAGAACATGACTGAGGATCAGTTGGATGCCATGGCTGGAAGTGACACTCTTCGGTACCAGGCGACAGCTTTTGGAGTCACCAGGAATAACAAGGTATTTATTGCATCATGAGTTTTGTGACTTTTCAGATTTATATGTCCATGACTGATCACTTGGTGAATTTACATGTCACCTGTTATATGTAAATTTTACTTGAGAAGCATGATTGCATCTCAAATTATCAAACTAACTTTCTGATTCTTAATATTTAATTGTAATGCATATTTTCACTAGTAGAGTTGGTTAATTATGATGGGTTCTTGACTTTGATTTCAAAACCTTGCATTTTTATTTGTCTCGAAGTTTAGAAGCTTGGGGATTATTTTTACGTAAAGTTCCCTAGATGTTAACTTACGGATTAAAGCTTGGATAATATTGGTTTCCCCTCTCCAGTTCATTGTTTTTTGCTCTTGCAAATAAATTTGGGACACACTATTCTTCATCGGGCACTTTCTTGTAGCTATATGTTTGAATCTTCCTTCAATTTCTGGACTCATGCTTCAAATTGGTATAACATGTAGAGAAAAAGGGATAGTTCTCTGTAAAAAGTGTTGGAGAAGTTTTACTTGATCTGCTTTAAACGGCTAGAAATTTGATCTGCCAGGTTTAAAAAATCTTCTATTTTCCTTGTTATTTTTCCTTGCTGTATTTGCATACTATATACATTGTCAAAGTAGGAAATTAGCTCTCTTTTACTAGCTGTTTATTGGTTGTACTGGATCCTGTGGGCATAACTGATTTTCTTTGTTTCACTTAAGATTCTGTATTCTTTTAATAAAAACAGAGACTGGTTCTTTTAGTTTATGTTTTTTATAATGCACATAGTTGATCTGATTCTAAACTCTGGCGTGGTAAAACTCTGTTGCAGGCATTACTCAAGTCTACTAATAGATTGAGAGATGCATTGCTTCCAAGGGAAGACCCGAAACTGGCTGTTCCTCTGTTGCTACTTGTCGCCCAACATAGATCCACGTAAGCTTGTAGATTATGTTTATAACATCTTCAATAGTTCAATGTTGTCGCGGTCTTCTGTTAAGCTCATATCTGTTGAATCTCTTTTCTTGAATTTATCTGGAAATGAAGTCCCTGGCACTTGTAGTCCAGTTTTCCTTCCTTTCCCATTTTATTCTGTTTCCAACAAGTACTGTGTTCAATCACTAGATTTAGGGGATTGGTCTGTTGAATCCCAGCAAGAATTACAGAACTGAGACTATAGTGCTATGCCATTAGTTTCACTTGTCTTTTACGTTACGGGGTCCATACTGTTCATAAACATTGCTGAATAGTGACTGTTGCCCGTCCATACGATCTTCTTTGCATTGATCGCTGAATACCAGTTACGGTGTGCAGGGTTGTCATAAATGCCAATGTGCCTCATATTAAAATGGTCAGTGAGCAGTTTGATAGGTGCCATGGAACCCTTTTACAGTATGTGGAATTTCTGTCAAGTTCTGTGACTCCTGCATCATCTTATGCTCTTCTGATTCCCCCTCTTGATGAGCTTGTGCACCAGTACCATCTTGATCCAGAGGTATGATGGGAGCTCCACATGTTTTGTTAATTCTCACTTGTTCCTTTTCCTTCTATACCTTATCCTTACCTATAATTGCTCTGTCTTCAAGGTTCTTATACCGTTTGTTGCTGTGATTAGGTGGCCTTTTTAATTTATCGCCCTGTGATGAGGCTGTTCAGGTATCAGAACCACTTGGAATCTTTCTGGCCACTGGATTGCAATGAAGTAGATAATGGTAGCTCCGGTAATGAGGAGTCTGGAACTGTTGAGTCTTCTTCGACATTGGTTCTGGATCTTGGTTCCTCTCGCAAGCCTACTTCGTAATTCTCTTCACATTTTTCTCGCTCCCTTTCTCCATTGTCTTGGTGGAATTTGAGAACCTTGTATTCATGCAGAGGCATCCAAGATATGTCACATTGATTTTGAATTTTGAAGTGCTTGTAACTTGATTATGAAGGTTTGCTGAAAGAAACAAAAGTATCTGAGGATGAGATAATCATGTAGTACAGACTAATGAGGATCGTGTTAGGCCCTTCTAGCTCTAAATTGGCATTTCACATTTCCTTGTCTAATTTATCAAGGGCTATATTGTCTGTATAGAACAAATATTCAGGGACGGCTTTTCTGTGTTTGCTTAGTAATATATCAACTAATTAGGGCAATGAGATGGGGATTAAAGCTGATTGTAGTGCCGATCTTTTGTTGGTTTTGTTCAAGCATTTCAGTGTAGTGCCTAAATTTTTTGTTCATCTAGTTCAATTAATATATTTTCAACTTCAAACTTTTAAATGTATATGTCATTCTAACAAACTACCTTTTAATGCAGCTGGTCTGATCTTCTTGACACGATTAGGACCATGTTACCTTCCAGAGCTTGGAATAGCTTATCTCCTGACCTTTATGCGGCTTTCTGGGGTCTCACACTCTATGATCTTCACGTCCCTAGAAACCGTTATGAGTCTGAAATTGCTAAGCAGCATGCAGCTTTGAAAGCTCTGGAAGAACTTTCTGACAATTCTAGTTCTGCAATCACAAAGCGAAAAAAAGATAAAGAAAGAATCCAGGAGTCTTTAGATCGCTTAACAGCAGAATTGCAGAAGCATGAAGATCATGTTGCATCTGTTCGTAGGCATCTAGCACGAGAAAAGGATAGGTGGCTGAGTTCTTGCCCAGATACCTTGAAGATAAACATAGAGTTTCTTCAGCGCTGTATATTTCCCCGTTGTACATTTAGTATGCCTGATGCTGTCTATTGTTCCATGTTTGTAAATACTCTACATTCGCTCAGAACACCATTTTTTAACACTGTTAATCATATGGACGTTCTGATATGTAAAACATTACAACCAATGATTTGTTGCTGCACCGAGTATGAAGTTGGTCGGCTAGGGAAGTTTCTATTTGAGACATTGAAAACAGCCTATTACTGGAAGGTAACTTATTCTATTTACTGCATGTCTGACAAGTCATATATATTCACATAAGTTTTGCTCATTTGTTAATATTAAATGTCACAAGTACATTGCTAATTTTTTTGTTCTTTTATGGTTGAACTTTTTTTCTTTTCTAGAGTGATGAACAAATATATGAACGTGAGTGTGGAAATATGCCGGGATTTGCTGTCTATTACAGATATCCAGAGAGTCAACGTGTTAAGTACGGCCAATTTATCAAGGTTGGATCGCGTTTTACTTTCTTTGATGCCTTTGTCAGAATTTCAATTTCTCTACTATTTCTGCTTTGTATTCATACCTTGTTTTGAGCAATGTATGAATTCTTATAGTTTGAAATGCCTTATAATATTTTTGGTCAGCGGTGACTGGGGCAAATCAGACATTTTTCCATGGTTGTGTTGGTTGAACTTCATCTCTGATGGATTGATTCATGTATGCTTGTTTGCTAATACTACTTTAAGAGCAGTTTTGTAGTTCAGCTCTTTTATTTATTAGTACGTTTATCATTTTACTTTAATACACTGAAATGAGTGGGTGCTTGTTTACCATACAATACTCATGCCTTATACTGTTTAAAGAACCTACTAAATTATAAGTGGCTCATAAAGGTACACTATAAATGGAGTCAGAGGATTACAAAAATACTGATCCAGTGCTTGGAATCGGCGGAGTACATGGAAATTCGAAATGCTCTTATTTTGTTGACCAAAATCTCAAGCGTCTTCCCTGTGACGAAAAAAAGTGGAATTCTCCTTGAGAAACGGGTAACAATATAGTCATTTGTAAATGTTACATTGTGGGCGCCTTACTGCTTATCTGATACACTTCAATTGCTTTTCATTTGATTGATTGCCTCCATGTAGGTGGCTAAAATCAGAAGCGATGAAAGAGAGGATCTTAAAGTGCTTGCCACTGGTGTTGGTGCTGCTTTAGCAGCTAGAAAGGTAAATGTTGTTATAGGCGCTCATAAATATTTTCTGTCTTTACCCTTTTCTCAGGAGTCTCTTGATGGCCGTTTTCTGCATTTTCTTCAAAGATTTCCAGTCTTTAGTCTATTCTCTTGCAAGTTGGTAGCGTAAGAAGATAAAGCAATTAACTTCTTTCCTTGGCCTCAATTTGCCGGCCTAATTTATCTGTTCTTTGTTTTCCAATGTACAGCCGTCATGGGTCACAGATGAGGAATTCAGCATGGGTTTTGATTTGAAACCCACTACAGTTTCTGCCACAAAATCTATGGGCGGAAATTCTCTTTCTGTACAAAATGGTACGGGTACTAATGTTTTGCTGGGTGAATCTGCTGGAGGACGAACAGGGGTTCCACATTCTGATTCTAATAATTCCAACAAAGACCTTAGAGCAAGATCTGAGAGTGCTACTGTGAAATCCGAGCTGGGATCTGCAAAAACAAAAAGTGGATCATTAGTTAACGGCTCTGAACTTCAATCATTACCATCAGTGTCTGTTCCTTCTGGTACATTGAGGTCAGCAGAAAATTCAAGACAAATCAATGAATCTGTGAATAGGTCTGCTGAAGATAACACAAAAATGGCTGGAAAAGTAACTGCTGATTCTGAGGTATGCCATGATATATGATAGTGAACTTCATTGCATTTCGGGCCTGACTAGAATTGATTTCTGATACTTCATAAATAATACAAATCTGTATATCTCAATGCGCGAGCCTTAATGTGTACGACAATTTCTGCATTTGGCTTCATGAAGCTGTGCATCCTTTCCTTATCTTCGTGGTGAAGTAGACAATCCTTATGGTGCTCTTTCTCTTTTCACTCCATTTTCTCTAAATTGTTAATTCCTTATCTCAGGGGAGAGCTTCAGTTAAACGGTCTGCCAATCCTGGGCCTCTCTTGAAACAATCAAAGCAGGATGCTTCCAAGGATGATAGTAAATCCATGAAACATGCAGGCAGAACTTCAAATCTTTCGGGTGATAAAGATCTTTCACTGCATTTGCCAGAGGCGAAGCACAGTGGGGCCACTTCTACGGTTCCTAGTAGTAGTAACATGGTTTCTGCTTCAAGTCGAGGGACTACATCAACAAGGTCAGCAGACTACGCTGTGGAACCTAAGACCGAGATAGCTGATGCTAAGTCATCTGATTTGAGAGCTTCCACTGTGAAAGATGATCTGTCTGATACTTCAGATGTGAAATCTTCTAGGTCTATTCATTCTCCCAGACGAGAAAGTACTGTCACTACCCCAAAATCTAGTGATAAACCTCAAAAGAGAGCCAGTCCTGCAGAAGAGGTCGATAGAGTCAACAAGCGTCGGAAAGCAGATACTGATTTGAGGGAACCAGAGGGCAGCGAAATTCGAGTTACTGAAAGAGAGAGGTTAAGTGATACCCGAGCAACCGATAGGATGCACTTGCTGGATCTAGACAAAGCAGGAAATGATGAGCAGATGACAAATCGGTCCATTGGTAAGTCTGTTGATCGGTTGAAGGACAAAAGCAGTGAAAGGTATGATAGGGACAACCGGGAGCGTTTGGAGCGTTCAGAGAAGCCCCGCGGAGATGACGCTACATCTGATAAAAGAGATAGATTAACTGGATATGGACGGGAACGGTCTGTTGAAAGAGGTCAAGATAGAGTTGTTTCTGATAGGATTTCTGATAGATTGACTAAAGATGATAGAAGCAAATCAAGATATGGTGAATCATCTGTAGATAAAACTTACACAGAAGATCGCTTTCATGGGCAAAGCTTACCCCCACCTCCACCTCTGCCTCCTCATGTGGTTCCCCAGTCACTCAATGCAAACAGACGAGAGGATGATTCTGATAGACGGTTTGGAACTGTCAGGCATGCTCAGAGACTTTCTCCAAGGCATGATGACAGAGAGCGGAGGCGGTCAGAAGAGACTGTATTAGCTATGCAGGATGATGGAAAGCGTAGAAGGGAAGATGAAGGTCGAGATAGGAAAAGAGAAGAACGAGATACTGCCATGACGAAGGTACTTGCCATTTCACTAATTATTCTTGTCAACTGCTTCAGAGTATGCAAAGTACAGGTTAATAGGGCCATCATTTTGTGAATCGCTGACTGTCTGAAGATTACTTGGCCATTCTGCTCAAATAGCTTCGATTTTTCTTTTTTAAATTCTTGTTTTTGTTCATAGGTGGATGAGCGGGATCGGGAGAGAGAGAGAGATAGGGAGAGGGAAAAATTTCTTCTGAAGGAGGATGCTGATTCAAATGCTGCATCTAAAAGACGAAAACTGAAAAGGGATCAGGTGTCTACGGAGCCTGGCGAATATTCTCCAGCTGGACCACCCCCACCTCCCCCATCAACGAACTTATCACAAACCTATGATGGAAGGGATAGGGGAGATCGCAAGGGGGCTTTGGGTCAGCGTCCAGTATACATGGAGGATCCAGGTTTACGGAATCATAGCAAAGATGCAGCTACAAAGACAGCACATCGTGATAATGACTCGTATCCTTAAAATTTTGGGTATGGGGTTACATAATTTATTTTTAGTAACTAAACTTTGTTTTCTTACTGTGAATTAGTATGATAAAGGGCATTTTTTATGTCATGGGAAGGGTTTATTATAATCCCTTTTTAAATGTTAAAAACAAGCAGGCCTAGCATTGTTTTGGTTCCTTGTTAATAATGGTGATATTTCATCTCTATTGAGCCTCAAGCAGGCCTAGCATACTGGTCTTAGTTTTTTGGGGTAAGAATGCCTCTGTTGAATTCCTTGACCATGCTTCAGGATGCATGACAGGGATTGGGATGATGACAAAAGACTGCGAGCTGAACAAAAAAGGCGACACAGGAAGTAATTTGAGGATGGCTGATTCTTCTGTGGTCTTGAAATATTCTGGGCTGTCAACATTCCCTTTTGGAGCTTTATTCTTTTCTAGGGCTACATTTTTGCTGCAGTAGCGTGCTATTGATGGGGTTCGCCCTTTTTACAAAATTAGTTTGACTTTTGCTGAGTTATTAGGATGTGTAAATCATCTTTCACACAAAGAAGTTGGCAAAGATCTTGCGGGATTTAGGTTCTCTTAACCATTCAATTGGCATTCGATAGATGCCACCTGTTGTAAAGTTTAAGATGTGAAATTTTGTATTTTAATATAGAAAATAGATACCCGTTTGTTTAGTTATTAATGAAGATCCAATTAGCGAATAGGTAAACATGTAAACTAGTTTTGTTGTCATTCCTATGACCGCCCAGGTAACTCTTGCGAAAGAATTGTGGAGGGAGATACTTAGAAAGGTACGAGATTACCCATTGGAATACGGAAAATGGAGGACATTGTCAATTACTCTTTAGATACTCTGTTCAGCCCTCTTGTAAATATTAGTAATCACAGCGGTGGCGTATTTATCAAAATGGCTCAATGATTGATGCGGCACTCATTGTTATATGATTTTACTCCAAACTTGACGAATAATACATATTTGTTGATCTAAGAAAAAACATTGGAGAAACTTCAATTGGTCACCAGAGATTTAGCAGTGGTAGAATGGCATGTAATCTGGACAATGGAAGGGGTTTGTGGAAGATTGTACTGTATGTTGCGTACTAGATACTTGCATTTGCCTGCTGGTGAACAAATTATTTGCGGAGCCATTCCCATACTGATCTCTGTAATCACACCCATTTGGGAGGGAAAGGAAACTATTTCTTGACACAATGCAAGGAGGCATCGGAAGTGAAGCTTCCAAAAGGGCCTCCCAACTGGAATTGTTGTCACCTTCCAACTGAATCAATGGCTCCATCCACGCATCTTTCTGCCTTTCCTGCTTGATATTTGCTTCATTATATCTGACTTGGCCATCATCTCTAGTTGCAGGAACAACATCCATCATCTTCATCAGTTTATCGCTTTCATCGTCTGATATAGTTGTGGGAGACTGCAAATTTGAAGCTGAGTTGGACATTGTTGGAGAAGAGGACGACTCAGTTAACTGCCACATTCCAGTCAAGAAGGCTCCGAGAGCACGAATCTGAATCAAAGGGATACGCTCCACAAAGGGGTATTCATATGCTCCGCACAACCCAATAGATTTGCTCCAACTGTAGAATGCACATACTTCATTGGCTTGAATTGCTGCTTTTTTGTAGATGTCGAAAGCCGCAGAACACTCCTGGTGTGGTAACTGAATGAGATTGTCCAACATCACAACAATCTCTTTCCTGATAGTCGTGTAACACGCGAAGCTATCACGAATGATATGTTTCATAGTGGATTGAACAATATAATTTCTCTCAGCTGCACCCGTTGGCCGGCAGTCCATGACACGATCTATGAGACTTTGGAGCTTAGGCAGGACTTGAATCATTCTCCCAAGTCGTTTCATCCTCTCAGGGAACTCTTCATGTATCATATCTTGATCTGATTCGAACCCTTCAATTGATGGACAATCGATTGCTTCATCCAGAAGATGCGCATATGATCGTACCAGAGTAGTGTAATCTTCAGCTGATGAGGAGGAATAGTCCTGGAAATCACAGGGGTAAAGAGTGATGTATCTGTTTGATATGGCCCATGAGAGTTCTGTTCGAAATGGGATGTCTTCAGGCAAAGATCTAAGCAGTCTGTGGAGCAGCAGGAGGGATTTAAGCGCAACTCTCCAGCATTCTGTCTTGCTGAATCGCCTTGCGAATAACAATGCAAAATCTCGCAATGAAGCTGGGGAAACCGCGAAAATCTTCATTATCTCATGAACGTATTTCTCATCAAATGGCAAGTCGTCTGGGGACGTTGCTTTGATGAACACTCGATCAAGATCGCAAAACCCACCAACTGTTGCAATCTTTGCACAACTTACGCTAGTGTGTTCCTTCAGGGAGCAGAAGGCTCGCCGGATTCGCCGGTGCATCTTCAATAGAATGTGTGAAAAAAGGTGGATGGAAAATGGAGAAGAAAATTGGATGTATAATTGTGCAAGCTTCCTTGGTTTTTCGTTTTGAATAAGTTGGAATTATCAGCAGGTTGAACATAAGGAATAACGACTTGATTTGGATTATTGGGGTGTATTTCTGTCGTATCAGTTGTTTACATTTGGAGCTCGGTTACTACTAGGACCTAAAAGCAAATGCTTGCGGACAAGCACTTTGTGTTGATGACCCTTCTGGGGGGTTTCCCCCGAACCTATTAATAAGGCATCACTTGAAGTACATTTAGTTTTAATATTTGTCTTATAAGAACAGTTAGATTATTGTACTTTGAGGTTTTTAAGAAATAAAACTACAATAAAACAAAAAAGTTTAAGACATATACATGATAACATGAAACACAGCCTGACTTTTATCTATGCCGGCTGTTCTTAGTAATGGTGACATAGGCCGCCTCAAAATCCTGCACTGAAATAGTACTACCAGTTATGATGAAAGTTAAATTTCCATCACTGTTTGAAGTCGTTGAGCTTAAATTACGAGGTAGTTCTTTTTGTATTCTGCATGGAAGACGGAATTCACAGTTGATTTCTCTTGTCACCCATTGAAATAATTAATAATTGGCTATGAAGATAAAATGAATTTGGATGAATCTAAAGGGTTAGGCAATTGGACTAATTTTACATTTTGAGGTCCTCACAGCAATTGAAAAACTTAGAATCTGATACAGCTATGCCAAGGGAGAAAGTAAAGACACAAGAGAATCTCAACCGGACAGACTGCCATTATTTTTTTGCCAATTGAGAATTAGAAATGTATTCAGAACGCTTTTTATAAACCTATAACTAATACTCCATCCCTCCCATTTCAATAGTCCACTTACTTATAAAATGGACGGATGGAGTATTTGATTGGACTGTAACAGTATCATTTGATTATAAACTAGGGATGACAAGAATTTTTAGAAAGTATGCACCATGGAGTTATCTTGTCTTGTGGACAAAACCGGCTGAACCAACTCCAGGGAATTAGTTCAAATGAGGTTTGTGCGCAAGTCATTGCAGAACTGCGGCATTTTGTCATAAGATAAATTTGTAGGAAGCAAAACAGGTAAGACAAACCAGCAATCAGGGAGACAAAAAGAAACACCAAACATATCATTGCATAATAAGGCTTCAACGAAACCAGGCACGAGATTATTTCCACGTTAAACAACACACCAGCAATACTTATATTTTGTATGAAGCTAATAAGAGCAGAATGTAAACATCAAAAAAGGGGCCAGCTTCTCCTCCAGCATTCTCAGGTGGGCTCATGAGGAATGTGGTCAAAATATTAGCCCCTCCCGAAATGCCTCAAAGCGATCCGTTATTGGGGTTGGAAGATCCTCGAGTAGCAAATCACAAAGGTTGGTAACCATTTCAATGATCAGAAATTTGGCATGCTGTGATGACTTTGAAGGAAGCAAGACCCCAAAGTACAATTCTACGACTGTCGGATTATTGAAAGGTTTTATTTTGCTTAGTAGAACAGCTAGCAAAGAATCCATTCTCGCAGCCTGATTTTCATCCTTTCAGTCCGCCCAATACAGAACTGAGATACAAGCAGCGTAATTCATCACATCCTGCATAAAAACCCAGAATGCTTCCAATTTCTGTTGATCAGAACAACCTTTTGCGGTGAAATCAAAAATATTTCCGACGAAACAGAGTTTCTCCTCGAGAACCCTAATTTGCTTCTTCAAATCAGCGGTTAAATCATCCTTCAAATTCACAAAATCCCTCAAATTCCAAAGAATCAAGTCCAAGAATTTCTCGAACCTCAGTGAGCCATCCCACAAATCCTCGCAAACTGGTTATCTTCGACTTCAGACTCTCAAGCTTTTGAAGCGCGTCACCAGGAAAAGCTTCCCATTCTTGGTATGATTTTTCTTCTACATCCAACAGAGCTTCCATGTCGATCCTAACAGAATCCAAGCAGGCATCTTGGTCAGTTCCCCCGGCACAGTTTACATTTAACTCGGAAAACAACTTCAGAAATCTGAAATCCAATTGAAAGTTAAGGATTTGATCCTTCACTGATAAAGGCAAACTGAGTGGCAATGGAAATTGTTCGAGGTTTTTGCTTTTGGGTGAATGAAACAGTGGAAGTTAGTCAATATTGGAAGCTCTTTAGTCAACTTTCCAAGTCAACTTCCTTCTCTCCCAAAACAAGAAATAAAAAATAAAAATAGTCCCACCAAATTATAAGTACCAAAAAAAAAAATAAAAATTAATATATGTAATTTGTTTTTTCTTTTTTTTGGACGGAAGGATACCACAATTAATATTGAGCTTATTCAATATCCAGAACTACTATACACAATTTACCTTTTTCAAGACCATTTACATTATATTTTATAAGACAAAACTCTTCCAACAAATAATATAACACACGTTATAGTAATTCTTTTTACTCGATTTTAACTCGAACTTAACTACTCGAATCCAGCCAAAAATTGAATTCATCTGACTTGGCTGGATTTTGTACTAGACTTGAGATATGCAAATTGATCAAAATGTCATCCATAACTACTCAGGCTTGGTTTTGGTTGTTGATTTTATACAAAGGAGAGAAAATGGCTAAAGCGATTATTACAACTTGTCAATTGGAGTATTGGACTTACTATACTACTACTAGTCTTACGCTTGCGATGATTATCAACTTTGGAGATCGATTATTCCTTTCATTACCATCAAATGGTTGCCTGTTTGAAGTAGCATTGGACCAGCTTCGAGAAACCTTCAATTTCTTCCACAAGGTGTCTCACATTAAGATCAAATCCAAGAGTAGCCACAAACCAATGTCTCACTAACTCTTTTTCCTTCTGTTATAGGAAAAGAAAAGATTACTACAATGACACTCTGCATGACCCCAATTAATTAATAGTGGTTAAAGAACATATCAGCAAAAGCTTCTCTTTTTCCTTAATTTTGGGACGCGGGTTGTTTTTGTCGGAAGATCTTGAAATGCTTTTGTTAATACAATATACTACATCGGTTGATTGAAACATAAAAGTATTTCTTACTGAATCATCATAATGAAATACTAGTACAGAAACTACAAACTCCAACCAAATCAGTTCGAGTCTGATTCTATCAACAATAGTTAGTACTTCTACTTTAAAGTGGATCCTGAATCTCGCAAGCCAAAACGTGTCCTTCTCCACAGCCGTAATCACCAATCTCAGCCCGAAATATCTGCGCCGCATCAGAATCCCTGGCTTCGAAGAAGAGAGAATAATATCGGACACCATGGGAATCATAAGTGGAGGAGGCAACACTCCTGAGCTTCTGGAATTTGAAGTGGGTGCCCTGGTTCGCGTTGTAGCCCTTCACAACCTTAATTCCCATCTTGATGAATCTCTCTTCAATCCGTTCCAATGTGTACACAAGCCCGGCTCTATGTCCAACAACATCATATGAACCGAAACCATTGTCCACCAGCGAAGAAGTCGGCTCTGATTCATCGTCCGACGACCCGAAATCATTATCTTCTTCCGGCATCGAATCTGAGAAAACCGGCGACAACTCAATGTAATCGTCCTCTGACCCGGAACCGGAGGAATCCAGCAGAGACCCAATCAGGGTGTTGAGGTTTTGTTGCTCCTGAATCAGTTGATTCAGTATCTCAGAGTGTTGTTTCTGGGTTCTTTTCATTCTCTTCATTGACTTCATCATCTTTTTGGTCTTGCTCTGCCTTCTCTGTTTCGACAAGGAGGAAGGTTGCAGAAGAAGATCGCCTTTAGCCATCAATTATTGCCAAATAAGAATTGGAGAGATTAATAAACTAATGATGAAGAACTTCCTCATGGATGGATGATAAAGAAGAAGGAGGAGCAATGATGTTTGAATCGGGGTGATTGATGAGTATATATAGAAGAAGGTTTAGGGGTTTTCGGTTTCCTAAATCCATGTTGGATTCGGATTTGGTTTGCCGCTGCCTCTGCTACATAGGAGTAATTTTATTTTCTGAACTAAAACCCTCGTTGTTTTAGGAAACTTGCTAGGGATAGGACTACTCATTTTTTAGGTAATAACCTAATTAATTAATGAAATTCAACACAACAACGCAGTAATAATTCTTATTACAATTTCATCAAAGACTAATACTCGCTCCTTCCTTCCGAGAAACAATATTCAGTAAATAATCCAACAAAAAAAAAAGTAGGCCATAGAAGTGAAAGGAAAGGAGTAATATACAATTGATGATTTCATGAATTGGTGGTTGATTTTATTCATTTTTTTTAATTTAAAATTTATGTACTATAAAGTAATTTTTTTCATCTCATTTTATTAACTTGTTTACATTAACAGTATAACAAAGTGAAACATTAGAATGAAAACTCTGGAGTGTGTATCGACAAATATTGCCATATCAATTTCTTCGTATATATTTTGGTTACAATTTCATCTTTGTGTATTTTGATTACTAGCTATTTACAAGGGGAAAAAAAAAAAGGAGAAAAAGTTACACAAATTACTGCCGGGTAGAGGTGTATTGGGTACCATTTCCACCATCTACTCCCAAGTAAAAAATGGTGGGCCTTTTGGGCTCAGTGATCTCCACAGTCCCTTCCAACATCTTGGCCACTTTTCCCATGGACGGCCTATCATCGGCTCTGTCTTGGACACACCACATGGCTGTCTTAACCATCCGATCCACCATATCCATATGGGCTCGGCTGTCCGAATGCTCCCTGATTCTTGGGTCCAAAATGTCATCCACATTCATTTCCTTAAACACTTTATCAAAAGCCCACATTGGAAGATACCACTGATCACTCTCCATGTTTGAATTCTGTTGCTCCAAGTTTCTCACACCAGTTACAAGCTCTAGTAGCACCATTCCAAAGCTGTAGACATCGGATTTCGATGTGATTTGTCGATCGCCACGGACCCATTCCGGTGCTAGATAGCCCCGGGTGCCCCGTATACCCGACATGCTCACCCGATCCTCTCGCGTCCTCAGCTTGGCTAACCCGAAATCTGATACTTTGGGACAGAAGTCTTCCCCTAAGAGTATGTTTTCTGGCTTTATGTCACAATGTAGCACCCATTCCAAGCATTCCTCATGCAGGTACGCGATTGCCCTCGCCACGCCAACTGCTATCCGATAACGGATATTTAACTCAAGTACAGGTTTTCGACCCGAAGTTGAATCTTGTTCATGGCCTAATGCTTGATCACGGCTTGAAACCACCTCATTCTTTTGAAAAAGAAACTTGTCCAGGGAACCATTGGCGACGTATTCGTACACAAGGATTCGCTTGCCTTTCTCAGTGCAAAATCCCCACAATGTGACCAAATTGAGATGGTGCATCCGGGCAATAATTGTGACCTCAGCCCAAAAATCAGCATCACCTCCTGTGACATTCTTAAGGTACTTCACAGCAACAACCCTTCCATCCCTTAAATTTCCTTTGTACACAATACCAAATGAGCCTCTCCCAATAATGTGTGAGAAATTGTCTGTAGCATCTCTAATCTCAGAATAACTGAACCTTTTAGGTCCACCAGCAGGCATAGTTTCAAGACCAAATATCCTAGCCATATCCCTATACTTCGTGTACTTTTTCAGAAATGCCCAGAAGAAGTAAACACCACTAATCAGTTCAGCTGCAAAGAAAATGGATATAATCACTATGTTTCTGGTTCTAGCAGAGGACTCTTCAGGTGGAAATGGAAGCCTAATAGTAACAGGACAAGATGTTTCCATCACAGAAGTTAACCCAGTGAATATTGGCTCAGTAGCAGTCTCAGAGTTATCAACCCTCAAAAATGTAGCACCCTTAACTCCAGTAGCCCAGAATCCATAAAAAAGACCATCAAGATGCAAAATACAGGAATTATTTCCATCAAATCTAAACAAGAATGCCAAACAATTTTGCATCCCTAAGCATTCAGCCTGGCATGTGGTTAAATTTGAAACGGTAGAAATGATTTGCTTTGGTTGCCCTCCTCCAGAAAAGTTCACATAATCCAGGCGTAAAAATTTTGTCTTTGCCATGTCTTTCATGGGAATTATCCGATCACAAGAATTGGGATCATCCAAATTTTGCCTAAATCCAGGAGGACAGATGCAAGACACAGAAATAGCCAAAGGGTCATAAACACAAACAGAATTAAGCCCACAAATACCTGGAATTCTGCAAAGATTGTAAACAGCCCTCCAAACATCCATCCACTGGCCTGAATTTGGGTCAAAACTATAAAGCCTGAGGTTCCCATCTTCATCAAGAGTCAATCTTCTCAACTTCTGATCACCATAATCCGATGAAATGTATGAAAGGTTATTTGCCATAGAAATCTTTCCCAAATCATCAATGCCCAGAAAGGCATTAACATTGCTCCAGTAATTGAATGGATAGTCTCTGAGAATGAGTTGGTTAGAGTCCAAAAACTTGAACTTTCCATTTTTTGAACTCAAAGTTGTTCCAGTGATGTTTTGACCAGGAAGAATCGAGTTTGTAGGAATCCCAAAACTCTGCCACGTCCCAAAAACCAAGTTCCCATTCTCTTGGAGTATCAATTCAGATGTATTTGTGTTGCTGGCAGGATTCAAAGGCCATAGATTTTGACCAGAAGAAGTATCATTGACCAAAGTTAGTACCTTTGCCGGTGAAATGAACAAGGAAGCTGAGGTAGAAACAGGGGAATTTTCATTTGCAGACCAAACTATGGTCTTGTTTGAGATACTAAAGTACCAAACTGAGAATGTGAAGAGATTTGGGGAAGTGGGAAGAGACGAAAACCCTGCAGCAAAGGTGGAGTTGGGAGAAACAAGGATTTTGTGCTGATTGGGAGTCCATGGAGAATCTGAACTGGAGAAAGATGTGATGATGGTTTGGTGTTCTTGGGAGATGGAAAAATGGAGACTTGAGATTGAGAAGATGGAGAAGATAAGCAACAATAACATTCTGAATTACAGAAGAATATGGTGGTGATGAACATATGGAATTCAAACAATTTGATGAATATGGGGAGCAATGGGGATGTGACATTGTACCATTCCCATCATCTCCATTTATTTGTTGTATTCTTCTCCACTTCAATTATCATAATATGCTTGATTTGGTGGTGTGACTTTCTGTCAATTTTGTTCTTCAGTCCAAACTCCAATCACATGAGGCGGCTTTTGGACTTTTTGGTGGCTTGACTTTCTGCATCTACAAAATATAATAGCCGGAAGCTACATAAATTCCAATTTAATACTAGCATGTATTATTGTTTTTCCATCACAAAGAATTATTGAACAAATTTTTTATCCATTGCCAATGGTAAATATTGGTGAATCCATCACGTAAAACATGTTTTAGTTTATCAAAATGAACTTTTTTAAAATTTCTTTTATATTACCAACAGTTTGCTAAGATGAATAAAGTTTCCTGTGCCACTGAAAATGCCCAAACATACACGCAAGAAGCCAATAACTTGATTGAAATTGAAAAGTCATTAACCTTGTCAATATTCAAAGTCAACTCGACCCATAAAACACTCCTCAGGTCTTCCACTTTGCCAAATTCCCCACCAATCCATATGCATACATACATTTTTACTCAAAAACAAAATAAAATGGAATAAAAAATATACATACATAAGTACATAGTTCTACATTATTAAAGAGCTCCAACATCATCTATGATATTTTCATTTCACAGCTCATCATCAGAGGCTCCAATTATGTCTTTCTTGCTCATCTTCTTCCTCCTGCAATTGTTCTCAAATCTTCACTTATCCAAATCCCAGCTTCAGAACCCACAAATCATTTCAAATTTTTCTGTTTCAGATTCACCATGGACTCCAGACAAGAACCAAATCCTCCTTTCACCCAACTCTACTTTTGCTGCAGGCTTTCTGCCATTGCCATCTAATCTCTACACATTCTCAGTTTGGTACTATGCAATCTCAAAAAAATTCAATCTTGAAACTGTAGTTTGGTCTGCAAATGATAATTCCCCAGTCAACAACTCTGCTTCATTGATCATCACATCATCAGGGGAGCTAAGCTTGAGCAACCCTGGTGGCAGAAATCTTTGGCCAGCAAAAACACCACCTGTGAGGAGTGGGAGAGATCTTGTGTTGCTGGAAAGTGGTAATTTAACTTTTGGTGATTGGGGAAGTTTTGCTCATCCCACAAACACAATCTTGCCAAACCAGATTATAAAAGGCACGACTTTGTCTACAAGGAATGGGAAATATCAGTTTCTTGATACTAATAAACTCGTCTATAAAGATGCAGCTGATACTTACTGGGGTCCTGTAAATGCTTTTCTGAATCTGGATGATCAGGGAACCATATCACAGGAGGGTTCAACCATCATTTCATCAGATTTTGGTGACCTAAAGACAAGAAGGTTGACTCTGGATGAAGATGGAAATCTCAGGCATTACAGCTTTGATACTGATTTGGGTAATTGGACAGTTGTTTGGAAGGCTGTGGGCAATCTTTGTAGGATTAAAGCTACATGTGGTGCTTATGCTATATGTAGTTATGAACCTTCAAAGACTTCTACTTCTTGCAAATGCCTACCTGGGTTCAGGGAAATGAAATCATCAAGTGATGATTTCGTGTGCCAAAGGAAAACTCCCATCAGGAATTCTGCAAATACCAGCAAGTTTATGAGTCTGGATTACGTGAGCTTCACAGCTTCCTATTCAGGAACTCAACATTTCGATTTTCCTGTTTCAACTCTATCTGAATGTCAAGTTAGATGCTTGGGTAATCAGACTTGTGAAGGGTTTCAGTTCAAATATGATGGGAGTAATACCTGTGTGATGCTGAATGGAACTCTGGAAGATGGGTTATGGTCTCCGGAATCCGGTAATGACAATGCCTTGTTTTTGAGGCTAGATGAATCTGAAAATGACAACACAGAGTATATTGGCATGACAGATCTGATGGAATTGGCGTGTCCTGTTACAATCAAGCTCCCTTCACCACCGGAGGAATCCAATGCAACCACTAGGAACATTGTGATCATATCAACCCTTTTTGCAGCTGAGCTTCTTAGTGGTGCATTTTTCTTTTGGGCGTTTCTCAAGAAGTACATCAAGTATAGGGATATGGCCAGAACATTTGGCCTTGAAGTTCTACCTTCAGGCGGACCTAAAAGGTTTGGTTATGTGGAGCTTAGAGATGCCACCAAGAATTTTTCTGACATTATAGGAAAAGGTGGTTTTGGCGTGGTGTATAAAGGGACTTTGAGTGATGGCAGGGTGGTTGCTGTTAAATCCTTGAAGAATGTAGCTGGTGGTGATCCTGATTTTTGGGCAGAGGTGACAATCATTGCCAGGATGCACCATCTCAACCTGGTTAGATTATGGGGCTTCTGTACTGAGAAAGGAACAAGGCTGTTGGTGTATGAGTACGTGCCGAATGGCTCATTAGACAAGTTTCTTTTTCAAAATCCGGTTAACTCAGATCTTGTCCAATCCCATGGTATGAACTCGGAAATGTTAGATCAGAAACCCATCCTTGATTGGAATATCCGGTACAGGATTGCCCTTGGGGTGGCGAGAGCAATTGCCTACCTGCATGAGGAATGCTTGGAATGGGTGCTCCACTGTGACATCAAGCCTGAGAACATTCTTCTGGGAGAAGACTTCTGCCCAAAAGTATCAGATTTTGGACTGGCTAAGTTGAAGAAAAAGGAGGATCTCATCAGCAAGACGCGATTCCGGGGCACACCTGGATATGTGGCGCCTGAGTGGCTAAGGCCGGAACCCATCACATCAAAATCTGATGTATACAGCTTTGGGTTGGTGCTGCTGGAAATGGTGACAGGTACCAGGAATCACGAACAGCAGAATCAGATTTCAATTGCAGAGAGCACTGACTGGTATTTTCCTTGTTGGGCATTTGATCAAGTTTTCAAAGAGACGAACATTGATGACATCTTGGACCCAAGGATCAAGCATTCTTATGATAGCCGTGCTCATTTTGATATGGTGAATCGTATGTTGATGACTGCGATGTGGTGCATTCAAGACCGAGCTGAAAACAGGCCAACAATGGGGAAGGTAGCCAAGATGTTAGAAGGAACTGTGGAAATCGGTCTGCCGAAAAAGCCAACACTTTACTATGCAGAACAAGATGAGGAATAACTCATGATATATAGTATAAAATCTAGTATGAATAAGATTGTGTCATTTTACTAATAAAACACTGCCGACACACAGTATGCTGAATAGAAGATCTCATGGATGATCCCTAATGATTGATTTACTAACTGTGTTTCTCCAATTCACATTTGTATTGCTTTGCTTCATCAGAAAACTGTACATTCTATTTCAGTATAATGCTGTTGTACATGTGAAAGTTTGTTTACAGATCAACCATACTCATAATGTGTACCCAGATTCTCTACAACAAAATTTATGGGTACATCGAGCTACAAAAAGTTGATAAGTTATTAACTTCCCAGGACATGTACCTATCAACTTTCCAATACAGAGTATATCATGTGCAGTCTTGACATGCCATTTCACACAGAATGAGGATCTTCCTCAGCACAAATTTCCTGGCACGAGTGAAACCCAATACCCTTGTTCACTGATCTGATCTCTCCAGCAGCAAGCCTGAAACTCAGTCTTTGTGTAGTTTCTTTCTAAGGCGCCTCTTAATATACCATCCAGCATACTTCTGGAGGCCCATGCCGATCAACAACTTCAGGCTAGAGAGCATCACGAATGTCATGGCAGAGAGAAGAAAGATCCAAAGGAATCTCCATACAAGAGGATTTGACGGTAGATGAGCCGCATAAACAGGGCGCAACACTCGGATAACCTGATTACACTAAAGTGTATCAATATCTGTGAAAATTCATGAATACACACAAAGAGTTTCTCCCCATCAAAGTCCCCTCCCTCCTCGGCCCATACCAGCTCATCACAGAACAGCAAAAATGACAAGAATATCATAAAAAACTGTCTGTCTCAGGATCTAATCCCACCAAACTTAGAGCATCACATATAACTTCAATCAGAAGGGAAGGACCAAAGCCTTGGGGAAGCCAAGGAATCCACCAGATTCAGGCTATGATCTAAAAGCAACAAACAGCATTAACCATGCTTACCAAACAAGCTGGGGCAAGAGGAACAAAGACTAGAGTTCTCTTTCCAGGCTCTGTAGGAATCTTTAGTGTCTGGAGAATATGAAAACCAATAGGATAGCAGAATGCCAGTAATGAACAAAACATTGATAGGAAAGGAAAGATTAGGCAAAATGGGATGCAAACCGATGACAATCAGAGAAATAGAAAAAAGATACCTGATTGCATAGATCTTCTAAAAATTCTGAGAAAGTATCAGGCTTATGATCATTGAATTTCGCAATGAATGAAAGCTTGATAACATCAATCAACACTTCACAAAAGAGAACTAGAAAAGCATTCTGCAAGATTTAACAAGCAATCGTGATCAACGGAAAGCGTCAAAAGTATCTGAAATTGGAAAGCATGCAATGAATTCCATCAAGAGAATGCATACAGAGACACTTACCAAGAGGAAGTTTTCAAACCAAGAACCCTCTGCTTCTAGTATGTTTTGAGCCAAAACAAACAAAAGAAATGCCGAAACATGGAACCGCTCCACAGCATCTGTTTGGACAAAATTAGTGAGTTTAAATTACGGGCAAACAATATGAGTTATTTACGGGCAATTTAGCTTACTTATCAACTAAAACAAATACAACTTACCAAAATGCGCCAAACTGTGAACGTTATCCTTGTTATATCGCTTAAACACATTGCTTTTTATCTCTCCAAAATTGTTGGATATAAGAAGAGCCCATAACGCATTATTGTGAGCAACTATACAAGTGGACAGAGTAACACCTTGAGCTAACAAAACAAAGGAATGCACAAGTATTTATAGTTAAGGAAGCAACTATGTAGAGGACAAACTGGTCACAGAATTAACATGGATGGTATCATAGTAAGTTCTCTTAGTTAACTTGATAAGGATATTAGATGAAGCCACAGCTAATGACTCGTCTTTGATGAATCTCCATAATGACAGCTGAAAGCTTTCTGCTGAACAGCTTGCAAGATCATCTGCTGAATTAAACATCGTTTGCATTACATCTCCACCAAAACTTTGACATAGTTTATCAAATATCTGCAATCCAGAGGCAGTTGTCCGCAAGTCATACACCCCAAAGACTATCAATGAGAATAGGAATGAACTGGAGCTGCTAATGATTTAAAAGCAAGAGTTACAAGCAGCAGGTGTCTAAATGAAACGAGGTAACATATTTTTAAGGTTTCAAAAAAATATAGAAATACAGGATAAAAGAGGAGGATCTGGTCTGCACAAGGGGGAATCCCAAAGCAGACAGATAAACTTCCGTACGTTCAATAATCCCAAGTAAACATGATACATCGCACCGTAAAATCCATAGAGAAGTTTACAAAAACATACATGTATGCACATAATGAGCAAGTAAGGCTTTGAAAAAACCAACACCAAACTAGAGACACAAGAAATATCTGAAAGGCTTTGAACCCATTGAGCATCAGGGTAAACAAACACTCCCTCTGTCCCAAAAAAATAGTCCACATTGAGCATCTCATCTTCCCTTCAAGACAACAAGTCATTGAAAAACTACATTCAGCAGTAGCCGTGGATTCACAGAACCCAATTTCAACATCATTACAAATTGCACATTACAAAATATTGCACACAACTAGCACCCAATTTCAACTTCATTCCCAACCCCTTAAATTAAAAACTAACCTCCAGCACATTGTAGAGAACATAAAGCTTGATTGTCCCTTGCCCGCGAATCATGTGGTATATCCAGCTAATATCTTCAAACCAACCAAACATCAAGAACAAAGATAATAACATTAAGCGAATATCCCTGAACAAGCTGAAAACTAATGGAAGAAAGAACTGAAGACAACAAATGGACAAAACCCCTTGCTACACCTGCTTGCTGTAGTAGGGCCACTCCACAAAGCAGAACAATGAGACATCCAAAATCAGATAGTTCAGCTGAAGAAGGTCTCTTGAACTGCCTGCCAAACATATGGTTAACAGATATATTCGTTTTCGACAGGCATGATGAAGGTAATGTGTCTGTGTGTGTGTGTGTGTGTGTGTGAGAGAGAGAGAGAGAGAGAGAGAGAGAGAGAGAGAGAGAGAGAGAGAGAGAGAGAGAGAGAGAGAGAGAGAGAGAGAGAAAGAGACTTGGGAGCATTCAAAACACTAGGAAGTAAACCAAAAGGTTCCACACTAAAAATTATTTGACAAAACATTCCAGCTTCCAATATGTCAGGAAACAACTATAAAAAAGAAATCCACGGTTGACTTCTATGAGAAACTATCAGTCATAATTGCTTGCAGGCTTACAAGTTTACAACATCCAGATTCCTTCAACTTCATCTTTTTCCCACATTAATTTAGTGATTTCTCTAGTTGAACATAAAAATCATAGACTACCCTGCTTAAAGATGAGCGTATTCTTCTACCATTCAGGATGAAAAAGATGGACATTCAGATTTTAAAATTTTAGGAGGCAGGGTAACAAAAGGAGAAAAGGTAATAATGTCCTCTTCGAACCTATCCCATTTCCACAGTCTCAAGTGTCAATCAACACAACACATTCAAAACTCTTAAGTCTGAAACCAAACAACACAATATACTCCACATAAATAGCACACTCATTTGATGGTCATCAATCCATTAAGCATATCAAACCTAAAAGGGACAATCTCAAGCTAATCATAGAAGCCATCAAGGGAAATCCCACAACCACTAAAAGATGACAAGGCTTTAATTAACCTGCTGAAATTTATAACAAATTACTGTAGAAGGACATTACACTGACCTTGTCTTCAGTAGCCTCCATAACATTATAGAAATTCTTGCTGGCATGATGGTTAACAACGAAAGAAATGAATCCAAGCAGACGAAAAATCCAACATTAATAAGCTGCAGTGCAGAAGCATCTTTTAGCACTGGTAACAGTTCATCAACCACCATCCGTAAAAGGGAAAAACAAAGGAAAGGAAAAACATAGAGAAGAAGAAGAAGAATTGCAAATGCCCCTAACACCTGGTGGCCTCAAGCTAGTTATGTGTTATGTAACTATGTGAATCTTCCAATATAACTATCAGAGCAAGAGGGCACCAGATGCAATCCTACATCAAAAGAAGGAAACCAAAGGCAATACTAAAATTGATGTTTAAACCCAAGCAGCGGAATTCCAATACTAAACTGACCAAGCAACATTCTGAATTTTGTTTTAGCAGCATATGATCTTCAATTCAGTCTTAGACTATCATAGTGTCACCTTTATAGTGCAAAATTTTGCTTTTTCCACATACACATCCATGGTGAATCACAAGTACAAAGATCATCCTCACATATTCTAAGGTAGGCCCTCTCATCCCCAACCAACACCCCCCAAAAAAAAAAAAAGGGAAAAACCCCGCTTTTGACAGGCACAGCATTTTTCTGTAAGCAAGATACATCACATAAATGATCAAACAAATTATTTATACATTTTATCCCAGTTACACCCATCATGGTAAATCAACTTATTGAAAGGTGTGGAGCCCAATATGCAGGAATGTAACTTTATTTATTGCTATGCTTTATGGAAAAGGTAGTACATACACAATGCATGCAGTAAAAATCTTTACCAACCACAATGCATGTATGCTATACATAAATACCATCCACCTGAACGAGTCTATAATTATCAATAAACTATTAAACGAGAAAAAGTAGAAAGATGGAAAACTTTACCAGTTCAATTCGCCATGGCAACTGGAATATGATGTTATAAACTCTCTCACGTTCTTTCTCATTTCCAAGAGTAACAGTTCTCTGCAATGAGTTTCCAGAATGCATTTCATCCAAGAAATATTTAAGAGGTGAC
This sequence comes from Oldenlandia corymbosa var. corymbosa, assembly GCA_949775105.1. NCBI lineage: Eukaryota > Viridiplantae > Streptophyta > Magnoliopsida > Gentianales > Rubiaceae > Oldenlandia > Oldenlandia corymbosa. The sequence goes on along the minus strand of OX459119.1, from coordinate 35,376,235 downwards.
TTCTCCACAGGATAAGCATCTACAGAATAACAATTTAGTAAATACAATGAGAAAAGCAGAACCTTAGTAGTTTACATATGAACTATCAACAAACTTTATTCATCTTTAAGGATTCATCATCACGAAAAGACAACGATGCATGTTCCCATATGTGTTATGAACTAAACACTACCCAACTCTCAAATCATCGAAGAAACTTTGTGAGCATTGATTCTAGAATCAAGCAAAAACTAAACCATTATTATGATCAATGGAAAAAGAATATTATCAAATATCACAAAGCGTAAAACCACTTTACAAGGATACCTACTCAAAGGTGTTTGACCCATACTGCTCCTTCCATACAATAAGCTACGGATCAGCCAAGGACATTCTAACGGAATCAATCTTCCAAACTGAGGTATACTAAAACAGCATAAATTTAGATGTCAAGCCACTTCTGGCCTGTGAATCCCCAAGTCACATTGATGCACAAAACCTCCTTGGTGAAAACCAACGGTATTGTACAATTCTCACAAGCTTTTTTCTATTGGCCTGATGCTTAATAGCTCCTAAAACTACCAGCATTGTCTCCCCAACATATACATAATATTGCATTGCATTGGGGATTTTTTTTAAAAAAATGTTTTTTTGAATGCAATTTATAGCTTGCTGATTAAAAAACAAATCAAGCATAAAACCAATATTACACAGAAGAAAAAGAACCAAAAGGAGGATCTTGGCTTACAATGGGGATCTTCCGCCATTACTTTCTTCCAATCCAAAGACTCCTCTTTCTCCAACGTTCTCCCATTCATCTCAAATGTCCGCTGTGGAATCAAATCCGCTTCATTCCCTCTCTCAATCTCTTTTTCCACAATCTCACCACCAGCATTAGTACTATTCTTGCACTCCACACTCCCCAGAGAAGTCACAGACGATGCAGCAGGCTCCGATTCATTAATCCCATTCACAGCTAAATTCACACTCCTCTGTCTCAAATGCGGACTACGCGTGATCGACGTCCGTACAGAATAACCGTCTCCCCTCCTCTCCAACACTTCCGGAACCACAATCGTCGGCGTGGTTTCAACGAAGGTATAGCTGTAATTATTAAGGCTAAATCCGTCCGTGGGGGAACAGCGGTCAATTGCTTCCCCGTTGCTCTCTGTAACTCTATCAACTTTGGGCGGCAACGAGAGGGAATCATTCTCGATTAGTGATTTCTTCGTTTTCTTTTTCTTTTTCCTCTTCTTTGGGCTGTGGTGAGTCGAGGCGCCGGCGGGCGGGAGAACGGAAGAAGGATCGGAGGCAGAACGACGTATCAAAAACTCGTCGGAATCGGCGTCGTAGGTAGCGAGGGTGCTGAAAGAGAGCTTCCGATCAGCAATTCGGAGAGGCATCTTTTGGGGGGTTTTACAGAAGAGAAGAGAAAAAGGAAATCAAATTACAACAAAAGGGAGATGAAATCTCACACTCTTCTTATAAAAAGGTTTTGACGTTTAAATGGGTATGAGTATGATCTGGATTCCGGATATCTGGATTTGGCTTAATGTTACACACTTTTTTATTTTCAAAAATCTGATTTTTATACTTTTAATATTCCTCTTTTAATTCTTATAATTATTGTAACTTTATTAAGATTTTTGTTATACTCCCTGTGTCTCAAAATTATTGTCCAATTTGAGATTTCATTTCTAGTACAATTTGAACTAGAAATGAAAACTCAAACTGGACAATAATTATGGGACGGAGGGATTACCTTATTACAAAATTCTTTCAAAATGTGAACAAAGAAATGAATTTTTTTTTTTTTTTTTTGCTGGCAGCAATTTGAGAGGTGATATAGAAGGAAGAAACATTATATGGAATGTTACAACTAGCCAAATAATGTAGCTAGTAGCACTAGAAAATTTACTTTACTGAGGTGCTCACTATAAACAAACCATGTGCATCATCATTCATACTTAAATGTGACCATGAGATGGATTTCATTCTTCCCACATAAGAAATGTGTCAATGAGTTACTAATTGGTGTTTCTCCAATTCACAGTTGTAATGCTTGCCTACATGGAGCAAAATGTTGAAAAAATTATTGAGTAACTTGTACTGATCAACTTGTCATTATAGAGATGCCATTTCACCCAGAATGAGGATCGTCCTCGGTGCAAATTTCCTACTACAAGTATAACCAAGTCCCCTTGTTCACTGATCTGACCTCTCCAACTGCAACTCAGTCTTTTGTGTAGTTTCTTCCTAACGCGCCTCTTAATCTATAGTTCGGCATATTTTCCAAGGCCATTGTGGATCAACAACTTCAGGATAGAGAGCATCATGAAGGTCATGGCAGAGAGAAGAAAGATCCAAAGGAATCTCCATACAAGAAGATTTGACAGTAGGCGAGCCGTATAACTAGGGCGCAACACTCGGATAACCTGATTACACTCAAGTGTATCAATGTCTAATGAAAAAATTCATGATTACACAAAAAGAGTTTCACCCATCAATGTCCCCTCCCTCCTCGGCCCATAACAGTAACAGCACTCTCATTACAGAACCACCAAAATGATGAGAAAGTATATTGTAATGAACTGTTTGTGTCCCAGGGTCTAATCCCACCAAACTTAGAAGGGCAAGACCAAAGCTTTGGGGAAGCCAAGGAATCCCCCAGATTCAGGGCTATGATCTAAAAGCAAAAAGCAGCTTTAAACATGCTTACCAAACAAGCTGTGGCAAGAGGAACAAAGACAGAGCTCTCTTTCCAGGCTCTGTAGGAATCTTTAGTTGTCTGGAGAATATGAAAACCAATTAGGATTGCGAAACACCAGTAATGAACAAAACATCGATAGAGAAAAACAAAATACTAGGCAAAATAGGATGTGAATCGATGACAGTAGAGAAATAGAAAAAAGATACCTGATTGCATAGATCTACTAAAAATGCTGAGAAAGTATCAGACTTATGGTCATTGAATTTGACAATGAATGAAAGCTTGATAACATCAATCAACACTTAACAAAAGAGAACTAGAAAAGCATTGCGCAAGGTTTGAAGAGCAATCATGATCAATGGAAAGCGTCCAAAAGTGTCTGAAATTAGAAAGCTTTTATTGATTTCCATCAAGAGAATGCATACAGAGACTATTTAACAAGAGGAAATTTTCAAATCAAGAACCCGCAGCTTCTAGTATGTTTGAGCTAAAACAAACAAAATAAATGCTGAAACATGGAAGCGCTCCACAGCATCTGGTCGGACATATGAGTTATTTACTGGCAATTTAGCTAACTTATCAACTACAACAAATACAACTTACCAAAATGTTTCCAAACTGTAAGCGTTATCCTTGTTATATTTTGCTTGAACCTATTGCTTTTTACGTCTCCAAAATTGCTGGATATAAGAAGAGCCCATAATGCATTATTACGAGCAAATATACAAGTGGACGGAGTAACACCTTGAGCTAACAACACAGATGAGAGCACGTGTAACAGTTAAGGAAGCAACTATGTATGGAACAAACTGATCACAGAAATAACATGGATTGTAAGTTCTGTAAGTAGATAAGTGATACAGATACAGATGAAGCCACAGCTAATGACTCTCCACAGTGACAGTTGCAAGCTTTCTGCTGAACAAATTGCAGTATCATCTACTGATTCATCTCCTCCAAAACTTTGACATAGTTTATCAAATATCTGCAATCGATAGGTAGTTTGGCGTGAGTCATACACCTCAAAGACCACCTGTGAGAAGAGGAATGAACTTGGGCTGCTAATAAAATAAAGCAACACATTGCAAAAATAAGTAACATTCAGCAGTTGTCTAAATGAAACAAGATTCAATGTTGTTAGTCTTTAAAAATGAAAAATAAAATAGAAATAGAGGATAAAAGAACTGGATTAGGTCTGCACAAAGTGGAATTGAATAGCAGACATATGCTGTCGTACTTCCAATAATCCCATGTAAACATTTCATTTCCAAATGTGAAATCCACAGAGAAATATATACATATATATGCACATAATGAACAAGTAGTGCTTTGCGAAATCCAACACCGAACTGAACAAACAATAAATATTTGAAAGGCTATGAACTCATTCATAATGCTCCAGGGTAAACAAACAGTATGTCAGTATCCTAGAATCTCTCTTGCTGTCAAAATAATGTTTCACTGAAAACCTACAAGCAGCAGTGGTCAACGATGCATAGAACCCAAGTTCAACTCACTACAATAAAAATGAGTAGTTTAGACACTTTTTTGTGTCTCAATAAGTGGTGTAATAGGACACATGTGATTCACATTGCGTTGGATACTACTAAATAGTGTCTCCTATAGTCGAGTCACAATAAGTCATAAAACATTTGAAAGTCTATTATTAGATTGTCACTTATTAAGACACTTTAAAGTGACCCATTAAGTAGGATAATAGTTCACAAGCAACCCCACATAGTACACTTATGATAGTGTTTCATAATATGCATACACTTTTTCATTTTTAATAAGACACTTTTTAGCAAATGTCCTAATACACATATAATGAAACACATTTTAGAAAAAATGTCCCACTATAAAGGTATTAATTGCCCATTTTTGTTGTAGTGACTTCAAACCAAACTGAAGACACAGTAAATATATGAAAGGCTTTATACTCCTTATCCAAGTGTCTCATCTTGCTGTCAAGACAATGTTTTACTGGAAATCTACATGCAGCAGTAGTATACACAGAACCCAAATTCACCTTTTATTACAAATAAGTAGATCACACAACATTGCACAAAATTAGCACCCCACAGCTTAAATTAAAAACTTATCTCCAGCACATTGTAGAGAACATAAAGGTTGATCGTCCCTTGCATGCGAATCATGTGGTATATCCAACTAATATATTCAAACCAATTAATGATCAAGTACAAAGATAAGATTAAGCTAATATCCTCAAGCAGAAAAGTAATGGAAGAAAGAACTGAAGATGATAAATGGGCCAAAAACCCTAGCTAAACCGGCTTGCTGTAGTAGGGCACTCTGCAAACGATAACAATGAGACATCTGAAATCAAATAGTCAGTTAAGCTGATGGTGGTCTCTTGAACTTCCTGCCAAAAATATGGTCAAGTGTTGCCAAAGTAAAGTAAAAATTAAGAAAAATGCGAGAAAGAACATCTTCCTTTTTTTTGACAGCAAAAGTGAGGAAATATCCATTTTACAACTAACCGAATGGTTAGAGTACTAAAGATATATGCTAAGGTGAAATAGACTAAGCTAGATAACAAAGTTAAGAATCATCTTCTTCAAATGAGCTTTCGCCCCCAAAATAAGACGATGGACCTGCCATACTGTTTCCAGATTCCCACTTCTTCACAAGTTCTCCTAAGTCATCTCAATTTTACTTCCATGGGAGTCGTCATGATCAGATTCGGCTGGTTTCCAGGTTTCAGTGAAGGATGTGAGCACGTTAACTGTGAAGCTCATGTCAGGTCTTTGGGAAGGTTCATTACGGCAGCAATTACGAGCCAACTTAGCAACTTCAGTTATGCTTCGTTCAATTTCTTCATTTTTTTTTATAAAAGTACCTGTTATATTATGTTAAAGGTACTAATCTATTACATTGCATATGATTGAAAACTAAATTATGCATATCTCGTACATCCCATCTAATTACTTTGGTGATCGTACAAAAAGTAAATGAAAAAATTAAGGTATTTAATAGTGAAAAGATTTCTCAGGAATCAGATGGCATGGAAGGGGATTGCAAGTCTTGCGATAGCACTTCACAATCCGTGAAAACCTGAATTTGAGTGAGACCAAGATTTGGCGCCTGTTGTAAAGCTAGAAGACATGTTGTAGCTTCAGTTTGGAGCGGTGTAAGGGCATTAATCCCTGTGGTTGAGACTTGCATGACTATTCCATTTGGGGATATAATTTTCCATGCTCCAGTTGCCTAGTGTGTTTGATGACTAAATGAACCATCAAAAATAATCAAAGCAGTATTGGGCATCCGAAATGATGATCCCTGAGTGGGCAACTGATTAGGAGAAGAAGATGTTGGATTGAGCCTTCTTTGGAATTTAAGTAGGGAACGGAAGTCCGATTGAATTAGATTCCAAGAAGTGATGGGATCCTGAACTGGTTTCTCCAGATTTTATCATTGCAGTCAAGCCAAATTCGCCACATAATGAGGAGTAGGAGATCCACATCCTGTTTAGAGGGCTGTGTGCGACACCACGCAGTGAATCATTGGAACAGGGAGTGATAGGATGAATTGAAGATGGAGGTGAAGCGAGGGAAAGCAAGTGCCCAAAGTGCTTGTGACATTTCACACTTAAGGAATAAGTGTGTGCTATCTTCTTCTACTGTAAAGTATCGTGGGCAACTGGTTGTTATGGGAACTCCTCTTTTGTGAAGTTCAGAGCGAGTAGCCAGAGCATTTAAACAAGCCCTCCAGAAAAGGAATTTTTGCTTGGGTTGGACTTTGGAGTTCCATAATTTCCCCCATGCAAGCTTCTCGGATTGGAAAATTGCCGGATCCGGTGTAGGCTGTGGGATTATGGAATTTATTGCCACTTGATAACCAGTTTTGACTATATACCGGCCATGGTCCGTGTGGATCCACTCTAAACAGTCCTGTTCGCCGTGTCTTGCTGGATCAATAAAAATGCCATTGATGATTGAGATGATATGATTCGGGAAAAAGTTCCTAAGAGCATTGACACGCCATTGACCTGCTGGAGTAATAAACCTGTTGACCCGGATGTTTGCAGTTGTTAGAACAGATTGGCTGCTAATCGGATTAGTAACTCCAGGAATCCAATTTGAACATAGTAGAGTATCCTTACCAGATATAATCTTCCACCTCAAATTGCCTTGTAATAATTCTGCTTCCCAAAGAATGCTGCGAAAGCCCCAATACTTTACAGTGAAGAATCTAGCTAATAGTGAATTTGGTTCCATCATCATTTTCCGGGCATGTTTAGCTAACAAAGCCTGGTTGAACTCCTTGGTAGCCTTCAGACCCAAACCACCATGAAATTGGGATTTGGTGATCTTGTTCCAGGCACGCCAGTGAATCTTCTGTTCATTTGTATCACCTTTCCAGATAAAATTAGTAATAATCTTATCCGCTTTTGTAAGAGTGTGCTGTGGAAGTCGAAAAACGCCCATGGGGTACACCAGCATGGATGAAAGTGTAGATTTAGCAAGCGTAACCCGTCCTGATAAGGAGAGTAACTTGGTCTTCCAAGACGCAAATTTGTTGCTAAGCCTGATAGTAAAATCCTGAAAAATAGTGGTCTTATGCTGTGAGAAATCCAAAGACATACCAAGATATTTACTGTGAAAAGATCCCCGGGGGATATTGAGTGTCTCATGAATCAAATCCTGCATCGCCGATGGAGTATTTGCACTTATTAAAATTGAAGATTTCTGAAGATTTATCTTCTGACCCGAGTAAGTGGTATAATTTTCCAACAGACCGGCAAGTGCTTGAATCGCCGAAGTAGTACACTCAATGAAAAAGAGACTATCATCAGCATACATAAGATGGCTTAATCGTGGAGCTTCACGGCTGATCTTGACACCCAAACCAGGAAATGATTGAATTTTAGCACGAAGAGCGGAGGAAAAAACTTGTTGACACAGGATGAAAAGATACGGGGATAGGGGGCACCCTTGTCTTAGCCCCTTGTTCGGTTGAAAGGGAGGAAGATTTTCACCATTAAAAAGAATGAAGTAAGAGACCGAAGTAACACAATGCATGATCATAGTCAATAGTCTTGGGGGAGGGGGGGAACACCAGCTTTTGTAAGAACCACTTCAAGGAATGGCAAGGCAACACGGTTATACGCCTTGCTCATGTCCAGCTTAATGGCAGCTAAACCAGAGTCATCTTTTTTGTGACGTATCGTCTCAAGAACTTCGTGGGCCATCAAAATATTCTCACTGATATTCCAGCCAGGACCAAACCCGTTCTGATGATCATCAATGAGGGAATGCAGTACCTGTTTCAATCGGTTAGTGATCATTTTGGTAATGATTTTATATTTGACATTATAAACGCTGATGGGGCGAAAATCATTTGGGGTCAAGGGAGAAGCATGTTTAGGTATCAAAGCTAAGTTTGTATGATTCCACTCCTGAGGAAAGGTGCCCGTATTAAAAGCCTGCAGTGTGGAGGATTCCACCGCTTGGCCAATGATTGGTTTATAATGTTGGTAGAATCCAGCCGGTATACCATCAGAGCCTGGAGATTTCCACGGTGCCATCTGACGGATTGCCTGCCAGACTTTATCAGGTGTAAACGGAGCATCCAAAAGGCCAACTTGATCAGAGGTAAGGGATTCCTCAACATCACTTAAGAAAGAAATAAAGAAAGAGGAGTCCAGAGAGGATTGGGAAGTTGAAGACTGTGACATATAAATAGCTGAGAAGTGTGCTTGAAGTAGAGTAGCAAGTTGTCCAGAATCTTGAAACCAAGTCCCTTGGTCATCACACAGAGCCGTGATCCATTTGTTACCTTTTTGTCTAGCCGCCCAATTGTGGAAAAACTTTGTGTTTTTATCTCCCAGTTATGACCAGTTAATTTTGGCCCTCTGTTACCGGAATTGTTGTTGGAGGAAGAGCACTTCCTCAAGAGCAATCCGTTTGGTGTCTAAAACCATTAGCAGATTTGAGTTAGTTTTGTCTGCCTCCCACTGTGTTTGAGCTTGACTAAGCTGTCCAGTTAATTTATGAACTAAGGAGTCCAGATGGCCAAACTTGGATTTGCTCCACTGTTGAAGTTGGGTTAGGGTTTTATGGAGTTTATAAGAAAGGGTGTCTAGGGAGTCAAGAATAGAAAGAGGGAGTGAGGACCAAGCTTGCGTGACTTGTGGAATTGAACTAGGGCAAGCTGTCTAGAATTGTTCAAATTTGGATTTTCTGCGTGGCCTATGTTTCTGGCGAATATCTACCAATATAGGGCCATGGTCAGAGCTTACAATAGGAAGGTTTCAGATAATGGCTTGCCTAAAAGTTTGAAGCCACAGTTTGTTAACAAAAGCTCTATCCAAACGTTCAAAAATAGTATCCGAACCTTGGCGTTTGTTTTTCCAAGTGTACCAGCAACCGAGATGCCTGAGCTCTTCCAAATCATTCGCAGAAAGGAAGTTTTGAATGGGTCTGGTTTCTTGCATGCTGACAGGACGACCTCCATGTTTGTCCTCCTGTTCAGTGACCTGATTAAAATCACCTAATATAACACTAGGATAACAATAACCTTGGATGATTCTATTCAGGCTAGACCAAAATGATGTTCTCTCCTGCCTAGCAGGAGGACCATACATAAAAATGGCCATCCAGATTAAACCATTTGCCTCAGTGACCTTTGTAACAATCACATTAGCATCCTGGTAGACTACTGCTAGAGTAAGATTAGCTATCCGAAAGAGACCCAAGCCCCTACTACTGCCAATTGGGTCTACTATGCAACAATTCTGAAAAACAGTGGACTGAAACCAAGCTAACATAGTAGAGTTTGTAGCTTTAGTCTCCATGAAAAACAAAATACTTGGTTTATAGTTTTTACTAAGCCTACTTAACATAGTTTTGGACGAGACATATTCATGCCTCTACAATTTCAACATAAGATACTCATTGAAACAGAGGGGATTGATCTGGTTCAATCCCCGCAAAACCATTCAGTTGAGTTGAGGTGGTTGCTTGCTGCTTGCCTTCCTCCCAGGCCATTTCCAAATCGCGGAAGAGACTTTGCACCTCTTCATGTATCTCAGTGTTGAACCTTCGCTTCTCTGGGCGGTCGAGATCAAGAAGATAATCTTCCGAGTGTCTTTTCCTGCTATCTGAGGAGTTGGATGAGGTGTCAGAATCCACAGAGTCATCAAAATCCTCATCTACAATCTTTATACACCATCCATGAGAAGCAGGCTGGGTGTGGGAGCTTTGCTGAGTGTTGTGTCTGGAATCTGGTAGGACTGATTCAGAAACCACCATCCGAGCTTGCATGAAAAATTCGTCAAAGTCACTGTCAGTCTGGGAGCTTGCATCCAACAAAGATGGTGGAGCCGAATCAGAGGAGGAACTGCCACGGAAGCCTTTCTTCTTAAAATGTGCTCGCCCCTTAGGGTTAATAGGGATTTTTCTACCTTGTGGCAGTTCTCCACCCCCAGCAGAGGACCTGGTGCTAAGTCTTTGCAACAGCCCAACTCCAGAAGGCACAAAAACAAAATTACTAGTAACTTCATCAGCTATGGCAACATGAGAATCATCACTAGGTTGAGAACCCGGAAAACCACAATCCGGGGAGATGTCTCGAAGAGGGGGATAATCAGATATATGTGGAATGATAAAATCCGGGACATAAGAAGGATTATCCAGCATAGCATTAGACGGAGGAACCTCCGGAATTTCATAAAATGAATGCGGCATATAAAATTCACTAGCATCATCAGGGAAGGAATGTACAGAACCTTGATAAAACTCAAAAGAGTGGGAGGAGAGTGAGTGAAGACTGTCACCTGGTTCAGCAGAAAAGGAAGAATCTGTGTCTTCCCCAGCAGCAGGAGCTGCATGCCGTGAGTAATCAACCGCTACCCCTGCATAAAGGCTGGATCTGCCATCCACCGGGGCTGGTGGGCCATCTTCCTCAACAAAATTTTCAGCATTAACTGCAGCCATAAACTGATCAGAGCCCCCAGAAGAGGAATCATCATCATCATGAGAGTCACTGTCATCCTGATCCGAATCCTCCGATTGATTATCATCCTCCTCCTCACTCTCAGCATCCGACTGGTGATCATCAGGGTTGTGTGGGGACCAAGGGTACCAAGGAACCAGAGTTTGCTCTTCAGTCTCAGAGATGGTGAAACCATCCTGGATGTAATTATCCGGCACAAAGTCATAGAAATCAAGCATTGCCGCCATTTTGTATTCAGGCAGTCGAGTACTATGCTTCTTTTTGTGAGCGTGAGCACGAAGTGTTCCAGAATACAGCGGCTGATTTTACATCTATTAACAAAGGGGAATCAAACTGAGCTGCTCTGGCAGCGAAAAAGTTATTAAGAAAAGTGGTTAGAGCATCATCCTCCATAAAATAGCATTGGGTGAGTGGGTAACCCAATCTACCACATCGTTGACAAAACTTATGCATCTGTTCATACTTGCATCGGATCTTGGCCATTTTACCATTCCTTTTTGTGAAATAAAAAGAAGGAACCGAAGGGTCACCGGGTTTTATCCATACCTTTGCCTGGACATAGGTGATTTTGCACAGAGATACACAATCTTGTTTGATGGTTTCAATATCACCAACCCTTCTAGCCAGGGCCTCCAAGGAGCGGTAATTCATGGAAGTGATAGGCACCCCATGCAGGCGGACCCAGATGCTCATCTTCTCGATCTTGAGACTTTCCAGGACCAGATCTTCATGATCATAGCATCGATGCAGTATTAGTAAACCACCATTGACAGCATATGGGCCATTATCCAGAATAGCCAGCATTTCATCACGATTCATAAACTTCAAGATGAAGAAGTTACGGTCATAGTGCATGACACGAACTGTGACTGGCCAATTTGCTACCATATAGTCTTGCATGACTCTGTCATCGACCTCATAGTCTTCAATCAGATAACGTAATAGGGATAACTGCAAATTGTCTCGAGAGAGCAGGGTATGGTAATCCGTCAGTTGCATGTTGCTCGATCGGAGGAAAGGCCGAGAGATTTGCCTTGGATCTGGATCAATATGAGTTCTAAGGTCTTGCCTTTCCTCTAAAAAGTTGGATCCCTGAATTGACATAGCAGTGACTGAATTTTCATCCATTGCATGTCTGTAATTCATAGTGAATAGGTCAGTAGTTGACAGCAGCTGACCTCGGCAGGAAATCCGGATTGAGAGTGGAGTAAAGAAGAAAGAACAAAAGGAGAACACAACAAAAGGAAGATAATGTGGGAATAAAGAATGTCTGTGGTGTGAAATTAATGGACAAGAATCCGAAGGTACTGTTCAGCAATGATTTCGCACTGTAGTAGGAATAGAAAAGAAAAGGGAAAACCAAAAAGGCGGAAGCCTTTATGACTTAGATCTGGTAAATCAAAGCTTAGAGAAGTGAAAAGGATGGGAAGGGCTCAATAAAGGTACAAAGGCTGAGAAACACCTGGACTTGTAAAGACTAAAACCACTTTGGTAAATGAAGTGAATGGGGAACCTGTTCAGATTTAAAAAATTGGATGACAAGACTGGTAAATGCATGGCATCCAAATGGCAATTAATGGCCGAGTAAAGGCATCGGTGTAGAAGGGAAAGATTTTTATATTATTAGAGAACCAAGGATAGTGGGATTAAGGTTGGATTCCAGAACCACAATTAGGTAAGAACTGCATATAATCTAGCAAGGAAGAATAAAGGGTGAATTTGAAGGGAAGTTGTCGTCAAGAAGTTTTTCTCATAGAGAGAAAACAGGACATTTTCTCACTAGAATTTTTAGAGAGAAGGACGACCGACATTCTCTCAATTTCTTCATCGAACTCAATAACAGAATCAATGGCTTCGGGGATTTCCTTCTTCTTGAAGCATGAAAGCAAATTTACAAATTCCCTTCCACTTATAAGTTCAATCAAAATAATCCCAAAGCTGTAGACGTCGAGTTTAGTGGTAACCTGGCCCATCCCTATCATATCAAGAAAATAAACGATATCATCGATATAGAATACAACAGCATACAAAGGCAGGAAGACACCAGGTTCAAAGTAAAGTAATTTTGAATACAATTGAAAGACACCAAGTACTTATCCATTATCCTCACAGTAAACCATACTTATCCATTATCCTCACAATACACAATACTTATCCTTTTTCGCAGCTATTGAAGTATTAACAGAGTCACATAAACAATACTTATACCTTTTCATGCACTAAAGTTTTTTTTTTTTGAAACATGCATTAAAGTTATGAACAAAGAGTAAAATACCTGAGTATTCAGGAGCACAATAACCAATGGTACCGGCAAAGGTACTCGTTTGAACTTCTTTCACTTCATCTATACAACGTAAAAGTCCAAAATCACAAACTTTCCCTCTCAGATTATCCCCCAACAAAATATTTGAAGGTTTGAGATCTCTGTGAATAATCGGTTGTTCAATAGAAGTGTGTAAATAGTCTACCCCTCTTGCCACATCCAATGCTATGTTCAGCCGTTGCATCCAATCAAGAGGAGACAAATGCTTGTCTCTCCAATAAAACAAACGTGTAGCAAGATCGCCTTGAGACACAAACTCGTAAACAATAATTTTTTCAGCTGCGTCAAAGCAATATCCCACCAAAGAAACCAGATTCCGGGGCCGAATTTTCCTAACAATCTTGATTTCATCCTGAAACTCAACCAAACGCTTATCACTCATTTGCGTAGCATCCATCCTCTTTACAGCAATCAAAAACCCATCATCCAAATTGTCCTTGTAAACAGTTCCAAAACCCCCTTTACCTAATATATTATCCTCGCTAAACCAATTCAATCATTAAAGATTACTTTCGGAATTAGAGGAGGCACATATAAAAAGAGACAAAAGACCAAATAAAATAATAACTCCAACTACTGTACCTACAATCACCCATGTTTCTCGAACTTTATAGTGTGATTTTTGAGCTTGTGACATGAGTTTTGAGTTTTTTTTTTTTTTTTTTTTTATGTTTTAAAAAGGCCAGCTGTGTTGTGCATTGAGTGAAAGTGACTACTTCTAACACAACGCGTGGAAAAAACCAGCAGCAGCTATATAGGCGCTGGAATATTGGCGTTGGCTTATGCGCTCTCATGCGGTTGGTTGACTCTCGCTTTGCTATTTTTATCAGTAATAATATGCTTATATACAGAAATACTCCTCCAAAGATGCATGGATAGTAGTCCACGAGTCACAACATACCCGGATGTTGGTGATTTAACTTTTGGAAGGATGGGACGAGTTAGCATCTCGACCTTCATTTATAGTGAGATTTACCAAGTTGTGGTAGCGTTTATTATCATGGGAGAAGATAATTTACACCGATTCTTCCCAATTACATCTTTTCACAGAGTCGAAATAAATTTAAGCGGTGAATATAGATGTTTGTTATATTGTACACATTGGGTGATTATGCCAACTAGTTGGCCGAGAAACCTTGGTTTACTAGCCTATGTTTCATTCGGTGGGGTAGTGTCCGCTTTTGTTCTTATGGCTTGCGTGTGGGCTGGAGCAATAGATCGTGTTGGTTTCCATGGGAGTGGAACAACAATTTGGACATGGAGGGGATTGCCCACAACCGTTAGTTTATGCATGTTTTGTTATTCTGTATATCCCGTGTTTCTAACACTCTACAATTCAATGAGACACAAGAATTAATCAATTCCCTAAGGTTAGAAAAAAAAGGCAGCTATTCTTAATCAATTTTGCTTTTTTTTTTTATATATATATATTTGCTGATAAATTTACATTTGTTTTCCTTCCCCCCATATTTCCTAGGTTCTACAAGTATGTTTTGTTGTTGCCACCACCAACTATGCATCAATGGCCGTGTTCGGGCACCTGATGTTTGGAAAAAATTTGGCTTAAAAAATAACATTAATCTTCCTTCCGAAAAAATTAGTTCCAAGATTGTAATTTGGACCACCTTGGTAAGTCCGATAGCAAAATATATCTTAGTTATCACTCCTATTGCAAATGCAATTGAGGACAAGATTATCGGACAAAATACGGCAACTGGTGAGATTTCGAACGAGGAGTCTAACTTCAGAAGATTCATCATTAGCATCGTCATCAAAACAGTCTCGTTAATCAGTACTGTGGTAATATTGATAATCATCTAAATGGTCAACCTATTTGATTCTTAATTTTTTCAGAAAGAAAAATAATTTTTTTAAAAGAATTTTTGGAGGAATTCTTAGGTGCAATCTTTATGTGCTAGTTAAATATACATATCATCATGTACATGTGGGTAACCACTTTTTGATTCATTTTTTTTTTTTAAAATAAAAAGGGTTTTTGAATTTTATATGCAAAAATAAAAATTTCAAAAAATTTATCTTAAATTGCACCTTAAATTGCACTTAAGGTGCAATTCCAAAAAAATCTTTATGTCCTTACTTTTCCATTTAAAAGAAGTAATAAAATAACTATTTGATTCTTAACTTTTTCAGAAAGAAAAATAAATTTTTTAAAATAATTTTTGGAGGAATTCTTTGGTGCAATATTTATAAGCTAGTTAAATAGACATATTCTTATGTACAATTGCGTAACCACTTTTGATTCATTTTTTTTTTTCAAAAAATAAAGGTTTTTGAATTATATAGGCAAAAATAAAAATTTCAAAAAATCATCTGAAATTGCACCTTAAATTCAAAACAATACTATGAAAGGTACATCTGAGTATGTTGTCAATATGTCTACCATTTACCACACATTATACCTAGTTCAAATATATGATATTTTATATGGTCACTTGAAATTATAAGATTCTACTTTGATGACTTAAACTTAGTTTTGGTTTTTGAATTATGTAGTTACCTTCCCGTTACATTGCCGATGAGTGTGTACTTGGATTTCTCTCTGTCATAAGATCATCTCTGCTTCTTGTAGATAGAAGAGATCGACAAGCTGTGTTTTTTAGGTAAATTGTGAATTCTATTGCCTCCTTCATCAAAATTCACTTACTTACACTCGTTTACATAAGCAGTGTTTTCTGTACTAGTCACTGTTTTCGTTTGTAACTTTGTTTCAAAAAAGATTCTCGAGTCATGGTTTCTTTCTGTAAATTTGTATCACACATCGATGATTACATTTTGCATTACCGTCCAAGTTCTAAAAGTTTACCAATAGTCAAGCGGTCACTATTTAAACTGATCCTTTTACGCAACACGGCAAAATTTTCCATTTTTCCCTACTACGGCGGCATTATTTGGAACCCTTTACCAATGATATATTTCAAGTAACGAGTTCAAAATTCAAGCCACCGACGTCGCCGGTTTCGACTCCCGCCGTTACTTGGAACTTCATCGATCTTGCCCCAATTCAGTCTCAAATTGCAAGAAACCAAAACAAATCAGCTCTCATCTTATTTTGATCCAAAACCCAGAGTATTTGCTCCATGTTGGCCTAATATATAGTAATCATATCAACAAATGACGGCGAGGCGCGCAACCAAAAGGACAAAGGGATTTTAGTTTCTAGCTGAACATCGGGAGTAAAAGTAACTCACACCAAAGAAAAAATCGTAGCATACTCAAAAGTGATGTTTAAAAGGCATTGAAAATTTGGGATGATGAAATATGATATGGGCGGACCTTAATCAAAATGAGGTGAAAATTCAAGATTTAGAAGATACTATCGATAAAATAGAAAACTTGTGTGATATTATCTTATTATTAATGAAACAAAAATAGTACTCCCTCCGTCCCAAAATTATTGACCAGTTTAAGATTTCACTTTTAGTACAATTTGAACTAAAAATGAAAACTCAAACTGGACAATACTTATGGGAAGGAGAGAGTACTCTTTTTATTTCTATACTAGATCAAAATATTAAATTTAAACTATAAAAAATGTGATTTATTTCATGATTAATGCCAGACCGAGAAAAAAAATTAGAGAGAGCATAAGATAATTATTGCATTTTGTTGCGTTTTTATACTTCCATGAAAATTGGGCAATGGAGGGAAAACAGAAGAGTAAAAAGAGAGGGAAAATTAGTCCAAAAAGCGGCGCCTCCACGTCTCCGGAATCAATGGCCAAGATTGGCGGAAAGTTGTGCTGCTTGTGCAAAAAGATGCCACGTTTCCTCATCACCACCGTTAAAACCCCCCTAGTTAACGGACTTTCATATCAATCCACCGAAATTCTTCCCTACCTTTAACGCGGATACCATCTTTTTTCTTACTGTCAGCATTTTTTTTTTCCCTTTATATCGAGTCCATATATTTGGTTGATTTTTCTTTCTTTTATGGAATACACTAAAAAAAATTTATATTTTTATAAATAATGGACTAGAGTTCACAACAAAAAAGAAAAAGTAAAAAATCACTCGTTCCGTCTCAGAAAAATATTCTACACTGAATTTTTTAAATTTATAATTTAATGTGGACTAGAATTTTGAAACAGAGGGAATAATAGGTATGAGATACAAAATAGGAGTATCATTTTTGTTATTTTGGCAATTAATTATAGTTCCCCATTTCTCTAGCGACTTTATCACCCTACTCTCCCCTTTCAAGCCCTTTGAAAACCTTCTTCTCCTAAATAAAACCACCATTTTTGGAGCTTTTTTTAAAACAACAAGAAGCAAATATGGTTTGTACCTTATTTACCTTGAAGAAGAAATATCAAGTCAATTAGTATCATTTGTTTTCCCTTTACGTTATTGGCTTATTCTGCTTTGTGTGTGTGTGTGTGTGTTTTGAAGGTTGGTTGCAAGATAAGTTTGAAGAAAAGAAGACGACCCGAGTGGCTGAATTCGCTGTTGAGTATCAAATTCTTTGGTTCATGTGGAGATCATCTCAACCTGCGGAAGAATGAGAAGAACATCTTTTGTGTGGATTGTAACTTTGCGTTTTGCAAGCATTGCATGGAGGATTCAGAGTCTTGTTCATCCCCTCATCGCCTTCATGAATGGTTCCAGATTTGCAAATATGTCTATCATGATGTTATTCGCCTTCAAGACATCCAGAAGCATCTCGACTGTTCCAAAATTCAAGTTAGTTGTTTTTGTTTTTGTTTTTTTTTTTTTTTTTTTTTTTTGCAATTTGTGTTGATTATTAGTATTATGTGCTGGGATATGTTTTGGTATGTTTTTTATACTTATCATAGTTGTCAAAATTTGACGTTTAATAGGTGTGATCATGACGTTCTATATTTTTTGGTAATTGGATAATTAACATAATGGTTTTTGTTATTGATCCCTTGAGCCTTCTTGTTATCTCTCGAGCTTATCTTAGCTGTGCTACTTATCTTTATGGTAACAATTTTTTTTTTCCTTTTATCATTTTCGTTTATGGATTATAGTAAATTCGTTATCATTGATCTCATGAGAAGGGATAATTCAATCATGTTTCTATTTAGTTTTTGAAAAACAAGATTTTTTTATCAGGAAATCAAGAGACTGTTAAACTCGGCAATGTAAAAGTAATTAAATCTATACAAATTCATTGTAATTGCAAAACTATCATACTTGGTTGTATTCTGAGGATTAAATTGATTTGTGTTCTATGGCAAAAATTATACATGTTGGTCCAGACATACAAGATCAATGGAGAAAAAGCTATACATTTGCATCCAAGACCACCTTCTAAAGACATCAAAATTGCTAAATTGGTGAAGGCCGGTGCTTTATGTGAAGCTTGCGGAAGGCATCTTCAAGACTTGCCTAATTGCTTTTGTTCCATCCAATGCAAAGTAACGTTTTTTCGAACCCTCAAGTTTCATATTCTCGAGTTTAGAATAACTCTTGAAAGATACAATCATTTCTTCTTCTAGTTTTTTTTTTTTTTTTTTTGGTAAATAATGATACAATCATTTCTTGTTTACGAGAAATCTTATATTTTTTTCTGCAGGTTTCAATAATGGAGATATTTAAAGAGCAAGATAATAGTGAAAAGATTACGTTTCCTAACTCCAAATTCGATGACACATCTTTAAAGCACGATGCAGAAAACGAAGACCAGCCAATTATTTCTAAATCTCAGTCTTCTATATGGTGGAAATCTACACTAAAACCCAATAAGGAATTGCACTTGCACAAGAGGAAAGGTGTTCCTCATAGAGCTCCCTTACTCTAAAGTACTGGTGGCATTAAACTACTATTGATACACAAAATCTTTTGACTTCAAAAAGGAATATCGAAAGCAGAATATACATTTATATATATATATAGGAAATTGGTTTCGAATTGAATTACCTAGTCGTCCTTGTACATGTATAGACAATGTACTCAATAATGCTAATTTATTTATCATTTACTATCCTTTTTAACGAGATTGTTCTCACAGACTTTTTGTATCCATAAGACGGACACTTATGGATAATAGCATGTTGTGACACAAAAAGTGTACTATAATTGAAACAAAAGCCTTGGTGGTTACAAGTGCACATCCTCCTCAAATGACAATGCAACTTTTTTTATACATAGTTTTCTAACATCAACTCAATTAATTATGCTGGAAGTCCCAATTATTTAGTCCCAACCAACAAAAGGAATGAAACAAAAAGTACACAACTTAAAAGCCATCATTCTTATTAGTCACTTAATCATGTTGAGCACATGGTTGCATTGCATTAGCACAAAAGCTAAGAAGAAAACAAAAAATCATAGTCATGGTCTTTATCCAAATGGCCTCTTAATTTAATCCCAAACCCCCCTCTTATAAGTGATCCCCCCACTCTTATGAATCTTCTGAGGAACCAAATTGTAAGGAGGGGGAAAAAAGAAATGGATTACTCATACCTTAAATTAGGGCTACTCATCTCCACATTTCTGGTCTCATTTTTTCCTTCAACATTCTCTCAATTAGCCAGAAACAGTACTCTTCTTCTGGTAGATACAGATGGTCATCAGCTCCAAACAAACACAAAATATTACATATTTCCTGCCCAAAGTGGAAATGGAGGCGGGCTAGCCTTATCAGCCAAAGATTTCCCCTGCCAATATTATGTCATGCAAGAAAATCTTGAAGACTCAAATGGGCTTCCACTGAAGTTCTTTCCTGCTGATACCAAACAGCAGATCATCAGCTTGTCTAGTGATGTTAATATAGCTTTCAATGCAGCAACCATTTGTGTTCAGTCAACAGTTTGGAGAATTGGAGGCGGCGGCAATAATGGTGATAATAATGGGGGAAGAAGGTATGTGATCAGTACTGGTGTTGCAGGTCATCCTGGTGCTGATACTCTGAACAATTGGTTCAGATTTGAAAAAATTGGGATTGGGTACAAGATTGTTTTTTGTCCTAGTGTCTGTAACACTTGCAAGTTTGTATGTGGAGATGTTGGTGTGTTTAGTGAAAATGGGAAAAGGTGGCTTGGGTTGACTGATGATGGACCTTTTGTTTTTGTATTCAAGAAGGCCTAATAAATGAATGGTTGGAGCTATTAACTAGTACTTTTGTGCTTTCCATTTCATGTACTAGTATGCAAAAGAGAAAAAAAAAGGAGTAATTTTTCTATTGAACTGCGTTTTGGGGAATGAAGGGAGCTAGTATGTAGTAATTAGCATAGGCAGCAATCAGAATTCTGTTGGCAGTTCAATGTGGTTTCATTACATTACATAAAATCTGTTGATGAAAACTTCCAGGTACTTTTGTTCAAAGAGCAGCAAGTGGTATTGTATAATGAGAGCATCTCCAGTGTTGCATTTTTTTCTACACATCAAATAACCAGATTTGTTGTTTTGCTGCATGTTATAGTATTATCTTCTCCAATTCACAGCACCAATTTTACATCAAAATGGAATATTTCTTTGTATATTCTCTTTTCTTATCATTCTTTACTAATTTATAAAAGAACCCAATTAATTATCAGTAGTATTATACATTAACCAAAATATTTTTAATTATTTTGAAATTACATATCCTACTATATTAGAAATAAAAACCCCCTTTCAAACACCTCATATTATTGCTACGTGACACGAGAAAAGTACTAAATTACCCTTTTGTCTAACCATAACTAAATTACTATATCCCCCTTTGCACTTTACGTGACACGTTTTTTTTTTCCTTTATATTTCATTCAATTAGAGTGATTTTCTTTTCTTAATTATGGAGTCTAAATTAAATTGATCAATTAGGTTTTTGTTACAAAGTGTCAATTTTGTTTTAAGCGTATACCTTTCGGATGAAACTTATTACAAATCTATTAAAAATCTCCAAAATTAAGTATAGATTGGGCCAATGCGCGACCAGACATCACTAGTCTATTCAATATGAAAATAATTATTTAAATGTCAATTGAGAAATAAAATATAATATTTGTGTTAGTCGATTAATAACTAAAAATAAAACTCATATATTCTCGCAAATTAATAAAATACATTATTAAATTAAAACAAACGCAAAATAAATATTACATTTAAAATAATAAGCTAACAACATCAATAGGATTATCCATATAATACGTCACTAATCTTCCTCTAAACCACCAGTTTGTTCCCATAAATGATCTATCAAGACGTCTCTTAATTTAAAATGAGCATCTCCGTCTCTAAATTTTCGCTACCGAACAATGAATTGTTGGAACTGTTCATGCTCATTTGGTACCCTTTCTACTATCGATTGTGGTGTTTCTCGTTCAACTGTCATTGGTCCATTGAGATCATTTTCATCCACCACAATCATGTAGTGCATAATAATGCAAGCTATCATAATATCATGCAACACTTCCTTGTCCCATAACGAGCCGATCCTTTTATAATTTTAAACCTTGATCGCAAAACTCCAAAGGCATGTTCTATATCTTTCTAGAAGCCTCATTCTTGGTTTTAAAATACTTATGTTTTCGGAGTTTAGGATTTTGGATTGACTGCACTATCGTTGCCCATTTCGAGTAAATACCATCAACTAAATAATATCTCATATTATATTCTTCTCCTTTAAGAACATAATTAGCCGGAGGTGCAATACCTTGAGTAAGATTATAAAACAAATGTGATGCTTCCAAAACATTAATATAATTATTTGTACCTGACATACCAAAATAAGCGTGTCATATCCATAGGTTATAGTTAGCTATAGCCTCAAGAATGATTGTTGGTTTACCAGAACGCCCTGTATATTGTCCGGCTCAACCGTTGGGGCAATTTTTTCACTCCCAATGCATGCAATCTAGACTTCCCAACATGCCGGGAAAATCACGTTGTTCACCAATATATAGTAGTCTAGCAATGTCATCTACAGTTAGTGTTCTAAGGTACCGTTCTGCAAAAATCTATCCATGACAAAATTTCTTACAGCAATCAATAGCAGTTGACTCACCCATTTGAAGATACTCATCTAAACCATCTACAGAATTGTCATATGCTATCATTCGGATGGCAGCAATTGCTTTCTATAGAGGTGAAAACCCCAATCTACCAAAAGCATCCCTTCGATGCTCAAATAAATGATCGTGATTTTGAAGAGCATCAACAGTGAGGAGGAATAAATTTCGAGACATACGAAAACGTCATCAAAATTGTTGATCAGTGGATTTTCAGAGAAATAATCGCCAACCAAACTCAAAAGTGCACCCTCACAGTCACGGTTGATCACGATTCGTCCCGGAATTGACCCGTCTCGAGTAACCTGGTTCTGTTGACGATTGAACTGCAAATTCATTGCTATTTTATTTCTCTGCATAACATGACGTATGATAGATTGTCGTTGTTGTTGTAGTTAAACTAAAACTTCATCATCACTCGATGATGATGATGATGTTGACGATTGATGGTCTTCAATATTTGAAGAACCTTCCTCGTAATAACTCATTGTTTTGTCTTAGAAAAAGAGAGAAAGAAATTATCAATGGATTGAGGAAAAGAAACTTTTGATGCTTGATACGTTTTATTGACATGTTATTTATAGAGATTTTTTAAGCGATTGGGATAAAGAAAAATCCATTTAACGGTTCAAATAAAATTAAAATATAATCCAACGGCGTATATAATGATATGGAAATCATATACTATCTTTATGCATTTTGGGTTCTTCCGTTGTAATATAGCTAGCCGGTTTCAGGGA
Source organism: Oldenlandia corymbosa var. corymbosa (assembly GCA_949775105.1). Classification (NCBI taxonomy): domain Eukaryota; kingdom Viridiplantae; phylum Streptophyta; class Magnoliopsida; order Gentianales; family Rubiaceae; genus Oldenlandia; species Oldenlandia corymbosa. The sequence goes on along the minus strand of OX459119.1, from coordinate 35,353,532 downwards.
TATAGCAAGCTTGTTGCTGCTATAACTATTCTTTCTGTGATCGAGCTAGCTGGTTTTTGAGATATAGCTAGCTTGTTATTGCTATAAGCATTCTATTTGTAAACCGGCTAGCCGGATTGTGGGATATACCTAGCTTGTTGTTGCTATAACCATTCTGTCTGTGATTCAGCTTGCTAGTTTTTGAGATATAGCTAGCTTGTTATTGCTATAAGCATTATGTTTGTAAACCAGCTAGCTGGATTGTGGGATATAGCTAGTTTTTTGCTGCTATAACCATTTTGTCTGTGATTCAGCTAGTTGTTTTTTGAGATATAGCTAGCTTGTTATTGCTATAAGAATTCTGTTTGTAAACCAGCTAGCTGGATTGTGGGATATAGCTAGCTTGTTGCTGCTATAACCATTCTGTACATTCTGTATGTGATTCAGCTAGCTGGTTTTTGAGATATAGCTAGCTGCTTCCAGTTTGAGCTAGCCGGTTTCTCTAATATGGCTAGTAACTTTCACTTTCAGCAAGCCGGTTAGTGAAAAAGAGCTAGCATGTTTCAGAAAACTTAGAGCAAAGAGACAAAGCATCATTGTCAATGCATGATTTTAAAAAAAAAAAAAGAAAGAAAAAGACAAAGGTAACGGAACTTTTTTCAATGTAGAAGATTAGGTTATCCAATTGTGGATAAAAAAAAATTTCAAATAGACGGTTTAGATGGTAAAGAAATATAATGAACGGTGGAGATAATAATAATAAATAGTACATTATCTAATTTTGTGATCAACTTTTTCCATGACTTTTTCTATAAATAGTTACATAGCAAACCTTAATTGAACTACATAAGCTTTTCTTTTTCTGAATCAATATTTCTCTTTTGGCCAAAAAAAAAAAAAACTTTCAATGTCTAAATTTGTCTCCCGAACAAGTGGATACACTATCAATGAGGATATAGCCCTCGTTGAGGTTTACATTCATGTTACACAAAATCCAACTATTAGGAGGTATCAATCACTTGATGATTTTTGGAAGAGAGTTTTAGAGGAATACAATAAAGAAACAAATCCCAAAAACTGGGATCAACGCAATGAAAGATCTTTGATGCGAAGATGAAAAAAAATAGAGAAAGCAGTTAAGAAATTACGTGGATTGTATAAACAAGTGGAGGGTATGCATCCTAATGGTGCAAATGTAGAAGATTATGTAAGTAACTAAATTTTTAATTTTTATATATCTTTTACTAATGGATTTACAATTGTATAAATATTATTTCAGCAAGATCGTGCCAAAAAGTTATTTGTACTTGAGAAAAGATTTGAAAAAGGGTTCAAATACAACCACGTCTAGAATTTGCTCAAAGATTTTACAAAATATAGCAAAGGAGTCACACAAGCGCGATACATGTTCAACCAAACCTCCAGCTTTGTATCATCTACTGATAATCTAACACCTGAAACCCAGGTACCTGAGTATCCTATCCTATCTAACTTTCATTCTCAAATGGTGATTGAAAGCGATACTAGCGGATCTTTTTCCAAAAGGCCTATTGGTTAAAAAAAGCCAAAACTAAGAGAAAAATGGATGAACAATCTACTCGTGAGATGAAAATGTTTAGAGAAGATAATCAGCAACTTCTTGATGTTTTAAAAAAGACAAGTGAAGACCAAAAAGAGTTAGGGCTTGTTTGATAACAAAACTTAATGCTTAAAATTATTCTATTAAGCACTTTTTCATTTCAGCATGTTTGATAACAAAAAATAAATCTCTTAATCAATTAAGTGGTGCTAAAACTACAGTACAAAATTTTAACAATAAAAGTTAGCTTATTGCTTATTCCGTAACTGCTTCATGAATTCAGAATTTCTAATTCAGTATTAAACATTCAGAATTAAGCAATAATTTTTATCAAACAGGCCCTTAATAGCACTATATAAGCAAAAGTTGGCTTTGAAGCAATGAAAAGAAGAAAACAGAATTATGGCACAAGATATGACCAAAATTACCGATCCTGTTTATCGTACTTTTATTATTGGAAATAGAGAACGAATTATTCAACAATGATTGGCGCAAATGCAACCACCACCAAATACTATTTTAAGCGATCTATTCAACAATGACGGAGATGCAACTAATCTCGAGGATGATTTTCCGTAGTTTATTCGTGTTTATCAGTTAAGCATTTTATTTAATTTCTTAATAAGTGTTCTTATGTATGTTTTGGTTAGTTGAATGTTGTTTTACTTTTTGATAATTTGGTTGTTCTAATATTGATGTATTTGTGTTATATTTACTTTAATGTTAATTTAGTTTGTACTAATATTGATGTATTTGTGTTTTATTTACCTTAATGTTATTTAATTACAAAAATATTTATTTGTATTCCAATATCACATCATTTATTATTTAATCATAATAATTGAATAATAATATGGAGCTCTTGAATAATACAAATAAATGAAACTAGATTATTCATTAAGTTTCTACAACTTTAAAATGTATCAATAATGACAAAATATATAATTATAGGGGCTTAAATTCAATTTAAAAGTAACAACAACAAAAAAAAATAAAAAAAGAGGCGGGGGAGAAATAGCATTTGCTGCTGCTACAGCAGCTGCAACATTTTTTTTTTTTTTACATACGGTGGGAGCTATTGCTCATAAACAAAAGTCCGTGCCTCTAGTAAGAGGTGGACAGTCAGCAGCTAGGATGGAGCTCGGGGAGTTTGCTAAAATATGTAACTCCGGCTGTAATGATAGACCTAATTTAGTTAGAGAATCCGCAACTTTATTTTCGTTGCATTTCACAAAAGAGATATCTATTTCCCATTGATTATCTAGCAAAGCTTTAATTCAAAGTAGAACATTGCTAGAAACATAAAGTGGTTCCCTCAAGATTATGTTATTTACCGCATTTGAACTGTCGAGCTGCAGCTGAATTTTTCGAACATTGCAGCTACATTGCAGCTGCAGCATTTTGCTGCTCAAAATTGCTGTTTTGCTGCGCCTTGGAGGCCCAATACACAGCAAAAACGTGCAGCAAAGATGCAGAGTTTCATACAAACTCCTTTGGCCCCACTTTTTACTACAGAAAATGATATAAACACCATAAATCGGCATCTACGCCGACGCAAACAAACAGGAAAACAAGCTGTAATCGTTTGAAGTAAATATACTTCTGATAATCCATAGCTAATAGCTATTATGTAATTAATTGATAATCATCTTTTCTTTGTTTCTAAATTAACACCTCAAGGAAATATTTATTAATTAACCCAATTAATTAATGATTTTTTTATTTTTTTTATATACCCAAGCCGAAACATACAACCTCGGCAGAACCCATTTAATTAATCATTGAACTGTAGTTTGGTGGGGTGCGCCAGGCCCGAGCTGTAGTGCAACGCAAGGGCGACGCTTGAAATACCAGGCAGCAAGCTACCTTTATGGGCCCTCCCCCTAAAAAAATTCATTTAATATCATGTAGGCCGATGGCCCACGTATCAGATATTAAACTGATAAGAACAGATACTACACTTGATCTTAGCCAAAAGGCCGAGAAAGGTATGAGGATAACCAAGCAGGAGCTGCGATTTAATACCCATTTTTGCCGCCTTTCCCCTCACTGACTGGCGATGTGGGACTACAACCACAAGCCGCCCCGAACTTGCTTACTTCTTTCCTTCAACAATAATTGAGCATGTTGTTTTGTTATCTTACTTTTTTTAACCAGAGTCCCGGTTTATATTTCCCAATTCATTGATTGTAACCTAGCTTATGAGGTTGCAGAAGATTATAGACAAGTCACAAGCGATTTAACCCTTGTGAATGGCTCCTTTTAAGCCCATCCTTGACAATTCGCCCGCTCCCATCCTTTTCATACATTTATCACTTACATTACCAGCGTTAAGATTTGTACAAAAGTGTGGAAATGAGAACTTGGATTCACGACTGGAAGCATAATTATTCAAAAATGAATGTTGGAAGGAACAAACTAATGCAGTCAAAGAGAGAGAGAACACCAACAAACTGAATAGAAATCTCTTTTATACTCCAAACAGAGACAACTGATGGAGTAGCTGACATCAGTTGTCAACACCTACCAAACAAAAAATCAGGGAAAAGAATGGAAAAAGGATTTATATGGTTATAAAACAAACCATTGGTGAAAGGATTTAGGGCTTGGAGGGGAGAAAGACGTGGTGGATTTAGGGTTTTAGTCAGGAACTTGTTTGTTCAAATAGCCGCAAGTGCATCATGGAATCAGAGAGAGGATGGAATAGTAGAAGTGGAAGATAGTAAACCACGAGATTGGTCCAAAAGACAACAATCTAAAAGAGGTGTATCATGGGTTTCATGTAAATTGTTCGCTCATTCTTGTACTTTTATGCAATTCTTATCCAAAACATATTGCATTTAAAAATTAAAAATTATTAAAAAAAAAAAAAAAAAAGGAATAAGCAGACATAGCTGATCCCACTACCTAGTTACAACAAAAGATCCATACAATTGAGCTGGACCAGAACTGCATTTGATCACTCGTACATATAGTAAGGAGTAAGGACAACATCCATCTTCTTCAGCAACCTTACTTATAGGCAGCCCAAATAACTCGCAATGGAGGCAATGCTTACTTGGTCGCCTGAGCAATCATATTACTGATAGAACTTGCCTGCTCTTTTGCAGCCTCCACCAAAGAATCCTGCATGTCAATTATAGTTGGAATTTTAATTCACAATACTCATGAAATAAATGGTTGAAAGAATCAACACGTGCGGAATGCCGCAATACCTGGGCAGCTATTAGGCGTGCAACAGTTTTCTTGCTAGATTCTTGGAGTTCACCAGCAATTAATAATTCATCCAATATGTAATAAGCCTGCCCAATTAGCTCCATCAGTAACTTTGTGACAGGCAAGAGATAAGAACTCAAGAGCAGCAACAAATGACAAATGTTGCTAAAGGTAATGGATTCAGTGGCATCCGATGATGTAGAATATATACTTCTTTTCTAAAGTACGTAGTAAAATTATACCTTGTGGAAATTGAAGATCAAATCCAGCTCACAAACCTACGCCAACCAAAGATACCAAAAACACGAAATATTTAGAAAGAGATCAAGAAATACATATCTTTATTTTTAGTAGATGCAACAAGCCAGTATACTGAACGAATTACACACTCAAGAGGTCCTGTTTGAAGGAGATGCCAACAATGAAAAGAAAACATAATGGAAAGAAAATGAATATAAGGGAAAAGGGAAAAGATAGAAGAACAGAAAAATCAGAAAAGAATGAACAAGCAAGAAAACACACTTTCTCCTTTTACCCATCTTCTCCCCTCTCCCTCTCCCTCTTCCTCTTCCAATCTCTCCCTTCCTCTCACACTTTTCCTCACATACCCACACTTACACACACTTACACATACTCAAATGCATGCCTTTTCCGAGATAAGAGGCATATGCAAAGAATCATTTGTAGAAATGCTTATGAATGATACTTTCAAGCATTAAATCTCCCAATATAATTTGGCCACATCTTAGATGAATATAGTGTAAATGGTTTCATAGATAAAAAGGAGCAAAAAAAGGAAATAAATAAACCGTGAAAACACTTACACTTCCAAAATAGCGATCTAGAATCTCAACGAAATGATGAATAATTTCAAGAATCTCCAACTCATTGTCATCCTGATCGATGCACATGCAGAAATACAGGCTGGCATATCTGCAGGACTCAACAAACATCGATCAAAAGTTGTTTATTCAAACACAACTAGAAGTGAAAGAAAGTGATCAACTCTAGAGAATCACAAACGCCACTGCAAAATCTGGTACACTACCTTTTGTATACAACTTTATAACCTCTCCACTCTACAAAGTTGCAAAGCTTGGGGCCACGAGTGAGAATCGAACCACTAAGTTCTCGGATTACCTAGAATAGTGAAAAGAAACTGAACTTAGATTGATGAATTCACAGCGCAAAGTATTTGCATATGAATATGTATATTTTCATTCTAAAAAGGATGGTAGTAGATTAAAAGCCCCAGCTTCCAACTCACAGAGCCGAAGGTTAATACTAGCATAAACAGAAGTTTACAAAAAGATTAGTTTATTTCTCATACATTGAAAAAGATACAAAAAGGACAACCTTAGTTCTTTCCTTCTGAGAGTAGGGTGAATACCATTTGGTCAATCTCACTTTTCCTTGCCGGCTTATCAGAAGAACAAAGTGAATCTAAAGAAAAAAGAAGCCGAAGTAAGTAGATGTCTGATTCCCAACAGGTAGATAAAATAAACCACAAAAATACACATGTAACAGTCCTCAAATTTCAAATTAAGAAAGTAGCCTTTGTATATATGATGATGACCAATGGCCAGAGGAAATTACTTGGAACTAAGTGATGAAAAGAACTCAAATGTAATAAATAAACGGTACAACCATTTAATTCTTCACAGATGTCAAAAACCAAAGAAAAATAAGAGTAACCTATCCACACAGCTCACAAATAAAGAAATAGGAAAATATAAAAGGCAGCAACACCTACTTCTTCAGACTCTGGCATTCTACAAACATCATAAACACAAAAAAAAAAAAAAAGAAAGAAAGGAAACAAACTTCCAAGATGAACCTATGCAATATGTTAGTTCCTAACAATTATACATCAAATCCACAAAAATGACTCTACTTCCCCATGGCGAGAATTTTCAAAATAACTCGTGCGTTCCATGGAGGAGACTGATAGCAAGATAATTACAATTTTGTAAACATGGAATGATAGCATATCCTAGTGAATGGGAAATATTTCAATCGATTAAAAGGTGGCATCAAATAACAAGCAAAAAATCTTCATTTAGTCACTTCTCATATTTGGGACAAAGTGTATGCTTGGCGACCCACATCCTAGACAAAGTTCCACTGCATTCAAACTCAAATTCCTATAATATTAGCAATATAACCAGATATAACCAGTCACTCCTCATGTACCCAACACTGCCAACCCACCAAAGATCAGGAGATCTACTAAAAAAGCACGATCAACAGTCCTAATCACTGTCTCTAATTGTATCTTTTCAAAATTCTAAAGAAACCTAGACATTTTTCAGCTCCCTTCACGAAATCTAATGAATGAATTGAAGTTCAAGGCTCCCACCTCAACGTGTCTTATGCTACAAACGACAAGGTCAATCAGTACACAAAATTTCATATCCACCAGGTCTTCCAAACAAAAACATTCACAAATTTCAAAAAAATCAGTTTGCACATAAACAAATAAGCCTCCAACGTGTATACAGATCATTTGGATCACAATTTACTATTTTGAGACGACTAGAACAAAACAGTGGTAATTAAACAAGAACGAAGGAATGCATAGTACAGATCCACATTGAGTAACAATTGTCAGCTCAGTTTCTCTAACATTATTGCTTCATGAATTATTACGTCATAAAAGACAACAACACAAAGATCGTGACAGAATTGAATCCAAAATCAGATCTTCATGAAATGCTAACGAAGGAGAAGCCTGAATTCGTAAGATATGATCAACTATCGAAACAATAAAATGAAATCAATAAGCAAATACACCAAAATAATAACATATCAGAAAGTCTGCCCTAAGATTTAACTTTTGAGCGATTGAATTGCGGAAGTAACAATAGTTACCATGCTTGTTTCGCGATCACGGAGGAGGTAAGGATTTGATTTACGAAGTGAATATTCCAAATTGAGCTTGGTCTGCCAAGTCGGTGACCGTCGCAGACGCGGTGGCGGGATGGTGACGGTGGTGGTGGTCTAAACGTGAACGGTGAAACGGGGAAACTCACAGAGATGAAAAAAGTAGCTCCCAAATCCAAACCTTTTTTACACGGAGTCTTGGCCTTGAATAAAACTTTTGGGCAAATATGAAATATCAAAAACTGTTAGCCAATTTCTTAGATTACATTCCTTCTCCCCCAATAATTTCGTTAAAGTTATTTTCGATGCATTTTCTTTTCCTTTTCATTTTCTTATTTTTCCAATGTTATTCTTTTGTGTGTTTTTGAAATCGGAAAATTGTATTTGGAAATTCGTTAATTGAGATATTCCCTCTGATCCTTATAATAGGACATTTTGATTTATCATGGATTTCACCTAATATATTTTTTCAATAGAAACAAAACTTTAAAAATATTTACTAATAATTATGAGAACACAATGAATATAAAAATATAGTTTTAAGGTTTTTTTCAATCAACATAACATGTTAAGATAAATCAAAATATCTTCTAATAAAAATCGGAGGGAGTATTTTCAATAGTCAACATTTTTAGGAAAAATTCTTATTAAAGGCGTAATATCTTTCATTATTCTTGATGAGGGGGTGAAACTTTTAAAATTCCGATTAAGGGCATAATCAATGTTTAAAACACTAAATGTACTTTTGATGACATTTTTAACCTTTCATTAATGGCTTACATTATATGACTATTGACTACATCCTTTTGGAATGAAAGATATATATTAATTTCATTGATTATTTTTTGAAATTGACACCCACATAAACTATCCTTAAAATTTTTTGACTTTTTGAATTTTAAAAATTCCATGATATGAGAAAAATTAAATTTATGACATCTCTTCGTTATCGAACTAAATCTTTACATTTCTACGCATAAAGCACTAAAGAAAATTGATTTTTTCCAAAAAAAAAAAAAAGATAAGTGTAAGATTTTGCGTGGAACGCATAATCAACAATTGCTGGGGAAATTTAGATTAAATTTTTAATTGAAGCATAAAACTTAAGAAGGCACATACTGACCTCTTTTTTTTCGCAGGGGTGTTTATGAAGGCACATATGCTGAGATTTCTGCTTCTTCTTCATTTTTTTTTTCTGAAATTACTGATTTTAAAATTACGGTGATTCATGTAACTCAAAAGTAATATGGTTTGTGTTTTTGAGTTCGGAAAATTATTTTAATAAAAAATTAGAAAAAGAATCCAACATAATAGGTACAATATTTTTGTCAAGAAAATGAATAAAAAATATCTCATTACTAATTACATCAAAAGGGCAGAGATGTCAAGAAACCATATTTACAGTAGTTTGACATTTATTACGTCCTAGGAATTTTGAAAATTTTACATCCTCATTTGAAATTATTAAAGTTACAACGCCCTTAATAAGAATTTTCTCATATTTTTATTTGTTTGGACATGCTCACTCTGTCCCAAAAAATAGTCCATATAAAAAGTTGAATGAGTTTATGAATATTGAATTTATCACAAAATGATAAATCCACAAATTGGAAAGGAAATGTAAAAATTCCCTTTCTTCATCAATTACATATCCTACTCCAAATAAATAAAAACAAATTAAAGAAGCTTTTTAACACTTCCAGATTTTGCAGTATTTTTTTATATTCAACTTTAATGCTTTAAAGAAATCCAAATTTCTCTTTTCTCTTTCTAAATGTACATAGTTTCAATGGTAAATTATAATATCACAAACTTTTTTGGTTGAAATATTCATACTTCAAACAGTTGTTTTCGTTATACTACTCCATATTTCTAATATTGACCGTTAAATTTTATCTTATTATTATTTTTTTTTACCAAGATCTCATATTGTTCACAAAACATCATTTTCTGAATCATATTGTAAAAATATTGTACGATAACTCAATGGTGGGAAAAGAACAGGATTATGCATCCTCATCAGAAAGTAAAAGTCAAATCTCCTCAAGTTTACCGTGATGCCCGAAGTTCCCGCTTACGGTTTCCTCTGGCATAACCGAATAATTAACAAAACTATTCCCTTTCACTCCAAAGAAATTTAGAGAATGAAAAATAGAAACACTTGATTGATCCTTCCCCCTTTGTTCTTCATTTAGCACCTCAAAAGGGACCTCCTTACCTAATCCCGATTTCTTCTGTTCGTCTTGTGTGTTTTTTTTCCTGTCAATTTTGATGTAAGCATCGTTTGTCAATGTCATTTTTCCTTCAATTATGTAATTTCTTGATGGTAGTCTGGCGTTTGGGGAGAGATTCTTGGGGCTTTGCAGCTTCTTCTTTTTAATTATCATAATTGAATTTCGGGATGAAATGTTGTTGTCCAAAAAATTTGGCATATTATGGGATAAGATGCATTAAAATGTATAAGATCTGATTCAGCAATAAGATGTTCTTTTGGACGTCCATTTCGCCACCATTTGTTATGCTTACACAGTTTCTCCTTAGGGATTCTGGCTTTGTTGCACTATTTTCAATGAACAAATCAATGCATTGAAGAAGAATTAGTCAGATTTGCTACGTTATGAAATACAAGCCTATTTACTGCTAAGTGTTAACAAGATTCGTTTGTTGAAATGGAGGCAATCCTTTTCTTTCTGCTGTCTGATTATGACTGCATTGTGTAGGTTCTGATGGATCATACTAACGTCAATCCTGGAGAAACTAACGAGTCGATTAGCAATCCTCAGTTGGCCATCAATGTTCGAGATGTAAATTAATCTCATTCATATAGTATCAAATCGAGAAATTATGAGTTTAGTATGACAAATCATTTTCTTGAGCTGAAGTTAGACTTATGCTACTCACTCAACCTCGTTTTCTTTACAGGTCAGGACAGTTAAAGTGAGCAATGTCTCACTCTCTGCAACTGAAAAAGATGTTCAGGAGTTCTTCTCTTTCTCAGGCGATGTCCAATATGTTGAGATGCAAAGGTATCTGATCTGTGATTTCCCTGTAGATGGCTAACTAGCAACTAATTACTTAGTATTTATTTTGGAGTGTTTTGGTTGATATGGCACTTAAATTTCAGAGAAACCGACACTACTCAGCTTGCTTATGTAACCTTCAAGGAATTACACGGTGCAGATACTGCAATGCTTCTGACAGTAAGTATCTCCAGTTGGATTTGATAGATTCAACCGAAATGGAGTACATGTTGATTTTATTATGGTCTATACGTTCAGGGAGCTACCATCGGAGATCTTGTCATTTCTATTGTGCCGGTTGAAAATTATGTACTTCCTTCCAATGCAGTGCTGCTAAACTCGGTAAAGATTCTGTTATCTAAATACATGTTGTCACTTTCTTTTAGACTGTTTGTAAAAGTACTTCAGAGGTTGAGAATGACAGAACTGAATGATTATCAGCCTACATGAATTCATATCATATATAGTCTGGCTGAGGTACTAGATTTTTGCCAATGAGAATCAGCCATTATGTTGAAACCCAACTTTTGAATGGAATCCTTTCAACAGGAAGAAAAACCAGCTTCCATGGCTGAATCTGCTGTGAAGAAGGCAGAAGATGTTGTGAGTACCATGCTCTCCAAGGGATTTAGCTTGGGGAAGGATGCTTTGGACAAAGCAAAAGCTTTTGACGAGAAGCATAATTTGACAACAAGCGCCTCGGCTACTGTCGCTCTGGTTGATAGTAAGTTGGGTATAAAAGAGAAGTTAAGCATGGGAACAGCTGTTGTCAATGAAAAGGTCAAGGAGATGGATCAACGTTTCCAAGTTTCTGAGAAGACAAAAAGCGCCTTTGCGGTCGCTGAACAGAAAGCAACTGTTGCAGGTAGCGCAATCATGAGTAACCGTTACGTGTTGACAGGTGCCTCCTGGGTTACAAATGCATATAATAAAGTTGCCAAGGCGGCTGAGGATGTCAGCCAGATGACAAAGGAGAAGGTTGAAAAAGCTGAAGAGGAAAAACGGGAACATTCACCGAGGGAGAATAAGGCAATGGTGAACGAACATGCACAGATTCATCTTGATGAGACCCCAGTAGGAGAAGTTCCTGCACATCCTTCTAACATGGCTGATAACACTAAGAATGTATGAAGGAAAAACGTTTGGAGTTCCTACATCAATATAACTTCTAGTTCTATTGATGTTTGTCCTGTAGGCGCAGTTAGTTTTACCATTCACAGTTCATATAAGCAGGAGCATATTGGTAGTAACTAGTATGTGGTTTGTTGTTCCCTGTATTAACATTCACAGGATTTTGTGTAAATATAATGACTGGAAAGAAAGCTTTCAGAGCTTTCGGCTACTTAGTCATTCAGTATATGAAAGTAGCAAATAAAATACATTAGCATCTATGACAATGAATTCATGACCAATGTTAAGGATAAAATAAGTTGCTGCAGTCTGAGCTATCGTGCAATCTAGGTTATCAAATGTACATTATCTGTTACTACCACTGTTTTCCTCTGTATGTATGAACATGTATGCTTGAGAATCCTCTACCGTTCTAATGCTTCATGTAAATAGAATCATCCGGCGCTCTGTTGCTGCACTAAAAATTTGTAATCAATCACTTAATAAATTCAAAGAATCACCTTGATTTCTTTATTGTCCTCAGTTTGGGAGAAATTTCTTATGAATCTGTAGCTACGTAAATGGAAGTGCCACACAGCAGACTAGTTTATGTACTTCACCAACCACGAAAGTCTCTGTAAGACATTATAGAGGATTATTGTCCCAAAAACAACAATGTAAGAGGAGTTATAAAACTACTAGAGTAAGAAATATTGTTGAACTATAAGAAGGTTGTGGATATGTCCACTTCTATACCTTCATGCATTCTGGTAAATGATCCTCCTTCATTCTAGCATGAATCTGTAGATGCATAGAGAAAATTTCTTAGCAGACTATACCCATGCAAACGGTCAGTTAATTGACTGGTACTGTTTTAACTAACATGTTAGCAAACAGTAATCAGAAGGTATGTCAGTTATTTGGAAAAGACCCCTGCCACTTATTTGGAACAGTAATGCACCAAGAGGAAACCCAAAAGTAAGAACAATGTAGCACCCAAAGAATGGAAATGCAGCCCACTGTACCTGTCTGATATTATAGCAAGATGCTTCTTGCTTTGCTGCTATAGATGCAAGAATGACCAGTCCAGCTGCCACAGTAGACGGCCAAAAGCAGAGTTGTTCATGGCCTAATAGAGCTAGTACAGCTATGTAATTCACAGTCTTCTCAACCTTTTCAGAAGCCTTCGCAGCTCTCAGATAAAACCTGTCACAGATTCATCAATGCCATGAGCAACTCAGAGATCTTATCACACTTTTCATATCCTCTTTTTCACTTCTACAAAATATACAGATCCTCTATTAAGTTTAAGAGTATCCAAAAGTTACAGTGGAGACAGCTATTTACCATAAGAAGTTGTACAGAGAGGGCAGGAAGCACTGGAACTTCAGAACTTCCTGCACTAGCCACTCCATAGCCACCACTTCACATCTGCTGTACGCATTGCTTCCTATGTGAAAGATCTTTTGCTGTATGCTGAAAATAACAATGGTAACATTTTGGAGATGCAATCGAAGAGGAACTAAGGTCACTGGGAACAGGAGAAGATGAAAGACAATTTTGTAACCTGTTGTAAGGCTGGTTTTCTTCAATCCTGGTTGCCAGAGTAAGGCATGCAATGCCAGCAATTTGAAGATTTCTCTTTGTTCTGAAATAACCTTTGCTTAAAAATCGATCAAGCAGACTCACCCCTAGAAAGAGAGTCTCCCTCTGAAGATCTTTGTTTCCTGATTGCTATATATAAAAGAATGGCACGAAAATGAACATGTTAATGCCATACTTGCTCTTATAGTAAAGCCAAAGAAAAATTAGGGAGGATTATATATAAATACCAGATTGTATGACTACCAAAAACTCATGACTTGACAAGGAATAGGCTTTTTGAAAACAAAATAGGTCAGGCTTCCATTACTCTTATAAGACTACAGTTCAAGACTGCCTAAGCCAATTGTATAATTTGAGGATGGAAGAGTACTGTCAATGGTGCCTCCCATTATATTCATATCCTAACTTCCTAAAAGAACAACATGGGATGGTCAATGGACAGAACTGCCTCAATTATCCGACTGTCCGCAGTCGTAGGTTACTTGTGGCAGCCATCCAAGATGAAAAACCGCATCACGATTGCAATAAAATTATCCAACTCTGCTAAAAAAGACTTGCAGAAACAAAAAGTTCACTTATGCTTCTACTATTCCTAAAAAATTGGCACGATGGCCATAGATGCGGCAATGAATCAAGTAGTAAAAGTAGGATTGAGGAAAGAGGCGAGAATTAAACGGAAAACGTGATGGGAAGAGTACCTCAACTATCCAGTGGACCATCTGTAACCGCTGCTGAACTATAAGGTCCCCGTAATTGGTGGAGGAACAGTACTCTTCAGCATAGTCATGGAAATACACCTGCCTCCTCTCTCTAATTCGAATCATTCTGTAGCTCTCTTCATCGTCTTTCTCTTCCAATCCCAGTAACTTCAATTCCAAAAGTAACAGACTCAAATTGATTAAGTTATAACTTCTATTATCAAAAGTAGCAACTGGAGAGCATAAAGGAAAATCAGTTAAGGCACTAACCATTATAGAATAGATGAAACGCAAACAGCATGTCAATTGTCAAAGAATTTGTTACGCTAAATTGTAACTTTTATTGTATTGCTTTTAAACGTGAAGGCAAAATATAAGCAGAAAAATATAATCAAGTGCCAAATAGCTTTCTTCAATGACTATAATTACTCATGACGATGCAGACTTGAGGTAAATAACATGAAAAACTAATATTTATAAAATCCGATTAGTTAGAATAACTCACAGTGATTTCATGAGGATCAACATGATAAAAGGAGCCTTCAGAATCAGTATCCAAAGCGAAGGTTGATCTGCAGAACTCTTGAGAAAATTGAAGGAACAGTTGAAAAGTCGGCGAAGGACTCTCGCCGTTGGTAGATCCTTCGGAGAATTGGCTACCGGAGTCATTCCAAATCGATGGCGTATAATCTGAAAAATCAAGTTCTGAACTATCTCCGAATAGCTCCGACTGCAACTCAGAATAGGCCGACGAGTGACTGTAATTGTCGCAACCGATTTCACTCGTCAAATTTTCCGAACAAGTAAAATCAAAGTCGAATTGAACATTCTCCTTCCTGCTCTCGACAACTGATTCTCGCTCTTCTTCGTCTCTGTTCTCGCTTTTGCGCATTAGTTTCTCAGATGTTCGCAGAAGCTCTGACTCAGCAGCCGGTTGCAAAACAGAGTGAACAGAATCGACATCGATTGAGTTAATTTCATGTGAATCCTCAACTCCTTCCGACTGATCTCCTAAGAGCCTCGAAATTTGACCGGCAAATGACGTAACCGCTGAAATCTCCGACCTAATCGTCGTTTCTGACGTCGCAGCTGCTTCAACAACTTTCTTATTCTCCGAAACGGCTTCGTATTGCTGAACTCTGAGAGAATTCACATTTCTCTGTCCGGAAACAGCTCCAGAGCACGAGTCGACACACGAACTCTCTGACACTTCACCGGTGTTGATGAATTCTCGTTTTACACCTTTACTCCAATCAGAACAAGCTCTAGTAACTCTCCGAAACTCATCACCGTCGTCATCTTTAAAATGTCGCTTAATCGCTGAGCCTCTGCCGGAATTGCATTCAGAAGATAAATTCTCCTCCCCCAAGAGCGAACAATTGTCACCGCCGGCCGTCAAATATGAACGAAGAACCGGAGATACACCAAAACGACGGCGTCGCTGAGGAAGCTTCGATCGGAGCCTTTTCTTGATGGAGACGAAGAGCCGCAGCTGCTTTTCCTCTTCTGCTTTACGCTTCATTTTCACTCACAGCTTAAAAGAACTAACGTTTAATTTTTAAATTTATTTCGAAAGAGGAAGTGATTCGTTTCGGATATGGCGATCGGAGAAGTAGAAGAAGAAGAAGCACTCTGAGGTTCGCTGCGTGCTCTGAAAACGTGTGGGGGAACTGTGTGACTGTGTGTGTGTGAGGAAAATCAGAAAAGTGAAGAAGGGTCAAAATGAATGAAGCAGTTGGGGACGTTGAATCGAAGTCGGCCGTTTTATATACTGGTGGTAGGTTGTGGGGCCCATTATTGGATTTCCGGTGTAGTGCTTCACGTTCATGGCGAGATACTGGGGAAAGTGGGAAGTGGACAAACAAATGCGATCTTTTTGTCAGATTGCGCAAAAAGCAAAATGATTGTACTTTAAAAGCTTCTCTGTTTTGTAGAGTACTACTACGTCTCTTCACAATCCAATTGTAGTTTTTGCTCTATTTTTCATTTTCCTTCATTTTTATTTTATAATTTTTTGAATGGATTTGATCATTTGAAAATTTACTGTATTAGTATACCCTTTGGAGATATTAAAAATAGCAATGGAGATATTAAAAAATTTCCAATTGTTTTTTTAGGCCTTGTACTCATATTGTTAGTTGTATATATGATAATCTTGTTCTCGTTTTCTAAATAATCAGTGCTGATGTTAATATTAAAGCTTGATGCTTTTGTTTATCTTGTCAAGAAAATCCTTTATGATCTTTTGGAGTACTACATAAGTGACCGACACTTCACATGGCCTTACAAGTTACTTCATTCGGTCCTTATTATAAGTCATTTTGATTTCGTCCTAAATTAACCTTAGATTTTTTTTAATTAAAAAAAAATTTTTAAAAATATATTTTCACATTCGTTATGTTCTCCTAATTATTATGAAATATTTTTAAGATTTTTATTTCAATTAAAAAGGCATCTTAGGTGAAATCTAAAATGAAATCAAAACTTATAATAAGGATAGGAAGGAGTACAATTGAAGAAATAGCACTACTAGGTAAAGCATAATTTACTATTGTTGTGATCATGAATATTGATTTATGCAAAGTTAAAGATAAGAATAGAGGTTTGAAGAATAATGGACTTCGAGTAACATGTAACGCCATCTAAAAGTTGTTGAATTAGCCCTATAGTTATTTTGGACTTAAGACTCATTTAAAAGTATTTGATCAACCTTAATTTTTGGAATATTATAGAACGTGTTAAATTGTTAAGATTGTTATGGAACTTGTATGAAATTGTGTGGTTATCAATGTTTACTAGGTTCTCTCCCGTGCATTGCACGGAATATATTAAAATGTATTATTAAGTCGATTATTAGTTGTCAAAAAAATATCACGCACTCGATTAATTGTTGATTGTGAAATATAACTAAAGAAAAATGGGGTGACAAAAAATAATTCAACAGTAAAAAATGAGTTAAAAAAAGACAGGATGAAAACTAAGCGGTATTAATACTATTATAATTTAAAATTACCTTAAGTTTGAATATAAGAATAATGTTTTACCTAAATTTTTTCATAATATTACCTGCGAAATTTCAATATTTTCTAATTAAATTGGCATTAGAATGATTAAGTTTGAATGGAAGAAGAATGACTTGATTTTTTTTCTCGTAATTTTACCATTGAAATTTTAATATTTTATAATGAGATTGCCATCAGGGTGATTTAGTTTGAATGTAGAAAAAAAAAAAAAAAAACTTCATGTGGATTTTTTGTGTAACTACCCTGTGAAATATCAATAATCCTTTTTACCATCAATGACATCGTTTTTCTTTTGGCAAAAATATGTTGAATAAGAGCGCAATACATAATTAAAATTTATCTTTCACAATAGAATGAGTTAATTTTATTATGCATTTGCAATATAAATATGGTTTTAGGTAAATAGTTAAAGTTTTCTTTAATCAAAACGACGTCGTCTTGGTTTAAGATGTTTTGGAGGGAAAACTTTTAATCAGAACGCAACACCTCATAATTTTTGTTCTCTTGGACTTCTCTTTTAATAGGATATATATTGATGAATGATTGATTTTTTTTACCATCAATGACATCGTTTTTCTTTTGGCAAAAATATGTTGAATAAGAGCACAATACATAATTAAAATTTATCTTTCACAATAGAATGAGTTAATTTTATTATGCATTTACAATATAAATATGTTTTTAGGTATATAGTTAAAGTTTTCTTTAATCAAAACGACGTCGTTTTGGTTTAAAATGTTTTGGAGGAAAAATTTTTAATCAAAACATGACACCTCAGTATTTTTGTTTTCTTAGACTTCTCTTTTAATAGGTTATATATTGATAAAACTTTCGAATGACACTAAAGCCATGTTTTAGAGTGTGGTCACATGGCGAGCTCACGCATGTAATATTACAAATTTTCAATTCACTAGTTCTATAGATTTCTTTTATAGTTTATAAATATATGGTATTGAAAGAAGTAGCCTTCAAGGCTTAGCCTTACGAAACATTTTTATGGGAGTGGGATGAAGAGATGACCTTATGGAATATAACCTGTTGGCTTGTTTGCTTGGTTTACGTAAAGGCCAAAGAGTTGGGTCTTCATAATTGTGTGGTACAAACTAATAATGTTACAGTTGCAGGCCTTTCGAATGGTTCTACAAAGTTGCCACATCCATTGCAGCATTTGGGAGAAGATGTCAGTATTAATTGTGTAAGTGTCTGTAATTGTAGAATTGAAAAAGTTGCTAAAGTTATTGTAGAGCACGTACACAAGCTAGCAAAAACTAGTCTCCTATAGATTGTAATGTTAGGGTTGTCATCAATAATATCAGTATTTCTTTTATATATATATATATATATATATATATATATATATATATATATATATATATATATAAGACCTATTGGAAGAAATTTGGAAGAGAGTAAAATGTGAGACACGGAGTACTATTTTTTTTCTTTTTTTTTTTTGGTGACTGAATATTGGAGAGAAGTGATAAAACTAAAACTAAAATAATCCAACTCTTCGGCCGCCGTTTCTCAGCAACAACGACAATATTTGTCCAGGTGCTATTTTTTGCAGTTCAGAAATTACTCACTTACAGTTCGTTTTGGATAATTTTTCTCCCGAACTCTTTCTTCTTCCCCTTTCTTCTTCTTCTTTCTCATTTTCCGACCATGCATGTTCTGTGTACCCGACCCAAGTAATAATGAAAAATCAGGTACATCTGGTCTTTTCTTTTTTCTCCCTTGAACTTACAGTAATGAATATATATAACTACTCTATTACAATAACCAAAATAGAAATTAAAATAATTCAATTAAATAAATTATACCAAATCAATTTGTCCTTTTAACCTACATTAAATATTATATATAAATATTCTATTAAAATAAATATTCGAATAGACATTGTAATAAATTCAATTAAATAAATTATATTTTATTCATTTGTCCATTTAACCTACATTAAATATTATATATAACTATTCTATTAAAATACAAATTCAAATATAAATTAAAATAAATTCAATTAAATTAATTATACCTTATTAATTTGTCCATTTAACCTACATTAAATATCATATATAACTATTTCATTAAATAAAGATTTAAATATAAATTTAAATAAATTAATTATACATATTAAATTTCTCCATTTTAATGGAATTTAATTAAATTAAATACAAATATAATTAAATTTTTCCCTTTCTATAATGATTCAAATATAAATTAATACAAATCTAATTAAATTAATTAAAACTAATAACACAAAATTTAACAACTAATTACATTAGTTATAAACAAATTTCACTAAAGTAATTATAACAAAAAATATTACAACAAAAAATTTAAAAAAAAAACAAAAAAATGAAAAAAAAATTGTCGGTCACTGTTCACAGATTGGCCGGTCTCTGACCAGGCCAATCCTTTACCCTTGGCCGGTGAGAAATCCGGCCAAGGGTCTCGGGCTGGCCGCCAGTCGGGTCGACCAGCCTGGGGGCAGTTTTCTTTTTCTTTTTAAAAAATAGATTTGGTAAAAAAATCTTACCCGTATCGATGGTGAGCTTTCTCGATGTTGTTTGCCGCGTTCTGCCATTTTTAGAGTTCAATTTTTACTAGATCTAGATTTCAAGTTTGAAAAAAAAAAAAAGGAAGAAGAAGAAGAAAAAGAATGAAAGAGGAGGAAGAAGAAATAAGAAAGGAGAAGAAGAAAGGGGGAATAGAAAGGGTTTAAGGGCAAAATTGTCTAAAATAAACTATAAATGAGTAATTTTATAACTACAAAAATCAATTCAGTATTTGTCCCACCAAATTTGTATGCTCAACATACTTACACTAAATTATAATTTAGTCCCTACTAATTTTTATATTACACTAACACCTTCCAATTCATGACATCGAACCTATGGAACTTTATGTCAGTCATGCTTTTAAAGGATAAAGTATAATTATGTTAAAACTGAAGGTTCAATGTGTAATTTTTATTTTAATTGTTCTTTTTTTTTGAGATAAAAGAAACTCTCATTAACTTTGTTGGAATACGTCCAACCACTATTGATAGAGAATTACAATCACTAACATATTACAATCGATTAAAATTCTAAAACTTAGAATCAACCGATCTTCACTGCGGATGACTAAGTCACAAACTCTTCCATAGCATCCGCAAAATACTTGCTGAAAGTATCACGTACCAAAGAATAACTCCGATCTTGAATACTTCATTTATCATCAGATGAAAGCCCACAAAAGTAGATATAAAACATTGGTCTACTTTGACTGTAAATCCTCGAACATAAACCATGACTATGAACCGTGACAATAAAATCATAGACAAATGATAGACTAAAGATCACACACTACTAAATTAAAATCAATAGAACGAGATCTATTGAGAAACTACTAATACATCAAGATACTAATAATACAAGGCCAACAAAATCAAAGATATACCGATGGCTAAATTTATTCAATTAAAAAACTAAAAAAAAAAGAGAGACAATTATCTCCCACATCCTCCCACGGAAGGGAAGATGGGGAAGAAAATTAAACGGGAGATAAAAAGAGACAAGAAAAAGAGAGAATAATTACCCAATTTGTCAATTAATGAAGGGAATGAGATGGAGATAGCGTCAAAGGAATTAAGAAACAATAAAATAAATCTCCTAGTTTTGAAGGCCCTTTAATTTAATTGTTCTTAGGTTAAGTAGCTTATGAATTCACTGTTAACGGATCAATAGAAGATATATGGAAAATTTTCTTTCCGAGTTTCTTTGCTCTGAATTTCCCTTGATTATTTTTCGGACAATAATCATATTATATTAAAAAACAAATAAAACATATACAATATTGTACAAGAGTTGTATAAAGATAGTTAAATTTAGCCATGAGAGAAAAGCAAGAGTCTCTATGAATAATGCTAGATCTAACTAATTTTACCAATTAAATTGAAAAATAATTTACCATTTAAAAGTATAAGATTAACCTTTTAATACAGAGATTTTGAAGATCTAGCTTACACTCAATTCATGCTAGATCTAACTAATTTTACCAATTAAATTGAAAAATAATTTACCATTTAAAAGTACAAGATGAACCTTTTAATACAGAGATTTTGAAGATCTAACTTACACTCAATTCTTAAACTCTTAACGCCTACAAAACTAGATCAATAGCAAAACTGTCTATTATCCTCTTCTTCATCTTCTGCAAATCCGCCTAAAATTCATCAAAAAATTCGTCGAAAAATGTTCCGTATTCAATCGAATCCGTAGACGAGAATTTACACCTAATATATCTAAAATATACCCCCCCCCCCCCAAAAAAAAAAAATTATAATCATAATCATACCTATAAATTCTGAAATATTTTTCTTTTACACTTTATCAAGGGCCCATTTGGTCAGATTACATGCTTCTATTTCTCGAAAAGAACTTTCGAAATTTCTCGGCCCAACTAGAGCCCAATAATCTCTCTAGGGCTTTACTTTAAACCTCGCTATATTTTCCTGAAAAACCTCTATAAATTAACCTGCATACTCAAACCCAAGCCTTCTCCACCAGAAGCTGAACTTCGGCGGAACTTCTCAGGTACTTTCAGCTCTTATTCCCTTGCTATAGGTTGCTATAGTCTTTTCGATGATTATGTTGCTAGTTTATTCAAGTCCTGTTCTGCTTCCTTTGTTCCTCCAGTGCTTAATCGTTGTTCCATTGTGTCCTTGCTGATTACTTTTTGATAGTTAGGTTTTGATTTTTGAGGGTTTGGGAATGAGTTTTGTTTCGAGGTTAAATCCTTTGTAGAAGAATAATTAGATCCGCTTTCCAATGCCTCTAATGACGATTAAAACAAAAACTTTCGTTCTTCTGAGAATTACTCGTGCGGAAGAATTTTGGAGACCTGAACTGAAGAGGCTAGTCTTAATAATTTCTATTGTTTAAAAGTTTGCTGCTCGTAAAGATTTTTTCTAGCTTTTTGTGTATTCAGGCTGAATAAATATGGATTATAGAGTTCAACTCTCTTTGAATCTTGTAGAATGTTTTAACTGCAAAACCCTTCCCTCATAATCTGAAGCTTTTTATTGGGCCATAGCTTAATAGGATTGAATCTAGGATATCTACTTTCATAAGTGTTCCCCTAGTGATGTAAAATAGGATTAGAAAGTTAGTTTACTAGTGTTTTCTTGCTTTTGTTCTCTGATGATGATCAGTTTGAAAACTTTCGTTCTTCCGAGAGCATACATGCGGAAAGTTTTTGGAGACCTGAACTGAAGTACATCTCTGTATTTGATGTGCTGAACAAAATATACATGTCTGTTCTGATTTTGGTTTATTTTATTTTGTATTAGGCTTTTTATCCTTTTATGTGTGCACTTAGCTCTAGATTTTCATTCCTCTGGTTCATTCTTCTGGTCATGTTCCTCTGTGATGCACAAACAAGATGACGAGTCTGAAATCCATTCTTATGCATGAGGACAATCGAGGCATTTGTCTGAGAGGAGCTACTGGCCGTAATTACTTGAAAACGGCTGCATGTTATGGTTACTTTATATGCATTTAGTGTTGCTGTTTACCTGTCGAATCTTTTTGTATCTGAAATTTGATTTTGTTTCTTGGGCTTACCCTTTCTAGTAGTCTAACTCAAGTTATTGGGTAATTAGGGTTGATGGACATGTCTAGGAGTCGTTTCTTCTATTGCCACGTGTTTTGGAGATCCCGTGCATTGACACTGTGAGTTTTCATAAATGACCCTTTATCTTACTTTGTCCCCTTCCTTAAAGGACAATCATGGTTATTGTCCTTAGGCTGTGAGGATATGGGCCATTTTTCCAGTATTAAAGATTTTCATTGTCTCTGATGATGTTTCCATAAACTTTCGCTCTTCCCAGACTTGTTACAATGATGAAAATATATGGATATCTAAGCTGAAGAAAACCATTGAAAATCTTTCAATCAGGGACTAATGATTGAAAATTCTTATAGGATGGTAGAGGGTTCAAACTTTCCCATGGTTGTATATTTGAAAAGAAACTTTGAATTTGTTTTGATCTTGTTCCAAGGGTGGCTGGTTATCACTGTCAACTGAGAAAATAATGTTTATCTTAAGATAAAATTTGGGTCTAATGCTTACAAATGTACTTGCATTGTAGTTTAAAATTGCAACTTTTATGTTATGTACTTGCTGCTGTTTTTATTGATTTAGCTTTTTGTTTGCTTTACAATAAGAGTTTAATTGATCATAGAATATCTCCTTTTTCATGTCGACTGAACTAACATCTTATTTTGGCAGTTGCGCGCTTTTTTGGAATCTGTCAGAAAAAGACTAAAGTGAGATCCTCTGTCGAAAATGAGGTAATTAATAATTTATCTCCATTTGTTATTCACACCCATTCAATCCTTTTATAGCCATTTATATTTCATAATTAAATTGTACTCTGATACTAATAATTTTCTTCATCTTTTCTATTTCAGCCGACCAATGGAAGAGGATGTAAGTTGTGCCTCCTAACTTTTTGATTGCATTTAAGTCTCCTTTTTGACTGCATGCTCTGCAGAAGCTTTGTTGAAATTTTAAATTTTTTCTTATTTTCTGCATAGGAAATGCATTTAAATTTTGGCAGGGCCATATTCTATGTGTGAAATTAATTCATTCTCAAAGCAGAATTACTTCCTGAAAAAGCTTAGTACTATCTGGGTATTCTGAGTAACTTGTGGTCTACTTTGACGTGTATATGGTTAAACCAATGGATATTTGGATAGCATGAGCTCTTAATTGTTAAAACCATTGGCTGTGCTAATTATCCGCAACCGTATATTCCTGTGAATTTGTCATGTCAAAGTAAATACTCAAAACTGTTTCTACATGTGCAGGCAGTGAAGACTGAAGAGGAAGAATTCAGTACTGGGCCTCTTAATATTTTGATGATGAGCGTGAAGAACAACACGCAGGTATTGTTGCTGTTTTCATACTTTTTCATTCTCCTTTTGCTATTTGTTGTGTGCTCTCCTTGAATGATATCTGTTTAGCATATTGTGCAGCATTAAAATAAGTTAAGTTGCTAATTCCTTCTTTCTTCAGGTGCTGATTAACTGCCGGAACAACAGAAAGCTTCTTGGCCGTGTGAGGGCATTTGACAGGCATTGCAATATGGTACTTGAGAATGTGAGGGAGCTCTGGACTGAGGTGGGTTTCATTCCATTCTATATTTCATGGATGCTAGTTTCATTTTGTGGTTTTCTTATGGAGTGTGGTGTTCACTTAGCCCTCAATTAAAAAATGTGAAATTCGTTGCCTTGCAGGTGCCTAAGACAGGGAAAGGGAAGAAGAAAGCAATGGAAGTGAACAAGGACAGGTTCATCAGCAAGATGTTCCTCCGTGGGGATTCTGTTATCATTGTTCTGCGCAATCCCAAGTGAAATGAGTGTTATATCTGGCAGCTTGATATCACTTTTTGTTTGTAAGATGCAATCCTATGCACAGATGACCTTGCCATATTTGCAGTTTTATGAGTGTCGGGATTTAACTTTTGGATGTAATTCGCTCTTTTAACTTGTTGCTGGTTGTAATTGAGGTAGTTTTGTTGACAGCATAATCATAGATATTCCAGATTGTAAATTGAATGATCTCCTATCTATCAGTTTAGTGAACCCGTTTGGGTAAGTTTCTATACGCTAAACGTCATTAAAATTTGTGCATCATAATTCATAAGTGCTCCCGAATCGTTTTCAACAGCCTATTTGTAAGTTCACAGTCGTTCAAGTTTTTGTGCAGTAGACTATGGTTCACCGTGAACATTTTGGTTTTAAATTTTTTTTCCCTTAAAAAAAGCTTCCTAGAGAAATTAACGTGTATGGTAAAGATGGACCGTAACGAAATTTGAATTGTATGAATGAACTACATACAACCCTTATAATTATTTTTTTTTCCGGCTCATGGAGTCACCAATAAACACAGAATGTGAGTACCCGGTCTCAAAATCAAACATCAAAGTCCATCTTGTAACCTTTTATTATAGATCAAGGAAAACGTAGCAAATGAAATTGATTTCTGTCTTACGCACTTTTGTAATTACGAAGTATTTTTAACTTTGTGAACGAGTGCACACCCTAGCATCCTTGTATACTTTCCCAGGTCTACAAAAGTAACCCTTCTGAGGAGCACAATGAGCATCTTGAGAGCAAATGCACAAACCTTCCAAAGCACAACCAGGTTTCATTGTAGTAATCCCATCTTTCAGTCCAAGAATTTGGTCACTCCATTCACTTGAAAACAGACCTAATGGATCATACAATTGCTTGACCTTCAAAAACTCGTTGACCTTCTTATACTTGTTGATTGCACCCACAAAAGCCAAATTCCTATTTTTGCCCCAATGTGGTAGCCCGTCATACTTGAAAAATGCCATTTGCTCAATCTCTTCAATAAAATCTTCATACAGTCTTGGTGCCATCGGATCTTTGCTTCTATAATATGTGATGTCAAAGTCCAAACCATCTTCTTCTTTGCCTAAGTAAGCACTAGAAGATGTGACATATCTCATGAGGAAACCGTTATAAAGGTCCACTCCACACAATGCCATAGGGTTTAGGGACACAAGCTTTTGAACATCTTGAATGAAGTCCTTGACTTTGGATAAGCTAATGCTTACAGCAGTTTGGAAATAGTATAAGCCCTTGATTCTTGGATCCCATGGGCATGCAGTGATTAATCCATCTTGTGGGCTATCAAGGCAGGTACCAGAAGATTGTAGTCTATTGTTGTATCCCACCACAGGGTATTTATTAAAGATTGAACCTGTTAAATCAAGAATATGAAGATTTAATTTGGCTTATAAAATTAGAGTTGAGGACAAATATGGAAGCTGAAAATCGAATTTGGTTTGACCAAGAAGAAATACCATCATTTGTCAACCCAAATCTTGAAGTTTCCAGCAGAGATGTGGTTATAGCTCCATTGGCACATCTGCCAACAGCATCACGAAGGGATTCCTCCGTCTCCTCTACCAACAAAATTGGGGGGAAACAAAAGACCGAATTAATCAGCTCAATGTTACGACACGCCAGTAAGAGAATAAAATTTCTCTGAATGAATTCACACGTCTCTAATAAGAATGTAACACGAAACTAACCTGTGCTCCTTAGCAATGCCACGACGAGTGAAGGCGTAGAGCGAAATCCCATGGCGTCATAGAAACCATCACCTTTGGTATCGGTGGGAACTCTATCATCTAGTCGATATTGGACCTTACGTTGGCTAGGATACCATTGGAAGTCGGCAAATTCATGTTGTCTCCCAAAAGTTGTGACTTGTTCCCCTAAATCTGAATCATTCCTCGCTACATAAGTTAATGATCTCTTGAACATCGGCTCAAGTTGTAGAGTAACCTGTATGAAAATGGACAATCACCCAAACTAAAAGTGAAAATTCAATCTGAACAATAATTTTGAGATAGAGATAGTATAATTTAGTGTTCAATTTGATCCCCCGAAAATTTTCATTTAAACGAATCATCAAATGGGGGAACAATCAATCACAAGCAATTGAAGTCAAAATTCCTTTCAGTCATAGTCACACACATCACATTTTATTTTATTTTTTTGAGGATAATGGTCTCAACCGTTATAAGTTATGCTCAAATGAATGAACATTGAGTGATAATCAGTTTGAAGGTGCCGTACTCCACATAAAAACAAACTAAAGCATGTTGAAATCAATAATTATTGAGGGATAATCACTTCAGAAGTGACGTACGTAAAGCTTAGCAAGATCAGCAATTTTATGCACTGCTGCATAAAATGCCGAACAATCAATATCACTTCCTTGCCTGAGTTGCCTCTGAAGTTAGAGGCTGATTTTTCATTTTTAGAGCATAAAATGCTTTGGAAAATTTCAAAGTATATAAATTGATAACCATCAAGCTATTGGAGTATAGGTTTAATTTCTTTGAATAATTAATTTGTTTTCTTCTTCTTCTTCTTTTTTTTTTTTTTGGTACTCCTAAAGTGAACCTCTAAAACTAATTACAAAATAAACAGTCTTTATAATATCACGATAAAATCAAAGTTCAAACCTAGCAACCATATCAAAATAAATAAATATACCTGTGAAATAACACCAAGAACTCCAAGTGAAACTCGAGCAGCATCAAGCTCAAGATCAGTTCCATTTCTTAGTGTCCGAACTTTTGCATAACCTTCATTGGAACTAGCCGGAGTTACAATCCTCAATTGAACCACATAATCATGAACCGCACTTCCAACACCCCAAAGAGTGCTTCCATGAGAACCCGTTCCCAAAATTCCACCCACGGTTAAACCCCACCAATACGGGCTATAAGGCAGAGTTAGCCCTGATTTTGCACACACATTGATCAGCTGCCTCAACGTCATTCCCGGTTCAACCGTTATCGTCATGGCCGATTCGTCCAGACTCACAGTCCGGTTCAGGAACTTGGTGCTTATAACCAACCCGTTTTCGCCGTCCGGGCACATGAGTTTTGGGATACTGTGTGATGTTGTGGTTGCCACCTTCATTTTCCTCTTCAGGAAAGTTGCATTTGCTACGATTGATACGAGTTCTTCTTCTGTTTTTGGGTACATTGCTTGAGATGCACGGCATACGGCTCGATCGGGAAATGACCCGTAAGTATTTGTGACTGTACAATTTGTGTTGGAAGATGATGATGAACATTTTATGTGTTCTTCCGGAGGAGTGCAACGTACCAAAGAGATTATTGTTAGGGAAATCCAAAATGCTAACAATTTGAAGCAATGAAATCCCTTTTGAGAATTCATCTCAATCATAATAGTAGTAATAATACGGATTAATGTTTGAGTAGGTAATTTCTTGATTGAAGGGCATGAACATAGAGTAGTAGATTTGAATGCACTCCATTATATATATAAAGTACAGTCTATCATGCAATGTTATTATATACTATGAGTTGGAAGGACACATAAGAATACCATCACTTAAGCCTTGTAATAGTCCAGACGTAAAGGTTGCATGTAGTTAGTCTATGTCGGATTAATGAATTTAATCAAACAAATTAAAGAATGACGTGCAATAAGCTTATTTTCCAAACCTGCATTTTTTCCTACACATCAACATCTCCTTTTACTTTGATTTTAAGAAATTGTTGTTGAATCTATATATGTAGCTAGTGTAACATTAGAATTACTAAATCACGTATAAAATTGCCATTTTACGTACTTGTGCTTAGTTGTGACACCTGCCGATTGTATAATTAATTTGCTGGTTTATACATTTTAAAAGCTTCCTCCGATTGCCATACATTTAGCTTAATTAGGTAGTATACTATTTGCTGGTTTAAAAAGGTTCCTTTCGATGATTTTGCACGGCTCAGGAGTCCAAAACTCATATCCATGTGGTGACGGTTGTTAAGAAAAACTAACGATTTTGGACCGGGAAAAAAAAACGGAGAAAGAAGAAGCTTAAGATAGAGTCTACTGGATTAAAATGTCAGTTTTTTTTTTTGTTTTTTTTTTTTTTGTTTCTCTTTTTCTCTTTTCCTTACTTTCTGCAGCAGCCAATTAAAAAGGATTTTGCTGTCAAATATAATAAACTAATGAATAATATTATGTTTATAAGGTGTTATTCAAACTATATGTTGTAAATAAAATTATTGAATGTGTCAAATCAATGAGAATGCGATATCGAGATATCAGAGAAGATCGATCCTTTCCGAAAGCAAGCCTATCTCAAGATTAGATTATTCTCACTCGACTGCAAAGGTCGTAGTGCTACAATCACAACTCATTTTTGTAGATTATATGTTATATATCGATCCTTATATAATAAATGTAATAATTGTTACGAAATTGGAAAAACTCACTGTGAAAGAATCAATCCGAGTTGTTTTCTGTGAATTACTAATAACACGTGTGTTATTTAAATTAGGACTTAAACCAATTATTTTTGTTATCCCAAATTTTGGGTCAAATCCCGTCCTATAATTTTATAACAAAATAAAAACAGTGTCATACTGTCATGAAATATTTTTATAATTTTTTTGTCAATTAAAAATGCCTACTATGTGAAACTTATGATAAAATCAAAATGTTTTATATTAAGAATCAGAATGAGTAATTTTTGTAAAGTACTGGAAGGACTGTTTTAGCTTGCATGGTCTCCATGTGGGCATTAATAGCTTTTCAGACAAACTTAAGGCTGAAGTAGTATTAATTAGCAGAACCTATAGGATTCTGGAAGGTGGCTAGTTATACAGTAAGCAGTTAACCATATTAATATTTGTTGATTTCGCATTTTTTGAACTTAATGATGAATAATGCAATTTCTGTTCCTCTCCTAAAATTCTCTCTTCCCTTCTAGAAACTGGAATTTCCTCCCCTTCCTAACAAACAGCCCAACGCGTTATCTTTGTTAAAAGCCCAATCAGATTCAACAACAACGAAAGGTTAAGAAATTTTAAGGCCAAGAACGTTGCAAATTGTATCCTTTTTGGGTACAAAAAAGGCAAAAGCCTAAAACTAAATAAGTATTTTTTGGAGATAAACAACCCCTATAATATCATGCACATTGTATAATTAGCCTGTTCTATTTTCAGTTTACTACTGGTTTAAATCTTTTCTCAACGGGGTAAAAATAAGAGGATCCAAACACATGCGCACGCACTTTGATCTCCTCCTCGCATGTATCATGATGTCAACCTCCATCATCATTCTCTCATAAAATCTGAAATTTAAACAAAGGAAGTCGTGAGAAAGAGGAAGGCCGAAGAAAAGAAAGTAGGGAAGAAGAAAAGGTAGAAGAAATCAAAGTAAACTGGGATGTTATTGATAGAATTCATAAATAAAAGGGAACAGTTACAGTTGTTTCCAGTTGAACTAGGCTATAAATTACTCAACGGGAATATTATAAGTTATTGAGGGAGCATTTTATTTATTTATTAAAAACAACAAGTTGATATAGTATCATGAGACAAGATTTGGTTCCCTCTTAATTTGTTTAATTGCCAACACCAAATCAGAATTTTGTCTGGCGGATACGATCCTCTTCTATAATCTATACCACCAAGCTCTTCCTCTTCTTGTATTATACACATTCAATACATAGATGTAATCAAACATCTTCATCCTCTCTTTTTTTTTTTTTTTAAAAAAAAAAAACACCTCAAAATTTCTATCAAACACCTTGGAATGACAAATCATCAAACGAAATCCCACAAGGGATTTTCGAAAATTGTGGTAATAACAACAAGTTATAACTTGATTTGTTTTGCAGCGTTGTTGTTGGTGGTGGAAGTGAAGAGTAGCCCTCCAGGAGATCCCATCAAATGTTATTCATCTGGAAACACAGATTGCACGATCACAAACGCTTATGCCACTTTCCCGGATCGATCCATTTGCCGTGCACCCCAAGTTTTCTATCCTTCAACGGAAGAAGAGCTGATTTCCGTAATAGCAAATGCAACTTCCCAGAAGAAGAAGATGAAAATCGCAACCTCAACCTCACACAGCGTCCCTAAACTGTCCTGCCCAGATGGTGAAGACGATGTTCTCATAAGCACAAAGTACTTAAACAAGACAGCGAGAATCGACCCCGTGGCGATGACTATAACGGTGGAGTCCGGGATGATTTTGAGGGATTTGATTAATGTGAGCGCAACGGCCGGGCTGGCCATACCTCACGTTCCGTATTGGTGGGGTTTGACCGTGGGTGGAATTTTGGGTACCGGAAGCCATGGAAGTTCTTTGTGGGGTCTAGGGAGTTGTGTTCATGATTATGTGATCGGATTGAGGATTGTTTCGCCGGCCGGAGCCGATGAAGGTTATGCAAAAGTGAGGACATTGGAGAAAGGTGACCCGGAGCTTGATGCGGTTAAAGTCTCTCTTGGTGTTCTTGGGGTCATTTCTCAGGTACGTACGTAGGAACTTACATTTTATTGAAGTTTGGCCAACTCCAGAGTTAGTAATCCTAATTGACGTGACAATATCATAGAAAAAAGCCGATTAATAGAACTAATACATTTAGCTGATTGTAAAGAAAGAACTGAGTATGCATTTGTATCAGTACTTGCGAGATGCGTACTATATTTTTAGAGAGGCTATTTTCTCTGTTTTAAAACGATTGTCTTGTTTATTGCACTGTAAAAAATTTGATAATCGTTTTTAAATGAAAAGAGTAAAAACGAACATAAACTTTTTAAATGGATGTAAGTTGCAACTTAAAAAAACTTACATCCATTTAGATTTCTTAAAAAAAATCTGAATGTGAAGTATTTTTCTTTTATAATGTAGTTGGCAGGTGACATTTTTTTTATAATGATTTCAATTTAATAATGTATTTGGCAGGTGACATTACGATTGGAGCCATTATTCAAGAGGTCTATAAGTTATGTAGGGAAGAACGATTCGGACATAGAAGATCAGGTGTCCACGTTCGGAAAGGAACATGAATTTGGGGACATAATGTGGCTTCCAAGTCAAAATAAGGTTGTTTACCGGATTGATGACCGGGTTTCACCCGACACTCCTGGAAATGGTCTCTTTGATTTTTTGGGGTTTCGTTCCATCCCTTTACACCATATACTGTATCCACGAACTCAAGGTTTGACCTTCCCATAATCATACCATATTCTCTGCTCAATTACTAGTAGCCCTTTTCTGCCTTCATTAGTTGATTAATTAAATAATGTTCTTTTTACTGTTTCACTTTGTTACAAAAATAAAATGGTTGGATCAGAGGAAAGCGAAGAATCCGCAGGACTTTCTGCAGGGAAATGCGCTGCATATGGTGGTGGTTTGACCCAAAACGGTAAATCTTCTTTTTAACCTTCATTAATTCCCAAGTGGAGGTAAAAAAATTTCTTAAGATTAAACAACATTTTTGGTAGATTAAAAAACATTGATAACGTGTTTTTGCAAACTCCCCCTTAAAATCGAGAAATTATTGAGTGTAACTGCTATACCACTTAAGATTGTGTAACCAGACACAATAAATAAAGTAAAGTAGTAATTTTAGGAGAAAATAGATAATTTATACATAAGTTATAGCATCAAAAACAAGAATATAACAGTTATACTCAATAATTTTTTCTCAAAATCTCGTTTAAGCTGTATCCATCATAGTTAGCGACTAGTATCAAATGTTAAGAGGGTTTAGAGCAAAATCAATCCGAGCAATACATTTCGTAGTGGCCAAAGAAAAAATAAAAAGTAAAAAAAAGTCCGAATTCTCTATTAGGATACTTCTAGCCAATATAACTCCAAATCCCGAAAAGTTTCATCAATTCCCTAGAGGCACATGCACATTAATTTGATTTCAACGTAATTAACCACTTCATTAATTAAATTCATTTGTTATAGTAGCATTAACTTCTGCCGGAACAAAAATGTTGAAGATCTATATTTGGTTTTCAAGGTTATGCAAGCCGTGATTCAGGAAAATGCGAAATTGCCCAAAGCAGGTACCACATGGCAATGGAATTGGCATACGGGTTAACGAACGATGGTATTTTTATCTACAATTTAATAATTACATTATATATACGTAATAATTAATTGAGTTTCTCCAACTTGTAATTTGTTTACCTTTTCTTTCTTTCTTTTTTTGTCCCATCCTTATAGGCACCTCATTCACTGGCTATCCTGTAGTAGGGTATAATAATCGCCTCCAATCATCCGGGTTATGTTTTGATAGCCCGGAGGATGATTTACAAACTGCATGCAACTGGGATCCCAGAATTAAGGGTTTCTTCTTCTTTGAGATTGGAATTAGCATTAGTTTATCCAACGCCAAAAACTTCATTCAAGATGTGAAAAAGCTTGTGGCTTTGCAACCTGAGGCATTTTGTGGTATAGACATTTATACTGGTATCTTAATGAGATATGTTAAAGGATCAAGTGCTTACTTGGGAAAAGATGAAGATTCTTTGGAGTTTGATATTATTTATTACAGAAGCAAAGACCCAATGACCCCAAGATTACATCAAGATTTCTATGAAGAGCTTGTGCAAATTGCATTATTCCAATATGGAGGAGTACCACATTGGGGTAAGAATAACAACATGGCTTTTGCGGGAGCAATCAACAAGTACAAGAATTCAAGTGCTTTTTTGAAGGTGAAACAATTGTTTGATCCTTTGGGGCTGTTTTCCAATGAGTGGACTGACCAAATTCTTGGATTGAAAGATGGAATAAACAGTATGAAGGAAGGTTGTGCTTTGGAAGGATTGTGCATTTGCGAAGAAGACATTCATTGTGCTCCAAAGAAGGGTTACTTTTGTCGACCAGGAAAAATTTACAAAAATGCAAGGGTTTGTGCGCCTTCACTGTCAAATGAAATTGCATATGTTTAGTAATCAATTACAGCCAATTGCCTAATTATGGTTGAATCAATATGGTAAAAAGAAAATAGCTGAGGTACTGCGACTATTATGATGTAGATTTATTATGGAACTTATAAAGGAGAATGGGATGGCTTTTCTGCTGAAGCAAGTTGGGGGAGATGATGTTTGCAGATTAATGATTTGTAAATGTGTTGTTCTTTCTCTATTGTTGTCTTGCAATATATATTTGTATCATTAACTCTTGATAGATATGTTTTTACGAGATAAAAGATTTACAACTAAAATTTATAAATATCACTAATTTGTGTTTATAAAGATAGATAAAAAGAAACATATTACCAATCACATTGAAAATTTATTGGTTTAAAAATTCGAAGGAATCATATTGACAATTGATAAGTGATATTTGTATGTACAGATGCAATTTATTTAAAGATAAATCTAGGATGAAGAAAATCTGCAGACTCTAGCTTCCTTGTAAATTCTTCCAGGCCTACAAAAGTAGCCTGATTCAGGGGCACAATGGATATCTTGGGAACATATACAAAGGCCTTCTAAAGCACACCCATTCCTAACTATACTAATTCCATCTTTCAGTCCAAGAATTTGGTCTGTCCACTCACTTGAAAACAGCCCATCAGGATCATATTCATTTTTAACCTTCAAGAATTCATCAGCTTTGGTATATTTCTCAATGGCCCCTATGAAAGCAACATTCCTATTCTTCCCCCAATGTGGCAATGCTCCATATTTAAACATAGCCATTTGCTCAATCTCTTCTAAAACATCTTCATAAAGCCTAGGCTTAGTTGGATCCTTGCTTCTGTAATAAGTGATATCAAAGTCCAATCCATCTTCTTGTTTCCCCAAGTAAGCACTTGAAGTTGTAACGTATCTCATTAGGATGCCGTTGTAGATGTTTATTCCACACAGTGCCTTTGGTTCCAGCTCCACAAGACTTTTAATGTCTTCAATAAAGCCCTTGACTTTTGAAAGGCTTATGCTGAATGATGTTTGGAAAAAAAATACACCTTCAACTCTAGGATCCCATGGGCATGCGGTGAACAATGCATCTTCAATGCCATTTAGGCAACTTCCCGATGCTTGGAGATGATTATGATACCCAACTATAGGATAGCCAGTGAATAGTATACCTACCAAGAAAAGAGGTGGATACAGTAAAAAATATATTTGCTATCAAAAGTGGTAGCTAGTATTCTTACTGGGAATATAATGTAGCAATTCTCGATGATGATGAAATCACTTTTTAACATTTACAAGATACAAATTTGAATAGATGAATATTAGTCATTTTATATCATTTTGTTACTTTGTAGACAAACATATATACGTACCATCATTGGTATAACCATAGGCAAGTGTTTTCAAAGCCAATGTATTTGCAGCTCCACTTATACATTTCCCATTGGCAGAACTGATAAGTTCTTGACCAACCTCTGAGTTTGCAAAGAAAAAATGAAATGAAAAAGAATAAATAAGTAAATCGATGAGAACTCAAAAAAAGAATACTTGTGTGCTAACAAATTTAAACCTGTGGTTCTAATTGCTGCAAGAAGAAGAGAAGGAGTAGATCGAAAACCAAAGAAATCATCAAGGCCCGTTCCTGATATATTGGTGGGAACTCGATCATCTAATCTATAAACCACCTTTTTCTGGCTGGGAAACCAACTAAAATCTGCAAATTCATGATCCTTCCCAAAGGTTAACGCTTCATCTCCCAAACCCGAATCGTTTTTTTCCATCAATGTTAGTGATCTTTTGAAGTTTGGTTGCAGCTTCAATGTAACCTACAAATTGCGAAACTTATCAAGAATATGAATTCAAATCCAATCAGGATCAATGCATGGTTGATCAAGCAAGCTAGCTAGTCAAATACTCCCCGTCCTGAAATTATTGGTGAATTTGTGATTTCAATTTTAACACAAATTGTACTAAAAATAAAATATGAAACTCGACGATCATTTTAAGACAGAGGGAGTAGTATTTGATATGCAAACCTGAGAAATAACACCAAGAACACCAAGCGAGACTTTGGCCGCATCAAGCTGAGGATCACCACTCTCGAGTGTCCTAACCTTAGCATAGCCTTCATCCGGCCCGGCCGGCGAAACTATTCGAAGCTGGACGACGGAATCATGTACGGCGCTGCCGGAACCCCACAAGGAGCTTCCATGAGCACCGGTTCCCAACATTCCACCCACAGTGACACCCAACCAGTAGGGTGCATAAGGCAAGGCCATCCCGGCCGCGGCCGCCTTACTAATCAAATCCCGGAGCATCATTCCACTCTGAACCGTCATTATCAACTCTGATTGATCCACACTAACCGTCTGATCCAGTAATTTGGTGCTAATTATGAGTCCGTTTTCGCCGCCGGGACACATTAACTTGGGAATACTGTGGGATGTTTTTGTTGCCACCTTCATTTTCATCTTCAGCATTGTTGCATTTGCTACAATTGAGATTAGCTCTTCCTCTGTGGTTGGATACGCAACTTCTGCTGCATGGCAAATGCTTCGATCCGGGAACGATCCGTATGCGTTTTCTATTGTGCAATCAAGGTTTCTATTTGAACATTTTACGGGATCAGGCGGAGGGCTACCATTAACTATGACATAAAAAATTGATAATATCATAAGGTATGATATTAGAGTTTTCATCACGACTATGAGTCACTTTATTTATTATTATTATTTTCTTTTGACCTCTTGTTCGTATAGCCACATTCCCCAACGGCGAATGTACTTTTTTATAGGTTGAAGAATGGATTCACATTCTGAGATTTGCTCGGCTCTGTTTCTTGTTGCTCCAGTACTCATCTTCATCACGATCACGATTTTCATTATTTTCATTTATTTATAATGCATGTTTTTGGGGTATACTGTGTGGGTGATGAAGGATTTTTTATATTTTAAGAAATTTTTGTTTTCTTTGATAACTGATACTCCCTCTGTCTTAAAATGATTGTATAGTTTGGATTTTCATTTTCAATTAGTAGAGTTTGAACTAAAACTGAAAATTTAATCTGAACAACATAGGAGAAATATTAATTCGTCCTTGCGTTCACACTTCCTGTACGTAACTACTCTTACACGTGAGAACTGAGATGAATTCTCCGGTTCCCCAAGCTTAATAACAAATTATAAAATTCTCTCTTCAAAAAAAAAAAAAAAGAAAGGAAACAAAAAAGTTAGCTAATCAAAATATATGAGACCTTTTTTCAGGTTAGGAGCATGTTATTAGAGTGTGTGTAAAGAAGTTACAAGGAGCAAAAACTCATATACGAAAATATACTCGATCATAGGATCAAAGTTCGGACCAAAAAATGCAAAACTTCCTGCGACTCAAATATGGTTTAATTATCGGATTTGGGATAACGTATGTATGATGATGGCAATTAATCCAAGTCTTCATTCTTTTTCATTACTAGTTGCGAGTTGTAAGTTGTGTAACGATTGCTGATTCTTTTTATGAATCTCAAGTTAGTAAACATGTTAGATTATAGTCTAACCGATAAGAAGAATTTCGAAGAGAAGAAAGTAAAACACGTACGAAATTAGGAAATGAGATATGGATCTCTTTTACTTCTTTTCATTCCTCATTTTCCTTGTAACATTAAGGTACTATTTATAATAGTGTTATATTTTTAAAAGGTCACTACTACTCTTGAGCTAATGCTAAAAATAAGGACATCAACGGCAGTGTGTCAAGTTGTAAACCGCCAACTAGTTTATCGATGTTATACACTACGTAACAATTAATATTGGACAAAAAGTTCAAATGAAATTGATGTATAGTTTTAATTTCTATCCAAACTTGATGAATTTGTTGATCCATTCATCATCATATATCCAAGGTGATCGGTTGACGTAAACATTGTACAGTCAAATCGATTAAATTTTTGGTGCTCATTAGTTTTTTTTCCTCTTTATTCTTTTTTGGGTTAAAATAAGGGTGAGTTAGGTTAGATTAGTCTCATTATGCATGCCTTCAAGTTGGAGGTGGCAAATTTTGACCCTTGGATATATTTTTTCCCCTTTCATTTCTATAGTATAATAATTCAAGTGCATTTTTTAAGGTGAAATGATTATTTGGGGTGGTTTTCTTTTCCAATGAGTGGGCTGACCAATTCGTGGATTGAAAGATGGAATTACCCCAAAGACGGAAGGTTGTCCCTTGGAAGGATTATTTATTTGCTAAGAAGACCCCATTGTTAAGGATTAATTACTTTTGTCGACCAGGAAAAATATACAAAAATGCAAGGGTGCAAACGTTAGTAATTAATTCCAATTACCAAGTTATGGTGGAATTAACATGGTAAAAACATTGTTCGGTTATTAATGTGACTATTATGATGGGGGATTTATCATGTACTATGTGTACTACTAAATAATTAAAAGAAAGCAAGGAATTTATAGAGGAGGATCATGGAGTGGCTTTTCTGATGAAGCAAAGTTGAGACACGAAAGATGAAGTTTGCGATTAATAACTCTGATGTCTGATGTTTTAATTCTCCATTGTTGTTTTGCAAATATATATGTGTATTATTACTCTTGATAAAGCTATTTTTACGAGATAAAAAACATTACAACTCGAGTATAGTAATATTTATTTATATTGAATATCTTTGATTTGCATTTGTTATTACAATAAAATTGACAATTATTTGTTTGAACTTTGAAATTCGAAAAATAATTGTTACAATCATTTGGCATCTAGATGCAATTCAGGAGTAAAAATCTAGGATGAAGAAAGTCGACAAACGTTTGCCTCCTTGTAAATTCTTCCAGGGCTACAAACGTAGCCTCCGCCACAATGGATATCTTGGGAACAAATACACAGGCCTTCTAAAGCACAACCATCCCTAATTATACTAATCCCATCTTTCAATCCAAGAATTTGGTCAGTCCATTCACTAGAAAACAGTCCATCTGGATCATATTCATTTTTAACGTTCAAGAATTCGTCAGCTTTGGCATATTTCTCTATGGCCCCT
Organism: Oldenlandia corymbosa var. corymbosa; assembly: GCA_949775105.1. Lineage (NCBI taxonomy): Eukaryota > Viridiplantae > Streptophyta > Magnoliopsida > Gentianales > Rubiaceae > Oldenlandia > Oldenlandia corymbosa. The sequence goes on along the minus strand of OX459119.1, from coordinate 35,315,087 downwards.
ATAAAAGCAACATTCCTATTCTTCCCCCAATGTGGCAATGCTCCATATTTAAACATTGCCATTTGCTCAATCTCTTCTATAACATCTTCATAAAGCCTAGGCTTAGTTGGATCTTTGCTTCTATAATAGGTGAGATCAAAGTCCAATCCATCTTCTTGTTTGCCCAGATAAGCACTTGAATTCGTAACGTATCTCATTAGGATGCCGTTGTAGATGTCTAGTCCACATAAAGCTTTAGGCACCAAATTGACAAGACTTTGAACATCTTCGATGAAGCCCTTGACTTTTGAGAGGCCTATGCTAAATGTTGTTTGGAAAAAGAATAAGCCTTTAACTCTAGGATCCCATGGACATGCTGTCAGCAATCCATCTTGAATGCCATTTAGGCAACTTCCTGATGCTTGGAGACGATTATGATATCCAACTATGGGATAACCCTTAAATAGTATACCTACCCAAGAAAAAATGAGGGAGAATTATTGGTGAACAAACATTTTTTTTCCCTTCTATTTTTAATTACGGTTCAACCTAGTTGATATATATTGCTAGAATTAAACATTTAACGGGGACTTTGCAATCTGTTCCAATTTATTTAATTATTTTTTTAATTGGTTTATACCGTCATGAGATAAGAACTTTTTTACTTTGAATTAGTTATTTAATACAATTCTCAAAATGCAAAGAAAGATGTGCGTACCATCATTCGTGTAACCATAGGCAAGTGTTGTCAAAGCCAATGTATTTGCACCTCCACTTATACATTTTCCATTGGCATCTCTGGTCAGTTCTTGAGCAACCTCTGAATTAAAAAAAAAATGAAAAAAATAATTAAAAGAAAATATAGTTGAGTTTTATGGTATTCACCACTATTTACAGGATCATGCATGTGATAACCCCAAAAAAGGAGTAATAATAAAAATATAAAATAAATAAAACAAATTAAAAATTGTGGCTAACATATTAATTAACCTGTTGTTCTAAGTGCTGCAAGAACAAGAGAAGAAGTAGATCGAAAACCAATGAAATCGTCAAGGCCCTTTCCGGATGTGTTGGTGGGAACTCGATCATCTATTCTATAAACCACCTTTTTCTGGCTTGGAAACCAATTGAAATCTGCAAATTCATGCGCTTTTCCAAAGGTCAACGCTTGATCTCCTAAATCCGAATCGTTCTTCTCCAAGAATGTAAGTGATCTCTTGAAGTTTGGTTGTAGCTTCAAAGTAATCTACAAATTGCCATTTGGAAAAATCAACATACATAATGTTATTCGCCATATATTTTATATACTCTATCTGTCTTAATATAATTGTCATGTTTAGATCTTCTGATCTAGTGCAATTTATATTGAAAAAAAGAATCGATATTTTGAGACAGAGAGAGAGTAGTACATCATAGACTTAAAAAAAGAAAAATTCAAACCAACCATGCATGGTGATGAAGCAAGCTAGTGAAATAATGAGAGAGATATAAATTTCGTTACCTGAGAAATAACACCAAGAACACCAAGGGAGACTTTGGCCGCATCAAGATCAGGATCACCAATCTCGAGCGTCCTAACCTTAACATAACCTTCATCCGCCCCGGCCGGCGAAATGATCCGAAGCCGGACAACGTAATCATGTACGGCGCTGCCGGAACCCCACAAAGAGCTTCCATGAGCACCGGTTCCCAACATTCCACCCACCGTAACACCCCACCAGTAGGGTGCATAAGGCAAGGCCATTCCGGCATCCGCTGCCTTACTAATCAAGTCCCGGAGCTCCATTCCGGGCTGAACCGTCATTGTCAAGCTCGATTGATTCACATTAAGGGTTTGGTTGAGGAACTTGGTGCTAATTATGAGTCCATTTTCGCCGTCGGGACACATTAGCTTTGGAATGCTGTGGGATGTCTTAGTTGCCGCCTTCATTTTTCTCTTCAACATTGTTGCATTTGCTACAATTGAGATCAGCTCTTCCTCTGTTGTTGGATAGGCTACTTCGGCTGCATGGCAAATGCTTCGATCCGGGAAGGTTCCGTAAGTGTTTTGTATTGTGCAATCCAGGTTTCTGTTTGAACATTTTATGGGATCAGCTGGAGGGCTACCATTTGCTATTGCAAACAATATTGATAATATCACAAGGTATGATATTAGGGTTTTCATCTTCTTGACTAGTAGTCTTTTTTTTTTTTTCTTTCTCTCTTTTTTTCTTTTAAACTCTCAAGGTTCTGATTAATGAAGGATTCCATATAGCAAATATTTATAGGTGGAAGTATATGCCTTCTACGCGCTGCTGCGATCAGCCGGCCCTTAATTTCCTTGTGGCTTGAGTACTCAACACTCATCATCGTCATCATCAAGATTTCTCAACTATGATTATTTTTATTTACTCATATATGTACATGTTTTTCAGGGCAATATTGTATGGGTTGTTGATATTTTTGTAATGTATTTTCTTTGATTATCATTTTTAATTCTTCCCTGCATTCACACTTATAAGGTCGTACGAACTTATTCCCGTGCGTAATTAAGTTCCTTTGAATTGAGAGAATTGAGATCATTTTTACTAAGTAAGCTTGATAAACTACATATATACGCTAGTCTGTCCCCAGAAAGAAGAGTTATGCTACCTAATAAATTGAAATGATCCTTATTTTTCCCGCACGAAAAGTATATACTAAAGCTTGTATCGAGTTACAAGGAGTAATAAAACCATTAATTTATTGGTAATATATAAATGTACTTGATGATAAGATTATATTTCGAGGCGAAAAATACAAATCTTCCTACGACTCAAATATGGGGAAATTTCTTTGATCTGATTTGGGATACTGTATATATTATAATCATATAGCAGTTTAAGCCTCCATTTTTAAAAATTACGAGTTGCGAGTTGTAAGTTGTGTAACGATTCTTAATTCTTTTTGGTGAATTTTCGAAAGTTATGTTTTCTGACTAAGACTTTTCATTTGCCAATAAATATGTGGATAACTGAATTTCAAATGAAAAATTCATGTTATTTTAGTTATTAGTTAAAAGAAAAATATTACTAGTTTTGACTTGTGAGTTGGCATTTCTATCTAAACTTGATAAATTTGTTGATCCATTCATAATCCAACGTGATTAGTTGACGTGGTCATTCTCAGTCAAATTCGATTATATTTTTCGTGTTTGTTAGGGTTTCTTTTGTTCTTGAAGAGAGGTGTTCGTTAAGTTTGATTACTCTCATATATGCCTTCAAGTTGTAGATATTCACATAGACCATGACTGGATGGGACGTTCGTTTTTTTCCCTTTCATTTTTTTAAGTACATACGTACTAGAATTCGAAAGAAAATGACCGTAAATGTAAAATTGTTAAATTTATCCATAAGATAGTAATAGTTGTCACATTCATTCTTCCATACCTAATGCAAAATTTTTAAGCTACTTAATACTTTATTGAAAATTCATGCACGTACGTAAACTAACAGCCGCCTCTTTCCCCTGCTAAGTCCAAAACTCAATGAAGGAAGAAAACACAAGCCGGCGGTTTGGATATTATTATTATTATTATTTAGCGAATTGCTCCTAAAGAACTATGAGTCTCAGACTCATATGATTCAGTTTATATATGCTCCAAGTCTTTGTTAAAAAGTATGGGCTTTCTTCGATAATGGAGAGAAAAGTCAGCTGAAAAGCTTCACCATAAGTGGAAGTAAATTAACCATGAAATCTAGACCAGGAGTTGTTCAATTCTTCCATTTTGCTTGACGAGGAATGTGAATTTTCAAATGTTTTATAAAAATAGTTACAAATTAAAATGGACACAGGATCTTCTGTGGCACTTTCTTGTACTAGTCACTGTGATACAATCTAATTATTTTTTATAAATTATATAATTGTGATAATACATATACTATTCACAATCTCTTTCGAATTTATATATTTTAGAACTAATGGTTAACTTTTTTGTGTTTAACAAAAGTGATCTATTAACATGATTGTGTTCTTTCTTCCTTTTTTTTTTTTTTTCATTTTTGGGTAAAAAGATTATGCTCTCTAGATTGGGGTATACTCCCTCCGTCCCATAATTATTGTCCACTTTGCCTAAAAAATTTTGTCCTAAAATTATTGTCCAATTTGACTTTTTATGTATCAAGTTACACATTTGTCCTTAGTAAAAAAAATTATTCATAAAATCTTAGTAGTTAAACAATTACTTATGTAGGGGTATATCCGGTTGTTTAAGGTAAAATATAGTTAAGTTTGACCAAAAATAAAATCTTTCATTTTAGTAAAATTGGACAATAATTATGGGACGGAGTGAGTATATGATATATATCTCACTAAGAGGATGTTACAAGAAGTCTATATTGTATGACGCAGATTGCCTCAATTCTATAGCCACATGCTTTAATTTGCACATCTTCAACTTCAATGAAATTCTTAGGATTTGATGAACTAATGCTGATTCCAATTTCAAAGGAGAGGCCCTTAATTAATTAACTTGGCGGGATCCCAACTGCAAGCATGCAGTTTGTAGATTAGGCAATTCATAATATGAACTCTGTTTTTATATATTTGGTCCAATGTAATTCGTAGTATTATATTGATAATTAAATACTTTCTGTCCGGAAATAATAGTTTAATTTTAAATTTTTATTTTTAATTCAATAAAAATTACAAAAGTGAATTATTTTGGCACGCTACGGGTGTAAGAAATGAAGATGAAGTTCGTATATGTAATAAATTTATTTAGTTCTTTTTTTATTCAAATACTTTTTACTTTAAATATAAATAAACTTAAGGCACATACTAGTTTGTCATGATCTTTTAAAAAATAAACTTTTAAACTTTTATGGAAAAATAAACTTTAGACTGTAGTAAATATGGAAAAATAAACTTTCAAAAATCATTACCACTTACCATTTGACTTTAGACTGTAGTAATATAGCGGACGATGCTATTGCAAAAATAAGTTTGTTCATGTAATTTGAAATTTCGATTTCTGCCTCGCGAAATATTAATTCTCCTTTTCAGTTATCACTATAATCACCTTCTCGCAATTATCTTATCGATTATTCTTTGAAATTTCTTTTTCAGGATGTCGGTCAAAAATTCATGCCACTGGCCCAGACTTGCTTTTATTTCAAAAGAGTGTGTATCTAGTACATGTACGACTAATTAAAGTATCCGCATCATAATTTTATTGACGAGTACTATTTTTGTTCTTACAAAATAGTTCACATTTTAATAATACAAGATCTTTTGTAATACGTCTTGTACCACTTATCGTAACACAATCAATTATATCTTATAAATTATATAATCATATACTTTCTTGTACTACTTACCGTAACACAATTCAATTATATAATTTTTGTGTTTAACAAAAGTGATCTATTAATACAGACAAGTTTAGCAAGTTGAAAAAATACTTTTAACCCCCGGTACTAATGTTTTAGAAAAGGGAATAATTTTTTTGAGTTTGTTCACTCATTAGCCTGTCACTTGCCCTTCCTCTTAACAGGCATGTCATTCACTGTTTATCCAGTAGTAGGGTATAACAATCACCTCCAATCATCTGGATCATGTCTTGATAGTCCATAGGATGATCTACAAACTTCATGCAGTTGGGATCCAAGAATAAATGGTGTCTTCTTCTTTGACATTGGAATCAGCGTTAGTTTGTCAAATGCTAAGAGTTTCATTGAAGATGTGAAAAACCTTGTGGCTTTGCAACCTGAGGCATTCTGCGGTATCGACGTTTATGGCGGTATGTTACTGAGATATGTTAAAGCTTCAAGTGCTTATTTAGGAAAAGATGAAGATGCTCTCGAGTTGGATGTTCTTTACTACAGAAGCAAGGATCCAATGGCCCCAAGATTACACCAAGATTTCTACGATGAGATTGAGCAGATTGCATTGTTCAAATATGGAGGGATACCACATTGGGGTAAAAATAAGAACATGGCTTTTGTGGGAGCAATCCACAAGTATGGAATTCAAGTTAATTCTTGAAGGTGAAGCAATTGTATGATCCTTTGGGTTTGTTTTCTAGTGAGTGGACTGACCAAATTCTTGGATTGAAAGATGGGATTGACAATATGAAGGAAGGTTGTGCTTTGGAAGGATTATGCATTTACGAAGAAGATGTCCATTGTGCTCCGAAGAAGGGTTATTTTTGTCGACCAGGAAAAATTTACAAAAACGCTAGGGTTTGTGCGCTCCTCCACCACCAAATAAAAATGCATTTGCTTGGTAATTAATTTATCTACAACCAATTGTCAAAATTATTGTTGATCAGTTATTGTAATAAAATATATGTGGTAATGTCAAAATTCAGTGATTGCTAGTCAACAATCAACTCGGATTATCAAAATTCCATTGGAAATCTTTTGATTGGAAGCACATTTTCAACGAATAAATTCCAAGAAGTCAGAATTATTAAAACTTCAAAATGTATCATCAAAGCGATTAGCTCTGCAAGCCTTAGACTATGAAACTAATAAAATCCACACATATGGTCAAAAGACTCAAAACCCAAAAAATACCTTACAACGTTTTAGTTGACAAACTGAGCATAAAACCACAAGGGACACAAATAAAGCTATTGCATCACGACCCCTTTCCAATAATTTCATACTTCCGACTTTAGATATCTGTCGCGGATTTTTACCTCACCTTCAAGGAGTTTGTTGCACCCCCCGCCACTTCCAAGGTGGTAAACTTAAAAACAGTGAAGACAAGTACTCATCAGAATACATAAATAAAGAACTCATATATAAATGAAGCACACCATATACAAATGGAAAGATCTTCAGCTACAATCTAATTAACGTGCAAGAAAGAATGCAGGAAAGAGATCAGAAACATACCCCTATAAGCATCCCTCTTCGATTTATAACCAGAAAGGATTATAGCTATCTGGGCACGGTTTCTAGCTACATCTAAAGAGACATAGCGTTTGTGACTGCAAAAAAGAAAAATAATAATAATGATAAATAAAAAAACACCAGAAACTAGTTTCAAAAACTGGATTGGAAAAATAGCGTCCAGCATAATATTTTAACGAATTACATAGGAGTGGGTATAGGAGAATGGCGCATACCCAAGCCGCAGGAAATTACAAACCCATGAACCAGATCCAATGCCAAGTATTTCATCTTCAACTACTTCCCCTTTCCCGTTTATGCAATAAATACAGGCCCACGCTCCTACACAAAGACCAAATAAATCACCACTTATATATTTTGACGAAAAATGAAAGAACAGGCAATGAGACAGTTCTACTTTAGAATATACACAGAATTTGAAATTTATAAAGCAAATTAAACGAACTACCGATCCATTCCACACAGCGATTAATATTCCATTCGACAATTTCTTATTGGAAGCCGACAAAGTCTCAGCCAGCCACTTCAACACCTCTGAAACCGAAGCTTTCCTCCCCTCCGTCTCTTCTTGTTGGTGGCACTGCAACACATTCCAAAATCATTTCTTAGTTGCCTTTCTTAGTTTTCACCCCAAACAATACAAGGGATAAAACTAGCAAGTACCTTCTTCTGCAGGTCTTGAAGAATAAATTCGCTTCCTCCAGATATGATGGCAAGCACGTGCGAATTGAGTTCAACAACGTTCTTCTTCGCAGACTTTGATGCTATAAATTTGATGACGGAAGTTAATAATGGAGTACAGTACATACACATTATGAACAAGTAATATATAGATTAACCTGGTTAACGAACAAACATTTGCTTAAATGATCAGTAGCTACAATCTCTCCCCCTAATTCCAGCGCGGACAGAGAATTTGAAGGGACAAATATATTTATTACCTTGGTGGAGGATTCGCGCACATCCATTTCCTTCTTCTTTTTTCTTTTCCCCTTAAATCCAAGCAAAACAAAACAAAACAAATTCTTTTTAATTCGCGGACATTACTTTTTGGCAAAGGAAAAAAAAAAAAAAAGTTTAGATGGCATCAACCCTACGAAATTCGAAGAAAAAAATGAGAATCGAAAGCAACGGAGATATTACCTTTTAGGATTGTTCAGGTCGACCGAAATCGTTCGTTCTCACTTCAAATCTGAAGCAAAACACACAAAATCAGACCAAGATAAACGAAGATGATTCAATTGATATAAACGAAAATCGAACCCCGAAACAAAAAGCAACAGAGAGTAAGCCCTAATTCGATGAACAGAAGAGGAGGGCGGTCGGAGGTTTCTTTTAACCCTCCAAGATTTGGCCATATAACGATCCGGTCCTTAACATTTAATAAATTTGGACACACTAATTAACCGATGATCCCTTCACCGGACAAACATGTAAGCCAACCGGCTCAGGGCCCTATTTTTGTGATTGCGATGGACTAAATATAACCCACTTAATCATTAACGGAGCTCACTTTATGACTATTTTGTCCTTTTCATTATTGTTTAAACCCTGCTCAAGGGATATATGATATTACCAGAATTCGGGGTTTATGATAAAACAAGTCAAAATTTGGGGTTTAAAATGTACTACGCCCTAGTATGTTGTTGCAGATGAATCAATAAAATTTGAAAAGTTTCATTATGAATTTATTTTTCTTGAAGGCCCATATAAGCCCACATGTGGTTCCACCTCAAAACCAATTGGCAATGAGGGGAGTAGCACATGAGATATATATGTTGAGTTCAAGAGTCTTCTTCCATCCATGTGGGACAATGAAACATGAGGTCATTTCTTTCTTTCATTCATTTAACACGCCCCTCTCAAGCCCAATAGGCTTGGACGGGTGATTTTATGTTTTTTTTACGCCCCTCTCAAGCCCAATAGGCTTGGACGGGTAATTTTATGAACATGAGGTCATTTCTTTCTTTCATTCATTTAACACACCCCTCTCAAGCCCAATAGGCTTGGACGGGTAATTTTATGTTTTTTTTTACGCCCCTCTCAAGCCCAATAGGCTTGGACGGGTAATTTTATGTTTTTTTTTTTTTTCAGTCCTGCGATCGGTTATTTTCCCGGATAAACCGTCGCCTGCCGGGTCAGTCAAAATTTAAAGTCAAACCCTGGATTTCTTCCGTAGGTTGGTCAAAGTTTCAAGACCCAATCTGGGTCAATCTACCTCGCCCCACATGTCCCACAGGTCCGCGGATTAAAACCCGCTCTGATATCATCTTGAAGGCCCATATAAGCCCACATGTGGTTCCACCTCAAAACCAATTGGCAATGAGGGGAGTAGCACATGAGATATATATGTTGAGTTCAAGAGTCTTCATCCATTCATGTGGGACAATGAAACATGAGGTCATTTCTTTCTTTCATTCATTTAACAATTTTACTATTAGTGATATCCGTGTTGCACGTTGTGCAACCAATACTTTTTCGAATTAATTTACTTCATTGTTGTCCCAGAAATCTATAAGGATGAATTTATAATTGAAATTATATGTTCAGATAATCCCTGAAATTATATAATGCCGAATATTTATCTCATTATAATCATAAAACAAATAAAGTGTGGCAGTCTTTTTTTTTTTATCGTCCTCTTTTTCTTTTTCCTTTTTAACTTTAAAATTGCTTTGTTGGTTGGGTTATTAATATGAGAAAAAAAAAATTAAGGAAACATTCACTGAAAAGTTTTTAAAAAATTTTGTAAATGAAATATGAACTATGGCACTCTGTCATCGTCATTATCAAATTAATATAAATTATAGAAAAATTAAGAGTTTTTAGAAAATTTTGTAACTGAATCCAACACCTTAACGATCACATTATTACTATTGAAAGGAAGAAGAAGAGTATGAAATAATATCAAGTGCCCATAGTTTATTATACAATATATAATAGTGTGCATTAATATGGCATCGGTTATTTTTTAGAAATGTGTCATGTCACAAAATTAATAAAATGAAGCATTGCACGAAGAAAGGCTTGCCCACCAAATAGCATTCTAGTTCTAAAGACAATAAATCAAAACTGTAATTAGTTCATATCTCAGCCTTCTATTTTTTATGTCCTGAGTAGAACGAGAAAGTCCTTAGAGCATAAAAAAATTACATAAATCGAGTATGAAACCCTCAGTAACTGCCGTGCCAACCACGGCCTAATGACTCAATTTTATTTTTTTTTTTCATTTTTTGACAGTTATTTACTCATTCATTATATCATTATAATTAGAATACTTCCCCAAGTGTTTGTTACTACTGGTAGTATACATACGTGTACGTAATAATTGATCCCACATATAGTTGACTAACAACACAAGCATGACATTTTGATATGGTCCATCGTTCTATAGTTGCATAGCCTTTGAAAGCATGAGCATTTTGGGAAATGGTAGCGTTTCTCTAACAAAGAAAAGTTCCCTTCAAATCTTTTAACATTTAGCATTATGTCAATTGCGTCCAAAATTTAAACAAACTAATAGTCCAAGACTTTCTCAAGGGGTTAAACTCTGCCAATAGGATCCTTCGACATACATTCTGTGTTTCTTGCCCTTCAACAATTTTATTAAGATTATTCAGTTTTTTTTTTCAAAACAATCATTTTAGAATAAAAAATATATAATAAATAATTTTTTCCCGTATTTCAAAGTTCAATCGGACTCAGAACCACATCTAAAATATACTAGTGATGTCTGGTCGCGCAATGCGCGACCCTGGCCCAGTCTATCTGTAGATCTTAGAAATATTTATATTTGAAAAAAAATAAAATTTTGTATTTGTAGCGATATATTTTAGAAATGTTTGAAGGATTTAGAAATGTTTTACAAGTGTGATCATAGAAATATTTGTATTTCACACAAAAAAAAAAGAAATTGTATTTCGCCATGTATGTTTTAGAAATGTTTTATAAGTGTTACTTATTAAATATAAATAGCCTTAATCGAATAAATGTGTTGAAGTAAATGTTAGATAAAATATAAAAGCATCCTAATAAATTTAAATATTAGTAAGATGATTTATTGATGTTTTCCATTGGTCGTGCCAAATCAATACTTAGTTTTGGTAATTTTTAATAGTTTTGTAATAAGCTTCATCCGAAGGGTATACGCTTAAAACAAAGTTGGCACTTTGTAACAAAAACCTAATTGATCAATTCAATTTAAAAAACCACTCTAGTTGAATGAAACATAAAGAAAAAATAAAAAATAAAAAAAACGTGTCATGTAAAGTGCAAAGGAAAATTTAGTAATTTAGTTATGGTTAGACAAAAGGGCAATTTAGTACTTTCTACATGCCACGTGGCAATCATATGAGGTGTTTGAAAGGGAGGTTTTTATTTCTAATATAGTAGGATGTGTACTATACATTATCTTTACCCCTTCTATATGAAATATCTGCAGACAAATTTGACGCCTTTAGATCAAGCATTGATGCATGGATCGTTCGTATGTCCTATTTATACCGGGGGTTGGTCCATGAAACTTAATCGGGGACATTATTTTGCCGCTTTTTGGTTAGGCGCACACATTATTATCTACTAATAGTACCCAGCACATAATTATGATATCTGACACCAAGTTTCCAAAGTCATTTGTCTACTCTAAATTCGAGTTGAATCAATGTTAGTTTGGTAACGCAATTTGATTCTAGTTATGGAAAGAAAATCTTGCCTCCATGATAAACCCTAAAAGTCAAAACTTGTTCGTTGTAGCTAATCTACACCGCGAAAATATATTATCCATTTAAAAGTGAACAATATCCATCGACGTTCATGCATTTGACTTGTAGAATTAATTAACCATGGTACATACCCTAGTAAGTAGCAACGCCAGCAAAAGCCCACATGGTATGCCCATTCAATCTTGTCAGTTGGGTCAGTCGATTAATCACAGCATTTGAAAGCCATAAATCTTCTTACTTCCACACCTATAAATTTTTGCCACTGGGAAGGCCATTTATTGTCAACCATTTTTCCCAAGTACTACTACTAATAATTCAAAAAAAAGAAAGAGAAAAAAAAAATCATAGTGATCATGAAGATTTTGATATCATGTCTAATTACCATGTCAATGTTTTATGGCATAGCAAATGGTAGCCCTCCAGCTGATCCCATAAAATGTTCAAATAAAAACCTGGATTGCACCATACAAAACACTTTCGGATCCTTCCCGGATCGAACCATTTGTCATGCAGCCGAAGTAGCCTATCCAACCACAGAGGAACAGCTGATCTCAATTGTGGCAAATGCAACAATGTTGAAGAGAAAAATGAAGGTGGCTACTAAGACATCCCACAGCATTCCGAAGGTAATGTGTCCCGAAGGCGAAAACGGACTCATAATTAGCACCAAATTACTGGATCAGACGGTTAGTGTGGATCAATCGGGCTTGACAATGACGGTACAGCCCGGAATGGAGCTCCGGGACTTGATTAGTAAGGCGGCCGCGGCGGGGATGGCCTTGCCTTATGCACCGTATTGGTGGGGTGTTACTGTGGGTGGAATGTTGGGAACCGGTGCTCATGGAAGCTCGTTATGGGGTTCCGGCAGCGCCGTACATGATTACGTTGTCCGGCTTCGGGTAGTTTCGCCGGCCGGGGCGGATGAAGGTTATGCTAAGGTTAGGACGCTTGAGAGTGGTGATCCTGACCTTGATGCGGCCAAAGTCTCCCTTGGCGTTCTTGGTGTTATTTCTCAGGTTGCATTTATATATATCTCTCTCTCAATGTTTCACTATCTCAGAAATATTGTTTGAGTTAGTGATGTACTTAAAAAATCAATCAAAAATATTATCCATGATGCTTAATTTGTTCCAAATGGCAATTTGTGTAGGTTACTTTGAAGCTGCAACCAAACTTCAAAAGATCAATCACATTTTTGGAGAAGAACGATTCCGATTTGGCATATCAAGTGCTAACCTTCGGAAAGGAGCATGAATTTGCGGATTTTAATTGGCTTCCAAGCCAAAGGAAAGTGGTTTATAGGATTGACGACCGAGTTCCCACCAACTCATCAGGAAATGGCCTCAATGATTTCATTGGTTTTCGCTCTACTTCTTCCCTTCTTCTCGCGGGGCTAAGAACGATAGGTTTGTAAAGCCACAAAAGGTTTTTTGGTGTTATCAATGAATTAGATATACATGAACTATACTGTCAATTTTTACTTGTTTTTAAAAAGTTTTTGTTGAATGAAACAGAGGCTGGTGAAGAAATGACCAAAAATGCTAATGGAAAATGTATAAGTGGAGCTTCAAATACATTAGCCTTGACAACAAGTGCCTATGGGTACACAAATGATGGTACGTGCCATTTTCCAAAACGACTATTTATGCATTTATTATTGAACTAAAAAAAACGTGTTCTTTGTGACTTTGTGGACCAATTCTCGCGGAAAAGAATTATTGTCTATGACTTGCAATAAATTTGCTACTCCTTCTTTGTTGTGAAAGTGAACTCTGAAAGTGAGATGGTCAATCGAGGGATTATTAACTTTCTTCAGATTGTTAGATTCCCATCACTGTTGTCCCTATATTTTCAATAGCCTCTCATGTGAGCAAAGTTTCTTATCATTTGTTCCTCTTCCTTTCATTAATGTATAATTTTCTTATTTGATCCACTTATTTCTTCATAGGTATACTATTTACGGGCTATCCTGTTGTTGGATATCATAATCGTCTCCAGGCATCAGGAAGTTGCCTAAATGGTATTCAAGATGCATTATTCACAGCATGTCCATGGGATCCTAGAGTTGAAGGATTGTTTTATTTCCAAACCGCATTCAGCATCGGCCTCTCAAAAGTCAAGGGTTTTATTGAAGATGTTCAAAGTCTTGTCAATTTGGTGCCTAAAGCTTTATGTGGACTAGACATCTACAACGGTATCTTAATGAGATACGTTACGAATTCAAGCGCTTATCTGGGCAAACAAGAAGATGGATTGGACTTTGATATCACCTATTACCGAAGCAAAGATCCAACTAAACCTAGGCTTTATGAAGATGTTTTAGAAGAGATTGAGCAAATGGCTATGTTTAAGTATAGAGCGTTGCCACATTGGGGGAAGAATAGGAATGTTGCTTTCATAGGGGCCATTGAGAAATATGCCAAATATAATGAATTCTTGAGGGTTAAAAATGCTTATGATCCAGATGGGCTTTTTTCAAGCGAGTGGAGCGACCAAATTCTTGGATTGAAGGAAGGGATTAGCATAGTTAAGAATGGATGTGCTTTAGAAGGGCTTTGTATATGTTCCCAAGATATCCATTGTGCTCCTGAATCAGGCTACTTTTGTAGGCCTGGAAGAATTTACAAGGAAGCTAGAGTCTGTAGATTTTCTTCATCCTAAATTGTTCCCGAGAAAAATAATTTAGGTCAAGATCAACTCGTAGGCATGTTCCCCCCTCCCCCAAAACCAATTGTAAAGTCTCAATGAATTATTTACGAGTATACGCCACAAACATAATAACACCGCCTGACACCAATTAATGAGTGGACTAACCAAATTCTTAGATTGAAAGATGGAATAAACATTATGAAGAAAGGTTGTGATTTGGAAGGATTGTGCATTTGCGAAGAAGACATTCATTTGTGCTCCAAATAAGGGTTTATTTTTGTCGACCAGGAAAAATTTACAAACACTCAAGGGTTTGTGCTCCTTCACCACCAAATGAGAATGCATATGCTTGGTAATTATTTACATCCAAACGTCTAAAATTATTGTCGGTCATTTAATGTAATGAAAGAGTTTGATGTGATAATTTCATTATTCTGATGGAGGCCGATGATGTATTCTGTAATGTTTACTACTAAATATTTGTCCCTTTCCTGGCTATCGCGTAATGATGCATCGTTAATTTAACTTTAACCGTAAACGTTACTCTATTTCACCGTCCTCAAGCCAGTTTCAGAAAAATGATAAACATGCAATTATTTTTAAATACAAGATGTATAGTTTACCATAAAAAAAAAAATTCATTTTTTCTTTTATTATTGCTCCTCTTTCTTTACTCTTCTTTTCTCTTTTCTTTTTTTTCTTTTTCTTAATTATTATCAATCCTTGAAGAAGTTTAAGTTTATACGTCGCTTATACTCCCTTCGTCCATAATTATTGTCCAGTTTGGTTTTTATTTCTAGTTTAAATTGTACTAAAAGTGAAATCTCAAACTAGATAATAATTTTGGAACAGAAAGAGTATGTATCTATGCTATAATTAATACAAACACTAATTAAATTACAAGAAGTAAAATTCTCAAATAACCAAAACGAATAGTCACTTATTTTAATTAAGAGTAGAAATGTAAAACGAAAAACCCATCAAAAGTTCAAAACTGGAGTAGATTTTTTGGGACACCTCCATACTTATTGATTACATAAACACATACCTCTCCTAATTTTAGAACTAGTGGGTACTATGAGTCGATATTTTTTTTTTTGGTGAACTAGTGACATGAGTCGATATTCGATAACATGTTCCACCCCTTTCAGTTGACTAAAGCATTGGTAGGGCCTGGTCAAACGTTCTCTGCTTTCCAGCTCTGAAGAATGGAAAACTTGTGAAAATTGGACATGATAATGGTAGCTATAACGTTTCATTAACCAACAAGGAAATTTTTTTTCCTTCAATTATTTTAACATTTAGCATTATGTCAATTGCTTCCAAAATCGAAACAAAGATTAGAGGCCAAAACTTAATCAAAAGGTTAAACTCTTGTCTGCCCAATAGAACATTTAGATTTTGTGTTTCTTGGCATTCTACAACTTCGGGACGGCTCCAAAATTGACATACACAGACCCCATTAAGAGCAAATACTCAATGTATAACAATTTAGTTATACTTTGGGAAAAAAGAAATCTTGTCCCAGTAATACTCCATGTATACCTAAAGTCAAAACTTGTTAATGGTAGCTGATATAATCCATAAAAATATGAATTTAATTAGAATGATCATCATCTTGCTGGATTAATTCATTTTGACTTGTAAACCATATTTTGGTACGTAAGACATACCTAATAAGTAGCATGCCAACAAAGCCCACATGCGTCCGCTCTCACCATCAATCTTGGCAGTTGTGTCCATCAAATTAATCACACCATTTGGAGCCATTCTTCCATACCTCTTAAGATTTTTGTCTCTAAAGCTACTTAGTAGTTTTCTATTTATTTCCAACAAAGGAGGCTAAGATTAACACGGGGGGGAGGGGAGGAGAAAAAAAAAAGAGTACTTTCAGTCATGAAAATTTTGATATCATACGTTACCATATCATTATTGTTCTATGTCATAATATATTGTAGTCCTCCTGAAGAACCCATAAAATGTTCAAGTTCGAATTCCGATTGCACCATACAAAACGCTTACGGATCCTTCCCGGACCCAAGCATTTGCCATGCAGCCGAAGCTGTGTACCCAACAACGGAGGAAGAGCTGATCTCAAAAGAAGTTTTAAAGAAGTTTTTGTTAAATGAAAATTAGAGGCTGGAGAAGAAATGACCAAAAATGCTGACGGAAAATGCATAAGTGGAGCTACAAGTACATTAACTTTGACAAGTGCCTATGGGTACACAAATGATGGTACTACCATTTTCCTAACAATTTCTGTATTTATTATTGAACAAAAACGTGTTCTTTGTGGACCAAATCCTTGCTACAAAAGAACGATTGCCTATAACATGTAATAAATTTGCATTCAATATGTATGCTACTCCTCCCTCTTACTTTCATAATCCATTTTCTGTGTTGTAGTGGTACTACAACAATGTCGTCCCTATATTTTCAAGAGCTTCCCTTATAGCAAAGTTTCTTATCAGTTGTTCCCCTACTTTTTTTTTCCATTAAGGTGTAATTTTCTTATTGTATCCCTTTTCTTCTTTTGATAGGTATACTATTCACGAGCTATCCTATAATTGGATATCATAATCGTCTCCAGGCATCAGGAAGTTGCCTGAATGGCATTCAGGATTCATTAATCACAGCATGTGCATGGGATCCTAGAGTTTGAAGGCTTGTTTTATTTCCAAACCACATTCAGCGTAGGCCTCTCAAAAGTCAAGGGCTTTATTAGAGATGTCCAGAGTCTTGCCTATTTAGCGCCAGAGACATTGTGTGGATTAGATATTTATAACGGCATCTTAGTGAGATACGTTACGGATTCAAGTGCTTATTTGGGCAAACAAGAAGATGGATTGGACTTTGATATCACCTATTACCGTAGCCAAGATCCAACTAAACCGAGGCTTTATGAAGATGTTTTAGAAGAGATTGAGCAAATGGCACTGTTTTACGTATGGAGCATTACCACATTGGGGGAAGAATAGGAATGTTGCTTTTATAGGGGCCATTGAGAAATATACCAAAGCTGATGAATTCTTGAAGGTTAAAAATGAATATGATCCTGATGGGCTGTTTTCTAGTGAGTGGACGGACCAAGTTCTTGGATTGAAAGAAGGGATTAGTATAGTTAGGAATGGATGTGCTTTAGAAGCAGGACTTTGTATATGTACCCAAGATATCTACTGTGCCCCTGAATCAGGTTACTTTTGTAGGCCTGGAAGAATTTACAAGGAAGCTAGGGTCTGTAGATTTTCTTCATCTTAAATTGTTCCCGAGAAGAGTAATTTGGATGAAGATCCACAGGTATGCATGTTTTTTCGGTTTTTTTTTTTTTTTGCTCAAAACAATTGTTGTAACTTCTCATTGAACTATTTACGATTTTACGCCACACATTTTGAGAATTACACCAATCAAAAAGTCGGACTAATAAATCTAATCAACAGTTCAACACCAAGTAAATTTCTTCCAAACTTTTTCCAGCACGATTATTTTGTTGGATGTCCGAATCCCTATTCTCTATCTTTCAAGTACTCCCTCCCTTCCGAAATTATAATCTAGTTTGGATTTTCAATTTTAGAATAAATGAAAATAAAAATCCAAACTGGACACTGATTCTGAAAAAGAAAGAGTGGAAATTAGTCTGGAGATGTTTGGGAGGCAACTCCTAAATGATTCCTTGTATTGTCATGGTAAAGATTGCATGGGTACGAAATGTTGCATTTGTATTCAAGCATCAAAACCAGAATCCAGAAGGCATATTATTCCTTTCTGAATGTTCACATTTGGTACTTCCTCATCCTAACCATAAGTTTTGATGGCCATCTTAATAGTGTGGTGGGATGGACAAGTTTGAAAGGAAGCATGGTGGAAGAATACAAAATTTTTAGAGTTGGATTTGTGAGCCTAAAAAGGATCCTCCCCTTTTTGTGCTACTTTTATTTTATTTTTTTTGTCTTTTGTAACCTGTCACACTTCACCTTATGCCAAAGTTCAATTTGATTCCTCCATATAGATACGTTTGACTGCTCCAGTGTAATTATATGATTTCTATCTTCAACAAAAGAAACTATACATATAAGTAGTACCACCCAGTTGAAAACATATCCTCATGAAAAGAAATATACTGAATCAAATCAGAATTAATGTGAGTGTGACCTTATGCATAGTATAACTTCCAGCTGAGAAAAGACATCATTGATTTATGCTAAATATGTGTGTAGAAAGAATACAAAAACTTGGGAACCACCCCCACCAAGTGTTAATTGCCGCATGATGTGGCCTATGACCGATCCATCATCTTATATTTTGTTTACAAAAAAAAATAATAATAATAATAAAGGATGCGTCTTCTTTTGTTCAGAGATATCTGCAATTGCATCAATATTACCAAAACTGCTGAGAAATGAGAGACGAAATAATGCACAAAGTGGAATCTTTGCTGGCAAAAGGACCGGTTAGGCGTGTGGCGGGCGTGTGCTCAGTAGGCGGTTCCTGAAACCCAACTTTGGATTTATCTATTTTGTAACCGCATCTCATCATCTTTATTGTTTATGTGATGACAATGTAGCATTCCATGGTTTTTATCAGCCATATTTTCTGGTACCATCTTCACTAATATAGGGAAGGCAAATTTCTCCCATAACAAATAGTACTCCCTCGTTCCCAAAATTATTATATACTTTAAGATTTCACTTTTAGTACAATTTGAATTAGAAATGAAAACTCAAACTGGATAATAATTATAGGACGGAGGAAATACTACTATAATATATACTCACTCTCGTTTTCATTATAACTGAATGCGAATTAGTCCAATTAATAATTTCGGACATCAGATGTGTAATACACAGTACTTTAATTTTCATTCAGGAAACAAATGGCAAAGATCCGGATTAAGAAGAATATAATAGAGAGACTCTTTATCACTTGAACCATGTTAATGTGATCCGGATTACTACTGTAAATATTTTTCCAAAAATGTTTTACCTCTAATCATCACATCGAACGGGTACTATATATAAACGAACCACAGGAATCCTGTCAAATCGGAAAAACTCAAAAAGGTTTAAAGCCCAAAGGTTTCAGAGTACAAAGGAATCTGTGCCTTTTTGGTTATCAAGATTTTACATAACTGAATTGCCAAGATTTCTATTCCTTTATATACCAATCTGTTTAAGGTATCCTTGCAAAGCGATTCCAAACAGAAAGCCCCTTTTTATTAATTTAAGCAAAATATAGAGAGTTGCAAAACAGAGTTTTTCCATCATGGCTGAAGAACAACAGAAGCTTTTGCTGGATGAACACACAGAGAAGCATTTCACTGCCGGAGAAATTGTTCGTGACATCATCATTGGCGTTTCTGATGGGCTCACCGTCCCTTTTGCCCTGGCCGCCGGACTTTCTGGGGCTAACGCGTCATCTTCAATTATACTCACCGCCGGTATTGCCGAGGTTGCCGCCGGTGCCATCTCTATGGGACTTGGAGGGTATTTTTTATTTTTTATTTTTTATTTTTTTTTCCCTTTCTTTCTTTGGTTTTTTTTTTTCAATTTGAACTTTTGCATTTGCGATGTTTAATTTAGAAATGATTTCTGTTATAAAGGGTAGAATTTATTTATTTTTTGGCAAGTGAATTTTGTTCAATTAGGACCGATTCTTCCATGCATGTTTGCTATCACTAAGGAGTAATTAGGAGATCAGGGTTCTAGAAATCCAGGACGCAATTCCTCATATATGCTAGTGTTAAGGCTTGTGTGGCACTGTAATTGATTTTGGATGTTTATACAGTTATCTAGCCGCAAAAAGTGAGGCTGATCACTACAATAATGAATTGAAGAGGGAAGAGGAAGAAATCGTAGCTGTACCCGATACAGGTTCGATCTCGATCTCATTCCCCCAATGATGCTCATGGCTACTGTAATTAAGTTTACAATGATGGGTAGTCCTCTAATTTGTGGTTTGGATTTTTTGAAATAATGGCGCCATGAAAATGTTGAACATGGGACCATCTGGAATTGGGGATGATTTTGTTTGAATGATGCAGAGGCCGCTGAGGTTGCAGAGATCCTGTCGCAATATGGGGTTGGACAGCATGAATATATGCCTGTGGTGAATGCTCTCAGGAAAAACCCAAAAGCCTGGGTTGATTTCATGATGAAGTAAGTGTATCTGCCCCAAAACTTCCATGTTTATTCGCCAATCCCATGAACTTTGTCTTTTATTCATTTCAAAATTCGATTCGCCCAAGATTTGGAACTATGTGGCTTGACAAGAGTACGACTATGGCATATACTAACTACTCTCTGCGTCCCAAACAAAACAAGGAATCATATTTTGCATTGTTTTGGTTTAATAAACATGATGTCGGAGGGAGGAATTTGTATAAATCATTATCAAACCTCACGATGACATATTAAGCTTAGTTATCGTTGTCCTTTCTGTTGCATCCTTTTCTTCTGCAGTTGAAATGTTCTATAATTTGTTCTTGTTGTTCCTGTCTCTCGTGCAGGTTTGAGCTAGGGCTGGAGAAGCCAGATCCAAAAAGGGCACTTCAAAGTGCATTTACCATAGCCATTTCCTATATCATTGGTGGATTGGTACCTCTTCTTCCCTATATGTTTATCCCGGAGGCAACCAAGGCTGTTGTGGCGTCGATCGCCGTCACTTTGATAGCACTATTTGTCTTTGGGTATGCCAAAGGCCACTTTACTGGAAATAAGCCATTCATGAGCGCTATACAAACTGCATTCATCGGAGCCCTCGCTTCCGCTGCTGCTTTTGGCATGGCCAAAGTTGTCCAAAGATAGAGACTCTCTGCTCCCAGATGCTCCCCAAATCTTCTTATCTGCGGTTGCTTGGCGTGCATTATCTCCCCAAATCTTCTTATCTGCGGTTGCTTGGCGTGCATTATGCTGTAATTGATGTCTTCCTCTTGGTGACCACATTGTCATATCTTGATGTTGTATTGCTTAAAAACTCTTCTAAAAAATTTAATAAATGCCCTGCTCATAATTTCTGCTGTGCCGAGTATTCAAGGAATACGGAAAGGAGATCTAACCCTTTATTCCAGTTATTATGTATCAGCTTTATTTCATTATTACCAAAACGATGTTATGGCAACGGTAATTTGATTGAATTAGTATTATTCATGTGAAATGATTGATATACGATTACTTAAACCGAGGATTTCACTAAAAAGAGGTCTAGGGTCTTCAAGCAGAGAGTCTAAAAGCAAAGCATATTTGCAGAAAATCACAGGGATGCATAGTCATAGAAAACACTTGCATCGATTTGGCAAAATTATCATTAGCTCATTAAGGACGGATGACATTAGGAAAATAAATGCCAAGAATCCGCCACAATCCCGCCTACGCGCGCGGAGAGCATTTACAATCAAGCTGGCTATCAAGAATTAAGAAAGCCCAAAATGTCCATGTTATCTGAGGTATCAACTTCTTTCATGACATCCTCGCTCTCAGCTCTCTTATTCTGATCAGATTCTTGGGCGTGGAAGGTCGACTCATAATCACCCTCTTTGGTTTCTTCAGGCTCTGGTCGAGGGCTAGGTAGAAGGAAGTGATCCATCATTAAGTCACCATCAGATAAAGAATCAGGAAGAGCAAGAGGTGTATGATTCCCAACAGAAAGCAACTTCTCATCCATAAGTCCTGAACTGAAGTCAATGTTCATAAGGAGATCTCTAATCTCATCTGAGAACTCAAAATCCACAATTTGTTGTAAATCAGAAACCGCGGAGTTACTGGAAGGCTCCGAAGCTTCATTCGCAGGAACCTGATAGGGTACTATCATTCCATCCTGCGGAACAGGCTCATCACTATCTTTCATCTCATCTGAGAACTCAAAATCCATAGGTTGTTCTAAATCAGAAACAGGAGGGTCACTGGGAGGCTCTGAAGTTTCATTTGAAGGAAGTTGATATGGTACTATCATTCCATCCGATGAAACAGGCTCATAACTCTTCACAACTCGTGTAAAGGATTTTTTACCAGGTTCGGCTGCACGCCAGTTGTTCTCTTTTGGCTGAAGCAACTGTAAGAAAATTCCAGGGTTTTGCATAGCCAGTACAATAAATGAAAGCATTTCTTGCTGATGCTTCTCCACACCTTTTAGCTGTTCTCTGAGGCGAATCAACTTACTTTGAGAAGTCTTCTGGCGGTGCCTCAATGTCATCAGCTCTTGCATGAGAACATTCCTATCGATAGTCAAGCTTTCAACTTCCTTGATGAGTGCAGCCATACTATCTTCTTTAGGTGCATGTTGATCCTTCTGCTGGGAGGGTCTCTTCTGCTCCTGGGCAGGAGTCTGTTTTCGTCTAATGATGTTCTTTAGAAGCTGTTTTTGACCTTTAACAAAATCATCATTTGAAAACTCCCAACGATCTGTATCAGATTTCCTGAATCCCTATATACAGCAGATACAAGTTAAAACGGGTCTGCTACATTCTCTTTTGTTGAAAAATATAACAAAAGGTCCAACATGTGTATAAAAAGTAATAACTTCACAATGTCAATTTCAAGGACACATTCTTCCCCTATGTTCCAAGTAATCAAATAGCTAGTTACTTGTAAATTAAGCACAAAACAGCAGTTATGCCCATCTCAAACAAGAAATACAACATTTTCAGATCCCTTGCCCGAGACGGTGTCTCATAGGTACTGCCACAGAAGGCTCTGAGTATAGGAATCCTATTAAACCCCCACCCGGAATCAAGAATTCTTCCACCATCTACACCAAAACATTAGAAACAGCAACCATAACTTCACTGGAAAGTGCCAAATTATAGTATTCGTCATTCAAAAGGAATGCCTTAACTTTGATAGGACACTCTCATCCAATTCTAAAAACTAACCACAGATAACTTCAAAAGAACGAAAACACAGCACATCAATAGAAAAAACGTTTTGAAACATGGCTGTCTGAAGCAACTATCACATTATAGCCTACAGGAAACAATTTTCTTTGCTCACGCCAGATACAAAAATCTCAACGAACTCCATTACATTCTATTTCAACCTTTACAGAGCAAAAACCCTTCAGCTCTCACAATTTTCAAGCAATGGAAATTGATTAACGTTCCAACCCACAAAAAGATTGCAAACCAAAACAAGAATTCCTCAGTCTTGGAAATAGATCACGAACGCTAAACAACCCGGCAACAGAAAACTCCAATCTATCCAAAACGAATAAAGCAGATATGGAACCCTAATACAAAGAATTAGAAATACATAGATAGATTATATAATTTGGGGGAAGGGGAGAAGTCTTACATAGATATTGAGTTGCCGAATAAAGCTGGATAAATTGCTGTGTTTGAAGTACTTGGGAAGCAATTCAGAAGAGAATCTAGAGACATCCCATATGATAAAGCTATTACTATGAGTTGGACTCCAAGAAATCAACGAGTCAGTAGATTCATCATCCACCATCTCATAGCACTTTACCAGAAAAGGAGCCACCGATGATCCATTCTCCAACGATCTCACCATAATCCAATCCAACAAAAGGGATTCCCACAAAAAACAATAGAAAGACTAAAATTCAATTTTCGAGTGTTATGAATGAATCAAGAACCTGGTTCAATTTTATCCCCCAAGATTCAATGGGCTTTTGAATTGACCGACGTTGGTGATGGAAGAAGGGGGAAGGAAAACAAAAAACATCCATCCAAGTGGGAACGTGGGGAGTTTTGCGAAATGACAATCGAGCCCTCGATGTCGATGGGGTCGGCAGATGTCTTTGGGGCAAAGGAAGGAAGAAAGTGATGAGTCTGGACGTCCACACAGCTTTCTGCTTCCTAGAAATTTCGAAATTGGGAAAAAGAGCAAAAGGTGGACAAACCTCTACCCGACCCCATTGGTTAACAATTTGGGCAAAAAAAATATCTAGATATTTTTGTCTTTTTTTGCAATAACATAAAAACTACAGTATTATTATTATTATTATTTTTCTTAAGAACAACAAAAACTTTAGAAATATAATTTTGCCTTTGTGAAGGGATTATTATCGATCCTTATTAACAGTCATTTTATTTTTTTATAATTTTTATTTATTGTATTTTAACAATTATTAATAATAAAATTTTAGATATTTTATAATAATTAGAAGAGCATAAGAAAATATGGTTTTAAATTTTTATTTTTAATTGAAAGTACACACTAAATGAAATTTATGAGAAATTAAAATATTTTATGATAAGAATCAGAGGGATTATATTACCTTTAATAAATATTCATTTTATTTCAAGAGTAAAAAAATACAATTTCATAGAGTGTATATTTGATATGCTTATATTTTACCTATTTATTATATCTCTAATTTGTGATTTTTGCAATATATTTTGAGTACAAATATGCTATTAATATGATTTTGTCTTTATTTGTAGATTTTGTACTCAAATGGAAGAATTGTTGAGATTTTGGACTAAATTGAAAAGAAAAAGTAACTCAAAGAGAGAATTGAAGATTTGTTAAATTGACGAGGAAGAAATTGAAGCACTTGAAGAGTTGGAGGAGTTTTAATTTAAATTGGCTTGAAAAAAAAAAATACTCCCTCCGTCCCATAATTATTGTACAGTTTGAGTTTTCAGTTTTAGTTCAAATTGTATTAAAAGTGAAATATCAAACTGGACAATAAAAAAGAGGACTAGGATTTTATTTTTAGAAACAAAAAAAAAAAAAAAAAAAAAAAAAAACCTACACCACCACCTTGAGCCTACGCCCAAAATTCCTCTTCTCCACTACCACGCACACCAGCCCGCACCATCATCATCACCACGCATCATCACCATCTCATCCCATCATGATCACCTTAATCATCATCATCAACTCCCCATCACCCCTCCACGCACCAAATAACCTCATCACCTCTCCACGCACCAAACCGAACCCGTACACCACCATAATTAACCCATTACACCTCAGCACCATC
Organism: Oldenlandia corymbosa var. corymbosa; assembly: GCA_949775105.1. Lineage (NCBI taxonomy): Eukaryota > Viridiplantae > Streptophyta > Magnoliopsida > Gentianales > Rubiaceae > Oldenlandia > Oldenlandia corymbosa. Next base: position 35,289,919 of record OX459119.1, on the reverse strand, counting down.
ATCGTCAAGAGGAGCAGTATTGGATCAATTTTCGGACTCAATTTTGTGACTTCTCTCTTCCGAGTTTCATTTTTTTATTTATTTTTGAAATGATGTGTAGCTAAATTATTTAATCTAGGGTTTTGGATGTAACCGTTGTACTATTTAATTTAATTTAAGTTATGATTGTGACTTTTTCATTAATTAATATTTATTATTCTTGTTTTTCATCCATGTGAATACCTGATCAATATTGCATTCTTTAAGGTGTTAGCTAAAGTAGCGAGAGTGGAAGTCTAGTATTAGTTTGTAGGAATAATAAACTTAGGTAGTGAACCACGAGAGTAGGAACACCGCCTTTGCGACTAGTAATTCCAAAGTTCTTAATGTGCTTTTATTAATCTCTATAGTCACGAGAGTAGTCATAGGGTTAGTTTAAGTAAGAGGGTTATGACACGAGAGTGTATAATTCTTAAATTGGTAAATTATCGTGAGATTAATGAGAGTCAAAAGTCACATATCTATAGATTAAATTAAACTAAATAGTCGGTTGGTGAACCCTTTGCCCTAGGTTTTTCTTTTACTTATTTAAATCTTTAAATAATTACAATTGTTAGTTTTAGGTTTAGAATAGTTTAAAATTGATAAATTGTTAATCTAAATAATAATAGGAATAATTTATACCTGGTAATTAGTATTCCTTCTCTGTGGGTACGACCCTATTTTTCGCTATACTAGTATTAAGTAGGTGAATTTATTTGACTAGTTGTAACGACGGTTTGTCAATCTTCGGAGTTTGTTATTTTATTTATACCTTTAATTATTTCATGAATGCATCACATATGATCATGTTAACAAATACGCTAAACATAAATCTGAATAGAGATTACAATAACACTCCTTCTGTCCATATTATAAGTTATTTTAATTTGTACTAAGTCTCATTTATATTGTGTATAATTTTCTTAATGAAATGAAACTTAAAAATAATATTTATAATAATTAGAAAAACACAATAAATGTAACCAAATATTTTTAAGATTTTATTTTTTATTAAAAAATACATATAAAACTTTAGACAAATCAAAATATCGTATAATAAAGGTCGGGCCAGTTTTTATTTTTCTTCTTCTTCTTATTTTTCTCTTTTAAAAAGAAAACTGCGTTTCCCTCCATTGCAACATCTCGAAGAATGGAAAGATGGTGCAAACAAGTTTCTTGTTTTAATTTCAAAAGAACAAAAAAAGTTTCTTGTTTTGCTTGTTTTAGTCGTTTTTTCTTTTTTTGGAAGGTGTTTTCTAGCCACCAACTCTAGTTCTTTCAGCCACTAATTTCTAATTTTGGCTATTTTACCTATGTTATTTGACCCAACCAAATTGAAGGAGAGAGAGAATGAGCCACGCAAATGCATTTGGAGAAAATAAAAAAATCGGACCGAACCGAGCAAGTCATTCTGATTTACATGAGAACAGACAAATTATTAATTTTTATTTTAATATTAATTTATTTTCAGTATCGTTGCATGCTGAATATCTCGTACTTTAAATATTATTAACAATATTTATATTTTAGTGCTTAAACTCTCAACTTTATATTTATTTGAAAATAAACAAGTAATTAGTTTTTTCTTGAAAATAAATTTAAATTATTTGTTAAGTTAATTTATTTAAATTGATGTTAAAATATAAAATTTTGGTTGAATCATTATTTTTTTAAGATAATTTATAGTTAAAAATAATAATTACATATTTAACTAAGAATTAGTGATACTTAATATAACTCAAATAATAAATTATTCATAAATTTAACTAATAAAAATTTAATGGCATAAAAACTAGATTAACTAATTACAAAAAAATTAAAAATTAAAAAATAGGTCTAACCGGACCGGGCCAATTTGCATGACCGGACCGGGTTTAAGGCGGACGACTCAGAACGGGTAATTCACCCGTTCAGGCAAACAAGAGTACGTGCGGTCCACAAGTCCCGGACTAACTCGGGACGGGTTCCTTGCACGGCCGGCTGGTTTTTTAATTTTTTTTTTTTTAATTTTCAATTTTTTTTTTAGTTTTCTCTCTAATCAAATTACTCGGTTTGGAAAAATGACAGGACAAAATGATCAAAATCGAAAATTAGTAGCTGAAAGAACTAAAGTTGGTGGCTTGAAGAAGTAACGCCTCTTCTTTTTTTCCTCTTAATAGGTTTCTCATATTGGAAAATTTTAGTTCTCAAATTGGAGATTTAGTCTTCGAGATGAAATAGTCATTCATTGGCTATGGTCTGATTTTAAGAATGGAGATTTATAGTTTATAGTCTCCCATAGTGAAGGAGTCCTCTGCTTGTTGTGATTTTGAAGACTCCAGAGACTCTGTATCTTTTATGTGAAATGAAGATACACATTCGATATATATATATATATATATATAGGTGATAAAACATGATTTATCCGACATTCTAACAAGTTCGAAGTTGTGCAAATTTCATTAAATATGAATATATTTTGGGTTTCGTAGATTTCTGTATAATTGTGTGCTTCACAAAATGATACTACTAATTACTAATACGTGTTGATTGTGTAGTTTTTTTTTTTTCAATAGTGAAGTACCGAGTCGATCTGTGATTAAAAATTAGTTTTAAAAAAGAAAAAAGAAGTACTAAAAGTACTTTTCATCTATGTCACGTAATTTTTTCCCCAACCTTGTGAGCATACTTTAATTAATTTGGCGTGTGTTATATGGATATAAGGTTTATCCATCAAGTTTTATTTTTTTTTTCACAGAAAACAAAAAATGCAGCTGTTTTTGCAAAGCCCGGTGACATTTTGCCACTTAAATTAATTAATGTTCATGTTTTGCCAGATTAGCTGTCGCTTTTCATGTAAATATACACTAAACGTAAACTAAGCTGTCAAAATGATGACTGACTTTTAGCGTATGTTAAGGTCTGCATTGGAACAAGAAAAAAAGCGTAGTAGTGTTACACAGATTAGCAACAAAGCTGTAATTAATTAACATTGCATTAACAGCTGCATATGAACAGTGGAAGATCGTTAAAAACATTTTTGACTTCTATTCACATATTCTTCTCCTCCCTTTTTTACTAGTTTTCTACTTAATTATATTACTAAAATGTAGAGTATTTTTAAAAAAAGTAAACACTAGAAACTGACCAATTCGCAATGCTTACGAAACAGGCGTGGCCACTCACGTTTTGTAAATTCAGTAATTTGTACTGTTGGTAACTTTCAATATTTCAAAGACTAATAATATGATGGTCAACTCTTTATTTGTCAAGTTGTTGTTAGTAGTATTATTTTGTGAAGGTGCTGCCGTTGCAAGTTTGACCAAATTTAAAGAAATGAGTCAAGCACTTCAAGTTTTTCTCCGTATATAAAAAAAATAAAAATTAAATAACTTTTAAGATTTATGATAAATTATTAAATTTTTCATTAGCTTATTCTTTCTTCCGACCCCTAGGTTTTGTTTAGAGAACAATAACTATTTGATTTTGTGTGTGTGTGTGTGTGTGTTTTTTTTTTTTTCGGAATCAATAATTGAAATTACACCTCTATAATAGTAGTAGTATGGAATGTCAACTAAAGTCTTAAGACCTTGTGGATATGTTCACTTGAATATCTTTTGTGTCACTCATGTTACTATCTAAAAAAAGAAGTAGAATAAAGCCATAAATAAATGGAGTCAACCTCAATCCATTTGCTTATGCCTATTGAACAAAGAGGTGAAAGGGAAATGCTTCTTTTTATCCAATTCTTTTTAAATGTATATGCAACTCATTCACCAATGTTTTTTTTTTAATTTTTTTTTTTTGATAATTTGTTATAATACTCTAAAGTAGAATAAAAGTGAAGAATAGCGAAATTGCCAAGTAAAATCACTAGTAGAATATATATATACGAATAAAAGGATAAGCTTGTTGTTGCTGTAGTGCATATTTATGTTTGTTTGGTTGTTTAACCTAATTTTCTGAATTAGGTCAATGTATAAATTCACTGTAAATACTGTTCTTAATTGCTAAACCTACTCACCTAGTTATAGATAATTAGGAAAAATGCCATCTAATCAACCCTAGATTTAAAGCTTAAAGTTTAAAGTGGCAAAGTTCACATCATTGGCTGTGGAGTACAAATTAGCTTCCTCTAAGGCCAAAAAGCTAGTAATCCATACTCCATATAGATAGAGGTCAATGCACCATTGCACATTTATGAAAGTGCTTTCTTTTATTCCATTTCCCTTCTTTAATTGACTAAGGTATCAAACCCAATTTATTACATTATCCATGCATTTGGAAACCCATTTTTTTTTTTTTAACATTTCACATCATGGGGCCTATCCTCTGGCCTTCCTGAGCTTATCTACAAAGTTGCTAAAAAAAATGTGAATTATTATTAGGTACAAAGAAAGGTTCAATATAATAATGAATATAATATGTTTCACCAGTTACAGTGGACACTGGGCACAGTGGAGCAGTGTATATAACAAGCTTTTTAGGCAACTCCACCGATTAAAAGATAAGAGAAAAACATTTAGTTTGTTTTAGTTTAGCTGTCTTCTTCATTCGGAGTGTGGCTTTTTGCCCTTTTCTTCTCGAGGGTCTTCGGCTGATTTTGGGATTCAAGTTTCCAAAAAGCTGGTAAAAATTTGTACTTTCCACTGTTCTTTGATTTAATTCTTTCTGGACGGTTGTGGTTTAAGCTTGTAATTCTCCTGTCCTTTTTTCTGTGTGAGCTTATTGCTTTGTTTTGATCCTAGTCAATGTTGTTTCTTTCGGTATTTGTGGGGTTTTTGAGGGTCTTTCAGGTGGGAAAATAGTCTGTAGCTCGATTCACTTGTCAAAGATTGCGAATTTTTAATTGGTTTCTTGTACCCTTTTCGAAGCTCAAGTTTTTCCCTATTTTTCCTTGCTTGCATTCGGAAGAGGGAGAGGTAAAGTTCGTAATTTTATGAGTGTTTTTGTTTCTTGTGCTTTAGGAGGGTACTTAGTTCCTTGTAGATTTCCATTTATGTATAAATTTTGGGACAGAGAATTAAGGTATTGCTTTGATATTTGGCTTAGTTAGTCAGTGTGGTAGAAAAGTGAAAGAGGGTACATAAAAATGGTCTCGAGGTCATATTCAAACCTGTTGGAGCTGGCTTCCGGGGAAGCACCGGCACCATCTTTTGGTACCATGAGCCGGAGAATCCCTCGTATCATGACAGTTGCAGGCATTATGTCTGATCTGGATGACGATGCTTCCGATAGTGTATGTTCTGATCCATCATCATCCTCAGCTCAGAAAGATAGGATTATTATAGTGGCCAACCAGCTACCTATAAGGGCTCAAAGAAGAAATGATGGTAGTAAGGGGTGGACTTTCAATTGGGATGATAACTCGCTCCTCCTCCAATTGAAAGATGGACTTGGAGATGATGATCTTGAAGTTATATACGTGGGCTGTCTCAAGGAAGACATTCACCCAAATGAACAGGATGAGGTGTCACAGATTCTCCTTGAGACGTTCAAGTGTGTTCCCACTTTTATACCGCCTGATCTGTTTAGTAGATACTATCATGGATTCTGTAAGCAGCAGCTCTGGCCATTGTTCCACTATATGTTACCTTTATCCCCAGATCTTGGTGGCAGGTTCAATCGTTCATTATGGCAGGCTTATGTTTCAGTAAATAAGATTTTTGCTGATAGAATCATGGAGGTGATTAATCCTGAAGATGATTTTGTTTGGGTCCATGATTATCATCTCATGGTGTTGCCTTCCTTTCTGAGGAAGAGGTTCAACAGAGTTAAACTGGGGTTCTTTCTTCATAGCCCATTTCCGTCGTCTGAGATATATAAAACCTTGCCTATAAGGGAAGAGCTTTTACGAGCTCTTTTGAACTCTGATTTGATTGGGTTTCACACTTTTGATTATGCAAGGCATTTCCTCTCTTGTTGCAGTCGAATGCTAGGACTATCCTATGAGTCCAAAAGGGGCTACATTAGCCTCGAGTATTATGGGAGAACTGTAAGTATCAAAATCCTCCCGGTCGGTATTCATTTGGCACAGCTTGAGTCTGTCTTGAGCTTACCAGAGACGGAGGCTAAAGTTGCAGAGCTGATTAAACAGTTTCGAGCCAAAGGGAGGACAATGTTGCTTGGGGTTGATGACATGGATATATTTAAAGGCATCAGTTTGAAGTTGTTGGCAATGGAGCAGCTGTTGCTGCAACACCCTGAGAAGCAAGGCAAGGTTGTTCTGGTGCAAATAGCCAATCCAGCAAGGGGTATAGGGAAAGATGTGAAGGAAGTGCAGGAAGAAACATACTCCACTGTTAAAAGAATAAATGAAACATTTGGGCTGCCAGGGTATCAACCGGTGATCTTGATTGACCAACCTTTGAAGTTTTATGAAAGAGTTGCTTATTATGTTGTAGCCGAGTGTTGTCTGGTCACAGCAGTTAGAGATGGAATGAATCTCATACCATATGAGTACGTTATCAGTCGACAAGGGAATGAGAAACTCGATAAAGTATTGGGTTTCAGTCCTTCATCCTTGAAGAAAAGCATGCTAGTCGTTTCCGAGTTCATCGGTTGTTCCCCTTCCCTCAGTGGAGCAATCAGAGTTAATCCTTGGAATATTGATGCTGTGGCTGATGCAATGGACTCTGCCCTTGTGATGGCTGAGCCAGAAAAGCAAATGAGGCACGAGAAACATTATAAGTATGTCAGCACTCATCATGTAGGATACTGGGCACGCAGTTTTCTGCAGGATTTGGATAGAACATGCAAGGATCATGTAAGATGTAGATGCTGGGGTATTGGATTTGGCTTGAGTTTCAGGGTGGTGGCGCTAGATCCAAATTTCAGGAAATTGGCAGTGGAACACATTGTTTCAGCTTACAAAAGGACGAAAATTAGAGTTATCCTTCTGGATTATGATGGCACTTTGATGCCGCAGAATTCGATCGACAAGAAGCCTAGCACCAAAACCTTAGACATCTTAAATGCACTATGCAGAGACAAAAACAACACAGTATTTGTTGTCAGTGCTAGAAGTCGAAACAAGCTAGAAGAATGGTTTTCTTCTTGCGAGAAGCTTGGACTTGCTGCAGAGCACGGTCATTTTGTAAGGTATTCGATCAGTGTTTGTTTATGTATGCTTGTGATTTATTTCATGTAGCTTATGGATATGTAAGTGTTTTTACTTCATTAAGCTTCTGATCTTATAATTCCAGGTTGATGCGAGATGATGAATGGGAAACATGTGTACCACCAGTGGAATGTGGTTGGAAGCAGATTGCCGAACCTGTCATGCAACTTTACACCGAAACAACTGATGGATCTGTAATTGAAATGAAGGAAACTGCAATGGTGTGGTCTTATGAGGATGCAGATCCTGATTTTGGATCATGTCAAGCAAAAGAACTGCTGGACCATCTTGAAAGTGTTCTCGCCAATGAGCCTGTTACAGTCAAGAGTGGTCAGAACATTGTTGAAGTTAAGCCACAGGTAACTGAAATTTATGTTCTATAGTTGTGATAGGAAATTTTAATTTCTTATGTCATACAAACCCTGGCTGGCACTGGCTGTGAGATCTGTTATAGAAGTTTTACATATCTACAAGATGGCCGCTGGGTTTTCTTTTTCCCCTTCTAGTGGTCTGGAATTTGAACCCTATGTTTGCTTAATGTTTCTATCATTCCTGTTTGCAGGGTGTAAGTAAGGGACTTGTGGCGAAGAGGCTACTCTCTTCCTTGGAGGATAGAGGAATTTCTCCAGATTTCATCCTCTGTATTGGAGATGACAGATCTGATGAAGATATGTTTGAGGTCATTACAAACTCTATGGCCGGAACATCCATTGCTCCTACTGCAGAAGTTTTTGCATGTACTGTGGGCCGAAAACCCAGCAAGGCTAAATATTACCTTGATGATACGGCTGAAATCGTCAGATTAATGCAGGGTTTGGCCTCTGTTGCAGAACAGATGGTACCTCTGTAAGGTTCTTGGAGAGACAATTGAGGATGCAAAATGTAGTAGTAAAAACTCAATGATCTGAAACTCACTCATCCTTTTTTTTTTCTCTTAGCTGTGTAAATTTCTCTTAGAGAAGCCTTCAAAAAACGTACCTTTTCTGTGGTTTGTGTATTTTATATTTAGTTTTTCTACATCAGCCGGTGTTTGAGCACCATATCGGAATCTATGCAAATAGACGGGAAAAAAAATGCTTTTCAGTTACAATGTTATAGTTTTCAGTTACTTCTCGGCTGCCTAGATTTTTTTTTTTTAATTTTACAAATTGTAGGGTGTTCATCGCAGGCAACACCGCCTAGATTCTTTAAAAAATTACCACATCAGGCAACTCCAGCAAAGGGCTAGTTTCATCAGTAGTTGCGCGGGCCTGCTCCAAACTTACTACACCCAAGCAACCCATATGTTAGCTCACCGGATTCAGGTCTAAACGTATGGTTTACGGTTATAAATTGGCCTGCCTAAATTATTGTTTTCGAACTCGAAAGAAACTAGCTTCATCTGTGGCCCAAACAGTCTCATATTCACACTTAGTACAAGAAGACCAAAATCCAAGTAGAGATATAACTAAAGCTATATTTCTTTATCACTAGAATATGGTCGTCTAATCGTCAAGTTAAAAACACCAAAAAATCCACAGTACATAACAAAAAGTTGGACAAAAAAAACAAAACTATTAGTGTTTGAAAGTCATGTTCACATTATAACCTCGTTCATGCGTCAAACTCAGAAGCTGTGAATTTTTTTCCAAACAGATTATTTACCAATTAAGTCAAGAGTTATTATACTATTTCAGCTCCGTGTGTGTCTGGTGTGAAGCCAAGAATGCTAAATTGCCAGTAAAGAATCTCACACCGCGCAAAAAAAAAAAAAAAAAAAAAAGAGAGAGAGAGAGAGAAAGCAGTCAAAGTTTGGTGCTGGATCCCCATATATATTTTTATTTAAACCAAAAAAAAACCCAAGAAAGAGCATCAAAATTTCTAGAGAATTGAATTCCCCCCAATCTCAATGATCCCCTATTCCAACAAGTACAAAGTCTCTTCCCAAATCTCTTTTACCAAGTCTCTTGTGTCATCTTATTCTACTCATTCCATTTTCAAGCTTCCTTTTTTTTTTTTTTCTACTAAAAATCTCCATCCAAGTTTGAAGCTTTAGTAGTTTGAACCATATATATATGTATATATCCACACAAAGTAAGATGCTTGGTTTATATTGACCTAAAAAAACCTTCATGCCCAGAGATAGCCAAAAAAAAAAGAAAGAAAAGTTGTGGGAAGATCATAATGAGTGAAGGGATTGTGGAAAAGGCACTCAATAGCCTCGGGAAAGGATTCGACATAACAAACGATTTCAGACTGAAATATTGCAAAGGTAAAGACAGATTGATTTGGGTTAATGAAACAGAGACAAGAGAGCTTCATGTCCCTGGATTTGGATCTTTCCCCAATGTCTCTTCAGACATCAAGTGTGATAAAGGCGATCGAACCCGATATCAAACCGATATCCTCGATTTCACCCAGGTAATGATTAATGAGGACTACTCCATCCGTCCCGAAATGATTATCCAGTTTGGTGTTTCATTTTTAGTTGAAAATTGTATAAAATCTTGAACCGGACAATAATTTTAGGACAGAGGGAGTAATTCAGAACTCTGAGAAGTTAGTTAAAAAGCTGCTTGTTTTTCTTAAGAGTTTGATGATGAATTAACGTTTTTTGGGTTTGTTACAGATGTCAGAGTTTTTCAACCAGAAATCTTCAGTTCCTGGAAAGATACCATCAGGGATGTTCAATTCTATGTTTGGTTTCCAAAGTGGATCATGGGCTGAGGATGCATCCAACACCAAGTACTTAGGACTTGATGGATATTTCATCATTCTGTTTAATGTTCATATTGATCGGTATCCACTTGTTCTTTCCCATGAAGTTCGGAATGCCGTTCCTTCCACTTGGGATCCTGCTTCACTTGCAAGGTATGAACATCTCATAATCCAATCCAAAGTTCAACGTTATTGTATGAATGCATCAACCGGTTTTGGGCTACATTTTCAGTTTCATTTTTTGTTTTGTTTGATAAAAACATCCCAAAATTTCCACATCAAACTTTGTCTCATTCAATCTAAACTGCACCACAGATTATAGGATCAGCGACATTGCTAAAAAAAAAAAATTGAGAAACTTACGTAAAAGTGTCACGAAAAATTTCTTTATCAACTTGCTTCACGCTTTTCTTAGAGATAGAGATAGAGATAAACGTAATTTCACATCTTCTTAACCCAAATAAGTTTAGAACTTGATAAATTCGTTACACAAGTCACGTGGTAGCTACCGTTAATGAGTTGATGTTGACCACTAAATTTAGTGTTAGTGCCATTACAGGCCACCAGCTACAGTTCATGACCAAGTCAATAAACCAGTAGTAACCAAATAATTAATCATTTCAGTTCATCATTTCTCCTTCACAAAATCTTACTAGAGCTTTTTTTTAATTATTTTTTATTCTTCCAGTGAAAAGTAGTACGAAATTGTTAATAAAACTATTAAAAGAATGAGGTCTACATTGGCCGAAATAATGTAGAGTAATCTCGATCGAGTTGAAAAGGTCAGCAATGTAATACCCCCTCTGCTTTCTGCTAACTAACATTTTGAGTTTGATCCTAATTAGTAATTACGCTGGTTGATGATATATTTCCGTTCCAAAATAAAAATCTTGTTGACATGAAATTTTCTGTCACAACTTTTACAAAGAAAATACATATATACTTCTCTTGGAATTTAATTTTATCTTTTAATGTATTCGTTGGATATGTGTATGATCTATGTATATCATAATTGTTGTGTTGAGTGGGAGTGGCAGAACCAAAAGTAACATGGCTTTAATATCGTAGATAACGAATATTTATTATTGAAAATGATGTAAAGTGACTCACAAATTATGAAATAGTAATAATTTATCATTTTATTTCTTCTCTTCTTCAAAAACATATAGTATTTCCTCCGGTTCCTAATATAAGGCATTTTAATTTGTACTATGTTTCACCTAATATGTATTTTTAATTGACTAAAAAACTTCAAAAATATTTCATAACAATTAAGAGAGCTGAACGAATGTGAAAAATTTATTTTTAAAATTTTTTATCAATAAAAAATATGTATTAAGTGAGATTTAGGACAAACCAAAATGCGTTAAAGACCGGAGGAGGGAGTATAACCAAGATTCACAATTATCTGATTCTTTTATAAGTTTTGTGCACCAATTAGTTAGCTAGCTGTGAGCTGACTGCAGTACCTTTACGATGATAACCAATCTGGACAATTGTTAGCGTTTCGTGACAATTTCAACATGTTTGACATTTAATAAGCTCTTGGTTGAATTCGTGAAAAGAAATAGTAATAGTCCACACAACAAGGACTAGATGATAATAATAATTTAAACTAAAAAAAATAAAATAAATCTAATTTGGTGTCAATTTTGACTAAGCCCTTAAGAATGGGGTGTAACGTGATGTGATTCAACATAAGTAGTAATTAAGTAGAATTTTTGTGTTGATGTCAATATGATCGAAGACATATGTACTGATTGAATAATTAAAAATTTGTTTGAATTTTGGACAGATTCATTGAGAGATATGGGACTCACGTCATCGTAGGACTAGGCATTGGAGGCCAAGACGTGGTGCTCCTTAGACAAAACAAATCTTCAAATATGCAACCTTCCCAGCTCAAGAACCACCTTGATGAACTTGGCGATCAATTATTCACTGGCTCCTGCACCTTCACTCCTCATCAGTTGAAAAGCAAAGATTCCAAGCAAAAGGTTTTAAATATTCCTTATCGATCCTATGTATAACGCGCTATTATTATATAAATAAATATATATGATCGGAAAATATATTTGTTTACACTTGATCTTATGTCATAAAATAATTGTCTTTTTAAAATTCTAATTAAAAATGAAATCTGAACTGTACAATCGTTCTAGAAATGACAAGAGTATACACTTTGTGTGGCTAATTACAACCATGACGATATGAAACCTGAATTATTTGTCCATTAAATGCTGAACTTGGGTTGGGTACACGTTTGCAGGTACCACAAGCTTTCAATGTTTTTGATCCACAATGTAATGCCTTCAACAGCTTCTCATCTGTCACAACCAAGGATGTAAGTTTTCTATTATTCCCGCACCAAGTTTACACTCAATTACAAGTTTTTGTTTCAGTACCCACCAAGTCTCAAAATAATTAATTATTGTCTGTTTTTTAAACTATTTTAGTACAACCAACTACGACAATGATTTGAAAACGGAATAACAATTTTTCACCTCATTAGTCTAAAACTTCCCCTCTTTGTAGAGATTAAATCATTACGATAAAATTTAAGAAAACATATAGGCTCTGTTTGTTTCTTTTTTCTCATGGTTTTTTCAGAATAATATAATAATATATGTCATATTTCAATATAATATTTTACATTTTTAATACATCTTTTTATATTCCTAATACAAAAAATACCTAAAAACACACACTAAAAAAACGAAACAAACATACACATGCATTCTTATAGTGTCCACATCATTCTCTTCTTCATCACTTCAATAATTTCTTTATATTATTGAGAATTCAGAATGTCGCTCTGATCTAATAATGGTCAACTCAGTGTGGTTGTGACGATCTTTCTAGGAATTAGGGGGCAGAGGATGCCGAAGAATTTCTTTGTTCGCGATGTGAAAATTTGACCTTAAAATAAAATTTTTTAATTCTTGAAATTTCATAACTTCTCACGGTAAACAGGTCTTTAGAGTTTAGAAAAATTCTGAAAGTTATTACACCAGCCGACATTACTGCGTACGGTCTTTGGAACTCCTTTTCTTCTTCTTCTTCCTTTTTTTTTTTTAATAACAAAGAACCATTAAATCAACACTTTACGTGGGTAGAAAATTCTGACTTCATCTCATTTTCTCTCTGAATCGGTGTATCCGGTGGGATCATTAGCCACACTCTATAAAAGAATAAAATAAATTTGTATTGGCGTTTAAAAAAATAAAAAATCTAAATCGAGTTCTGATATTAGTAATAAAACTAGTACAGATCTTAAAATTTAATTTGAACTTTTTTTTTTTGGGATAGAGATAATATAGGGGTAAAGGGAATGAAAATTACCCATTTTATCTAATTTTTTTTAGTGGTGTTTATTTATATAAAAATTGTGCAGGGAATAACAGTGATATGTTCAAAAAGAGGAGGTGATACTACAACAAGCACACACTGCGAGTGGCTTCTAACAGTGCCATCAACGCCTGATGCAGTTCATTTCAACTTCATTCCGATTACCTCTCTTCTTAATGGTGTTCCTGGCAAGGGCTTCTTGTCTCATGCCATCAACCTCTACCTTCGCTGTGAGTTCATCATTTTCAACCCTTCCACTAATTAATACATATGATTATCGCCGGATTTAAACCCTAATTAAAAAAATCATATTAAGAAAGATTCATTTCAAGTATTGTATCGTATCAAATGTGACTATTATTATGAGACTGGAAGGTAAAAAAAATAAAAAAATCATCATCATATTGATCATAGTATGACTTTCGCTCATTCTTGGATTTGCAGATAAACCTCCTATAAGTGATTTGCAGTATTTTTTAGACTTTCAAACCCATAAGGTTTGGGCTCCAGTACATAATGATCTCCCACTTGGCCCACACACAAATAAGGCCTTGCGGAATCCTGCTCTACAGTTCAACTTAATGGGCCCTAGGCTCTATGTCAACACTACTCAGGTATATAATCCTATCTCTCTTTTCATGTATAGCGTTGCAAAGAGATTCCTATTAATTTTTAGAGATTCCAATAAAATTGTTAAGATTTTTTTTTAAAAAAATAATTTTTTGGTCATTTCATTTATCATTTTTGGTGATTTTTGATTTCGGATTTTGCCTCGCAGGTTGTGATTGGAAAACGACCAGTAACAGGAATGCGATTGTATCTAGAGGGGATGAAATGCAACAGGTAAATGTTAGCATAATAATGCATGAGCATGAAGTGGAAGGTTAAGATTGGATCACGACAATAATCGAAAATAAGAAGAAAAAAAAATTGAAAATAGGGTTGTCAGTACTAATTGTGTAAGTGTAACAACATAAACAATGAGTTCACATTTAAATTATTTAAAAACAATCTACTGGTGTAACACGTATAAAAATACAAAATAATCAATTCTGTCTTTTCACATTTATTATATATACATTGTGTCATTATACCCTCTTTTGCTCCATGGTTCACTAAGGATAAAACCTATTGAATGATGTATAGGTTGGCCGTACATCTCCAGCACTTGTCGAACTCGCCGGTATTACTCCAAGACAAGATCAGTGACCCTTTACATTGGAGAGGAACCGAAGAAATTGGTGATGATCGATATTTGGAACCAATTCAAGGCAAGAAATTTTCACACATTTCCACAGTTCCAGTTAAATTCGATCCAAAATGGTCTACAAAAACGGGAGAAGCCTTTATTGTCACGGGGGCACAAATTCACGTCAAAAAAGACGCGACAACTTCAAGAACCGTGCTACATTTGAGGTTACTATACTCTAAGGTTACGGATTTTTACGTCGTCCAATCGAATTGGATGCAATGTCCGTCGGATAGTTACACCATTAAATCGAGTATTTTCTCGGCGATTAGTATGTCGATCTCCGGAACTTTGGACAAAGAGAAAATGCCGGCGGTCGTGGTGGATTCCGGGATTTATCCGACCGGGCCGCCGGTGCCGGTACAAACTCAGAAGTTGCTGAAGTTTGTGGATACATCGGAATTGTGTAAAGGGCCACAAGATAATCCGGGACATTGGTTAGTTACGGGAGCTAAATTGGACTTGGAAAAAGGGAAAATATGCTTGAATGTCAAGTTTTCCTTGTTGAATATTTATTCTTGATAAATACCGTAGGGAATATATTAGCAATAACGCACAAATCTCTGTGCCATTCATAGACTTATGTAATTTCATGTATATATCAAGTGTTCATAATTTAAAACCTTTCAGAATACTAGTCTTTCTTCCCCCAACTTCTAGCACTAACACATTAATTAACACTGAAGTTCGTGTTTATAACTTCTTTTTTTCTTTTTATAAGATATAAACCAGCTGGATATGTTGAATATTGGGTTTTTTTTTTTTTTAATTAAAGGAAACATATATTAATAGTAAAAATTAAGAAAAAGTTACATTGAGAATGGTAATAGCAAGCGTATCTAACTGACTTCTAGCGATTTTAATAATACTGCATTTATAATAAGAACCGAATTATTTCGCTAATCAAAATGTGAGTTTCAACCAGAAAATCTAATTCACGAAGTGTACCTTGGAGCTTCTAAAGCACTATAATCCGTATAAGCCGTGATATTTGTAAGCCCCAACTTATGAGGGATTTCAGTTGAGATATCTTCAAGAACTCATATTGTAATTCCTTCTCACCAGAATAATGATTAATAATCCATATAAATATTTTATGATTTTGGATTTGGTGTAATCATATAGGATAGATAAATCAGTACTAGACCATAAATCTTAACAGTAATGAGAATCATTATCATAATCGTTGAATCATTAATTAGGATGTTCAGTCGACCAGACTACATAATCATCATCACAACTTAATATACCATAATGCATACACTAATTTCTATAGTAATCATCAACACCTTACGGTGTCGGCATCTCGATAGATGGAAAAGCTGACCAAGAATTTAAGGTTGTTTCATGTTCAAGGCGAGATTTGAACTCTCGACCTATAATTAAAGATGGAGGAGTACTTACCACTCCACCACAACCCCTAGTTATTGTGTCAGTTGCATACACTAATTTCGAAGTGTGGTAGTTTGAATTAAGTATTAACCAGTTCAATTATGCACAGGACACCAATTATTTGTGGCTAGTACCAATAAATGGAAAAAAAAAAAAAAAAAAACCTTTGCTAGTTGCAAATTTTTGTACCCAGAAAAATGTACTTGAAACCAATTTTAAAAGTGAATTCATAAGGAATCCGCAAACTGCAAACCCTTTACCAAGAAATAGTTTTGTTTAGCGACCAAATGGCCAATAGTACGCGTACCATGTCAAACAGTACAATTATTAGTAGAGCAACAATCAACCCTTTTTTTTTTTTTGACACTAGCAACAATCAATCAGATCTCAGATCCAGCCACCCTTGACGATTTAGCTTAGGAATATGCATCTTAGAATTAACACACTGTCATTGCTTATTCAATTATTTTAAGGCCAATAAAAATGACTAAATTTCTTGATGAATTGTATCTGTAGACATTATGGGTGCATATTTCCATAAGGTTTCATCAGCCAATAGCACGATTGGAGTAGTGCTATTGGGTACTGGAAATGTTTAATAAATGAGAACTTGCTTCTAATAAACAAATTTTTTTGTTCAAGTTGCTTCTAGTTGCATGATTGCATCATCAAGCATGTAACCGTATGTGCCATAAAACCCATTTCATTAATTTACTAGAAAAGTACAGAATATTTATTTATTTTCCTTCACAAAGTAGGAGTCACTGAGCTTACACTCCTTACATTTTTGTAATGAACTACACCTAAAAAGCTAAAACATCATGGTGCTCGTACTATCAAGATTTGAGCTGTCAAGAGGAGTATCTGGTTTATTTTAAATTCTAACGAAAATATTATTTCTAACGAGATCAACTAATCCGTCACAAAATTAGGCTCATCATCATTATTCTACAACAAACTCAACACTTGTATCCTACTACCCCTTAGAGTAGATAGTTTGGAGAGAATACAGTGTGTAAGCTCTCTTTCGCTTTAGCCTAGTAGGAACATTCTTCATTCTGCTTTCAAAAAAAAAAAAAAAAAGAACTTCTTCATTCCCACACAATTTTCCAGGAAGAAGAAAGGAGATGGCAATGGATAGTAACGGCACAGCTTCACTGCCGAAATGTTTTCCTATGAATGGGGGAAATGGCACTTATAGCTACTCAAACAACTCCAGTGTTCAGGTACTGATATGATGTAGTAGTATTTAATTTGCTTTTCCCTGCAATTAATCTTGTTATAGAATGATGAACTTTCACTTCATGGTGATCTCAGAGAGAAGCATCGATGACGGCGAAAGAAATGATTGAAGAGACAATTGCTCACAATCTTGACATTGA
Source organism: Oldenlandia corymbosa var. corymbosa (assembly GCA_949775105.1). NCBI lineage: Eukaryota > Viridiplantae > Streptophyta > Magnoliopsida > Gentianales > Rubiaceae > Oldenlandia > Oldenlandia corymbosa. Next base: position 35,272,731 of record OX459119.1, on the reverse strand, counting down.
AGAACTAGTTTCATCTTCTTCAAACACATTGCGGATTGCAGATTTAGGATGTTCAGTTGGTCCAAACACTTACATTTCCATGCAACAGATAATAGATGCCGTGGAAAGGCGCCTCGAAATAAAAGGCTTCAGCAGTAGTAGTAGTACTGCTCATTTGCTAGAATTTCAAATCTTTTTCAATGATCACATCACAAATGACTTTAACACTTTGTTCGCTTCGTTCTCTCCAGAGAAAAAGTACTTTGTTGCAGGTGTTCCGGGGTCTTTTCATGGTCGGTTATTCCCCGAGTCCTCAATTCACATTGTGCACTCTGCATTTTCATTGCACTGGCTTTCTGAGGTGCCTAAGGAGGTGCTGATTAAAGACTCTCCTTCATGGAACAAGGGGAAAATTCTTTATGTTACTGCATCAGATGAGGTGGTTGAAGCATATGCGGCACAGTTTGCTAAAGACATGGATTCCATCTTGAATGCCAGAGCAAAAGAGATTGTTGTTGGAGGCATAATGCTTGCTCTCATGCCAGCTTTCCCTGATGAACCTCATTGTTCAAAAGATGTTTTTGGTTTCTTTTACGATGCCCTCGCTTCCAGTCTCCTGGATATGGCGCATGAGGTGAGTTCACTAATCAAAAGTGACAAATGAGACAAGAGTTTGAAGGCAAGATTAAGTAATACTTTGATCCCACATCAAAAAGTTGAGGCACTGGAGAGTTTGGCAAGATTGATTTTCATTATTGAGCCTTTGATGCTAATTCCACTTTCTGTGTAGGGATTAATTCCACTTTCTGTGTAGGGATTTATAGAGGAAGCTCTGGTGGATTCTTTCAACATACCTTTTTATTTCACCTGTCCCAAAGAGATGGAAGCTCTTGTTGAACGGGGGAAATGGCACTTATAGCTACTCAAACAACTCCAGTGTTCAGGTACTGATATGATGTAGTAGTATTTAATTTGCTTTTCCCTGCAATTAATCTTGTTATAGAATGATGAACTTTCACTTCATGGTGATCTCAGAGAGAAGCATCGATGACGGCGAAAGAAATGATTGAAGAGACAATTGCTCACAATCTTGACATTGAAGAACTAGTTTCATCTTCTTCAAACACATTGCGGATTGCAGATTTAGGATGTTCAGTTGGTCCAAACACTTACATTTCCATGCAACAGATAATAGATGCCGTGGAAAGGCGCCTCGAAATAAAAGGCTTCAGCAGTAGTAGTAGTACTGCTCATTTGCTAGAATTTCAAATCTTTTCAATGATCACATCACAAATGACTTTAACACTTTGTTCGCTTCGTTCTCTCCAGAGAAAAAGTACTTTGTTGCAGGTGTTCCGGGGTCTTTTCATGGTCGGTTATTCCCCGAGTCCTCAATTCACATTGTGCACTCTGCATTTTCATTGCACTGGCTTTCTGAGGTGCCTAAGGAGGTGCTGATTAAAGACTCTCCTTCATGGAACAAGGGGAAAATTCTTTATGTTACTGCATCAGATGAGGTGGTTGAAGCATATGCGGCACAGTTTGCTAAAGACATGGATTCCATCTTGAATGCCAGAGCAAAAGAGATTGTTGTTGGAGGCATAATGCTTGCTCTCATGCCAGCTTTCCCTGATGAACCTCATTGTTCAAAAGATGTTTTTGGTTTCTTTTACGATGCCCTCGCTTCCAGTCTCCTGGATATGGCGCATGAGGTGAGTTCACTAATCAAAAGTGACAAATGAGACAAGAGTTTGAAGGCAAGATTAAGTAATACTTTGATCCCACATCAAAAAGTTGAGGCACTGGAGAGTTTGGCAAGATTGATTTTCATTATTGAGCCTTTGATGCTAATTCCACTTTCTGTGTAGGGATTAATTCCACTTTCTGTGTAGGGATTTATAGAGGAAGCTCTGGTGGATTCTTTCAACATACCTTTTTATTTCACCTGTCCCAAAGAGATGGAAGCTCTTGTTGAAAAGAATGGCTGCTTTACCACTCTGAGAATGGAGTTGCTAGAGTATGACACAGAAGTGAACGAACCACTTGATACGAGTAAGCACGTCACGCACATCAGAGCAGCCATGGAGTGTCGAATAACAGCACACTTTGGAGCTGGCCTGATAGACGAACTGTTTGATCGATTTGATAAAAAAGCTGCCATCTGCAGAGATGTTGATGCAGAGCACAAGAAAGGATTTCTGTTGTTCCTCGCTTTGCAGCGCAAATAGAAGTCAGTGAACTTGTTGAGCGCCTTGATTATGATCATGTTTTAGTCATATTTTTGTCCAAGGAACTGATGTCTGTGTGTTAAATGCAGAGATTAAAACTAAACCTGTTGAAAATAATCTGATCTTTTTTTTTCCCCCTTCAACAAAAAAAAACTCTGTATAAAGCAATCTGCTGATGGTGCTATGAAAACTGAAGGAACCAGACTTCCTTGGAAAATCCTTTACACCTTAAACAAAAAAGCTGCCATATGCTTGTAGCACTGTGATCAATGAGATTTAAGAGAAGAAAACAGTTGTGAAGCCAGAGTCTGTGTGTGTGGCTTAACTATCAACAATTTCACACTGCATTAAGGCATTTGCAGAGGCAAGAACTTTCTCATAAATTTCAACGAAAAATACATGTAAATATCTTCTCTTAAACTGCAAAAGAGTTCAAGATTATTCATGCAAATCAAACCAAATATTAACTTCATCTCTAGCAGTATTATTTAATTCAAACCAACTATAGCAGTTCATATTTATACATAAAAGCCCACAAAAGTCACAAGCTTGGGATGAGAGATAGGGGCAAGCCCCTCGGTTCAACATCTTGCACAACCTTACTAGTTACTCTGTCAATACATAAAATTTAAGTTCATTCATCACCGCCACGCCATATATACACAGCTGTCTCAAATAGTTTAGTTCAGATGTCATAATGATTCTATGGTACAAATAAGGTGCACCTAGGCATTACTTGGCAGCCTATTCAATGGAGATTGGTCGAGACCTCTCTGAGCTTGAGTGTTAGCATTTCTTAAATTAAACTCAAACCATTTGCTAACTGCTGTTCCAATGAATACATTTCCGGAGTCATCCTTATCCACGATTTTTTGATCTCGACAAGCTTATCATAGACACACCATGGGAAACTGATGAAGTGAGCCCGGTTCAGTCCCTCGTTGTAGCAACCCCAGTACGTAGGATGATAAGTGACATGATACCACGCAGAAGCTTTCGCATATAGATCATCCGAGTTACTTCCTTTCCTAAAGCGAGCTCTAGCTTCCTTCCTCAACGACCTCACAGCCATACTAACAGCCTCTGCATCTTTTCTTCTGTCAAATGATCTAGACATTTTCATGATACCACCGCTGAGGATCTCACCTTCAGTTTTTATGCCATAATAATCCATCAAGTTACCCAGCTTATAATCGTACTCATTTTTGCAATCAAAAGCTTCATCAACATAATCTTCATATCCATCTACTTCCATGTCATGATCATAAGATTTCATAGCTATCTCCCTCGTAAACGATGTAATCAAGCATGTGTCTGGAGCAATGTCTTTTACCTCTCTAAAAAGCTTACCAATCACATGCTTTGACTCATACATTGGTTTGTCAAGCTTTTCCATAAAATCTGGATACTCTTTAACACGTAGTTCAGATGGTATTACGGCGGGAACACCTGTCTTTGGAAAATCAACTGCAACTGAAAACAGCCTTGCTAGTTCCAAACAAGGTGTACTCATTGCTTTCGATGGTTCTCGGTCAGCATAGACAGTGTGGGCGTTTGCAATGACACCTAAACTATCATTCACTATATAGTTGGTGAAATATTCTTCAACTTCCTGTGGTGTAACATAGAACATACTAGTAATTAACATGAAAGCAATTTGAACTACGAGAATGGCAAGACAAACTAAACACGAATGAGAACACAAAGAAATATCTTCTTTCTTTTCCATTATGAATTTGCAATCTGGTGATGACATACAAAGAAAAAGCACTACAGTGCCCACCATAAGGAGAGAATAATATTAATGCATATATCTTAACCACATGTTAAAGTTAACATCATTGGACATCACTACTAACATCTAGTAAATGCAAACTACTATGCCAGAGATATAATGTATAATAAAACACACATACTGAATACACACATACAACTTTATTATGGACAGGGAATTACTACCTCCATTGTAACTTCATGATCCAACTCCACAGTTGGAGCTGGAGTGTAATCCATAGGTGGCTCTTCCCGAGGGGGAATCAAGTCACGATCCCAACAAACAAAGTAAATGTCTCCATCTAAATCACTACCCGAACATTCATTCGGATGAGGCCTGTTGTTCAGCAGCAATAAATTATAGGCAATAATATAATTATGATTACAAAAATCGTAAACAAAACAATGTCTGCTCATAAAAGTAATGTCCCTGCCATACTGCCAATTTGGTGAATGAACAGAGGAAGCCAATAATCTTTCGTGGACATTATCAGTTTTAGTGTTAGACATTCTCATGAATAGATTGTTCATTTCAGGAGTTGAAGCATTGACTCCAAAATGTCATTTTCTTGCCCACGGGAAAAGGACAATTCATGCTTACATCAAAAACTACCTAATACTGACACTTAGCCTCCACAGAAACTACCTATTATCCCTCATTACCAGACCCCAAATATATTTCATCAAACACGGAAAATGTTTAGGCACTCAAGACTCTGTAAAGGAACATAACAATTAACAAGTATGAATCTGTAGAGAGGTATTACTTAGAATTATTTGAAACTTGGAAAAAGGTAGAATGAGGTCCACAATTGAGTGGAAGGAAAACCCAAGTGGATTTACCAAAAGAAAACAAAGCTTAATCCATAGCTGACCAATCCACACTAGAACCTAGAAATGATGCCAAGACAACTATGAAGAACCCTCACCTGCAAGATGATATTTCAAAAAGCAGTCGCTGTGTTTGTCCAAATCACACATTAAAACCATGACAAAATATTTAAAAATAATTACCTATCTCCTTGCTGCGGGAAAACAACGCAGTCTACCATATGATGTAAATTGGGTAAATCAACAGCGGTAAGAACGCGGACATCACCAGGATGTAAGCAAGGATTTTTAGCAACAATGACTTTCCCCTGAAGGATGAAACTGTTTTCAGAGATTTTGCTAGAGTACAAATGGGAATGCTTATAAGACTGTCTAAGACCAGCTCTTGAGCACTGAACAAACACTTGCCCATATTTCAAGATTCTTGTTTCATCAAGACATCCCATCATCGACCGTCCAAATGGAACAAATATTCTTGTCTTAGTCCGCAAATCAAGCAACTTTGATGCCCTGAAAGTATGCAACATCATTGAAAGAAATGGCTCAGAATTAGGCTTATACCCACACTTCAGTAATTCTTTGAGAATATTTGTGTTTTCTCCAGGAGCCATCAATTCTAAAGCCTCATGCGCTCTCAATGGATCAATTAGAATATCGTCCAATTGGGAAATTGCTTCTCTTTGCTTCGCCTCAAAGACATTGTCCCTGATCCCAAGAGTGGACAGAAGAGATATCAATTGGCGATTCAAAAAACAAGGTTGGTATTTAGTCCATGCTAGAACATCCAACTTGATGTTGTCAGAATCATATTTCTTCATGCTGGGTCTGAGAGACAACTTCTTTGATGAATTCGGATCAATAGCAACAACACCTTTGAATCCACCATATCGAATTTGGAATGCAGATGGAGTAAAACTATTAAGGCCACATTTTGCAGCAACTCGTTGAGCAAACTGAAGAGATATTTTACCAATTCCATCGGAAAAGACATAATTCGATGCCTTTAAATCAGGAATAATTTCAATTTCATCCCTACCGACAGCCAATGTTTCGGTAGAGGAACTAAAAGATTGACCAAGTCTAGCAGCATATTTGGCTATATTCCTTATATCTCTAAAATCACCCATCCATGCTCTTATATCAGCAGCAGAAAGCCCAGGCCTTGAAGCAAACATCCACACTGAATTGTCCCTTAATTGACTTGATGAGAATGCAAGAAAATCAAACTTCTTATCCCCAATAGTTATACCTTTCTTCAAAGTTGACAATACTCTATCATAAATTTCTGTTGTTGTCCTTTCATTTGAGGCATTACGAGACAATAAGTCCGTAGAAAACATTTTATTCCACTCCTCATCAATAAAGGAAACACGAAGAAAATTTTCAATGTCTCCAAGAAAATTTCGCAACACCCGATTAGATACATTGACCTCTGGACCACAGAAATACACTTTGCATGGAGTAATTTGTACCCGGCGAATGTACACCAACCCAACATCCAGATCAATGGTTGGTGACTTTGGAGGCCTTTTGTTGTACTTGGCATACTGTTCCGTAAGCCACTGCACAGGATTATAACAACACTCTTTTAAAGTGTACATATCTTCCAAGGCATGATTAATGAATGCAATATTTACCCTACGTGGATTGACCAACCGAAAGAAGTTTTCATCCAGTGACGGCCCTGGAAGACATCCATTCTGTACCAAACAACAGGCCTTGAACAAAATTTCATACGGCAACTCTAGCCCTTTGGGAGGACTCAAAATGGGAACCAAACCCAAGTCATAAGAATATGGGCAACACGTTTCCAGAATGAATTGGCTTTCAGTTTCTTTGTACCAAGGAAAATAGTCACGAAAGTGTGGGAGTTGTACACCACGAGGAAGCTCCAAACATATGCTAGATGACTGCCCAATGCAGGACCGGGTGAAGTCTGTTGTCCTTACCCACTGCTCTTCGGGAGTTTCCTTGAAGTAGTAGCTACAGCTGGATCCTTCAATTTTTTTGAAAATTCGAGGAGCACCAAATAACTATGTTTCCAGAGAAAGAGATAATTGTCAAACATCATCACAATTGAAATGAAAAATAATGATTTACCAAACAGCCTAAAAACTAAGAGTGCAGGCCATTACTACAGACGAGCACATGCTTTGGAAACATTTCCAACAAAACAAACTACTGTAGAAGGTAATGCAACACTGGAGAAAAAAAACTTATATGCAATGTACAGCAGGACAGTATCAAAATCAGGGTAGATTTCTACGGATTGGTTCATTAGTACGAGTAAACTGTATTCCACATCTAATGTTGTACAGACAAAAGCTTATATTGGCATATTGATAAACAGAAAAGAGGAAAGTGATAGATGCTAGTACACAAGTGTGTTCTATTAGTACCACACAACATATATAGTCCTAACTTCTAGCGGCGAATGCAGACTCATTAAGCTATTGAATTGTCTCCCGCAGGATATACTAATTCAAAATGTATTCTTTTGCCATGTCACAGTTGAAGGACAAACAAACCATGCAACTACGTACACAATCAAGGATTTAATAACAGACAAAGAGGGGAAGGCAGGCCACCCAAAACATGGCAACAAGAGAATTTACCCATGTCATTTTTTGAAACCAAGGCAAACTGACAAAGAAACAGTAAAATCCTTTAGAGTATGGAAATTTTCTTCTGATTAATTTATACCTGAATCAGGAGAAATTTTGAAGCTTGACCATAGGGATGATGCAATACAATCTGCCAGAAGTTTTCGTAGGAAAGTTCAAGCTTATAGCACATGGAATGATCTTGCAACACGAACAAAATTTTCTTCATTCCAAATCCAAACTTGACAGAAACATTTTCTTTATTCCATAGCACTGAAAACTTATTTTTCGACACCTGGCATCCAAAATTTAAAACTACATGTTCCATCTGGTGCTCATAGTGTCTAGGCCTCGGCACCATATCAACATCCGCCTCATAAGCCTTCAAATACGAACAACCATAATAAAGTGTATGTGACAATGAGATAATTTTTTCAGCACTTTTGCTATTGATAAATTGGACTCTTGCAAATGCTCTTCGACCCGATTTGCATGGCTTCACTTGCAGGGCATACACAGTTCCTACACCAGTGAACTGTTCAAGAAATCTAGTGACTGTGTCTGCAGGTAGAACATAAGGGAAACCGGACACGTGAATTGTCTTTCTCATTCTGCTGAATGCCACCACCAGTTTAGGGTGAGAATCTGGGGACAAAGTACACTTGTATATACTCCTATTCACAACAAAGATAAAAAGAGTTAAACCACTATAAAGCCATTAATAATTTGTAAAACTCCGAAACCTATTACATGCATGTATAAGAAGATGCGCCCAGAAACATAGACCCAGACGGACCCAACCGAAATAAATCCAGCAGCCATCTCAAATGATTTTGACAACCAAATAAAGGGAAAAATTCCAACTTTTCCATCCTTATCAGTCATCACCATCCATCATCAAGTAGAATTCCCATTAACCACCAAAAGAAGTATCTTTGTACTAATTGACTGCGCATTTCCAAAACAGTATCTTGAACATCAATGAACACTCATGACAAGTGATGACGCAAGCATATTAAAAAACGTACAAACATAAAGGGTTACCAGTACTGTGCTTCAGAACTTAAAAAAAAAAAAAAACGCATAATTAACAACATCAACTGAGGTTCTTCAGGAGATACTAAAAGTAAGGGCTTTGATCAAAGTAAAAACTAAAAAGAAGAGGATCTGCCCCTATAGAGTTTGAATAAGTGAAATATGAAAAGGAGACTTACAAACAAACCAAAAGGTTCTTCAGCAATCCATCAAGCAAGCAGCAAAATCAGACATTAAAACACAGTGACTGTAGCAATTCAGTCGTTAGTTGATGGGAACCCTTGAGTATCACTATGTGACTGTGTGTGAGAGAAATGGTGATGGAAGATAAAAGAAGAGTGAGGGAGTCAACTTCAAGTCAATAACAGTACTACCAACTTTTGCTTTCCAAGGAAGGAACCAATGAATATCCATTCTTTCCATAGTCTTTCTCTGTCTATGACTCTATGATTTTTGGAGTTCCAATTATTACCCGACTCTGTTTTTCATTTCCGAGTTGCCATACTCCGGTCAAGCCGGATTTTGTACACAATTTTCTTAACTGGAACCCCAAACAAAAAAAAAAAAAAAAAAAGTCGACTACTTTTCAAAAACGTGGAGGCATTGAATGATGATGAATGTAATAAAAGAAAACGAAAATTGTTTGGATACGTCTTAATTAATATACAAGTACTTTTTCAAAAAAAAAAAAAAAATTCTTAAGTGGTGAATTAATTTTCATTCAATAAAGTAAAGAGGACAGATTCCAAATTTCCAACAGCAACAAAGAATCGCAAAAGTTCGATACTAGGTGGATTGGAGGGAGTATAACGGGTTCTACGCTTCAGCGCCTTGTCAAAAGAGCCGCATCGTGTTATTAAAAGTTACTTCTATGTCTCAAAATTATTGTCCAGTTTAAGATTTTATTTTTAGTACAATTTAAACTAGAAATGAAAACCCAAAATAAACAACAATTATGGGACGGAGGGAGTAATGTTTTTCATTCAATTGAGAGAAAGAATTACACTTTTTATCCCAAAATGATTCTTATTAAGACTGAAAGGAGTACGAGAATTCACAATAAACTTAAATACATTCATCAATAAGCCCAATTACATAAATTTGGAATCCTGGAAATGATAAAAAGAATATTTAAACTGGAACATTTCTTCATCTTCCTTTCGTGTTTCTGGAAGGAAAAAAAAAAAGAAAAAGAAAAGGAAAAAAAAATCAACATGCAGAACTGTTATTCCTACAATTTCCCAAGGTTGACTCTCAATTTGATCTCCTATTCGAGCAAATGTAACTAAATTCATCCGCCGTAATTAGCCACTGTTGTTGCCTGACATAACCCTCAACAATGAAACCACTTATATTTTACTTGAGCAACAATTCTGCAATTTGGACAGCATTCAGAGCAGCTCCCTTGCGTATTTGATCACCACAAATAAATATATCCAACCTGTCACAGTATTTGGGGTTTTAGTTTCTTGAGTACCTCTAAACTTCAAAAAGTAATGATTTGCAACATTGAATTTTTACCCGTAATCTCCATCTTGAGAGACATCACGGCGAATTCTCCCAACCGCAACATCATCTTTGTTGGAGACTTCAAGCGGAGTAGGGAAGTGGTTCTGTGCACGGTCGTCGATAACCACTACCCCAGGTGCACTCTTCAGAATTTCTCTGGCTTTGTCCTGCCAACAGAATACCATGACTTCATTTTCAGAGCAACAGACGTCAACAATCTTTGCTCAATCCAAACTTACTCAGCTTTCCTAAGGTTTTATCAAACTTTTTTGCTCATTACTTTGTTCTCAGAATCTCAACACAAAAAGGTGCATCTTTCCATTGGAAACTCATTAAAACTGATTCAAGCACATTCCATAAACGGCAAAAAGTAAAATTTGAACAAACTAGCTTCCAAGCAGTACAGAAACGACAAAAATCATAGCGGCAAAAACAATACCTCATGAAGGGGCTTCTCAAATTGAAAATTAACACTCTCAGCATGGGCACGCATAACAGGAACTCGTATACATGTTGCGGTCACTTTTACGTCCGGGTCACTCTACAAAACAAGTAACAAAAAAAGAGAACTCAATTCAGGAAGCTAACTACTTTCCAGCAGCCCTTATTCAGAGGATACCGTAGATGAATCCCACTTCCACAGGGCCAAATGAGCACTATAATAAAGGAGGAGGTAAACACTAACCCATATTTTTCTTGTCTCTTTGACTAATTTCATTTCCTCCTCATTGTAGCCATTTGAAAGAACGGGTGCATTGTGCGAGAAAAGATTAAATGCATACTGCATAAGGATAATGAAGAGTTAAGCATTCGGAAACCAGATATGATCCATAATAATTGCTCTTTCAAGCATGTCCGTAGGACAGTCAACAAACCTGTTGCCTGAAGATTTTACAGGTTGGCTCTTTTCCTTCTAGAACCTGTGGAAGGGGTAGAAAAGTATGTAAATATAATGTGATATATGCCACAAGTATTAAGTGAATCTAGATGAGTTCAAAACCTCACGAGTTTGCAGTTCAAGCTCTTCCATTGCTGCAGCACCAGCACCACTAGCTGCCTGGTATGTACTAACAACCATGCGCTTTACCTGTAATAAGAAAAGCAAAATTCAATCATATCTAGTAGCAGCAAGATGAAAAAGAATACAAGTACCAAAATCAAACAAACCTATGAAATTGAGTCCACTTAAAAGGCTTATGATGAGTATTACTAAAACCTAGCTAGAAAAAATGTATTTATGACTTTTTTTTCTTCATAGAACAGAGCTAGAAAAAATGAATTCACTGAATTGATTTTAAAGGGAAAGATGTCTCCTCACAAGTAATCAATCATATCCGGTTACTTTTTCTTTATCCTGCAGAAAGCTACAAACTATCCACAGACCATGCTACTACCACAGCACATTGCAAATATGCCCGTACATCATTCCCAACCAACCAAAAACTGTCTGAGAAACAATTCAACAGTAAATTACTCATACATTACGAAGAAATTCGAACTGAGAAACAGTATCATTTCTATTTCATCAAGTAATAAGCTAGATATAAATAACATAAAAAAGCAATACATGCCCAGATATTCACCAGCAACTAGCTAAGTTTGAATCATAAGTTACCTTCCATCATATAAAGTTGTCTATCTACTATCATGTAGGGGTAAAAAGTCAAATTCAAACAACAAATAGGCTTCCCCAACCCACCCAGTCCCTATTATCCCGATAAAGGTCAGTTTCCTTTTTCCCCTCCATCTAAAACTGAAATCATACCGGGATGAAACTAAAAAATTGAACTCTAGCAATTGAACTGGGTTCATCTTCTACCTCTTTATAAGGGCATAAAAGCTAAAATTTAACCTCTTGAAGAACACACAAGTCAACATTGCACCCCTAGAACATTTGTATTCCAAGCTGGACAAAAATATACTTAAAAACATTTCCTCACCTTAGCAACGCGATGCAATGGTGTTGCAGCCATCAAACAAATAATTGTGGAGCAATTAGGGTTCGCAATCAATGCCCCTTTACCACTTCCGACCTTAATGTGAGCCATAGCCTCAGGATTAACCTCCGGAACAACGAGAGGCACGCCATCATCCATCCGAAAAGCAGAGCTATTATCAACAACAATAGTCCCATTCTCGACGGCAATAGGACCAAATTTCTTACTTATAGAACCTCCAGCGCTAAACAGGGCAATATCCACATCTTTAAAGCTATCTTCAGTCAATTCTTCAACAGTATACGTTTTCCCCTCAAATGGGATTTCTTTCCCGGCCGAGCGCTTGCTGGCGAGGAACTTAATCGAGCTGTACGGATAATTCCGATCAGATATAACAGAAAGGAATTCTTGGCCGACAGCCCCTGTAACGCCGACAATGGCGACGGAAGGAGCGTTTTCCGAGAGGGTCATTTTAATTGGGGAGAATGAGACGCGGGTTCTGATCGGAACTGGGGTTTTCAGGGTGGGGAGGCGGGTGGAGATGGGGCAATAGTGGTGGCGGAGGGAGATGGACGACGGGTTCATTGTTTTCAGGCGGTGGCTTTGGGCGGACGGCGACTTTATAGAAGGGGGGTTTAGGGTTTTAAACTGATGAAGAGATATTTTAAGGTTTAAAGAAGGAAAATTTGGAATTTCCTTCTCCTACCTTTTTTTTTGTATTGCGGGAAACTATGTTCGTTAATATATTGTCAACATGTCGCTTTTACCCCCTGTTTCTGGCGGGAAAGCAAAACCGGAAAAAGGTTTCTTTGTTTTGCAATACAATTAACTCTCCGTTCCAAAATAATTTCAGAACAGAGAAAATATAATATAATATTAAATAACCGCCGGTCGAATAATGAGTCAATATGATTTAGTATTGGATTTTTATTACTAAATCATATTGAGATTTAGAAAGAATTAATCAATAGTATTGTTACTAAATAATTTTGGTTTGTGAATGTCAGAATAAATAGAACCAGAATTGATGGTATTGTCATTTTTTAATTGTGTCATATGGCAAATTTTAACCTAAATTTCATTAGAATCTGTGTGTTAGAACTTAGAACTAGAACCACAATGAGTAATTTAGAAATACTTTCAAAACTGTGACCGAGTTCTGGAGATAAAAGTAATACTCCCTTTGTCTCAAAATTATTATTCAGTTTGAATTTTTATTTTTAGTTTAACCCGTACTAAAAGTGAAAATCCATAGTAAACAATAATTTCGAAAGTGAGGTAGTATTTTTAAGGGTATGTTTATTTCGTTTTTTTAGTGTGTGTTTTTAGGTGTTTTTTATTTGGGAACGTAAAAAGGTATATTGCAAATGTAAAAAAATATGATGGAATGGGACAGTTATTATTTTATTAATCTAAAAAAACCATAAAAAAAAAACTAAACAAACAAAGCATAAGTTTTTGGTGCAAAAGTAACATACAAATTGGGAGGTTTGAGTACATTGAAGATACTGTTTAGTTTAATGGCTAAAACCGGCTGACCCGCTGAAAAACATAAATCAGGCAAATCAGCAAGTTTTTTTTTTTTTTTGTGCACACGGAGTTACATTTGTTTTTCTTCCCCATCTCCTGGGCCAGATCGTCATTGGCATACATCATCAGAGACTTATAAACCTGTATTAATTATTTTATTTTAGTTCGCGCACCTTCTCTGTGATGTTTTTAGATCGGCAATGTTGTCGATCATTTGAGAGCAATTCGTTAATTCTGTTTTTTGTTGTACGATTTTTACTTAACCTAATCAAATTTAACAAAAAAAAAAATGAACTCCAATTACGTATACGATGAATTATTCTCTCCGTCCCAAAATTATTGTCCAGTTTGAAATTTCATTTTTAGTCAAATTTTAGGACGGAGAGAATAGACAAATTTAGTTCAAACTTTGGATTCACATCACATGCACATATATAGTTCTAGTTCTCAAATCTCAATCACCCAACTAAAGGGTTAACCCGATGTTATGGCCACTACGATCTATAGAAGTAGAACAAACAAAAAACATTAGGCTATCATTCTAGAACAAAATAACATAGAGTTGTTAGAATATCTAGTGAGGGAGGGTAACGTGTCTCACCCTAAATCGAAATCCACCTCTGCTAAGATCAAACTAGGCAAAATTTTCTTGTGGAAAATAAGGGAAAAAAGAAAGGTGATCCACAATCTCTTTTTTAGGCTTTCTTGAAGTCGTGCATTAAGCCTAACTCCTTGACTGAGAGCATGTTAAAGAAAACAAAACAAATGTATGGTCTTGATTTCTATTGCACACCTCACATTTTCTTGGAGGAAGAAGAACCTGATGCCGGTGAATTCGTCCCACTTAAAATAGTACTATCTATCTCCAGTCTGCTTAAGAAAATCAGAAGGTTAAGTTTGAAATGTTCTCTAACAATCTTTTATTCTTAAATCTTTGAAAATTCTTTGCATAAATTAATTAGAGAAGATTTAGAATTGCACGCAAGATATCACACCACCTATATAAACCATCCAGCTTTGTGCTGAATTGTTGTTTCAAAAGCCACAAAAACATGAATAAATTCACTCAAACTTGTGCTCTCTTTTTCACCTCTTTGTATCTCATCACCTTAACCAATGCTGCAACTTTTGACATAATAAACCAATGTACCTACACTGTGTGGGCTGCTGCCTCCCCCGGAGGCGGTAGGCGATTGGACCGAGGCCAATCCTGGACTCTAAATGTGGCTCCTGGAACAACCGGAGCTCGTATCTGGGGCCGCACTAACTGCAATTTCGATGCTAATGGTCAAGGCCAGTGTCAAACTGGCGATTGCGGACGTTTAGAATGTCAAGGTTATGGTAGCCCGAATTTGCCTTAAACCAGCCCAACAATCTGGATTTCATTGATATATCCAATGTCGACGGGTTTAACATCCCCATGGAGTTCAGCTCGGTGACTCCTTGCCGGGTGATCAGGTGTTCTGCGCCGATCGTGGATCAATGCCCGGCTCAGCTGAGAACCCCTGGCGGGTGCAACAACCCTTGTACTGTTTTTGGCACGAATCAGTATTGTTGTACTAATGGACCTGGCAGTTGTGGACCAACAGACTTTTCCAGGTTCTTCAAGGATAGATGCCCTGATGCTTATAGTTATCCTCAGGATGATCCAACTAGTTTGTTCACTTGCCCAAGTGGTACTAATTATAGGGTTGTTTTCTGCCCTTGAAGATCTTATTCAGTTGTGTAATCTATATGTTACAACTACAAGAAATAACTTCATGTATGATATGAGCCATGCATCTTTGTTGTGGCTCACCTGGATTATAGAATAACTGAGTTCCCACATATATCCGTTGTTGGGAATTTGGCTTTTATATGTTTGATTTGTTTTCAATATCAGATATTTTACAATCTGAAGCTAAAAGTTAAAAAAAAGTCAGATGTTAAAACTTGTTTTTCATAGGAGAAATGAATACAAAGGTTTTCTTTTACAGACCATCAAGGACACAATGTATGCAGTATATTCGGTTTCCCTTGTATAAGGCTATTGGCCAACAAACTACAGAATTTGATGATAATGAAACCTATGAGCTAATAAAATATTAGATGATTAGAACAATGGCGGTTGTCATTAATTTTCCTTTCTCGTATGAAGAGCAATCACTTCAGGACTCCGGGACAGCTTTCAGAGAAATGTGATCCATCGAATGCAATCAACATAGACAGGCTAATAGCTCCATAGAATGGTGGAAACATTTTGCATCGGAACAAGCTTTGCTCGTCCGCCATACTCTTCCGGCAAAGCTTCTTCACCAACTTCACTAATAAACTGCCTCTTTTCCTCTTCGTTTGTTACATTTATAACCTGTACATATCATCATAAACTTATACCATTCAGGAGGAAGAAGGATGGGGTTAGCATAAGGTCTCCACATGGAAACATACCTTTTCAAGTGTAGCTTTCTCGACAAAGTAAGAAACCATCCTCCAGATACTCACAAAGAATCCAGGCATATGTACAAAGTAAAGCTTTGCCAAGCGTTCTGGATAGTAAGCCTATACAAGCAACAAAGAATGTTAATGATGGAAAATATGCCATTTAAGTTAGATAACGCTGAAGCAGTAAAGACTTGGATAGGAAATTTATTGCACATGACTCATACTCTATTTACGCTTAATTTGAACTAGGGGCATACTGATTCACCTGTAGGAATTGGAAACCAGTGATTAGACCTCGAGCATCAACATTTTTGTACGTAATATTGCTTAGATCAAGAATGAAAACCAGCTTTTCATTTCCATTTTCTTCATCTTTGAAAGAGCTGAAATGAGCAACCCAAACAAATAAGAGCTTCAAGAAACAAGCAAGTTTACTCAATGCAAAAAAGGTAAATAAAAAAACAAGTTCTTCGTTTTGTTTCATATTTTATCACTACCTCTTGACTCCAGTTTGATACAAGTATACCATGTATATGATAGAGCAAGCGAGTAATTTTAGTTTAGTCTAAAAAATGGTCAGGCTCATTTTTTTTTTTTTGTGGCTCATTATCACTTCAAAATACAATCATACTCACTGAATTAGCTCCTGTCAACAAACCAAATACTCTGTTACTGTTTCATCACTTCAAAGTGCAGATTATAGTTTGCATTTATCATCGTGACTGCATACAACATCCCCCCAGCCAGTTGTAGTTCATGTTTTCCAGTTTTATGTGAATCACTCTAGAGAAAAAGCTTGCATCTTAAGGCCTCTGTACCTACTAAAATGAAACTTGAGAACCAATTTAACAAAAAAAACTACCTTGCAATTGCTTTGTCTAGCAGGTGAACCACAAATTCTGCACCAACAGGCAAAGGTTTTAATTAGAAAGATGAATACTTCTACTTAGTAAAAGGAGTAAATTTAAGGTGAAAACAAAATCAGCACATTATTTCTTTAAATGGTTTTAGTAGGTTGAGTCAGCATGCGGAAGATTATCTAGTAAGCATTCACAAACTTCAACAGTTCAGAGACAGTTTTTGATGGTCATATCACCTAAAGGAAGGCAATATTTTGCACTCGAAACTGACTCCCATCTTCAGCCAACACCAATTAAAAAAGAATAGTAAGTATTCAAGTGTTGCAGATTGATGCTCTTAGAAAAAACCAAAGACTCCTAATAATTGACCTCTATAATAAGATCAGCAGTTTGACAGAAACGAGACAAGGATCACATGCCAGCACAACAAATTAAGCTTCTTAAACCTCCAGCAATCCAGTATCCAATGCATAATTTAAAGTTCCTAAATCAGTTGTTGTTCACTTAATTAAAAGTGGTCAACTATGAAACTAGCAATGATTCCAATGAAACTACGATTAACAGAAACCTCATCACCACAAACGGGGAAAAGAAGGAAAGGAAAAGAATCATACTCAAGAAATAACAAATAACACTATTCTAATCAACTACAAAGATTGCAGTCAAAGCATAATCTTCAAGGTAGGATATTCCCATAACCCAAGAGATTCCAAAAGCCTAATATATTATAAAAACAGAAAAAAAAAATTCAAAAACAAGAATATATGAAAGCCAGCTAACCTAGACGAATAATTACACCAGCGCAACAATTGAAAGTCTAGTAATGATTAAGATATATCCCATGTTTCGTTTGACTAATATTTTAAGTGTGCCCATAATTCAACTTATTTACTTTACCAAAAGATGATGCAATGGCCGGTAAACATGACAAAAAAGATCACAATAGAATCATTACAGATATCAAACTGGAATATTGCGGTATCAAAGCAACCAGAGAAATCAACAGGAGAGAGAAAAACAAAACATAACGAGAACATTCCGAAAGCAGTGATTGATTACTCTTGAATTGAAGTTGATCCTTGGAGGGATAATGCTTATTAGCTTTCACAATCACAACAGGAAATCCTCCCTTTGATAAACCCTGCAGGTAAAGTTTTTCAGCTGCAAGTTCATCCTGAACTTCAGAGTCTGAAATGAACCCCAAAGGGACAAATGATGTTCTCCACTTGTGCCACTGCACCAACATTTTTGCAGCTTTACCAACGTCCATTGATCTTGCAATCAAGAACCTCATCATTGTAAGGTCTCCAAACTTCTGCAAGTGATAAAATGCAGTATATCATGTACGATGATCGAATAACATCTGAAGAAAAAGTTTCATTCACTGAAATCAAGCTTATCAACAATGGGAAGCTCTGAAAGTTACCTCAGTGGGGATTCCTAACTTTTCAATTGCTTTCCTCAATTGGGATACCATAAATTCTTGATCTTTCTCCATGTGAGGCTTTTGGGAAAGGAGTTGACAAGGTTGGAAAGGAGTGATCTTTGTTCCGTATTGGGTTCGAAGTGTTCTTCTGTACCTCTCTCTCTTTTTGTATAATATGATGATGAAAGCACCTAATTTTCTGTGGCTGGCTGATTTAATATGTTGTTTTCGTTTTTCTTCTTTTCCTTTGTCTTTGAATTTAATCCCACCCAAACGTCCCAATAAATATGCTAAAAACAAAGTAGCAAAAGAGAGAATGAGTTGGACTGTTGGAGGGAGTTGACCATTTTGAGAAAGAAAAAGTAATGAGTATTGAGTGACAAGAACAGGATGCTGATTTATTGGCTGGGGAGTTGGAACTTGGAAGTGTTTTAATAATGTTCTGTCAGGACCCTTTTGGCCTTTGGAAAATTGAAACTTGCATATTTGCTCTCCTCATCTTCTCCATGGGTCCATTGTGCTTCAATTTTTAAGTTCGGGTGAACTGATCTGTCATGATATTGATAACAAATGACCCATCCATTTTTGTTTTTTTTTTTTTAAATCCAGAATTGTCACCAAATTTGCGTTATTTCATAACATTTGAGTTTTGTATACCTTTATCACATTGAGTTTTGTATATTGATGTGTTTGCCATAGCAACTCCCTCCTAAAAAAGCAATAAAAGCATTGGTCTGTATAGAGTGGAGAGACCAAAAGCCAAAACATGGACTAGAACTTCCTCCAAGGCTCTAACAGTGACGAGATCGTCATACATTGAACCCAATAAACTCATCTCACACAAGGTATTTATGTAAAACCAGAAATCATCAAGGAGTTCCTCAATGTAGCAATGGAAACAAAACAAAGGAAAGATACAAACGATATCGGAATGAGTTGATTTCTAACAAGCCACAGAGAATCGATTTCCAATTCCACAGCAAGCAATTTTGGCTGACCGTGAAAAATCATAGAGTTATGCATTCGGTATTACAATCTGAGTCCCATGCGTGAGAATGCAACAATCACGTCCGAAAATTGTATAGTTTTGACTAAACTAGATACAATATATACACAACCAATAAGGAGGACTGAAATCTCCAATGCACTTTCCCATTAACTACAACGATTATGCCGGCTCAGTGCCGATGAATACTTTAGAAATAATTCATACCTTGACTGAACTTATTCTTAAACTAAAAAATAAAGCTCATAACTATTAGGCCATGGAGTGTGGAGATTGTGTCTAAAAACTGACCTAACATGACGATTCTGCGATGGGTCCAAAGAGCTAAATGGATTACCTGTTTTCTACACAAATCTTTTTACAAGCAATCTAATTCTGCTCCTGTGCTGAGTCAAGTGGTAATTTCTGGACATTTGCTCACATGAATGGTTTTAGTAAGCTAGCTTTATAATTGTCTGCCAGATGCAACCACACCTACTTTCCTTCAGCACAGAGCCGATCTGAAACATGTTAAACAACTCAGATTACTTTAAATTTAACATAAGCTTTTACACAGTGTAAGAAGCTACAATAAGCATATCATTGGAACCATTCAACTCAAATTAAACAAGCTCGAGGTTGAGCCAAAAAAGAAATGAAAAAGAAACTCTTAATGAATGGGCATGAAGACCCAAGTCAGAACATAACTCGTCTCCATATCCGACCTCCCTATTTATTTAGCAATTTAGAAAGAACCAATACAAATCTTAGCTAAAGCATATCCATATGGTATCCTACACATCATATCAGTGATTCATTGAAGCAGCCAAAGTCACAGGCAGAAAGTGTTTAGCAAGACATAAACAAAAACAAGCGAAAAAATTTGTGAGCACTTTTCAGGAATGGCCATAATCAGCACAGATGTGAAGCTTACCTATTCATGGAAAACACTCATAAGATCATTAGGAGAAATACGTTGTAACATCGGAATCCCCCCTCTAGCATTTTCAGAAAAGTTCATGCTTGGCTCCTGCTTTATTCTATTTCCTGTAATCTCTCCATACATCTTATCTTGATTCCCATTGGCTATTGCCGTCCCTGTTTCATCCACATATAGATGGCTGGGAATTGGCGTCGCTCTACCAAAAAATGCAGTGTTCTTGGGCATTCCCTGGCCTTGCAAATGCCCAGAAGTAGAACTATAAGAGTCCTGCAACAAGGTGACATTAGGAACTGGTGCTGGTAACTGTCCCACCGCAGTAAATCTTAAGGCTGGAACTTGCATACCACCCATGCCACTATTTGCATTCAAAGAACCAGAAGAGAAAGTTGTTGAAGATAGTGGACCTACACATGATAACCCCCCGATAACAGAAGCGTGCTTAAGTTCTGTGTCCTGAGATCTTCCAGTACCCAGTGGAGGATTATGTGATTGATGCAAAAGCAAGCTATAATCTATATCTGAACTTCCACTCAAACTGCGACTTTGATTTGCCGAAACAAGGCTATTTCCTGCTTGAAAATTAGCAGATGAGGGGGAAGGAACAACTAGGCAAGAAGGTTGTACATTTATTGTCCGACTAGTCTCTGGAATAGTTGATTGTTTCTGTTGCTGTTCATGCGGCCGCCTAATCTGCTGTGTTTGTTGGTGCATAACATTCATCATCCCACTTCCATTTTGGCCACCCAAACCATTAAGATTGTCAGAAGCAGATATTTTTACGGGACTTTTTGCTGACCAGGTTCCAAGTCCAGAATGAACACTATCAGCAGAAGTAAAATTCTGAGGAAAATGTTTTAGGACATTGGACGTGCATTTCATCAGTGGCTGGCCATAAGCAACATTCTGATCAATAGTTGTGCCCTTGGATACTGGCATGGATGCTTGTAGTAGAGCTGACTGATCCATTGCTGGAAAGACTACAGTACCCGTTGGTCGATTAAAAAGTTCAGCATGCAGTGCTGCCAAAGTTTGAGGTGGAACTTGGCCAGACGCTGCCAAAGCTTGAATATCAAACCTTCCCAAAGTACCCATTTTAGGATTTGGCTCAAGAGGTGCACAATATGAACCTGGAAGGCCACCATGCGTTTGGGATACTCCACTTAACCTTTTCAAATACAGTCTGAATTTCTGCAAAATAAAGAGAGAAAATATTAAGTATGCATCTTTGAAAGCTCAACGTAGTAGTCTCAAGCACTGCACACTAATAACAAGTATATAAACATTATTTTCTGAGTCAAGGATTAATGATCAGCAAACAGACAATTAACACATAAACCCATAATTGCTCGATGAAATGTCAGACACAGAAGTTCATATCCCAACTAATGAAAATTCATAACCTCATGCTTGTGTTTGATCAGGTATAGGATGACAGATGAGATGTTAACAAAGGGAGAAACAATATAGTAGAGGTCATGAAAACTTCTGGTATGTCCATAAATTCCTATTTGCGTTAAAAAAGAAAGCATGTCTTTATAGCAGGCAACATCTTGTGTTTGAAACAGGAAGAAAAGACCAATTATAGATCAGTTTAGAGATGCCATTTCTGTTCTCTTCATGGTTAAAAAGAGTATACTAATTCTTTATGCGCATGAACTTAAACTCACATGTCCTGTAGATGTCAACTATATTTTATATCTGACAAAGCAAACTAACTAAAAGTATATGGCGTAAATGAAAGACCAACAGATCACTTGTTACAACCTGCAAATGGCTTGCCACATTTTCTCTTGTTAGACCAGGCACATTCATTAGTTCAAGAATCCTTTTTGGCACAGCCTCTGCAATAGCAAACCCAGATGTCAGAAAAAGACATAAAAACTCATATACTAAGGAGCTAGAAAATAAAAGTATACAACCCAACTATTTGTATAATAACAATCATTTCATAGCTACAAAATAGAAACTGTAAGCATCAAGTTAGCCATTCATACTATCAATTCCGAGCTGGTTCACGGCAGTGACAAATTGTTGATGAAGCTCCACTGACCAGACTACACGTGGCTTCTTTGAGGTACTAGGGTCATCATTCTCTAGTTCAGTATCCTCTTCATCTTTGCTATCTTTCCTTTTCTTCAGCGTTCTTAACATACCATCAGATCCTTCGTTAACACAAGAAGCATATTCAGACTCATCATTTCCCTGCTTCTGTTGATCATTATCTTCCAGGCTACCAGACAGCTCATGTTCTTTGCTCACAGTACACCTTTTTCTCACTATATGCTGCCATATATTTTTTAACTCTTCTGTACGTATAGGCTTAATTAAATAATCACACGCACCATGCTTAATTCCTTTCAAGACAAGGCTGGTTCTGTCATCTCCAGACATCACTAATAAGAAGGAAATATAAATCATAAAAAAGTTGTTTATAGTACCTGACCAAAATAATTGCCAGAAGTAACATTACTTACTTATAACGGGAAGGTCCATTTCCAACCCAACAAGCTCAAGAAGTTTGAACCCATCCATATCAGGCATATGGACATCACTCAGTACGATATCAAAGAAGCCTTTCCTTTCTCTTAAGAGATTCAGGGCAACAGTAGCTTGAGAACAAGTTGTAACTGCAATAATTCCAAACGTCAACCAAACGAGAGGAGGCAGGAGCTTTCAATACATTCAATCCACACAAACACAAAAAAAGGGGAGGTTTAACGAAATAGCAAAGAAGAAAAAACTGAAACTTTACTACTTATTTCCTCTGCTAAAATTTACAGAGGAAAACAATCACAAACTCCATAAGGTTGAAGAACACCTAGTTGGGAAAATTGCAAATGCTGACAAAATAAGCGAGCTAATAGTGATGAAAGTTACTTTATTTGGAGCAAAGTGTTCAGAGACATTGACCTTTAATGTTTGATCTCTTATACAGTACACAGCAATCCAAATGTAAATCAAATGCTTAGCTATATATCCTATTCAATGCAACTCAAACTTCACATATACAAATACGGGTTCAACTATGCAATATTATTTCTTATTATTTTTTAAAGAAAAAGAACTACTTCCAAACAATGGTGTGCCGTTCAAGAGATCCAAACAATGCAAAGAAGGGAAAACAACAGAGCAAACAAGAGAGCAAACTGATGAAAAGCTGCCACTATAGGTCGCCAACCTTCAAATTCTCAAAATCTTCATCAGCAATTCAGAAAAAAACTACCAACAACCTACGGAGAAGCCAGCATACAATTAACCTGACAAAGATACATATTCTATGTGCAGTTCATAGCCAATAGATATAAAAGAGAACAAGTACGGAATCTGAGTCCCTCTGGGATTTCTCACGACATACACAAGTTACAACGATAGATGGCATCTGTAATTATATCTGCTACAATATGAAACAGAATATTACAAGCCTAATACTGCATACTCAATATCAGAAAAGATGACTAAATGAAGTAGCGGACTTAATCACTCGATCAACTATAATTTAAAAGCAGATTAACATTCTTGTCATTGATCTAGACACAGAATCTCATATGCTGATAATCCTAGAAACTGCCAGACGCGATTCCGGGATAACTTTGTGATTTCGAAGAAAAACAAAATAGCTACAGCCGGTTGCCTAAATATTGAGGAGTGATCACGCTTCAACAACAAAACAAATTCACCTTTTATTCAACTATGTAACTAATCATATCTTGCCATCGTGGTCTATCAATAAAAACATAGCTCCTCTAAGTTCAAATAGATAGTTTAAACTCAAGCGACAAAAAAAAAAAAAAAAAACTAACAAATCGGCTGGCGAGGGAAGGAAAAACCACTCACCGGAGTACATGCATTTCCGAAGCATTTGCTCAAGAATCCTCAAACAGAGGACATCGTCATCCACAACCAACACTTTCAACCCAACTGGAAACTGCTCCGGCACCGACGCAGCCTCTTTATAAGCACTCGCCATTCGCACCGATTAAATTATTTTCACAAACTTCAATTCCAGCAAAACCAAAAAAAAAAAAAAAAAAAAAAACCCTTACGAAATAAGTCAACGAATTGGGCTCAGAAGATGAAACAAACCCTCAAACGGCAGCGAGTTATGACAGCGAAGGTGGATATTAATAGTGTAAAACAACAACAACAGTAAGGCATAGCTGGTTTGGATGGGTGGGTGAGTACCAAAAGAGGACTGGTTTGACCTGGGTGGAAAATACTGGAAGTGAGCTGGACAGAGAAAATGCGGAGGAATCTGGAAGGAGAGTATTAAAGGGGAGGCAATTGAGGAGTGAAATTAGGGTTTATGGATCAGTGATTTGGGGGATTTTTGGAGAGATTGAATCAGGGAAATTAGGGAGGGAAGAAAAAAAAAGGGAAAGTGATGAAGAAGAAGAAGAAGAAACGGCAAAGAGAGACTTAGGAAAGTGCGTCGGGAGAGTTGTCTGTACTTGCCATCTATACACACACACACTGATGTAATCCGTTTGGTCCAAAAGAAGTGATTGATTGGAGGAAAGAGACTATACATATTTGTTGACATACTCCTCCTATTTAATTGCAAATTCAGATTCAGTATCTAATTATGATTGAAACCTATATTCTTAGTCTTAAAATTATTGACATCGTTCTTTTCTAAATCATTGTAATATGTTATTGATACAAGTTTTATTCGATTTTATTCCTAATTGTTCTCAAATCATTTTTACGATATAAAATATACTGCGAGTTCATGTCTTTGTGAATTTTATATGGGTTAATTTAAGGATTTGTTTTCCATTCAATTTGACCTTTTCTTGACAAATTATTTCTCCAAATGATGCACATAATTACAAAGATCTTTTAGTAGCTCCAAGACTCAAACTCTATGATGATTATTAGATTGCTGGGTCTAATTGGCACCTCTTTAACTTTTGAGTTCCAGTTGAAACTAATTTTCATCAAACTTATTGGTATAACTCTCGTTACATTGTTTTAAAAAAAAATAATTCAGCACAGAGACACAATTTAATTATAAAGTTATATACTTTTCTGTTTTGTTCAAATTTTACCTTCATTTTGTTTTACGTTTATAATAATTCAATACTTACGTTGAAATCCCAAATCAATAAAATATTATTACTTTCGTACCAGAAAAATAATCCCCATTCAATTTTGGTATTTACACCAAGGGACAATATTTTTGCTTGAAATATACTCTTTCTGTCGTGGAAACAGAGTCAACATTCAGTTTTGAAATTTGTATTAATTTCAAAATGCAATATAAATTAATACAAATTAATTTCATAGATTACTTTTATGGGACAGAGAGGGTAACATATTTCATGCAAAAGCCTTGTTCCCAAAAAAAAAATAAATAAATAAAATAAAAAATGATAAAAAAATAGAAAAATAAAAATAGAATTATAGTAAGGCGTTATCCTTTCCTAGCGACAGGGCTTATCTTGGATTATCCGTTATTGCATTGCTTTGCTCCCATTATGTTG
Source organism: Oldenlandia corymbosa var. corymbosa (assembly GCA_949775105.1). Classification (NCBI taxonomy): domain Eukaryota; kingdom Viridiplantae; phylum Streptophyta; class Magnoliopsida; order Gentianales; family Rubiaceae; genus Oldenlandia; species Oldenlandia corymbosa. Next base: position 35,247,188 of record OX459119.1, on the reverse strand, counting down.
ACACGTTTTCTGGACTGCAGCACTTCGCTTTCATCCTCACCATGCTTCTTCCGGAATTATTCTCAGAAATACTACTCATTATATTCAGTCCCCAAATTGGTGAGCACATCTTTCTTCATCATTGAAACTCCAAAGCTTAAGAAGAGCTTTTACACATTATTGGGTTCAAACTGTAATGCAAGAAGGAGAATTAGATATGAAGATGAAGGAGATGAGGATGATGATGAATATGGATACAATGAAGAGCTAGCCATGCTGGAAACTTACACTCAATCTGCAAGAAATGAAGCCCTTATTGTCAAGGCGATGGTGGATGAGCAAGAACTCGAAGTCCTCATTTTCAAGGTAACTAAAGTAATTAATTTTTAATTTTCATGACTATTACAAGCCACACTATATATATAACTATATATATTTCCGTAATAAAGTTTATCTCATCATGTAAAAAGAGTCATGTGCGCTGAATTAAACAATATACACTATATTAAAGAAAAACATAATAGCCATGTTAATCTTTTACTCTCTGTTAATTTCTTGCAATGAAAATGTGACCATATATATATATATATATATATATGTTGAAATATTCGTTGCCATTTAATTTTGTGTTCACGTTAGGGATTCTCGTCGTGCTTAAATTCTGCCACATTTGCTGATCCTACAAAAAGTGTTCTTCCGGCAAGAGCTGTGATTAGATCCATAGACAGAGTTGAAGGGCCAATCAATCCATCCAATATTCAATACATTGAACAAGGTTTGACATTCGAAGTGTTTAAAACCCGCCTGTAATTAGTTAATTGCCGCCACACTGAAGTAATTGTATGGAAGTGCGGTTGTTTTTATTTTTGTTTTAAGTTTGTAGTTTGGCCATGTAAAAAATTGCGTCGAAAATGTCTAGAAATTGGCAAACAAAATAACAGAACAATTCACAATTGGTTTGCAATAAAGAGGTCAACAGAGAATATACGTAATTATTTTATGGTCTTTATGTTTGTTTCGTTTCTTCAGTGTGTGTTTTTAGTTATTTTTTCGATTAAAAATGTAAAAAAGTATATCGAAAATGTAAAAAAGTATACTGAGATAGGACACTTATTCATTAATAATTCTGGAAAAACCATCAGAAAAAGAAAACAAACAAAGCCTTAGTTTTAAGTGTGTGATGACAAGGTCTTTCATTAATAGCCGAGCAACGCAAATGTAACACGAGGGAAGGGATTGATTGACTTTTTCTTTTTGAGAAATAAGGACGACGGACTAACAGCCTATCTTTGCCCACTCTTAAAGGACTTCATCTAAAGGAAATTAAATATGCATTTCACGCAATCAACTAAATCGATTCGAGACGCCTAACAATGATCATTTTGCATTCAAAATCAAAAGAAGTAATATGATTGAGTAATATACACATGACTTAAGTTAAACTATTACAGTCAACCATAATCAATTGATTCATCTGACCGCAAAAGAGATGCATTTTCCTACCTACGTATGTGATATGAACTAGATAAAGCAATATTAGCGAAACTGTGATGTGTGAAGTATCTTATTGTTTCTTACTTCTTCCGTCCCAAAATAATTATTCAGTTTAATTTTTTATTTTTAGTTTAAATTATACTGAAAAATATAATCCCGAACTAGACGATCATTTTTTGAGATAGAAGAAGTAATAAACAAAAACTTCCATGGTTCAAAATAAGATTTTAACAAAGAGATGTCTTCGACTATAACTCAAGCTCCGTCCAAAATTTATGGTTTAGTTTGAATTTTTCATTTTTAGTTTAAATCTTAATCTAAACAATAATTTTGGAACAGAAAGAGTATGTAATCATTGTTACATGATTATTCTTGCTAACGGAGTTTTTACAATTTTCTATTTTTTTGAATTATCCTTCAATTTAATTTATATGACGGTTCAAATTCACGCCTTATATCAATTGGATTGTAGCGAGTATTATCATGTAAATTATTGCATTGTTGGGAGTCAAACATTGATGTCTATGGATGTAATTGAACCTCTAAAAAAAAGTAAAAAAGGATGAGAAGAAGAAGAGCACGTAGTTGATGAGAGATTGTACTCCACATTCCGGCGCCAAATATATAAATAAAAAAAAACATCGTATAACACAAACTAATGACGTGGACGATCTCCAGTTGCAGATTGGTTTCAGATATTTTCTCCACAAAATATCCCCCTTGACACGCCTTGTCAACTATACGCCTTTTTTTGGACGTTTTCGCGTCATCCTATTCCGCCCCCTGATTTTCGTATATTTACTTCACCGCCATTTAGTTCTTTTTTTTTTCCTTTTCTTTTTTCCTTTTTTATATACTTTCTAGTTTGGAATGGCCACTAAATGTTAATAATGATTATGGAAGAAACTTAGTAGTAATATAAACTATAAAAATTTAAACTCTCGTTACGTAAGAAGATACAAATTAATCATAATCATATACAAACTCCCATTAATTTAAACTTAACTAGAAAAGAATAAACACAAGTGTCTGATATTATTTATTTTTGAAAAGTGATAAACGATTTTTCATTTTAATAAACTATATTATCTTTTTGTTTTTTGGTGAAGAACTTAATGTTTTTTGGTGAAGAACTTAATTAAAAGCTAATGTCGACGATTACATTTTGATGAATCTTTGTAGTCATTCTCTAGTTGCATATTGACACATCAAAGAGGAGCATAAAAAGAATTCAGTTCCCTATCTATACTTAATGCGACCTTATCAAGAACATTGATGCGCATATTATTATCTCTATACATTTGTACAAAATATACATCTCAATTAGAGCGCAAAATTGTACAAATCCCTCTTAATTATGGATCTAGAGGGGTTTCATTCTGATCATTCATACTCTGGATCAGATCAATTGCTATTTGAGAATCGGATTCGCATATCAATTTAGCGATACCTACCTTCTTAACGACCTCTATTGCTAAAAAGATCACTCATAGTTCTGCTGTCTCCACATTAATAAACTCTATTTATCGTGAAAAATTCAACTTCTGTAATATTTTTGAAACTATTAATCTGTTAAAAAAAAAAATTCTCTTTCTACCATTACTCCCATGATAGAAAAACATGAAGGAAACAAAAATGATAAAACTACAAAAATCATTTTAAGTTGTTTATATGATTTAACTGTAAACTTTGTACACCTATCAATAAAATAAAATTTAATGGAAACTCTCTCCATTCTTAATCATATATCGCTATAGGATTTACAAATCTTTTTAAAATATATGTCGAAAATCAAGGATCCTATTTTTTCAATATTACTTTTGCAGTAAAAATGAAATGGTATTTGAAATGATATTTTATTGATTGGTGATGGGTAGTATAATTTATGAATAAGGGTAATTTGTGTTCATAGACGTCACTTAAATGAAATTTATAGAAAGACATATATTTTAAAATGGAGGAAGTGAAAAAAGATTATAACGACACAAAACAACCAATATATTTTTTTTCACAAAATTACCTTACCTTTTTCATAGTCACTATAATTTCTTAACCCCACTCTTAATTTCTATAGCCTTTAGGTTCGATAACCCCATGTTACCAATCCTAATCCTAATATCGTTGTATTTCTTGAAATGCATCTTTTTTGGCAGAAGGGTCTTGCTATTGAGCGTCCTAATTTTTCTTTTGAGCGCCTTAAAAAGATTATTTGCCCTTATTATTATTTTTTTTTAAAAAAAAAGGTAAGGCAACGCATTTTTGCATCAAGCTGACGCAGTAGGAACACGCCACCCTTTCATGGGTGGTGTGCACTTTTCTCGCCACCCCAAGTTTTTTGCTCCTTAAAAGGGGGTGGCGCGCAAACCATGTGCCCCCGGGGTTCTGCGAGCAAATCGCTCGACAAATCGATTGGGTGGCGGTCTAACCGGCCGCTACCCTTTTTTTAAAAAAATGATTTAATTAATTTTTTAATTTATTTCTTTTTAATAAAAAATTATTTATTAAATTAATTATTTAATTTATTTAATTATTTTATTTATTTAATTATATTTATTTATTTGTTTGACGGTTAAATAAATAATTTTAACTTAAATAAATAATTTTTTAACTTAAATATTTGGAGAATGTTGCTTAATTACGTAGTAAATTTATCATTTAATTATGTAAAATTTTTTAAACTTAAATTAAAAAATTATCATTTAATAACAACTAAAACTTGTGAATTTACTACCAAACAAATTATTTATAAATATACTAATTATTTATAAATTAATGAATTAATTTACTCCCAACTAAAAATATTATCATTCTATAAATATTTAAATTAAAAAGTTATTTATTTATCATCGGTGTATCTAGCCGTCCTGAGAATTTTTTTTGGGAAAAAATAATTTAAAATATAAAATATAATAAAATATGAAATATAAAATACTTTGAAATTTTATATTTTTTATTTCATATTTATTATAAAATAAATATAAACTACAGAGAAGAAGAAATATGAGAGAGAGAAAGGATTCAGGTGAATTTTATTTAATAGGGACTGTCCTCTATTTATAGACAAGTAGATACAGAGATAAGATCAACGAATATGATTCAAATTAAATATTATCTCTATACATGGAATCCTAATATAACTCTTCTATCTAATGGACATCCACATTATTAATATATTTATGACACTCTCCCTTTGATGTCTATTTCTTATGATATCCATTTCAACATTTAGTTTTATATATTAAACAATCGATGGTGCTTACTTTTAATTGGATAAATATCAAAGAAAAATTAATGCTTTAAAAAGAAAAAAAATATGAAAAGTTTTCTTTATCATATGTGTTTGGAAAAGTTTAGGATCTAATTATTTTTCCAGCAAATCAAAAAATTATTATTACTGTGTTTGTTTAATTGAAGAATCACTTCAAGACGTGAAAAATATTTTATTATTAAAAAAATATTATCAAAAAATAGAATTTATGAACCGATTTATCGTTATTAGGCTTAAACCCCATGTACCTTAAAAGCCGATATCAAATGTTCAAGAAATTTACATTAATGTTAATGTCATTTGTTTAAAAAGCTCGATTTATGTGAAATAAATATCCTCTCAAATAAAGGCAAAAAAACGTTATCGAATAATCTGTTAAATGAAGCGCCTTAGCAAGAGGAACGAGGTAGATTCGTTTCCAGGGTTATAATGTCGTAAATCTATATTCATAACAAAAAATCCCTTGAAATGATGAAGGTCTTAAAATTCTTAATTAACTTCATATATAGTTGTTTAGACACCGGTTAGAATGCGTAATTTTTTTTTCTAAATAAATCTGTCAATTTCTGGTTCTATAACAATTAGATTCCTTTGTATTAGGTCGGAACAAAATCCATTATAATTATCTTTTATTAATTAAATAAATAAATTTAAAAAACAAATAAATTAAAAAATTAATTAAATAATTTTTTTAAAAAATTAATTACTGTTTGGCGAGCGATTGCGAGTGGCGCCAGATTTGTGAGTCGCCCCTATTTTAGGGGAGGCAAATGTTTCGGAGGCGAGAAAATTGGACCTTTCACGACTGGTGCAAATATCCCTGGTCATTTGTTTTTTTTTTAAAAATAATAATAATAAATACAAAATAGTAAAAATATAATTTTTTAAAACGCTCAAAATAAAAAATAAGGCCGCTCAATAACCTTCCAGAAAAATTATTGCTTTGTCCATTCTGTCTATAAATTATCAACTGGGGGGCGGCAATAGAATATTCCCAAACTTTTGAGAAGAAGACCAAAAATGAGAAAACGGAGAAAAATCACAACTCCAGTGGCTTTCTAGTAATTTAACGGCTTCCATTGTCTGATTCTGGATTTTTATTTGATTCCCCAAAATATCTAAGAGCTAACACACCGAACACCCAAAAATCACAACCCAGCAAAAAGATCTTCTTCTTCTTCACACACAGAAGCAGAGAAAAAAGATGGGTGTGGAAGAAAGCGAGGGAGAGGAGGAGGAGGAATTGTTCGGAAGGGGAACCGGAAAACGGCTGAAATGCATTTCTCATGACCTGAATCGTAGACCGCCGGAAGAGGATGAGGACGATGACTATGATTTGGATGAGGAGACTGGCCGGAAAGATGCTTCTGGATATTATGTACCCGCCGCCGGTGAGAAATTATCGTATCCCATTATGACGCCGTCTTCGATCGTTGTTTCTGATGCTTTAGAAGCCGATTTCCCCATCATTTATGTCAATACTGTCTTCGAAATTTCAACTGGATTTCGGGCTGATGAAGTCCTTGGTCGAAATTGGTAAGGATAATAATTTGTTTTTTTTTCCCCAGTATGTTTGTATTCTTTGAGATTTTTACTTCGTAAGAAAGTGTTAATTGAGATTATGGATTTTTTTTTTCTTTTTCTGTGGAAGTCGAGGGAGAGAATTTCTCGTGAATGCTGGAGTCTTTTGTTTAGTGTTAATATATTGAAATTATTTATGACTATAATTTTTTTGTTGGTTGAGAAATGGTTGTTAAAAAAGATTGAATCTTTGTTAGAAAATATCTATAATTTGGCTGCTTTGAAGTTTTATTTAGGTACATCTGTTATGATTGTGTAGAGTTGAAAGTTACAGAGGTTAGGGTTATAATACCTGACTAATGATAGTTAGAGCGAATTCAATTGAAAAATTAAAAAAAAAAAACTTGAAATCATTTTATTTAGTTGTCGTTGGCGTAAGTGAGTAATGGAATGCACCTAAGGTAACAAATGACTTTGTAAGCTTGCCGTGTCGATGGCATTGCTGTACATGGCAGAGCAGGTAACTAGGGCAGGGCGCAAACGCTGCTTCAAGTGTGAGAGGGGTTCAAATTGGTGGAGCAAATGCCATTGCTGTTGGGAGCTACTCAGTGCTGCAGTTCTCATTTTGAGTTTCTTTAATTAACAGAGTGGTTGTTGTGAGTATCTGCTGCATGTGCTCGGAAATTGCCTGGTTAATGGATGGAGTCATTCTCCCCCTTCTCTTGTTATGATGCATTTCGTTAAACTACAGAGCATCATTTGCTACTGAGTTAAATGTTAAAAATGCTTGCTATGTGCACCTTAATTTGCTAATAATGTCCATTATTTTTCCCTAAAATTCTTTAGTTGGCCGTTATGCCGTACTGTGGTCTTTGATTTTTCACTATTGTTATAGTGGATGGTTTGTATCCAGCTTTTCCATTTGATAATTTTGAATCAATACTAGTTTGACTTCTTTGTTTGACTTATTTCTTTTCAATCCTTGGCTTTAGTCGATTTCTGCAGTTTAGAGACCCTCGTGCTCAAAGGAGGCATCCTTCAGTTGACCCTGTTGTTGTCTCGGAGATCAGAAGATGTCTGGAGGAAGGCATTGAATTCCAAGGAGAACTGCTCAATTTTAGGAAGGATGGCACTCCTCTTGTCAATAGGTTGAGACTTGCACCTATTCACAGTGATGATGGTACAGTTACACATGTCATAGGAATACAAACGTTTTCTGAAGCGAGAATAGATTTCAACTCTGTATCATATCCTGTTTTCAAAGAAACTTGTCCACGTCAGTATGATGAGACAGGTGATTCAGCACTGAACAGTGGGCAGTATCAATATGCTCAGCAGCAAGAGACATGCATGATTCTTCAGCTTTCTGATGAAGTGCTGGCTCAAAACATATTATCACGCTTGACACCCAGGGATGTCGCGTCAATCGGATCTGTCTGTAGAAGAATTCGACAATTAACTAAAAATGAGCACTTAAGGAAAATGGTTTGCCAAAATGCATGGGGAAGAGATGTCACTGGTGCACTGGAACTGATGACAAAGAAGCTAGGGTGGGGACGCCTTGCTAGGGAGCTGACTACTCTTGAAGCTGTTTGCTGGAAAAAGGTGACAGTTGGAGGTTCAGTTGAGCCTTCACGATGTAATTTCAGTGCATGTGCTGCAGGAAATCGACTAGTCCTCTTTGGTGGTGAAGGAGTCAATATGCAGCCAATGGATGACACCTTTGTTCTCAATCTTGATGCCGCCAACCCAGAATGGCGTCGAGTGAGCGTGAAGTCTTCTCCACCAGGACGATGGGGCCATACACTTTCATGCTTGAATGGTTCCTGGTTGGTAGTATTTGGTGGATGTGGGAGGCAAGGGCTGCTTAATGATGTTTTTGTCCTTGATTTAGATGCCAAACACCCAACATGGAAAGAAGTCTCTGGTGGAACTCCACCACTCCCTAGATCTTGGCACAGCTCCTGCACGTTAGAAGGCTCAAAGTTAGTTGTCTCTGGTGGATGCACTGATGCTGGTGTATTACTCAGTGATACCTACTTACTGGATCTTACTACAGACAAGCCCACATGGAGAGAGATTCCAACTTCATGGTCACCTCCATCGAGACTGGGGCACTCCTTGTCAGTGTATGGGAAGACTAAAATTCTTATGTTTGGAGGGCTTGCAAAGAGTGGGCACTTACGCCTGCGGTCAGGTGAGGCGTATACAATAGATTTGGATGATGAGAAACCATTGTGGAGGCAGCTTGAGTGTGGTGCATTCACTGGCGTAGCAAGTCAAAATGCGATCGTTCCTCCTCCTAGACTGGATCATGTTGCAGTAAGCATGCCTTGTGGGAGGATTATCATTTTTGGTGGTTCCATAGCCGGGTTGCATTCTCCATCACAGCTTTTCTTATTAGATCCTGCTGAAGAAAAACCCTCCTGGAGAATACTCAATGTACCTGGACAGCCACCAAAATTTGCTTGGGGCCACAGTACATGTGTGGTTGGAGGCACCCGAGTTTTGGTCCTTGGTGGGCACACCGGGGAAGAGTGGATACTGAATGAATTGTATGAGCTGTGCTTAGCCAGCAGACAAGATTCCGATCAATAACTCAAAAGTTGCAAGTGAATTCTGCAACAGGTTTTCTACTCCCCTGGTCTTATTTATATGACTCTAGATTATTCAGAAGCTCAATGGATGTAGGACTGACACGTGATCTCTGTATATATTCTTTCTTGATGCGCTGTTTGTAGTCCGAAGGTTTTGTCTTAAAACAACTTATTGTGCTTTATCTAGTATCTCTAAGATAATGTTGTGTTCATGTTATTTTGTTTTATTTGTAGTCCATGTTTCCTAGTCTCCTTTGATGAGAATGTGTGTGTTTTGATAGAATACAAGGAAGATAGTGTCGGTTGTTAGTATTCGTTCATCCCCTTTGATGGATAAATAGTTTTGGTATGACTTTGTAGTTTGTTTTTTGTTTGTCTCCTCCGACGAGAACTTCTGTTTTGGTAGTGTACACTTGCATTTTTGTCAATTTTTTTTCAAGAAAATGTTGATATACATCAGTTTGAATCTCATGGAGGTTTCACCCTCAAAGTCAAATGCAGCAGCTACTTTGATCCTCTTTTTCAAATGCTATGTTGGCATAATTGTTGCTGTTGGACATGGGCTCTGCAATTAGGAAATTAATAACTTAAATTTTACTCCCGGTTACAGTAAAACTCAGGCGACATAAATTTCTTATGACCTGTAAGTGACCGCTTAGGATCACCTTATTGTAACCCGACTCGATGGTTTTGAAAAAATATCGCCTAAACATTGGGATTTCATCCATGAATATGTATTACTTTTCAAATTCAATAAAAACATATTGTAATAGTTAGACGATGTACTTATTATAATAGTATATATCTTTGGCACTCATCATCAGACATCAATCATATATACTTTATTCCGTTCTAAAATTATTGTTCAATTTGATATTTTACTTTTAGTATAATTTAAACTAAAAATGAGAATCTAAACTGGATAGTAATTATAGGACGGAAAAATTATATCTTTCTCACTCATCATCAATCATATATTTTATCCCTTTGTCTTAAACATGTACAGTTAGACACAAACGCAAATCTAAAACTAATAATCTTTTGCTTTAAACCCCCTGTGCACATTTTATACACCTACTCTCTATCGATCTTCCTTCCTTGCATTGCCCATCTTATTGGAATACGTTATACTACTCCCTCTATTTTGAAATACATGTCGTTTTAGGATTTGGTGAATTTTTTTAAATATATGTTGTTTTCACAAATTGAAACATATTTGATAATTTTTTACCAATACTACACTTGCATTGGAAATGAAACAATATTTATCATGAATTTCTATTGGTTTGTAATGAATTGTATAGACAATAAATAAGAGTATTTTTGTATTTTAATTATATTAATTAATATTTTCTTGGGTTTGATGATTTCTCTATGAAAACATATAAAACAAATGGAGATAGTATTATTTAAGATTTTTTAAGACGGTTGTCTTTTTTTTTTTCCCTATAAAAAATGAAGGTAACCTAGTTGAAAATTGCATGTTATTATAAATACAAATCACGTGGAAAAATGTTTAGCTACCAATGAGAAAAATGTTGGTTTTTTTAAAAAGTTTCAGAACACTGCCAAACACAGAGCAGAAAAAGAGATCCATGAATTGCTCTAATTTCACATATTAAGAATAGATATATTTTTAGAAAAAAAAAAATAATTCATATCAAGTCATTTGCCGAACCTATTTATGCAACACAAAATTTTCATAACTATAAACGGTACTACTAACTACTATATGCTTGTGAGAAATGATCCACCTTTTCTTTTTCCCTTGAAATATAAATAAAAACGTTCCTATCAAAAAAGGTGCAGCACCACTCAGTACTTTTAAAATCAGAAAAATCTTTGTATATAAGAGCGGTTCTACCACCTGTTCCAATGATTAATTTCCACCATATAACTTGCTTTAATATTTCTTATTTTTCGTCACAACTCACAAGCTCGATCACCCGGGAATGTAATACGATTATGAGTTTTTGATATGTACAAGACTATTATTTTGCAATAAAGGGAGTATAAAATGTATTTTAATACAACACAAATCTATTTGTTTTTTTTTCCGTCATATTAATATTTAGCGGGGGAGCTAGATACTCATTAACAAATGCTTGTTTTATTATTTTGAAAAAAAAAAAAACCAACATTTACCACGAAGTTTATTAACAATAACGTACGTATGACATGTTTGAGAAGAGGGATGTGGGGGCTGGAACTTGGAGGAGAAGGTGACCAAAAATAAAAGAGGGTCTAAACTATGTTGGAAGACGGGTTTGGAAGTTTGACCCGGAGGCTGGAACTCCAGAAAACCGGGATCAAGTTGAAAGGCTCCGTGAACAATTTACGCGTAATAGATTCCATGTGAAGCATAACTCCGATCTTCTCATGAAAATGCAGGTTAATTATTTCGATTTTAATTTCAAGTAATGTTTTGATTTTAATTTCAATCATATGATACGGGTGTTATTTATTTATTTATTGGTTTTGGCTTGCCTGTTTCATGGATGCTTTAGTTTGCGGAAGAGAATTGTTGGGAAAATCCTGAAGCGGAACAAGTCGAACCAGTGAAAGACATAAACCATGAAGTTGTAACAAACAGTTTGAGAAGAGGTCTCCATTATTATATTCTCTCCTGTCCTTATTACAAGGCAATTTTGAGGCATTTTGATTTCGTTTTAGGTTTCACCTAAAATCTTTTTAATTAAAATAAAAACCTTAAAAATATTTTATAATAATTAGGAGAACACAACGAATGTGAAAATATATTTTTAAGATTTTTTTTCTAATTAAAAAGACATCCTAAGTTAAACCTAGAACGAAATCAAAATATCTTACGGCAAGGACCGGAGGGAATCCAAGCTGTTGATGGTCATTGGCCAAGTGGTTTGCATGGTCCCTTGTTCCTTGGTCCACAAATGGTGAGCGTAATTATTTCTTCTTCTTCTTCTTTTTAGTTTTTTTTTTTTAACAATAAATTGATAATCTTCTCCACAAATTCATTTTGATTTTGTTACGTGCAATTATGATACCATTACAAGATCGTGTTTTCTCAAATGAACAGGTAGTAGCATTATACACAACAGGAGACCTAAATACTGTTTTTTCATCTCAACACCAGAAAGAGATGAAACGTTACATTTACAATCACCAGGTTCGTATTGTATTGGTTAATTTATTCATATATTTCTTCGAGGGCTTTGCTTACCATCATAATTATTATTGGTTATGGTACTTGACAGATATATATTATCTAAAATTATTGATATTGAAATAAAACTATTAATGAATTAATGTTGAGTAAGCTTTATATATTTACAGAATGAAGATGGCGGGTGGGGAATACACATTGAAGGGCAGAGTACAATGTTCAGTACAGTTTTAAATATTATTTGGCTTTGCGACTGACGGGAGAAGACCTAGATGATCATATATATACAAGAGCTTTGGCTTTGGCTCAAAAATGGATTCTGGACCACGGCACAGCACTAGCAATCCCCTCTTGGGGAAAGTATTGGTTAGCGGTAAAATCAACCAAACATTCGTGCCAACTTAATTTACTGTTGATTAATTATTCTGATGATCTTGTATGTGGGGGTTTCTTTTAATTTCATAAATAAGTCATGCGAGTATTCAAACTTTTTTCTTTTCTTGTTTGTTTGGTACAAGCTCGGGTAAGTTTAGATCGAATCATTTTTAGTATGTGATATGATACTTATTATATATATGAAATTGAAGAGGATGCACTGCTTGAGATTTACTTAACTCGAAACATTAGAATTTTCAAATAATCACGAGGTTAGATTCAAGTTGTTTGTTTCACTTTAATTAATTAACGTAAATTGCACACCAAAAGTGTCATAGAAAATCTAAAAAACTATCCCATAAAATCTATATTATTATTAGTCTTATATCAATATAAAAGAATTTCAAATTTAAATAAACACGAAATATGACCGGATTTTAATTTGAAACTCGCATTCACGCTCTCCGTGGTCTTTAATTTTTTACTACACAGGTATTAGGAGTTTACAGGGGGTGCAACCCGGTGCCGCCTGAATTTTGGCTTCTCCCTTCTTTCTTCCCAATCAGTCCAGGTAAATTATTAATTACCTCATTTTATAACACAACATATATATGCATGGTCAAGCCTTTTTACTAAACCTAGCCCATTTTATTATGCATGCATGAATTTACGTACGTGCTGAATTATTTCACCCCTCAATATCCATTAGGAAAAAATTTTGTCCTTCCGTCGTTTGGTGTATTTGCCGATGTCGTATTTGTACGGAAAGAGATTTGTTGACAATTATAATCGAGTTGAAATATTTATAATAATGGGTAAAAATGGTTGTGTCGACGTACATTAATAAAAACTCAAATCTTAATTTTTTGTAGGAAGATCAATTTCATCCTTTGTCACCTCTTCTAAAATTTGGATGGGGATGTCTCGGGAAAATGGAGTTAATAATGACAAAGGTGGCCTGGTTCTGTTTTGAGGGAAAGAGCTCTAAAATTGGCAATGGAGCTTGTTCATTACGAGGACAACAACAGCCAATACCTTTGTATTGGAACTGTGGACAAGGTAATCCAGTCATTAACTACATGAGTTAGCAGTAGAATTACTACTTGTCTAGGTCAAATTTAATTTTCCATTAATTCTTCTGAAAATTATTTACAATAAAATAGAAATAATTATTTTGAGACAAATATAAAACAATATTCACATCATATTCTCAAAATGAAAATCAATACAGGCATTATCACTGTTAGCTTGCTGGGTAGAAGATCCAAATTCAGATGCTTATAGAAATCATCTTCTCCGAATCCACGATTATCTTTGATTTCCGAAGATGGCATGAATTTACAGGTATCATTTTGATTAGAACAAAGGGCGAAAAAAAAAAAAAACTTCTGGACTTTATTTAATTTGACGTTTTATTTTACTTTCACTTTTTTTTTTTTATAAAGAAAAACTGCAAAAATTTAGACTAGCAGTTAATATTCATCTAGTAATACTTCTCATATTTCTAGGATTTCTGAAGATGAAAAATTTATTAATACTTGTTCTATCCCAAAATGATCGGTGGCTGGAAAGAGCACTAACTAGCTAATTCTTTCGCATTCTTTTACCATTTAATTTCAGGGAAACACAAGTCAATTTTGGGATCTGGCTTTATCTGTTCAAGCCATTATCTCAAGTACTTTGGCTGAAGACTATGGGGTAACTCTTGCGAGAGCTCATGACTTTTTGAAACAAACTCAGGTGCCCTTTAATTTACTTGGCTGTCATGTTTAATGATTTCCTAAAAAAGATAACCTAACATTATTCTGGCCCTTTAATTAAATTTGTGTAATTCTAATCCCATTTTTTAAATATTTTATCTTCAAAAAAGAATTTCAACAATATATATACTTCCCTGATGAATGTAATAGGTTCAGGAAAATCCATCTGGAGACTTTGTGAAAATGTATCGGCATGCAAGCAAAGGATCATGGACACTTTCAACTGCCGTCCATAAATGGCAAGTTTCAGATTGCACTGCTGAAGGGCTTAAGGTAAAATCGTCAAGCGAAAAAATATCTCATTGTGTTTGTTAGGTACGTAAACATCCATTCTGTATTTTGCCCAAAAAATATACTCCTTTTGTCCCATAATTATTGTCTAGTTTGAATTTTCATTTCTAATTCAAATTATACTAGAAGTAAAATATCAAAGTGAATAATAATTTTGGGACACAGAGAGTATGTGTTTGTTATCATACTGCGAAAAATGTTGGATGCATTATTTGAGAACATTTTGATAATTAAGTAAAATATACGGAAAAGTTACTAGTTTATTAATTTATATATCTAGCTCAATGAATTTATTAATGGTAGTCTTCACACATTTTATTTTACAGGCAGCATTATTACTCTCACAAATTTCATCTACTATTAATGTTGGTAAAGAATTGGATGAAGCAAACTTAAATGATGATGTTAATGTCTTTATTTCACTTCATGCAAGTAAAATGACACGATACATCTATGTTGCGGTTTACTTTTCATTTTTTTTTAATAATTAGATTATTTACTCCTTTCTTCGCCATTTATTTTTTGTCAACTTTGATTTGTAGCAATATATCAATACTTGAAAATACCAGCCGATAAGTCAGAACTGCGGTTCACCTTTCATTTGAGTTAGTTGTAAATAATTAGTACAAGAAGCATCAAATGTTGAAATACAATTAAAAATTTATTGATTAGACTTTGATTAATGGTTCCTAAGCAGAGCTCAAATGGAGGCTTTCCTGCATGGGAGCCAGCAAGGCATCTCGTTGGCTAGAGGTATGCTTTGTACTTTGCCACTACCTCACTAATTACATAAAATTATTGATCTCAAAATAACTACTAGTTAATTGAGTTGCTACTCGATCCGTCCCATTTTGAATAGAGACCATTTTGTATCGAAATTTTGAAATTGTTATATACACATATTTTAATAGTATAATTGATAAGTGTACTTACATTTCATGATAGTCCTTATAAATATATGCTTCTTGAGTAAATAGGGCGGAGGAGCCGCATCACCACTTGTTTCACCGGTTGACATTGATCAAAGCCAGCGAAAAAAATATATATAATGGTTGATTGAGTAATAGATGAAACCAACAAAGAAGCAAACGGAAGCAAACAACAGCCCTTGATCAATATAATTAAGGTGCGAATCACTAGAAAAAAAAAATGATTACTTGTGGTACGAAACAAAAGCAAGCAGTAGTTCACCTTAAATAATTAAGGGGTGAACGAACCAAACAAGCAGGAGCCCAAACAAGCAGGGGCTCGACGAGTGTGATATCCCTTCAAGCTAGTAGGTGGAAGCTAACTTCTCAATGTCCCGCATCGGCGGTGGGATGTGGGGAGAGAGTTCAGTTTATAAGGCTCAAGCTGGTGGTTTACTAATAATTTGGGTTAACCATTTTGGGTGCAGTGAGGACGGATACTCAAATAGTTATTGGAACAGATCATCTAGTTAGGGCGTTACAATGGCCACCAAATTGTGAAACAGCAACTAGCAAAGGTTTAAATTTAAAGTCCGATCTTTTAGTGGAATTAGGGTGGTGGGATCGTCTTGCGTTTCTACTACTACATAGTATTGGGATGCTACATAGTATCAAATTTCAAAGATGACTGGGATTCAAAGAAGCATAAGTCAGAAGCTCCATATTTTTCTCAAAGATTGCCATCTCTTCTCCTTTTAAAGTCACCAAAGCTTCAATACCATCACCTGATCTTGTATCCATTAGGAGTGCCAGATTCTTCAGTCCATAAATATTTGTTCTTCTACTTCCAACGCTTGACCATATGGGTTTTCCCCATCCAAAATCAGCATCATATACACCAATTTTACACAGACTTGTGATTGCAAAAGATCCAACCTTGTTAATGGAGCAAAATTCTCTCAAATCTTTCAATGGACCCATCAGTTTGGCCACCTTATTTTCACCTTTTATGTCTTGTAAAAAACCACTGTCAATAGTTCCAATGGCCCTCTTTATCTCATTCACCAATGACTGCAATTCCAGTACATCTGAATTCTGGTACTTAGCAAATGCCATCCAGAATATATTGCCAAAAGAATGAACTGGTAATGGTGGCGAATTCCTTTGCCGTAAGTTCACCTGAACAGTCAGAATGAAGTTCTTTGGAATTGGACTTAGGCAGGCATATGAAGTTTCTATGTATGCTTTCCACAGAGCTCCCATAATTGCGGTAACAGAACTCGAATTGTTCGCCATCGCTTTGGATTTGAGCCTCGCGATGGCCTCGCTGCTGAACACGAGTCTCCTTGTGACATAGTCGTCCTCCTTTACTAATTTGGGTGCGACCAAGTACGAATCATTACGCAAATTGGGATCAGGTGGAAAAACAAAAGGCGAAACGAAGGTGGGATGGATTGCTTGGTCTGATCCTGATTCTGATGATGAAGAATTGGAGGAATGCTGGAAGGCTTTGGTCGCCCATTCTTTGATAAATGTCATTAGACTGAGTGCATCTCCAACCTTGTGTGATATGTAAACACCAACTGAAAATCCACCGCAGTTGAAGAAGCTCACTTGAATTAACATAAGACGAGTTTCGGACAACAGTTCTGATGAACTGGGATCATACGGAAACAACTGATTAATCAACTGATTCTCTGGGTTTTCAAGGAATTTATTCAGGGAAGTCTGAACTTGGGCTTCAACGTAGTATACTCCATCATCATTACATTGCACATGCAGATTATCCGTTATTTTTCCTGCGAGTGGATAGAACTGAATCAAAGCTTCTGAAAGCGATCGCCTCAGAAATTCCCTTCTTTCTGCAATAACATTGTCAACGTTTCTGCTGCTCTGTTTGTTGTTAGAGTAGAAAAAAATTAATGGATTTGCATACATATGAGGACTAAGCTGATCCAGGATGGATAGCTTGTGGATTCCCAAGTGATCAGGAGTCGCAGATGCTGGTTTTATAGCTTCCTTGGAGATGATTCTAATGTTGATTCCGCCACTCTCTTCAGTGCTACTGGAGCCATGGTTACTGCGCTCAGATTAAACAGATTAATACTAGTAGTATTAATAGTACTTAATACTCATTGAAACGTTTTGAATGGGGAAATCAAATAGTTCTAATTGAAGATTAGAGTACATCAAACTAGAACAGAAGCAGCATAAATACGGCAGTTTCTTACTTTGAATCTGGAAACGGAGGAATATTGTTCATGGCGCCAGGACTAATCTTCAAGTTGCTCATGATCAATGTAACTTTTGCATGAAGATTATCTTTTGCTAAAGAACATTTGCTCTAGCAAAAAAAAAAAAAAAAAAAAGTACCCCACGTCAATTCGGATTAATTAGTTACAACGGCAATGCCTGCCTAGTAGAAAGGATCACTAAAGAAAAAACAAATAAAACACAGATGATCATAAGGAAGATACAATGTTGACATCGAGATAGATAGATGGATGAGACATTTATTATAGCCGAGTAGAAGGCCGAGAGATCCCGTAGCATGATGAAGCACAATCATAAAGAACAAATGAAATATATATATATATATATATATATATATATATAGTCTTTTAGGCCAGTTGTTTTGATTGTCATTTGTGAAATGTCATCGGGCATTGCTCTGATTTATCTCCGAAATTACCGATATAAGTTTTGGGAAACAGTCAAAACCATTTGTTTAAATGGGAAGTGCATACAAATAAAGGTTGATCAAATTTGGTAACAGACTATTTGGCATCATTAACAGTGCAAATTCAGGTCGATTGCACTGGCCTAAAGTTTCATCCTCGGGAGTCTAATCGTAGCTTGAGTAGGAATAAATTATTCCTGTCATATTATAGTAATCTAGTTGCAATGCTAGATTAATAAAGATTGTATTTGTCACGGAAAATTTGGGTCTAATTGACTCGAAATGTAAAATATGAGGTCTAAAAATGCTAATTCCTCCATGAGACGGCATTGAACATACGAACACGTCGTATAACGGTTATTTTATTTTTCTCAAATTGTCAGAAGTTTCTCTCTCTCTCTCTCTCTCTGATTCTGAATCATATTCACATTGATTCTGCATTGTAATCATTCTCCATCTTCCGATTGATCCCATTCGTTTTTCCTAGTAATTACAATCAATTTCCCACGTTTCAATTATTCAAAACAGCCTCAAGAAATCAACAATCTGGTTTGCAATCAATCCCTACGACGTAGGATTGTTTTCGTTACTGGCATTGACGGACTTCTTGTAGTTGTCTCATCCAAGATGGCAACAATGGAGAGCTTGATTGGATTAGTAAACAGGATCCAAAGAGCCTGCACCGTATTGGGCGATCATGGCGGTGAAGGGATGTCCCTTTGGGAAGCTCTTCCTTCTGTTGCCGTCGTCGGCGGCCAGGTCCATATCCTTCTTGTTCTGTTCATTTCATATGACAATGTGTTTTTGTATTGGCTTTTTTACTTTTCGATTTTCTGATGGATTTTTCTGCTATGCTGAAAATTATAATCAGAGTTCTGGGAAATCTTCGGTGCTTGAGAGCGTGGTTGGCAGGGATTTTTTGCCTCGTGGATCTGGTATTTCATTCCAGAATTTTATGTGATATCTTGATATTCTAGAGATGCTCTGTTATTCTTTTTGAGTGATTGAAGTTTAAAAAAAGAGGATAGGAATCGTGACTAAGAAGTGGTACATCAGGACTCATAGGATTCTTGAAATAGTTGCAAAATCAATATCAGATTAATGGATCATTTTGGTTCTTTTTATTGATATACATCGTTTTCATGGATCATGGCTAAATGTTAGTTCAGCGGAAGCAGATTAATGTAGGAAAGACTAAAACAGTGATTAAGTGCTCAAAATTTGGTTGACACCAATGTGTTCTTTTCCGCAAAGCTTTTGTGATACTTTTTACCTAATTGTTTGTCTTTTTACATCAAAGGTATTGTTACCAGAAGGCCTTTGGTATTGCAACTTCACAAGATAGATGGAGGTGCAGAATATGCTGAGTTTCTCCATGCACCTAAGAAGAAATTTACTGACTTTGGTAAGTGGGATCATAGTGCTACCTCTTTAGTTTCCATCTTTTTTCCCTAATTTTTGTGGTGGCCACATCAGCATAATATGCTTTCTCTTGTCTTAATGTAGAATTAGTTTGGATCTTGGTAAATCTGCGGGTTTTTTTTTTTTTTAATCTTTGTTTTGTGTATGTTGATGAATGAATCGTTTAAGGCCATGATTATGAAGAATGAAATTGTTGTGCTGATGTATGCTGGTGATGGAATTAGGTTAGAAGGTTCTTTTGTTGCCCGTAAAGCCTTTTGAGTGTGTTGATTCTTGATATGGTGGAGAGAAATTAGTTTTAGTAGAGATCACAACTCCTTTATATGGCTCCATCTGTTACTGTTTTCCCTATAGTATGTCTCCAAGCGCGTCTTTGATCAAATTCACCCAGCAATTTAATGTATAAACCCATTTTATGATACTCGGGTATATTTTCTTGAAGCATCTCTATTGTTCACATTTAGAATATAAGCAATTTCCTTCTAAGCATAGATAAATAGTTTTATGTCTCGCATTACTGCACAGAAGCTGTAGCTGTTAAGAATCAGTTAATCTGAATTTCTTCGCCAATTAATTCTGTCAACTTATTCAATTATGAATGTTAAATATTCACAAACAGGCTGACAATTTCTTATCGCAGCTTCGGTCCGGAAAGAGATTGCTGATGAGACTGACCGTATAACAGGGAAGAGTAAACAAATCTCGAATGTTCCAATCCACCTCAGCATATATTCTCCCAATGGTTTGTCATCAATCCTTTCTACTTATTCATTAAATCCTTGACACGTAGTCCATTGCAGCTGCTTATAAACTATGTGGCGAAGTACTTTCTGCACTTCTTTCTTTTTCTTCCTTTTTTTTTGGTATTGTGTGCTGGTTTTGTATTTCTTCTCTTTAGTAATGTTGACATCCTGAGTTGTGTATGTCTTGCAGTTGTAAACCTAACCCTAATAGATCTTCCCGGGCTGACCAAGGTTGCTGTAGGTGAGCATAAAATACTCTTCCTCTTTTAGGTACTGATTCTTTTCACTTGTTAACATAATCTGGCTAAACTGGGGACATGAGTACTGACAGAATGTGAAACTTGCAGAGGGACAGCCAGAAAGTATTGTCCAAGATATCGAAATGATGGTCCGCTCTTATGTTGAGAAGGTATAAATGATTCAAATGCTTTCAACTAGTTCCACCCGCCACTTGATTTTCAAGACATGGCTTTCAAACTACCTGTGGTATCTGTAATTGACATCTTTCCTGCCTTCCTTTGGCAGCCGAACTGCATTATATTAGCTATTTCTCCAGCCAATCAAGATATCGCAACTTCTGATGCCATTAAGCTTGCAAGAGAAGTTGATCCAACGGGTATTGTAATTGTGGTTTAGGATGCACTACAGTTTCTGTCACCATTTTATTCGAATCTATCTTCTAGCTGAATATAAATTAATCTTACTAATTTTGGGACCTTCTGTTTTGTTCAGGGGAGAGAACATTTGGTGTTTTAACGAAACTTGATCTGATGGATCAAGGAACCAATGCTCTCGATGTAAGGATACCTTCACAGCTACTCTGATGCTAGGAAGAATATAAGTATATTGAATCTGGTTGCTTTAAAATCCCTCGCAAACATTAACCTTAAAAAGGAAAAAAAAAAAATCCCTCACAAACACACAGAAAAAGCATTGTTCCACTTCTAACTACAAGCTGTCTAATTGGCCTTTTGATTTCTTTTTCAAATGCTCAAGGTACTTGAGGGTAGATCATACAGGCTGCAGCATCCATGGGTGGGAATTGTGAACCGATCACAAGCCGATATAAACAAAAATGTGGACATGAGTAATGCTCGTCGAAAGGAACAGGAATATTTTGAGTCCAGCCCTGAGTATGGACATTTAGCTCATAAAATGGGTTCAGAGTATCTTGCAAAGCTTCTTTCTAAGGTCTGTCACCCTTTCAGATGCCAAATAAAATATAGTTATTTGCAGTAGAAAAGTTTTGAGTTGTTCTAAGAGATACTGATATATTTTTCTTCTTATTATTTATCAGCATTTGGAGACCGTCATTCGTCAGAGAATACCGAGCATCATTGCTCTGATTAATAAGACAATTGACGAGCTTAATGCTGAGTTGGATCGCATTGGCAGGCCTATAGGTGTAGATGGTGGGGTAATGAAAATGATGAACTCAAAGTTTCCTTACCATGATAGATAATAATGATCTGATATAATTATTCTAACAGTTGAATTTTCTGTTTTCACTAACAGGCACAGCTGTATACTATTTTGGAACTATGCCGCGCATTTGATCGAATATTTAAGGAACATCTAGATGGAGGGTAATTTTTTATGAATTTAATACATTTGTGAGTTCTGTAAGCATTTTTAAGGGCAGTTTTTTAATGGTTGTTCTTACAGCCAATGTGGATCATTAGAGACTAGTGGCAATACTTTGTTAATATGGCTTTTTGAAATTTACCGAAGTATTGTAATGCAAAAAGTTAGTTTGGGTCACTTTCAAATTGACATAGAAAATAGTCTAGCTGAGCCATGGCAGTGGCATGAGATCACCTTTAATGTTCAATTCTCCTTCTCCCTTCTTCAGTTTGTTTACTTTCAGTGTGATTTTCATTTGAGTTACACTGGCCCGGAAAAGTGCAATGTTGATTCAAATTTTTTTGTTGCATTCTGACAGGAGGCCTGGTGGAGATAGAATTTATGGTGTATTTGATCATCAACTACCAGCTGCAATGAAAAAGCTTCCCCTGGATCGTCATCTTTCTCTAAGTAATGTAAAAAAGGTCATTTCAGAAGCAGATGGTTATCAACCTCATTTGATAGCACCCGAGCAAGGATACCGAAGACTCATTGATGGATCCCTTGGATATTTCAAGGGGCCTGCCGAAGCTTCAGTCGATGCGGTAATAGTTTTACTTTTTGGTGATTTACTTATTATTCCTAATTCTGATTTATTAGTTGTAGCTTTCTGACATAGTTCCTTTAGTACCGAGAGGTTGGTATATCATAGTACTGATAGGTTGCTATTTCATAATCGATATGTTCCATCAATTGATGGCCTAAGCATCTGGATGATACCTGTGAAATAAATGTGGTCGGGAGTTGGATCACTGAAAATCTCAGAGATGAGTTCTTTTACAAAAGTTAGATTGGATATTCTGCATTTTAATTTACTTGTAATTTTTTGTGCAGGTCCACTTCGTCCTGAAGGAACTTGTAAGGAAGTCAATCGCAGAAACCCTGGTAATCTAATTTTACAAGCAGCCGTTTGTCTCTAGGGTTTCAGAATTACCAATTTTCTGATAACTTTTGTTTTGTTTTGCCAAAAAAAGAGGGGGGGGGGGGGTTGTTCTTCCATCCTCAGAGTGAATTTTCTTCTTCAGTTCTCCCTCTTTTATCCAATTGCAATAATCTATGTCCTTGATCTTGCTGTTAGGAAAATTTCATATGGATTTAGTGATTCACTCTACCTATCGATAAACATTATGAAATTATTCACTTCATTAACGTCAGTGAACTGATGTGTACAGGAGTTGAAACGGTTTCCTTCTCTTCAAGCTGATATTGCAAATGCTGCTAATGAAGCACTTGAAAGATTCCGCGATGAAGGTCGCAAGACAGTTACAAGACTGGTGGAAATGGAGTCCACTTACTTAACTGTGGAATTTTTTCGTAAACTGCAAGCTGAACCAGAGAAAACCCCGAACAATCCCAATGGCCCAAATCCAAATTCAAACCCGAATGTAGACCGATACAATGACTACCATTTCAGGAGAATTGGTATAATTTTTTCTACTTCCTTGTACAATGTTTACCAGATTATATTTCTTTTCCTTTTCTATACATGCAAGATTTGTCAGTCAAAATTTACTAAGAAGGTCATCAGTGCATGACTATATATGGAGTAGAAGCCTTCTTGGAACATAATTTCTGAAGCAAGAAATAAGACATGGATAATAGCTTCTTGGAACATAATTTCTGCAGCAAGAAATAAGACATGGATAATAAAAAGCTGGAAAGTTGTGATTTTGTTGCATAAAATAGTTATAACTAAAGCTACACATGCAAGAAACACATTGATGTAACTGGCATCAGGCTTTTCTGCCATCCATTACATACGTTTTTCAGAGTTCCGAATATGATTTATTATCTTTCTTGTTTTATGTTATAAATAAAGCAAGACTCGCAGGGTTTTGTTAAACATGAGATAACTTATCTTCTTAAAGAATTTGTTATTTTCTTGAATTACTTTCCCCTTGAATGTTTGCCAAAACATCCATTTGTAGGCAAATTTCCTTCTCATTTTGTGAAGCAAGATAGGATACTGTTTAAATCTATAACATAATCTCTTTCAGGATCAAATGTTACTGCTTACATAAATATGGTTGGTGAGACCTTGAAAACTACCATTCCCAAAGCTGTAGTTTATTGCCAAGTCTTACAGGCAAAGAAATCACTGCTAAACCTTTTCTATGCTCAAATCGGAAGGAGGGAGGTAACTATTTTAGATTTTCCAATGTTTTGTCCTTTTTTTATTTCTTTTTCTTCTGTTCATTAGCTTAATATAAAAAGGAAAAAGCTATGTATTAAGTTGAAATTTGTTAGTATTGACTGTCTAATTGTTGTGAAGAATAATAGATAGAAACTTCATGGGATTGAGGATCTCCTAATAAGATTCAAGTTAGAAGATTTAGGCTTGAACTATACATTCTTTGGCCATATGAGTGGAGGCACCTTGCTATGCAGTGCATAGCGCCAAACTGAAATTGCCGTGCTGGTCATTTTTGTCTTTTTCAAAAGTTGATCAGCATGATCGAGGTTGTGTTTCACCTTTGCTTTTGGTAGACATAGTGTCCTACATGTGTGAAGACAATGATGACCAGAACCTTTAAAGAGAAACAGAAATTGGGGTGCAAATCTCCAATATTGAGTAGGAAATATCTGGAATGATTTCGTTAATATAATAGGGAACTCCCTCCTCCCCTTACTCGTAGCCTGTTTTTAAATTTTTTATATTTTTTAAAAATTTTGGAAATAGGACTAGTAATATGGGATGAAGGGAGTGTTAAATTTCTAGTTTACTGTATAAATTCTATTTCTATATTGCTTCCAAAATGAGGTTACAACTTACAACTATAACTCTGTTATTCATATGTACAGAAAGAGCAATTGGGAAAAATGCTGGATGAAGACCCTTCACTTATGCAAAAGAGAGAAAGTATAGCTAAAAGGCTCGAGCTTTACAAGTCAGCTAGAGATGAAATTGACTCGGTGGCATGGAAATGAGAATCAACAAAGATTTTGCATTTGGTTGGCAAAGTGGAGGATAATCAAATTAATAGTCTGGAAGTGAAAACTGAAAAACATCTTTGTGATCAAGGTTGGAGTACAGAGGTTCAAGCCAGCACGATATGATGAAATTGGCTCAGTGGAATGGAGGTGATAATCTTAAAGCATTTTGAAGCTTATGTTACAGAACGTGGTTAGTTATACCAAAAAATGAAACAGCAAAACACACGATTCATTTTTTCTTTTCATTGTCTTGAGTAAATGAGCTCCAGGATTCGGTGGCGCTACTCTCCAGCGTCGATTAACCATTGTTTTTTCCCTTACATTCTTTGATTATTTTGTAACTGCCACGTGGGGGATTTTGTTGTGAAAGATTAATGATACAAGCTAGTTCATTTTATTTTCAGCATTACTCCTGGTGCATACTTCCTTCTGTGTAGTCTTCCAAAAAAAAAAAAAAAAAGAAAAAAAAAAGAAAAGAAAAGAAAAGGAAAAGAAAAGCTCAAATTATTATAGCCTTGTTACCCCCTCCTCAAATCCATAAATTACTTTTCCGATCCTCAATACCTTTGAATAAATAATAATTATCAGCAATGGTGAGTAGTGTGAAGGAGCTGGTGGAGAATCTGTTTGTGGAATCACTCCGAAAAACGTTGCCAGATGAGGTAGATGTTGTTCCAATGGTGGCTGCTTGTTTAAATCAAGCACGCGGCCCTTTTCAGTGCAACAACGCAATGAGCTTTTCTCAAAAGCTTAAGGAGGGCAAGATGCCAGGGTTTAGTAACACCCGGGCCGTTGGACAAGCCATCATGGAAAATCTGCCAGCATCAGACATGGTTGACAAGTGTTCTGTAGCTGGGCCTGGATTGTGAATGTTGTGTTATCAAGGCAATGGATGGATAAGAGAATTCAGAATATGCTTGCAAATGTGCCTATCTAAGCCACAGCCACAGGTACAGAATGCCAGCAGATCAGTACACATTCGGCTTCAACTTGGACGAGAAGGGTCACGCTGCTGTGTTTTGCCTGCACGCAAGGATCTGTTTGATTATCAGGAAATCTGGTAAGGACATTGAAAACCTGAACAAGGTTGGGACAATTGCTTTGGATCATCCTGCTGAACAGATTTTAGGATTTCATTTGCTGCAATTTTCGGAGGCGGTTCAAGGTGCGTGTATGAAGATGCTCCCAAAGATATTGCGCGAGTATCTCTACCATGTTCTACAAGAACTGTGATCCACTAGAGGATAAGAGACGGCTCTTGTTGTGCGAGGCTACTGGAGCAGTTATTTAGCGTGCCTTAGTGAAAAATCTAGTTTTGTTTTCTTTGTGTTATTGTCCTTGTATTTAATCTTCTGTACGTGTGATATCAAGTTTGCGCCTGATTTATTCTGAAATAATGAACATGTCCATGTCTCTCTGATTTCTGCACGTTTCTCTGTTCCTAGTCACTGTGTATGGGTTTAATGCTTCCATTATATACGTTTCTGGTGAAAACATAGCCTCAATCTGCACGCATTGTTGGGTTCCCTTTAGAGAGAGGTGATTTGGACGAGGAAAAAATGCATTGACCAGCTGATGAGAGCAGAAAATAATTAATAATGTACCAACAAAAAAAACTGGAGAAAATAAGTTTGTTTAAAGATTATGGATTTGAACAGCGGCAACTTGATAGTCAACTCCATTCTGCAACTTCATATAAATTGGAATTATTTCATGAGACCTCCTTTTCATCATATCATAGTCAACGATAATAGAAAACAGCGGCAATCTTCATTACAAATTAAATATTGAAAAAGAAAAAACAAACCTAACTATATAAATCGTCATCAGACCTTGCTAAAGGTTCAGATCCTGCTATAGCATCAGTATAAGCCTCGGGGAATCTGAATTCAGTACCAAATCCTCTGGACTGATGCAACCCTTGAGCAAATGCCTGATATTTGATTATATCCCTGTCACTGACGCTTCTACGAGCAAACTTCATCGATTCCTCGAAGTGAGAAGGCTTGATTGCAGAAACTCCATCATCCATCTCCGAAGCCTGAGGATGACTATCGCTACCCATCCTCTCCTTCTCGATATCTTTCTCGATGTCCTCCCTGATAGCGTACTTGCATGCGCGCTGGCATATCTCGGTGATGTCTGCTCCGCTGAAGCCTTCAGTAAACTTGGCTAGAGCTCTCAGGTCCACTTTAGAAGAAACAGGTGATTTCCTGAGACAAGACTTGAAGATCTGATAACGCGAACCCTCATCAGGGAGAGGGATGTAAATCAGTTGATCCAGCCGGCCAGGCCTCAACAGGGCTGGATCAATGATGTCAGGCCTGTTGGTAGCTCCGATGATGAAAACAGTTTTCTTGGCGTTCATTCCATCCATTTCCGTCAGGAGTTGATTCAACACTCTATCAGCAGCTCCTCCTGCGTCGCCTCCACTACTACTTCCTCTCTGAACCGCGATTGAATCCAATTCATCGAAGAAGAGGACACAAGGAGCCGATTGTCGCGCCTTGTCAAACAACTCGCGAACGTTGGCCTCGCTTTCTCCAAACCACATGGTAAGCAATTCGGGACCCTTGACGCTAATGAAGTTTGCCTGGCATTCGTTGGCGATTGCCTTGGCGAGTAAAGTTTTCCCACATCCAGGTGGACCGTAGAAAAGAACTCCCTTCGATGGGGACATTCCAAACTTCTCAAACATTTCAGGATGCTCCACTGGATATTGAACAGTCTCTTGAAGTTCCCGTTTCACATTCTCTAGGCCTCCAATATCCTTCCAGCTCACATTTGGAACTTCCACCTTAGTTTCGCGCAATGCTGATGGATTTGTCATCGCAATTGCAGCTTGAAAGTGCTCATTGGTGACAGCCATGGAATTAAGAACCTCCGCATCAATTTTTTCGTCTTCAACATCAATCACATCCATCTTTTCCCTGATACACTGGAGTGCAGCCTCAGTACACAAAGCTGCTAAATCAGCACCAACAAAACCGTGAGTTTCCTTGGGAATTCTCTCCAAATCCACATCCGGATCAAGCTTCATCTTCTTAGTATGAATCTGAAGTACCTCAAGCCTCCCAACTTCATCCGGAACACCAATATCAATCTCCTTGTCAAACCTCCCGAACCTTCTGAGCGCAGGATCAATACTGTTTGGGCGATTTGTAGCGCCCATAACGATAACATGGGCACGCGACTTAAGGCCATCCATAAGTGTCAAGAGTTGCGACACAATCCTCCTCTCAACTTCTCCATTGGTTTTCTCCCTCTTGGGTGCAATCGAATCAATCTCATCAATGAAGATGATCGAGGGGGCATTCTTTTCGGCTTCTTCAAACGCTTCCCTAAGATTCTTCTCGCTCTCTCCAGCCATCTTGGACATGATTTCAGGACCATTAATAACCAAGAAAAAAGCGCCAGTTTCATTAGCCACAGCTCTGGCTATCAGAGTCTTCCCTGTTCCAGGAGGACCATAGAGAAGAATCCCTTTCGGAGGCTTCACACCAATTGATTTAAAAAGCTGTGGATGCCTCAAAGGCAACTCCACCGACTCCCGAATCTGAGACAACTGTTTCCTAACTCCTCCGACATCTTCATAACCTACACCATCCAATCTCTCCTCGTCTTCCCTCCGAATCGCCTCGCCTTCGCAGAAAATCTCAGTCGCATCAGTAACAAAAGCAAATTCTTCAGGAGGGTCGATTTCAACAACCTTGAATTCAACATTCCTCCCCATTCCACCCCTGACCATAAACAGTTCTCCCTTTTTAACAGGCCGAGAAATCACTTCCCTGGAAAAAAAATAAGGCTTCAAATAAGCATCAAACAAATTCCCTGAAATCCCTTCAACAGTATCATCAATTGGGAGGATATGAACACGTTTCGCGTCCTTAACATCCGGCGAGGGAAACACGGAAACGATGTCTCCCGGACGGACTCTGAGATTCGCTCTTACAACCTTGTTCATTCTAATCTTTCCCAAATCATCACTTTGATTAATCTCATTAACAGACAGGGCAATGCAAACAGTTTCTCTTCTCTTCTTTCCTCGTATCAAGACCGTATCGCCTTGAAACAACTGAAGCTTTTCCATGGTGTCACGATGAAGAACAACAACTGAGTTGTCATCAACCGCACCGGTGGCTTCGTCCACCATAAGCCTGTTCGGGGCCCTGTTTTTCTTCTCCCCTGAAAATGCAGAATCGAAATCACGCTTTCGGTTCGTCGCCATTGGGTAAATTAATGAACTCTATAAGAGCTGATAGTAAACAGATGGGTTAATTTAATTCAACAAAGTTGAAAAGAAGAATTTCTGAGGTGTTTTTTGGTGGAAGATGTTGAAAGTAGTAGTCGGGGGAGAGTTCTTATTATATAGTAAGCTATTGGCCGGTTTTTCCTTTTCCTAGTTTTGAAAAGAGAACGCCTTTTTTCTTTTCTATTTTAGAATAGGAAAGCCTTTCTGTATTTTGTTACCTTCTAAAAATTTATTACGTAGTAACTTTATATTTTTTTGTTATGTACTAAAAGTTTTACTTACTCGACGATATGGCAAAATTTAGACCAAGAGATTTTGTATAAAGGAAGAAATATTTTACTTTTGTTGAATATAAGGAGTGTTCTTGACTACTTTTTGCTATGCCAACTAAGCAGTAAAACATTTTCATCCCAGAAAAGCCACAGTAACCAAATTGATACGTAGTTCTGCCTCCTCTATTCTCCTCCCCGCCGGCGCTTCGAATCACCACATTGTGGTTCCGGAAGTGTTAATTTAATTACGAGTTTCATTAATCAATTAGGTTATAACCTAAAATGAGTCAGATCCCTAGAAAGTTTCCTAAAACAACAGGATTTTAGTTCATGAATAAAATACTTTGGCTAGCTGTCTCACCCATCGAAGTGGCTATAATTCAACGAGAAGAATTAGTCACTGTTGTCAACGGTGGACACCATGCAAATATGCAACAAAAAAAAAAAAAAAAAACCAAAGGCGGTGGGGAGAGGAAACGGAAACGGGAAAGTGGCAGAACAAAACCGCATCCGAAATAGATAAGGAAACTCCTAACCGTCTTCTATATATTGCCCAACAACTATCCCGACTCAAAATATCATTGATACCCATATCTGAAATGCAAGTTAAAATCCTTCGTCGGCTAGTCCATCTGTAATAGGCTCTTCATGCTGTGAATTTATTAAAACCGATTTGTTACATAGATATCCATATATATTAACAACTATTTTTGTTGAACTATTTATCTGACATTAGTGTCTGGAGACACTTTGTATCAGTATATAAGCACCATGGACTATTCTCCTCATAGCCAATCGATTTTGAGGTGGAACTCCATGAGTTTCTATAATTTTAAAAATACAATCTCCTCGATAAGAATTAGAAAATTGAATGGTTAATTTTTTTCTAATATATTGTTGGATCACATCTAATTTCTAGTCCGTTAATGAAAACTCACGACGGGTGTTCTTGTGTTACGTCAAAAATGGGATTGATTCATTCATAAAACCATTATACCGTTGAAAGTTGTGAAAATATACAAACAATGGATTCGGATTTTGGTCAGCTGCTTTGTGGCCTTTCCTCGTAAGAGGAAAAAGTCGACGCCCACGATTTCCTCACACACACATATATCTTCCATAACTTTGTAGTTTGTACTATTTCGTATGTCTAAATTAAAAAATAAAAAATAAAAATTAAGTGCGATATAACAAGGTCGGTACACGACGTCTATCAAATCGGTAGTGGATGTGGACATTTTAATTCATTATACTAAGTATTACATTTAAACCCATCAATATTTTTCTCCTCTTTTAAATCAAATAAACACGTGGTCCTAAATGTATATTTCCATGAAATGTAAACATTTATAATTTGTATGCATAATATATAAATGTAGAGTAATAAATATCAATTATTGAATTTAGTACTTAATTATAATACCATCAAATAATGACTGTGAAATCAATACAACATAATGGATTTTGAGATTTATTGGCTTTCTCGTTAATGATAATTGAGAAAAATCAATTCACATAGTTTGTTATTTTAAACAACGGATAAAACTAGTTTTCTATACAGATTTATGTTTTATTTTTTCTGAAATTATTTAAGAAATAAAATTGATTGATAAATTTTTAAAAATAATAATTGAGAAAGTCACGAATGTAAATAAGAAATTTGGGTAAGAAGGAAAAACAACTTGAATAATGCGTCGCATTTTGAGTCGATATATATAATCCGACAAAAATGTCGACGAGATCGGAAATTTGACGTTTTAATTTGAAAGTGTGATTCCGAACAACGCTTTGATAAAAAAGAAAAAGAAAGAAAAAGCACACTTGAATACTGCGTCGACTTTAACGTCGACATATCTAAACCGACGCATATGTCGACTACATCAGAAATTTGACGCTTCAATTTGAAATCGCTTTCTGTACACCACGCCTTCAAGAAAACAAAAAGAAAATTGAACTCAAGCACTACGTCGACTTGGCGTTGATATATCTAAAACGACGAAGAGGTCGACGAATTTGTCGCGCGATGAATAATTTCGGAGGGAATTTCTGCGAGACTGCAACAGTGCAACTTCCCTAAAAGAGTAAAAGAGTGACAACATTAAAACTGTGGAAAGTTGTTCTCGATCGTTAAAGCTTGCAAACCAAGAATTTCTGAAGCTTTCAAAGGACAAACCAAAGATGAAGAAGAAAACTTTGGATATTTCCTTAGATTTTAATTGGTAGCAAGAAACGCTTTTCTTCAAATTCCTTCAGATGGTTATAAACTGTCATTTGCAGCCAGCGAGCGCAGAACGCGCTAATCTTTTGCCGTTTACTTGGTTGTTACCCCCCTCATTATATCTATTTTTCATCCAATGCCCAGATGGTACACAGATGAGAGCCAGATATGGAAGTAAATGGAGAAATTGGTACAGAAAACCGTTTCTGAAACTTAGTAACCGAATCCAGAACGAGTGACACTAACGATGGTTTGGTTTCCTAGGACTTGAATAGCAGTATTGCCCTTCCCCTTCAGTGTCATCTATCATAAGAAAACTTTACACATTTAAGCCATGATATCATACACGTCTTCCTACTAATTAGGATGGGCAGGAACAGAATTTTAAGCATTAAGACACACAGCTGAGAATAATCAATCACTAATAATGAAATTCTTGTACAAAGCCATACAATATAGATCAGATACCAGAATTCACTACAGAATCAAGAATTCTTGTCTTTCTCTCCTGTTGAAGAAGTAAACCACGGTATCCACACTGATGTCCGCTTCTGGTATAACCTGTAAGCTTCAGCTCTGTAGTCTTGCTTTAGCATCCGGTTCTCCACAAGGACAGTGACATAGGCTAAACAAAGGGTATTGGTGAGCGCACCTACAAACATCCAGCCATGGCCCAGGTTCCATGCGAGGATAACTAAGCCCCACCACCACAACTGCTCCCCGAAATAGTTGGGGTGTCGGGAGTATCGCCACAGACCTTTATCAAGGTTTGGCACTACTGGCTCATCCAGTTCTCTTAGCTTGCTATTTCTACTCACAAATTCATAAAGTTGAGTATCAGCATAGTACGCAATAACTATACCCGACAAGCAGATCGCAACCCCGATGAAGTCCCAGATATTCATTTGCTTGTTCTCCAAGTGAACAGCATACATTGGCATGCATATCCCCATCAGGAAGACCTGTCAAAAGAGAGAGAGGCCATAAATAAAAGAGACACATATTCATACACAAGCAAGACACGACAGCAAACAGTGCAGCAAGGAACTGCCAAGTAACGTAAGCTACACAGTACACCTTGCCAGTTTCAGCAATTGATGTTAACACCATTCTGCCCAAGCAGGACAAAAGCCTATCTACGCACTTTCTGAGTGAAATTTCAACAGTGAAAAAGTCATCAATGCCATTGAGATTGAATTGTAACAGCCAAGAGATCCGCACAAATCATTTCACTTTCTGAAAAATTTCCAAAAGCATTGACAAGTTTGTACATTGAAACAAATGCGATGGTCTACCACCAGCAGATATACAAGGAATTGTTGTGGGTCTAGAAAGTTTCACAAGACAGATAATGAGTGTATGTCATTACAGTTTCTAAAGAATACCAAATAAATCTTTCTCAAACTAAGGAGTATCATGTTAATGGTTAGCATTGGATTTGCCTATACACCCAAACTGTGAATTATTAAGTTTTTTACCCATGAAAGCACTGTCTGCTGAATGCATTG
This sequence comes from Oldenlandia corymbosa var. corymbosa, assembly GCA_949775105.1. Taxonomy (NCBI): domain Eukaryota; kingdom Viridiplantae; phylum Streptophyta; class Magnoliopsida; order Gentianales; family Rubiaceae; genus Oldenlandia; species Oldenlandia corymbosa. The sequence goes on along the minus strand of OX459119.1, from coordinate 35,214,201 downwards.
CCACAAAAAATCCATAGGGATACAGATTGTTGTCTTAAAGTTATACCAAAGGCCACTAGTTTGAGCAATGCACTGTAAAAATTGCTTTGTTACTCTGATCTGTAGTTAGGCTCAAATACAGCTCGTTACTTTGACCCTAGAAAGTGCACTTAAGTCATTTAGACATTTCATAGAACGCTTGAACGGCATAAAAATCACTTCATCTCCCTACTGAAATATAACCATTTCTGCTTAAAATTACAATCTTGCTAGAACGGGCTCTAAACAACTGGCAGAAAAAATGACAAAAGATTGGTCCAAGTCCAAAAATTGTACTACCTGTTGAGATAGATAAACCGCGAAAAAGGAAACCCACCACCAACATTTGCCATACTGCTGCTTCATATCAGTAAACCTCCAATCCTCCCTGGCACCCCATTGCCAATTTTCTCGACGGAAGTAGTTATGAGAGAGCCTAATACTCCAAACCCATGTCAACAGAATCAAGATCCTTGATCTCCAAACGTTGTACTCGTGTCCCAATGGATGACTTGCGTAGTAATGTACCAGTAGAACTGGTATCACTGTCCAATATGGATCAATCATCTGTAATCAATCATCAAAATTTGTCAACTCATACCAATCAACCAAAAGAAATTAAACATAGCATCACCCAATTTTGATCGATTAAGGATCGACCCGGATGAGATAAAAGATGGACTTACCCAATGGCTGGATTGAATGGTTCCAATTAGCCAGAACAGGACGTTGACATTGAAGAAAAACAAGACATGGGCTAAAAGAAGAGGGTGGTCAAAGCACCATTTCCACAAAGGGGAGAGGGAATCGATGTTGTCACGATGATCATTGAAGTGGCGGAGGAAAGTCAAATAGAAGAGTATGGATGGAAGGGGAACCAGAAATGCAATCACTGCATTCTTCAAGTTGTTATGAGTTGAAGTGGTAATGCTCCCCATGTTTTAGAAATTCTCTGTAAGGGCGGGCCTAATGCATCAAAGAAGGCACCTTTTATACACAGATTTAGTAGAGTACTGGAGAGAGTGAGTTCGCCTGCAGAAACTTTGGATGCCTGCGCCGCTGAATAGATAGAGTAGGCCGAACGGTCCCCCACCGTAAACGGCGGTTGCGTATCTTCCTTTTGGAAAAGCAAAATTGATTCGATTTTGATCGCCATTTTTTAACCTCTCTAAAGAGTAAAGACACTATTTTTTCGCCCCTCTTGTAGATTACTGATTAATTAGGTTACTGTAATTTGTTTTTGCTTATTAGTTCTCAAAAAGTTTTAAAATTTTGTGTATCTACATAATTTTGTGCATTTTAATTTATATTAAAACTAGTATAAATCTCAAGGCTATTTTTTTTTAGAATAAATCGAATATTATTTAAAGTAACCAACATTATATTTTTATTTTAGGTTGGAGAACAAAAGATCAATGGAAGATTCTACCAAAAGGTAAAGCCCCATGCTTGTTGAGGGAATCAATGCTAGAAATATAAAGCTATAATTAATGTCATGCGTCATTAGTGTGGTTGTAATGATTGTTTGGTGCTAATCATGGTGTGCCTAATCATATGATTTGGATCACTCTCACATGCATAACATAATCTTTCATCCATCCCACAGTATTAGAAAAAAATCAAACTAGATTAAGCCCCCTTTTAACCTGGTCCCCCCTCCACTTCCATACAAAGAAATTCACTATATATCCTTGTTTCCTTGGTCTTCTCCATTACACAATTGATGAATAATACTTCACGCGCAGCGGCAAATTAAAGAAAAGAGTAGTACATTGTGTGATTTGTGAAGTAGGCGAAGCTTATAAAAAAATAAAAGCGTGCATATTCTGCAGGTGACTGACGTTGGTTATGGACGCCAAAAAAGCTCCTTTAGTTCAAGCTTTACCGTACAAGGGTTATTGATTAACTATGATGTTTATGCAGTCATGCATGCTAGCTAGCTAAAGCCCTTTTGGCCGATGACTTTTTCGCTCCTCTTTTCTTTTTGGTTCTCTTTGGCATCCATAATCATTGATGTTTTGATTCCATTTCTCAATGCCACCATGTACAGTATAATTTGTACATGATCGTGCTTTTTGTTTGGGTTTTCAACACTGGGAATTGACTATGGGTAATTGGTTCCCCCATGGTCTATCGACAATGTGTCACATATGTCTAACACCCAAAAACTGGTATTTTTTTTTTATAAAAAATAAAAATATATATATATATATATTTCAAAGAAGTTTTATTCTCCCTCTGTCTCAAAATTATTGTTCATTTGAATTTTCATTTGTAGTTCAATTTGTATTAAAAATAAAAATCCAAACCGGACAATAATTATGGGACGAAAAGAGTATTATAACTATAAAGAGCAAAGTTTTCAAACAAAACAGTAATTTCCACAAAGTTTTATCCTCGATTCAACCCATCTTTTCAATCATGAAATCAACAAACTGGAATTCTGACACGGTTCATGGCTCTCTATGAACCTTTTAAGGCATTTATTGCACATCTCATTGATCTCGGCAGAGGTTGTGACTCCATCAGCTTCAGTGAATTTATAGGGCAAGATTGTCGCGGAGTAGGTATCATAATAATCAAAGGGAGGCACCTTCATGCCAAAACCGTGGGTGAGGTGCATCTCCTTGTAGTACCTCTGCCATAGAGGATGGTGGTAAATCTCAATCTGCCGCACCGCCGAGTCTACCCGCGGCGGCTCCAGCTCCCAGGGACCGACAGCTTCCGACAACTCTGCTGCTGCTTGATAGAAGCTGCCAAGATCAGTTAGGATCTCGACCACCCGCTCTCTCGGAGGGAGGTCTGGCCTCATCACAAAAGGCAAGTTCCCAAGATAGGCGATTTCTGGCCTCATGTTGATGCGAATTTGGGACGGAAGAGTTGATGATATTATCGAAAGAGTAAGATCAAAGGGGGTTGCGGTTTCTTGATGCAAACAAAGAGGAAGATCAGATCTTTAATTTTTCTCCCTAAGAACAATGTAATTAAGCTGATGAAATCAGCGCCTTACAATTAAAAATTACACTTTGACCTCTCTAATTTCTCTTAATTCAAAAGCTGCCCCTTGGGCATGACAGATTAACCTGTTGGGCTCATTTGCGACTTCATAAGGTTTAAATCCTGATCCAAACTGAAAGGGGGAGAATAAGGTATAAACCTTGTACAAAATTACCCAAACTGTGAAATAGTAGAATAAGGTCTAAATCTTGATCTAATCCAGGTCAGATACTCAGATGTATAAACGTGATTTGGAATAGTTTTCATGAACTAAGAGCTCAATTAAGACATCTGGAAACATGCTTACATTTTGTAGAGTTGTTGTCCACGTGCTATTTTGCCTGGTCAAGTCAAAATATCCCTTGAGAGCTTAATGTGGCTGTCTAGTTTGTGTATGTCAGATAATCTGGCTTTCCTCCCAGAACTTCACGTGCACTTGGATCATTTCCGAAGTATAGTATATACTCCCCAGCCCAATAAATATCAGTCATCAGTATAAGCTCCAGCCTAGAGCTGTCAAGTGTCAACCAACCAAATTAAATTCGGAGTTTCAAGCTCTTCTTCAACTCCGTTGCATAATTAGACTTTGATAAAGTTATTATTGTAATCTGATCTCCATACTCAACCGGCATAGCCCTTCGATTTCACTAAAAAATTTCAACAGTTGAGCTCAATCAATCCTTACAAAAAAATCGCTTTCTCCAAATAGGAGATCAGATATCTTCTATCAGGTAAATCAATACATTTCGTCCTTAGTAGACTAGAAACCTAACCACAGTTTCTTTCCCCGTGATACATACGATAGTAATACCCCAAACATTTTGTATATAGGGGCCTGAAAAGAGAAAAGGAGAATGCGAAATAAGGTAATATTTTCCTTATGATTTTTTTTTCACCTCCGTGATTGGAGCACAATTTTGTCGAGTTTTCCATCCATCACTTCCTTCATTATACGGGAAAAAGGGGGAGAAGAAAGAGAATGCAAAATCCCATCTTTAACTAATAATAATAACAAGAATATGGACAAACTTGAACCCATAAAAACCACACTAACTGCAGATTACAAAATATAGACTGCAAACAAGTTGGAAAGAAAAAAGTGGAGGCAAAAGTAAATGCCAATATTTCTACCTATACAACCACACAACCACTGTCACTCAAATTCCCTGCCAAAAGGTTAGCTCAACTTCAACGTCCTCAGCATCTTTAATGATCTAGCAGAGGGCTCATCATAGTCTACGTCAGAGCACATCAACTCATTCCTCCAGTGCTTATCATCCTCATGTATATTGTCGGTGATCTTCACATCAAAGCAAGAGAGGGTAATTGGCGTGCTTGTTACAATTTTACAAATAGCCATAATGGTAAAGATTTGATAAGCCAAAAAAAAGAAAAAAGGAAAGAAATGAGGAGGATCAAATAGATATTCTATGCAGAACCACTCTCTCCAGTGCCCAGCTTCAACTTGTGTTATTGAGTGTTGCGCATTGATCCACTTCGAGTTACAGTTCTGCACGTAAATACAGTGAATCAGTTTACACATCATGAATGAGACTTATCAGAGCCCCCCAAAAAAAAAAAACCAGTTTTGATTCTTTTGAAGGTAATGATTCATGGTACGTGTAATTGCAGAAAACTAAAGGATTTGTAAACTGGAGGCAATGATTCTTTCAAAGAAAACTACAGGAAGCTCTCCCATTAATACAGTTCCCCCCAAAAAAAAAAAAAAAGAGAGAGAGAGAGAGAGAGAGAGAGAGAGAATGATCAGGTCAGGTCAGATCATGATTCACGAAATGCTTGAAAAAAGACATCAAACTCAAACATTTTGCTTGACAAAAGAGAATGCCCAAAAAGAACTCCAACAGAAAAATGCGACCAAATGCATTTCCTATTTCTTGGAACCAATTATTATCTTTAACCTCACTTTACAAATGGCTACAGCTTCTCAGCAAAATCGTATCAGACATTAAAAAAGTAGGAAAATAGATAATGGAACCTATAGCATCCTCCAAAATATGACATGAGAATGATCTACTTACACAACGTACTATGGAATGAATGCATAACTATCCAAACTACGGAAATGAATCCGACCCACTCAGTTTCTTCTAATACACGATCAATAGCAATGAGTAAATCCAGAATGTCAAGATCATAATAAAAGCTACAGTCCAAATCCTAATCCTACAGCAATTATGCAATGAATTAATTTTAAATTAAAAGACTGCTTTCCAAAGAAAAAAACACTGGTGAACTAATTTTAAATTAACTTTGGGGTCATGCAGTTTGTTAAAAAGTCCACAGGCCCATCAATTGAGATGTTTATGCATAAGCATTCCACAATAACAATTCAATCAATCATGAGCGCAAAATCTTCCCATTCAGACTATCAATAACAATTGATTTAGTTCCCAAATCTTTCAGCACAAAAAATCAGTTGCCCTTCGGATGGCACCAAATGTACAACCATCTTAGGTATGCACAATACTAAAGCAAGAAACATGGTTAAACCATTTAAGGAGCTATGCTGCATACCTCCCAGGTCCCGATTGAGAACTGCTGACAGGTCCCCTGGAATTTGAAAATCGCTTTGCTCTGTTCTCATGCTCTTTCTCCACTCGCATAGCAGCCACCTCTTTCTCCATGGCAGCAACTTCCCTTCTCATTTTCTTTGCCTCGACCTCCATAGCTTTAGTTAAAGTTTCTACTTTCTTTGCTAACATCTGGAAAAAAAAAGATTATCCAACTCAGGCAAATGCACAATTTCCTGGAAAATATATGATCACAAGACAGCAAAACTAACCTCAATTGCATCATCTTTATCTTTCAGGCTTTGATCCTTTTCATTACCAGCTTTCCTCAAAGCAACCACCTCTTTTTGCAGCAAATCATATAGTACACCAGGAACTGTATCCTCCGTATCTCCTACTCGTGTATCACTTGGTTTTTCATCTTGACTTTCTTTCCAGGTACTTTTTTCAGGCTCACTCTCCTTGGTTACATCAAAGGAATGGCTTTGTTTAAAGTTGGGACCTGTTCCATTCAAGAGGATTTTCCCCCTGTCCAGTGATCGAGAACCACCATCAAAAGATTTTGATGTTCCTTTCGCGTGCTTCAACACGGAACTACTCCCCGAAGATCTAAGCTGAAACGATGGTGATCTCTTGGGTAAGAACCCATTGGATGCTATCTTAGATATATTCTCAGCTCCACCAAGGGATTGACGACGGGAGAGACCATTGCTTGAACTTCTTCCATCGGGTGTGCTGCGAATTGATCCTGGCGACCGTAGAGTTTCCTCCAAAACTTTCAGACGCAGTTGATATTTTTCCTGGAATAAGAAAGTCAGAAACTGATTAACTCTAGCCATATTCAGTCTTTGCTGCATATTAATTCAATAATCCAACTGATAACCTTCAACTGTGCTTCAGACTTCGCAGTTCTCTCAGTTACGGCAAGTTTGTCCCTCAGTTGCTGCATTTCACCCTAGAAAAGTAAAAGATAGTTATATCTCCAATATGATCGCCATAAAAAATGTGAAGTGTACCAGTTCAATAAGGGTTGAGGGAAGAGGACAGAAGGGAGGATTATGAGAGCAGAAGATGGATGCACAGGAAAAGGCTTCATAATTTTTTTTTTACCAATAAACAAATTAAAAGCTAATATACCTGCAAGAACCTTCTCTCCTCCAGCCACTGCTTGACAGGCATCACCTTGTCATTGGCGTCTTTCCACTCATTAGCAACCACAGTTGCGACCCTATTTGCGGTTACTTTTGCCCGTGCCAGCTCCCGATCAAGAGTTTTCCTTTCCTCCTGATAACAAGAAACAAATATACCTTGATTACTAAACAATGTTAAAAAAGGATCCATCCGATGATTTCTATAGGAACTAAAACTCTGGCATTACATTCATCTCTTGAACTTTCCGCTGATAATCCCTAACAGCATTAGCAGCTGCACCACCAGCAAGAACGGCCTCTTCAAGTTCACGCACAGTTTGAGTAAGCTTTTCCACCTCAGCAACCTTTTGACGGTGCAATTTATCCAATATCTTGTTCTCCTCCTGAAGCCAATGTTTATGAGACGTGTAAACTTTGACAAGTACAAAAGCAAGGGAACAATCAGTTTAGTTACGAGACAAGTAGCTATTATAATATTAGAACCTGGCAAATCTCTATCTGCTTCATCAATTCTTGGTTTTTGTTCTGTAGATCATCCACCATAGATGCCTTTGCCAATGCAACTTGAACAGTTCTCTCAGCCTCTAGTAAAGCTGCTTCTTTTGACTTAGTGAGGCGATCAAGCGCTTTGTTATCATCTTGAAGCTTTGCTATCTGAAAGGAACAATTAACAGATCAATGGATAAATCTTTTTCATGCCCGAAGCTCTTTCGTAAAGACATTGAAGAGAAGATATATACAACACCTCTTGCCGGGCGAGTTTAAGCTCAGCCTCCAAGGGTGCCAGGATGGCTTCAATGGGAGGCATGTCATCGTCTTTTTGAGCAGCGTGCACCCTGCGAAGGGTGGCTTCTGCTGCAAACTGGGCTGCCATTGAGGCCTTCTTTTCATCATTAATTTTCTTTATTTCAAGATTCTGCAGGCAAAATTTCACATGGTCATCAATAGTTCAAATGGTTAAGATCAAAGAAACTAAAGTTATGAGGATTAAGAATGAACCTTGCTCTCGAGGAGGTTTTCCGTTAACTTTAGCTTCTCCTCCACTCTTGACAATTCATCGGTAAGCTGTAAATACAACAAAAGGTTATGTCCAAAATAAAAACATAAAAGTGTCAAAATGTCGTTCAGGGAACAGGATAGACTTTGATAGTAGAAACATAATTGTAGGTGAGAACAGGAATCTAAAAGGAAGATGGAATTCATATAGGGATATGGGTGCTCAAGATTTTAAGTCAACACTCAATGCGAGACATTGCTTCGTATGTTTGCAATGTTGGCTAAAATGTCAGCAAGTTAGGAACAAATATGTATATAAATTAACCAAGAACTCTTTAATGTGCGTACAAACACCATCATAATATCAAAAGATTGCAGACCTGCTAAACATATCATATTCCAAAACTTAGGACGGACAGATTAAATAAAAGTTTAAGCCATTAACATGTTCACAATTTCCAAGACTCAAGAACTGTAACCTAAACAAGATGTACAAAAAAGATTGTAGCAGAATTTGGAATTTGACACAAATGAGGGAGCATGCCAAACAGAGTGTCGGAAATATTTTGGCAGAACAAGAATCTCTATACAACCAAACTTCTAGATCTTGCACTCCAATTATGTCCTTATAAAACAATTCATAAAACCAATATCTGTTCGAATTAAGTAATTTAGGCACACCCACTCATTATGAACTATGCAGGCTGAAGACAAGTCCCACGTATTAATTAGGGAACCACAACTTCCTTAATTCAACGATCCTAAATGTACATTGCCCGGAGGCCTTTCCATAATGGCAAACACATTCTCATCATCTACTTCTAATTGGAATAAATTGCATTTTCTATTGTCCATTTTCAACGTAACGGGTAACTAGATAGAACAGCAACATTGCTCTAATCCCCACCTGTTCACCGCACAATCACCACTGTTAAAAAATCCGGCATCGTGTAACAACTCTAACGAGTAAAAGCAGATGCACAACGCGTTATGTGAATGAAAATTCCATCTCCAGTATAAGGTTCGGGTGAACCTCATACGTGATCTCAAAACGTAACATAGAGACATACATCATGTGAATGGCATTCTTCGACCTCTTGGCTCACTTTAATAGAATATACCAGATTCAGCTATAAGGGTTATCTCATAAAGAGGAGTTTGAATCAAGACATCTTAGTAATCCAATTCTGCAGTCCGTCTAAACCATATAACTCACCTGCAGCAATGAGTAACTACATTTCGGGGTTGAATTTCTAAATATAGGGTACTATCCATCAGTGGGCAGAGCTTATAAATTCTATTTTAGGTAAATGACATCACAAATACATATATTGAATCGATTTGTGCTACCAAAACATATCACACAGACCAGATGAATGGAAACTTTAATTGACCAAAAAAGAAAAAGATATTAAAATTAGAACCTCTTCAACTGCTTTTTCTCTGAGTCTCTCAGACAGCCTCAGGGCTTTGATCTCGGCCTGCGCTTCGCCCAATTCCCTATCCTTATCTGTCCCGGAAAAAAAAAAAGGAAAATAACAAAAGCAACATTGATAAATATACATGTACACAAAAAAAAAAAAAAAAAACAATGAGACCCAAATTTAAAAATAGTATCAAATATCAATATTGAAAAAACAGCATTTGAGGGCAAATCAAGCAAGATCCAGCTGGCATTACGCACCTCTGACTTCATTCTCAAGTCGATTAAGCTCCAGCTTCACCGGATCCGAACCGTGAAGTAGATTTATGAACTCATCGGCATCAAGACTGGGCCTCACCGACGCCCTCCGCCTGGACGTAGAACCTTTCCCTTCCTTAAACGACGCCGACACAGACATCGGCGTTACATTCGCCTCACTGGTTATCCTCGCATTGCCGTAACTATTCTCAATGGAGCTAAACTCCCCCGCGGTGGCCATTCCTCCGTCTCCGGTCACCTCCGCCATCTCGGATCTACTTAGTCCTCCCCGCCTCTCTCCCTCTCTCACATCAAATTCTGGGAAAACCTAAGCATTAAAAGAGGATAAATTGGAGCAATGGAGCTGGGGAAATGCAGCTAGGTTTCGACCGCGGGAAGGTGTAGGGTTCTAATGGTGAAATCAAAAACTAGTGTGTGAGTGTGTGAGAGAGAATGTAAGCCGGAGAGAAGTGATTGAGCGAGTTCAAAATTGAAGTAAACAGTAGTAGTAGTAGACTACTAGGTTGTATTTGTGATTTGTTTCTTTCAGTTTTTTTTTTTTTTTTTTTTTAGTTATCGCTTTTTGTTTCCTCTATTATTATTAACAGTAGTATTATTAGTATTATTTCCTCTCTTTTTTAAGTAACTTTCTCTCATTTAGACACGGAGGAAAAGAAATGGGGACTTGTAATGTTGTTATTGTACATACCCTTTGAATGCTGGTTAAATCTTGGATTTATATAAGGCAAAAGACATAGACCACCTAAATAAGTTATATTTTATATTGTTTAGATAATATTATTACTCTTTTCATCTTAAAAAAATAACTCATTTTTTTAAACTTAAACAATACAATAAAATAGATTTTATTTTACGACATAATGAGTAATAAATAGTCCATTTCATTGAGCAATAACAAAAATGAACCATTAGTAGTATGAATTATGAGGATGATTTATGAGAAGGTTTTTGTATAATTGATATTCAATGTCGTGTAGTTGAACCCTGTCCATTAAGTAGGAATATTAGTTGTCCACTAATTAATATTATTTTTTTGTGAAATTTGAATGAGTTGTCAATTAACATAAACAAATACTTCAAGTGATATTCTCATATATATATATATATTGAGGAAATATATGTGAAACAAAATAATAATAAAAAAAATAGGGATGACTTCTTTTTTTTCAGTACAAAGAAAAGAGGCAAAATGCCTAAAAATCTAAATTAGAATATTCTGACGATAAGAAACGCCGATAACATCGTATTTTAACCATGGCTTTATTCCACTAGGTGGTATTCAAGAAGTGAGCATGTCATATGTAGAAATTCAATCAACCAGTCTAATTCTCAACAAATATAATCGAATTTCTTGTGGGATAGCTGGATGAAAAATAATATATAGTGTACATTAACGTACGTAAGATCACATAAAATTCACAATTGGAGTATCGTTTAACTTTTGCGCTATATATTCATACGTTTATTAGTAGTTTCAACTTCCAACTAAGCATTTAAGGTTGTCCATTTTATATTTTGAATCCCATATCCACATTAAACTAAGCAGCTAAAATGCAAATCAAGTCATGATGTGTATTGTATAGGCTTTGTTGGTGATGGAGGAATCATTTAAAGCACTTTAAGATTGAAGTGTACTTTAAGATGCAAGTGAGAAATAAATTTGTAAAAAATTTAACCTAGGATACTCTTAACGTGAGAACTAAGAAATGCATATTATGCAGAAAATAGGCACTACAAAACTACAAAGAACAAAAAGGGAAGAAAATGAGAGGTGCATATATAAGAAGAAGAAAAAAGGCTGCAAGCTTTGCCTTTAGGCAACCTTACTACTTACTATTCCTTAAAGAATGGACAAGAGATCAAAAAGAGAGATATACTGTCATACATACACTTTTTGCCCTAATCCAATATTAGCTTTTTGTATTATGTCAAAGTAACTACTAATTAACAGATTGAAGTGGACTGTGTGTTTTTTTTTTTTTTTTTGATTTTGATTAAGTTAATTTAACAGATTGATAATTAAGAATAGATAGTGATTAAACCGGGAACATGGGACCTTTGTTCCCTCAACCAACCGCAGATTAAACACTCTTTGAGGGATTTTTTTGCCTTTTAGTTTCCTTCCAACAATGAAAGGGATTTGATGTTTGAACTTTTAATATAACTGTGGCTTCCATTTCTCCCTATCATAACAAACATCAATACAAACAAACTTAGATGTAGACATTTGCTTCTTCTTCTTTTTTTTTTTTTTGGTTGCAATTCCAGTCCATGCTTGACACCATATACCTCCTTTCTTTTTTTCTTTTATAATCTCTTATCTCCTTATTTTTTTCTAACTTCAAAGGGAGTTTTCCTTTCCCAATTTATATGGTTCCCTTGTTTCTGACCTCAGTAAAGATTTATACAAATTTTTCAATCGAACGTGTTATAATAACATTATTATATATAACAAATTGTATTGTTAAAATTTTGTGACTATATATATTTTTGTGTGTATATATTATAATATAAATCCATCTATGAGTAATCCAGGCATCTTCCCGAATGAGATAAGATATAGATAAAAAATTTTGCATATTATAGGGTGTTCATCGTGGACAACAGTGATTAATCCTTTATTAATACTTATAGCGAGTATCGAATCCTCGACCTATGGTTAAAGATGAAGGAGATTTCTTATCACTTCATCACAACCCTTTTGGTCAACATATAAGTAAATTTGTTACAAAGTGAAACAGTTAAAAACACAAGGAAAAAAAAACTCCTATGTGCAAATCCCCTTTTAACCATGTACTTTAGATACAAGTTTCACAATTGTCAAAAACAAAATGTTGGAAGCAATCTTAAATTTTTTCTCTATGCAAAATTTATATGTATTTTTTTAGTGTAAATAACCCGAGTTACATAGACTCTGCACCCATATCAGGTACGGATCTAAGATTTAAGGATCAAATTTTCTAAATTTAAGGAGAAAAAAATGGGATTTTTGGTTTAAACAGGGAGGATCCAGATCATCTTGGACCAATGTTGGAATCAGTTTGTGTCGAGTACTAGGGAGTTGGGACAAAGTGAAGAGTCCATGTGATGACTCATATTGTAGTTGAATAATTTCAATATAACAGTGTAGTCATAAGAAATTTTAAAACTCAGTTATATTGATAATAAATAATAGAATGTGAAAACTTCATTGATTTATTATCAATTTAAGTTGCTTCAATACATTACTCAATAATAGGTTATTTACAGGACTAAATTGGACCCAACTTGAAAACTGAGGATGAGAGTTGCAATGAGAGAACATTTAGGACAAAATTTATCGAATCTATACTTTGAGGACCAGAATGGTATCTTCTCAATATCGAATCAGGCGCCTAACGGCAAAACCCCAGCCGACTTAACATACTCATATAAATCAGCGCGCGAAGAAATCTAAAACTGGGAGACGGAAATTGGCCGGAAAGGGTTATCGATTAGTATTCCTTAGTTGCATTTCAGTGTTTCTCATGGCGATTGAATGCCTTGTTTTAGGTACTTTTCGTCCTCCACTGATACACAGGAACGTTAGTCTAAGACTGTTTTGAAATAGGTTCTTTTGTACATTATCTGTTTGACAAAATTCCTATGGGAAAACCTATTCTTTGTGGGGTTTTTTTTTTTCCTTTTTTAAAATGTTTGCTGAGTTGGGAGTTTGGTGATGATCAGGGGCAGGGCAAGAAGTAGGAAAGAGCTGTGTCGTGGTGACCATAAACGGGAAGAGAATAATGTTTGACTGTGGGATGCACATGGGCTATACAGATGATCGTCGATTTCCAGACTTTTCCCGTATCCCTTGCGCTAGAGATGAAGACTTCACCAGCTCCCTTAGTTGCATCATCATCTCCCATTTGTATGACTTTGTTAGAATTATTTTGTGTGTGTGTGTGTGTGTTTTTTTTTAGGCATTGATGTCTAATGTTACGGAAGTTCTAATTTTGCAGCCACTTGGATCATATTGGAGCACTTCCTTATTTCACTGAAGTTTGTGGATACAATGGGCCCATTTACATGACGGTAAATGTTGCTTTTGTATACTTGATGTGTGACCTTTTCCCTCTTTTAATGGATACCTGTGACCAGTGCTACCCATTCAAATAATCACAATTTTTGGAACAATGGTAGAAAGGTTATGTGATTTATTTATTAATGTAACACACATTAAAAAATGGATATTTCAAATGTATTTTCCTTAGTCTGATAGTACCATGACTCTTGGCGTGTAATTTGATTCAGTATCCCACAAAAGCTTTGGCTCCACTTATGTTGGAGGATTACTATAGAGTGATGGTTGAGAGAAAGGGAGAGGAAGAAGTGTTTAGCACTCAGCATATTATGGACTGCCTGAAGAAAGGTTTGTGTCATGCGCTTCTGGAACTTGTAAAAAGTGCACCAATTGCTTTGAACTTCAATGTGCATCTAAATTAATTTTAATCATACAATTACATCCATCAATGTTATGCTTACGTGGTTTGTTTGCAGTTACCGCTATTGATTTGAAGCAGACCGTACAAGTTGATGGAGACCTCCAGATTCGGCCATACTATGCTGGACATGTAAGACTTGGAACAATATAACTGCATCTAAATGTTTAGGAATACGTAAACTGGCACTAATTTTGTGGCTAAATCTTATATGCTCTTTTTCTTTAAATATTTTGAAAATCTTTCCTGATCATTTAGATCATGCATAGCTCGTTTTCACTTTATGTGCTTATTGGATTTTATTTGAGTTTATATCATGCCTCCTCCCTTGCGTTTTATCAAAGTTTTGTGCTTTACTGTTATTTATAACTCGTGGAGAAAATGATTTCTTGGTATTTATGTATAACAATCAACATGCCAAGTGATGATATAATCTAAAAGTATTTTTAGTGTACATATCTTATTTTAATTTTATTTTTTTCATAATGTTTTCTGCCAGAAGATACTCAACTTGTTATTGTTACTCCGTTCTTTTTCTTCTATACTTTGTTAAGTTTACTTCTTTGATTATGCATATATATCTAAGACATCAATGATTCTCTAGGTTCTTGGAGCAGCAATGTTTTATGCAAAAGTTGGAGATGCCGCTATTGTATACACTGGAGACTATAATATGACAGCAGATCGACATCTTGGAGCTGCTCAAATTGATAAACTGCAATTGGACCTTGTTATAACAGAGTAAGTAGCCCATCCGTTTTTTGTTTAGATGCTAAGGTCTTTTTAGCACGATTACCTTTCTGAACTAAGTTGCGTAATGTAACAAGTGTACAAACACATTTAATCTCTTTTACCAAAGCAATCATGTTATCGCAGGTCAACTTATGCAACCACCCTTCGAGATTCGAAGTATGTTCGAGAGCGAGAATTTCTCAAAGTTGTAAGAACTTCTTTTTTGCAACTTCTTTTCTCATGGACATTTATTTCTTCTTGGTGCACAATCCTTTTTCAGTCTTTATAATTTTAGCATCTGATGATACCTTCCCTCTCACTCTCTCACAAGAAAAAAGAAAAAAAAAATCCGCCATCTGGCATCTTTCTTCACAGCTTATGATTACTTGTTATTCTATGAGGTTGTGTTACTAATTATGACAATTTGGAATTCATAAATCTGGTGTCATCAATCCAATTTTCTTAGGTAGTGGATTTCATAGTAGATGAGTTCAAAGAATGCTGACCTTGATATTGACACTTACTCTGCTTGGATATCATTCTGTATTTTCTTCTTCTACGAGATTTTAAGTAGAGTAGTAGTTGAGAATATAAAATAATAGTTGGCTTTTGGCAGTCCATGTCGGGTTTCGTGATGAATGAGTCATTGTTGACAATTCAATGATATCTGCTATAGAATACATATTATACGAATTAATTAAAGGGATTTTGCAAATGATTGATCTCTGCCATGATCATATTCTGTCTACTAATTGCAATGTTTTGAATAATTTGTTGTCGTATTTAGGACAAATAAACCTGCACATGATGCATGTCCTACTATAAATATAAAAGCCTGTTTCAAGGGAAAAAAAGCGAGTAAGAAAAGACAAGCCTGCCTTCATGCTGTAGTCTCTGTGAACTCTGTATACAGTGTACAATTTTCATATTATTATCTGTCAATATGTTAAAAAATGATCATGGACAACTTTATTCATTATCTTTCTTCTTGTGATGAGTTTCCTTTGTCTGCATTTCTTGCCCAGTAATAGACATTCTGGGAAAATCAACTTTAGCTATAAATATCCTGTCTCATTTTGTATTTGCAGGTCCATAATTGTGTTGCTGGTGGAGGAAAGGTGCTCATCCCTTCATTTGCTCTGGGAAGAGCTCAGGTTGTCTCCTTATATAATTTGATCAATCTTGTTTAATTTCTTATACGCTTATTATCTTGTTGCACTTGCCACAGTTAGCACCAGAAGTTACAGTAATTTTGTTTTAGAGTTTTCTCTTCTCCTTTCAAATATTTGGGTCTTCATTATATTGAAACATATCTTCTTCATTCTGACTAAGATCAACCTGTATTCTTGTGAATGTCAACATTATCAAATAGGAGCTCTGCATGCTTTTGGATGACTACTGGGAGCGAATGAATCTGAAAATTCCTATTTACTTCTCCTCAGGTTTGCTTTTACTATCCAATCTGAATGTTGATACTGGTTAATTTATCTGTTTGCATTCCTGATGGTTCTCA
This sequence comes from Oldenlandia corymbosa var. corymbosa, assembly GCA_949775105.1. Taxonomy (NCBI): domain Eukaryota; kingdom Viridiplantae; phylum Streptophyta; class Magnoliopsida; order Gentianales; family Rubiaceae; genus Oldenlandia; species Oldenlandia corymbosa. Next base: position 35,198,101 of record OX459119.1, on the reverse strand, counting down.
TGAAGTGTTTCTCTGTCAGTATTATTATTCTAACGAACAGGAATGCCTCTTATTCTTTGTCAGCTTTGACCATTCAAGCCAACAAATATTACAAAACATTCATCAGTTGGACAAGCCAAAAGGTGAAAGATTCATATGCCACACGAAATCCTTTCGATTTTAAACATGGTACTGCCCAAATCACTGGTTGATTTAAATAGAGAGCTTGATTGTCTCCAACAGCTGTTGAGCACAGAAAATTTCTTCCGGAATTCACTTCTCTCTCGGCATCATTTCTTTGTTTTATGATATTGGGATTCTTCTACTCGAGAATAGTTTAAGCTTTTTTTTCTTTTTGAAAAGGAATAGTCTAAGCTTATGACATCTGATGTTAGTTTGGTTTTATATATATCTAATAAAGTATGTGTGGAAAGTGTATTTTACCGCATACTTATTATCACTTATCTGGAAACTGTTATAACCCATTTGCTGATAAGGGAAGGGAAGGGGAAAGGCCTATAAAGAGTTGGAAAAAAAATATTGAAAAAATGGCATGATTATTTAAACTTATGAAACATGAGTTTGAACAGAGCATGATGGCAACAGATGATCCATGTACCTTTTGAGTTGGTTTTTGTTGTTGTTGAATCATGCTTAGGTGCTCAAATACTTCAGACTGCTTTTACTTACTTGACATATTAAATGATGATGGCTTGCTGTTCTCATTATGCTTCATAGAGTTGCTTAATCAACTGCAATGCCAGAAATTTATTTTTCAGGAACCTTAAAGGAAGAATAGAAAAATTCATGATTGTCCTGTAGTTCTATGTCTCCTTTTCACATTCTGACTTGATCTGTGCAAGTTGTCTGTCTATTCTTGCCATGAGGTGTCCATCTGGATAGTAATTTCTCTTAAATTTTAATTTTACAGTCCACAAGTTTGAGCGTTCTCTGATAAATGCTCCTGGACCCTGTGTACTTTTTGCTACTCCGGGAATGATAAGTGGAGGATTTTCTTTGGAAGTTTTCAAACAATGGGCGCCAAATGAAGGAAATCTTATTACACTTCCAGGGTATGAGAAAGTTCCAGTTTGTTATTTTCTGTCTTTTTACTCTTTTGAGCAAGACTAAATAATCTTTTGTAATATAAAATTTGAATATGATGCATTCCTTATTATTTCCGTGTGTCATTAGTGTTTGCTTTAGCAGTTAGTGAAGAAAAACTCCAACAGTAACTTTCACAAATTTGAGTTAGTTCTAAGTTATGTTTGGGAGATCATAATTCTCATATGTATGTGGAACACACTTCATTAATAGTGCCAGCCAATCTTACTAGCTATGAAGTTCTAAGAAGGGATATTCTAATGACTTAGTGACGATATATAAGTAGAACAAAAGTTCCTTGCGTTCTATTAAACCCTGTAATTGTCCTGATCTTGTTTTGCTTTTTCTGGTTTTTGTAGGTATTGTGTAGCTGGGACAATTGGACATAGGTTGATGTCAGCTAAAACACCCACCCAAGTCTCTATAGATCAGAACACCCGAATTGATGTGCGATGTCAGGTTAGTGTGCTCTTCTATTAATTTCTTTCTTCATTCTTTCACTTTTATCAATCCTTGGCGGTATCTCTGTTATAATTTAACTCATTATTTCTTGGGATATCCAGATTCATCAGTTGTCTTTTAGTCCTCACACTGATGCCAAGGGAATTATGGATCTCATCAGGTTTCTCTGTCCAAAGCATGTGATGCTTGTACATGGGGAGAAACCTAAGATGGAATCACTCAAAGCAAGAATTGTTGATGAATATAAAATTCCTTGTTGTGCTCCTGCAAATAATGAGAGCGTGATTATCCCTTCTACTCATTACGTTAAAGCGGAGGCATCAGACACTTTCCTTTGCAGTACACTGAGTCCAAACTTCCGATTTCTCAGGAATAGTTCGAGAGGACATTCTGGTTCAAGTGATACAGAAACAGCTCAACCGTCGCTACGGATAAGTGATGACAGAGTGGCCGAAGGAGTTATAGTTGCCAGGAAAAACCAGAACCCAAGGATTATACATAAGCAAGAACTACCGGACGTGTTAGGAAAGGAAATTCATGAAGTCCAGGGTGCTCTCTGTGTTCCAACACGAACAGCCAATGCAATTGGGAAAGAAGACTTGCTACAAGAACAGTTGCCTTTGCTACACCAATTATATCTGAAACTTGCAGATGAAGTCGCTGAAGTAACTGTTCTGAAATCCGAACAGAGCCTTCACATCGAGTCAGTGGTTATTTCTGTGTGTCATATGGACAACTGCCTCTACCGATTATGCGACGAGTCTGGAAATATACCCGAGACTACGTATTTTTGCTGCAAGTGGTCTGCAGCGGATCAGAAGATAGCTTGGAGAGTCATTTCGGTGATCAAGAACATGGAGTTGATCAATTCCTAGAGGTGTTTCAGAGTTCCTTTCTTGCATTTGTTTAAACTCCACATTACGTTACTTAAAGCAATCTGGATTCTTCTGCACTCCTTCAATTTTGTTGTTGTTCATCTGGATTCTTTCTTCAGATTTCACCGAGAAGAAAGAAAATCAACTACAGGTCGGATTTTGCGGAGTAGAAAGGAAACATAAGACGCACGATCGACAGGGAGAGTTTTTGTGTTTGATACTTTGATTGTGGGGTGGAATGGTTTTGTTGACGGAAGAGCTTTGGATGGAGATTCTGAAAAACTTGCCCACTAAATCATTGATGATATGCAGTTGCCTGTGCAAAGGATGGCGTAATTTGATCTTGGGTAAAACAAGTTGTTATTTTGGTGGAAAACACTTGGAAAGTTTTATTATTATTCGGGCAGTAACCATAAAAACGAAGACGATAAATTATGTAGGGCTCAGCACCGGTACCATATATCACGGATGATGATTGGTCGGTGGCCGAGTGTGCGTACCGATGTAACCACCAAGACTATTTATTGTCAAAGAAGAAGAGAGAATCAGATGATTCCTCTACTACTACTATATACTTGCGACCGCGTGTGGTGTAGAATTACCTGGATGGCTTGTCCTAAACCGATCATCATGCAATGGAATTCTATGCTTTACGAATATGTTTGATAGTCCGTTTTGTGTCTATTTGTGCAATCCCGGGAACTCGGGATTACTTTAGACTTCCTACAACTACTGTACTATACCCGGAGGATGGAAATATTTACTATGCTGAAGCATTTGGTTTTGGTATTGGCAATGGTATTAATGACTACAAGGTTGTTATAGAATACTAAAGGGAAACCCAAACAGATTTGCTGCCGAGATTTACAAACTCACTACAAATTGTTAGAGCAAGGTCAAAATTGACGACAACATTGGCCTCATACAAGATAACTTCCATGACCTAACTTGGCCGCACGAGAGAGAGATGATATATCATGGCTTATAAAAGTGATGGAGAACTATTGAAGGGTTGTTTTCAGTGGCTAGCTCATACCTCCCGGGGGTTGGGAATCAGGCGGTCGAGAATCATTATCTTTGATTTTCAAGGTGAGAAGTTTGACCGGATGGAAATTCCGGCTCAATGTTGGGATCGTCGTCGTATGATAGTCAAGTTGACAGTTTTGCACGATTCCATTGCATTACTTATAAATCGAGATGATTCTGATGAAATAGTCAACACCGAGTTTGAAGTGTGGATGATGAGGGAATATGGGAATTCAGAGTCATGGACTAAAACCTGTACCGTGGTGTTGCCACTCCCTCCCGACGCAACTGTACCCAGCCATTACAGTCACAGATTGTGGCAAATGCCAACTTGTTGGGGTGAGGAGCTTTTGGCTGTAAGTAAGTATGGAGATATGTTCTCTTATAGTCTCCCACAAGATGAACAACAACAACAACCACAACAACCACTTGGTGTTGTAAAAAATTATCGATCCCTACCTTGCTCGGCATCCCTCATTTGTCATCTTTCAACCAACTTTGGTTGCTCTTAGCGGAAGGCAAACAAGTTAACTTTCTCTTTTTTCTTTTTCTTTTTTTTGTATATTTTATGGCTTTGTACAAGAATTTCAGTTGGGAATTGATGATTCAGCTTTTTTTTTTCTTTTTCGTATCTATGTGTATGTTGTTGTCATCCTCAAGTAGTAGGAAATTGTGTAAAATATTGCTTAAACGATTAGCTCGCTCTGTGGCTCACTAGCTACTGATAACATTCAATCACCATGTACTTCTACTAAATTCACAACATGAAGGGCCATTATAGATGAGGAACAGACATTCGGCCGTTACAGATGGAGTTTAATTTTCTATAGTGAATGTTCCTCTTGTTACTCCAACAAGCATGTAAGCATGCATGTTAGAGTTTAGCAAAACACAGCTTTAAGTAGATGATAGATGGACACACAAAAAAACTCCTAAATTCAAAAAGCACATGATCGAGGCTCGGAATTCGGAAATGCTAGAATTGAGAAATATAAATTGGTTTCAATAATAGATGAATTAGATGGTTGATTAGCATTGGTGTAGTAATTCCGAGATAGGGATGATGTTTTCCATAGTTTAACTTTGTCATGTTCATTCGGTTTTTTAAATATAATTTTGTATTGTAATTAAGGTCAATTTAATTTAATCCATGTGAATTTTATTCAAATTTGTGTCGTATAAGTGGAACTGAAGGAGTCAAACATCTAAGTTGAAAATCTGATGTTTACATTCATGTTAAATTTCTGATTTCGTCAATATTTTCGTTAATTAGTTTAGATTTTTCGACGCCAAAGTTGATGTAGTTTTCAACAATTTGGTTTTCCTACTTTTCCAAGATTCTTGTTCCGTCGACTTTATCATCAGGATTAATATCTTGATGACGGGTCGATGAAAGATTAACTTGCATTTCATCGAATTTGCCGTCACGCTAGAGCGCTTGACATTAAGCCGACGGGTGCTTTACTTACGGAAAACTTGCATTATAATTATATCAGATGTTACGGCGGTATCACTGAAATTACAGGCTTCTAATTTTGCGCTATCAGACCAAATGCTTGGGAGTCAATGGATGATGACGAATAGAAACAAGGGTGAGTTTTTTCTTCGAAGAAATAGTTAATTTGCAGTTGTAAGAATTTATCACAATCGAAAATACTTTCATTATTCCTTTAATTTTTTTTAAAAAAAATTCCGTTAAAGTGACTAAAATTATTGAAAAAAAATATTAGGAGAGTGATTTGTTGTTTGAAAATATATTGCGGGTCCCAGTTCAATAAAAAGTTAATAAAAAATTAAAAAAATTAACGGCAAAAAGAGTTGACCGTTAATTGACCATAAGTTTCATTAAATTGACTAAAATTGGTAAATAAACGAAAAGATGGTGACCAATTTCGTCAGTCAAAATTTAATAGTGACTAGAAGTTGTGACCCCCCAAAGTTTAGGGGCCAAAAGAATATATAATAAAAAACAAAATTTGCGATAATTATTTTTGTTTTTTTTTTTCGGTAGTAGCTACAGTCTAATAGTGCTCAAGTCTGATGAGGAGGACTGTTAAGATTTAAATAAAAATTTACCCTTTTTTTTAAAGCTCGAGCAGGACTGACTCTAAACCATGACATTTTTCTTTTTTGATTCGAAGTGTTGTAGTCAATCGAAACATATACCTCTTATTGTACGTATAGTACTGTTTTGTTTTGTATAAAAAGTGGTGTATTTTCATCTAGACTACACGTCGATGAGGTCATCTAGACTACAAATGTACCTTTCCGTACGAAGATAGAAGGAGTCTTCGGTGGCAAACCCACAAAATCTAACCTCATTAGACTTGTCCAAATTGTGTTTGGTAATAGTAAAGGTAGTTTCACTATAAAGCAAGTAAAACATTTGCTTTAGGCCATGGTATTGGGTAAGCCCAAAATTATCTGACATTAATTAGAAACTTTTATTTTCTCTTTTTTTGTAAAAGGTAAAAAAAAAAATAAAAATTCGACCAATCTAAAATGAAAAAAATGTTTATGTTGATAATATAATTTTAAAATCAATTAACATAAAATAGCTCCCTTAGTTATGCATGTTCCATTAACACGAAGATAATTGGAGATATTGATGCTTAAATTTATATTGAGATTACAAAATATTGATATAATTAATTATAAAACTCGATTTTTTTAGTATTATAATGTTAATTTTACCATGACAGTTGATTGTTCAGAGAAAAAAAATTATACAAATCAAACAAATTGAAACAATTTAATACATTGGGACTATCTCATTACTTGAAAAAAAAATCAAAATGAATTTATTTAACAAAATGATATTCACATAAATTACAACAATAATTAACTAAATTTCTCATAAATTTCAGATGAGGAATATTAATTTCAGACGAGGAATAATTACAAAATGATAGTGTCTTAAATTTTTAGAATCCAGTTCTATACTCGCTTTTAGGCCTCATTTAACGTTAAGCCGCCCTTGGGTAATAGCTCGGATTTATTTGAGTATGTCCTCTTTTTGGCTTATCGGAAACTGACGAACGGTCACCGGTTCTGTGAAATCTCCTCTTATCCGTAGTTCTCCATTGAATTCCCCATCTCCAAGGATTTGATCGGAGTCAATTGAAATTGAATATGGGTCTCCAATAACTTTAATGATGCCACATTTAGCTATCTTAATGTTACCTCTGAAACTTTCAAGAAACTAGAATCGATGATCAAGAACGACAAAGAAGAATAAAGAAAAAACTTCGCAAATAAACCTGAAGAATTACTAAGCTTTAATTAACGAATGACCCCGACTATAAAAATTCGAAACTTTCAAGAACGGAAATGGTAACTAGAATCGGTGATCGAGAACGACGAAGAAGAATAAAAGAAAAAAAAACCCACGATTAAACCTTCGAATATCAACTATAAAAACCCAAGTCCCTTTTCCGTTTCCTTGAGACAGCACTACACGGTGATATAACAAAGACGACGCACTAATAATACCTAAATTTAAGATCAATGATTGAATCTGTGTTTACTTGACGATGAATCAATATAGGCGTAGGATTATATATATACAGTTATAAAGTAACCGTTGCCTTATTTTTGAAATAGAGAGTAAATTTATTTATTTATTTTAAAAAATATCAAATATTATTTCTTTTAATATATTATTTACCGTATACTATCTCCAGGGGCAGAAGTAGCATAGTGGCTGAGGTTTTGTTGACCCCCCGACATCCGGAATACTGATCAGATTTGTCATGGCTAGAGCTCTAGCCGGTTATGCATCTTCCCTTCACCTTCCCCCCCCCCCTTCCCCCCAAAAAAAAATTCTGAAGAAAAAGACTTAAGGAGATGCATTGAAGGGAGATTAAGGAAGAGACTGATAAGGTAATTGGAAAAAATTTTATGGCTACCACCGGTAGAAGTTGCAGCGGCGGAAGTTGCAGTCAATTTTATTAAGGAGAAGTTGTGGAAAGTCAAAGTTTAATATCATTATTAATAATTACAAAATGGTGTATGTAGTTTTAGAGTGTTTCATTCGAACCCATTTCATATCAAACCTTTAAGATGTTTCTTTTATCAGCCCTTATTGTTCATATATTTTATTCTTCGTTCAATGTTTTAAATACATTCAAAATGTTATTTTTAATATAAAATGTTATTATCACGAATAGAAATATTTAAATATATGTAAAAGGAAAAAAATCATATGTCAGTTTGACCCCCCGAAGTGGAAGTCTGGTTCCGCCACTGACTATCTGTAGGCTATTTTCTCCAATTCTTGGCCCGTTTTTCTTCTTTTTCTTTTTTTAAGTAACTACTAAATCTATAACTCAATTATCAACACTCAAGATTTTAGTTTTTTTAAAGATGTAAATATTTTATTCGCAAGAATCAAAATAGAAGAGAGACAAAAAAAAAAAAAAAATTATCCATCCTGAGTTTAGATTTCAATTGAATATGGTGAAACTAATTACTATTGACTTTACGTCCATGTGCATGGTCTAGTTCGAGACATTTGTGAGTTGATGTATAGGGATTGGACTGTAGAAGTGGGATATGTTTTCACATAGTCGAATTTTGCAGCAGATTATATGGCCTCTTTGACTATTAGTTTTTGAAATTAATAAATGCCTCCAGTCACGGGTTAACCTTTCTCAAGTTAAAACCGTGGGCACTAGCACTAAAACTTTGAACGATTTAAGTGCTAGCTCAGCCTAGACCCTCAAAACATGCAAAAGTTATGAAGAAAGAACGACGATCGAAAGAAAGTTTGGAAAGCTAAGAACAAGAAGGCATAAAAGAGCTTTAGCAAAGCCTGAGAAACTTTTTCTCAAACATGAGATGATTACAAATGAAAGTGTTAGGGGTATTTATAGACTTAGAGCATCTCTAACCCAAAACTTAAAAAATGCAGTATAATAAACTCTAAAATATAGTAGGTACAATATTTAGAGTGATTTCTCTCCGATCCAATAACTTTATATTCTGTAAAAAATAAAATCTTGTAAAGAGAAAATAAAAACAATTCAAAAAATCAGAAATAAAAATAAAAAAGAGGAAAAGACACGAAGAGGCCCACAAATAGTAATTGAGTATGGTTTAGAGTTACTGCAACTCTCCGTATCAACACCTCCCACTGCAAAATCCAGTACCATTTTGTATATGGGTTGGAAGACCACAATACTGTAAAAAAGCGCAAAAGGAGGTTTTTACAGTATGGGTTATAGATGGCCTTACTCCCCAAGTATGAACACTAATAAAATATTATAAATTTAAAATTTAAAACTTTTTTTATAAATAAGTACAAGTTGGCATACAAGTTACTTGCTTAGAAAATTTTATAACTAGCTAACAAGTTTCTAAATTGTCGAGTTGGCTACTTGTATCTCAAGTTGGCAAGTTATCACCATCTTACCAACAAGTTATCTCCAAGTTGCCAAGCTACCCAAGTTGACAATTTGCGAGACTAGAAGGTTCTACGACAATCTAGAAGTCTGCACTCCCCACACACTCTAGGCTATTGGGCTTGATATCTCCTAGAGATTTTCAAATATTGGATTTGACCCAACACTTCCAATTGGGCCTAGATCCAATAAGAATATTGAGCTTGATCTTGGGTTTGGGTCATCTTAGGCCTAAGAAAACTTGGGCCATGACACTCCAACCAAGATTCTGTCTGGATGCATAATCATGACTTTTGTGTTTGTATTCCGATGATTGATTTTTTCTTTTTCAGTTATCAAACCAGATCGGGCCAGTCATATCACCTCCCTTGCCGGCAGTAGCTCTGCCTCAACCATCTGCTTGTAAGATGACCTTTTTTACATTACTTAGAGAAAGATGACGATCCAGGGGACGCTTTTTCATTGCAGCTGGTGGTTGATGATCAAATACACCATAAATTCTATCTCCACCAGGCCTCCTGTAAGAACGCAACAAAAAAATTTGAATCAACGGAGTACTTTTCCTGGCCAGTGTAACTCAAATGAACATCGCACTGAAAGTAAACAAACTGAAGACGGGAGAAGGAGAATGCTATTGAACATTAAAGGTGATCTCATGCCACTGCCATGGCTCAGCTAGAATACTAATTTGAAAGTGTCGCAAACTAAGTTTTTGCATCACAATACTTTGTTAAAGTTCAAAAAGCCATATTAACAAACTACTGCCACTAGTCTCTAATCATCCACATAGGTTGAAGAACAACCAATAACAAACTGCCGCTAAAATGCTTACAGAATTCACAAATGCATCAAATTCATTAAAAAAAAATTACCCGCCATCTAGATGTTCCTTAAATATGCGATCAAATGCACGGCATAGCTGTGCCTGTTTAGTGAAAACAGAAAATTCAACCTTTAGAATGTATTACATCAGATCATTATCATCTATCATGGTAAGGAAACTTTGAGTTAATCATTTACATTGTGTCACCATCTAGAGGTGTTTCAGAGTTCCTTTCTTGCATTTGTTTAAACTTCACATTAAGTTAACTAAGTAATCAGGATTTCCTTCAATTTTGCAAGCCATCCTAGTCCCTGTACTAGTCAGTTTGATGGCGAAAAACCAAACATAAAATGGTTTACAATGATGATGTAGGAGCATAATGAGACTCGGATAATGGAACTTAGTGGTCTAAGCTGATATGGATGCATTTTCCACTCAAAAACTTAAACAATCTTTTAAAACAAATCAACAAAGTAAAGGAAGCTAATTGTCGAAACAATTCATATCCTTTCTCAATACATATACTCCTTCCGTCCCATAATTATTGTCCAGTTTGGGTTTTCATTTCTAGTTCAAATTGTACTAAAAGTGAAATCTGAAACTGGACAATAATTTTGGGACAGAAGGAGTATATTACAACCATTTTCCAAAATCACTGCCCAAATCAATTCGGAGTAATCAACTTATGATTACTACTACTGGAGCAGAGGAATCTTCAGTCCACCTTCATGTGATTTTGCGCAATGTAGATACAGCACCGTGTTTTTGAACGTAGATGACTAGCATAAAATGACTCAGAATCAAAGAGCCAATTAAAACGTTGAGCAGAATCAACCAATGATCAGATGACCAACTCAACCATTAATGAGGACCCAAACTCCGGAGAATGAACCAACTTGCTAACATAGGATAGAGTAGCAACAACAGAGCTACTTTCCTGTGTGTCTGAACCAAATCCGCACTCCTTTTCAAGGGTGTATATCCCATTTGGACTCCACCACAACAGCAGAGTAAGCCAATACCCAATTCACTTGAAACCAAACCAAAACAGCCAAAAACATCAACCCAATCACAATGATCAAAGGTGTGAAGTAAGAGCTTTGATGAACCCTTCTTAGAAATCAAAATCACCAAGACAGGAACCGGGCTGAGGATCAAAATCTCAATCAAATAAAACCAGAGTCGTTGAAAGGAGCGGCAGAAATGAGTGGAAGATTGATTTTAGAGATGAGATGAGGTCAACCGGGTCGCCCTTGTATAAGTGGTAAGTGCAGTATGAAATTGAGGCAAAAGCAAAGAAAGTGATGGTGGTGGAAAGTGGGTAGAAGAGACAGAGGAAGAAGAAATTATATGGGTTTTGGAGATTTTGGTTGAAGCTGTTTGATGATGGATCGGCCTGAATGAAATGGTAAAGGAACGAAATGAAAGAAAGAGGGAAAAGAAAGATGAAGGTAAGAGCTTGGAAATGGCGGTGGCGGTGATGGAGTCTGATGATTTGTTTCGACTCCGAGAGGATTTCGCAGAAGGTTACGGGTTGTTGATTATCATCATCAGAAGGAAGAGTAGGATGAGCAGCAGCCATGGAGAATTTGGCACAGGACTTGCAAGTTATACAGAGAGTTTTGTTCATCGGCTGATATATAATGCTACAAAGCAATTTGATTCTAAAGAGAGATTTTGGTTTGGTGTGAATCTGTGTCAGTTGATTTAGTCCTCCTTTTCCGAAACTTGGGTATGTTTGTTTCGTTGTGTTTTTATTGTGTGTTTTTAGGTATTTTTTGTATTGAGAATGGAAAAAAATGTATTGAAAATGTAAAAAAGTATGCTGAGATGGGACATTTATTATTTTATTAATCTAAAAAAACATAAAAAAAAAATAAACAAACAAAGCCTAGAATTGTTGATATTAATTGTAGTCAGTCATATTTATTTCGATTGAAGATTTACATCTGATTGATCACGAAGCTTGAATATTGACGAGCCCGTATTCACTAAGGATTATCGGACCGGCTCATTTGCTAATTAGGGCCTAACTAACCTTGCAAAGGCAATTCAGGAATAAGAACTCTAATGGAATTTAATTTCCCTCAAAGTAATTCCATGCCTATAAACAGGGTTTGGTTTCGCCCTAATAGAGGTACGTAATCTCTAGCAAACCTTACCATTCACAGATATTCTTTAAACCCTTTTGTAATTTAAGTATCGGAGTTTCTACCCTCGGGAGACCCCCAAGGCTCTCTTTTGTAGGAAATTCTAACCGGAGTTTTACTATTGAACCGGTGGAGGCAAACCAAGCTCCGTCAAATATTAATCTCCATTTTAGGGTGTATTTCGTTATATGACCTGGGAGAGCTGTAGAAGACCCCAACAAAAATGTACTAATGGGAGTGAAATCAACAAAGAGAAAAATAAAACTCATTTGCAGTTACGTTTACAAAAGGATGTTCTAGGGTCGTAAACTCGTAATTGAGGTACCAAAAAAATGAATATTTTAGATAAATACTATTTCCTCTGTCTCATAATTATGATCTAGTTTGGGTTTTCATTTTTAGTCTAATTTGTACTAGAAATGAAATCTTAAACTGGACAATAATTTGGAATGAGTGAATATTTTTTTCTATCTCATTTTATAACTTAATAATATGAATAATTAAATTGTGAGGGAAGGAGTTTGGAAGTTTCATTTCTGACATGGTCAGCAGACCATAAATAAATCATTATGATTTGAATGATTTCTGTGGAGGAGGCAATGCATAATCAGCAATATTCAAACAGTCGAAGTCAGTACCTCTTTTACCTGCAACAACTTGATCATATATCAACTTTGACTAAAACTGCCATCATTTATGTCACCAAAGTGACCAAAAATCCAAACAATTTATTCTACAGCCAAATGTGAACTCTCCCCTTGTCATAAATTATCTTCCGAAGATTTGCATTTTGTATCAAGACTTTAGAATTTTTCATGCATGGACTAGTCCTCCTTTTATCATTTTTTTTTTCTTTTTTCCACTATCTTTTTTTTTTTTTTTGGATAAAATAAGTATTCCTTAAAATCAAAAGAAAAAGTCTAAAGGAGAACATAACAGCTATAGATAAAAACAAAAAACAGCTATAGAATTGAAGACTTTCCTTATAAAATACTGGAGAATCGTTATGGAACGATGATACAAACACACCATATCAACAATCAAGAAGCAAATTTCTCTTCTATATACATATCCAAAAAAAAATAGTAATGTTTAATATACCATATATTACAAAATAGCAATTCAAAATTCAGGGCGTAGCAGATCATCACAACTTATGATTACTACAACTACTACTGCAGCAGAGGAATCTTCTCAGGAGGAATCTGGAAGATGGAAACATGTGATTTTCTGCAATATAAATACAGCACCGTAGTTGCAACATTGGTGACGAGCTGACATTGACTTAGGACAAAAGAGAAAGCTAAAAGGTATACCACAAACCACCATCGATCAGATGACCAACTCCGATCACCAGGAAGATAGTTCCAACTCCAGGTAACCAACCAAACTAGCAACACAACATACAACAGCAACGACAGAGCTACTCTCTTGTGTTTCTGAACCAAATCCGAACTCCTTCTCAAGGGTGCAAATCCCCATTTAGATTCCACCACAACCACAGAATAAGCCAATAACCAATTCACTTGAAACCATACCAAAACAACAAAAAATATCAACACAATCACTATGACCAAAGGTATGAAATAAGAGCTTCCATGAAACCAACTATAGGTTAGAATCACCAAAACAAGAACTGGGCTGAATGACAAAATCAAAATCAGACATAAAACTAGGTATGTGGAAACGATCGGCAGAAACGAGTGGGAGATTGACTTTAGAGATGAGATGAGGTCAACTGTGTCGCCCTTGTATAAATGGTAAGTGCTGTATGAGATCGAGGCAAAACCGGAGAGAGAGATGATGGTGGAAAATGTGGTGAGGAGACAGAGGAGGAGGAAGAAATGATATGGGTTTTGGCCACGGAAGATTTTTGATGGGTCGGGCTGAATATTTTTTTGGATGGATTGGAGAAGCAGAGTAATTAAGGAAAGAGGGAAGAAAAAGATGAAGTTTAGAGCTTGGAAATGGCGGTAATGGAGTCTGATGATGCGCTTTGACTCTGAGAGGACTTCGCTGAAGGTTATGGGTTCTTCTTGATCATCGTTACCAGAAGCAGGATTGAGATTAGCAGCAGCCATGGAGGATGATCAGATCAACAGCTGAAGATGCCACAGGACTAGTTCTACAGAGAGACTTGTTACTTCCGTGCTGATGATATATTAACAATACAGAGCAATTTGGTTATGAAGAGAGGTTTTGGTTTGGTGTAAATCTGTGGGAGTTGATTTAGTCCTCTTCTTCAATCAAAACTTGGAAATGTGAATTTATTGATATGAATTGTACTCAAGTCATTTAATAATTTGACTAAAGAATCAGTTGCATGAATGATAAGTTTGAATTTTCATCTCCAAAGGGGTCTCTTCATCTATTGCATCACCTTGTTACATGATATGGGCTAGCTGTACAAGACGGCAACTAAAATTATTATATGATAATTGATAATGGGAGTGAAATCTACAAAAAATGCAAATCATTTTCAGCAAAACGTGTTATTGTGCTCTCTCTTACGCATAAAAATTGTCCATGTTGACCATTGAGAATTGAAACTCAATGCGAACTTTTTCTGGAGACAGAGAGTATATCGTTACTTACATCTTATTTCAACATACCGAATAAAATAATTAAATTGGAATAGAAAAAGTTTGAAATTTCATTCTAATACGAGTCCGTGGACCATAAATAAATCATTGATAGTACAATGGTTCGATGATTTTTGTGGATGTGGCAATGCTTAATTAGCAATCAAACCGCTGAAGTCAATCTCCATATAACGCAAGACGTACTGTACCACAAACAGCTTGATACTACTATGATAATATATCAACTTTAACTAAACAGGCAAAATCCACCCAAACAATTAATTTGTGTGAGAAATTAAACAAACAAGATTCCACAACTAAATTTGAATTATTCCATCATCCTTTAAAGATCTGGCATATACCATGACTTGAGGATTATCATGCATGGACTAGTCTCCTTGTATCTATTTTAATTAATGTTTGGCGACAATTAGACTATGTTTGGTTCCTTTTTTCACTCATTTTTTTTAGAATTTTTAATTAATATCTATCCAATTCCAGCATACTTTTTTACATTTTCAATGCACCTTTTTATATTTCCAATATATCTTTTTACATTCTCAATACAAAAAAACACACTCAAAAAACCTTCCAAACATAGTCTTCCTTTCAAATATCAACAGACAAATAGAAGTGTTATGTACTCGTAGAAAATAGTAGAGAGTAAATAGTAATGAACAAATGGAACATCCAATTTCTGGTTCGGCCAATATGGTTATCATAGAGTATTTGATCTCACTCGTTAAATGTAGCATTTTGGCGGTGATACATACATGTATATATAGGTAGCCAGCGTGGAGGTCAAATGGGTCAATGCACAGTGGGATTTCTGGAACACTCTCCCGCACTCCACATGAATAGTGAATACAGAAAGGAAGTAGCTAGTTTGCTTAAGAAACTCCAAGAAATTTCTATTCCTACATGTTTTTTCTTTACCTTTTTTCAAATTTCTTTATAACTACAATCATAACAGTAGAATTGTATGCCTAACTTCAGCTCTCAGATTAATATATATATTCCACTAAGCTAACTTCAACTTCAATTTATTGTGTAAGAATTGAGATTATCCACAGGAACAGAGTCTGTCTGTCTGTCTGTCTGTCTGTCTTTTGAATTTTGGGATTTCAGCAATGTCTTTGGCTCGTTTAGTTTTGAGGAATTTGCAGCAGAAATCAGCACTTGCTTCTTCTTCCTCTGTTTTCAACTCTGCCCAGAAACAGAGACTGGGTACTACTACTACTAGTACTACTGCTACTTCTTCCGGATTCCGGCGATGGTTCTCATCAGCAGCAGCCGGCGAAGAAACTCCGGCCGTTAAAGAGGTGGCTGTCTCCGATCGTGACAGTAACAAAAAATTCAAACTTTTCCCAAGGAGTAGCAGTAAACGGGGAAGAAGCCTTTGGAGAAGAGACCCTCTTGATTTCCCTCCCGCCCTTTCTGGTAATTAATTCAATCAGAATTTTCTTGAATAATCATCAAATTATGATGGATTAATGTATCCTTTAATTTTAGGACTAGGAAATGCACTTGTTCAAGCAACAGAGAACATCAGCAAACTGCTGGGGAAGCTGTCACCTTCAGGGCTGATGGGAAGAGTGAGAAAGCAAGATGACTGCTACAAATTGCAGTACTGTGTTCCAGGGCTTACCAAGGATGATGTTAAGGTTTTTGTGGAAGATGGAGTTCTGATCATTAAAGGGTCACGAGTTGAGGAAGAACATGAATCTGATGATGATGCTGATGGTTGGTCGGGACTGAATTATTTTGGTTTTTATGATGCCAGCATAATGCTGCCTGATGATGCTAAGGTTGATGAAATCAAAGCTGAGATGAAAAATGGTGTTCTTACCATCGTCATCCCTAGAGATGAGAGGCTCAAGAAAGATGTCAAAGAGATCCGTGTCAGCTGATGATTTCGTGAATCTGTTTTCTTCTGCTCTTTTGAGAAAGAAAGGATTATGTATCTAACAACTCCGTTCTAAATTCTGTGTCTCTTATGTGTTTTCAATAAATCTGCTGTATCGAGTATCAAGTTTGCTTATATAGTAGTGGAATTGAGAAAGATGCGTTCAAGCAAAAAGCAACAAGATTGGAGTACTAAATCTATATCATTGTCAATACTCTATCAAAATTATTAGCTAGCTTCAGAGTATTCTATTCTGCGAAAAATCTGAGTGTGAGACTTTCTCTTCCAGGAAGTTTGCTCTAAAAGAGAATCCAACCAAGATCGCGCGTCCCGTCAATTTAATTACACTTCTGTCCTGTGTAGTTTAAATAAGGAGTCATACCCGCTACAACCAACAAGCTATCCGATGATTAGTTACATTGTCATTGTCCAGTTTAAATTTTTACCTTTAATTTAATTTGTATTAGAATTAAAATATTAAATCGGTCAATAATTTCAGACAAAATGAGTAATTTTCATTGTGTATTTTATATGTTTATTTTAATAATTGAGCGTTTTAAACTTTATTTATTTTAGAGATTAGAGTTCAAACTTTTTTTTTTTAAAAAAAAATTGAAATTTCAATTGCATTAATTGAAAAGGGGCATTGATACAAGAGAGCGTATGCAGTGTTTTGGTTCGTGTGTGCGTGTGGTTTTTTTTTCTTTTTGAGGTCAATGTTATTTTTTTTAAAAGTATCTGTATATTAATTAAGAAGAAGTACCTAAACTATTATAACACCTTTATAAAATGCTATATTATGTAATTCGAAGACATTTTGGCTGGCAGGTCAATGTTATCATTTCTCCTGCCTATTACCATTCCACTAATCATTTCTAGCTTTAGGTATGGAATGTTATCATTTCTTCTGCCTAGTATCATTCCACTAATCACGATAGACTCAACTAGGGTAAACTGTTAGGATTATTCTGACTAAATTTGTGTTTTACGATTTGAGAATTAGATGCGTTCGGCAGGGAAGGTCGAGGGAGATAGTAAAAACTAAAAAGTAGAGAATTGTGATTATGAGAAATCGAATCCCAATATCAAATGATGCAATAGATAAAAGAAAGTGAATAGATCAAACATTGTTATTTTTTTTTTACTCTATTTATTCTTTAAAATCCATCTAGTAAATCCCACTTAATGTGAGTAAATCCCCCATTATATCTTCGAACTCTGGTCTATTACCAAGAAAGACAGCAACCAAAACACTAATCTGTCATTCAATTCTTTTTTTTTTACTCTATAAATCATTACATAATTGAACAAATCATGTGTTTTTTTTTTAAAAAAAAAGAAGAAATTTTTTTTCATATATGTTGAAAATTGTCCAACTTCGTTTTATTAAAAGTTGCAGGCATATGCAACCAAATATTACAGTCATCCTTACTGTTTATAGAATAGCACAAAAATTGTAATACATGTAAAAATATAGGTAGTAGTATTTAGTTCTCTTCATGTTTCAGACGCAATAATCATCTTAGAACAGGAAAAGTGCTAATAATGGCTTCTTCTCTCGATCATTCTATCTTCCAAATTAATATCAGAATCGATTTTGATTCCACTCCCCCACCAATTTTGCATACATTCTGCAAATTATTCTCATCGATGCTGACATAATGATCACATCCAATGGCGGAACCAATAATTAGTTTTTTTATTTTTTATTTTTTTTATAATTGGACTTGGATCTCATCCACCAAAGCCCACAGCACAAACAAAAACAAAAACTGTTCTCTCAAGACGGGCGTGGAAAATTCCGAGATACCCACTCAATATGGGCCCAAAAAAGGTTTCAATCAAACCCAAAAATTTAACCTTCCATTTCTATCCCTGGTATTGATGACTCATCCACCATTCAAACTCAGCATTTCATTTCAACAATAATCGTTACAGTATATTTCTCCCCCATTAATCAGCTCCAAAATTCACACACAGTCACACAGTGTTCATGTCACTCACCGAAATCAATCCAAATCCTTTCGACTAGACCGAAATTTTCATTCCAAGGCAAGCTATTTTACAACAGTATTATTGGATTCTGTTTCCTTCCCGATGGCTACCGCCAATGATTCCAATCACGATGCATTGGCCGCCCCACTCCTCCGTCCCCGCCAACCCGAAACCAACCAGACTCGACCCGGAACGGCTCCTCTGGCCGTCCTATTGGGAAGGGTAACCGGTCGACGCGGGGCGTCTATGCTCGTCCGGGAGACCGCAGCTCGGGAGCTGGAAGAGCGACGGGCTGATTGGGGATACTCGAAGCCTGTGGTGGCGCTTGATATTATGTGGAATTTGGCGTTTGTGATTGTTTCTTTAGTGATGGTGAGTGTTACGATGGATGAGAACCCTACTGTGCCGATTAGGGTGTGGGTTTGTGGGTATGGGTTGCAGTGTTTGGTACATGTGGTGTTGGTTTGGGTGGAGTATAGAAGGAGGAATAGGAGGGTTGGCGGGAATGGTAATACTGGATGGAGGAGTAGTAGTGGTGGTATAGGTGGGTGGGATGTGGAGGGCGGTGCAGGGGTTGAGGGAAATGTCGGGATTGAGGACGAAGATGAGGAGGCGGGAAGCCTTGGGATGTTGGGAGTTTCGGGTCGGACCAGGTTGATTTCTTACTGCAATCTTTTTGTATCTTCAATTTAATATATGCATATATGTTTTAATTCTAATCTGTTTGATGATGGCTTTTCCATAATGTTGGGTATCAAGAATCTGGAACTTTTTTTTGGGGGTCCCTGTGGGTGATTGTTTGTGCTGATGATGTTATGCTAGTGCTATACTATGTATGTAATTGACTTTGATTTAGCTGCACTCCAAAGTTTCAACCTATATTGTTTGTGGTTCTTATGTTCTGTTTACTTGTGCTGCTCTCTTCGTTAATGGGTCTTGTTGTATGCTTTGATTATTCAGAGTTCGAGTGTTATCAGTTTTTGCGCATGCATGGTCATACTATTTTTTACAGTTACTTTAAGGTTGTACACTGGGAATCTACCATTTCATTTGGCTACTTTTTGTAGTTCTCAGAAATATCAGTTCCGAACGGTACTTAACTGAAAATACTACTTGATTAATCATAATAGAGGAAAAAAATTGGTGAGATTTCAATGAAACATTTGATTGGAAATCGTTACTTAGGTTAGTGTGCGCAAGAAACAACCGACAGAAGTAACATAGTTGTAGCAAAATTGTTTAAGAGCTCGGTGCTCTGTCCAATGAATGAAGAATCCGTACCGCTTAGAATTACAGAATTGGGAGATAGTCACTAGAGGGACAAAGTGCAGAAGCTTAGAAGTATGACAGTTGGCCCGTGCGCTATGGATAGCTTCTGATTGCAAATACTTCCTCACCAGCCTAACTATGCCCTGATTTATATTTAGACGCTTTAGTGCAATCAGATTTTAGGCTTTGGGAAAGCATATCTTCCCTGGTAAGTTACTTGTGTTATCTGCTTTTAGGTAATATTATCATTGATTACACTTTCCAATTGAAAAATTCCAAATTAGGGATCCTTGAAATGCTGTCATAGTAGGATAGGTATTCGTGGATATATTTAGAGGGTCTGGAAAAGTTGGAGTTTTGCAGCTGTTTATTGCGTTCTTTGCTTGTCTGGAGTAATAAGTGCATAGTTTGTTTAATGCTTGGCTGTACGAGCTGATGATTCTAAATAATAGTATTTTGACTATTTTCACTTTCCCGAAGGTATAATATTCAGGCCTTGAGGAAATATGATGTTTGATTATTTGTCAATAAGTCCAAAATTAGACTATAACAAACTTTCAGGTCTTCTAAATTTTTCTTAATTAGATGTCCTGTCAAGTCTCGGTATAATTTCCCATCCTATACTGTCGATTTTTTCCGCTAATTGTTAATTCCTTTCAAATACCTTATCCTACCATTTGTTGACCAGCTTGTGTTGTCATGCATATTCCAGCTTTATCAAACGATGTGAATCTGTTAATACAATGGCATCGTTTGTCTGGTGGATAGTTGGTTTTTATTGGGTTGTCTCTGGAGGTGAAGCTCTTCTGCAGGGTGCCCCACGCCTTTACTGGTATGTTCTCCCTATAGCTTATTGATAGTTTTTTTCATCAAGTCGATTGCAGAAGTTTGTTGATAATCACTTTTGTTGCTTCATCCTATAGTCGATGGAAATGAAATTTTCAAGCTGGCTTGAAATTTCACTGAGTGTAATTCGTGATTATTCATTTCTTAGAACCAATTTCATCATGGTGGTTCATGAAAAGTGCCTCAAGTATTCCTCTTCATCGTAATGCTGTCCTGTATAATTGGCAAACTGCCTCTATGCATAACTGATATTAGCTTTCCTTTTCCCATTGTGTTTTCCTAAAATAGTGTTCTTTCTCTGGATGTTTTCATGGATTGCATGAGCCTTTTGTTTTAGTTATCTTGGACAGGAAAGGTTGGGAAGGGGTTGGGGGGGGGGTGTGGAGCAAGAATTGGCCGTATCTGTTCAAAGGATTGAAGCTTTGATAATCGGGATTAAGTTATCAGCTGGATTGGCTTTGATGCTTGGAGTAATTGGCCCTCTATTTTACTTTTTAAAACTCCTTGTTGGCAAAGCATGTTGATGCGTTGAACAATTTTTTAAAGGAAAAATCATTTTCTGGTACTTTACTTTCCTCCACTGGAGGCTGAAGATCCTTCTGATACCTATCTTGGGAATTGCAGGTTGGCGGTCGTGTTTCTTGCATTTGATGTGTTCTTTGCAATCTTTTGTGTTGTTTTGGCTTGTCTGATAGGAATTGCCCTGTGTTGCTGCTTGCCTTGCATCATAGCGATTCTTTATGCTGTTGCAGGCCAGGTAAGTCTGAAACGATTTTTGGGCCACTCATTATACATGATACAAATACGACCTCCATGCATACGGGCTTCCGTGTGCTGCGGATGCATGCATTCCTGCTATTTCTCGAGCACATATCAAATGTGAGTATGACAAGACTTGTTTAACTTTGTAACAGGAAGGCGCATCAGAGGCAGATCTGAGCGCCCTTCCAAGGTACAGGTTCGAAATATCTCAGGTTGAGGAGAAGCCTAGTGATGGATTTGGTAAAATGGTCCCTCTTGAAACCAGTGGTGGATACTTGGCACTCGAACGTGTTCTTTTACCCGAGGATGCAGTAAGTTATCAATCTTTTTCAAATATTTAGGTCTAGTTCTAAAACTGTCAGGATTCTGTAAGTATTCCTTTACTCTGCCTTCAATGCCGCCTAATTAACAGGTGAAGCTATACAATATTTATTTTTATTCTGCACTGTGACACAAAAAGGATGTCCTTATTTATTTGATTTGGCTTACCATTACAAATGAAATTGGAATTTTGCTTGGTAAGCCTCTGTTCCACTCCATAAAGATCAATGTTGACTTCGATGTTCTTGTTCCCTTGTTTTGTATCTTCTGCTTTTATTAAGGAATCTAAGATATGTTTTGCCTCGCTTTTCTTACAGGAATGTTGTATTTGTCTTACCTCTTATGAAGACGGGGCAGAGCTTCATGCGCTGCCCTGTAACCATCATTTTCATGCTCCTTGTATTGTGAAATGGCTCAAAATGAATGCTACTTGTCCCCTGTGCAAGTACAATATTCTGAAGGGCAGTGAACAAGTGTAGAGGAAGACAACAAGATTAGAGAAAATAGACTGAAGTTGATATGAGTGGTTGTTTGTTTTTTGTATTTATATGTACAGGGAAACCTAGATTGGAAGAAACATCTTGCCAATACATTTAGTAGAATAAGATGAAATATTGGTTGGTTGAGTTTCCTTGTCTGTTTGGTGCGGCTTCTAAGAAAATCTATAGATTATATGTTTAGCTTTTGTACCGAGTTCATTCAAGTTTTATCAGATGTAAGAATGAATTTAGAATGTATTCAATCTCTGTATATATACACAGTCAAGTTGACTTCAGAATTTGCATGTCTTTTTCATTGACTATGTCCATTTCTTCTTTGTTGACAAATGTAAATGCACAAGTATTGTGAGACTGAAAACTCAAACAGAGCAGTGTGTATAAATCAAAGTTAGAAAGATTCACTTCTCCGCTAACGCGTAGCAACTACTGAACAATTCCAGCACAAAAGGACATTGTAATACTGTATTGTTTAACTTTCGCTATTCTGAAAACAGTATCTGCCAATTGTACTTCCCAAAAGCTTGCCTGCTTGCCAAAAGCTCGCCTTCGGCTGTTGCCTCTTTGGTGGAAGCACAAGGCTGAACTTGTGTTGCTACTCACAATCATAGTTGCCAGATCATAACATTATTTCCCGCCAAAATTATGCAGAGGGCATGCTGGCCTTAATTTGATTTTGGCCAGGTTCAAATGCATCAACTCCTGCTAGAACTAGATGCTTACAAACTGTTATTTCCATTCTTCCAATACTCCTACGAATTCAGCATGGAGTGAATGTCCACCCTGTGTAACAGAAAAGGTCAATAAGAATCTGGTTCAACTGTGTTTGGTCTAACAAAAAAAATTAACCAATACTGATGGCAAGAAAATGAAGCGAAGAATGGATTCAAGACTGACGTAATGTACATCACAAGAATTGAATGCAGAAACGCTAGGTACCAATGAAATGTCATCCCCATAACTGAAAACAACTCCAATAACACATTTCTAATGAATCTCAATGACATGATGCCACCAACCAAGAAGAATAACCAGACAACCTAAACGTAGAAAGACCAGCAAGAAACCACATTGGAAGATACGGCCAACTCTAACCATAGAGAACTGTGGTGATGCCTAAAACAGCAATTTACTAACTAGAATGAGCATGGCTGATCTCAACCTCATTTCGCTCAAGCAAACAGATTAAACAAATTAACTTGAATTACAATGCTGAATTATTACAGTTACAGCATAAAAGTACACAAAAGCACCAAAAAGCTGCTTTAGAAGGCACATGCATGTCCAAAGCCTTTCTTCTCTAGAAGTTAATGCATATAAATTTGATACTTACATTTTACAATCTACCAAATCTCAGAAGCAATAATTCATGGCCACATTTTTGAAAGGCAGGTTCGAAAATTTAAGAAAGACAGGGATAGCTGAAGATGAAGGCGAAGATGAATAATAAGAACCCGTTCAAAGGGAAACGAGAGACCTTATATGCAATTATATCAGCCACGGGTATCCCTTGACTACCAGCCCGAGCAAGAAGAGAGACATCACCAATAAAATCTAACACCTTGTGTCTGCATGGTTCATTATCGAAGCGTAAAGGCGGGTTCAGCCATCCTCTAGTTTCACTGAGAGAAAGGAGCTAATCAGCATCAAAGACTAAAATTAACCACCCCTGTCAGCATGTTGTCAAAATGAATTCACTCACCTACAAACAATTGCATTTTCTGCAGACCCTCCCCCAATAAGCCCTGCATCACGCAATTTTTCAACCTGAAGATAGTTTTGATGTGGATAAGCACTGTTATCTATTCAAAGATTGCAAAAATGGCTACACTAAAACATTCATCAAGAGTTCTACAAGTGAATTAGTAAAAGTGACTTTAAAGTAGCCTGAACAGCTTGTGATCCAAGAACAACTACTAACTATCTGATGATAATAATTGCTTCTGCATTAACAGTAATGCCACAATGCCCCTACATGATTAACATCAAAACTATCTTCAGGTTATGGCCATTATATAAATAACAGATTAACATCCAATTTCCCATCTGGATTATAGTCAAGGACCAAGGCATTTTAAGTTGTAAAAGGAGCTAACACTTTGAAGAATTGCCCCTACATGATTATTCAGATTCACAATGCCATGAATAGCATGTATTGCTATTAAATACTAAGCACTTTCACATTCAGAAGGCCATACAGATGAAGCCCTGAATTGAAGCCCATAACATAAAGGTGCTTCATCATCACATTACCTACTATGATTCCAGTGACAGAATGTATCAGAGCCAAGAATTCTAAGGGTTAACAGGGTATACAACAGGGAAACGAACCTGTTCATAGATGCAAAAAGTTCTGGAAGGTGCAATCTCCTTGGCATAGCCGTTTTCATTTCCAAACCCAGAATAAAACCATTGATGACCAATAGCAGGTACCTGCAACAGTGAAGCACACAGTCACCTTCTTCGTCCTCTTCTTTTTCTATTCAGATACCTGCAACAAGAAGTTAATATTGAGAAAATGAAACTTGCCTTCGGAAAGTGAATTCCGTATCGAATCTTAGTCTTCGGGTAAGGAAAGGCGATTATATGAGAATCATTCTTCGACACACAAACAGGTTCATTAAGGAAAGGAGCCAACTTTTCGAGGCTTTTACCATCATGATCTACAGCTGCCTTCAGCCCTACTTCCTGAATTCCATCAACCCATTCTTTTGCAGAACCATCAAAAAGAGGAACCTGCATAAGCTTTTCCATTTAATACCGACTAATTTAATGGTTCATATAGAAACCTAGCACTCCTTATAGATTCAACCATCAAGAATAGGAACAATGCATTCATCTGCAAATGAAACTTTATCAGCAAGAGGCAATCATTTTGCATCAACCCACTAATATCTCATTCATAATAAAATCTCTTTGCTTAATCCAGCATTTCTCCGGAGAGCACTATAATTATACAAACGGTAAACAGTACCCAACTAAATTTAAAGTCAACCATAATTTGCCAATAACAACCAATTATTTCGAATCAAACCCATTTAAACCGTAACCCCTCATCAACTGAAGTATACAATTCAACATCACATAACGTATGACATGTAAACAGAAATCTACATGAAAAGTAAATTACAATGTTGTAGTAATTGAATATTAACCTCAACAGATGCATCATCAGGATCACAGCTCTGAATTTCAATGCGGCAGTTGTCAACACCAATACCCTCCAAAGCAGAGAGCAAATGCTCAACAGTCCTCACGCTATACCCCTCCTTACAAAGAGTAGTGCACAGAGGCGTCTCTTTTACATTATCTATCGTGGCGCAGATGATTTTCGAGTTAAAATCAAAGTATCTTCCTTCTCCGGCGAGTTCCGGCCATATCCTTACTGTCGAAAGCTTGCCGGAATGTAGTCCTACCCCAGTTCTCTCAATACAGTTCGCTACTGTTTGCTGCAACTTTCCGGTCTGCAGTATTACAAACGCGATTTCTTCATTAGTGCACAATAACAAAACCGGCAAAATGGGATTTTAATAATGTGGAGGATTAAGTGACAGAATTTACGGGCTTCCAAGAGATCACCGCAGAGGATTTGACGGCGGTTTTGCAGAATCCGGCGAGCGTCATGAGTGACGGGTCACTTCTTTGACTTCTATATTGGGTGTTGGACTATTTGACTTCTTTGACTTTTAAAAGATTTTTTTTTCTTTTTCTTTTCCTGGTAAAATTCCATATAACTGATTTCATGAATTCTTTGAACCGTTCATGTTTATTGTTTAGACTTCAGATCTTGGATTTTGCAGTGAAAATTGACTTGATGTTTACAGTAAGGACATAGCAAATCAAGTGTTTTTGCATGAAGCTCTCATATTTCCCACAAAAATTACTAATGCAAATCTTGGGTTCATTCACCATTAATTTGTGTTATTATGGAATATTTATTTGTATGTATATATCACAATTGATATCTTCTCGTATCCTTCAATGTACAGGAGGATGTAGATGTTACTCAAATTCCTATCCAAAATATAAAAAAGATTTAATTAAAGTTTCGAGATTAAACCTATTGAGTTAAAGACATTAGGATCTGATATCCAAAAATAAAAATATATTATTAAGATTCAATTGATTACTAAAGATAAAATCGGATTTCAAATGTGAGAACAAAATCAAAATATGATTTTTTGATAGTAAATCTCTTACTGGAAAGAAGTCCGGATTCGATTTTCACCGGGCGCGAGGTAGGAGAATAGGGAGCCAAGAGAGAAGAGCGATCCTATTCGCCTAGTATAAGTTAATTTAGATTGGACGGTAGAAGAGTGACTTTTTTTTTTAAAAAAAAAAAATGGAGATAAAATAATACTAGTAGTAAAACTTGGATTATTCATTTTTTCTGCTTTTTCCTTAATTCCGGGTCAAATTTCTCAATCAAATATAACTACAAACTACCCCTCGCTTTTTCCATTTTTCCGCTTCCAATTTTTCGATCCGAAGTCCTTTTATCACTGCTACTTCCCCCAAGTCATACCCACACGCGCCCAGACACACACAGCTGTATCTTTCTACGAGTTAATAATTTAATATTCACAATTAATTAAATTCATATAATTCCGCCCATTTGTTTCTTCGAGTTTTGTTGAAAATGTTCCGATTACAGCCGGAGAAGATCAGAAAAAGAATTTCATAGTTTGATTTCTGTTTTCGTTTTTTTTTCACCTTTTTATTGTTCAATTCCTTTTCGAAATTTTCGCCTTTGGGCAGCCATTTAATAGTGGAGCCTAGAGGGAGGGAATCCTGTTTGATTTCTGTTTTTAGGGTTTTGAGATTTTGGATTTCTGTCAACTTTTGTTTACCTATGACGGACGTGTTTTCTTATGTTCCGGCGTCGGTTTTGCGGAATTTGTCCGACAAGCTCTACGAAAAGCGAAAAAATGCGGCTCTGGAGGTCTTTTTGCATTTCTTTTATTATTTGTTGGGAATTTTGTTAATTTTGTTTGTTTAATTCTGGATGGGGGTTGGGGGATTTAGCGTTTAGGGTTTAATGAGGGGATCTGTGGGTGATGAATGTTGTAGGTGGAAGGGATAGTGAAGCAATTGGCACAGGCTGGAGATCATGAAAAGATTACCGCCGTGATTAATCTGTTGGTGCATGAGTTCACGTACTCCCCGCAGGCAAATCATCGGAAAGTGAGTTCCGCAGGTTTCACTACTTTTTGTAAATGAGATGGAATTGGGAAGGGAGAATTAAGAATGTAGCTTATCTATGAATGTGTAAATATTTTCTCAATTTTGTGGTGGAATGGCAGGGAGGTTTGATAGGATTGGCTGCCGCCACTGTGGGTTTGACTTCTGAAGCTGCTCAGCACCTTGAGGTGAGTGTTATGTGAAGTTGACTGGTTCAATATATAATCTCATTGTTTTTGAAGCATTTTTTTTGCTTGGAGAAGTGGTTTAACTTGTAATGAACTTGCCTTTAATAAAGTCGGGAAGTTTCTAAGGGGGTTTTGTGGTAGCTAATTCTAGATAGAAGATGTTTGGTTTCTCATATTAACTCAGTAGTCATGATATTTCGAAAGAGGATGGTGTGTTTAATTTAATGATTTTAAGTATTTTCGACGTGGAAGTTAATGTAATCTACAGGCTCATTGAGAATCTGTAGATCTTAAACAATGTCAAAGGTGTGGTGAGGGAACTTTCTGTCTTTGCTGTTTGGAATCTCTTAATAAACCGCTTAAGCGTGTTCTCTCTTTTAACAGAGCTGTCAACCTAGCTATTTGACTAATTGAAAGTGATGGGGTTGGGAAATTATATAGTCTAGATGATAAATGCTATTCTCATGCTGGTAGACAAAAGGAAGAGGATGATTGTACTTAGCCTGTAATTCTTCAGTTAGAAATCGTTTTCTTGTGTCAAATATGTGATCTCTTTAACGGATTGGACCTTTGTTTTATCCTTTGAAAAATTATGCTGTATAGGATAAACTTTCTTTTCCTTATGTATTGCTTGATGATTATGTTCTTGTTGGGTTTCGGTTTATTACCTTGTTTCCAGTATCTCGTGGTAGTCTCTTTTGGGTTTCGGTTCATTGTTGTCTTTGAAAGTTTATGACTTAATCGTAGAAGTTTACATGTATGCTGATTTCGATATTTTCTTGCTGTGACCATTTGGTGGAGTCTTTCGTTGCTGTATTTATGCCCTTTCATTGATGAGGTCATAAATTCATAGTCATTCAGATGGCCTCTGAGATGTTCTTCTAAAATTTTCTATTTACCATATTCCAAGGAGAAGCATGTTGTCGCATGTTGTTATGTGGTTGTTCTCATGCAGGTTCTTGTATTTGTGTTCTGCACTGGTCTTCTAGATTGATAATGTATTCTGAAATGTTTCACTTTGTCTCATCTAATTTCATAATGAAACGATGCATGTGTATGTAAGCTATTTTTTTGTTCTTTTAGTGTTGAGCCGATCATTCATGTCAGATTGAGAACTATTAGTTTCTTTATCTATATTACTAAATCCTCTTTCTGATCTGGCAGCAAATCGTACCTCCTGTTCTGAATTCGTTTTCAGATCAAGATAGTAGAGTCCGATATTATGCATGTGAAGCTCTATATAACATAGCAAAGGTGGGTATAGAATCGTGCATCTTCTCACTAGATGATTGTTTTTTGTTGTATAGTCTTCATTTATGCTTTTCTTCCTCTCTTTCTTTTGGCAGGTCGTAAGAGGAGATTTTATTGTGTTTTTCAATCAAATTTTTGATGCGTTGTGTAAGCTTTCCGCAGATTCAGATGCCAATGTACAGAGTGCTGCTCATCTTTTAGACAGACTGGTGAAGGTAGTTATGAAGCATTTAAAGTGCCCTCTAATAATATGTGGGCCTCATTATGTTTTATTATTTAATATTTTGAATTGTTGATACAATGGAGTTATTCGATTTGTATGGTTTGTGCAGGACATAGTTACAGAGAGTGATCAGTTCAGGTTTGTATATTTGTATATTCCTTGCGTGAGCATTGCAGCCAGAGTTGAACAAATTGATCCTTGACAGATTAACTCTCGGTATCTGTTGACTTTCTCAGTATTGAAGAATTTATCCCATTGCTGAGAGAACGTATGAATGTCCTCAATCCCTATGTCCGGCAATTCTTGGTTGGATGGATTACTGTTTTGGACAGCGTTCCAGATATAGACATGCTGGGTTTCCTCCCTGATTTTCTTGATGGTAAGCTTTTGAATTTCTACTTGGTTTTATTTATTTGTTTTTCTTTGAGTTAGAGGTAATGATGTAGCACAAGTCTGGTGATTATGAAAACTAGGTTCTTTTTATAGGTTGAAATGCTGCGAAAATTAAGTGAAAAACTGTGAGGAAAAGATAGAAAACCATTGGGAAACAACAACAAAAGTAAGAATCACACTTAGCAAAGCCTTCGGCTCGGACCTAGGTACCTTCAAGGCATTACAGCCGAGGATTGATTTGTATTGCACAAAGTTTGCTTTCTACTAAGAGACATATTGATAGACCAAAAAAAGAAATTAAATCCTAATTTCTTTACTTTCCTTAAAAAATTGCTTTTCTTCTGACTACTGACTTGACACATTTAAATCAAAGATACAAAAAAGGAGACTGCCCTTATTATTAATACCTAGAAATTACTATTAAAAAATAATAAACTGAACAAACTGAAATCCTGCTCTTGAAATACAACTTTGATTAACTTATTTGAAGTTATTCCAACATTTGTTTTCTTTTATCCTGGGCATAGTAAAGGAAAACTTTGTAATGAAGTTCGTCTACCCTATCTTCTCCGCATCAGGTAAAGATGAGGGTTTACAGGCTGATTGTTTAAACCATGGACACATTATTTCCCTTAAGTGAGTTTTAAGTGGTTTTTAACCGATTCTATTAAATCTCATTGCAGGTCTGTTCAATATGCTTAGCGATTCTAGTCATGAGATACGTCAGCAAGCTGATTCAGCTCTTTCTGAATTTCTGCAAGAAATTAAAAATTCTCCAGTAAGGCCTCCTTTATTAGTCAGCTTTTGACATTTTTTAATCTTATTATCATTATTGTGTTTGGTAAATCATTGTTTTGTGGATTGTACCAAATATATCATGGGTATTTTATTTTCAAAAAAGAAATATTATGGGTATTGGCCATATTGTGGCTTTTAGGGTTGTAATTAATTACATTCCAGATAGCTGTTTTTTCCTTTGTGCTTTATCCGCTTCAATTGTTTGAGTTTTGGATACTATCTAAAGTTCTTTTTCTTCACATAGTTCTCTAAGTAGCTCAATTGACTATGGAAGTAGTAATATTTGGAACACACATTGGTAGTATATGAATATTGAAGTATTTTGGTGGGTTTTACTACTTACTGGAGTATTATTCTGACTTAGTGAGTTTTGTTTGAAGTCGGTAGATTATGGTCGCATGGCTGAAATACTGGTGCAGAGAGCAGCTTCCCAGGATGAGTTCACCAGGTTGACTGCTATAACTTGGGTATGACTTTACATCATTCCTTCACCCCTCATTCCAATAGTGCTGTCTTAGCACTTGTACAAGTGCAATGGTGGCAAAAATGATACTGTTATAATCTCCCTTTTTTTTTTGTTGAAAGAAGTATTAATATCTTCTTTTTGCAGATAAATGAGTTTGTGAAGCTTGGTGGGGATCAGCTTGTACCTTACTATGCTGATATCCTGGGAGCTATCTTGCCTTGTATCTCAGATAAGGAAGAGAAAATAAGAGTGGTGAGTTCTCTCTTTTTTTTTTTTGGATAATGAGAGTGGTGGGTTAAATGTGTTCTTTTGATTGTTAGTTGTGCATTATTTTTTACTTTTCATCTTATTCTCCTTCCACTATACCTTAGATTAATGTTCCATTTTTATGAATTTTGTTGAAGGTTGCTCGTGAGACAAATGAAGAGCTTCGTGCAATTAAGGCTGATCCTGCAGAAGGGTTCGATGTTGGATCAATCCTCTCTGTTGCGAGAAGGTATTCTATTATTGCCTTTGGACCGTAGGTTCTTAGAGAAGCTTGCAGTTTGCTGCTAGGGGTTTCACTTGATGCTTTAGATGAATTTTAATAGCCGAACTATTGATTTGAATTTTCTTGGTTATCTTTTTCGGCATTCCTTTGAGGTTGGGTTGTTGAGCGATACCTTTTGTTCTTCATGTCAGGCACTTATCTAGTGAATGGGAGGCAACACGTATTGAAGCACTGCATTGGATCTCAACACTTTTAAATAGACACCGAACAGAGGTGATTAGCATTGCGGCTAATGTCCACACACATCCCCCCCACCCCACCCCACCCCACCCCACATACGCACACAACTTTTGGTCCATTGTTTCTTCTCTTGTTTGGCTAACTTTACCTAGTATTTTTGCTTTTTCAAATCTGTTATCATCCATTTCAGTTCTTACTTTATGTATGTGGTGGCTGTTAAACTGGTTGTTTGAGAACTCAAAGAATTAAGACTTCTTTGCATCGAATGCCCGCTGAGTAAAATACTTCCAACTGCTATTTATCTTTAATTTTCATCCACTTTCATCGTTCACAGTTGGCAAGGTTATCTTATTCCTGACATGATTTATTGGATTTGTGCTGTTTTCCTTATCATTGCAGAATTTCTCCATATTAACTTTGATAGATTGAGACCATAAAGTGCATGTTAGGTTATTCTGGAACAGGATATTCATATCTTTATTTGTTACTGTAGTGTTATGAAAGACGTGCATGGCTTAGATTTCCTCTTGCCTTACACTGATAATAATATGTATAATTTTTTTTTGCTATACGATGATATACTACTTTGAATGCATGAAACAGGTTTTGTCTTTTCTAAATGACATTTTCGAGACACTTTTGAAGGGGTTATCAGATCCGTCAGATGAGGTATTAATTCTCTTCTATGTCTTTCTTAAATACTACTTCGTTATATATCTAA
Source organism: Oldenlandia corymbosa var. corymbosa (assembly GCA_949775105.1). Taxonomy (NCBI): domain Eukaryota; kingdom Viridiplantae; phylum Streptophyta; class Magnoliopsida; order Gentianales; family Rubiaceae; genus Oldenlandia; species Oldenlandia corymbosa. Next base: position 35,166,151 of record OX459119.1, on the reverse strand, counting down.
TTTATATTGGTTGGAAATAGACATTTTGCTGATGTTGAGGGTTTTTGATGTGCGGTGTTGTGTGTGGAAGTAACTTTATCTGCAGTCTTATGTTTGAGCACCTTTTTTTTTTTTGAGGAATATGTTTTAGCACTTGCTTTCACTTAAACACTGTTGGAAAAACTGAATACTATGAAAGTAGGGTAGTGGCTTGTTAGTGATAACTTATGGAAGGATGTGTAGTTTAGTTTGTACTTTGTAATATCTTTGGATGGTGTAGGAATCAAAAGTCGCATGTTTCATAGATGGGCATATTATTATGGATTTGCTGACGTCAGTGATGTCTTGGAAAGTGAAAAGAGAAACAAATGGAAGGTTACAATTGTTAAAATTTGGTACATCATCTTTAAAATTGCAGATGTTCCCTGTGGTTTGTTTAACCTCATTTTCTGCTCGAGGTTTTTTTTTTTTGGGGGGTTTAGAAGTTTTGATTCCTTGTCTGCCTCGGCTGTATGTTTTAGCTTACCCAGCTGCCTCGGCTGCATGTTATCTTCTTCTTTTCATACTGGAAAGTGCTTAATACTGAGAAGAATTTGGATGGAGGGAAACATAGTATGGACTTACCTAGAACAACTTAAATGATATGCATGCATATGCTTTCAAGAAAAATAGTGATGGTTTGTTGAGTAAATACGATGCCTTGGATGGTAATGCTATATGTCATACAAGTATCTGTTTCAATTTGATTAAGTTTAGGTGTTTCTGATGGTATGTGTTCATTCATGCAAATTTATGTTAAACAAGGTAGAGGTATCAGTTTTATTAGCATGAGTTTCCTCTTGTCACAGGTGGTCCTTCTCGTGCTTGAGGTGCATGCTTGCATAGCTAAAGATCCCGAACATTTTCACCAGCTTGTTGTGTTCCTAGTTCATAATTTCCAAGTTGATAATTCACTTCTTGAGAGGTGAGCCTTTGTACTTAAGTAACTCTGGTCTACGGTTAAAGTTTGATGTCTATTTTGGATTCAGTTACATGTCTATGCTTTGTTATTTAGGCGTGGAGCTTTGATAATCCGACGGCTGTGTGTTCTTTTAGATGCTGAAAGAGTTTACCGGGAATTTTCTAGGATTCTTGAAGGAGAATCTGATCTGGATTTCGCATCTATCATGGTACAGGTGGGAAGAATAGCTCCAGATTACACTCAACTTGATTTCTTCTTTTGGCTGACTTTTTTGAATTTGATGTTGAACAGAGGATTATATAAAAACTCAGATATTTTGTGTTAGTTTTACTCTGATGATCTGTTTGATAATGCTTCCTTCCTTTGCAGGCCTTGAATTTGATTCTGCTTACATCCTCTGAGTTGTCTGATCTTAGAGATCTTTTGAAACAATCATTGGCAAATGCCGCTGGAAAAGATTTGTTTGTTTCTTTATATGCGTCATGGTGCCACTCGCCAATGGCAATTATAAGCCTTTGTTTATTAGCTCAGGTGAGCAATTTTCTGGGTTGCTTTTTAATGTTTATTGGCCTTTGCTTATTGGCCTCTTTACGCTAGGCAGTCGTTGGGTTGCTGATAGTTTGAGTTTATCTTCCTATAATATGCAGACTTACCAGCATGCTAGTTCTGTAATCCAGTCACTGGTCGAGGAAGACATTAATGTTAAATTCTTGGTCCAGTTGGATAAATTGATCCATCTACTGGAAACCCCAACATTTGCCTATCTCAGACTGCAGGTGATGTACTTTTTGTAATTTGTTTTCAGAATTATGGTTTTTGTTCGATGCTGATGTTTATATTATCTTTTTTTTCTTCTTGTAATTCAGTTGGTTTTCTGTTTGATCATATTTGAAATCAGATTGGCCGATTTTTTATAGATGTTTTGAAATTACAATGAAAAGAAATGGATTTGAACTTCCCTATAATAATTCAACTCCTAAATTTCGTTTCCATTCTGGGTCTTCAAATTAGATTTTGCAACCATTGATCTCTGTTACTACGAATGGTTGCTTGTAATTACGGGCTGTATCTCTTTTTGCTAGTTAGGATATGTTATAGACAGTAGCTTGTTCACTTGCTTGGAATTCATTCCTGCAGCTATTTTGGCGTCAGTCTATGTTGCAGCTTCTTGAACCTTTCTCTGTTACTACAAATGGTTGCTTGTAACTACGATCCGTATCTCTTTTTACTAGTTAGGATGTGTTATAGACGGTAGCTTGTTCACTTGCTTGGAATACATTCCTGCTGCTATTCTGACATCAGTCTATGTTGCAGCTTCTTGAACCTGGGAGGTATATTTGGCTTTTGAAAGCTCTTTATGGTCTTCTGATGCTGCTTCCCCAGGTTATTTTTCTTTGCCTGCTAGTAGAGCATGTTTGTTGCTTTCTATCAAGGAATGCTATGTTCTGCTTAAGTTCTTTACCTTTGTGGTTGTCGAGGAAGCTTCTTTTCACTTGTAAGACACTTGATGTCATTTGGTTTATGTGTTGGTGCAGCAAAGTGCTGCCTTCAAGATTCTCCGGACCCGATTGAAAACTGTACCTTCATACTCATTCAGTGGTGGACAACTGAGGACAACAGCATCCGATAGCCTGTACTCACAAATGAACTACGGGGGACTCGATTCTCAAATTTCTGAGGATGGCGAGATTAATGATGATTCGGAAATCGTGCATAATGGAATCAATTTTGCTTCCAAACTGCAGCAGTTTGATCAAATGCAGCAGCAGCATCGTAGGCATGTTAAGTCACAGGCTCAGTCACGCTACAATTCTACTTCTTCTTCAAAGGTTGGTATTCACAAGTTATTACTGATTTTTTTTGTGAGTTCTCTACAAATTTTGAGATTTCAAGAACTGAGTGGTCTTCCACTATCACTGTTTCCTTAACTTCTAAAGAAGAGCATGCATAGAGTCTGACTTATAGGCATTCTTCTGATCAGGATGTTCAAAGACCTGAAGAACCCAAGAGAACATCATCAGGAGTGGCAGATGTGAGCGGGCCTCCTTCTAGATCCTCGAGACGAGGTCCAGGACAGTTACAAGTTTAAGATTTTTTGTTTTTTTTTTTTAAACTTCTGTGCTTAGTCGAGGTTATTTATACAACAATCATGGTGGTTGTCAGAGTCAGTAGCGAAAAGTGTAAATTGTATATCTTAGTAGTCGTTTTGGCTAAAAACTTTGAAAGGCGGCGGTGGGTATTATGTTGGGTTCTGGATCAAAGCTTGCATATTCCCAAGCTCTATTCTTTTAGACACGCCCCCCATGTGGTTATGTTGTTTTTATTAAAACCACAGGGGAAAGTGAGGTAGATTATATTTATTGACAGTGTAGGGGATAAATTTTACGTTTGCTTTTGGGTAATGCCGTAAAGTCCATCCCTCCTTTTATAACAAACGAGTACCTAATTTTTGGACACATGTTGATTCTCCAATTTCTTTTGCTATTTTGAACTTTGAAGCCCTGTACTGGTCACGGAAAATAGCTCGAGATGAAAATATTAATTATAATAAAGTGAGCAAATTGTTAATAATAAGAAATGAAACAATACAAAGCTCAACAAGGCCCATTTAGTTGGAGGCAATGTTTTCAAAATCAAGATTTCACACCGGTTTTGTTGTCTCAGGATCAGATCGGATTTTGAATTGATAGGATCGGATCGCAAGGATCGTAACTATTTAAAATATTACAATAATTTTGAAATTGTGAGTTTTAATTTGTTAGTTCAATTCTTGTTTAATTTTGTGGAGGAAAAGTATACTAGTGTCAATGGGATCGCTGAAACGTAAGAGATTGGGATTTTGAAGGATTTCATAAGATCCCACTACAAAAAAAAATTTTATAAGATCCAGGATCGATTTTCGGATCCTAAATCCTAAGATCTTAAGATCCGGATCGGGATTTTGAAAACTATGGTTGGAAGAACTGGTAACTAGACTATGCGTTTAGGGCAGTAAAGCACGTAAGTCGGTTAAATTTTCAAAACAAGGGTGTAGTATAGACTTCTTTTTTTTTGGCAAGTATGTACGAGTTTGCCTTTCTACGTCAAACAATTCCTGCATTGACAACCTGAAATTTGGCCTTCAACCATGGTGATCATCCAGGCTTAAATGTAAGCCCTTCAAGTCGCAAATGATTACATATGTTGAACTTGAGAGTAGGGTTCAATTGAAGATCATCTAGGCGCACCTCCGTAATTGTATCCAAAGTTAGAAATAATGCCCAAGGATCTACTTAAATCCAGGAAAGCACGAAAAGAAAGAGAGAGAGCGAATATATATAACGCGGGACATCCTTTCTCGCAATAAATTGCTCATCACAACGAACCATAACTTCCCCTACTAGAGACCATAAGAGTAACAGGTCAGAGCTTTCTTTCTTTGTATACATATTTTCACTCTGCTTCTCGATCATAATTCTCCTCTAACTGCCTCTACAGGAATCAATCGGCAATTGAACCTCGGATGAGGTAGAGATGACTTACCCTTCAAAATTTACCTGCATCCACTGCCGGTTGCAGTATAGCCACTGGTGCACTCAAAGCACTTACCGTCAGTTAATTTTCCACCATCAAGGGGAAAGTGGTGATCAGTAGGGTGAAACCACCACCAGGCATCAGATCTCTGAGAAGATTTTAATTATGGTTTTTGTCCAAACCACTCGGCCATCTCTTCATCATGTTGAAAAAGATCACAGCTGGCCTCGGTAAAGGAAGATTTAAATATATCAGCATTCCTCTTGGCTTTTGCATCCCCTTTGTTCTGCTCAGTCATTTCCATTCTCCATCTCTCAGCATTCTGTGATAACTCACTCTTACCACCTAGAACTGGAAAGTCTATGAATCCAGCTGCACCATCCAATGAACTTGAGCTGTCCTGGCCCTTGGTTTCAACAAATTTAAATTCATCCAATCCTTCATCTCTACCCCGCTTCTCCTCACCAAAAAAAGGGCGTGTACGGCGATACGGAATGTTGCCACTGACAGATTGCATTTGTAATGGAGAAGAATTGAAGGCCTTCGGCCTTTTATGATCACACTTCAAGCATACCATATTTCTTTTGAAATTTAGGTAGTTACACCTGGAAAATAGCAAAGTAAAAGAAAGCACTAAGGTCACTGCCTCGAAGAAAATTCATTCCATTCATGATTTATCTTGGAGTTCAAACTTACGATTCACATTCCCACTCTCCGGGATTGAGTTGTCGCTTTGGTGGCTTCTCTTTACATTGCAAACACCACGTATTTTTTGCAAAGTTCAAAAAGTTGCATCTGTAAATGCCAAGAGCCTCAGTAGTAGAACATAAAAATAACAAGAAGAAAATAGTACCCTACAATGGTTATGAACCGCAAAGAACCTAGACGAGATAACTCACTTATCACATATCCAGTCTCCCTTCTTCTGTGGCATCTGTTCATAATCCTGCCCAAGATTTTGCAGCCTTTCTTGGAAAAAACTGTTGCATCGTAAGCACTTGATATTTCTTGCAAAGTTCAGGAAATGACATCTATAAGGAAAAAAAGAAATGTTATATAGAAAGTTCGGTAAATTTTCAAAAGGGAATGAAAAACTATATATTGAATATTCGATGGAGCCTAAATTTGACATAGGGATATCTGATATGGCTTGTGAATTTACTTGGGGCATCTCCAATCGCCTTGTTTCCCTGGAACATTAATTTGAGATTTTCCCTGGTGATCTGACATTTCTAGCTTTGCCATACTCCTTCCAGATGTTGAAGTTGTCAGATGTTTAGTACCAAGTTCCTCAGAAGAGCTTAATTCTACAATTTCTTTCAGCAAAATTCTAACTGATTCAGTAACCTTTCTGCTGAGACATGTTTTATTCTCCATAGAACCAGTTATAGCACCATGTCCAAAAGTCAGTATGAACCGCATGACATCCACTGTCCTGCCACCTTCATCTTCACGAGCCTTTACATAAGCCCTCTCACAATCTCCCCTCAAAATGCAGGTGCTACAAACCTACTAAAACTCTTGTTGTTAAATACATAAAGAAGTGACAACCATAATGCAAAAGACTGATATGATGGAAATACAAAAATAAAAGTGATCAAATTCTCAAAGCATACATTTCCTTCATCAGTGCACGCATGAGCCCTTAATCGCTTTCCTGAGTTGACTACTTTCCTGTCTAAGCTGGGGCAGCCAGATCCTGCAATGATTTGGATATCTTTCCGCGACAAGGATCTGGTAAACAACCAACAGCGATAAAACATTACACTACGATTTTGATTAGAAATAGTAAAAAACAGCATGTCCTTTCAACAGGAGGACCTTCAGTTTTATTTTGCATGTCCACTGGTCCTCCAAAAAGTGCCAATCTGACAACAGCCAGTCTAGATCCTCAAGTTTCATACTAATTTCAGTTAAGAATATGACGATATTTTCTAACAAACTTCCCAAACTTTCTAAAGGAATTATGTACTTGCAAACATAGCTCATATTTCGACCAAAACATATGGTCAGCAACTTAGATTATCTAGTTACTTAAACAAAATGAAGATTTTTTTTACCACGACATGAACCATATCTGTAGTTCAAACTTCAAACCACCAATTTCCCCACTGAGACAGATGACCTAATTCCTCTAGTAATGTTTCAAACAAGCAGCCAGAATGGCTAAACAACTAAATGGGTAACGGAACAATGCATTCTCTTTCTACCATTGCAAGACTTGAGCAGAAATGCACAGAGTGAATAGGCAAAAAACAGTGAAAATCAGTTCAACCAGTCAGAGGCTAAGCGATAACATATTGCAACATAATGAGGATCTAGCACACTTTTACCTAGGCATAACTCGGAAAAATGGCTCATACTTCAGAGTTTCCGTTTCCAAGTACATGTTTACTACGAGTTTTCATTGGTAAGGCATGTGGCTCCGTCACTGCTATGTTTACTCAAGTTATAATGTAGTACAGAATGAGCTTTGTTTTAATCAAGAATTCTAAAGTTGCATCAACGGTTGATATCAAAGGTTAACGCCACATTACATTAGAATTACAATCCAACAGCAAAATTATGTGCAAGGAACATAATCCTTGAACAGATGATCCACATTACAATCACAGAAAATAGCAGGCAGACCATGACAGGATCATACAGACAACACTGAAGAAACAAATTATGTCAAAATAGGCACTTTATAGATACCAATCAATACAAACAATAATTGGAAGGAGAGGGGGGACAATTCCATACAGCTTGCTTACCTTATGAGATCAAAACGGTCACGAGCAAAATTCAAACAAGCCGTCCTAATCTCATTGAACTCTTTGGATCCCATTTCATGACTCCCAAAAGGGTTACCAATTTGATCAAAATAACCCCTACTCAGCAACTTCTTCATGAGACCAACCCATTCAGGCCAAGGATGAGATATTTGAACCTCGTCACCAAAAGTGTCCTCTTTTACCTCATTTTGTACGGCAAATTGTTGACGTGTCGTGGGATTTGGACAGGAGTATTCACATGATGGTTTGACGTCTTGAGTTACTTCATTCAGGATGAAGTCAATCGCAGGATTAGAAATTGGGGAGTATCTTGAAGTGGGTTTTATGTGAAAACCAGAAATGGGCATGAAAAGGATGGCGTTCTGAGGACCAGTTTTGAGGACTCGGAATATTTTCAACATTTTGATTCCCGGTCACGGTTCGGAACAAGATGACTAGTGATGAATGAATGTGTGTAGAGAAACATTCCTAAAGCTTCTGAATGCGAAATTAATCGACTAAAGGTAGAGCTTGTTCCTTAAAAAATTTAAACATTGTTGAGCATAAGCTCAATCAATCTGCCATTAAAAAATAAAAACGAAAATGTTTAGCATCAACTTCAGCAACTTATACTTCAAAAGGAGGGGGAAAAGGCAAAATCGGAGCCTTCAAAGCTTAAACCATAGATATAAGAATTCCCGGAGATGAAGTGATTTTAACTAACCACCAGGATGTCTCCAGAAAGGAAAGAATGGAATAGATTTATTCAGACAGGAAACCCATGGTGACGAAGCCGTCGGACTGAAGAACAACAGTATGACAACTAGGAGACGACGGAGGGAGGGATCCGTTTGTTTCGTTATAACCCGAAACAAAGATTCTGTGTTTTTTGAAATTGGGCCGATCTTTCTACCTCGGAAGCCCAGTAAAAGATTTCTGTATGCTGCGCTTTTCCTACTTTCTCATTTTTGTCATTAGCAAAATGTTCAGAACGTTGGTCCCTTTTCTTTTTTTTTTTTCTGGCGAAGAAAAACCCCCATCATAAACTTAGCTTAGTTCGTACATCTTGCACTACCCCTAGAATCCTGATCTAGATACAAGGATATACAACCTGGGGGAACATCACAGTTTTTCATTACATTTGTTTACTCTGTTATGTACTTTGGGTTGGAATTTTTTGCTCTGTTCTGTTCTTTGGATTACAATTTCCACTGTAAGAGTTGTTACTTCAAAATGCTAAGTAATGTATTTTGTAGCAACTTTGGGGTATATTATATTATACTGGATCTTTGATAGAGGTTGATACATCAGCACAAAAGCCTGCTACTTTTTTTTTCACAACTGATCCCTGTCTTTCATATATTAACCAGATATCTACACTAACAAAACAGACTCATTGCTCAAACCTCCATATTCTAAAGAAATATCTACAGAGACTCATAGCTCATCCTCGGATTCTGTAGAGAGCAACCTTGACAGATACTCCCGTTCTGGGTTGTAAATTGGATCTGACTGCGATGGAGGAAGAACCCGTTTCCGCATCAATGCCTCTATAGCTGGGGACTTCCTTTTCCTGCCACCCCTAGCTCTTAATCTAAATTGTTCATCAGCCTCTTCAAAATCCCCCTGACAACAATGTCATGTTACAGAGATTATCAGTCAGATCCAGTAAGCTGCAGGATTGGTAGAAACCAAATGATGCTTCGTGATGTCAAAGGAAGTTTGCCCAAGAAACTTACCATAGTGAAAACATGCAAACCAGACTTCTCATGCTTATCTCGCACATGTTTGAAAGAAAATCTCATTCCACAGGATGGGAAACTACAGGCAAACGGCTTGATATCCAAGTGCGCTGCTTTGATGTGCTGATTTAGGTTAGACTTCTGCAAATTCATTAAAATTTAGCAGAAATCAGAATTTTATTAGCAGTCATAACACAACATAAAACAACATTACAGAGTACAACTCCACCTACGTTTGAAAACGAATGGAGGCAGCCATCGAAGGTGCATTTTATTCTATCATGAGATAATTCTGCTTCATGTGATCTAAGGTGCCGTTTAATGTTCTTTTTCAGCTGCCTAGTCCCACATGTCTCACAGGTAACATACTGGTGACACAAATGAATATGCTCCTTAAGACATTCATCATTCGTGAAGTACTTCATACAGCCCGGTTCAGAACAGAGAGTTTCCATCGCATTTGACTTGACTGCATTCGCAAAACTTTCAGTGAAAAAACGAAAAAACATGTATGCAAACAACCTCTCACAAAATGCAACTATATAGTCTATGCACAGCAAATTCACTGGATACCGGAATTATAAAGCTTACCATGGCAATTTTCATGCTTTCGTAACTTGGAGGCAAATCTAAACACTTTCCCGCACCCAATTTCCGGGCAGACATACTGCTTCGAGTTATCAGAATCACTTGAGGAAACATCTTCGTGAAATTCTTTGATGTGCCGCTTCATGTTATCTTCAAGGGTAAATTTTTTATTGCAACCATCAACAGGGCATTCATATAGGTTCCCTTCATGTTGGAGCAAGTGTCTAGTTAAGTGGTCCTTTCTTCGGTAGTTAGAGTGACAGCCATCAACTGGGCACTTAAAAGGCCTCTGCAACATCGTAACCAAAGTTAACTCACAGGAATGATTATTAAAGAAACCACAGGAAAAAAAAATGATCCAAATCAGGGCATACGAAATGATAAAATCCCAAACCTCAGCTGATGATAGCGTGAGAGAGGCATGCTGCTTGAAGGTCTTCTCAGGAGGTCCCCCTACCTGATACTAGTCCATTCAAGCCACCCTGGTGCCTCTAGCATTTCGGAGTTCTCAATGTGGGATCCAATGCCTCACGCCTAAACGAATAACCCAAAACCAAAAGATAACTTATTAGTACTCAAGTAGCTCTTAAACCACCAAGAACAAGTTGCAAAATCAGTTTAGTAGAAAATTTCAACATGTTGGAATAGTTGACAACCAAAATGGAAGAGAACCTTGTTATATATTAAAACTGGTTACAAGAACTCAGATTAAATCCTCTATCAGAATTGATATCTTTGAATGGTGAATTTCCCGGTAAAAAAAGCCTAATCGAAGCCAAAAAGGGAGTAATAACAAACCTCAAATGAGTGACCCTGCATATGCTGCCTCAAATAAGCAGGTTTCTTGAAACTAATTCCACACTCTTCACAAACATTCATCTTCGGACCCTTATTTTCTTGCTGCCCATTTTCAGCTTCTTTCTGAATCAACTCATCCTATCAAATAAACAACCCGAAAAACACATTAACCCTTTTATTCCTACGACCAAAAACGAAACCTAAACCGCATCAATACAGACGACCTTTCGCAATATAATTAAATCAGACATTAAGGGGAGAAAAAAATACCTTATGTCGAGATTGCACATGAGAGGTGATTAGGGATTTCTTGGAACGGCAAATCCCACAGAATTCACAATAATATCTTCTGATATCCCTAAAAATTACAGGCCTTTCTTTCCTATCGTCCATTTCCACCATCTCTTCGGCTCGATGCGAAACGAGTGTAGAGCGGCACGAGAAGAAGAATCTTGAAGGTCTGAGAGAGTGTAGGGTTTTCACTCCAGCTATTTATTCCTTAAGTTTGAGTCTGGGCTTTGTCGCAGTCCATCTTCGCAGTCTCGGTTATTATTATTGGGCCTTTTCATCATTTTTTATTGGGCCTCTTTATATTCTTCTCAGGGCTGAGTTCCTTCTTTGGGGGTGAAAAACCTATTTATTATTCACGAAATTATCTCCGCTATTATTTAAGTGTTTTTTTTTTTTTTTGGGGTTACGATAAACGCATAAATTCTCATATTTCTGGAATATTCAACCCCTATAACATTATGTTATAGTCATGGTCTTTGTAATCCTATAAGTCCATAGGTTGTCAACGATGTTAAAAAAAAAAAAAAACCCACATTATACATCAATTGCTTAGTATAGTCTCTACAAACAGATTAGAGAACCATAAAGTTTCTTTTAAGTTTTACCAAATTCTGCTTGTAGCGTATCTAAAAGTTTTTTTTCCCCCGCAAGTGTTTATAAGATTTATTATTATGTACTGCAATTTATTCGTTTTAAATTATATTTTCATATAAAAATGTAACACACGCTTGCAACCTTGTACTAACCCACAGCAACGCAAGCAACCTGTTACAACGGAAGCCATGATTTTTATAACCAAACGACGAACGCTAAAAAATGTTGAGAAAATATTTTTTTAAAAAAAAAATACAATTGTACACTTGGTATATGCAATAACACGCATTTAGAAAAAACATACACTACAACAAAAATAGGCTATTAATACCTTTATAGTGGGATATTTTTTCTAAAATGTGTCTCATTATATGTGTATTAGGACATTTGCTAAAAAGTGTCTTATTAAAAATAAAAAAAATGTATGCATATTATGAAACACTATCATAAGTATATTATGTGGGGTTGCTTGTGAACTATTGCCCTACTTAAGGGGTCACTTTAAAGTGTCTTATTAAGTGACAATTTAATAATACACTTTTAAATGTTTTATGACTTATTGTGACTCGATTATAGGAAACACTATTTAATAGTGTCCCACGCAATGTGAATCACATGTGTCTTATTACACCACTTATCGAGACACAAAAAAGTGTATAAACTACTCATTTTTGTTGTAGTGATATGACCATAATTTTAGAGCGCACTAAGTAATAATCTAAGAAAATACCAACGTTATATGGGAAGTGGGAACTAGCTATTACATAAATATTCAAAAGCATATTTTTTATTCATTATTTATTTTTTTTAAAAAAAAAAGAATAATTTTTGTTCTCAAAATAATTGAAGATTTCCTTTATTTATTTATTTGGTTACTTCCGATCGAACAGTCATTCTAATTTGTAGTGCTTTGCCGACAACAGAATAATAGTACGGTATGTATAATGCATTCAAAATTCACAGAGCTTCCATTTTCCCGTGAGTTTCCACTATCGTTTTGCTTTCAGAAAATTTTTGGATGTATACTAGCTCCCTCTATTAATTCAACCAACTTGTATTGTATGATTGTATCTACAACAACAATCTTGTTGGCTAAAATTGAGAAATTTGCAGAGTAGAGTCACATGGAGTTTCTGATACTCTCACGTCTTGATTTAGTACATCATATATTGTTTAAAAAAAAAAAAAAGAGTACTGGGAATTATATATAGTGAAAACTCTGAAAATTGAGTACATCATATATAGTGTAAGAATAAAGTTGTGAAGTCGTACGAAGATAGTGTGACTCCCTCCATCCCATAATTATTATCCAATTTAGGTTTTTATTTTTAGTTCAAATTATACTAAAAATAAAATCTTAAACTGGACAATAATTTTGGGACAGAGGGAATACTATTTTGGATATGTTGGAATGGATAAATAATGAGGTAATTTCAGATATTGATGGTTTTCACTTTTCTGATCAGTGCATGGCTTATTGTTCTTCATTTTGGCTCTTTTTAAGCTTCAAATTCCAAAGCCAAACGCAGCAACTCCATATTCAGATCATGGTGACCTATGCAAATTCAACAACTCTCTCTTCAACACATTCAAGCTTTATGTAATAATTAAGGGTAGTCACATGATCAGTATTTGTTGTATTTTTTGAAAAATTATACACGTTGCACATAATATCTGAAATGAAATCGTACTAATACTAACATTGAAACAAAAAAAAAAAAAAAAAACCCAAACTATAAAAAAATTAACAAAATTGAACATGGTTAAACTCGGTTTTGTTAACTTTTTACTCCGGTTAATTATGTGCATGCCCACTGGAAAAATGCTTAACATCAGAACAACAGCCATAATCTAGATCCTCAAGTTTCAAACTAACTAATGGGCTTTGTACAAGTTTATCATTGTGGGCTCCATCCCAGTCCCATCTCTCCCTTCGGCTTATTTGGTAACAACAATTACATAACTTTCATTTTTTATTTATTTTTTAATAATAAGGTGTTCTAAACGAACCACATATCATTACACTTATACAAGTAACATTAACACTACTTAGGTGTTCTAATTAAATCTGGATGAACTTTTAGGGATTTGAGTTTATCTCCACACAATAGTTTGTTCATGCACACGAACATGAAATTCTTGACATTTGTCATAATACTTATTTTGTTTAGATCATGCGTAACTAATAGTGAACAAAAATGGAGAAATCTGTTTTTTTTTTTTTTTTTGGTTCTGTATACCTTCATCCTTTAGCGTACATGTTATTTGTCTCATCAACCATAAAATGAATCCGTTCTTTACCTTCCCTAAAAAAAAAGAAACAAAAAAAAAAATATAGAAAACATGACTTTCGTTTAGGCTTCCATCTTCCATGGATCCTTATCATTTTTACTTAAATACATAGTTAGTTACAAGTTTAAACAAATAATACAGAAATTAGACATTCTATATAATCGGGATAGCAAAGCCACTATGGCTATGTATTCATTTACTTATTTCTCCTATCGAATGACTTTCTTTCGATTAATGGTGATACTAAATTGCCGCGGGGGCCGGGGAGGGGGACAGTTAAAAGTAAGTAGTATAGGTAATAGTTACCGATAGATGTTAGAACTTGATGGAACACAACATCGTCAGAGTTTCACATCAACGGAATGTAATAGTTCCATAGTATAGGTATATGCCTTCCACTTTATAAAAATAAATAAATAAATAAGTAGTATAAAAGAAATGATAAGGATGTGACAGAACATATTTGGAAGAAATGTTTGTGAGTTGCCTCTTTTTAGTTTTTAGCTTTATTATTGTCCAATGCCCATAATGTGTTGTTCCTTCGAGAAGGTAGAGATGTCGGTAACAATATTAGCACATTTTTATTTTATTTTATTTTTAAATTTTCATATCTCCAATATTTGCACAATATAATTGCATTACTACATGCCTTTTAGGCACCTTCTAAAAAAAATGATAAAGGCACAAAACTCACAGCTTACCTCCACCTTTAGCTCTTCCGCATTCACACTCCCTCTTTTAGCTACAATTTTATCATCTTTGATAAAGCCCCAATAGAGAATGGCTCATGTAAACATTAGAAGAAAATAAATATAAACGATTTGAGTACTTAAAAATAAATATCACTTCATGTTCCGCTACTTATAAAAAGATATTTTAATTTATCTTAAGTTTTATATATTGTATTTTTTTTAAAAAAAAGGAGACCAACATGATGCGAAACCATATAACATGCCACATTACCATTTTTCTTGAATTTGTAATGTTATATTATTATATACGTGATAAAATAGCCCTCCCGTTGACTGACACAATCATGCAACTTTCTTTCCTATACCAGACACATTGTTAATCTACTGTCTAAACGAGTTCGGCAAAAAATCTTTTGTGACACTTTTGTGTTATACTTTATGTAATACTAGTTAAATGATTGACACGTGTTTAATCACTTACTCAAACGGATTCATTTTCCATTTAGTTAGAGTGTTAGTATTAATAATAAGGACACGTGTCATTCATTTAACCAGTATCATTCCAAAAGAGAACTCTAAAATTACGGATTCTTATCACTATTATCAGGTTATTGGACGTACTTTTTGTATATGTTTCGTTTTAGTAGTTCATCGAAATCAATAATCCATCTTTCGTGCATGGAGTAGTCCACTTTCAATACACGTTACTCCCTCTATCTCAAAATTATTGTTCAGTTTGAGATTTCACTTCTAGTACATTTTGAATTAAAAATGAAAACTCAAACTGGACAATAATTATGGGACGGAGGGAGTATAATTTACAACCCGGATTTTTTATTGGATGGAAGGAGAGATAAATAGTTGTGGTCATCACAACAGAATATTCCAGAAAAATTTTGGGATATGTGACGATAGCCTTTATCCAAAAGAATAGTTGGAGGCCAATTTCAATCCATTTCCTTCAAATTATTGTGGGAAAAAAAAAAGCTAGCTTGACCTAATGTGTGAACATTAGGTTTATCACACTAAAATCTGGATAAAAACAACTGATAAAGTTAAAGGCAAAATCTCTTTAGTGCGCGCGCTGAAATATTTGTCCACCTTCGTAAAGTAGAAGAGGCCTTTAGTTATAGGTTTTTATGTGCTAATTGTTTGAAGTTTTTAGAAAGGAAAATGATGTCCTCAGAGTAGAAGTATTTTGGAGATACTTGGGGCTCCCTTCTAAAAAAAATCATATTTTTTGAATGAAAATTGAAATTCTACAAAAGTTACTACTTCCTACTAGTATTCTAAAGGTAGCCCTGTGGTCACTTTGTCTCGATCGTTCCATCCAAAGTGAGTGGGAAAGACTATTATTTTGCATTATCGTAATAGATTTGGACATTATAAATAGTGATCTCCCAAGGAAAGAATGATCCATCCGGGCAATTCATCACTCTTTGTCTGAGAGACTCAAGATGAGGAGTTTCAAGGGCTTATTCGTAGCAATTTTCCTCCTTTTGGCTCTTTTCATGGCCTCTGGTAATTCTCCTCATTTAGCTTTTCAAGGGCTTATTTTTGCATTTTGTGTTTGTAACGAGTCACTTTAACATATAGATGACACGATTGTTACACGATAAATAAGAATTTCACGGTATACTTCTTTTAACAAATTGTTGGCCACGTTCATATATAGGTCCAATAACTGTTGCTGAGGCCAGAACATGCGAATCTGAGAGCCACCGCTTCAAAGGGCCATGTGTAAGGGCAAGCAACTGTGCTGCTGTTTGCCAAACTGAAGGCTTCAATGGTGGAAGGTGCAGGGGATTCCGTCGCAGATGTTTTTGCACCAAACGTTGTTAAAGAAATCTGAAATGTGTGATCAGTCAATGATGCATCTCAAGTGAAAGCTTTACCTTGTCAACGTTTCCTTTTGGAGTGTTTTGTTGTTTCCTGCGTTTAGAGTGTGTGCAAGAATAAAGATATGGACGAATGAAATAAGGTTAAAAACAGTGTATTCTTTGTGAGAGATTAGTTTTTCTCACTTCTTCTGTTTGATTCTGTGCAATGGATGAGTGATGTAATCGGATCTTTGTTCTCTGAATGCTTGCCTTTTACCTATTTCAATGCCAATTATGTACTACTACTTCTCTAGTGGCCGCTTTTGAGCTTTGCAAAACTAGAAAGTGTATACCAAAATGAACTGATACAAGAACTTTCACTGCAACATCAACACAACAGTAACTATCACTAAGCTCGTCACAAACACTGTTTGTCGGAAAGCACAAGTTAATTGCTCCTCCAACTCACAAAACAAGTAGTTGCGTAATCAGAATCTGAAATGAAATAGTACTACTACATTGTGCAAAGTGAAAACGCACAAAAGATTGATTGCTGCACTTGGTAACCTACAGAAATTTAGACCAAAATGCATGTAGGCTAGTCTGTGATAACAGATTGGCTTCATTTCTCCTTCAGGACTTTTGGCTCCCCATCAAATCCCTTGTTTTTTTTAAAAAAAAAAAAAAAAAAGAGTGGGTTAGAACCAAATACAAGGATAGACACCAATTGCATCAATCAAACAGCCTAATGGGGAAAAGCCTGCTGTCAAATACAGTTCAAAACCAAGCACATTGACACAGTAGGATACTAGGATTTTAACCAAACCAAACTCTGGATACAAGAAATTTCAAAGGCTAAGGTTGCAAGGTTACCATACTATCTTTGCAGTTAATGTAATTACTTTTACCTCTAAACATAGTACCATTCAGGGAAAAACAACAATAAAATAATGGCTAATGTCAAATTTGGCTGTCGCGGTCAGAATATTAAGCACAGTTTACCAGGGGAAGAAGATTACAGGGAGGATCTTGGAAGAACCTGAAACTACAAATCAAATTTGGTTCCATCATGTTTCTTTTGACTTAGCCAGTCATCCTAGTTTTGAATTAATAATTCACATTTACAGGGCTCTATGTAGATGTCATTTGTATTCTGACCAAAAAGAAGAACACATTTCAAAGGAAATACAAAAGCATATCCAAAGTGGATACAGATTCGGACAACCAATTTCAGTAATCAACACAGCAGGTATGCAATCCTGAGGGAAAACCCAATGAAACGGACAACTCCTTACAAGAAGAACGCATTGAAGAAATTATCAAAGTGATTACAAACAAACCAGAAAAGTTACTGTCAAAGCATCAGAAAAACAAATAAGTGAAGTTAACCTTTATTGTTTAGTAAATCAAGCTGTGTCTAACCTTTATGAAATCCTTGAAAGAAAGGAAGCATGGAACAAAAGGAATCGCGTAACCACGCACATTGCGATCAACGGTTGCTCTAACTTTGGTTGCCATCATAGTTTCAGTATCACATGAATACAGGACCCCATAACCACCACACAACAGCAGTTCATTACCCCTCCAGAACACAATAGGATAATACAGCTGAGGCAGGACAGCAGGAAGGTGACTGCAATTAACGGTAATCTCCTTAGTCCATGATCCCAACTCACCATATTCCTTCATCAACCAGATATCCACCTGAGAGGAGCTGGAAATTTGGAAAATACTAAGGCATTCCCTAAAAACTGCCAGAGAAGTATAGTTATACCGCAGATACAACCCATTCGGTTGTGGAAATGGCTTAAGTTTCTCTTCACCAACGTCGAAAGCGAAAACAACATCATCCCAATTGAAACTGTCTTCAGTTATCCAATGAAGGGATCCTTTAAAGGTCACTTCAGAAAATTGGGTATCATCAAAGAAGATTGTGTCTGTCCATTTTCGACCTCGAGGTAAAGGGAGATTTTGTTTTAGAACCCTCCAACTATCATCACTACCAATTGTGCAAATCTTAACTTCAGTTTTCCCACGTTTCCATTTCCTAGTTAAAATCCTAAGCACTTTGTACTCATTAGTTTTCTCACAGAACCCAAACAGAAAGGCATCAGCTTTGACATTTTCTTCCACATTTGGTGGTGGAAGAAAAGCACGTTCCCCAGTCAATGGATTCCAGATATACAATTTATAACCTCCAAAACATGATGAATGATGCAAAATGCAAAGTAGCCCATTACAAGAACCCAACACAGTTTCATTCCCGGTTGGTTCATTTGTTTGCAAAATTCGAAGGGCATTTGGATTCAGGGTATTGTTATCATGATCATCAGCTTTCAGGTCAACCAAACTGTAATCATAATTAATGGAAAACATCACAACACTAAGAAAAGGCGGATTCTTGAAGTAGAGTTTACCGAATTCAGGATTGGAGATGTATGAGTACCAGGCCTTGCAAGCAAATTTGCAGGCCAAAAGTATGGTTACAGGGAGCCTTGAGAAGATATCGACCATTATGCAAAAGGGAATATCCAGGATTGAGGTTGGAGCACCTGAAGCATCTCCAAGATTTCTTCTTCTTTTGGATAACTCCATTAAAAAGGATTTTTTTGTGAGAGATTGTGAATGAGTAGTAAAACAGACCGAACTACTGTGTAATCTGAGTTTCCCTTTTCAAATTACACACGTTCGGGTTGGTTATAACTTATAGAATGCACGATTAGACAGTCACATCAAAACGTGGTGGGAAGTTCGCAATTGAAAATTTTGGAATCTTGCTTTACATAATTGAGAGGGAATTTTTCAAATTTGTCCAGAACTCTAAAGGCGCCAAATTTTGAACCATTTTCGAAGTTCATCCTTGAAATTTATAGGTTTGGTTAAATGAAAGGTTTATATTTCTGATTATATTGAAACCAAAACGTTGTTTTATTAATACGACATATTCGCTACGTCTCAAAATTATTGTCAAGTTTGGACTATCACTTTAAGTTTAAAGTGTATTAAAATAAAAATTCAAACTAGATAATATGATCATATATTATAAAATATGGCAGTTCAATTAGTGGATTGCTAAACGTAATTTAATTTTACTTTGCGCAACTTATGAAATTGAATAAAATACCCCTAAACCAAAAACCTTCACAAATCCTTTTTAAGATCATCTCTTTTTACAACTTCACACATATTCTTTCAAGAGACAGACAAAATTTACCAATTGTTCATAGTTTAAATGTCAGAGAACCGAAAAACATGTGAAAGATGAGAAATGAAGTGATTTTTGGGCGATTTTTTTTTTTTTTTTTTGTGTAATTGGGCAGTTTTGGGGTTATGGGCTTTGGTAGTTTTTTTTTGTATTTTTTTTGTTTTTTGGAAATATTTTAAGATAAATTTCTGGTTTTGGTATGATAGGTGATCACCAATCGGGCTTTTTTTTTTCTTGTGTGAAATGGATGATCGTTTTTCCTTTTGATGCAATTTTTTTTTCTTTTCCTTTTTTTTTTTTTTGGATGTGATCAACAGCTTTGCTATTATGGAGAATAGAATGTTTGAATTCTCTCTTGTAAATATCCAACCCAAGGATTTATCGGATTTTTGTCTCAGAAATTCCCATGGATGAATTTTTAGTACAAGTGTAGTTCCAGTTTTGTTGTCCGGTTTAGAGCAACGAGGCAACTAACTTGAAATTTTGAATTTTGAAGTCTAAAAAAATGGTTATTCCTAAATATAACTTGATTTTACTTCATGTAGCTTCATAGGGGTATTTTAGTCCATTTTACAAGTTACGCAATACCTAATAATTATCGATAATGAAAGGTAACCATGTGGTTAAAAATTAGTGAAGAGTTGGAGGCAGGTTTTTGCAAAGTTTGTTTTTTGGGTGTTGGTTGTTTCCTCACATATTCTATATTTCTATGAAATGGATGATTAATGGAACATGTATTTTTGTAATCTCTTCAGCTTTTACTTATTTTTAATACTATATATAGTGTATCATAGTTTTGCACAAATTGATTCTTTTGAGCTTTACAAACCAAAAAGAATTCAACTCCACAACCAAATCAAGATGACCCGATTTAAGAACTTCCGCTGCATCAACCGCCATTATCACTAATCTTTTTTAAGCTCCAGAATTTACTAACAAATAGAACATTTTAAGGATCTATCTTAAAATTTGAAAAGATATGTAAGCCTGTGATTTCATCCATATCACAACTTATAATTTTCCCCAAATCTTTCACCAACGATTGCATCTTTTAAATGGATTTCTTTCTTATTAGGGTGAACTACATTTTACCCCCCGAGTTTTAGCTCCATCTACCATAACCCCCCTTAATTTTGATAATATTACCATATGGCCACTGGACAGGAGGTTAAACATTAAATGACTAAAATAACCACTATTTACATGCACTTTATTTTCTTTTATTTTTTCACTTTTTGTTTTTTTTTATCACGAAAAATGAAAAATACTTAATTTAGATTTTTATATTTAATTATAACATAACTTAATGAATGAAAGTTAATCCATGATTAATAATGTAAGTTTATTATATTTTTAAAAAAATTGATTAATGAAGATTATTTAATTTCAAAAGACATAATATAGTTAATTTCAAAATAAATTATTATATAAGTCTTTTAATATAAAATGATTAATACAAAATATATTTTTTAACTTAATTTATGATATATATTATTAAAAAGAATATAATATAATTTAAAAAATATGAATTGAAGGGTATTTTTTGACCATTTATAAAAAAAATTATGATGATATTAATAAGTTAAGAAAGCATTTGGTAAGTTGACTCTGAGTTAAGGGGGTATATGGTAGCACTACTAAAACTCGGAGGGTTTACGGTAGAAAGGGCCAAAACTCGGGGGGTAAAATGTAATTCACCCTTCTTATTGTGGTCTTAAATCTCCTATAAATTAAAACATATAAATTCTTTTCTATGTGATAACCATTTTAATAAAGTTTTCTCCATAGTTAGAAACTATTGTAATACTTACACATTATGACAATACACTCGACACATGGTAACCAGACAAATAATAACAAGCACCTAGGTATACTTTGCAAGGTGTACCTCATGGGCATGTGTAATACACTCTCCTTCTACACAAGTTGATTTATTTATTTTTCTTAATTTTCAGTTACGCGCATTAAATTCTTCAATACTCATCCTATTTTTTTCTCACAGATTTAATTTTAAACCGTTTTTTTTATTTATCCTGTTATTTTTTATATTATTTTATTTTATAAGAAATTTTTTTTATAACTATGAATTTTATTTGCGTAAAATTGAATATGTTTCATCATTGAGACTTATAAATCCGAAAAATCAATTGAAGCAAAAAATTTGAACTGATTATCAATGAAATCTGGAGAATTAAGCGTCAAATATGAAATATTTTAATAGATAACGATGTTTGTTCGGATGAATAATGGTATTCTTATCGATGAATAATGATAATATTGTGGATAAATAATGGTGTTCTTATAGTGACAAAGTTATGGATAAATAAATTTAAAATTTTGAAATGAATATAGATATCTACGAAGATGAATAACGAAGCAAATGTTGAAGAATAATGATCCCATCCGAGATAAATAACAATAATAAAATGAAGAATAGATATATGTTTGCATGATGAATACACATGTCTATGAAATGAATAACACATGTTCAAACGATGAATGACATATATTTACAAGATGAATGATGTTATTTTACATTATTAATAACACTAGTCATTGTTTTTAGCATATACGGTCTTGAATGATTCGCCGATACTCAACACCTATATGTTGATTGTTTGATTTCACCAACTCTATCAAATATTTGATTCCCGACCGATTGAGTTCATCTTGATGAGCATTTCTTTGCCGTTGTTCAAACAAAAAGAACATTACAATAAGTGAGATTACACATTCAATCAAAACTCTGTTAATCATCAATAACAATGCTATTGAAGATGAATAATCATTTTGAAAATGATGAATAAACATTAAAGTTATCTAAATCGAATCCAGTTGATAATAATCGTGTACAGTACATATTACATGATGAATAACAACATAACTGGTGATGAATGACATATATTTGTATGATGAGTACACATACTTACGGAATGAATAACACATGTTCAAACGATGAATGACATATATTGACAGGATAAATAACACTATTTTACAGGATTAATGACACATATTTATAATTGTGTACAATCACATATTACATGATAAACAACATCGCTTGTAGTTTGTATCACAATTAGAATGAATAACTAAGCAAAAAATAATGAATAACTAGAAATAGATGATGAATAAACATTTCACAGAAGAAGAAACATATGACTAAAACAACCCAAAATTGATGATTAATAATGATATCGAGATTATGAATAACCGCCGAAAATAGATAACGATGTTAAAATCAGATTTCCAAAATCAACCACAAATCGATGAACAAGACTAGAACATCGATGAACTAAAATGTTTTAAAGATGAATAATGATATTAAACTGATGAACAAAACCTAGATGTATTAATGTTTTCCAAAATCAACCACAAATCGATGAACAAAACTAAGAAATTGATGAACTAACATCATTAATTGATGATGAATGATGAATAAACATTTCGTAGAAGAATAAAACATGACTAAAACAACCACACATTGATGATGAATAATGATACCGAGATGATGAATAATGCCAGATCTATGAATATTTTCTGAAATCAACCACAAATCGATGAACAAGACTAGAACATCGACGAACTAACATGTTTTAAAGATGCATAATGATATTAAACTGATGAAAGCACCTAGATCTATTAATCTTTTCCAAAATCAACCACATATCGATCAACAAAACTAATCGACGGGAATAATCTCAAATATTTGCCATCGGACAAAACACAAAACAGATCTATTAAACTGATGAACAATACCTAGATCTATTAATCTTTTCAAAAATTCACCAGACAAAACACAAAACAGATGAATAATCTCAAATCTTACCGTAATTCTCATATTCAGTAACGTATATTGCAACCAAACTCACGAGATTTGATGCACAATAGGATTTCGTCTTCAAATATACCGCCGACGAGAGGTTTTAATGCCAAATTGCTGCAGAGAATATTTTATTTTTTAAATTTTTTAGTTTGAGATTGAGATGTCTTTGGATTGGAATTGAAAGTTGGATGGATATAATTAATGATGACTGAAAATTAAGAGAGATATTAAAAAAAATTGAAATTTTTTTAAAAAAAATTTTACCTTTTTTTTAGGCGCGTGAATTTCAAACTTAGATGTACCGAACTCTATATTATAACTGATGGTAACCAAAGTATGACGTATCCCATAATTTGAATGGTTAATACATTTTCTCACCAATTCATATACTACTTTTTGTATCTCTATATAGTACTTAGTAAATTATTTTTAGAAAAAAAGGTATTACAATAAATATATGTAATTAGAGTGTAATTCGGAAAGGGTAGATAGTTAATGACTATTTATATGTTTTTATTATGACTATGTATCCTTACCGAGTTACGGTATAGTTATTTAAATTGACATAAAATTACCATAACAGTAGTAAAATAAGATTACAGATGAAATATCAACATTACCAAACTGTATGGATACCCAATTTCCCATCTCCTTCCTAATTCACCCTTAATTACGTGCAATCACGCAGTCTCCCACTCCCAACAGATTCTTTGTTTTAAGGATTTTGATATTTTTTTGAGCGATCCCAAATCTGATATCCACCATTTTCTCACCTCTCTCCACATCTTCCAATCCTTTTCCCCCAATTCAAAAAAGGGAAAAATAAACTCATCTACAACAAATAAGAACCCAAAATACCATTCTTTTAACCCTTTCTATCCATTGTTCCAATCATGGGATTAAAAGCATTGTTCAATAGGAAGAAGAAGAAATCTCCGTCGGCCGCTTCCGATAGTCAGACCACAAACCATTCCAGATCGTCGTCAGTCCAATTCAGAGCGAGAATCGAGGAAGAATTGGAACAAGTTTTCAAGAAATTCGATGTCAATGGGGATGGGAAGATCTCGTCTTCCGAGCTGGGTTCAATCATGGGAAGCCTCGGGCATCCGTCGACCGACGAGGAATTGAATAAAATGATCAAGGAAGTCGATTCCGACGGCGACGGGTTCATCAATTTGCAGGAGTTCATCGAATTGAACACGAAGGACGTGGATTCCGACGAAGTTTTGGAGAATTTGAAGGACGCGTTCTCTGTTTTCGACATGGACAAGAACGGGTCGATTTCGGCGGATGAATTGCAGAATGTGTTGAAATCTCTCGGGGAAGATTGTTCTTTGGCTGAATGCAAGAAGATGATCGGCGGGGTTGATGCAGATGGAGATGGGATGATCAGTTTCGAAGAGTTTAAGGTTATGATGATGATGGGTTCGCGTTTTGATTCGTCCGAGCCCAAGAATTGAGGAAACAACAACAGAGACAGAGACAAAAACAAAAACAAGGCATCAATTCATCATTGGTGATTTGGCTTTGCTCTTTTTAAAATTTTATTAGGAGTTCTTAAAACAATGTGGTAGTGTAAATTCTTTGCCTAATGAATTTCATTCTATAACTTGGGGATTCAATTCAATTAGGAATGCTTTCTGGTTATTGGAAATACGTTTTGGAACATTTGGATTTTGTGGGATGTCGTTAGACAATGATTACACGTATCGTTTTGGCCACTTTGTAATTCAAAATGATTATTCAAATTTTGAATGAGGAGCCTTTCGTTGTCTTGTCTCACAATCTTCAAGTTTCTTAATCATCAAATTTCAAAACTCCGCCTAAAAATCATTAGGACTAAAATAAAATTAGGCTTAAGCCATACACTTTTTTTTTTTTTTTTTTTGAGTAGATTAGATATTTGTTGCCCAATAACGTGACATGGGATTCTGATTTTTGGAAGAAAAAGAAATGGTAGTAGGTGATCATGTGGTAGGTTTTGGTTGGATGGATTCTGTAATCTGAATTAATAGTAGCTGATCAAGCCAATGAGAAGTGAGTGTAACAGAACAAACAATAATTACATGATCCCTTTTTGGTTAGAATTAGATCCCCTGCAGCTCAAGGTTTTTCATTTTTGTTTTGGCTGGAAATTCTGGTGTTTGTCTTCTTGCTCGAATTAGGCAGTCAAATCAAATTAGACCGGTCAAAGACAAACTGATTATTAGTATTAAAATAACGTTGTTACAGTGTTGTTACATTGTTTGATGCCTTGCCCCCAGATGTTTTTAATGTTTTTGTCTGGTCTTCTGTCGGTCGTTACAAGTTGCAATCGATTTAAGAAGTTTTTAGTTTAAATTCGAGCCGTTTATGCAGTTTTTCCTTTCTTTTTGTTTTTTTTTTTTTTGTCAGAAAAAGAATTTTCCATTAACTAGCAGTAACTGCTCAGCAGAAAGTAAAATACAAAAGTTGAAATATCCAGTATGTCTCAAAGCTAGCTGTGATTGCATTTTGCCCAACTGTTTCAAACGTGCCATAAAACGTTACATTGGCTGAGGATATACTAATGTACTATAACATAAGAACAACAAAGAATCTGCAAGAGTCCCATGTTACAGAAAACACAAAAATTACACCAACTAGGTCATATAACTTCATACCTCCATCTTTGGGCTTTTTATGTTTTCATTTTGCCAATCCGGCACTTCCAACGGTGGTACTTGGTAGACTTACAATTTACAAATGGGAGGCTACTAAACGCCTTAATTTTTTCATTTGAACGCATTAAAAAATCTTAAAAAGATTATTTTGCCCTTACATACATTTTTTTTTTTTTAAAAAAGGGAGGGAGCGAGGGAGCATTGTACCAGCCTTTCACGGCTGGCGCAGGAAAAAGGCGCCACCCTTTAAAAGGTGGCGTATAATTTTCTCGCCTCCCAATTAAGGGAGGCGAGAAGGAATTTACCCCCAAAACGGCGGTTTGGCGAGCAATTGCTCGCCAAACCGAAATTAATGTTTTTAAAAATTATTTAATTAATTTTTAAATTTATATATTTTTTAAATTTATTTATTTAATTAATAAAAGATAATTATAATGGATTATCTTCCAACTTAATACAAAGAAATTATCTTTCAACTTATTTAAACTAAATGTAATTTTTCTTTGACTAAAATAGTAATAAATGAATGAGTGATATGTCTTCGTTTAATCAATTAATAAAAAAGTTACGTACTATAGCTTAGTTGCTCAAAATGACAAAATAACTAAGTACTCATTGTCTATAGCTTTTCATAAGTTTTAGTTGTTATTAAATGATAATTTTTTAATTTAAGTTTAAAAAATTCTACATAATTAAATGATAAATTTACTACGTAATTAGGCAACATTCTCCAAATATTCAAGTTAAAAAATTATTTATATAACCACCAAACAAATAAATAAATATACTTAAATAAATAAATAAATAAAATAAATTAAAGAATTAATTGAATAAATAAATTAAAAAAGAAATAAATTAAATAATTTTTTTTTAAAAAAGGGTGGCGGCCGGTTGGACCGCCACCCCTTTTTAAGGGGCAAAAAAATGGGGTGGCAAGAAAAGTGCACGCCACCCGTTGCATGTTCCTCCTGCGCCAGCCGTGAAAGGCTGGCACAATTATTCGTCGCCTCCTCCATTTTTTAAAAAAATAAAAATAAAAATAAATGTAAAATAATTTTTTTTAAATTTTTTTAAGGTACTCAAATGAGAAAATTAGGACTCTCAACAGTTTGACCCGTTACAAACGGAGGAAAAGTACTAGGGGAAAAATTAAAAGTAACTCTTACTTAATCCTTCTCAGAAATATACAGTCTAATTTTGTTAATAGTATTTTTTTTTAAGCTAAAAATTAACATGCTAGAAAAAAGGAAGCCGACGAGATCCCAAAGATCACAAACATATCCACTAACAAAATCAACACTTTCAGGAGCCCTATATACCGCACTGCGAAGTGCCTATTTCGCCAACTTTCCAGCTTCAGCTTTGGAATATCCCCTCACAGTAAATAAATTCAAAATTTAAGGTGCACTAGTTTTTTTGGAATATTTTGGGATAAAAGAATAACAAAAATGTACTCACTCCATTCTAAAATAAAAATTATAAAATAAGTGTCATTTTCTGATTCTAATACGTTTTTTATTAACAAGCATTTATTTTGATGGGTTAGTTGAAAATATTCTTGTAATTTACTTATCCTATTTACTACCATTTTGTTTTGAAAGAGAGCAAAATTGAAAGGCATAGAAGATCACTTTTTTAATGGGAGCTGATAAATTAAGAGCTAAAATTTTATATTAAGAGTAAAATTTTTAAAATTACCAATATTACCCTCCAATAAGATTTCGATACATCATACTTATTACTCCTTAAATTTCTCCATTCTTTCCTTAACTCCACCTCTTTTTACAACATCAATAAGGAAAAAAAAATATTTACTTAAGAAAATAATAAATTAGAATGCCAAAAAGCTAATATGTAAAAGTAAAATACCATAACCTAGCAAAACAACTAAAAATGATTTTTTTATTGGCTTCAAATAACTTAAAAAGGAAAACAAAGTAAAACTTCAGAAAAAATTCATAAAAATATTTCTCGATATTTACATGTTGAAACTGTGGGAGTTATAAAATCATTTACATTTTGACCAAAAAATAGTATGTTGATTAGTAAAAATGGAATCACTAAATAACAATGAATTATCACCCCAAGATGCAATAATACTAATGCAACACACAAAATAACTTATTCCAAAATCTATAATTTTTTTTTACTAACAAATAATGCATACGAAATCCTAATAAAAACAAGAGTACTTTTGCTATGAGGAATTCAATAAAAATTTTATTAAAATTATATGTAAAATTTTTAGTCTCAAACGTAATTTTTATCTTTTTCTTATTTGAGAAGTTATAGTTTCATAATTTTGCAAAAGGAGATACTAGAATTAAACATTAAAGGAGAGAATTAAGGATGAATAAACATGGTAAATTTTTTAAATCTTGTGTGAGGGTAATATTGACAATTGATGAGATTTTGCTCTTATCTCTTATACTTATAAAAGAATCACCTCCAATTGTATTCCAATATTTTGATTGGCTGAGAGACTCACGATGACATCAACAATTTTAAAAAGGGCTAAAATCATCATTACAAAAATAATATTTTTTCTTCTTTTTTTCCTGAATAAAGGCAAAAACTGCCTAAAAACTAAAAACTTGGAGATCAAAACGCTCCTATATAAGCAAAAAGCCACCCGAACTTCCCATATTCTCTCCGCCCCTTCGTTTGTTTCTATTCCCCGTCGTTTTCCGACGTCCAACACCATCCTCAATGGCGACAATTCTCCGCTCTCCAACAACTATATTCCCTATACGATCCTTTTCCTTCTTCCCACTGGTGTTTTCCAGATTCAGTTAATCCCCAAATTTAGACTCTAATTTTTCCATTGTTTCACCTCTTCCTCCGACTCCAAATTTGCTGACAAAAGTATCAGTGGTGGAGTGGTGTTGGTAGAGGCTTAGAGGATGGGGTGCAGAAGGTGGAGCTGGTGGTGATATTCGAGATTTTCGTATTGGTGCAGTAAAATACCCCTCCAAAGATCTTATCGCGGTCGTTACCTAACATAATTCGCTCCAGCTAATAGCTCCAATCTTCCATTTGTCTTCTAAAACGCAGAGTGGACCCAGACGAGAGATTGAAACAAAGCCCACTTGATTTCTCCCAACAAAATTGACAATACGCATTGATTGGGATGCTGAATATTAAATCTAGAGAATTGAAGCTACGATATTGGTTCTTTATAAGGAACGAGACCGTACGCAAGAGGAAGGAGGTGAAGGTAATTCTGCCCGAAGGGTTTATCAACAGAAAAGATAAGCGATTGTTTGGACTCCCTCGCCATTGAAAAACGATAATCAGATTCGCTTGATTGTGAAATTACTAATTTAGCTAGCAGAAATTTATTACTAATATATAGGGTCTCAATAGAATTGGAAAATATTTGTTTTGCGCTAAATATTGTATAGTGTTAAATATTGTACGGTTTTTTTTTCACCTTTAGTCTTTTAGAATGCTTGTGCTGGCTTGCTCTGTCAAATATGTATATTTGTGTTTTGTGAAGAATGCAAAATTTTGAAGCTCGCGATCGTCAATTTGTTGATGTTAATTTTGGCGATTTCTTTAGGCAAAATGTAATTTGGTCTTAGGTTGAATTGTAAGGCTGGTTTTCTGGATGATGATAGAGGTAAGCATCATTTTATTTGTACACAGTTGGCTCTACCTGAAACAAATTACTGATATTCCCATTCCTTAATTACTATTTTGGTTTTATTGCCAAATTTGGAATAAAAGTGTTGTATTGTGGACTTCAAATCTGGAAAAGCGATTTTTTTGGTTAAAGATGTTTTAATTTTTAAGCTGTATCTCATACTTTTATTGTTGTATGTTTGAGAGTTGTGTAATTTAGTGGTTTAACATAACGAGAGAATAGGCCTTTTCATCCCAAGGTTTGAGCCACACCATCTAAAACATCCCAAAGTTTAAAAGTATGCCATTTTTATCCCAAACTTTTCAAAAATATGTAATATTAGGATATTTGTTAATTTTTTCAAGTTATTAACAACGATATTTCATTTAGTTTCTTTCCCCCCCTTTTTTTAGTCAAAAAGTTTCATGCTTGCGTTTGGTAAATTTGGTCTATGCCAAGCAAAAAAGTTGCATGCCCCTGCATCAATTACAACACCAATTTTCATAATGATGCTACATATTTAAAAAAAAAATGAAATAGGGCTTACTTTCTAATTAGGACACACACAAAACCTCTCATGATTGTTATCAATTTAGAAGGTCAATCTTGGATTTTTTTTTTCTTTTTCTAAGCAAGGGAAGAATGGATGATGTGAAGACCAAATTAGGTTTAGCTATTTTCTTATAAGGTGGGAGTTAGTGGAACGTGTTAAATGATTAAAAGAATTGGGGGAGGAGAAACAGAATAAAGTATCACCACTAATTAATTAACTGGAGTTAGAAATTTAACGAATATCCTAATATAACATGTTTATAAAAAGTTTGGGATATAAATGGCATATTCTTAAACTTTAGGATGTTTTGGATGGTGTGGCCCAAACTTTGGAATGAAAAGACCCATTTTCCCTTAACATCTATACAGCATTCTTTTGTAGCTTTCCATTTTCTATTTCCATTTCTGCATGGAGTAATTGAATAAGACTCCAAGTTTTTAACCTTTACACAATGTTATCTTTCTCTGTTTGTAAAATATAAATGTCTAAAAAACATCTCTGTAAATTAATATTTATTTGCCTGCTGCTATGATTTACTCTTTAATTCTTTTCAAAAAGTGAACTCTTTGGACCGAAATTTCTCATGGTCATCCTCCTGCAGGGCTGGTTTTCGTAACAAGGAATAGGAAGTCGGAGCAAGGAATAATACTAATTATTTGGTAGATTTTTTCTTTTTCTTTTTTCTTTTTTCCTTTGACCTCCTAAGAGTTAAGTTAAATTGGCTGAAGGTAATCAATGGTAGATGGGAGACGAGAGATTTTGGGAATTTGGAGGCGATAGTAGTCGTGGACGAAGGTGGAGTTT
Source organism: Oldenlandia corymbosa var. corymbosa (assembly GCA_949775105.1). Classification (NCBI taxonomy): domain Eukaryota; kingdom Viridiplantae; phylum Streptophyta; class Magnoliopsida; order Gentianales; family Rubiaceae; genus Oldenlandia; species Oldenlandia corymbosa. Next base: position 35,135,473 of record OX459119.1, on the reverse strand, counting down.
AAAATCTGCTACGTCTTCTTTTATCGCATGAGCAGAAAATCAATCACCCAATATATAATTCACGGCAAATCAGGAAGCGGATGAAGAGGTGTGGTAGGGAGTTGTTGGTGGGAGAGCTGCTGGAGATGGTGGCGGAGGAGGAGGAGTAGTTGGCATCATAGTTTGGTTTTGCAGTCAAATCAAAAAATTACCTATTATTGTCAGAATCGGTGTTTCAACAATTGTGTTAGGATTAGGAAATTTTTTAGTTAGCCAGCTTGTCCATCTATAAATACCACGACATGCACCTCTTCTTCACGATCCAGAATTTCTTCTACGTTAATTTAGGTACAATTACTTTTTAAAAATAAAAATAAAAAAATCTTGATTTGTTTCTTATTTGCTCGATTGGTTCGATGTCAGTGTATTAATTGTTCCTCGTGGTTTGGCCAGTTTTTTGTTCTCTTAAGTATTGTTTTGTATCTTCTTAAGTTAATTGAGTTAGCGGCAATATATTTTTAGCTCTAGGTTGTTGAATTTTTTACTTTTCTACACTGCAGAAACTGGTTGATCACACTGGAATACAGTTTTAAAGGTTTTTGATATTCAAAGTTGTTGTTTGGGATTAGGAATCGATGGCCATTTTTCTTGCTACTTTGATGAACTATGGTTACTTTAAGTATCTATTCCTTATGATTTTGCCTTGAACTTGGTTTATGAAACTGCCACGACGAAGTTATTTCATAAACTGCCATGAATTGTGTTGTTGTCACTGGTGAGACAAAGGTGCTAACGTGCTTCAAAGGTCTTGAAGCTATATATAAATCTGATAAAGGTAATTCAAGAAGCAGGTCATTTCACTCAAAAGTCTCCACTGTTGGATGAAAAACAGATGTCAAGTGTTATCTAATTCTTTTGGCTTCTAGCCTTATTTATTATAGTAGAGCAAATTAATTCTTTCGACAAAATTTTGAATAACATCACTGGATCGGAATTTTCATGGCCATCTCCGTTATGTAATAGATAGGGAAAACAAAGTGGTTCTCCCTTTTGTTTCTTAATGGTTGTTAACACCCCTGATAGAATTCATGCTCGGTAATTGTGTCCAACAATATTAATAGTCTTTAAACCTCTTATTTTTTTATTAGGAAATTATTTGCAGAATTTATTGATAGAATCTCGCACTTTTTTGTTCTATTATTATGACAATAATAAAAGAAAAGAAAAGAAAAGAAAAGAAAAGAAAAGAAAAGAAAGAATCACTTATGTACTCAGTATTCTCTCTTTTGAGGGTGATGAAATTCCAGCGGGAAATCTTGCGGAACCCACCAAATAGGAGTATGCATGTGCTCACGTAGAGTTTGTATTAATTCTTTTCTTTACAACTTTGTTTTTTCTTATAATTTTATTAATCAAAATCCATCATACAATGAATTCCAACCAATTTAATGAAGTTGATTTTAATGTTTAAATTGAATTACATGGTATTAAAAATGATTCCTCACTATTTGAAATTTGAACTGGTCGCTCGTTAAACAAACTAGTTATAAAATAAATGCTCTCAATTTATCAATTTTCTTTTTTAATGGAGAAATGTTTGCTTTCGCGTAATGGAAAATTTGGACAATTTTTCAAAGAGTTATTAATACTTTCGTTTCGAAAAAGTAATCTAATTTTTTTAAAATTAAAATCTTGAAATTACAGATATCAAAATTCTAGGATCCATTTTTTTAAATTAAACTTGATAAATAGGAATAATAATATATTTCATTTTTCAGGTTGAGATATTGCAAATTATCTAATTTATAGACTTTAGTTTTTTAAATTAGAATATTTTTATAGTGGGAGTAACCTTTGCAAAAAAAAAAAATAATAATAATAATAATAAAATATTTTATTGATCCAAACGATTGGGCTCATTGGGTTAACGTTCTTCTATCCAGTTTGGGCCCTCTTTTCGGCCCTTAGGCTATATAACAACTCCTCGAAATTTTTCTTTCTTAGGAAAATTTTCATTTTCTCAGAAGAAAATAATGTCGATGGGCACCAAGGTTATGCTGATGGCCAACTCACTATCCCAATTCCGGCCGCTGACATGCGTTGCCGCTGGCAATATCTACCACGGCAGGCTGGTTCCACAGCCACCGGACCTAATTAAATGGGTGAGAAGAGAAGGTGGGTTTGTGCACCAGGGTGTGAAGTTAACACATCAACTGAACTCCTCCGACGGCATTGGTCTCATGGCAACTGAAGAAATCCCAAAAGGGTCTGATCTTATTGTTCTTCCTGATCATATACCATTGAAATTTGGGGCTTCTGAAGCGGATTCTGAAAGTGGGCCGTACACTTCTTTGGTCAAGCTCGCTCAACATATTCCTGGTATCACTCTTTCCTGATGTTTCTTTATGTTTACAATTTATTTGGCTGTCCAGATTGCATTTTTATGCTCTCATTTATTTAGCATGTACTGCAAGGTTTCTGTTTATCTGAGTCATTTTAAGTGTAGGTTAGTGACTATATTCTTGTGAATTAGGCTTTTGAATTTTGAACATAAAGGAGTAAACTGGACTTTTGGAGAATTTGACAGAGGAGCTGTGGTCTATGAAACTTGGTTTGAAGCTTTTACAAGAAAGGGCAAAAAAGGGTTCCTTCTGGTGGCCATACATCAGCAATCTCCCAGAAACATTTACTGTCCCTATATTCTTCCAAGGGGAAGATATAAAGAACTTGCAGTATGCTCCTATACTTTATCAGGTAGGTTTTCATAAGTGTCTGTTCTATACTCGAGACCCATGATTTAATTAACTCCATAATCTTTTATTATGAACTTACTATAGTGGTATAAAATTGGGAGCCTCAGAGAGGTGAAGAGCTAAAATACTTGGATTATTTAATAAGGGGTGTTGCTAATTCTGTCAATTTGAATTCTAGATTTATGTTAAACTATGCTGTGATTTTCTTATTTCTAGGTTAACAAAAGATGCCGGTTTCTTCTTGAATTTGACAAACTAGTGAAAGAGGAACTTCAAAATCTGAAAGCAAGTGATCACCCTTTTTCAAGCCAGGATGTAGATGCATCTTCACTTGGTTGGGCAATGTCAGCAGTTTCTTCTCGTGCATTCCGCTTGTATGGCAACAAACTACCAGATGGGACACACAGTAATGTCCCCATGATGCTTCCACTTATTGATATGTGCAACCACAGCTTCTGCCCAAATGCTGAAATCGCACAGGAACAGGATGCGCCAAATGGAAGAATGCTGGTGAAGGCAAGAATTCTTTATTCGTGCTAGCAACTGCTTTCTGAAGCCTATCGATTTGTTAAAGACTTCTTGTTGATCTTTTATGCCCTTTCTTTGCCAGGTTGTTGCAGGAACACAAATAAAACAGGACGATGTATTACATCTTAACTATGGGAATTTGAGTAATGATCTCTTTCTTCTGGATTACGGATTTGTAATATCCTCAAATCCTTATGACTGCGTTGAGCTTAAGTATGATTCAGCTTTGCTGGATGCTGCTAGCATGGCTGCCGGAATATCTTCTCCAAACTTCTCTTCACCAACTCCGTGGCAACAGCAAATTTTATCTTTGCTGAATCTAGATGGAGGAGATCCTCAATCACTAAAGGTTTGTGCTTCACATTATTTCTTTCAGTTTCTGGATCAAATTGAGCTAGATCCTGTCAGTTTTGGTTCAATATTATGTAGCATCATCTTGTTCAATATTTGACCTGTATAAGCATATGATGTAGCAGCATCTTCACAAACTTCATTATTTTCATTATCTATCATATTTGGAGTATAAGTAAGCTTTTATACAATGATTACCAAGTTCAATAAAATATTTCAAATAATTTAGCAAACTTCAGAACGGTTATTCTGTACTTAGCAAACTTGAGAAGTAATGAGCTTTTTTCTTTCTCATTGAAGGTAAGCCTAGGAGGATCAAAGGTAGTAGAGGATCGTCTGTTGGCAGCCTTGCGAGTGTTACTATCAAATGATGAGGAGCTTGTACAAAAACATGATTTGGATACTCTTAAGTCAATATCCGTTGAAGCTCCTTTGGGAATATCAAATGAAATTGCTGCTTTCCGTACTCTGATTGCCTTGTGTGTCATTGCTCTGGGACACTTTCCAACCAAGATCATGGAAGATGAGGCCTTGTTAAAACAAAAGGTATCCGCGTCATCCGAGTTGGCTATCCAGTTCAGAATTCAGAAGAAGTCTCTTATTATTGATTCCATGCGGGATCTGACTAGGAGAGTGAAATTACTTTCTTCAAAACAATCATTGGCCTCTCAAGTGTAGTTTTCCATTTACTGGTTCTTTCTTTAAACTTATATGCCCCGAGTGTTTACATATTACAGTAGTCCATCACACTGCTGTTGATAGGACTGAGGTTCATCAGTTTACCTTGGTTGAGTCGGAAGCTTTGCTTGTTTTGCTTCTTTCTTGGAGTTTTGGCCATGAACAGATGATATGTAGTGGCTTTCTTAGACTTGGTACATGTAGAATTGTCACTTCATTACAAGATTTTGGCAATTTTTTCCACCTCGAAGCTTGATTCTTAGATTCACCCATTGTCGATGATGAATTAAAAGCTGAAAATTTATCTGTAAATCTACAATCATCTGTGAACACCAAGACCGACAGCATAATCACTTTTATACTCATTCTTCCTATTAGCAGCGGCTAATTTATGAAGGAAAAAGAAGTTTGAAATTGAAGAAAAGAGACATTGTTTTCTTTGTCCATTCTTTTTGTTTTGTTTTTTTTCTTTTTTTCATACAACCTAATGTGTCTCAAGGTAAATCTTCGGTGGATTCTTGAATCTCAATTTGGCGGATGAGAGGTTTTTTTGTGTAATCCAGAAATGAATAGTAACGTAAATTTTACAGATTAAGCACTTTGATATCTTTACAATTAAGTTGACAATATAACAGTAAAATCTCTTAGCAGTAGATGAAAATAGAACTTTGAAACAAGGCTCTCCGTCAAACTGACATCATATTCACATAAGTGAAAGCTACTTTTTCAAGCCGATGAATTACAGATAATAACCTTTACATGTAAGAAAGAATCTGAGAGAAGCGCATAAGCTAAGTCTTCCCACATTAAAAGGGTGTTTGCATTTCCAGCAATCCACATAAGGTTCCCGCCACTCAAGTTCCATACTTCAGTTCGAATGAGCTACTAAATTCTCCATTTCCTTCTGTTCCATCATCACTAACTAAGAAGAGGCAAACAAGATGTGATATTCATTTCCTGTTTTTCTATTCTAAGGCTTGGCATTTCAGAATCAAGTAACTGGAGTTGCCTTTTAACCCATGGTGGATTATCATGCTGTAGCCAGAGAGCTTCACCGGTGCTCATGTGCTTGAAATCTGGATGCTTGGGATTAACCTTGCTCCTTCTGTAGTCCTTCCACTCATAAGGGTTGGCGAAAAATATTTGCCACAAATGAAGACGCTCCTTCTCTCTCTCTAAATCATCTTCAGGAGAAGTATAAAAATATAAAAATTTAGGACTTCACATATGATATCAAGAGTAACATCCCAGAAAAAAAAATTTGGAGTATAAACTAACAAGAGAAGTGCTGTGTCGAATGCAGAATTGAAGACTTAACACAGTTAATGGGATGAAATCAAGTTGAAAGGAACATAGAAACGCTGGACAACTAGCTGAGATAAAGGGTTGTTCCTCCAAAGCTATTTGAATCCGATATCATAGATTTTAAAGAAAAACCAAAAGGAAAATGTTGCTAATCTCTGTCAACTACAGAAAGTGCAATTTGAGGAATATCCAATGTTTGAACTTAACAGGTATCAAATCTGAAAAATACAAGACAAATCATTCGATGTTGAAAGCTTAAGAAAAATATAGCATTTATACCTTGTAAGTCTAGTTTGTTCGATTTGCGGTATACAGGCTTATCATCAGCAGTCTTTGCGACGTAATTTAGTTCTTTAACATCAACCTGCATAGGAGGAGGAAACCAAAATGTAAACAGAAAAGAAAGAAGAGAGTATACCAAATATATGATAACATATTGGTGTCATCTTTGAACAATCCATTTACACCATAGGAAAGAAATACACTACACTTAAAGTAATGCTGATGCATATGAAGTGGCTTTACATTGAGGACTAACCAAAACCATCAAATTCGTGAGCATTTGAAATAGTAAATTAAGGAGTTGTCTCATAGTCAGACTTGAATGAAAGAGTTATTAGATGCACTCAATAACTTAATAATTCTTGACAAAAATCCCCCAAAAACAACATAAGACTGGTTGTGAGTGTTGTTTTTGAATATGTGTCCGATGATCCAGCTTTAGACGAATATTAGTTCAATTTATGTCATATAACTAAGATAAGAGTATTACACAGTAGCCAAAAAATGTAAAGGGAAATTGATATTAAACACCATAAAAGGGGCACAACAAAAGTGGAAAAGCCAAAAGCACCCATCCTACCATCTCTTACCTCCACTATTCCTGTGGCTTTCTCAATGAGCTCTCATCACTCAATAGGGGGGATCAACATTCAAACTACTTGAAGAAAATTGCTAATTTATCAATCACAAACATGAATATTGGGATCTGAAATCAATGGTAACGAGACGGTTGGAACTAACAATCTTATCTAGCCAAAAATAATATTAAAAAAAACATGAAGAAAATATAACGCCAAACAAGATCACACAGTAACTCAGATAATACTTGTTATACATAGCAAAACTTTTTGGTCAACCAATTCCCATTATTTCAGAGAAGTACAAACATGTTAGGGTTACGAACACCATTTATAGCAATCAAAACTATAAAATTCACCACGCATACACCTAAAATACTACCTCCATCTCAAAAAAATAGTCCACATTGAGTTTTGAGATTTGTACTAGTATTAGTACAAATTTGAAAACTCAATGTGGACTATTTTTCTGGGACGGAGGGAGTATCATATACCATGGATTGAACATGTCATCAACTGAATTTTCTACCTGGTAATGTATCCATGGATTACCATTTCGGTCAGCCTTCATATATGATCCCAGGTGACCCCTAACATAAATGAAATCATTCGGTTTCAGATGATTTAGTGACATCTCTGCCATTTCATGCCACATCTTCAACAAAACCCTGTTCAGAAAGAACATAAATCATCAAAACATAAAAACGTAAATTAAAAGAAAAACCCACTCACTATAATAGATAGACTGCTTCCTTTTTATCATTAAAAAGAAAAAAAAGAAGAAGCTCAAATTAAATTCTGAAAGAGAAAACCTAATTCAGAAATCACAAAGCCGATTAAAACTCACTGAAAAGATTGTTTAGATTGCCGGGCGGCGCTGACTTTGAGCACAGTGTGAACCCCCAAACCGGCATCGCAATTGATTCTTTTCAATTCACGAGTAACAGTTCCAATCAAGCTGACAGAGTTCACCGGTTGGGTTTTATAGACAACGGTGGTTGGGCGCTGAGACTTGAGGGCCTCCTGATAAACTGAGCTCTCGGTTTCCGTGTCGGCATCGGCAAAGAAACTCCATCGAGGCCGGGTCGAAGCACGGTGGCAAAAGGTCCGAACCCGATCAAAGGGGAGGAGATTGTGAAGTTTCCAAGACTTCTTTGTGAGGGAAAAAATAGCTGAGGAAAGGGGCATATCAAATTTGAGGAAAGGGCATAACAAATTTCATCGATTAACTTGTGGGAACTGACTCTACTATTGTGGTGAACGGCGGTGGAGTGGCGGTGGTAAAAGTGGAGAAAAGTCGAAACGGCGGCGGGAGGATCAGGGTGCCTCCTCCTGTCTTAAGAGTCCAATGAAGTCAAATAGTCAATGCATCTAAACTGGAGTATTTGTTGTTTCTTTGTTTCCTTCTCAAGCAAATAATTATTAAATTCTCAATTCTTGCCTCATCAAATTTGTGGGGTTTTTTTTCTTTTCTTTTTTACAACCACCATAAAATTGTATTCTGTTTATTAAAAATACTTATTAAATTTGAATATTTTTTAATTCTAATACAATCTGTATTATTTTAAAATATCAAACTACACGATCATTTTGTAACGTAAAAAATATTTTGTCCAGATTGATCCAACCTACCCAAACATTTCTTTAAACTATTTAGAGCCTTCTAATATGCTGTTTCTAAGCAATAAAAAAGGATACTTCTAGTAGAAATGGCAGAATTATTCCAAGGATTTTAGTACAATTGCAGTTCAGTCTCAAGGAAAAAAAAAAAAAAAAAGAGTCTAGCATTTCAAGCAATAGGAGCGATCTCGTATTGAATGTCTATGAATTTACAACGAGTTTTAATACTCTACCGTGGGTATGTAAAATGAAAATTAGATTGAGCATTCACATACCAATTAGTATATCTCTACGTACGTATGGGCTCTTTGGCTTTCTTACACTTAGTTTTGTTGACGTTTGGTTTCTGGGATTACTTGAGAATTTCCCTAAATAATTGATTCACCAACCGTCCAACTGATTAGTTTACTGAGAGTAGACGGGGTCCATCTCTAAAGAAATTGTTCATCAATTTCCTAATTTAAGAATCATCACCGAATTAGATCGTGCTGCTTAACTAATTAACTCCAAAAGTGATCCATCTTTTCTCACTTAGGTAAGCTCACATAAAATGATAAAATTCGAATAGCCAGCATTAAGAAAATTACTAACTTACAGGGTATTAAAGAAAGAATAATTTTCTTTTATAAAGAAAAAAAAAGAAGCAAAAACACCTTATATCTATTATTCTCGAAATGATTATTCAGTTATAAAATTTATAGTTTCGAAATAATGTATTTTTCTTTTTTTTTAAAAAAACAAATTAACCAATTATTTTGTGACCATTTGTACTAGTACGCAGTTTCAAATTTTTCACAGTATCACGGTTGAAAATTTGATTAGCGAAAGAATATTCATCTCTCATAAAATTTCAAAACCACTTGAGTGATTCGCCCGAGGATCAATGCTCAGTCGCGGTCTGGAAATCCGTTTTTGTGTCCGCAAACTCCATAAGACAAGGATCACCAGAAATTTTAAAAAATTGTCCTAGAAAATCAACACCAGGCTAATGTACTAACATAGAAGAAAACTGAAGTCTAAAGAAGTTGTTTAGGTAGGAAACGTTATTATTTGTCGGTAGAACAAACAAAGCCTTTGAACAACCGGAATTATATCATCCCAATTCTCTGCAAAATTTCCAAGTTACAAACAAAAAACCAGGTACTGATCAATCCATCATCAAAAAAATAAAAAATAAGACTGGAAAGAGAAGTGAAAATCAGTTCCCAATTCTGATCATCCTTTCTAAATCTAAAAATATATACATAAACAACGATCAAGAACCAAGAACCAAATCTCAGAAAGAGCTAAGAAAAAAACAGAGCCCAAAACAGGGGAAGCCCAAAAAAAAAAAAAAAAAAGGAAAGGGGGGGGGAAGGAACTAAACTAGATACAAAAGGAAAATCAGAGAGGGTCTAATTTTCAACTTCTTCAATATCTGTCGTTAATTAATTCCCAACAGAAATAGTCCTGTTTTCTGCTAATCCCAAAGGGGATCTTGACCTCTGCCTCAAAGCAGTTATATCTTTCAAAACGGGCCTCATCTCTGACTCCTGCTGCAGAGCCGGATGCTTTATTTTCTCCATCTCTTGCTTAATTTTCTTCACCTGGCTGTGAACTGCAACTCCAAGATATCTATCCTTGTTATCTTCTTTGCTGTTGATATTATTGTTGTTGTTAATCACGTTTCCCTTTCTGGGCTGCTCTGTTTCAGCGTGTTTAACCATTTTTTCTTACAGAGCTAAAAAAAGAAGGAAAAAAAAAGACACAACTTTCCTGCTTGATACCTAACAAACAACCCAACAACAAAAGAGACCAGTTTTTTCTTGCCTGAAGAGAGATTGTGTGAATTGGAAAAAGGGGTTTGTGAGTATTTATATTTGGGGAGGAAATGATGAAAAAGGGAGACACGAGGTGTTCATGAATGGTAAAAGAAGAGGAGCTTTAGGGAAGGTTAGTAAATGAAGGGTGGGGATCAAATTTGGTGTGGTTTTTTTGAAACTTTGAACGAAATGGAAAAAGAAAAATAATGATTTTGGGATTTATGGTGGATTTTGGGGGAAGTTTTTGAAGGTTTCTGGAATGATGGATTGCCATATATAGCCTTGAAGATTATCTAGAACTTCTGAATTGACATTATTTGCCGTTGCGTGGCAAACTCTCTATATGTTTATCTTCTTTTCTTGGTTTTTTTTTTTTTTTTTTTTTCAAAAAGTACGAAAATCTAGCAAAAGATATTTTTTTTGTGAGGAGATATATTAGGTTGACCATAATTAGGTGGAACAAAATTGGGTGGCTTTTGTTATTTTCGATTGTTCTTTTGCAAAGAGTACATTTTTAAATCCAATAAATTCTGTGGGAGTGTCAAGAGGTTTGAAGAACCAGTCAAATGAAATATGCTTATTAGATGGCCTGCTATGGCTTTTTTTTTTCTTTTTTCCTTTCTGCCTTTTAATTTTGAAGGGAGGCTGCCATTGCCATGGCTAAAAAGCCTATAATTTGACTGGGAGGACTCTTTGATTGTTATTTATTACTTTATTAGTATGAGTTTGATGGCTGTTTATGGCCTGCCATTCCTTGAAAGAGATTAATACATATTTTGCTTGTGTCTCCTTTATTGTTCTTTTTTGAAGAATATATTTCTTTCGTATACAATTCATATTTTTGTCCGGCATAATGTAAATGGAATCTAACCATACATCATCACACACATATTGAATCACTGATTATGTGATCCCAATGGAACCAGTTAACTGAGAAATGAAAATTAATTATTGGAGTGATTACTTTAGAATAAATCTTAACTAGATGAGATTGTAACTGAACAAATCATCTCCCATCATCTAGTGATTTTCTTTATGGTCGAAAAAAGGAATCTATAGCTGTGCAAACCAGACAACAATACATATGGGATAACCAACCTCTACAATATCATAGTTAAACCATTCCGTAATTACTGAATGTTGCGAATCTAATCGTACTTATTTACGTGGATTCGTCACCATTAATAATACCAAAAAAATTAACTATTGCGTAACATTTTCTATGAGTATAAACGATTGCTGCGATCCAATTTATACACAAAAGCTCCCTAATCAATTCCGTCATCTAGTGATTTTTTTCTATGAGTATAAGAGACAATTGTAGCGCACATTTCGACAAGTGAATTTAGAGAGCCACACAAAAAATAAATTTAAAACATTTTAGAGAGAATGTAAGAATACCCGACTTAGGGAATTCATCACACCTTATGAGTGGCGTAGACACGCCATAATCATCGTCATGCTCATTTGCTGAAGGGTTTTCGTCGATATTTTTAACCATTCCAGATTTCAATTACACTACTCTTAGTGCCCGAATTTTCGAAATAGTTGCCCTCTCATGAAAGATATGTGAATATAGTTGACACAGAAGTGGCATTTACATTTTAAACTTTGAAGGCGCCCTCTATAGAATCAGAACGAATTGGTCATCAGCTGATCATCATCAGCCTGTGAAAGGGAGCGGGGGAGGTCACGATTTGAATTTTTGTTCAATTAGTATGCAATATACTGTATTCGTCTGGTTTTTTCTTCTTCTTTTTTTTTTTTTTTGGTTTTTGTTTGTAAGAAATCATTTGATTATTAATTTTCTCATTGAAGTTTTTAGCAGGCAATCATGCGTAGACATTATTTTTACTAACAAAAAAATATAACAATGAAAAGATGTCAACCAAAGTAAAGCAAAAACCTTGGGGAAAAATCAGACAGCATCAGATAGAGACAAATGTGGTACACGGGCTAGCCAACCTTGCACCATGTGTATAATCGGAAAATCTACCAAGTTTTCACGTAAAATAGCATATTGACTTTGTCTTTTCATTTTTTTTTTTAATCAAGGGTTTGATGTGTCAGATTTGTACAGGGCGATGGAGTTGAGTTGTGATCTTAAGAAGTTCTAAAATAAAGTTCTACTGTCTATCAAGTTTCTACCACTAATCCATTTGCATATATTTTGACTTGTGATATTTGTGTAGATAAGGTTAATCTCATGAATTGCCCTAATGAAATGAAACATCATGAAATGAGATCCCGCGGCTTCCGGACAAGGAGTATTTTTTTTTTTGAAATGATACCTGTTTATTAAGATATATACATAGTCTATTACAGTACATTCTATTATAAGTTAGATTATGTAATTCATGAACGAGACAAAGAGACTTAATCGTCCAGAACAAAATGGTTCTGAAACATACCATTGGTTCTTTGGCCTTATTTCTAGTGACACCGAAAAATTCAAATCAAGGTAAAGAAATATTGAGTGTTTTATTTTTTTTCGACGGACCAAATAATCTATGATAAACTTGAATTTTGGTAATTCGACTAAAAACATGAAGAAAAAAATATCGACAAGATGGAACAATTAATATATCAAGTTTTTTTTTTCATAAGATTAGTCAAAACCAAAGTGTTTTATGTAGTAAACATAAACGCGGTTCATTGCACTTGAAATAGTAGTAGTTTTATTTTAGAAATAAATTTGCATTTATCCAATGAATAATGTAGATCAGAAATCTTGTAAATTCCAATTTTAAACTTTTACTTAGGTGGAAAAAAAATACCGTTGACTGTAAATGACGAGGGAAAAATTGAGGAAATTCCAAAATCCATAGGAGTATAATTGTTCTAGAACAAGTTGGCGTTTAAGTGGTCAACATGGTATCGTACTTAGTACTTATTTCTTCCAATCTCTTCAAATACTGTACAAAGGAATTTCAGGGGTTGACCGACCCGGTGGACCGACCAGGATCCTTATGAATCGACTTTGCTTGCTCCCATAGAAATTCAAATCCTGAATAATGACGATAATGGCATAGTTGCTAATCTGACTCATTCTAAGGGTAAAATGAACCTAAGGACTCCGTCAAACCAAAAGGAAAAGGTCAATTTTTACATTTAGTTTAGTATAATGTTGTCCTAATAATAGTGATGAGGCGGCGGTTAATGTTCGCGTCGACTTCACTTTTTCTCTTTTTCCTTTTTTCAGTTCAGGCGGTTAAGTTTGTAGACGGTCGGCGGGGCCGACGGCAGTTTGATGCCGTGATGATGATGTGGTGATTTGAATATTCGGAACGTGTGCCACGTGGTCAGGATCAACCTTGATGTTTAGGCTTTCAGCCCAACCAATGTGGGCTCTTTCTATTGGGTGGTTGGCCTAAAAGACTAGTACGAGCCAACCAACCCACACCACACATTTGTCTTTTCATATTTTGCTTTCATGTGTGTATTTTTTTTTTCTTTCTTTCTTGATTTATAATGACTTTGAAGTTAACTTAATTCAAGTTCCAGAATAAGCATAGTGGTGATGCTATCAAAAAAAAAAAATGGTATAGTGGTGATACTTTTTTTTTTCTTTTTTATTTTATACAGATGGGGGGAGTCATAGGCTTAGGTAATACGGAATTATGGAGTACTTAAATTTGTCTTTGAACGATATTGTGACTACTTTAGATTAGGCTCGGTATGAAAGTGGTTAAAAATAATGAGATATGTCGTCCCTCCGTTCTAAAATTATTGTACACTTTGAGTTTTCATTTTTAGTACAATTTAAATTACAAATGAAAAGTCAAACTAGATAATAATTATGGGATGGAAGGAGTATATAACATCAACACTTTAATCAAAATGGTAAGTGAATTCATTTGGATAAATAATTAAATACTTGTCAATTATTTAACAAACTAACACCAAGTGAAATATAAAAGTGTTACGAAAGAAATTTTCCCATATAAAATGCCAAATTGAAATACGTGCTCGAGGGGCATCAGATGGTTAAGAATATATATATATATATATATATATATATATATATATATATATATAAGATGGGATGATTAAGAATATTGTTTCACATGTCTCAAAATCATTGTTATATACAAAAATCATTTTCTGATGGAGGCTGACGATGCAATTTTAAAAGGAAAAACAGAAGAGGCCAATAGATAACCGAACTGAAAGCTTGTGTTCTGGACTAGCAACCCAAGCCCAGTAACTGGATAAGAAAATTTTCAGCCCAATTTGTTGAAATAAATAGTGAGATTCCTACTGTCACATACTGGGGTAGAAATATAGGAATTGATAGTTGAAGGACTGATTGGAAATTAGGCTGTTGGTCATAGTATAAATAAGGGAAAATTTGGATGAGAGGCAATAGAGAGTAACTAATTAATAAAGAGGGTAGTACTTTTGAATAATCCCTTTTACCCTATTAAAGCAGAATACATGATGTTGATGTGTCAACTTCTTATTAAAACTTTTTGGCTCCAAATGCACCATATTGCATTGACCATTCTGCCAAGTGTTATCCCCTTTTTAAAAGAAAAAAAAAATCTTATCCCAAGAAATAAAGCTACTTTACAAAAATAACTACACAATTTTTACTCCTAACATTTATCATCTATCAATCAAATTAAAATAGCATTTAAATTTGTCCATAAACTTATCCCCTTTATTACTCCACATTCTTTTGTATGATTTCTACATCGTTGTACTTTTTAATATTTTTTTCCTTTGGCAAATAATTTTTTATTTTTTTAATTTTTGATTAAAAAAAGGAAAAAAAAAAACCAAATGTGTACTATTTTATTTTTTCCAAATCAAGAATTTATTTATCTATTAACACAAATTTAAAGTAGAGGGGCGCCCAGGCAGATATCATCTAGTTTGTATTAAGGGCATAATTATTCAACTAAACAAACATGACTTAGCATTTAATATAGATTTTATTTCATTTCCTTTTTCAACGTACATAAATTAAAGTTTATTTTCTAATTAATATAAATGATACTTTAATTTTTAAATATTATTAGTATTGAAAAACTGAAAACTTACACGATTAACATATATATTACTGTAAACTGAAAAATAAGGTTTGATATTTCATAATTTCTAAAGGAGATTTTACTTTTTCGTTTTTTTTTTTAAAAAAACCCCACTTTCACGTGAATTGAGACTTGAAATCGTCTTTTTTTTTTTCAAAACCGCATACTTAAATAAGTAAAAGAAAATTAATTACAAGAGTTTAATCGCATATTTTGTATTTTATGAGAGTTAAAATTTTAAAATTTAATAATATAAAAAAGTTTATGCCTTCGAGTTTATTTAGTTGATGAAATATACATATATGCAATTATTTTAACCACTTTAGTATTGTTATTTAATCATATACACGTAAAAATAAATAAGATACACTTTCACACTATTTAAATAAATGTAATTAGAATTTTTAATAGTTAAAGTCGTGTTTGTATGATTGACTTGTTATGTCCTTAGAACAAATTATTCAAAAGTACTGTCCTCTTTATTAATTATTTTTTCTCCACTACCCTTCAACTAAATTTTCCCTATAAATAAAGGGAGTCTTCTATTTTGTATCTCCTTTCTGTATTTCTTGCCCCAAATTCCGTTCTAATTCTTAATATAGTCCTAGATCATGACAACTACTTTTATAGTATTCATTTCCCCCTTTTTATTGCAACATCAATCAATATAGGAATAGAGCATTATACACAACTCACCTAATTTACCTTACCATTGTATCTCATCTTACATGGCAAATAATAACAAGCACCTAGGTACACTTTGCAATGTGTACCTAGGAGGTGTGTGTATTACAAAATTGACAAAAGAGAATGGAGTTGGTAGTCCATATCACACGCGCATTAAAACTGCATTAGAACCATCAAATTTTATCCCTTTTTTTAGCAAACGTTTTAAATCTCCAGATCTTACCCTATTAGTTTTTTTTATTTATTTTATTTTATGAGAAATTTTTTTTTATAATGATGAATTTTATTTTGGTAAAATTGAATATGGTTCATCATCGAGACTTACGAATCTGGAAAATCAATTGCAGCAAAAAATTTTAACTGATTAACAATAGAATCTGGAGAATTAAGGGTCAAATTTGAAAGATTTTAATGAATAACGATATTTGTTAGATGAATAATGGTATACTTATCGATGAATACTGATAATATTGTTGATGAATAATGGTGTCTCTATAGTGATAAACTTATGGATAAATAAATTTAAATTTTGAAATGGATAACGATATTTCCAAAGATGAATAACGAAACAAATTTTTATGAATAATGATCCCATCCTAGATGAATAACAACACTAGAATGAAGAATAAATATAGTTTTGTTAGATGAATAATTGTAACTTAATGAATGAATAAAATGTCGTTAGTGGATGAATAATACGCAACGGAATGAATAAATTTGATTAAAAAAACTAACGAGAATATATTTTACAATGAACTAATGTCAGCAACTAAGCTAACAAACTTGTAATTATGCATTATACTAGACAAAAAATGAACAAAAAAATTAGTCATTGTTTTAACATATAAGGTCTTCAATGATTCGCCGATACTTTTATGTTGATTGTTTGATTTCAACAAGTCTACCAAAATATTTGATTTCCGACCGATTGACTTCATCTTGATGAGCATTTCAGCTGGTGATGGGATTTTTGCAGTTTCAGTGGTTCTACTTGCTTCAACCTTCGATTGTTTCCCTCTATCCTTATTGATGCATTATGTCAAGAAAGGATAATATTAATAAAGAAATGAATAACACATTCGTATGTAATCATGAATAACTAAAATTCACTTGACGAATAAACATATATATGTGATGAATACCAACTGATGAACAATAATACCAATACTAATGAACAACAGAACAAGCATATGAATATTCAGCACTTACATATGCAATACTGTTGCACTAACGATGAATAATAGAAGCTTAAAAAAATGAATAAGCACAATGATGAATATATAGAATTTTTTTTTATAAAAATAATATTTTCGCTCCTAATTACACATTATAACGATGAGTAATCAAGACAACAAGGATGAATAATGGACAGATATGGCCTAACCATTTCAATAACAAAGAATAGTTGATGAACAGTTAGGCTGTAGTTGATGAACAACAACTAAAATAATGAATAACAACAGCTAAAAATAATGAATAACAATCGCGTAACACAATTATTATGATGAATAACCCTTTAATATCGATGATTAATGGCTGGGTAACTGATGACTAGTGAAACGCTGGAAAACCCTTCAAACTCAACAACTAATGGATGAACAAATTTAACAAGTTGGTGCATAACTATCTATAAACGAATGCAGGAACCTTAGATCTACGTATTTCAAGGATGAATATTGAATACGAACTAATGAATAACACCCAGATCTATTAGTATCTTCCACAAACACATCAAATACGATGAAAAAAACTTAAAAATTGATGAACAAAGATGTATAATCGAATGCATATATCATAGATCAACAAAACCCATACAAAAAATGCATCAATTGTTGAAAAGATTAATAGTATGACCTTTCTTCATCTTCATTTTCCGAACTGCTTCTATTTGAACCAGGATCCTCAATCGTTGCTATCTACATGGATGATTCGGTATTAAAAAAAACCATTCTTATAACTGGATCCATGGAGTAAACACATAAAACTGATTCTGTACATGAAAGATTTTGAGAATTTCAAACAAGATTCATCGGAAAAAACACAAAACAGATAAATAACATCAAATCTTACCTCAATTCTCATATTTAGTAGCGTATATTGCAACCAAACTCACAGGATTTGATGCACAATCGGATTCCATCTTGAAATACCGTCGACGAGAGGTTTTGATGCCAAATCGCCGCAGAGAATATTTAGTTTTTTGGATTTTTTTTTTTTGTTTGAGACGTATTTGGATTGAAATAGGAAGTTGAATATGATTAATGATGACTGAAAATTAGGAGGAATATCCAGAAATTGAAGATTTAAAAATCTCCTTTCCCCTCCCCCCCTTTTTTGGGCGCGTGAATTTTAAACTAGGTAAAGGTGTACCTAGGAGCTCTATATTATAATTGCACCTTACATGACATTTAATTATTGGGTGAAATGTAATAAGTGGAGTTAATTATGATTTTCTTAAATGTATAGACTTTTTTGATATTTTTACATTTAAAATTTTAAAATAAATAGACCCTAACTTCAAAAAAGATAAACTCTTAAAGGAAAAATTATAATAATACAAAGGATTTATCAATTGGACCAATATTATATTGATAAGAAATATATATTTAACTTGAGTTATTTAGATACGGTGTAGTATACAAAACAAATGTAGTTGGTTGCAGACTTAGTTCATTATGGGACTAGCTAATAGATTAGCCTAGATGGCTACATCCACCCTAAAGCTATATGTAAGTAGCTACTACCCAAAGGAAAAACTTTATTTTGCCTCCTTTAATTTCGTGTATAAAAAAAAAAAGAGAAAGAAAGTAGTAAGGAAAAACAAAGTACATTTCCAAATTATGATGCTATAGAGGCCTTCACGGCTCTTCCAATCTGATTGCGTTCTGAATCATTTACCACATCACCATGTCCATAAAGTTGAAACTTGAAAACCACCCAATATGTTCAATGAACTGGTTGAACAGAAAAATAATAAATTCAACGAATTGCTTGATGGCTTAAAATAATTGAGTACGCAAAAAAAAGATGAGCAGAAGGCCTGTTTCTAGTTTTTTCACTTTAGTTAGAAGGGAATAATAAATAAAAGATATGTCTCGTAGTCGTCTCTAATTAATTTCTTTTTTAATTACAAATAATAAGTATTAAATTTCTATTCACGGGAAATTGTCCGATAAGGATTAAAAATAATAGGAAAACACAATTTACGAGTCATTACAAAACTGTAGACCAAAACATTTTTAACTGTGTTTATTGTGCAGACCGAAAATGGCATATAAAGTGAATAAATCTGTAAAAACAGAATCTTCTTGAGTTAAAGGGCACGAAAACATGTATCATTGATGATGAGATTATCAGGAACCAAACCATTACTCAAAGAGTAGAGCGAAATCTGCTGAAAGACTAAACTGCACAACCCATAAATCACAGCCTAATGAAGAATACAATTAGAGAATTAATATAATTTTAGAATTAACGATTGGAAATGATATGGGAATGAAAAAGAACAATAAATGGGGATGAAATGGAGAGATTACTATTTCCCTATTATCCCATGATAGGAAGACGTGGAGAAAGAAATTTGGCTTTTGTTAGTAAATTTACATTAAAAGTTACTTGAATTACGGGTCTACATTAGTACTTTGAGAACAGTGAGTATAACACTTTGAGAACGGTGTGCTCGTGTTTAGATCATGATTTGATGGGGGTTTACTATTCTCGTTATATTTTGATTTCTTGTAACTAGACTTTGTATCCTTCTGATTGTACCAAAAAAAAAAAAAAAAAATTTCAAATCAATCACATAAATTATTTCCAGAAAGATGTCAAATTATAGGGACTCGAATTTTCGTTTCAATTTCAAAAGAAAAAAAAATAATTCTTTTCTTTTCTTTTTCTCAGGTTGTGGGCTAGAAATGGTTAGATGTCGATGCATCTACAAGTTTTCCGTCACACGTGAGTTGCGACCACTTTTTCAAGGACAGGATTCAATATTCATGAATACACGACTTATTTCCAGTAAAATTAACGATGGCCATATCTTTTTTATTTTCTTTTTTAAACGGACAGTTAAAAATTATGAGCAACAATATAACGCTGTGGTCCAATGTTGAAACTTTGCGTGATGAATAAACAAACATACGCAAAATATTAGTTTTACTAGTAGTAATTCATTTTCACCCAATTTTCCAATTTGTTGTACCGTAAAGTACTGTAAAAGAATGGACTATTACTATGAACATTGGATCGGACCAACTTATTTCACTTGTGATGACGTTGTACATCTGAGCATTTTTTACGTACTACTCTCGGAAAAAAAAAAAAAACATTTATGTTTGATAATTAATGGGAGACCGTGTCAACTTTTGAGTTAATGATTTCAAATCAATAGTTGTTTAGGTAGAAAGATAACACAAGTGTTTTTTTTTACGATTATGCCTATTATTAAGAACGTAATTAAGATGATAAACTAAAGTAAACAAGGACAACTTTGATGCACTACAACAAAAATGAGTAGTTTAGACATTTTTTTGTGTCTCAATAAGTAGCGTAATAGGACACATGTGATTCACATTGCGTGGGATACTACTAAATAGTGTCTCGTATAATTGAGTCACAATAAGTCATAAAATATTTGAAAGTGTATTATTAGATTGTCACTTATTAAGACACTTTAAAATGACCCATTAAGTAGGGTAATAGTTCACAAGCAACCCCACATAGTACACTTATGATAGTGTTTCATAACATGCATACACTCTTTTATTTTTAATAAGACACTTTTTAGCAAATGTCCTAATACACATATAATGAGACATATTTTAGAAAAAATGTCCGACTATAAAGATATCAATTGCCCAATTTTGTTGTAGTGATGGGTACTGGTTGAAAATCCCAAGAGCAATAAAAAAATGTTTACTAGGGAATCCACTGAATTTAGCCGAATTAATTCTGATGAATATTGAATAGTAGTTAGTACTCTGCCTTTCGATGCCTAGTCAAAAGATGAAGAAGACAGCACAGTCCAATCTGGACGCAGTAGACTAACACGAAAATTCTAACAAATTTATATTTACATGATAAAACTATTATTGACGTACGGTTCTTTTCATCTACAAAAACTAACGATTAATATATAAAAAAAAAAGAAATCATCGCTCTCTCTCCGTCCTAGAATACGAGTTTTGATTTAATTTAAACAAATAAAACTGTTATTTTGGGTACAAATACAAATGTAAATAGCATTTACGTTAAACTATATATTCAACACTTAGCACCATTGTTAAAATTAAGAAAAAAAGGAAGAAGAATGTGATAGAGTGAGTTTTTTTTTTTAATTTTATTTTTTAATTTTTATTCCAAGTCGTATTTCATCAACACATTTGACTGTCATGCACACAAAGTGAAAGTGAGAGATCAATACATTTGTATGATAATCAATCTGGCTGGGTACATTTACGTAAAGTAGTTATGCTTCTCAAAGATTATTAAAATTTAAGAGTCAAGTAGCAGGTTTTAATATTTGAGCAAACGACAATTTGTTGAATAAATTGATGACCACATGCATGCAGTTACATGCATGCACATCTAAAATATTTTACTCGTAATTGTTTTTGGTTTACGGACTGTTGTTGCCTGTATTAATAAGATAGCTAAATTAACAAGAAGATCTATAGTAAATGAGATTAATTAATTAATGAAAGAGAAAAACATATAGTATTCCCCTAGAAATCTCTTTCACTCTTAAAGAATATATATATTTTTGGAAATGGGACATGAGCAAAACATGGAGGATTGGAAAGCTGATCTCATTAAACAAAGTAGGGTTTATATAGATTGACATCGATCTATTTGTTAATTAATGTGATTCATGTGATCAAAAGAAATCAAGTTAGCCTTTTCTTTTGTGATTAACCGCGTGAAAGATGGAATAGAGCGAGTGAAGTGCTAGTACTAGGATTAATTAATAAATTAGCATGTGGAATTTACCAATAAATTATCAAAATGGATCATGATCAGTACGATGATACTCTATTTTAGCGTATCATTTCTGAAATGTCTCAAATGCACAAAATAAACTTAAATAAGAAGAGCTTGCATGTGAGGTGTTATACGTATATGATGTAATGTGTACCAAAAAAGAAAAACAAAAGCTACTGTATATAAAACAAGACAATTTCACGTCAATTCAGACCGAAGGACGTATCAATAACAAGATCAAAATGGCCCTATTCAAGCCCACATTACATTACATTCGTAACAAAATTTCATTTGAATGAAGAAATAACACAGAAGCACACGACTCATACGACTAAAATGCATCATGGACTGCGACGTGAGTCATGACGCGTCTGTCTTTCTTCTTCATTGTGTTAATTAATGCAAATCATGACTTCTAAGTAAGTTCTTGGAATGATAAGTATTCTCTCCGTCTTATAATAATTGTCGACAAAGAATAATTTTTAAGACTAAAAAGTAACGTTGAGATAGACAAATTTATCCGTGATCTAATTGATGATTTCTCCTAATTAATGAACCTACTCCGTAAGCGGCCTAAAATGGTGATGTGTTTTGTGTTTTCAAGCAAGTTACGTTCCAATTAAAGAAGAACACATAAAAGGTGGAGTATTTGATTTACTCTTTACAAATGAAAGTTCACTGTCATCCCCAGGGATAATAAATGAACCGGGAAAATAAAAAAGTTTTAAGAAAAGTAATATCAAATGAGAGATTAGTATCAATATTCAATAAGTTAAAAATGTACTAGGAGAATAACTAGCTCAAGGATCAATTTGGAAGATGCTAATGGTACATGATACATATATGTTTAACTGTGATTATCATAATCTAAACGTCGACATGAGCATAATAGTGAATAAAATGTTTGTTAGTTAATGTAATCTCTCAAATTTATATCTCGGATTTGAACTTTAAGACGGGGTGTACATAGAATATAATTGTTCTATATTACTTTATATATAGATAGAAAAAGTCGCAACTTCTAATTCTTAAATTTAACACGTAAGACACAATTGTCACGTTACTGATTTATTTTGGAAGGAGTAAATTAATAGATATAGAGCTAGTGTTGACAAATCCAATCCCTATAAGTAAGTTTGAAGTAGGCAAATAGTAGCCACAAGGTCATACGTAGCACGCCAAACCCTTCTTCCGACAACCCTGACATATTCCGCCATGCCGCCCCACTCGCCCACCATTTTCATCCTTTTCTGCCTTTCTTATATTATTACCAAATCAAAGCTCGGGATGAAGTTTCAGTTGAACTATCTTATAAGCCCACTTGGTCTTCATTTATTATCCATTCATATCTCTCCACAATCTACATCATCTTATTTATATATGTGGCTTCTTGTGGTAGTTTGATCGATCACAAAATTCGCTTATTTCCCTTCAAAAAGATTTTGTGCTTTGTGTAAGTAAGAGCTAACTAGGGTTTTGCAAGATGGTTTCCCTCATTTCTCGTACAGGAAGACATTTGCAGAGGTACAATGAAAACGGCCGTCGACTCGTTGTTGGGTACGCATGATCTATTATTATTATTATTATTTTTCCCTTGTTTAGGGGGGATTTTCCATTAACTTTGAAGGGATCAAATAAAAATGATTATAGCGATGTTTCATTGCGGTTAATGAGTACTGATGTTTAAGATGAAACCAATGTTTTTTCAGCTGCATCCCATATAGATTCAAGGAAGACGACACTAATAATGGAAGGGCACATCATGATCAAGTAGAGGTTCTTGTCATCAGTTCACAAAAGGGCCAAGAAATGATGTTCCCCAAGGTAAATATTTGCTACGTCTGATCTCTTAAAATGATTGTTCTGTTTGGTTGATCATTTGGGACGAACAAATCTTGTGTTATGGAGGGAGATTAACGACGAATTAATTAAGTTTGACAAGAATTAATTATTGATATCAATCTCTGCAGGGAGGTTGGGAACTTGATGAATCTATAGTGGAAGCTGCATCTCGGGAATCGCTCGAAGAAGCTGGAGTGGTGGGTAATGTTGAGGTAAGTTCTCATGTTCGACTTAGCCCTATGTTCTATGTTAACAACTGAATTTTATGAGTAAGACTTTTCTGCCTTGACCATTAAATTTTACTCTTTCAGCTCATTTAATGCAGTAGTAATCAATTAATGAGATACAGAGATCAGCGCAGTCATTGGATTTAGTCAACTAATCATACAAATTAGTTTGTTCTAAAAATTTTTCAATATGAAAATATGATCATGTGGTTGTGGTTCCAATCGAACCACGTCGACTTTTTCATAATTACACAATTCTATATACTCTTTGGACAAATACTCTAATTTTATCTCTATTCTTTAGAATGGTATTAAAAAAAATAATCATTTTGGATTGAAAAGAATACATGAAAGTTGTAACCACCCACCCACATTGTTTGTTACTAGCCAAAAAAAAGAAAAAAAAAGAAAAAAATTGGTTCACAGGAAAGTTGTTAAACAGATTAATCAAAGGTTTGAAGTTTGAACTGGTTCTGATTGGTGGTTCATGTATATTTTGCAGCAACAATTAGGTATATGGAGATTTAAGAGCAAAAGCCTGGAGATATATCACGAAGGCTACATGTTTCCTTTGTTTGTTACTCAACAACTTGAGCTTTGGCCTGAACACAATGTCCGCAAAAGGGAATGGGTATGCTGCACCTCTTTTTTGACTAGTACCATTATTTTATACTATTATTATTATTATACTTTGTCTTTTGCATGGTCGGTACAATAATTTTGGAAAAAAAAAATCTCTTACGACTATTTTAATTATACAAATATTAAATCTTCTATTTCAAGAAAACATTTTAAATTCGACTATTTGTTTTGGACGATAGAAGTACATAATTATAACCTATACTAAACAATGACTATTGTTGTTGCAAATCATCTTTATGAATGCAGATGACAATAGCGGAAGCAAGAGAAGTATGCAAACATTGGTGGATGAAAGAAGCATTAGATAAATTAGTTACGAGGCTTTCTTCTGGAGAGGTTGAACAGGAGCAAACAACTTCCCGCTAATGTCTAACTCTGTACCTTAGAAATTAATTAATTTTCCCCCTTAATTTCTTACTTCCACTTCATTAGGTATGACTTGTAAATAGAAGGATTCAGTACATCCAAAGCAGTCCAAGCTATAACCAAAGAAGGGTTGTTAAAAGGACTTAATTTTTGAATCCTCACAAAGAAATTTCAGTGTTTATATATTTTCTTTTACTTCTTTAAGATTTCTAACTTTGAATTCCCTCGTGTTGATATTTGCTCACGGGTGTGTTTCATAATTAAATTGAAGAAAATTAATAAATACTCCCCCCGTCCCACAAAAATAGTTCATATTGAGTTTTGAGTTTTGTACTGTTTTTAATACAAATATAAAAACTCAATATAGACTATTTTTTTGGGACGGAGATAGTAACTTATATTTTGTATTGTTGGTATCTTGTTGTCATACTATTATATGAAATTGGTGAGATTATTCATTCCCTCTCTCGTGCATATGTATTTAAATAAAGAGTAATAATACATGCATTCAAAAATTACAAGGAATAATTTGTCAATCATCTAAATTATATCTTAAATTTAAATACTTAAGAAAAATGATACTTACTTTGAAATAACATCTCGAAAATCCATCACGAAGGAGCTGGCCATCCACGTTGTAAACTCCACGTCAGCCTATTTTATTTTGTATAAAATCCTAGAAGGGAAAAAAAAAACCTTCTAAAATAAAAAAGCTGCTCGACCGAACACCTCCTCTCCCTCAATCTATCGGTCACCGTCGTCGTAACCAGCCCTTGGTCTCCAATCCTCGTCAATTCAATGAGACTGATTAATCTCCAATCCTTATTAATTGTTTTACTTCCAAAAAATTATTGATTATTTGCAGTAGTTGATTTAATTGAAGATTGCAACTCTTTCTTTCTTATTTTTTTGGGTCCTTTATTTGATTAAAAGCCACTGATTATTCGATTGTCCTTTATAGCCATTGCCCTTTCTCCCACTGTATTTAGGACCTTTTCATCTCGATAGATCAGCGGCATGGGTTTTACTTTCTTTGTACATCATATTGTAGTAAACTCAATATTCTGATTTTGTTCTGTTGTTCTATGGAATTATTACCTCCTTCCGTAGTCACTGAAAATTAGAAACCGTTGTTTAGTTTGCAAACAAAAACAAAGTAATCAATTCTATCTCACAGAACTGCTACTCTCATATCTTCTCGTAGACAATAATGTACAACCTAGCTGTTACAAACTTGCAAAAGTTAAACTAAGTCATCGATTGAATCTTAAACTTCCACAATCATCCTAAATATTTTAAATTTTCAAATTAAAATGTTCAGAACTCGAGTGAAGAAGAAGAGACAATTGTCTGACTCTATTGAGTTATAAAATTAATCAGCCTTGCCGAATTAATGAAGATCGGAGAAGGTACTGGTTACAATTTCAGACCGACGCCTATATTTGGACGGATTGATTTGACGAAGAGGAGTTGGGGGAGAAGGGCTTGGAGGCGCTGCAACTTTTTGATTTTGGAGGGTTTTTTTTGGGAATTTATTTATCCAATTAAAAAAGAAAACAAAAAATCTGATGTGGACTTTACAACTTGGATGGTCAGCTCCTTTGCGATGGATTTTCGAGAAGTTGTTTCGAGTTGTCTATCACTACTCAATGCTTAAATCCTAAATGAAAAGTGCTAAAAGAGTAATGATACATATAGAGAAAAATTAAAAGGAATACTTACAAGAAATGATTTGTCAATCAACTAAACTATGCACTAACCTTAAATGCTCAAACTCTAAATGGAAAGTATCAAAAATGAATGCTTATGATCAATTACTTGTCATATCTCCCTGTATGTATCATTATTCGTGCTAAAAATGAATGGTTATCATTAATTTCTTATTATTTTTTCCTGCATGTATCATTATTTATTAAATAAATTGAATAAGTTTAATCTTGCCACATGCTTCTGATGGGGTTGGTTGAATTTAGGTGGGGAAGTAGAAGCGAATAGCATGAGATTGGAATTCGATTGGTGAATTTGACTAAGACTATTCCTCTTAATAAATAAATAAAATTTTTGTTCATCAAGAATGAATTAACCTAAATGTGATTAGTGTTTGAATAGAATGACCTCATCTTATCTTTTTTCTCTTTGTTTTTTTTAAAGAAAAAGAGAATATTGGATACGTGGGAATTCGTTAAAAAAGAGATGAAGTGACCCGGAAAATCCCTGGCTTTGCCCTGCGATGAATAATAAAAGATAATTACAGAATGGTGAAAAAGCCTACACATACGAGCAGTTCATACAGCATTGGTTGGTTTTGTAAAATGACTTGAACTCATTCTTTGATCATATCAAGGAATTCAGTTTTTATCACAAGAAAGGACTGCACGAGAATCGATCTAAGCTATATGTGAACTTTGTTTCTGTACCAAATAAATAGTGAACAAAAGATATATAGAGTTATAAACAAGATTCATACATCTTCGCGTTAGCTTGTAGTTTTCAAACCCAAACTAAACAATAATTATAGGATAGAGTACAAATTTTTCACTTCACAATTTTCCCATAATCCGTCGGGGTATTTAGACTCGGTAGTACTCCCTCCGGTCCTAATTATTAGGCATTTTGATTCCGTCTTAGATTTAATCTAGGATATCTTTTTAATTCAAATAAAAACCTTAAAAATATTTTATGATAATCAAGAGAATACAACGAATATGAAAATATATTTTTAAGGTTTTATTTCTAATTAAAAAGATATCCTAAATTAAATTTAGGACGAAATTAAAATGCCTAATAAGGACGGAGGGAGTAATTCATAGCGGTCTTGCCATTTAGCCCCGTTGAGAAATATCGGGTCACGTAGTCAGCGAGTTTCACATGCTGAAAAAGAGCTGGTTTTTTAGCAGACAAGTTCTGGCAAAGGTCCATACAACTGATCTCTCAGGCTTGGCTGCAAAAATACAGCAGCAGATACCCGAGGCTCGCGAAAAGGGTTGGCTAAAACTCGATGTTCCACGCTTATATACTCGTCGTTGGACATTATCTGCAAAACTGAGAATTATTGATGTTCATTTCAAAAGAAACGAGTGAAAACTTTTACTCCCTCCATCCCAAAATTATTGTCTGATTTGGATTTTCATTTCTAGTTCAAACTGTACTGAGACTGAAAATACAAACTGGATAAAAATTTTGGGATGGAGAGAGTATCTGCTATGCCTATCTTAGATTCTGGTACTAATTCCGTATGCTACACCATGCAATAAGGTAAATGTTTAAAAACGTCAGACTTGGAAAAAAATCAGGCCAAAATGTATAGATTGCATCTGCCATATATTATGGCCAAGAACAGTATTGAGAACCTCGAGTTTAGGTCACAATATATGTAATATATATGCCTGAAGAAAGTCTCCGATGTTCATGAGAACGGCACCCTTCACAGGATCAACATTTATCCATTTCTCCTCAACTTTGATCTGCAAACCAGGCATCTCATTCTGCACCAAGACAGTCAACAACCTCGGATCCGTATGCGA
Organism: Oldenlandia corymbosa var. corymbosa; assembly: GCA_949775105.1. Lineage (NCBI taxonomy): Eukaryota > Viridiplantae > Streptophyta > Magnoliopsida > Gentianales > Rubiaceae > Oldenlandia > Oldenlandia corymbosa. The sequence goes on along the minus strand of OX459119.1, from coordinate 35,107,294 downwards.
TGTTAGTCCGGCTGTCAATTCCGGTTGCGGACAGTAAGGGTAGTAATGGGCCGCCATGACCCGCCCATCTAAACAGCTCAACTCTTTCAACTTGCTTAAACCATCCTCCATCCCCAATCCTTCACAGAGAACATCCAGAAATTCTTCTGAGATTTTCAACTCTTCTTAGTCCCACTCTGGCACCGTCTCCCTGCACGGTGGAGGCAAGTTTTCCAGGTTCAGAGAGTTCAGAGGTAAGCTCATCTGGAGGGTGTCCCTCCAGCTACAGGCTTTTGATTTGTACAGATCAAAATTAGTAAAGTACTGAACGCCTTTTGAGATTTCCCAGCTATAATACTCCAGTTTTATGACCTCAGGGAGCTCGAAAAAATCTTTGATGGCATCCAATATCTTTCTGATCGAGCTCGGTGGGACTGAATGGCTGATGATTTGGAAGAATCCCAATGAAGAAGCAGCTCGCCGAACTTGGTCAACGACCATGGCTCTGGGAGAGGAGAAATCTATTACCGGGATTGTTGGACCCGAATCAGGTTCAGGCATGGAGGTTGACTGCTGGGGGGCTAGAACAGAGTGAGTCGGAGTGGACGAAGAAGGCTGGAATGTTGGTGATCCCTCGGTCAACGAGTCCCTTGACGCCGATTTTTGACTCATTGAACTTCTTCACTTCATCAAGGCGGGAAATATGAATATGAAGCTCAGATAGCGGATCTGGATTTGTAGTTGTAGCTGCCATGTACTAGATCCTGTCTAGGAAAGAGAAAGGAGCGGAGATTGTGTAGTCCGGGAGAGATTCCGGAACTTGAGCTGAAAATGAAAGAATCAGTGGGGGAAGAGGAAGCAATTTGGCTTGAATATGTATTAGTATAAAAGAGTTTTGACTATTGCGTAAGTAACAATTAAATACATATTAATTGCACAAATATGGAACACCATACTAGGCTTCTTCTACAGAGCCTTCTATTTCTGTTTATCTCCTCAATACAAGGAGTAGAAAGTTTATACATGGTACATCTTTCAATGGACATTCTTTCTGACTTGGTTTCAGGCTCTGTAGTAATTCACCAAGGTCTTTCCATCTAACTCCTTGGAGAAAAATCTGGTCATGTAGTCAGCCAACGTGAACTGCCGGAAACGAGCTGGTTTTTCAGCTGATGTAAGTTCTGGGAAAGGTCCACACAACAAATCTCTACGGCTTGGCTTTAAAAATACCGCAGCAGATACACGGGATTCGCGCAGAGGGTTAGCTAAAACTCTATGCTCCACACTAATGTATTCATCGTTGGACATTATCTGCACAAAAGGATTGTTCATATGAAGAGAAATTAGACAGAGCAATGACTTCAGATACCGTATGGATAATATACCCAAAAAAGAAAAAAAAATTACTGGAAAAGTTTATTTGAGACTTGAGATTCTAGCATTCCATTGAACATGGTAATGTCGAATTGTAAGGAAAAACTCATTCGCCACTCATTTTTTACAACGGAGCTAAACTCATCTCAACTATGAAGTGTATGTGCGAAAAGGATCTCATTTGCAGAAAAGGATCAGGATCACATCAACAAATTATCCACTCCAGAACCATTGGCAAGTCAGAACTAAAAGAATTTACAACAGAGTGAAAGTATTCGGTACTGAAGGAAACTAGGACATGCACCTAAGCTGTTTAATGGTTCCAATTTTAACCACGTTTCAAAGCCAAGCTACATTTCTACTAACATCAATCCATGTAAGTCATTTCAAGCAACCTCAAGCCTCACCCACTCTCCTCTAGCTATCATGAAGAACATAATTACAACAAATGCATAGACAGCACAGAGTGGTAAATGTCCAAAAGGTCGAACTTGGGAAAATCGTGAGAAAAAGTTTAATTTGGAATTGCAATATGAAAGGCAAGGAACTCTCCAAAGCAAGGACTCAATGCATACATCACACATCACATAAGCACGAAACGTTTCTAACATACATATATCTCCATTATCCATATACCAGAAGAGAAATCCTTTATTCCTAATTTACCATAGATTCCTAAAACCAGTTGAAAACCCGACATAGTATAAACCATATGAAAGTACTGAACTCATAATAAAAAATAACCATCAAAACACAGAATGAACGCTTCAGATGAATTACAGTACCTGAAGATTGTCCCCAATGTTGATGATAATGCCACCTTCCACAGGCTCCAAATCAACCCATTTATCTCCAACTTTGACTTGTAACCCAGGCACCTGATTCTGAACCAACACAGTTAACAATCCCGGGTCCGTATGTGACGTCAGTCCGGCAGTCAATTCAGGTTGGGGACAATACGGATAGTAATGAGCTGCCATAACCCGGCCATCCAGACAAGTCATCTCCTTCAACTTGTTTAAACCGTCCTCCAATCCTAACCCTTCAAAAAGTATATCCAGAACTTCTTCGGAGATTTTCACGACTTCTTTGTCCCACTCCGGGACAGTTTCCCGGCAAGGCGGAGGAACGTTTTCCGGGTCGGCCATATTCGGGGATAAACCCATCTGGAGCGTGTCCCTCCAGCTGGCAGCTTTCGATTGGTAGAGGTCAAAATTAGTGGAATAAACAGCGCCTTTCGTAAATTCCCGGCTGTAATACTCCATTTTTACGCTCTCCGGGAGCTCAAAAAACTCTTTGATGGCAGTCAATATTTTCTTGATCGAGCTCGGCGGGACCGAGTGGTTGATGATTTGGAAGAATCCAAATTTGGAAGCAGCTTCTCGGACTTGGTCAACGATCGTCGACCTGGGAGACGAGAAATCTATCAGCGGGATTTTCGGAGTCGGACCCGAATCGGCAAAATCCGGAGTCGGGTTTGAATGATGGGAGCTCCGGTCAGGCGGGTTTGGGTGGACGAAGAAGGCCGGAATGGAGGTGACCCCTCTGTCAACGAGACCCTTGACGCCGATTTTGGACTCATCGAACTTCTTCACTTCCTCTTGGCGGGAAATTTGGGAGTTCGGGTCGGGTTGGTGGTTCGGGATTGCCGTGGTAATTGCCGCCATCTGGATTTTCGATCGGAAAAGGAACCAGAAAGGAGATTCTTGAGAGGAATTTGGCGGAGTCCCGAGTTATGGGTAGGAAACTGGGAAAGAGGAAGGATTTCTCTGGATAATATAGCGGCAGGTTGATTGACATTTGAAAATGATGTTTCAAAATATGGGCGTAAAAATTCATTTTCTGAAAAAATAGGGATCATTTTGGTACTTATCTCCAATCTTTGTGGAAAATTATTGCACTAAAAGACATACAATTACTCGTGTTAAACAGACAAATACACACAGTCACACAGTGGGGAGAACTACGGTCTTACTCAACTTCTAAATAAAATATCCCCTCCTCTTAATGTGGCACCGAGTCCACCGTTACATACGTACACCTCCCGAATAAGAAGTTCCTTTCACTTTCCCAATTCCCCCTCCAAATCTACTAAACCCCCAATTTTCTATCCTTTTGCAAACTATTGGGGGTCTTTTGATTTTGTCAAAATCAACCCATTTCTATCTTGTTTTTTTTTTTTTTTTTCTACTGAAATGCAGCAGGAGATGGGCTCCGAAGGATCTTCAAGTGTTGTTGGTGAGCTTACTTCAAGTCGTAACTCTTTTACGAATACCTTTCTGGGTTGATTGAGATCAAGTTTTTGCTTTCTGGGCGGTGTACAATTGATCAAATTGTCCTTTAGTTATCTTTTATCTTCTTTTGCTGGAATGGCATGTTTTATTTCAGCTTGTGTGCCTTAGTTTCCTGTGTTTACCCTTTTGGTTCCTCAATTAGGGCTTTTCTTTCCTGTGGTTCGCCTTGTTTCGGTGTCTGCAAAGTTTTTGTATTTGGTTGGAATTAAATGCCAGAGTTGAAGTCTTTTAATCTACAAATTAATTATTATTTCATTTAGATTTGATTGTGCGCCTGTTCATGATCTTACAATGCTGAAAATTTCAAAACAATAGCGTGATAATGTTACAATAATTGGACTTGAGAAATGTGGGCTCACTGCTAGTTCAAAGTTTTCTGTTTTGTGGATCAAAAGTTGTGAGCAACTATTTTGGTACTTTTGGTTTGATCATTCTTTTGCCCGTTGCTTGTGGAACTCTTGTGATATGTTGCACGGTCTCACCTTCTTGCATAAAATTGAAAGAAGCATGGCTACTTCATATAGGTATCTATAAATGTTTACGGACCTTGTTTTAAGTCTTTGGTTCTAGTTCCGCCCTAACTCTCTCTGTTTCATTTTGAATGATATGAATCTTGAAATGAATCACCGGTAGGATTCCTAGATTTAGGGCAGCTAATGATAAGCTCCCTTATTCATGCATCTAAGTTTTTTTTTGTCTTTGGGCACCAGCAAATAGCAATAGCATGGTGTGTACTGACAGAAGTGAATAGTTTAGTAAACTGTTTTATTTCTGTAAGTTTGCCGTTGGATTATGTAAATAAAGGAAGTTCTCCCCACTGAAAATTTTAACCAATATTATCTGTGATTCTCAGTTCCAAGAAACTTTAGATTATTGGAAGAGCTAGAAAGAGGTGAAAAGGGAATTGGAGATGGAACTGTCAGCTACGGCATGGATGATGCGGATGATGTCTACATGCAGTCATGGACTGGAACTATAATTGGTCCACCTAATGTTGGTCCTCTTTCTTCATATTTTCCGTTGGCAATTTATTTTTTTTGGACCAGCTACTGCCATGCCTCCCAATTACTATTAAGAACCTCAAATGTACCTTTGAATGCGCAGAGTAGGTTTGACTGATAACAAAATTTTCTATTGATAGACTGTACATGAGGGGCGGATTTACCAACTGAAGCTGTTCTGTGGCAAGGAATACCCGGATGAGCCTCCTACTGTGAAGTTCCAAACGCGGATAAACATGCGCTGTGTTAGTAAAGAAAGTGGTGTGGTAAGCATCATCTCTCTGAGCTCCACTAGTTCTCCTTTGTGATTGCCTACTGTATGACTTAACCTATCCGTTTATTCAACCAATAGGTTGAACCCAGTCTGTTTCCCATGCTTGCTAATTGGAAAAGGGAATGCACAATGGAGGATATTCTTGTACAATTGAAGAAAGAAATGATGTCTCCAGAAAATCGTAAACTCACTCAGCCTCCTGATGGTAATCACTTGTCTGTTTAAAACTTGTCCTCTGATGATGTTCAGGTTTTCTATTGTTTGGCTTGTTATGGACTCCAACCAGCTAATTGCTTCATAAAAAGAAGTATAGGTCCTTTAAAATGCAAAAAATAAAAAATAAAAGATAATAATAACCAATGTGCGATGATCTGTTCTGTATCTACTGTCTTGATAGTTAAAGGCTTTTTTCCTGGTTTCCTTCCTGATATTTACACTGTGATTATCACTGATACTGGCAATCTGGGATGGGAAATATTTCCATTAAGAATATGCCTATTAAAGGAGATGAACAATGTTATTGTTGTTACAGGCAATGAAGAAGGAAGAGTGGATCAAAAGGGAGTGGTGCTCAGGTGTTGTATTCTTTAATTACAATTGAGACTTGATCTTATGTATATAAGGAACTACATAGAAAGTATCTCAAGTATGTAACCATTCTGCAACAAAAGTGTCTAAGTATTCATCATGCTTGTATGTCAGAGGATGATCTTAATAATTAAGCCTTCGTTACCTCCAAGGCATTTTAATTTGGTGCGTTTAATGTTATGACACTTTTCGGAATGTTCATTTGAGTGCCACGAAAATGTGAAGAAGAGTAAGGCTCTCATGCTGATGTGAGTTTGTTGCTGAGAAATGAACTGCATGCAACACTCTTACTTGCAAAAAGTTGCAAGAAACTGAGGGATCTCTTTTCTGTAAGCTAGCAAAGGGAGGTTGATAAGCTGCTATTTAATGTTGAATAGAGTTACTACTGGTAGGAATATTCGGAAGGTCAGTCTGGGGTATGGTTGAAGAAGCGCATAGATTAGCCAATCGCATGTTGAAAATGTATCTGCTTTTTTGAATGAATGAATGAAACTTTATGATCAAATCCAAAAAAAAAAAAAAAGGTTCTTGGGCCCTTACTTGGATAATAGGCTTTTTGTTGGGTCAGCTGGGCTTCATTGGGCGAGAGCTATAATTTGAGGGTGTCTTGCGAACTTTTCGTCACCTCACATCCTGAACAGGCATAAAACACTGGAAGCATTCTTTTCCAGAGGGCTAAGGTTTTTTCTATTCACTTTGTTCGAATTCTTAAATTTTGTCAACGAGACTCATTTTGTGCTGAAACAAAGTGAATAGGATTGTGAGTCAATCAAACATCATTTATCTTATCAACCATTTATGTTAAATCCTTAACCTTCGAGACAGTGAGAAACGCCGGAATAAGATGCAGATTAAAGAAGTTGATAAGTACTTGGGACCTTAGAAACATGTTTAGTCTCATTCTTTAGACCAAATAAAGGTTGCAATTATTGTGCACTCGACAGATTTCGATTGAAGCAAAAGCATTATTTTTAATTCACGTAAAAGCGAAATGCAACTAATCACATTAATTGGGTGTGGTAGTAATTAATTATAATAGTAATAATCACTCATTTGACTAACAGAGTTGATGTGTAAAGCGAAAGTTCCCATTTCTTCAACGTCTTGGTGTTCCTGAAATTGTTCTGTTTCTAGGGTCCCATGAAAGTTCAATCATAGTCATAATCATCATCATAAAAATCCTTTTTTTTCATGTAACAATCTGTTTTTGTTTAATCATTCACACGCTACATTGCTTACTCTAATGGGTTAGGTACAGTGATTCGCTTCTACTTTCCTCTTTTCTTCGTCCAAAAAAAAAATAAAAATATTCATATTGTTTGATTCGTAAGGAAAGTAAATATATATATATATATATACAAAAAAGAAATAAAAGTTTTTATATTGTCAACATGCATTAATATACACATGCGAAACTGACTCCCAATTTTCAAAGCTAAATTTTTATACTCCCTCTGTTTCAAAATTATTGTCCAGTTTGAGATTTTACTTTTAGTATAATTTGAACTAAAAATGAAAATCCAAACTGGACAATAATTATGGGACGGATGGAGTAATAAATTGGGCTAAATTATGGATAAAACACAATGAAACGGATCCATCATTAAGTGACCCTTGAAAAAAAAAATTAAAAAAATCGCCCAACTTCTTGTCTTGATGACTATAAAACACCCCAATTGGACAACCATCAATCATCTTGAGAGAGGAACTAATCTAATAGCAATGGCTTCTTCAGCCGCCATACTTTCAATAATAATAGGGTCACTAGAAAATGAAAGTCCATGAAATTGTTTGGCCTAACGTCAATCCTACCAAAATCTAGTGATTTTCCATTTTTCATTGGTTGTGTATAGCCCAACGTTCGTACAAGCATTCAAATTGAAGCTGGCAAGATCAATTTGTGATGAAAACTGATTTATTCTAGTATTTCTTTTTAATTCCATTAGTTTCTTGGAATTAAAAATGGAAGCATCAAGCATGCATATTTTAGTTTATGGCTAATGACAATGTGTTTTTAATATACGATTTGGGTTGATAATCAAGCATATGCAAACAAGAAAAGATTAATTATACACAAAATACGTATGTAGAGTATTAGCTAGTACTCCCTCCGTCCCATAATTATTATCCAGTTTGAGATTTCAGTTTTAATACAACTTGAATTAGAAATGAAAACTCAAACTGCACAGTAATTATAGAACGGATGGAATATGATAAATTCCAATGTTTGAGACAAAACCGGCGCGTTATTATTATTATTTTTTTTTGTCATCAACGATGAACTTCCACTCCATTTATTTATTTATTTATTTTGCTTTGCATTCATTAACTAATCAATTTGTCTCTTAATGGATGAGTGGATTAGTTAATTGCTCATCATTGAAAAGGAATATTGCATCGGCTCGCCCTTGATGAGACTCATCCTCATTGTTAAAACTCATATTCGTTTTCTTGTGAGCTAGATTTTCCGGTTGCTGAATTTATTATTAACGCTCCGAAATTTTATTTAGAAGATTTGGTGTGAGCTAGTTTCCGGTTGCTGAACTTATTATTAATATTCTGAAATTTTATTTAGATTGGCATCATATCTTATGAGAGAGTCTTTTACACAATTCCATAATAATATGCCAATTTCGTGGTTACATTAATATTATTATTTCCATAATTTCCAATTATTTGTGTCTACAGTAAAATGATCTAAGGTTCGGAGGCTTGAGCCTACAGTAAAATGTTACTAAATAAATAATTTTAATAATTTCAAGTAATTAATAATTCTCTCACGTCCCGATTTGGGACCAACACAGAAATTATGTTTGGGTATCAGTATTGAGAAGACTATATATACTATGTACATTATGGGTATAGTCCTGAAGATGATGTAAACTATGTATGGATATTAGTATTGAGAAGACTTTAATATCCCCTTTTTTTTTTTTTTTTTGGTAACGTAGTGTGGATTTTTTCCCTTAAGGAAATTTTTAAGATTTAATAAGTAATTCATGTATTGATTATTTAATATTTTTCTAAATAAACAGATTCTCACACTTCCAACCCCTATTAATTCAAAGAAATTATACTACATTTATTATTTTAGTTTTTATTGTTTAAAATTTAATAAGAATATAATGACGATACAAAAAATAAATAATAACAATGAAAAAAGAATAAATACCAATATTCAATATAAACTATTTTGGTTTGGGAGTATAGTAAAATAAGAAGAGGATGTGGTTGGATAAGTATTATGAGTTAATGGTTTTTTTCATAAAAAAAAAAAATGACATATCAAGTTGAGCGACTTTGAGCATGCATATTAAGTTCGTAACAATGAGAGTCAGTTTCAAATCTGAATATAGAATGTCTTAGTCCATCAAAACTTGACCTTATTATAATGGGTAAGAGTCACTGTATAATACGCACAAAAAATAAATAAATAAGGAAACAAATATAAAACGTGTGAGTTTTGCAAATAAGCTTTTCTAAAAAAGGACTCCCATATATTTACAAAAGTGTAGACAGCAAAGCAAAGCCATCATTATCTTATAAGACATTAGGACAACAAAAGAAAAGAAAAAAAAAAGAAAAAAAAAGAAAGAAAGCAACAGTAGTATCTCTTATGAATTTAAATTTGGAAATTGACATATTTGTGATCCAAACAAAAACCATAAATAGAGCGCTTCCCTTCCCCAAAGCTTAAAACCCTCACCTTGCTTTCCTTTTTGTAAAAGCTTATTCTATTTCATCAATCATATTCTTTTCCTTCGTTCTGTGCTCAAGTGAAATCAAATCCCTCCCAATCTATCAATTCCTTCTCCACTTTATTACCTCATCATCCTCATATTTTGTGGAACAAATTTTTTTTTTTCTCCTTCTTCGATTGTTGAAGTACACGATGTCGCAGGATTCATCATCAAGCAACGATGGTACGTATATGTTTCTGTAATTACGTCTATAATTAATTTACATCGAAATCCTAGATCCGTCTCTGAAAAATAGTCGTGTTCGATGCTTAAACTTGATTTTTTCTTTTTCCGCGGTGTGTGTAGACGGCGGAGTAGTAGAAGGGAATATTGGAGAACCAAGCGCTCTGCAGAAGCATGTTATGTTCTTCGACATTAACAAAGATGGTGTGGTTTATCCATGGGAAACTTTTAAAGGTAACGTAAAAAAAAATAAAAAAAATAGTGTATTTGGGTTCAGTTATAATATTAATTAAGTGGTAAACTATGACTATATTTAATGGAGAGAGATTTGTTGTGTTGTTTTGTCAGGTTTCCGGGCAATTGGATGTGGAATTCCGCTGTCTGTGCTGGCTGCCCTCTTCATCAATCTCGGTCTTAGTAGCAAAACCAGAAGCGTAAAATTCCCTTTCTGTCTGTCTCTTCTGCATATATAGTTGTCTTGATTTTGGTAACTAAGCACAAGTAAATTATGAAAAATCAATTTCATTTGCCGCTCCTATATATTTATGACACAAATTGGAGTTTAAATATATATATATTCAAGGCTTGATTTGCGTTTTTATATACAGAGACTTAAATCTTTTTATTATGGCCTCAACAAACAATCTTACGCAAAACTGATGATATTCCTGGAATCACAATAATGCAGGAAAAGGGGTTTTCGCTGTCGTTCCCAATTGAAGTGAAGAACATCAAAAAAGCAAAGCATACCAGTGATTCTGGCATTTACGACACCGAAGGAAGGTACGTCTTTTTCTTTTTTCTTTTTTTTTTTTGTTTTCTTTTGTTTGCACATTTAATTTCCCTTTTCTCTTTTTAAGAAAACCATCCTCCATCCATATATATATGCTTTTATTAGTTGTGTGTACTTACCTCAGCCAACACAAAATGTCACGCCTTATATATGCTATACCCCCCATTTCCTCCTCCCACGGAAATCCTTCCCAAAACATGGTTTCACCACATGCAATTGGGAGGCCCATAGATATTTTAGATTATCATTATTATTATTATTTTTTGGTTGAATTTCCAATTGGTTTGCCGTTCCTATAGTATTTATAAGCATTATATGTCCTTTTTTGTATCTCGGATAAAAATGAATAAATAAATGAAAGGAATTACGGCTTAAGCCTAAAAAAAAAAAAAAAAAGCCTTTACAATTACTCATGTTTCCACTTCGCCTATTTCCTCATCAACTTTTGATGATTTTCTTGATTTTATTTGTTATGAAGTTTGAAATAATGGCAGCTGATTGAACCTATTTTTAGTTTAGTAGTCTCTTTCGCTTGCTTTATAATCAATTAATTCCATTGGGTTTGAAGGTTCGTGGCATCAAAGTTTGAGGAGATATTCAAGAAGCATGCTCGCACCAATCCGGATGCCTTAACCTCCAAAGAATTGAATGACTTACTCACTGCTAACCGCCAACCAAAGGACTATGCTGGATGGTACTTATATCAATCTAATTAATTATTCACTCGTCTCTGTCTAGTTCAACAAACATGATTCTTGACTTTTATAAATTTTCCCGAGCAATCGTGACATTGTTATGAATATGAATATTGGCAGGCTTGCAGCCTACTCCGAATGGAAGATACTCTACATACTGTGCAAGGATAAACAAGGATTACTGCCTAAGGAAACTGTCAAGGCTGTGTTTGATGGAAGCTTGTTCGAAAGAATGGCAAAGGAGAAGGCTTCGAATAAAAAAGCATAAATCTATTTATTTGTAAAAGAATAGAATATTTTTACACCCTCTCTTCTTATTTTCTCTAGCGATTTTTTTTTTAAATTATTTCAATTAGTTGTGTGTTAATATGATTTCATCTGCATAGGAATTGCTTATACATGGATTTGTGGTTTGGTACTAGAGCGCTATTGTATTATATAAGCATAACTCGTATATATTCAACATGCAGTAAATGATTTAGTTCGTTATTATTTGTATCTTCGTCTCAAAATTACAATCATATTTATTGAATTGTAATAGTGCCAAAATAAAATACTATTTTCTGAAACACATGGGCATATTATTAAATTGAAGGTATACAATGATACCAAAGATTCTTTTACCCCCTTTTTCATGTCTTACCAGTTGCGGGATGTTATGGTTTTCTCTCTAAATTTTCTATGCTCAAGGGAATTAAAACTGAAACGTATACTTTGAAATGAATTTTATTATAAAAATTAATGGGAAAGATAAGAGAACATAGAGATTAGAAAGAGCAAATTAGTCCTTCAGCGGAAGAAAATTTTTAGCTTCGGTTACGTAGAAAGATTGTCACATTATGCATTTCTCGAATAGATCCATCAGCTTTACGATAACTGTAATTTTAAAGATGATTACTTCCCCCGTGTTATATTTTTTCTACATATTCACATCGCTTGAATTTGATATATATACTTTAAGAGACCCAATTAATGTTACACTGTATGAATGATGAGGCTAAAATTAGGTTGATCAAACATGCAATATTCATCTTTCCAACTCAGCCATAAAGTTATGTTGATTTTGTTAGCATCCCAGACAGTAGGAAAACGCCGTAATGGAGTGTGTATATAAAATAACAACAGAACTTACAAGCTAAGAAATAGTGGCGGAGCCAGGTAATCAATATTAAGGGGTGCGAAATTTAGAGAAAATTACTAATGATGTTTGGGAATCAATATAGGGGGTGCGAAAAATGATTCAATACATAATTTCTATTAAAAATTTAAGATATTCCTACTAATTACAAAAAAATTAAGCAGGTGCGACCGCGCTCCTCCGCCCCCTATCTCCGCCACTGCTAAGAAACATTGTTTATCCTCATTCTTTAATATAATACAAAGCCAAATTAATAGTTTAAAGGTGCAATGCAAATTATATGCATTCAGACGACGATTTCAATTGTGAAGCGCAAAAGTATTACTCCCTATAGTATTTTAATTCGCGTAAAAGCGAAACGAATCCAATGATTAATTCTTTGTGGTTTAATTAATCGCTAATTAATAAACTAAGAGTTGATGTGTAAAGTGAAGGTTCGCATGTCTTCAATCATCTCCTGATCATAATCTTTTATTTTGTCATAATCGTGATCCATTTAAAAACAATTTTATCGGTCTGGGAATGGATTCTTTTTTACCTTGTTTGCGAGGACTTTAGTTTCCATATCATTTCTTGTTCTTATTGACACACCGAGTAGCTTATGTAAGCAAATTATATAATTAAAGTATTCATGATTTTCGACTAATTATTTCACTAATTTACAATTCAACAAAGAGAATTAATCAATGCATCCGACGACGGTGAATTAATATAGAAAAAGATAAGCATCCATTGTTTACCTCTTAGACAAAGTACAAAACGAAAGCATCCGGTGCGTGAGGATCCAAAGCATAAACCCATAAATAGAGACACCAGGTTTTTTTTTGGTTATTCATTATTCTCTCTTCAGATTCTTTTCCTTCTTTCTCTGCTAAGGGAAATCACCCCCTACCCCCACAATCAATCCTTTTTGTGTTGGTTTTAGTTAAAATAGATGGCCAAGTCCACTTCAATTTTTTGTGTCTCTCAAGATTCAAACAACAATAACAACCATGGTATATATTTATGTATCCCTTAGAATAGATACTACAAGGCCTAAGGAAATCAGCGCAGCAGTTGCTCCGTTCCTTAGATTTTATATGAAGGGTTTTTTTTAAAAAAAAAAAATCTTCTATTACAAATAAATTAATTATATAGTTTTCATCCTTGCATTTTCTTTTTTCTCTTTTCGCCAGCTTCTTAAACAAAATTTTAATCATTTTTATTGAACTAAATAAGACTGTACCCATCGTGTTTGAATTTGGTAGACTTCCACCCGTATAATTGTTTTAATGAGTTGTTTATAAAGGATTTTTTTTTTAATGAAAAAGAAACTAATGAATTAATTTACCAAGTATGGAATGAATTTTGGTGGTGCAGGGGGAATAGAAGGGAATGATGAACCGAGCGCTCTACAAAAGCATGTTATGTTCTTCGATAGTAACAACGATGGCTTTATTTATCCTTGGGAAACTTTCAAAGGTTATTAACCACATTATTCTCTCTGTTTTCCTTTTGATTTTAAAAAATAAATAAAAATTAGAAGGTACTGATCAAATTATTTACATGTTTTTTCAGGTTTTCGTGCAATTGGATGTGGGATTCTGTTGTCGGGCTTTGCCGCAATTTTTATTCATCTGAGTCTCAGTAGCAAAACTAGAAGCGTAATTATAAAATCCCCTTTCTCTCTTTTCCACACATCCTTCATTTGAAAGTATGTCTCTATGGTACAATTATGTTACTATACACATTTTCCGTAATGATCATAATTTACAAAGAAAAAGAATTAAATAAATTTGTTATACATTTAGTAGTCATTGTTTCCATTTTCAGAAGTTTCCGTATCACTTGAAATGAAGAAAAGGAATGGTTTTAAATGGTCTTCTTTTGTTTTGTTGTTCAATAATTTGGAATTCCTGTAGAAATCTCAAAACTCTATATATATTGAGTGTTTTCACGTTGTTGAAGCAACCTTACATAAATGAAGGAATCTGGTCAACTTATGTAGCTCTTTAATTTGCCCATGGTGTAGGATAAGGGTTTCACTCTTCGGTTCCCAATTGAAGTGAAAAACATCAAGAAAGCCAAGCATGGGAGTGATTCTGGCGTTTACGACACCCAAGGAAGGTAAAGGTTTTCGTTGCAAATTCCTCTGCTTTCTTTTTATGTAAAATGAAAGAGCCAAAAACTTATTCATACACTTCTAAATTAAGGAGGTGTGCGTACTCCTAATTACGCACGTTAATGTGGATGGTTTTGGATAGTCGTCAAATCAAGTAAAATAATCTGTCGCAAAATTGACCTCTCGGAACAGATCATATGTTAACAACGTTAGTTTGACGATTCACACTTTACTAATCTAGCAACTGTTTTAATTAATTCCCGTGACAGATTCCTTCAAGACCTTCTAGACTAAAACCACTTTGCTGTCGACTTCTCCGATCACTTTGAGTAAAGCATGTTCATAACTTGCATAATTTATCTTCCCAAAAGAACCAACAACTACGTTTTTCAAAATAAAATTCTTGTCTGTGTTACTGTTTTAGTTCAACAAATATGATTCTTATTATGAGACGTAACTACAAAATAAATAGTATAAGCAATATATTATGAGGATTACTTGTACATTAACACAAATCATATTCAATGCGGTTTGAAGGTTCGTTGCAACAAAGTTTGAGCAGATGTTTAAACAGCATGCTCACACAAATCCAAATGCCTTAACCGCACAAGAGTTGAATGAATTACTCAAGGCAAACCGGCAACCTAAGGACTTTGGCGGGTGGTATGTGCAGTATTCTGCTTTCTTTATTCATTTTTTCGGTCCCTAAGATAATTCTATAATTTTTTTTTAACTACCAAAAATAGTAGAAATAAAACTTTACTAGCTCACTCATGAATAAATCATAATGTAAGAGTTTTATTATATGCCATCTTTTACAGTCGTGTTAAATAATTGCCAGGATTGCAGCCTACATTGAATGGAAAATTCTGTACAAGGTGGGAAAGGATAAACAAGGATTACTACCTAAGGAAACTGTCAAAGCGGTTTATGATGGAAGCCTGTTTGGAAAAATGGCAAAGGAGAAGGCTTTAAGCACTACTTATTAATGCAAAAAAATTAAAATGGACGTATACTTCAATTTCTCTATTTACATAAAATATAAATTATTTCAATTAGTTGTACCTATAAGGTTATACTGTACGTAATAAGAACCATATTGCTAAAGTAAATGTGATATAAGCCTTTGTTGGCTCTTTATAATCAATGGTCATTCATTCATTTACATTGTTAATTTAGGTTTGAAGTTGGAGGTATATATACTACCATTCGCTTCTCTTTTTATTCGTTCATCTTTGTATTTATTAATAAAAAAACAACAAAATATGCGTGGGAAAGTTTTCTTTGATCTGGAATTCAGTGGGCCGAAGAAGTGTTCTCTTGAGTCATGACCTTGGAGATTTTGAAATTCAGGACTTAATCTTGAATTGGCTTCACTATCTAAAATAAGATTGGGCTTTTAGTAGAAAGAATTAATGACATGTGGCCCGTATTTTGAACATAAAATAAACCGAACTCGGGCTGAATTTGCTTATTATATCGAAATCGAAAAACAGTAATTCAGTCCCATGCACACATCAATCAATTGTTGAATTTTATGGGTGTTTTTTATATTAAAAATATAAAAAAATGTACTAAAAACGTAAAAAGGTATGATGGGATGGGACAGTTATTAATTGATAATTTCGGAAAAACCATCAAAAACAAGAAACAAACAAAGCTTTAATTTGTCCTCCAAATAATCGAATAATATTTACGTCTTAAAATGGTTATCTTTATTTGTTCTAGTACTTTAGGACGATAAATCGTTATCATCTATCTAATAGTTTGAATTTAACATAATAATATATGATAGTTCTCTTTCAACGGAAATTGGTGAACAACTTTACATATATAGAAACGTATGGTGGCATGAATTGCTCGCGACACAGTTTAGCATATATATAGGAATTATAGTGATTATTATGTGGTTGAATGGTTATCAAAAAAATGTCGTTGGCAGAATGCACACAAAATAAATAAATAATCACGGAGTACCGTTGCTGGTTGCAACATAAATAAATATTTAAAGGACACTTCAAATAATTGGATTAATAATATGATAATAATAATATATAAAAGTAAGTGCGACCTTCTCTCTTTGTTTTTTTTTCTTTTCTTTTTCCCACTCTATCTATCGTTGTCGATATCCACTTTGTGTTAAATTATAATGCAACTTCCATATCTTAAATGTCCACCACGTACTCTTTTGTAGTCCTACTCTCTCTCTCTCTCTCACTATTCACCCAGTGGAAAAAGAAGAGACAAGAAAACGAGGGTTTCCTGTTTTGTGAGATCCCTTGGACATATAAGATGAAGACATTACAGCTTACTTCTCGAGTCTAACATTCATATTTTTCAATTTTTTTATTATTTTTTGATTCATTGGAAAGTTATGAGTAGGTTGTAGAAATTGACGGTATAGCCTTGCATTGGATGCTGCGGCTCAATCAATTTAACTGCCCGTTAATTTACAGATTCTCCATTTCATCATCTTTTTTTAAAAAAAAAAAAAAAATTGTTTGTTGTACTCCTTTCTGTCCAATATTAAAGTTATTGATTAAAATAAAGTAAACTCGTATATTCTGGTGAAAGGAATCTGTTGTATTTGATGAATATTATATATATAAAAAAAAAACATATGCATACGCACACTAATGATTTTAATACTTAATTTTGCTTGATTGTAAGTTAAACATATATACGTACGTAGAGAAGGTTAAAATGTGATCTCCTTCAAATTATTACTCTGTAATTTTGCTATGTTCAAAGCCGTTACTTTACTAAATCCAATTCGAGTCAGTCAAGGAAATAAAATTCTGAGTTTTCCCGAAGGCACTTGAAGATGAACAATTTATGAGGTCCTCCCTTTTAACGCCTCTATATATATATCTTCCTTTACTCCGAATTTCCAAAGTCAGAAGTATGCAAAAAAAGTGTCGATCGAGTTCGGCTTTTTCTACAATCTCTCATTTCGTGTTATGATGGTCCATACATTTTTCATCAGATATGCAATCTACACTAGAGCACATGCAACGCACCACCAACGCAGAATTTACGTATATTTTTCTAAATTCATATGGATTTCCTCACGTAAATTCCACACCAAGCAACATCCCAACACGTCAATATTAGCCTGAAATTCTGTATTCTTGCGCTCAACAATTAAATTTTTGTCGTATCCATACATGCACAAGAAGTACGTAAGTGAGATTTTTGTATTTATCAAGACCAACATTGTTGGTGTTATGAACATAAAGAAAAAATATTAACAATACGTATGATAAACAAAACTTTTATTTTGAAAAAAAGTATAGAATGTTGATAGTCTACCGGCCAAGGCGGACTCCGGGTTGTTGCCGATGTGGCCTGTAGACTGTACTTACTCCTGCTAGCCTTAAAATATATTCTCTCTGTCCCAAAATTATTATCCATTTTAAATTTTCGTTTTTAGTTCAATTTGTACTAAAAATGAAATTCCAAATCGAACAATAATTTTGAGACGTAGGGAGTACAATTTTAGATGGCTTACTTTGACTCCATAATTAAGGACTATTTTTGTGTTCTCCATTGGCCAAATTGTCTAAACTTAGGTACAGTATTTTAGTTCGTGAAAAGTGAATAATTCTTGGTATGGACTCTCTCATGCGCTAAAAGCAAAATCAAAAGGAAAACTAGACAAAAGGGGTAAATAATTTAACAGAATTCTTCTATTTACATAATACCATACGTCCGAAAGTTCTTGGATTCAACTTCTAACTTTTGACATTACATGCATGCGTCCTATTTTCCGAAAAGCTCCCAATTATATAAATGTTCTTATACCTTCTACATGATATAGTTTAATGGTTAGGTATTATAATAGTTTGCCTTTTCATGGTTGTTAGTACATTTTTTAAACATATATATTTAAAGACCATAGTGATGAAATTATTAGCGTAACAAAAAGTATACATTATTTGATAACCAAATCTTTTGTCAGCTTTCACGTTGCTACCGAATGATTAGAAACTTATCTCTGCCACTGCGATACTACTAATCCCTATCCAAAAATAAAACAAAAAAATAAAAAACAACAATATTCTTAAATTAAAACAGTATATCAAAATAGGATTTTTCTTTTTCGTGCAGAAGGAATAAAATTTTGTTTTATCCCATATCAATAATAGTGATCAATCTCCTATCCAAGGAAGGTTTTAGTCACCTAAACTAGGCTTATGCCTCCTTTCATTGTACTAAAAAATAATAGTGATCAATCTCTCGCTGAGTTTGTAAACGTATTAAGGAGCTGAACGAAGACTTAAAAAAAGAAAACAATTAAAGTTACATGTACCTTAACTATGCATCATTTCTGGTAATCCTTTTACCTAATCAACTTTTAATTTCTTGTTTGTTCAAGTAGATGAAGTTATTTGTGGCTTAAGTCATTAACCTTTGAGAGTGATGTAGTCAATTTTGTTTTCTATTTCGACAAACTTTCAGACCATGTTATGGTCGTATTCAATCCTATTCAAATAACTCAAGAATATAGTATGGTGAAAAGACCTAAAATTTTTGTTAAAAGGCGCGCTTACATGTTGATAAAGTTGAAAGAAAGTACAAGTTTTAAATTAAAGACACTTTTTACTATTTCATACCCTGACTTAATACAGACGTAACAAATGCTTCCCATAACCACAATTCTTCACAAGAAATGGGTTTTTTTTTTTTGAACATTAATTGTTTCTTTTTTGGGTGCCAAGAAATACAAGGAAAAAAAAGCACTTGGATGGTTTAGACTTTTGATTCATTGAAAAACAAGAAAGATATCACATTTTATTCCACAAAAAGAGGGAAAAGAAAAATTTCAATCTAATATAAGTAAGTTGAACAGTGAGCTAAACAGGTCAAACAAATTTTCCTTATCATGTGTAATTCTTTCAAACATTAAGCACAATAGTAAACCACCTTCATTATTTTTCACTCCATCCATGTTTCCTTCCTTTTTTTTTTTTTTTGAATGAAAATTACTCAGCATACTCATCATCTAACTTCTCCCAAAATACATATCAGATGACTCACAGCCCATAAAGCCATTTTCCACGACTCACAAACACACACACACACACACACACATTCGTATCATCCCTTTTTTTCCTCATCACACATAATGCAAGCAAAGAAGAAAACAGAACTCATGATGATGATGATGATGATGATGATCACGAAGATGAATATTTTCATGAGTTTCTTCATCGGTTCATCGATTATCATCATAAACCCAACCTCAGCTTCCACGGACAGCTTCATATACGCCGGCTGTACGCAGCTCAAATTCAGTCCGGGCACCGTTTACGAGTCAAACGTAAACTCGGCCCTCACTTCCTTAGTCAACTCCGCCGTCACCTCAAACTTCAACAACTTCAAAGTCTCCCTACCGGGGTCCTCCCAAAACGACGTCATTTACGCCCTCTACCAATGCCGGGGCGACCTCAGCACCTCCGACTGCTCCTCCTGCGTAGCCCATGCAGTCAGCCAACTCGGCACCGCCTGCGTCTACACCTCCGGCGGCGCGTTGCAGCTCGACGGCTGCCTCGTCAAGTACGACAACGTTTCCTTCTTCGGCACCGAGGACAAGACGGTGGCGCTCCACCGGTGCGGGCCGTCCATCGGGTACGACTCCGACGCGTTGACGCGCCGGGACGCGGTGTTGGGGTACCTGACGGCGGGCGGCGGCGGCGGAGGCCAGTATTTTCGGGTGGGCGGGTCCGGGAACGTTCAGGGGGTGGCGCAGTGCGTGCAGGATCTGAGTGGGGGCGAGTGTCAGGATTGCTTGTCGGATGCGATCGGACGGCTGAAGAACGAGTGCGGGAGCGCTGCGTGGGGGGATATGTTCTATGGGAAATGCTACGCGCGGTACACGGAGCATGGGTATCACGCGGGCGGTCATGGTAAGCGGCTCCTCCAGCTCCACCACCTTCATTGGTGGTTCACGGTTTTCTTCTATTTCGCTCTTTTTCTTTTCCTTTCCTTTTTCTAGTAGTAGTAGTATTAGTTTAAATTAAAGCTTAGGAATTAGTATCAAGTATTCACCTTTTCTTTATGTTAATTAGTTTTTGTGGTTTGGGGGACATATCTGAACTTGTTATTATGTTACATAGTGTAGTAATATCAACTGTTGTTGTTGCATGCCTAATTCTAAAGGTTGAATTTTTCACCATGGAGTAGTTTACCGTTGACTAATTGATATTTTGGTTAATAAATTGGGGATTCAAATCAGTTTGGAGAGAAAAAGGAAAGATGTTGTATGATGGGAAAGTTTTGTTAACTATATTTTTCTTTAGAAAGAGAGAAAAAAAATAAAAAATCATATCATGTCATCCGGTAGGGCTATGGCCTATGAACTGAACAGTAGGAAATAATTCAATTATAGTAGTACTAAACATATCACATTATCGTTAACCTCAAGGTTTGTATTCAATTCATGCATGTTATGCGTAGCGTTGGACCATTTAATTAGTTGGGTTTATGGATAACATTCACAAAATCTAGTTAGTTCACCGATTTCTCACACCTTTTACGTCTGAAAATAATTGTTGTACTAAATAGTTTAACAAACAAAGAAAAAAAAAAAGAAAAGACAACTGTAAACATAAATAAATGGATGACTTCAATGACATATATCAGTGGATGAGATTAATTAGACAGACCATTTGTTTTAATTATCCTTCGGGAAGAAATAGTTCTTCACCAAATTAAAATTGCCCAGTTTGCAATTGAACTTAACTACTAGAGTCAGTCAATTAAAAACCGGTGGCATTTTGTCAATTATAAGTTTTTTTGAAGGAGAGACTAAGAGAAAATGCTTGAAAACAAGATCTGTAAATTCCTCACTCAACCATTATAATAGGACATCCCAATGCGTATTGATGCAATTGGCAGTTCGCCAAAACAAAGTAAAGATGAGTAACAACGTAACAACACATAATCTAATTTGTCGGTGTCAATTTTGTGTAGTCTTGCTACTCTTCAGTTATCGGAGGTCACCCCAAAAAAAAAAAAAAAAAAAAAAAAAAAAAACCCTTTGGTATTCCATATATATATGTGTATGTGACAAACACATTTTCGGCTACTTTTATACGACAACATTGCATTGTAAAGCTTTTTAGATTGTAAATATTTGAATACCATAGTCTATAACCTTTTTATATGTGATAGATTCAAATTGTTTGGTGTGCTACTTTATGAAAAGCAGCTCCACTAGTTAGTCTCATACTATATGCACTCCAAGAAAAGATGAAGTGGTCTCTAATCTTCTTTGCAATTGTGTAAACCTTTTCAGACAATAATGATGAGATGGACAAGACTCTTGCAATTATAATCGGAGGCATTGCTGGAGTCACTTTGCTTGTTTTTCTCTTGTCCGCTTTCAATAGACTCATAGAGAAGAAAGGTTCGTGTTTCTTAATTTCGAATTCTTTAGATGTTATTTGTAGAATCTTGAAACTATATGAGCTTGCTAAGGTCGAGATGCTATCTTGTACTCCCTTCGTCCCAAAATTATTGTCCAGTTTGGACGGAGGGAGCGTATGGTATAGATAACTTTTGGATCTATATATGACATGGTTCTTTTCAATATGAAATGTGAACTCATGTGTTAATGTATAGTATGTAATGTTAAGAGGATTAACTGGTTACGGGGTGACTAAAGTTATGTCCCTTTATGTTGAAAAGAGACCAATTAATGAGGATCTCCATGCACTTTGGGATACAATCAAATAATTCACTTACTGATTGCATTGCCCAAATGTTGAAAGATGTTAAAAGAACACAAGCTCATTAAGATTTTTTTTTTTTTTTTTTGTCTGTCTTTTGGCACAGGTGGAAAATAGGGCACTGATCAGGAATTCTTCTGGTAAATATTTGATTTTGAAGTTTGGAGATCTATTGCTTTCCTCACTCTTTCATGGCCCCTATGGCTTTCCTTTTATGTCGTTCTGTCCATGCTTTTGTGAAGTTTCGCCTTCCTTGTAATTGACTTAAAGGTTAAAGGTACATACAAAATTTGAGGTTTCCAGGAAATAAAGGAAACCAAAGAAGCCTAGAGATTGGTACCCACCCGCCCCACCCCCACCCAACTTGCATACTCTCTCACTCAACCAGGGAATAATAGATATAGTGCATATATATGTACAAAAATAATGGTCCATTCTGATAATGTACCCCTTCATAGGAAGTAGCTCCTGAAAGGTTAGACTTACTATTGTCACTTTTGTGGCACTTTCGAATTTGATTTCACCTCAAAAACTTTTATTCGTTTGTAAATGTTACATTTTTACCATAGATCGATGATATGCGTCATTTATGAATCGAATTGACGTATCACTTCTTGGTTACTACTACTCTCTCTCTTTTTTTTAATTATTTTTTTATGACATAATGCTTCATCTCTCTCAAAAAAAAATAGTGAGAGTTAATGTAAAAGTAAACTATTTTTTTTTTTATTCAAAAGGACAGTATTAATCCTTTAGATTACACAACTACATCTCTAAGATACGTGATCCCTAGTACATCATGATTTAGCCACCAAAGTAGTGCAGTGCTCCTGATGGTGGCTAAAAGTGAACTATTTAAACAGTAAGAATAAAACTTACAATCACTATACTTAAAGGCAAGAGTCTCACGACATTATAAACTGGATTCAAAAATTGAGACATGCATTAAGAGAGAACATCTTCTACTTGACTTCACAAACTCAATTCCACTTCATAGCCTCCTCCGTATAAATGTGATGCAATGGTTCAACTTTGTAGCTTGAGTTTGAACCGTCTAACCTTTTTTGTGACTTTAAAAACATTATAAAAAAAAAAAAAAGTAGAAGTAAGTACAGAGATGCATTATTTTCAATGGATTTTAATAATGCAAAATCGTGTGGTATTGCCAAAGTTGGTTTTCATTTTTTCCACAATCAAGATCAAGACGGTAAAACTCAATCAAGGAGACTGACCCAAAATATTTGAAGGCCACACAAACACTAAAGTGGGCATGAATAATTGGAGTGCAAAATGTAACTCTATTTAAGTAGCCACAATCTTCCTTTGTAAACAGTTATGCATCTGACTTTGTTCTGCAATAGGTGGGAGAGTGGGGCGACTCTCTTAACTCTAATCAATCATGGTAGATAACATGATCAACTATACCCTTTCACTTTTGAGTTTGAACCTTTTCCTCTCAAATCATGCTCGAAATTATTCCTTCAACGCTTATAATGGAGGGATTGCTAGCTCAATCCGGACCATGTCCCACACGTGATTAATTAAAAGTGTATATACATGTTGATGAGCTTCGGCAAGGATTTAGGATTTAATCGCCAAGTGACTGAATCCTTAATCCTACATTAAAAAAAAAAAATAAAAAAATTCCTGTGCTCCAAACATTTGATTGTGTTAATGCGTCTCATCCACCTGAGATGATAGTAGTATTACGGCTTTCCCTAAAAAAAAAAAACCTTTCTCAGACGTGGAAGCTATCTCTAAACTATCCAAGTTCGGCTTTCCAAAGATTAGGAGATAATCAATCAATCAAACAAAACCAAATCCGAAAGCGAAAGCAGCATAAAATATTCAACATCGACAATATTAATAGATAGGAAGGAACGACCGCAACTAATTAAAATTTCTTCTTAATGCTTTATGACAACCACTACATTACCACAGTTAATTTGAAGTTGTAATTAACAATAAATAAATAAATTAAAAAAAAAAACACGCACACACACACAGGGAGACAGACACGTCACTCATCCTTCATCTTGTCAATCTTCTGATTGAGGAGATCCACCTGAACCACGAGGCGGCTGACCGAGAAGAGCAGCCAATAAAAGATGAGCGCGGTGGCCACCAGCAACCCGTTCCGCTCGCTCTTCATCATCGATTTCTGATGCCTCAGCAGTTCCGTCGGGGTGCACGACCCGGCCACGTCACACCTCGCCCGGGTCTCGTACTTCCAATATATATCCAACAGCAAGAACACGCTGAACGGGATCACCGTCAGGAACGGCTTCAGCGAGGCTCGCGCGATGGAGCTCAGCCCCGCCCGCAGGTGGATCGGCACCGGAATCGTCAGCAGCAACACCATCGCCGCCTCTGCCGCCGTCGCCGCGCCCAACACTATCCATTCCAAAGCCATTGTTTTTTCTTTTTTTTTCTTCGTTTGGTTTTTGCTTCGTCAATTCTCGAGTTTTGGTCGTGGCGGTTAGGGGAGGACGGAGTAATACATAGAGGATGGCGGAGTTTGGGCGGGAGCGGCCACGTGGCGTCGTCACAGTGCTTTTCGGTGTGTAGAATCAACACGTAGTTGTGCTACCTGGCAACTCTAGAATAAATTAAGGAATCAACTGTGGGCCACGTAAATAACTTTCTTTACCCAGCCCAATGACGATCAAAGAAGCTGGACCAATTTTGAGCCCATTATACATCAACCTACCAGAACTTTACGAGCAGACATCTCTTTTTTCGGATGCGGAGCGGACTCGGCCGGGTCAACAAGTTGATCCATTAGTTTGATTAACCGTCACCACTACACTAGTGTTTTCTTGGTCAAAATCAAATGTCACGCTAATAAACAAATCACAAAGTATCATAATGCAATCGCGACAATACTCCATTTAGTGGATTTGATTATTTTACTATTCAGTTGTTGTCATTCCTCCAAGGAAGATAATCTCGAACTACAGACACTAAATTAAAAATAACAAAAAGATTAATCAGTTTCTCTATATACATATCTTACATCTGATTGTCTATTAAATGCTAGGTTTTGGTGGTCCTATCATTTGCACGATAATAATCACAATTTTATTACTTGAATATCATCAACCAACCCCACCAAAAAATGTCCACCAATAGTAGTAATTCTTTTGAGGGTAATTTTAGAAATTTTGGATAAAAAGTGCACTGAAATGTGAGAACGACACTTATTTTGAAATTTCTTCATTTTGTTAAACCGACACTTATTTTGGAACGGGGGGAGTACTAAATACCAATACAGATATGAGAAGGGCAGCGCTCGAGGGTTTATGAGATTAACAAAATTTGTTTTAAAAACGGGAACTCTCGTGGTTCATCCGTACATAAGTAAAAGCCTTTTAATGAGTTTAGAATCTCGAACGTCATTAGTCAGAAATTAAATTGAGCATTTTGATTGGCCCATTAGTTCACATGATATCATCAATTTTAAATTGAACCCTTTGATTGGTTAATATATTGACATGACATCAGTACTTTAAAACAATGCTACAATCGTCAATTAATAAAGTTATTTTTCTTTTTTTGCCAACCAAATATGTCATTAGCCGAGAGAAATAACCTAATTAATGTGACGGGATAAACGACGGCGTTTACCGCCTGACGTTAACAATTAAAACGTCATTTTTTGTGCTGTCAATTTTTTCGGCCTCTCTCCATCCCTTCCTTTCCCACAAATCTTCTCTCGCCCCAAAATCTTCTGAGTTTTTATTTTTCGTGTGCCTCTAGAAAATTAGTAAGGTTATGTAAAGTTTGAGTTATTTAAGATTGGGAGTCTGTCTAAGGAAAATTTTTATCTCTGTTTTTTTCCCCTTTCATGGTGATTAGTTATTCTAAATTACGTGCTAAAATCTCATATATAACTACATTGAAGCAGAATTTGGTACATTACATGTGAACATTCTTTTTTTGGGGTTCTGTTTATTCCATTATCTTAAAATTCAACATTTAGTACATATCAGAGGTGTAAATGATCTTCAAAATACTCAAATACTGAACTAAAAAGTTCTAGTACTAATAAACACTGCTAATGAGCTAATATGATGATTACGAAAACACGATTCCTGACCATTTCGTTATTCTTTCCGGGAAACTAATCAAACTTTCGCTGTGTGTTGACCTGGGCCGACTAGGAATGCTCGATGTTGACGGCGAACGGCGACCGGAGGAGCCAAATCCGCGTGCGGGAAGTTTCCTCCATTGCTTCTTACTCATCAGTGGTTCTTTTTCTTTTTCACTTCTTTCCCAAGCGATTATATTACATTTTTAAAAACTCACATAAAAGTTTACATCAACGACCAAACTAATAAATCAATTATCTCCTATGCATGTTGTAAGGAATACTAGTATTTGAGATTGATGTGATTACCTGGATGAAAGCCTTAAACTCATGGATTCATCACATGCAATTACTAAATGTGCTCAAACTTATCAGCCAACTTGCTGCATCAACTTGCTTTTAATCAGTCTCGGTCCCCAAACGGGACATGCCGTCGGACGTTTGCCCCCAGTCCCACTATTTTTTTTTTGCCATTTTGTCCAAAAGTATTGCTGTACAAAAGATTGTGTCACCAAAACTCGGAAGACTATGACTCAAAAAAGATATTACCCCACCATCGGATAAGTGTCATTTCTTACATTGGTTGACATAAGTAGTAGAAACTAAATATTTCATTCGATCCTCTAATTATAATGTACAAATTAAAATCAAATTTAGTTTATATTTAATTAAGTTGAGACGGACTATATGTTTTTGGATCACTTTCTAAACAAAGTCAGAAGTAATAAGTTTCCCGCAAAGTGAAATGTATTTTAAAATAGTAATTGTATTTCATCCATACGGCATAATTCTTCAAGTCACTATTTTATATACCTGCTTTTCTTACCTTTATTCATCCCATAGTGATGGATTTTCAATAGTTGATCAAATTAGGAAAAAAAAAAAAAAAGAAGAGAGAAAGTATACACGTTGTTGACTGGCCCGACTGCAATTGGTGGGCTGTAGACTTGTCAACCATTGACTTTCACAATCATATCTCATCTCTTTCCTTTTGATCATCTTCTACTTCTCTGATTCATGATCAATCCACCGAGATCATCTGATTTATTTATATAGGAAATCATTCCATAAGCAATTTGCCCTCTAAAAATCTCTTCAACAACTACACGAACATCACCCCATTTCTTTGACAATTCTTCTCGTCTCAGTTTGTGCTGCCACGAATTCAGAACATGGACTCAAAATACTCAGCCGGAACGACCCCAACTTCCTATGCCGGAACCACCACCACAACAACCGGAATCCCGGTGAATTCTACCTCTGAGAGTTACTTCTCCGGGACTACTACCGAAGAATCCTTCCCTGCTAAGCCTAAAGTTCTGGTCCCTTGGTCCACTGGCTTATTTGACTGCTTCTCAGACGTCAGCAACTGTAAGACCGCAAACGGTTATGTCATTTCACGGTGGCGCGTTCCACACACGCGCCGCACAACCTGTCTCGTTGTATTTTTTATTGATTTTGGGTTCTGATTTGTCATTACAGGTTGCATCACTTGCTGGTGCCCCTGCATCACTTTCGGACAGATTTCCGAGATTGTGGATAAAGGATCAAGCTGTAAGTAATTTGTTATTATACTACAATAATTTTATCAATAACCCAAGGATCAAGCTGGTAATTTGATGTTCTTTCCCCTGTTTTTTTCATTTTTAAAATTTTTGATACAGCTTGTGGATCCAATGGTGCCCTTTACACTCTGATAGCTTGTGTGACTGGGTGCTCGTGTTTTTACTCTTGTTTCTATCGTTCAAAGATGAGACAGCAGTATTCATTGCAAGAAGACCCTTGCAATGATTGTTTTGTCCATTGCTGTTGTGAGGCCTGTGCCCTCTGCCAAGAGTATCGTGAGCTTAGAAACCGTGGATATGACATGCAAATTGGTATGTTAATCTACCTTAAACTCTGTTTCAGAACTTTAAGTAATTGTCACATGATTTTATAATAGTTGTTGTTAAAGGTGGGCTTTTTTTTTGTTTTCTCATGTGGTTTTGGTATCTTCAGGATGGCATGGAAATATGGAGAGGCAGAACAAAGGAGTTGCAATGGCTCCAGTGGTTGAAGGAGGAATGAGCAGATAAATTAAGGCTAGCTTTTAAAATTGTGTATTGCTGTGCGCATTATTCATTATTAGTCTTAATCTGTTATTATGTTATAATGTATTGTGTTGTACAACCATTGTAATAAGTAGTAGTATTATTGAGATTTGCGCGAGGGATTAATAAACACGTGGAGAACAATGGAAGTTGATTGAAGTTGTAATCATTTGTTGTTTAGTAGCACTCTCATTTTGGGTTTTGTCTTAATCTGTTACTGTAATGAGTGAGTTTTCCATTAAGACAAGATTCCCTTTGCCTAATTTCCTGCTTATTATTCTCTTCATCCTGAGTTGAACACTATGTACTCTTTTGTTCTTCTTGAAAATTTGCAAGTTTTTTTTACACAAAAAAAAGGCGCACAAAAATCCCTAACTAAATACCTATACCACTGTGCTATGGAGGAATTGCAATATTATACTCCTTCTATCTCAAAAAAATAATCTAAAAAATATTTTAAGGTGTGGTTATATTAGTGCTGTACTAATTATTACATGAGTTTGTGGTTCACTAATAGGATCACTTCCTTTACAACTCGGATGAAAACTTGTCCACACTGAGGAGGATTCGATGTTTCTGGGCAAGATACCCTTTTTGCACCTTGTAGCTGGTCCTGGTTTCACTAGCTTAGATTACATGTCAACCGACAAAAATCACGCACCTGTATACGCCCTATTTCCCGGAACAAACAAATCCAGTGGAATTCAAATAATACCATCAAAGTTTGAAACTTTATATATTATACTAGAATAAAAACTGTACTTAGGAGTAGGAGAACCTCCCCAATGGAGGCCGAAAATCTGGAAAAACCAGCCTGCAATTAAAATCCCACATGCATGCATGTTCTTGAATACCAAAAAAAACAAGCTTTTGTAGTTTATACTTTATACTCCCCCTTCTTCTAGCCTAATCTCGCTCCTTCATATTTGTACTCTTTTCAGCATTTATTGGTTCTTCCTACCTTTTTTTCACCTGATGCGGTGGTGGGTGGGTGGTTAATTTGTAGTGTTTCTGTAAAAGGGAAAAACGGAATCCATCTATTGTATGGCGATTATACATAATAAATTCCGGCACCGATTGAGAAAGGCCGGGGAAGTTGAGTATAATAAAGTCATCGGAGAGGAGGAGGAGGAGGAGGACGTTTCCTATTGTCTCGATTTAGTCTCCAGAAGTTGTTCTGTTTTTGGCAAAAGAACAACAAGAAGACACAAGCTTCTTTACTACTTTGTGATTCTGGCTTTCTTCTTTTGGTTCTCAATATTTACACCTGATCAGTACTTTACTTCCCGACCCACCTCCTCCGATTCACCGCTTCGTAAGCTCCTCTTCCTTTCTCTGTTTCCATTTCTTTACTTGTTTGGGTTCTTTTTTAGTGACATAATCTAATATCAAATTCAATCTTTCTCTTCCTCTGTCTGTTTGTGTGTGTGTGTGCAGATTTATTTGTTGTTGAAGATGGAGGACCTTTTCAGGAGGCTGCTAATATAAATAATGCTTCCCTTTGTTCATATGTCTCCAATACTAATGGTGAGTTTCCTGTTTTTCTGCTGTTTTCCTGGACAAGTCAATTTTCCCTTTTTATTATGCGATTTCAATAATAAATTATGAATGGTGTGAAGTTTTCTTAGGCTTTGCCTCGACCTGCATTAGAACAGAGGGTTCACACAAATCACAACCATCTCCTACAATTGCTTTGAACAAAGAAAATGTAGCAAATGATTTCATATTTCTTCACTTCTCTTACGTTTGATTCACTGATGTTTAATTTGGGTAAAGACAGGGACAATGTACTGTGATAGAAAGAGTGTCCGTTCTGATGTATGCATTATGAAAGGAGATGTAAGAACAGATTCCACAACCTCTTCAGTGTTCATCTATACAGGGAATAGTACTAATGGAGTAATCAGTCATGATGATCATGTTTTAGGGCTGTCTGATGATGATGATAATTTTGCTGTTGTTGATGATGATGAAGTTGTTCAACATGAAACAATCAAGCCGTACACGCGAAAATGGGAACGAGATGTGATGAGTACTGTCCAAGAACTGGACCTTTTGATGATCAAGAAAGGAAATTCTTCAAAGAAGAGTTCTGATTCTTGCCATTGTGATGTTCGACATAATGTCACTGCGCTATTTTTCTCGACTTCTGGGTATACTGGTAATCTGTTTCACGAATTCAATGATGGAATTGTCCCTCTATACAATACTGCCCAACATTTAAACAAGCAGGTAGTTTTTGTGATTGTTGATTACAAAGAATGGTGGCCTATTAGGTATGGTGACATTGTCAGGGAGCTTTCGAATTACCCTGTTATCGATTTTAGTGGTGATAACCGAACTCATTGTTTCCCTGAAGCCATTGTTGGATTAAGAGTTCATGATGATCTCACTATTAATCCTTCGTTGATGGAAAAAGCTGGCAATACTAAGGTGACTATTGGACACTTCAGAGAGTTTCTGAGACGAGCTTATTGGCCTCGAGTTCAGACTTTGATTCAAGACGAAAAGCGAGAGGCTAAAATCAGATTGCGGGCACTGGCTAGATCACTAAATCATTCTTCATCATCACTGGCTTTGTTAGCGGAGATGCAGGCAAAGGACCCAAAGAACAAGGATTCAAAGAAACCGAAGCTGGTCATAATGGCGCGAATTAATGGGTCGAGAGAGATCATTAATCAAGATGCATTGGTGGAAATGGCGGAGAAGATTGGTTTCTCAGTGGAAGTAGTGTCCCCTATCGATACTACTGAGCTCGCGATAGTTTATCGAGCTGTGAGTTCGAAAGATGTTATGGTTGGAGTTCACGGCGCTGCCTTGACACATTTCTTGTTCATGCAGCCTGGCGGGGTTTTTATCCAAATCATACCCCTTGGAATGGATTGGCTATCACAGAAGTATTTCGGAGGATCAACAGTGAAATTTGGACTCAAGTATGTAGGTTACAAGATCAGCCCTGAGGAGAGTTCATTGTATGATAAATATGATAAAAATGATCCAGTTCTGGTTGATCCAGATAGTGTGATGAGAAGATCAGGATGGGAAGTACACAAGCAAGTGTATCTTGCTCATCAGAATGTGATGTTGAATCTTCCCAGATTCCGACCGCACTTACTTGATGCATACAACTATATTGTTTCTAAGAAGAAGAGAAGGCGTGGCCGACCTCGGCGACACCGATCCAACTCCCCTTCATAGTAGAACCAGTGGCGGAGCCAGGATGCCGATGACCAAGGATGGAGGACGAAATCTACAGTAGTAATTTATACGATTTACTTTCTTTAGGAGATTCAAACCACTGCATAACATAAAAAAAAATTCCAGTGTAGAATTTTAACTTGTTACACCTAATTAAGATTCAACAGTAGTCATCCACACTTTGTTTGAGGCTCTCAATAATCAGCACTGTTATGAAATAAAGAAACTCCAATATACTTCATTTTGCTTTCTCAAATTTCTTATACTTCCTCTGTCCTAAAATTATTGTCCAGTTTCAGATTTCACATTTAGTACAATTTGAACTAGAAATGAAAACTTAAACTGAACAATAATTATGAGACGGAAGGAGTAGTTGTGTTTTCTAATCGAGAAGTTCAACACACTCTTGTATTACACAAATAATATTGCCTGATATCCTCCTGGGAGTGATACTGATACACACTTCAGCATTACATAAAAAAATCAAAAGATGAAACAATGCCTTTTGTTTTGCACAATTTCGTGGTAACTATCTTAATCTCTAGTCTAATGGGAAAGTATTAAATGGTTCAAGACTTGATAGTAATAAGACTAGGTCAAGTATTGTAGATGATTAGGCAAAGGATTTTCCATGCCTCAAATTATTGACAATTGACTAGACTTGAAACAGAAAGTTATCGTTTTTTATACACTAATCTCAATAGTATGTTTTCCGAATGTGACATCCTAATACCGTAAGTTATTAGAAGAAACAAGGCCCTAATGAAGAAAATGTAAAAATAATTAGGCACTAATGTAAAATAACGTTAAGTTATTAATAGGCACTAAAACAACACAAGAATTTGCGTAATTCAATTAGAAGAACTAATGAGTTCAAACACACTATTGAGACCTGAATTTGCGGGAAAGCAAATAATTAGGCACTAATGTAAAATAACGTTAAGTTATTAATAGGCACTAAAACAACACAAGAATTTGCGTAATTCAATTAGAAGAACTAATGAGTTCAAACACACTATTGAGACCTGAATTTGCGGGAAAGCAAATCGTATTCTTTTTATTTTCTCCCTCCTCTAAAACTCTGCCAACCAGGCAAACCCAGTCTACACGCCACAGCACAATGAACAACCTTCCTCAAAAGAATGGAAGGGAAACAGGCCCCCAAAGCCAAGGAAAACCACAATGCCAAGAGAGTAAAAAATAAAAACCAATAAAAGAGCTCAAAAAGTAATAACTTTTTGCACGTATTTTTATTCTTCCACACTTTGTGCACATCATATTCTTACTTACTGGGCTCACAGATTCTCTTGTTTTGCTCTGTTCATCTGCTTCATTGCTACTCTCCTCTCTGTTTTTCAGCCTAAATAATCACAACCCCTCTTGTTGAAATCCCACAAAATTAATGAAGGGTTGGTGATTATGGAGGCAGCTGAAGAAGAGTTGGAAAGGAGGAGTAAGTTCTTGAACAGTTTGATACTGAAGAAGAAAGCTGTAGAGCAGAAAGAGCAGCATGAACGCTGGAACATACGCGTTAGGGCTTCTGATATGGATGTGAATCTGCAGAATCACGCCTTCAAGTGTGCTAGAGGGAATCTTGACTCCATGCCTATTGGGAAGCTTGATAGTAAACGCCTTGCTCTTTCTCTTAAAAAGGTATTATTAACACTTTCATTTACTGCAGAAAATGTTGAATGTTAACTGTTAAAATACCTCCTCTTTAGTTGCAGGATGGTCTGGTATCCTGGATTTCGTTTTTTTCTTTCTTTTTGGGATTTTGAACATTTGCTTGAATGAATGAATATACAGGGTTAGAGAAGGTCTTTAAAGTTCTTTTCGGACTTTAAAGTATGTTGATAGAAACTTGATACCATCTCTGATGTTTCCTATATCAAATGAATAATATATAAGGCTTTTGATGCAGAATTGCCCTTCTTATTGGGTAAACAGATTGCCCTTCCAAGGATGATTGTTCCTCTCTATTTTGGGACGGAGGGAGTACTACTATTTAGTATTTAGGGAAGAATTATTTCCCCTCTGCATTGTAATGAGCTAAAAACAGAAGAACAATGATTGATACAAATACACCATTGTCCCCAAAAAGCAGAAATCTTTTTGACTGAAGTTCTTCTGATGGGTGTTTGACTGTTTGTTGTTCTGTGTTGGCTGTTGGCATCTGTGTAGGAATTTGATTCAACTTATGGTCCAGCTTGGCACTGCATTGTGGGAACCAGCTTTGGGTCATATGTTACACATTCAACTGGAGGTTTCTTGTATTTCTCAATTGACAAGGTTTATGTTCTTCTGTTCAAAACCGCTGTTGAACCATTAGGCCATTGAACTATTGATCCTCCATCTCTTCTCTGTAATAGCCAAGTTCTTGAATTTTGAATGCATTTTGGTCTGCCAAATTCAGATATTAATTATATGTACATAGCTGGAGGAAAGGAGAATATGTACAAGCTTTCGTTTCTGTGGTCCATACAAACCATTAAGTATGAATTTGAGATAATAAAAAAAAATAAAAAAGAGTGACATCAAACACAGACTCTTATTTTTGGGACGTGACCTATCTTTGTATTGTGCAGATCATGATTACTCTCAAATTATAAGTGTGCCAATATTTGTTGTAAGACCTAAAAAAAGGATTTTTCTCAGCCATGATTTTTGTCAGAGTTGCAGTCTAATCTTAACCAAGTAAAAAAACCAACACGTAAGTTTCTTCCTTTATCCCAAAAATCCTGCCGACTTGTGTAGCCCAGGTTCTCTCTTTTTTAAGTTCTTCACTTCTCATGCACAAAAACAATCTCAAATATGATTTTTTAGCTACTGGAAATGAATTTTCACCAAGAATCAGAAGAAGCCATTATAGCTTCTCCAATCCAAGAAAGCGGGGATGGTTTTCCGCATGAAGCTTTGTTTCTTGCCTTATCATACCTTCCTGTATATGAGCTTCTTGTCCTCAATCAAGTCTGCAGATCATTCAGAGAAGCTTTGAAGAATGATATCTTGCCATGGCTAAATATTGTGGTGGGAAAGCCCTTAAACAAGCGTTTGAATGATGATCATCTGTTCAATCTCACCTCCAAAGCGCAGGGTCGGCTACATACTTTGGCTTTGTTGAATTGTTCTAGGATTACAGATGATGGTCTTCTAAAAGTCATAGCTGCAAATCCGCTTATAACCCAAGTATGATTATGATGTTCCTGTGTCCTTTCTTCCATTACTTTGTTTTCCATTGATCTTGCAAGAAAATGGTTTGAATTTGTTGTTCCCTAACAGAAATACTACGTTTCATCCCAGCTTTGGCTTCCAGGTTGCACAAGCTTAAACCCCAGTGGAGTGATTGAAGCAGTGAAGTTGCTTCGAAGAGATAATCACAGATTGAAGTGCCTGAAGATCAGGGGCATCTACAATATAAAGAAAGAAGATCTTGAGATACTACACCAGCTAATCGATGATGAAAACCTGCCAATGCAGAAGGAGGAAATGAACTTGTATCATAACTACAATGATTTATCCCCATTTCAGCAATCTGGCCCTGCCATTGATGTGGATGTATGCCCGAGGTGTGATGAAGTGCGAGGGGTTTTTGATTGCCCGAGAGATTCGTGCAGAACAATGAAGCAGCATCAGAAGGTGATGGAATGCAGGGGGTGCAAGCTCTGCATTCTGAGGTGTGAAGAATGTGGCATTTGTATCAAAGAAGATGATCTGGTTGAAGTGGCTTGCGCCGATGTGCTCTGCTTAGATTGTTGGCTTCAGCTACCCAAGTGTATTTTCTGCAACAAGCCATATTGCACTCAGCATGCTGATCAGCAATGCAGACTCTCTGGCTCTTCAGGGTTTGTATGTACGAAGTGCCATGCAAAATTTCTACAAAGTGCATAAGCTTACAACTATTTCTGGCCAAAAAGCAACATCCTGACTAGCAGAGGTTTCAAATGCTGCAGTTTATGCATGAATTTGAGACTCCACAGTTCTTGAGTTTTAACCTCATTCGGAACTGAGATGAGTCTGTAATATCCTGCCTTCCATGTAA
This sequence comes from Oldenlandia corymbosa var. corymbosa, assembly GCA_949775105.1. Lineage (NCBI taxonomy): Eukaryota > Viridiplantae > Streptophyta > Magnoliopsida > Gentianales > Rubiaceae > Oldenlandia > Oldenlandia corymbosa. The sequence goes on along the minus strand of OX459119.1, from coordinate 35,071,984 downwards.
TACAAATGCACAAAGTTTTTCAACAAAAATCATCGGTTGAATTGTGTTTTATAATCATCATGATGACCAACATCATATCCATCAACAAGGCTCAGAAAATAAAGCGCAAGAAAAAAGAAAAGCCGGCAACAAATCAGAAACTCGCACTCACAGCTGAAACAGAACTTCAGCCGATTTTTCAAGCCAGTTCTTGCTAAAATCCATCACAAATTCCAGGTTGAATAAAACCATAAAAAATATAACCAGTCTAAACTAACATAATTACATCAACAGTGTCAAGATTTCTTAACACCTAGTTTGTACAAATCGATGGAGCACTAAAGGGAATATGGCCATAATTCACATTTCAGGTAGATTGCCAAACCCATACATCTCTCAAGAGGACCAAAATTGGGTGTGGCAAATTCTCAACCATATTTCAACCCAATGTTTTGAAGTCTCAATGCAGTTCAAAATCAGTAAAGAGTAAGTAGATTCATGTTTTACAAGAGAACTGCCCCACAGATTATAACAGAAGCTACAATGGAGCTAATATAGGCCACAGAACTCTGGAAATGTTGTGAATGGCAGCCCGATACAGTAGAATTAGTTGATGGAGCAAGGGAGGTGCCATTTACCAAGCTGCTATTCCTCCCACCACTTCAAGGAAAGAAAAAGGAAACATGCAATCAGAATAAACCTACTGACAATATCTACAATAGGTCAACAAAACAAAACCAAAAAGACACAGGAAAATTCAAAATTTTAATGTGCATACCTTCCTGGAAATACGCACGAACCATGACCTGTAGGCAAACAAAGAACTGGATGAGAACTATAAAGAATCTAAAGCGTCATCAAGATAACAATCAGATGTTCTTCATGCAGAGTTTAAGAAATTAGGTTTGATATAAAGTTCTTGATTCTGAACTCCAAATTACGTTGAGATTTCTTCTGTTTGACAGCATGTTAAATCCTTTTCAGTACACATGCAATTTCTTTCATTGGTGTACTAATGAAAGCTATCATACATTTTGTCCACGGTCTGGTGACAAGATATGAAAACGTGAAAGTCATTTTGTCAATCAAGAAAAGACACTAGGAATATTTGATTACTTACTAGGATCCAAGGTTGTGATGGTGGCAACACCATTGAAGTCACAGGATCCATCTACCATAGACATTTTGTGATAATAGGCATCAAAAGCATATGAGGCGTGTGCAGCCACCGTATCTGGGGAATAACATGGACTGTCTTGCATTAATGGATTACAATCCACCTTCCCAGGGCCACAAGCCCAGTCGAGGGCTGCTTGTAACAACTTCTTGTCTGCTCCTTGCTTTGCAACACAGTAAGTCTGGTTTGTGGTGTCATTTGCTAGGACAGTCCCAGAATCCGTCAGATGAAGGATATAAACTGGGACACCATTTGCATTAAAAAGCCCCCAATTCTTCTCTGACACTGTTCCAGGTCTCAGATCTTCATTGTACAGCTCATATATGTAGGTGCTAATGGGAACCCCAGGGTGTTTGGGAGTTCCGGTGTTGTTAAGGATATGCTTAATAAGGTTACTGTTGTAAGTGTTAGCATTATCTAGAGTGGCATCAGGCTCAGAAGAGTCACCCTTCGAAGGCCAGCCAGATTCAGTAACTACTATGGGAATGTTTGTGAAATTCAGATAGGACATGGAGAAGTATGCCGCATCAACAACTGCATCAAAAACATTAGTGTAGTGAAGGAGCGTATTCCGATCAACAGCCTCCTTGTTAGGGGGTAAAGGGCGAAATAAAGCATAGTCCAATGCAATTACACCGTTGGACTGCATATAATCATAGTAGGGATACACATTCAACATAAGATGGGAGCCTGTCGACTGTAAAAACTTGAGTAAGGGAACCATGACCGGATCCAGGGACTTATTAAAAAAGGCTTGAGAAGGTGGGAAAGAATCCAGGATTATAGAAGAAGAGTGTGGGGTGGATACTTTGATTTGTCTATCAAGATTAGATGCAACTAAGGCAGAGTGGATAAATTGCATGGCTGAGACCAGGATAGGGGCAGCATTAGGAAGTGTGGTAAGAACTTCGGATCCTACAGCTATAGCAGTGATGTTGGTCGCAGGGACATGAGCAATAATGTTTCGAGATACCCAGTTGGCTGCAGAGGCATTGGACTGTCCAATGCCCAATAGCTGATCATTTGGAACAGATACAGTAACACGAATACCAGTATTGGCAAGTGCTAGTAACATAGCCCGGTCAGCATCAAATAATCTGACATGTCGAATCTGCTGGGCTTTGAGAAGTGCTACAACCTGAGTCGGGTTGGGCATGTCGGACAGTTCTGTACCGATATTTACACCAATGAAAGCATCTGGCGCACAACAACCAAAAGAATGGAGAATTTAGAAATTGACCAAAGAGTAACATCAAAATTTCCATGCATATTCTGAAAAAGTGTCCTTATGAGAAACTGAGAAACCTTTAAGCCAGATGTTAATGGTTAATTTAATGCCAAAAATTTAATGTTTCAATAATGGGCGTACTACACATAAACGTTCGTAGAAAACCCTCTCTAGCTTGTGGAGTGCTATGCCTTCCAGCAGATTAATACATCATTGTTGCAATAGCATGTGAGTAAATGTACAAATGGAAAGACAAACCCCTCAGTGAGCTAAATCATTCAAGGGTTTTCTTGTATGCCTCAATTTATCCTCTGATGCTTTTAAAGGATTTTAAGGCTAAAACAGCCATGAATTGAAAGAAATTCAGGAGGGTAAAAAACTATCAGCATTGCATGAGTTGTTGGCTCCGTGATGTATTAAACAAGGAGATATCTGAAATTTGGAAGTGACTAACTCCCAACTGAGGCAGCTTAGCTAGATGATCAAGTGCAGAAGATGACAACATTGAGAAATCCATAAAAACTAAGCCTTTATCACCTCAGTTGCCAGTAATGACACAAAAATTAGGTCAACCAGACACCTAAATAAGATTGTTCCCATGATTTACATAATCTCCTAGTTCTCAATTACCAAATGTAATAATCAACAAAATAAGGGATATCAGTTTTCTTCTAATGTATTCATGAAATGATGGGATAATACTGCATGTTAGACTGATATTTACAAGACATCATGCGTTGATTATCATCCAGCCAATAATGTACGAGAGGTATCTGCTTTTCATTCTTCAAACGATATTTTATCACTGAGCTCCACAATGTGCAAGCTATACATGGCATTAGCATTAACCTCTTAGTTCCTTCACAAGCATATGTGACATGTAACACAAAGCTAAAATTACACACCATCATGTAACTTCATCTAATATTAGGCCAGAGCGACCTTCCACTGCTTAAAAAGCCATTGAATCAGAGGAAGATAGGAGCAAATCTTAATCAAAGCATTAACCTATATTAGTCCTGATTCCCGATACCACAGCTGCCACATTTTTACAACGTTAACAAAAATTAAGTGACTTTCCACATTGATGGAAAGAAGATTCTTACTGAGACCAAGGTTAAAGAACAGAGATTAATTCATATTTCAGGCAACAGCATTGAGATATGATGAGATGGAGAAGGTGGTAACCACTCAGGGTGGAGAAAAAAGGATGTCAGAAATCAAAGGCAGGTTCAAACTTAAAACACAGAAGCAACATTGTCACATGCTGACATGTTAGACCTCATACACGAAAAAGACAAGGGCAACCCTTAAGAATACTACTATTATTTTGGACCCAAATAGATGAAGTGGTCGTCCAATAATGTTTTCTGCGAGAGCCTATCGAATTGTTCTTTTGAGCTGGTCCGCAACTAAAGCCCTTAGGTCAGATTTAGAGATTGAGCCAAAAAAAAAACTGAAAAAGGGAGACTTCACATGCAAAACGACCAAGTTTGACAAAAAAAAAAAAAAAAAAGGATTCCTCGTTCCAATGCCAAAAGACCCAATTTTGCAATCTGAAAACAGCAACTTTATACAAATAGAACAGCCCGGAGCTTAAATTTATCAACTTCGCACTTTATTAATCAAAGAAAGTATCTTTCTTTAGAAGTTTACACAACCCATCGAGCAAAGGTTCAGAAAACAGACACACAAAATGTTGCAGAAAACAGAAAGGAAAAGGAAAGCCTTGAAAGGTAGCACATTCCACAAAACTAGGTCGCAAATCAAAATGCAGAGAACAAGCAAAAAACGAACAATCCTAGTGTTCAATAAGATTAGCCAGCTGAGAGCAACTTTTTATATAATGTTACAGCTTTTTCTACAATGAGAAGGAAAACTAATAGCCCAGCTGAATAAACATCAAAAAAGTAGAATCCAACTCAGAAACATCAAGGGAGGAAGATAAAAAAAAAACACTAACCTTCAGCAAAAGCAGCGGACAGAGCTGAAAGTAGTAAGAGGAGAAGGTAGAAAAAAGAGCCCTTTGTAACTTCCATTATTCTTTTCACCTCCAAAAATTCAAACTTGGGATGAAGTCAGAACTCAGAACACCTTAAGCATAGAACTGATGGAAAAAGGTGGAGGTTTTTGCCTTTTCGGTGGCACTGTGTGTGAAGAATATGGAGTGAAGCAGTGGAAAATGGAGTAGTGACTGAGAAGGGGGAAGTTTTTTTGTTTACATATTATTTTTATGTATTTTGGTAGTGTCTTCTGGAACCGATCAGGATTATTTGTCAGGGAATCCGACGGCTGAAATTGAATATTCATATATGACTATGAGGGAGTGGTTTCTTTCACGATTTAGCATAGCAGATTGCTGAAATCTGAACCCTGTTTCATATTTGGACCAAAAGAGAAAAAGTACCTTTGGATTTTGCCTTTGACGGATTCACTTTAGCTAAGTTTTGTATATGTGACACAATCCAAAACTAATAGTAATACTAAAAAAAATCAGAATGATGCGTCAACAAGTTAATTTTACATATGATTATTTGGCATGGCTGTTGAGGAGATGTATATTCCCTCTGTCGTAATAAAATGGTCTACATTGAGTTTTATATTTGTATTATTATTTTGTAGTATATTTTTAAAATTCAGAGTGAATTTTTTTGAAAACAATAAGGGGGTTGTTTTTTTTTAAGAGTAAATATGTGGGGAAATTTACAAAGAATTTTTTTTAGCACAATAAATGAGGCAAATGCCATCTAGATGATTACACTTCGTTGGTATGAAATATCAATAATATCATGATCAAACTCAAGTTTTAACCCCGTAGACGGTTCGTCAAGCCAAAGACCTCCCGGACTAGTACTTGTAAGTGAATCATCTGCGAAATTCGACTCTTTAAAAATATGTTTAATTTGGAGAGTCCATTCCCTCTTCAGCAAGTTATGTAAACACCAAGGCATGGGGTATACTAAGCACCTCCTCATTCCCATTTATTATGTACGCCACTCTCAAGCTTGACCTCTGCCACGATCTTTCTCAATTCCCGTCTCCAACATAGATATAGTCCAAAAATCAAAGTTCATAATTCCGCTTTGGTGATTGAGCAAAAGTTATTCATTGTGAACTCACCTTTCTAGTTGCAACAAGAAATTTTAATATGGAATGATGTACTGAATTTTAATTATCCTCTAATCTTTAAATAGATAAAACTCGAAAAGAAAACTATTAAATATGAACAATATGATTCATGATTTGTCAAATTTTTTTGCATAAATCATTATCCATAACAAATTATTAGGCCTTTCATATGCTTTGAGGGTATATTCAAGAAGTCAAATGGTTTTGATTTTGCCTCCTTTCTTACCCCAAAAAAGAAAGAAAAGAAAAAAAAAAAAACCTTTAGAGGGAAAATTCTTGTTAGGTTATTAATAGGGGCATATCCTGTAAAAACTGCAAAAATTTATGGACCTGTATGGTAATTTTGATACTGAATAAGACCTTGTAAATAATTTCCTCAAGTAAAATACTCGTTCCAAATAGGAAAGGGGAGGTCTAGTTTGCCCCAAAATTCAGTAGTTGGGCAGAAGAATCTCATTAGCAAAGCAACGATCTTTTTCAGTTAAACCCTGATGAAACCCATTGCAGTTAACCTTAATCAAACCTAGGAGATTCACTAACAGTAATTATTCACCATGTTTAGACCACCTTTAGGTGGTGGTGGCGGGATTGTGTCCAATCAAACCCCGACCACCTCCGACAGTAATATGATCGACCAAAACTCAGTTATGCATCAGCAACAGCAGCTCCAGAACAATGGAAGAAGTAATCCTTCTTCCTCTACTTCTTCATCCTCTTCGAGGGCCCTTCAGTTTCACCCAGCTAGACCAGCCATCATCGATATTTTTAATCTTTATTTAGGGGTAGGAAATCACTTAATTGTTGAGTATTCTATAACGTTTGTATTTTTTGCTTCCCTTTCTGTTTCATCATACTTTGATTTTTTAGGTGGGTTTTGAGTTTAGTTTCGTTTTTGCTGTTTGGACAGAAAAATGCGCGGCAAAAATCAGATGATGCAGCCCGGGAACCACCGTATGTAACTTTTATGCATTTTTTTTGTTCTCCATATTTTTGACTTTGAAGTTTGATAAGTTTGATTTAGGGATTCTTAAGATTCATAAGTGTGATTATTTAGCTTCTCTTTTAAGTGAATATGTTGCGTCTTTTAGGTTTGGTCTCCTTGCTGCTAAATCAGGATATCTTTCTGTTGTAAAGAGCATATTACGTTCTGTATTTTACTCCTCTTTTTCTCATTCATGCGGTTTGATAAATAATGCTCATGGCCGGGGAAGAGTTGTATAAGAATAAGATAAAGACTACCGGACTGCACATTGTGTAAAAGTTTTAGTTGTTTTTATTTACATGTACTTTGTTATACTTTCTTTCTCATGCGATGGGATGTGAAAATGCTATTCCATTGTTTCTCTTATGATGATAAAGGATTGCCACTTTCTGCGCTGGAGCTTGCTTGATCAAAATTTGTAGTGATCATTTATCTTGGAACTTGCCTTTGGTCATAAACTTTTTCTAGACATTTCCCCCAAAGTGTGGAACTAGATGCATTCTTATTTGGATAGTAACAAGGATGTTGAACAGGAACAAGACACAGAAGCGCGTCACTGCACTTAATAGAGATTTGCCGCCTCGTAACGAACAATTTCTCTTAGATTTTGAGCAGCTACTGAGCCAATTTCAAGTAAGGTTTAAGTTTCGAAGCTAATCTGTATTCTGCTGCATTTCTCCATCAGTCCTTGAGAAGCTTTTTGGTTTTCTATGGAATATTCTCCTTCAGGACCAGGATCAACTGCGTGCTGTGACAGAATCCATCCTTATATCTTTGGTTATTCAGTGTAGAAGTCATGCACCCAGAGCAGAATTTCTTCTCTTTGCTTTACGGAGTCTGTCTGACATAAGTTTTATAAATTGGGATACTTTTTTACCTGCACTTCTATCCTCAGTTTCTTCTGCCGAGATTAGCATTGCCCAAGGGAGCCAACCTGCAGCTACTGTCTCCTCTAACGCACCCACACAGACAGGGGTTTTGCAATCCTCGAGTGTTGTTCCTAACTCGCCCAATTTTCAGTCATCAAGTCCTGCATCACCTCTTCCTTCTGTTCATACTATTGGATCCCCTGCACCATCCACAGCTGATCCCTCTGCTTTATCGCCGATGAAGTCACTTGATGCAGGCAACGGTCAACATCTAGCTACAAGAGTGAGCTTATATACCAGGGACAATGCCATAAGCAGCCTCCGCCAGTTGTGTTGCAAGATAATCTTAATTGCCCTTGATTTCCACCTAAAACCAGCAACCCACGCCGATGTTTTTAGCCATCTGTTAAATTGGCTAATTAATTGGGATAAAAAACAACACGGTGATAGCGAATTTGAGAGTGCCAAATACTGTAATCCTGATAAGGCCCTGATTGATTGGCTTCACAGTTGTTTGGATGTCATATGGTTGTTAGTTGAGGATGACAAATGCCATGTACCTTTCTATGAACTGATCAGAAGTAATTTGCAGTTCATGGAAAATGGTCCTGATGATGAAGCATTATTCACACTTATTCTGGAGATCCACAGAAGGCGAGATATGATGGCCATGCACATGCAAATGTTGGATCAACATCTACATTGTCCATCGTTTGGAACTGCTCGGCTTTTACCTCAGGGGACCAACAATATGGCAGGTGAATCCACAGCGAACATGAGATATTCGCCAATCACATACCCTAGTGTACTTGGGGAACCGCTGCATGGAGAGGTAAAACAGATAAGACATTTTTGGAAATAAAATGGCAAATTGTTGGGCTCTTTTCTTAACTTAGGGGCACAAAACCCCAGACTGATTGATATTGGGACTTACGAAAAGGTTTTGATGGTTCATTTCCTGATTTGTCTGGGTGTGACCGAATATCTGATTTAGCTGCAAGGCTTGTTTCTTAACCAGTCTATAATTTTCGTGAACTATATCTGATAGTTAAAGCTAAATTATCTCTATGTCTCCAATATATGGCTATGAAGTTATTTACTATACTTTGAAACTGTAATAGCTGTCCCTGAGTTAAGATTTGTTCATAATCAAGTAAGACCCAAGGAGAAAGACGGAGGGGGGCGGGGAACGCTTTTTTTTTTTATGTTATTATAATAGAAAGTTCTCTTGCGACATGGATGGGGGGCACCGTAGTTCTGAGTTTCGTCACATATTTGATGTATTTGTGATAAGCGTATTAGTTTCTTATGTGTGGTTGGCCTTTAATTTTGCAAATATGTATGATATTGAAAGGAAATGATGTTAATGCAGCGTATGTGTGGATAATTTCAGAGAACCAAACTAGCACTAAATGGAATAACTGTTAACGTTTTCTTTTTGCCTGTGTATGTATCAAATAGGAGTTGGATATTTTATTTTATTTAAAAGATATTCAATTATTCCAATCTAGTCAAGTCATTATTTCTCTCCCATTTATTTGGAAATATGTTTGCCAAATAATTTATTAGTAGCAATATGATGCAGATTGTTCCTCAATAATTAGATTGTGAAGCATTTTGCAAATCAAAAGAGTAACTTTGTAGGTTGACTTTTCCTAAGGTCTTTCACCATGCTTTATTTGTCGTGCTGAAAGATTTTCTTGGTTATTGATTTTATGTTGTGTAGGATATTGCAGTATCCATTCAGAGGGGAAGTTTAGATTGGGAAAGAGCCCTACGTTGCGTCAGACACGCTCTTCGTAATACACCATCGCCTGACTGGTGGAAGCGTGTGCTTATTCTGGCTCCCTGTCACAGGGTTCATGCTCAAGCACCTACTCCTGGTGCTGTGCTTAGTTCTGAAATGATTAGTGAAGCAACCATTGATAGGATTGTGGAACTGCTGAAACAAACAGCTACAGGTGATATTCTTATGCTTAATCTAATGTTTTGGTATAGAAAGAGATAAGCTACTCATGCAAATGAATCTCTAGGAATAGATTGGGTAGATTATCATACCAAACCATATTTTGGGTTAGGTTCGCATGGGTGGTCTTCTAAACTGCTACTTGAATATGTCAAAAACTTTTCTGATCACCATAATGTTGATTGAAAATCTTTAAGCTTTAGTGAGAACTAATCAAATCTGTGGGCAGTGAACCCCAATTCTGGTGTGATCTTGTAACTGCATTAAGACGTGGCTAGTGATAAGAGAATCAAATGTGAACAGACACGCATCGCGAATGGTGCTCGTAAAATGACTTTACTTGAGCTATAAACATTACTCGACATTTGCTTTTACTTTTTCTTCTTTTCTCCTGAGATTGTGGATGTTCTCAAACTATATGTACCATATCTTCTCTAGTATAGTGTTGGAGTGTTTTAGAGGTAACAAGTCTATTTAAAACGTGTGATCCGCTCGAGTGTACAGTGGTTGTAACTCTTTTTACATTCCTTGGTTCTTTTGCTGTAATGAAGTTTACAGTAGATTTTAGACTGGCAAAAGAATGGAATATGTAATCCATGATTTTTCTAGTAGCATAAATTTATTTTTTTAAAGGGATAATATGTGCAATGGTCAAAAGGGAAGATAAAAGGCCTGAAGGAAGACCCAAAAAGCAACGGGAAAAGAATGGGTTGAAAACGGAGATTGGAATAGGTCAAGTATATAACAGATGGAAAACAATATCATGTAATTGAGCACATATCTCTGATTGCTTAAATGTCCCTGCATCCTAAGTTTAGCTCCTCTACATTAATCCATTGCTTAGAAGTAAATTGAATACGCAAGGTACTCTTTTCCGTTTTTCCTTTTCTTCTGTTTTTCCTTCTACCAAAGAAACATTATTGTGGAATATGATCTTCACTCTGCAATTTAAAAGAGTAAGGGAACTTCAAAGAAGTGGGATGATACTAGACTCGAGTTCCGCCAATCTGTTATTTCTTGTCATCTGTGTGGATATGCAAATTATCATTCTCAATGGGCAATGGCTCCAGATTAGCATTGAACTTGTGTCAAACTTCTCACAACTTAATGACAATGATGAAACCCTCATTGTTTTCTGCAATTTGACAAGCTTATTTTTTTGTTGTTTTCCATCATCATTTTGAGTTTTCTTAACTTTGTTTGGCAGAGACAAATTGCTGGCAAGAATGGCTTACCTTTTCAGATGTATTCTTTTTTCTAATAAAAAATGGATGCATTGATTTTGTTGATTTCGTGGACAAGTTGGTCTGGCGTCTTCAGGAAGTTGATCAACATATTCTCAGGACTAACCATGTCACCTGGTTGCTTGCACAAATTATTCGGGTTGAGCTTGTAATGAATGCTTTAACGACAGATCCAAGGAAGGTAATTCGAAAAAATAGTTAAATATTAATCAGTTCCTCTCCATGGTTGTGTACAATTGATCTTTCTTTTATGTAATTCTTCCCCCTGCATTCATGCAGGTCACAAGTATGTGATTACATTGTTTTCTTAATAGGACAATCTATCTTGATATTCTTGTGTATCCTTATTATTGGTCTGTGAAATGCTTTAGGCTAACATTTTATTACTTGTCCAAAGTGGAATGATTGAGAGGGTCGAGCAAAGTTTTTAAAAATTGCCTCTGTTTAAGTGGATTGTTTTATTACCTGTCCTCAAAGCATTGTTTTGAATTGCAGGTGGAGATTACCCGGAAAATTATCTCATTTCATAAAGACCCAAGTTCTGAACCAAATAGTCCTCAGGGCATCCTGCTTGACTTCATTAGTAGTTGTCAGAACTTGCGGATTTGGTCGTTGAATACGTCGACCAGAGAATACTTGAACAATGAGCAGCTTCAGAAGGGAAAGCAAATAGATGAATGGTGGAGGCAAACAGCCAAAGGTACTGAAAGCAATTGATAAAACACTCTTTCTTGCAGCAGTTAATCTTTTTCCTAATTGATGATTAATCTATATTCTGAAGGAAGAAAAATGTCTATTACTTCATTGAGATCAATAAAACAACAGCTGTACTACCCATTGGCTTTATACCACTTTGTTTTACACCCAAGTGATGTTCCCATGTTGTCAGATTTCTATTGCCAAACAACTTGTATGGTTACACGTGATATTCAAACCATGTCATTTGGTTCTCAAACTCTATATGCAAGGAACTAAATTTTAATAGGAATCAACATTTCGTTTTATTGTCTTCGTTGTCTAAATATCCATGTGATCTGGACTTGGCAGGGTTAGCGAATTTTCCTTCCTATATTTGTTTCTTGCCCCTGAAGCACGGTTTCAAATTTTATTTTTGTTCAAGTTATGATTTGAAATTTTCTTTTGTACTGAAATATCAGGTGACCGAACATTGGATTACATGAATATGGATGAGAGGTCAATTGGTATGTTCTGGGTTGTCTCTTACACAATGGCACTTCCTGCTTGTGAGTCAGTGATGAATTATTTAGCCTCAGCTGGAGTTACAGAGTTGTTGCCAGGGCCAAATCTACCAGCAAATGAGAGATTTATGGTTATGCGGGAAGTCAGTCCCTTGCCAATATCACTTTTATCAGGATTCTCAATAAATCTCTGCTTAAAATTGACTTTCCAGATGGAAGAATCTATGTTTAATGGGCAGGTGTGGTTCCTGTTTTTCTTGTCTGGCTATGAAGCTTACTCTGGTAGATTTCTTTTTGGTATTCATGCCAAAAGTATTGTCTTGTAATACCTTTAAAACTTTATGCTACCAGAAATGGGGGATGTGGGCAAGAGGAAAATGTTGCTGAATTATGGGTGTTGAATACGGGTTTGACATAGCTTTCCTTTTGAATAGATTTAGCTATATGGCCTTCTTTTGTAACTATGACTTCATCTGATAGGAAGGACACTAAAACTAGAGGTGTTTGTTGGGTTGCTACCTGTTTCCTTCTTGAGGTATCTCGAAGTCATTTATCTATTTACCTTGATGCCTTTAACATTTTAATGCAGGTTGTTCCAAACATTGCAATGGTTGAAACATACTGCAGATTGCTGCTCATCGCCCCTCATTCATTGTTCCGTCCACACTTAACTGTAATTGCATTTACTTTTTACTTGTAGTTGCAAACATAATTTGATGAAAAATATGTTTGCAACTAAGTTTGCTGTAATTGCATTTTATGGGTGTTTACCTGTAATTGCATTTACTTTTTACTTTTTACTTGCTGATATGTGTGTTTGATTATCTTAAAGTTGTGTGATATACTTTTTGCGAGAATTCTTTTTCCCATTATGCGTTGGTTTCTTTAATTTTCATAACTAAGTTTGCTTTTTGTGGCAAGGACAGCATTTAACGCAAAGAAATCAATCTACTTTGTCCAAGCCCGGGCCCTCTATTCTGTTGTTTGAGATTTTGAACTACCGCCTGCTTTCTCTTTACAGGTGATTCAGCAGTCTGCTGGGTGTCTTTTCCTTTCCACAAATAGGTCTTGGTATTGTTCTAAATGCTATTTATGGAATGAAAGAGGGGTTAAAGCTCTATTATTGAGCATATTTGGTGTAGAAACGTAATAAGCTGAAGCTCTGTGATATGTTTCTTATGCAATCTCTGGGTTTCTTTGGGATCAGTTACCTTTAACTTGGTTAAGTATTCCTTGTCAATTGGATTTTATTTGTGAACAGAAAAAACGGACCCTGTTCCATCTTTTCAGGTACCATGGGAAAAGTAAAACCTTGCTGTATGACATCACAAAAATGATTGCTACACTAAAAGGGAAACGTGGCGATCATCGCATTTTTAGACTTGTGGAGAATTTGGGCATGAATCTGCTTTCATCAATGAGGGAGATCTTTTTTGTGAAGAGGGAAGGAAAGGTGAGAAATGTGGCTTGATATGGATTTTGGTTTCTTTTAAGTTTCAGTTCTATTGGATAAAGTTGATGTTACAGTTCGGAGGATATGCAGGGTTCAACTGACTATACAGAGACTTTGAATCGGATGACAATCACTTCTCTTGCTATTATTATTAAAACACGCGGAATTACGGAGATTGAGCATTTACTCTATCTTCCAAGTATGTTGGAGCAAATATTGGCTACTAGCCAGCATGCATGGTCTGAGAAAACTTTGCGTTATTTTCCTGCCATTCTTCGTGATGCCTTGATCGGAAGGATGGATAAAAGAGGCCTGGCAATCCAAGCATGGCAGCAGGTAATATTTACACGTTTCATAAATGCTCTGAGGTATGAGCTGTTTTTGTTTCATTTCTTTCATCTTTTAGTTTTAAGATTCAATGAAATTTTATTCAGAATATCAGTTTCTGAAATAAATTTAGCATTAGGTGAGACTACCAGGATAATCAAGCTAATTTTTCACAAAACTATTGTTTTCCCTACTGTTTCCTCTAAACTCTAACGGAGACTGCGGTGACCTGTAATAAAGTTAAGGGGAAAGAATAACTTATTTTGAACATCATTGAAGGTAAAATGATCAACCAACTATGTTTGCTCGCTGTCAACTTTGCTGGACTGTTGAGGGTTGAACTTGGGATGTTTCTTAATGTTCGGAGCTTTGAAAGGAAACATTAAATTTATCTCAAATAAACCGAAGGGACATTAAGGAGAAGTAACTAAATAAAGCACAAAATAAACAAATGACTATTTAAAGGAAGTATACATGTTTGCCCATCTCTTACCCTGGGTGATCGACTCTGTCTTCTGTCATAAATTTTTTGGTTTGTTTTTCTTCCCGGGTTAGTGCTTTGGAGCTAGCATAGTCCAAATGTTTGCTCATGAATATTATACAAGAGAGCAAGAATTCCTTGTTATGGATAAAACTGTTTTGGAGTTAATAATACAACAACAACATACCCAGTATATTCCGAAGTTAATAATATAATAAAAAAACTTCTTGTTTTGGAAGTTCATGAAATTACCTCTGCAAAAGAAGCTGAACGAGTTGTGCAAATTCTTTCTGAAATATGCCGAGTTTTTTTAGTGATTGAGTATCATGATTCTGATTGTTGGGTGTGGAAAATCACTACCAAAGCACGTTCAAGTTTGACCAAGCGGTTTTGTTTTGTTTTGTTTTTTTTTTTTTTTTTTAATTTGAACTTGATAACTTTTCTTTCTATATTGGCAGGCAGAAAGTACTGTGATGAGCCAATGTTCTCAGCTACTTTCTCCATCTGTTGATCCTCAATACTTAATTACATACATAAGTCGTAGCTTTCCTCAACACCGTCAATACCTTTGTGCCGGTGCTTGGGTGCTAATGCATCAACATCCTGAGAGCATGAATAGTGCTAATCTTGTGAGCCTTAATTCTCATTGACTCTCATTCTGTAATGTTTACTATTCTGGTTGACATGGATATGCCTCTACAGATTAAATTGTGTTATATGTATATTTCGCTTTCTGATCAATTGAATGCATACCAGGGTCGTGTCTTAAGAGAATTTTCTCCTGAAGAAGTTACCGCAAATATCTATACAATGGTGGATGTCCTCCTGCATCACATTCACTTGGAACTTCAGCGTGGTCATTCCCCTCAGGTTTTCCTTTGAATGTTGTTTTACATTGTCTTTCTCCAGTGACGTTCATTCCGTCTTTTTGTGAGTCAATGGTTAAGAATATAATTTTCTTTCTTTTCTCCTTTAGGATCTTTTGCTAAAAGCTTGCTCAAACCTTTCCTTTTTTATCTGGACCCATGAGCTACTACCTCTGGACATCGTACTGTTGGCGCTCATTGACCGTGATGATGATCCACATTCTCTGCGTATTGTGGTAAGCTTAACTGTTAGTGTGGTAGGATCTTGAAATGATTGATCATGTGACTACATGTGCCTGTGGTACTTCACCTTTGGTGCAGTTCTATATTTTGTGAATGTTGCTATTGAGCCTTAATATTTTTGTTGTGACGACAAATTCGGATATTTTACTAGTGATCTTAACTTATTCGCTTAGCCTTTGCAGTAAAGAAAACTTTAATGGCGATTCTAGAAAATCTTTAGATTTCTGTCCCGTATGGACAAAGCTGGATAAAATAAAATAATGGGAGAGGGCATAGGGTTGCATACTATGTTTAGCTTCACATTGTCCTGCATTAAAATGAATATGGTCCAGATCCTTTCCCTCTTAGTAATACTGTATTGGACACTGGCAATTTTCCCAGTGTCCACTTAGGTCATTTGGTGATGTTATGGAAGCACGACATCTTGTCAACTATCGTAATAAATCTACTGTGATGTTGTAACTGATGATATATGTGGTACATGAAAATATATAACCCTTTGGTTGCATCACTACCATCCGCACTCACAATTTGAGTTTTTAACTCTCAAATCTGATTCTTCTGCAAAGCAACATTACGTTATCCTGTGTCAGTTCTGCTTGTAATGCCACTTGATGCTCAAGAGAATAACATTCACCAAATCCTTTAACATCCCTTTCATTGTATTGTCTCTTTTGTGTGGTTATGAACAGATTAACTTGCTGGACAGTAAAGAGCTTCAACAAAGGGTGAAATTGTACATAATAAATCGTGGCCAACCTGAACATTGGCTTCTCAGTGGGACTTTCAAGCGTGTTGAATTGCAAAAATCTCTGGGAAATCATCTGTCTTGGAAGGAAAGGTGAGCTTCTATATAAATTCATTGTGCAGAGTTAATTGATCTGTTTCTATGGATGAACTTTCCAGTTATCAATTCTTCATATCTTCAGACTATGGTAATTTGTTTCAATTGGTTGGTGAGGTTCATTGAGTCTGTGTTCTCTTTCAGATATCCAACATTTTTTGATGATATCGCTGCTCGGTTGCTGCCAGTAATTCCCCAAATTATTTATAGACTCATTGAAAATGACGTGATAGATGCAGCTGATAGAGTTCTGCAAGTTTATAATCAATTCTTGCACTATTATCCGTTGAATTTCACGTTCGTACGAGACATACTTTCATATTTTTATGGTCATATTCCTGGAAAGCTCATCCTCCGGATATTGAGTGTACTAGATGTCAAGAAGGTAATGATCACTTTTCTTTCTGTTGGTCTTTTTTTTTTTTTTGCTTCTGTCTAAGTTTGTGTTATGCTTTTCAGATTCCGTTTTCCGAATCCTTCCCTCAACATATTAATTCAGCAAATGCTTCTATTTGTCCGCCACTGGAGTATTTCGCTACTTTGTTATTGGGTCTGGCAAATAATGTCATCCCTCCTCTAAGTAGCTCGTCAAAGCTTGGACCAGCTGGAGATGCCGCTAATACTGCTTCCAGGCTAAATAACAAAGCAACAACCCAAACTGGTCAAAGTAATCCTTCTGACGGCCAGAAGGCTTTTTATCAGATCCAAGACCCTGGAACGTATACTCAGCTGATTCTTGAAACCGCGGTGATAGAGATACTATCTCTTCCTGTATCTGCATCTCAGGTTGTGTCATCTCTTGTTCAAATGGTTGTTCACATACAGCCAACGCTTGTACAGTCCAGTAATCCTAGTGGTGCCAGCCAAGGTTCTGGCCTACCAACGTCTCCTTCTGGGGGAAGTACAGACTCATTTGGTGCGACTAGAACAGCTTCATCGGCCTCTGGAATGAATTCCTCAAATTTTGTTTGGCGAAGTGGTTATACATGCCAGCAATTGTCTTGTTTATTGATACAAGCTTGTGGTCTTCTGCTGGCTCAACTTCCTCCAGAATTTCATGTACAATTATATATAGAAGCAGCACGTGTCATAAAAGAATGTTGGTGGCTTACTGATGGAAAAAGGTCTGCATGTGAACTTGAATCTGCTGTTAGTTATGCTTTATTAGATCCAACATGGGCTGCACAGGATAACACCTCTACAGCAATCGGTAATTTCTTGTGAACTTAACTTTGTTATTTCTTTAATATAGTTATTCTACATTTTACTGCTTTCTAGTTTAGTTTGTAGACATTCAACATTGTTTGTGCTGCCGATAGTATGCAATATCCAGATCATGAGCCCCCAGCTTTAGGGCCTGGCCAAGACTAGGAGCATCCAGCTAACTGCTCTCTTCCGATTGATAACTGGGTCCTTTCATGCCTCAATTTATAGGACAATGTGTTTTAGCCCATAGAACAGGTGAATTTTGAATTTTGATGAGAATCATGTAGCCTCTCAGGTGGATTTGTTGAGTCAGTTTGGATTTGCAGATTGGATTTTGGATGTGGCAATGCATTGCCAAAAAAGCTTTGACTTTCAAATAAGGATATTGAGTGAGCTTAAAAACTTCAGCCTTCTTTATGGCATGGATTTGTCCTCTGTCACTGTGAATCTCGTAAATTGGAATAGATTTATGAAACAAAATGTAATCTATATTATCATGTATGCCAAGTATAAACTAATGACGAATTCCACAAAGTGCTCTCTTTGATGATTTCCTTTAAGTCGATTTCTAATCTTTAACTGTTCTACTCATCTAGGTAATGTTGTGGCATTGTTACATTCGTTCTTTTGTAACCTCCCACAAGAATGGCTTGAAGGCTCTCACCTAATTATCAAGCATCTCAGACCTGTGACATCTATAGCTGTTTTGAGGATAGTGTTCCGGATCATGGGCCCATTACTTCCAAGATTGGCCAATGCCCATACCCTCTTTGCCAAGGTATGTAAAAGCTCATCAGACATTGCTACATTTACGTAGGCTTTCTTTGTGATACCTCCTTTTTCACATTTTGCGTTTTGGTTGATAGACCTTTTCACTGTTGTTGAATGTATTGGTGGACGTCTTGGGGAAGAACACACAACCGCCTGCTCCTGTTGAGGCATCAGAGATAGTGGATATCATCGACTTCTTGTAAGCCCCGTATACTATCTGTTTAAGTCATTCACTTTGGACAAGGTTTTTCTTTTTTTTTTTTGGGGGGGTGGTTGTTTGGTTTGTGAAACTGAACTCCTGACCATGACAACTGAACCCTGATAGGTTGTTGTTTAAGTTATTCACTTTGGATGATTGTTTTGAGCAGAGTTGATTAGAGCAAGTTTCTTTCCAAATTACACCCAGTCAATTGTATGTCTCAAAATGTTTTAACTCTTGTCAGACATCAAATAATCCATTACGAAGGGCAAGGAGGACCGGTTCAAGGCAGTAGCAAGGCTAGACCAGAAATTTTGGCTCTGTGTGGAAGAGCTGTGGAAAACTTAAGGCCTGATGTGCAGCACCTCCTTCGACACCTAACCACCGACGTAAATTATTCCATTTATGCAGCAACTCACCCAAAGCTTGCACAGACTTCTTGAAAGTAGCTTTTAATATTAGCATCCAAGTCCTGCAAATGGTATGAATTACATCCATCATCTGCCCATCTTCCAGGGTGTTGGTTGGACTGTCGATTTTGGCGAAATGCTAGTAGCTTTTACATTTTTACCCTAACGTCTTTGTATGTTCTTTTATTGGTTGGTTTTTGTCTTCCATACTCTAAATGGATTTCCGTGACTATTTTGAAAGAGTTACTGTTAGGATACGATAGTGACATTGTATTGTATTAGCCAGTTACGATACGATGTTACAGCTTTACCATGTAGTAGTATACGATGAAGAGAGCCAATCATGGATGGACAGGGAGACAAGGTAATGTACTAAATATATGCATAATTAGGGTCGTAGAATAATGACATGAAAATGACGCTGTCTGATGATGATGACTCTCTGACGATGAAATGGTACTAGGTTTTTTTTTTTTTTTTTGATTGGTGGGAATTTTTTTGGAAATTATATAATATCCCATCAACCTCAAAGTTTGATGAAGACGGATGCAAGTTGCTGCAAAGCTTTTTTTTCTTACATAATGTGGAAGCTAAAAAGCTTGACTGAGCACGTTTACTCCTAAGGCTAGGAGTTAATGATCTATCTAACAAAAGGTTACCTGGTAAATCGTAGGTGGGCTGTGCCAAAATATGAAACCCACAAATTTGTCCGAGACCTTTTTTCGCTAAAAGATCAGTCACTCCATTACATTCACGAAAAATAAGACTAAACCCTACGATCCAACTTCGTTGAAGTAACGCTTTGATCCTTCGCAGCAAGTTGGATTGAAGTTGAAGACGTGAAAATTGAAAAACGTGGCTGAATCGCTCCCCTGACCTTTTCTTTTGGTACGAGAGTTTTCTCTGAATTTTGGTTGGCCTAATAATTATTGTTTTGGATTTGTGAAGTGGTACAAAACCAAACAAAAAAAAAAAAGAAGAAATAAATGAAAACATTCACATGGCTCAACAGCAACTATTTTTGGTCCACACATCATGCCAGTCTTCCAGAAGATATTGTGTGCAGCAACATCCATATATATGATTTTCTCTATCAAAAGATCAACAGTTTGATTTTTAAATCTGAACAGCCCTTAAAACAAAATTAATACTCCTTTCGTTCAAAATGTATGTTGTTTTAAGTTTGGAGAAATATTTCAAAATGATGGGTAGAATAGAAATTTAAATACAAATTATTTATTAAATGATTATCTCCTTAATTTACGTGTAAAGGCTAAAAAGACTTATATTTTGAAATAGAAAGAGTATCAGACTTCAGAACTGTCACTTACAACATTTTACAAAAAGTCGTCTTTTCTTTAATAAAAGAAAAGAAGAAGAGAGAGTGAGATAAGAGATGAAAATGAAGACGGCTATAATCCCATGCACATTGTTGTGGCAAATTATATATTTAGTGTCTAAAATCATTGCTTCGACTATGTGAATTTAAACCGGTTGAATTTCTTTCGGGCTCAAAACTCTCCACCCAAAAAATCTCACATTAACTCAAAAAAGTAAAAGAAGGATAGACTTGTGGGGTGTGGGAGTCATTTATGCTAGGACTTAAGGAGGTGGAGGGATGAAGAAGAGCCAACAAAGCTTGCAAGTTGCAGCAAATACAAAATCTCTACAGCGGATAGAATAAGAGAAGAAGTGGTCCAAATGGGTCGGGTCCTGGGCTCCTCTTTTTTATTGTTCGACTTTACTTTTGCACCAACCGGGTTGTGATCCATTTATAATTGATTAATGTCTTTCTTCTGCGTCACCTATAGTTACTACTTACTACCATAATAAATATCCTTAATTGTACTACTAGTACTTTCATTTACTCGCCATACTCCTTAGGTTACTGAGAATATGTTTCATTATTATTAGGAAATAGAAGACATTGAAAATTAGTGTGCCTTTCAATTCCGCTCCTTCAATCAAATGCTTAGGCGAACAAACAAGGTTTTTTTTTTTTTTTCTCCGAAGAAATCTACGTATTTGAATTAGAATTACAGTTTTCAATATCCCACAAAACCGAAAACATGGTACTCCTTCTGTCTCAAAATTTTTGTTTAATTTGAAATTTCACTTTTAGTACAATTTAAATTAGAAATGAAAACTCAGACTGAACAATAATTATGGGACAGGAGGAGAACAACAAATGTCATCATCCTGAATTAGCAGTAATCGCAACAAATTAAAGAAGAATCTTCTTCTTTTTTTCTTTTTTATTTTTTTTTTCTTCCCTTTTCCAAGAACTCAAATAAAAAAAAAAGGGAAAACAAATGAGGTGAGCGGGAATATCAAAGATGTACCTCCTTGCTTCCTACCAGTACCAGCAGGCCACCACCCAAGTGATGTTAAGGACACCACAACCACAACACCACAATAAATAAAAATAAATGAATAAATTTAAATCAGTTTGGGTTTTCCAGCGCACGTGAAAATTGTGGCAAACTGTTTTGTGTTAACTTTTCATCATTATAAACATATCCCATCAGTTTCCCATCAAAAATATCCTAATCTTTGGCTTCTTTACACATATATACATACCATCATGAGTCAGCACCAACATTTTTTTTGCTTTTATATTTTGAGAATCTATACCAAAATACTGTAGATGGAATGAAGACTTCATACTGAAAAAAAAAAAAAGAAGCAAAATATGATTTTTTATTTTTTAATACTACGGAAATGCAGAGCACAAGATATTCACGATTTAGCGACCAAAATTAACAGAATAATGACCTGTATTAGAATTACCTAATAGTTGAATGACTCGTTTTGAAGTTCACTCTTCTTTCGATAAGGTTTGCAAAGTAATGAGAAATAGTAAATGACTGTTGACCATGGAAAAATTGCATTACTCATAAATAAATGCTATGCTTGATTGTCAAGCGCAATTATTATTATTAGTATAAGAATCATTCACCCAAAAAAAAAATTATATAATATCATTATTAGAATCTCAATACCAAAAGAGTACAGTAGATTGCTATACAAACCTTGGTGAATTGAGATATCAGGAGTAAAGTACCTATTATACAAATAAAAAAAAAGATTTGAGGTCTTTAAATCACTTCCAGTTCCAGGGTGAACTAAATTCGGGAGATACAGATACAACAAACTAAAGAGGAAAGCAAAATTTGATTGCTTTAGCATCTTGATTTGCTACACATATTTTATATCTTGCTTCTCAGGTTTCCAGTTCAAGGGGCTGGAGCCATTAGGCCATCTTCAGATGGTTCACTAAGGGTTAACAGCCTGCCACGGAGGAGGTCGCAGGTGTTGCAGGGAGACCCGCACCAACGGCTTCTGAAGTCGAATATTCAGCAGACTTTTTGGTGACGTTGTACGGAGATGAGTTCATTGCCCTGCACATGTACATGATTAGTATGTCGACCACAACATTTTCTTTTTGGATACAAATGTGCGTGAGAACTTCATGCAGAAACCAAAGGATAGAAGAAAACGTCTAGTTTTGATCCTTCTAAATGGAGTAGAGAGCAAACACCTAAGAAACTAATCAAATAGGAGAAAATACATCCACAATCCACCAAGGGCAGAACCTCAATAATGAGAAAATCTAAACTCGGCTACATCATCAGCAGAGGTTAAACCAACAAGTGCAAGAACAAGTTATGAACCTTGGATCACTGAAACTTAGGTCATTAGCTAGAGCAAGTAATAAACTAAGAAGGTCATGCTCATGCGTGTTACAGTTGCATAATTATGCGATGACAAGTAATAAACTGCGGTTTTCTTAACCAGACATAAATTAGATCAACAATAATTAAACCAAGAAGAGAACTTCAGCATTTATTAGCACATTTCATTTTATACTGACATGTAAGAGTTAGAAATATCCCCCAAATAAGTAATAAAAAGAACATTAATGCGAGAATGAAATACTCCTGGTAATCTTAGTTATGATTGCTAAGATTAGCTAAAAACCAGATTCCGTCTCAAGGAACAAGTAAGCAAAAAATAAAAATATGTTACCTTTCCTTGCGCTTCTCCAGAAACCTAGCCAGAGATGCTTTTCGGGCCTGAGGGATAGCTGCAAAAAATTTCCAATTTTAAATAATTAAATAACTTTGCAATATCACTAGGTAAGCTGCACAAGAGTGTTCAAAGATTCTGGTTTCATTAATTCTAATGACCAAAATATTTTTTCTTCAAAACCCCATATTGCCACCAAGACGACTAAAAATTTAAAATTATTCATGACATGTTATATACCTGATGGTATGATGGTAGCAGCAGCCCCAGGTCCAAGAGAAGCCATTCGAACTTCAACTTTGGTTGGTATATTTGTCAGCATGCCAGATGTTTTAGGTGCTTTTGCTTCATCGCTGTTAGGAGAGACAGCACCTGAGTGATTAACAGGATGGGAAGAAACAGATATAGGGCTCGAAAGCGCAGAGCTAGGTTGTGCATTCATGTTTTGGTTCATGAAGCCAGCATCTCCAGCAGCAAATTTAGAGGCAGGTGACTGAATTAGGGGTCTTGTCTGTACCATGTTTGCTGGAACACAACCCCCCGCCAAAAACATAATGGCTTGAGCCTGAGAAGGTAAACATCCATAAAAAGATCAAATAAAAGTTGACAAGTCAGTAGAGGATAGACAACACTCGAGCTACAAAACCAAAAACGAGGGTAAACAAGAGCTGTGTACCTTCTCCGGAGTGATATCCTCAAACACGCTCACCGAACCACCATAAAAGATAGTTAACTGAGCAGCACCACTAGCAGCCTTAGCACTAAACCTATTATGAAAAATCCATTATGGCTTGTTAGTTAAGTTATATCTTTTGCTTTTTCCCTCGAAATAAAAATCTGAAAAATTAGGGCAATGAGCGTATACAGTAGAACAGAAGACCTAGCATCATAATACATAAGGTACTTCTAAATAAAAATTGAAAATCATGACAATCAGAAGACCTAGTATCATACTGCATAAGGTAACTTCTGAGCAACAAGATTCCTACCATGGTTCGGTTGTCCCAGCCATAAAACCGTTAGAAGGAATAATCGAACAGGGAGCTGCGACCGGAACACCACTCACGAATCCTTGCTTTGAAGTAGCCCCACCAAAACAGTTCTATTGAACATCAGAAAAATGAGTCTTTAATATACAATTCCAAGTGAATTTGGAAGTATAACAGCATCTTTTGTAACACAGATTCAATTAATACGCTGTTGGATTACATATGGAAGGTGAATAAATATCCTCATTTATGCATTCCTTGAAGCCATATGCCATATTCAACTCTGGATAGTAGATTTGCACAAATTACTGCATTTTAAATTTTATTTCAATGACGCATTCAACAAACGACACGAGTTGCTCTTTTAAAAACCCTTACAATCCCATATCCATAACAAACAAATGTAACGAAAAATCTAACTTCTTGACACATGAAATAAGCATTTTATGTGCAGAGAAGATAGATGAAAACCTACTTCGCCTGGCAGACGTTTCATGTCAAATGCGTTAGCCGAAGACATAGCCATATAACCAAGAGAGGTGTGGTTCTCAGGCACAACTTTTGTCATCTTCTCATCGTGGACAGACTTAAAGGACTGGAAAGGAGGGAGAGTGGAGTCCTTATTCGGCATCATCCATGAAGCCCCTGAAACTTAGACAAACCCGGAATCAATAAACATCCATAAATTAACTTCCTTTCAAACTCACTCATCCTCGAAATGCAAAACCATCAAAGAAGAAGGCAATCAAGACTATTTAACTTATATGCAAACAAGGCAGAAGACTAAACATAAAAGAAAGTCATCTACTCCTTCCACTTTTATTATAGATCTGGAAACTGTTCCTATTTCTTGCTCTAAAGACAAAATTAGAAATAAGAAGAAGCAGAGAAAGAGGAAAACTAGGCCAAATTCCATCTACAACTTCAGTGCCTGAATCAAGTCAAATTTGAGCCCAACTAATTCAGAAAGCATATTACTGCTGTTTACATTCCAAAAGGGAAAATCTGCTGATCATTTCTGATTCTCTGCTCATGAAAGAAAGCCTCATACTTCAAGAAAGGAATTTTTATTCCACTCCCCAAAAATGCCCCTTATAATCAGGTGGTATGGAGCTTGACAGAATAAAGCACTACCTTTTCCCTAGTTGAAATATGAATCGGGCAAATCCTAAAACTTGATACCAGTTCCTAAAGATCATATTAGGCTGACCTGAAACTGATCTCCATACATCCCACTCAGAAAAAGTCACACAGCAAACTCATAAACAGGTAACCAGAAACCGAACCAAAACATCATTTCACAGAATTCAGAAACCAAACCACGAAGCCCAAAAAAAATTGAACTTTGGCCTCCAGACAAGGCAATTAGTACAACATGATGTTAGACAGGAAGAGAGCACTCACCAGAATCCTTGAATTCAACTGCTTCTTCCTTAACCACAACAGCAGAATCCTTTCTGGAATTCAAACCCATAAAGTCTCTCTCCATTCAGAATTTCAGGAAAAAAAAAACCCACCAAAATTCAAACTTCAGCCAATTAGACCCACCCTTCTTAACCAAGAAAACAAAAGCTAAACTCCTTAAACAGGAAGGGTGCTGATACAGAGTCAATAACCACAGAAGAAAGATGGGGGGAAGGGAAGAGACAGGAGAAGGAACAGAGGAATTTTATAGTATTTGATTCAGAAACTCCAATATGTGGGTGTGTGCGCTCTTAACATCACTCTAAAGATGGGCAAGTGGCTGTTCCTCTGTTTCTAAATTAGGGAGAAATAAATCAGGCTGATAATTTTTTATTATTTTTAATTGTATTTTATTGGTATTAAAAAATTGCAAATGCCACCACATGGGAAAAAGTTGTGGGTATCTTCCTGAAGTCAAAATGACTAAAGTCTCCTTCCTCATCTTTTCCCCATACTGTACTTTTTAGTAGTTTCTCACAGTGAAAAAAAAGGTCATGGCACCTCTGTTTTTCCCCTTTTAGAATGCACCCGAGAATGGAAATCACTGTTCTAGTTAATTTAAATTATATTTTGGTTAAATTATTTTTTCAACAAGTATGTTAATCACTAATACGAAATATATATTTATTACTCCCTCCGTCTCAAAATTATTGTCCAGTTTAGATTTTCATTTTTAGTTCAAATTGTATTAAAAATGGAATCTCAAATTAGACAATAATTTTGTGAGTACGTTAGAATTTGAATTACAGTCATACAGTTAAATTGTTCTAATAAAATTTGTTATCCAGATGATCACGTTCACGGGTTTGTTGATGGTAGCACCTTACATCTTTTGGTTTGGGCCGGGCGGTGTCGCTTTTGTCATCTTGAAAGCGACATCTTTGGTCCTTGACACATTTTGCATGTGACAAAATTGATAGATCATTCACAATTATCTTGAATTTTAGTACTCATATCATATCTAAGTAATTGTTACTGTTACTTTTAAATTTTTTTTGTTGACAACATAAAATACGAAATTTTTACTTGTAAGAATGCAATTTTTTCGAAGGGAAACAAAAAGGCACATACAGGATATCTCAAATGATAACAGGTTAGATATACCAATTTTATCACACATGAAAATAACGAACCAGAGATATCGCTATTAAACCACAATCCAAATGAAAAGTACAAAGTGCCGTTTGAAACCAAAGCATTCACTCTTTAATAATCTTATTATAAAACTCACTTTGCAATTTTCACACGCATTTAAGATATTCCCTCCGGTCCTTTTAACAGGTATTTTGACGTGTTCTAAGTTTCACCTCAGATGTGTGTTTAATTGAAATGAAAATCTTAAAAATATTTTTTAATAATTAAGAAAATATAAAAGAAATAAAAATATATTTTTAAGATTTTTTTTTCTAATTAACAAGACATCCTAGGTAAATCATAAGACAAAATCAAAATGCCTTATACCTAGTAAGAAATACACAGAAACACAAATTCTATACTGCCGTACGCTCAAAGAATAAGCAAAAGGTGACAAAAATGGCTTTCATCATCAACCAGTTCACATTTTACATAACACTGTTTTTGTATGGCTAATGATTCACCGTGTCTATGTTGTTTGCAAATGTGTGCTGAAAAGTATAGGCACTGAATCTACATTCTTCTACAACAATGGATAAATGTGTATCAAGAAGAGGGTGTAATGAAGAGCAATCAGCGATGCGCTGCTGAATCAGGAACAAGAGGTTCACATGTTTCCAAGAGCTCGCTACGGAGACCAGTGAACACCACCGAATCTGTTTCAATAGGTCTGAATTTGATTAAAGCTGCAGGCACCAGATCCTCCTCCTCTAGTGTTGGCACTTTTTTCCCTGCCTCCGGAAAGCGTGGTATCACCCGCCGTTTTATGAGAACTGGATGCCGTAGATCGAACTCTAAGCTCGGTTCCTTCAGTGCTGAGGAGACAAACTGATGATAAAACAACAGAGAAGAATTAGTGTGTCACTGAGTGAATAAACAAGCATCACATACACAATGGCTGCAGATGAATTGTAGCCTGACGTAGCACCACATAAATATATCTACTAAGAGAATAGATGATAATTTTCTGATACTCCTTCTATACATACGACGCCAAACTTTCGTAATAAGAAGTGGCATAAAAGGCTTCATCCTCCCTCACCAAAACAAAACAACTCACGAAGCAACCTGTTCACCGAGGTGTGTGAGCACTATTCTTCCATAATACAAGTTCAGTTTCACCTCCTCTTTCTTATATATGCGTAAGCCAGAAGACCCAACTGTCCATAAAAGGACAACAAGCTAGGCTGCAGGCTCACAACTATATCGGATTCAAAAGCCCAATTGCATCCTCCAAGGGACTCTCATCTCCTACTTTTTTTCCCTTCAACACTACAAGGTAAAACAATTTTAATTTCACACTGCCAGTCTCTAATATAAACACAATCCTTTGCAGGAGAAGAAATTTGCACATTAAACAACTCAGTTCTAACAAAAGGTTTTGAAGCGTTAGTTTCTGTCATTCATAAACTCTGATGGCAAAGTCATTTCTGCTTTGAGATTCATGAGCTAGCATGATGATGGGGTTCCAGCATAAGGAGAAGTCAAATAACATCAAACCAACCAGGAAAAGTGGAAGAGTGCATAGGTGCATGAACCAACAGAGTTAACCAAATGCCAACTAGAAGGAACAATCCACATGAAGATTCAATGAAAATCTAAAATAAATAAGAATCAAGCTGAAGTGGGAGACTTGGCAATGGCAGTAAGTACATCGAGAAGCAGTAGAACGTGTCAGAAAAGAAGCTTAGCTAAAGCAGCAGGAAAACCAACTGCTGAGATCAAGATAATCTTTATCCTAGACAGATTTCTAACAGCTATATTGGAAAGGCCAACTTTTCCTTTTTGTCAAATCACAGATGAGATTAATCAGTCTTAATAGCATGTTTATTCTTTTCCTTTTTTGGTGTTTGATTATTTTGCAAAAAATCTCTACTAATCTCAGTATTCCCTGACAATCAAGAAGAGTCTTATTTGTACAATTCCAGAAGTAATCAACCATGACAATCTACGATGCCAAATGTGGAAATGATGCTGCACTGGACCATGTCAGTTACTCTTCAATCTTAATGGGACAAAAAAGTTTCTGCCATCAAATTTCAGACTTTTTAGTTTATCAAGCCCAATTGCGGAATGCAAACAACAGCAACAAATGCATACCCAAAAAGTTGGCGGTAATATTTAAAATAAATTTCAGTTGCTTAACATACCCAAAAAGATGGGGAAATTACAAGGCCATGCAAACAAAATAATACAGTAAGGATAAAACAAATGAAAGTATAAAAATGTATTTTTACAGGACATCTGATTCCAAACCATGCAAACAAATTCATAGGGTAAGGATAGAACTACTTACATCATAGAGAGCAGCAGTAGACTCTGAAGGTAAGAATACTCCCTGGAGCACCACTCCATCAGGAAACTGTACTCTGATAAGAGCTTTTTTGTACCTTTTCCGGGCAGCTTTTGCCTGTTTTTCCTTCAAGGATCTAGGAATCAGTAGCTGGGAGTCTTCAATCTGCTTTCTTCTCATTTGTGCCTCTCTTCTCAATTCTTCACTCGATAGATTATAAAAACTATCAGGCACTTCGATCCTAGCTGCTACGGTCTCTGAAACAGAAAAGAATACCCTGATCTGCAAGTAACAGTCACACCATTTCTATAAGAAAACGCCAACAAACACTAGACAATTATCTTTTGAAGGACTTAATTTGCCATAAAACGCAATGGTAAACCAAGACCGGCAACTCTCTAAAGCAGAAAGAAAGAAGACAACAATAGTAGAGCTCTAACAGGGCATAAATATAACCCTGCTGCAGAAGGTTCTGAAAAGGCGAGAGATGCTCCCTGCACAAAAATGCCATACAAAGTGCACGAACAAAAACTTACAACTCACTGTTAATGTCTAAGTGCAGGGTAAAATTTTATGGTCACGGAGAAAATAGCAAGACTATTGCACATTCTTATGTCCCAGAAGCCAAGCAAGTCCATCTGGTGCTTAGTACTATGTACTGAGTGGTACAGGAATAAGGCCGAAGGAAAACAACATTGACATGGAGAGTCATCCTTTGTCAATCAGGGGTCCAAGAAACTATCTTTCTCCATTTTGCAAAAGGTGAGACTAAACAGCTTCATTGTTAAGGAGCCAAAGTTCTTTCTAAATACCTAGTAAGTTTCCATGTAGAATAATTTTCAAGCAACAACATCACAGAGGTACTTCAAGAAGAAACACCTGGTAATGGTTACAGCCATACTAGACTGTCAACATGATAAATTTCACCACTAAAAAGTTTCCCTCCAAAGGAAATCAGTAAAGGTAATTTGGTTGCAATGCTAAAATAGCTTTATTAACTATGCGACAAGGTTCTCTATATTAACCAATATCCACATTTTCATCCTATCTTTAAAACAGTTACGTTGGAAAAACAAAGGGATTAAGACATTGCTTTGATGACAAACATAAAACTAGATGCGGATAAATTTTGCAGCGAAAGTGGGAGATCAAGGATACACGTTCAAATCAGGAAAAGCATTTATTTCTCTTTATTTCACACTTCCACTAGCTTCTGATTTAGATATTGAAAAACAAAGGATATTTTCTAAATTTAATCGAAAAAATATGTCCATTAACTTAATTAAAAGAAATGGAAAAAAAGGGCACAGAATAACAATCACCCTGTGTAACCTTACTTGATCACAGTCCCACTGGATTTAACATCAATACAATCATGAGTGTCAAAATCAGTCCATGTACAACATGCAAAGGTACAAGTCCAAACTTCCCTAAAACTATGCATGATAATCTAGAACTAATGGCAAGAGGAAAAATAACATAGTATCTATAAGTATTGTTTAAAAGCTAAGAAGGGATACCTGTCTGTCAATCTCCTTGAGAGGAAGCGGCTGCTCATCTGCCATAGATGGCGCCACAGAGGGCAATTCAACAACTTTCTTTGGTTCCAACAATGAAATTGCGTCCTTTATCAATCCAAGTTGTTTTTCGGAGGCATCGTCCATCACAGCCCACATTTCGCCCCCATCCTCATTCAACTGAAACCCTACGCTTTCCAACAACTCCACAGCTCCTGCAACATCACTAATTGCTTCCTTTATCTTTGGATTCCCCAACCTAATCTTTCTAAACTTGACATTGTCCGGCTCTCTAACAACATTCTTCAAAAGTTTAAGAAGCACCTCCTTCGACACCTCTGATGGTTTCCCAGAAATGTAAGCACCTACAGAAACCTCCACTTCACTTTTTGCCACCTTTCTACCATCATCATCGCCGTCACCCTGAAATTTCTTCTCCACTTCCTCAATGCTTAACCCAGAAACACTTAAACAATCCTCAATGTGGCCAGACACCTCATCTTCAGACCCAAACCCTCTACCACAAACAGGGCACTCAACCACTTTCAAATCATAGCCATTTACGTTTCGCTTTCCGGAAGTGATCAGCGAATCAAACGGATCAAAACCATTTTTTGGTTTCCTAATCTCATTTGAATTTCCATTTATTACAGCCTTGCTCTCCACTTTCTTATCAGGCAAATCACTACTTAGCCTCTGACTTGAAACGGATGGTTTCGGATTCGGCTTAGAATCAACAAGCGGAGAGGGCCTTGAGAGAATAGGAGGATTAGTGGGCACTGAATTTGAATTAGAAGCTGAGCCCAAAACTCTGCCTTGCCCTTTAAATCCACCAGATGATGATGAAGAAGATGTAAACGGATTATTGACTTTCTTCATAAAACCCTTCATTTTATCCTTCATTTCGTCCATCTCCTCAATCCCAAAAATAACAACAACCGAATTTGGGAATATCCTGTGATTGTGGCGTAGGGTTTTTATGTGCGAATCAGGAATTAGGGATCGGAAGAGAAGAACAGACTTACAGAGGGGCTTTTGATTTTTGTGAAGAAAATGGGGAAGAATTTGAATTTTATATACAGATTGAAGTGGGCCCTGGGAGGGCTTTGGATGAACCGTGGGAATGTTCAATGTTGTGTCTGATTGATTTAGTCAGCGCGTTTCTGACCAATGACATGCCATGTCAGCATCGTAAACTTCGGTGCTCGGACAACGGGGATGTCTGATCGCCGGTCCATCTGATTCAGGAAGTAGTAGTACTAGTAAATTAAAAAAAAAAAAATACTTTTCTTAAAAATATGCTAGTAGTACAATATTGTAGCAATTAAATAATTATTTAATGATGAATGAAATGATTGTAACTAAATGTTTAGTTACTCCCTCTATTTCAAAATATAAATCGTTTTAAGTTTGGAGATATTTTTTAAAATATAAGTCGTTTTACAAATTCTAGACAATTAATGACTATTTTTCCAACTTTATCCTCAATAAATGATGCCAATATATTTCATTTAGTCTCGTTTATAATTTTAATTAATTAATGAGGGATAAAACAGATATTTAACACATAAATTAATTATTGGATGATTGTCTCCTTAGTATACTTGCAAAGTCTAAAGTAACATACATTTTAAATGGAGGGAGTAGTAATTAAAGACCAAGATAATATACTTACTACCTCCATTCCTATTTATAAGATAGAATTAACTAACTTTACACAAACCAATAAAACTAAGAAAATTTAGTTTTTTGTCTCAAAATTGTTGTAAATTTTCTAAATTGTCCTTGATAACATTAATAAAGTAGTTGAACTAGTATTTGAATTGGTTAATTGTGAGGGTATAGAAAGGGAAAAAATCATTAAATATTTTTTTGGAAATGTAAAACTTCTTATAAAAATGAATGAAGAAAATATGTCAAAAACCTCTTATATAAATAGGAATGGAGGTAGTAGTAATTAATGATGATGTATCAATAATATTTTAAAACCTACCTAAATTCATGTGAAGTATGAATTCTAGTTGTATGAAAGTAAACCTAGTAAAGGAATTTTTTTTCTTATAGAAAAATAAAAACTAAGAACTGCAGTGCGTAACATGTAATAAAACTATTATGAATTCACCATTTTTCTCTTAAAAAAAAATTCTTCACCCAAAAAATATATGCATAATTGTATATAATGGAACTGTGAACAGACCAATAATAAGCCGGAGAAAGGTGAGGATGACGTCAAGATTGCGGTATAAAACCGAAGTAAATACTCCCTCCGATCTTTATTAAGATTTTTGATTTGGTTTAAATCTCACCTAGTGTGTTATTTGTATTGAAAATAAAATATTAAAAATATAATTTTCACATTTATTGTGTTGTTCTAATTATTATAAAATATTTTTAAGATTTTATTTTTAATTGAGAGAACATACTAAATGAAATTTAGAACAATCAAAATACCTTATAATAAGTATCGGAGGGAGTAATTTTCAAATAAATATAAGACTAAATTTCCAACAACTCCTAATTATAAAACAAATGATATTCAAAAAAAAAAAAAAGAAGATGTTGATACTGGCCTAAATCATTGCAAATCAATTGGAGTACAACGTGGAGTACTCTACGATAACAAATAAAACCTGGAGATTTTAGCGTTTAATTAAGAATGACAATACTATATATTAAGGCGCCATATAGTATTATATACCAGCTAAAACTTGTGTTTATAGTGATAGTGTTGACTCTGAAGAATTAGTTAGCATTTGTGGACCTCGACCCGTTCCTTTTTTGTCTCTGCTGAAATGAAACCACGGCGGCCATAAGATCTTGCTCGTCCAAATCGGGGAAATATTTATCCACAAAGTGAAACTCAGAATAAGCCAATTGCCAAAGCATGAGTTGCTTATTCTTTTCTCCCCACTGGTTCTTATGAGTAAGTCTGGGCAAGGCAACTTTGCGCATTTAGTTTGCAGCTCTCTCCCTCATACGATTTCTCATCGATTTCTTCAACCTTTAATTCACCCTTCTTAATTTTGGTAGCAATTTGTTTTGTCGCTTCTACAACATCTTGCCTCCCGCCATAGTTCAAGGCTATTAGCACCTGTGCTCCTTTGTTGTCATTTGTGAATTCCTCTAACATTGTTATACGATCAACCAGGGATTTTGGAAGTCTTGAAGTGTCGCCAATTATGGATATACGTGCGTTGTATCTATGATCGCAAAAAAAAAAAAAAAAAAAAATTATTTCATCCAAAATGTGACGATCCCCCTCAAACATGATTCTAGTTGGAATTGAAAGAGTTCTTCATTATTAGCATGCAATAAAATAAAATAAAATAAAGGAATCTCACGTAAAATATAGGTACGTACGTAGCAACTATTTCAAATCCCATGTCTACGTACTCTTCAAACAAACTCATCAAGAAGCCAACCTCTTCCTGCAACAGAAGGGAGGAAAAATCATAGAGCAGTCTTGTAGATTAAATTCACGATGCTACTATATGTAGGTAGTTAATCCAAGTGTCTATTTATCATGATTTTTTGCCATAATATACAGTTGTGACAATGTACTGTTGTACGTAATATAATTTTATTTCTAATATAAGAGTACTTTTTTTAAAAAAAAAATAAGATAAAAATTGTCTTGATTCTATAAATTATATATTTTAGAATGGTGGGAGTACTTACTTTGGGACGAGACCAATTTTCGGTTGAAAAAGCGAAAACTGAAATGACTTGTACTCCCATGCCATGAAGAACGCGGACAGTTTCTGTAAATGCTTTTCCACCGGCACGGTGACCGTCCTGAATCGGTAAACCTTTCTCAACGGCCCATCTCCGGTTGCCATCCATGATCACGGCTACGTGTTTAGGCACAAGCTCCGGTCGCAATAATTCTGTTCGACCCTTTACGATCTCCACTTTATCGATCCCTTTAGTTCCCAAAATCGCTTTGACCGATACCCTTCTAGAGGAGAATTCCCAA
This sequence comes from Oldenlandia corymbosa var. corymbosa, assembly GCA_949775105.1. Classification (NCBI taxonomy): domain Eukaryota; kingdom Viridiplantae; phylum Streptophyta; class Magnoliopsida; order Gentianales; family Rubiaceae; genus Oldenlandia; species Oldenlandia corymbosa. The sequence goes on along the minus strand of OX459119.1, from coordinate 35,038,009 downwards.
TGATCATGAGAAATTAAATTCTTCTGCCAATGGCGATTGAATCCATATCGGCTGCATTGTACTGTTTGAGCCAAAGAAACATGTTTTGGATGCTTGAGAAGGAGAGGATTGGGTGTTGCCCCCGAAATTGATGAAATGCATGAAGGCATCATGGATGTGAATATATGTGATTAAGGTATCAATTAATTATGATAAGATTATTCAAAGATCTCATTAGTTAGGATTATTTAGATTCTATTTGTTTAGATTTTATTTCAGATTTTATAATATTTAGATCTTAACTAATATTGATGTATGCCCATAAATAGAGGCAATGTAATGTACTGCTGCACACAATACAATTTATGATTTCATCTTCTTTCATGAATTTATTTCTCATCATGGTATCGAGAGCAAAATCGATCCTGCACTAAAATTTTTTTTTCTTCACATTATCCCACCACTGATTACCTCCAAAAATCACTATTGCACACACTATTTCACATAATACTACACGTTATTTTATTTTACTTTTTCTTTTCTTTTCTTTTACTTTAATCACCATTGTTTTAAAATGACTATTTCACAATCACTCACTACTACTCAATTATTTCCTCTCTCCAATATCACAAATTTTATCACTGTATCTCTTGATAACTCCAACTATCTAATTTGGAGAGATCAAGTTGAAGGAATTTTAATTACCACTGATCCTAATGGTTATATCGATGGTTCAAGTTTACCACCAAAAGACTCTTCACCTAATTCTACTATTCCAAAAGAATTTATTCAATGGCAAAAACTTGATCGCCTTGTCAAATGTTGTCTCACTGCCTCGTTGTCTTCTTCAATGGCATCGGTGGTATTGGGATGTCTTACTGCTCGTGACCTTTGGATCAAACTCGAGCATCATTTTCTTCAACAATCTACAGCGCGTAGTTCGCAACTACGCTAAAAAATTCACAATTTTAAGAAAGGTTCTCTCACAGTCAATGATTTTCTCACTTCATTATCAACTATGACAGAAGAGCTTTCTGCTGTTGGGGATACTACCCCTAATCATGATCTTGTTATTCTCGCTCTTAATGGCCTCTCATCTGAATATACTTCCTTCATCACCACTATAGAGAATCTCAACCCTCCTCCCTCATTCACAGATCTTCGAGCAAAACTGCTTCTCCATGAGCAACGTTTGCAATTGTTTTTGCCTTCACCAGAAGTTGCACTCCATACTACTGTGAACTTTCCAGTCAATAGTTCTTGGTCTCGTGGTAAACAGTCACAATCCAATTCAGGTCGTAGTCGTGGTCAACTCTCTCCCTACTTTCCTAATAACTCAACTCCGCACTCATTTTATCCCAACCCCAATTCATACGGTCCACACCGTCCCTTCAACACTGTCCAAAATCGCCCAAACCAAGCCCAATTCCCCACCCATCCTTCTACTCCCTATAAGCCTTATACCTCATCCTTTAGCCCTTACCCCAACATTACTTAACAACCCAATCCTACCCAATGCCAAATCTGCAAAAAATTCTATAATTCTGCTGCTGTTTGTCATTTCCGCTACGCTGAATCTCGCAATAATCAAACTCATCGTTCTTCTGCTCCCACAAACATGCCCACTGCTTTTCACACCTCCACTGTCCAAGAACCCCAGCCTCAAGACTTTTCATCCTTTACATCTAGTGACATCCCTGAATGGCTTCCTGATTCTGGCGCCCAGGCTCATATGGCACCTGATCCTCTTTTAGTGGATTCTACCACTCCATATCATGGTAATCAGCAAGTGGTTGTTGGTAATGGTACTACTCTTCCTATTACTTCTATTGGTCACACTGCACTCACCAAACACCCAAAACCTCTTTACTTACGTAATATTTACATTGTTCCCCAGCTTACTACAAACCTTTTATCTGTTGGAAAATTTGTCACTGATAATTCATGTTTAATGGAATTTTCTCCTTTTGGTTATGTTGTGAAGGATCTAGTCACCAAGACTCCGCTTCTCGCGGGTAACATTCACAATTACCTCTATCCTATGAAGATTCCTAAGACATTCCACAATCCTGTAGCTCTGGCTGCTCGTGCTGTTCCTCCTGATCTTTGGCATCACCGTCTTGGACATCCGTGTCACTCAACTCTTTCATCTTTAGCTCGATCTTTGTCATTTAAATCTTCCAAAATAAATTCTTGTAATTCCTATTTGCAATGCAAAAGTACTCGAATTCCTTTTACTCCATCTTCTCGTGTTTCTAAAGTGCCGTTACATTTAATTTATTGTGATATTTAGGGTCCAAGTCCTTGTCTCTCTCTTTCAGGTTACCGGTACTTTATTATTTTTATTGATGACTTTAGTCGTTTTACATGGATTTATCCACTTACTAATAAATCTGATGCCTTTCATGCTTTCCAAAATTTTAAGTCATTTACTGAAAATTTATTTTCTACTAGTGTCAAATATTTTCAATGTGATGGTGCTCTCGAACTTGTGAAAGGTGTTTTTGCTAATTATCTTCGTAATCATGGTTTTTTTTATCGCATCTCTTGTCCCCATACTCCTCAACAAAATGGAGTTTCTGAAAGAAAAATTCGTCATATCACTGAAATCGGGCTTACTCTTCTTCTTCATGGTTCTCTTCCCAAATCCTTTTGGGTTGAAGCTTTTTCCACTGCACACTTATTTGATCAATCTCCTTCCTACTCAAGTTCTCACTAATAAATCTCCTCATGAGGTTCTTTTTTCCAATCCTCCCTCCCTCTCTCACCTTCGAGTATTTGGGTGCACTTGCTTCCCATTTCTTGGGTCTACTCGTGCTGACAAATTATCCCCAAAATCAATTGCTTGTGTCTTTTTAGTCTACTCTTCCCAACACAAGGGATATCGTTGCTTTGATCCCAAAAGTTCCAAACTTTACATCTCTCGACATGTAAGGTTTCTTGAAACTGATTTTCCTTATGCTACGTCTCAAACTTTTTTACGTCCTCTCCAACTCCATCATCACGAGTGTTGTTTCCTTTATCAATGTCTATTCCTCCTCCTTTTGTACCTTTTTCCAATCCTACGACACAAACTCTTTCTTCAACAAGGCTTTCTTCTCCACCACCATCTAATTCCCTGCCTAGACCACCTCCACCACCATCTAGTTCCCCGCCTAGACCACCTCCACCACGAAGACATCACATGACCACTCGTACCACAAATCGTAAGCCTAACCGTTTAAATGATTATGTTACCTATACTTCCTCTCTTACTTGTCCTCCTGAACCTGACCCCACCTCTTTTACTCAGGCAAATAAATTTCCTCACTGGCGTCAAGCTATGCTTGAAGAGTTTAATGCTCTTCAACAAACCTGGACTCTAGTTTCTCCTCTTCCTAATGTTAATATTGTGGATTGTAAGTGGGTTTTTCAAACTAAAAGAAAATCCGATGGGACTCTTGAGCGCTATAAAGCTCGTTTAGTAGCTAAAGGCTACCATCAATCTCCTGACATAGATTACACAGATACTTTCAGCTCGGTAATCAAACCCACTACCATTTGCATTGTCATCACCATTGCTCTTAATCGAAATTGGCCAATCCGTTAACTAGATGTGAACAATGCCTTTCTCCATGGTAATCTTCATGAGGATGTATATATGAGTTAACCCTCAGGCTTTGTTGATCCAAAATATCCATATCATGTTTGTCGTCTTCACAAAGCTTTATATGGTCTCAAACAAGCTCCTAGAGCCTGGTTTCACCGTCTTAGTCAGAAACTTCATACTCTTGGTTTTATTTCCTCTAAATCTGACACTTCTCTTTATATCTTGTCTAAGTCCTCACACACTACTTTTGTCCTAGTTTATGTGGATGATATCTTGGTGACTGGTTCCTCTTCTTCCTTCATTCAATCTCTCATTGATGAGCTTCATTCTACCTTCACCATCAAAGATCTTGGTTCTCTTCATTATTTTCTGGGTATTGAAGCTCAATCTACATCCACCAGCCTTCTTCTTTCTCAATCTAAGTATATTCAAGATCTCCTCACTCGCACTCACTTCGACACATCCATACCCGTCTCTACCCCCATAACCCCCACCTTACCTCTCTCTAAAAATCATGGTATACCTTTATCTGACCCTACAGAGTATCAGCGTACTATTGGTGCTCTTCAATATCTTTGTGTCACTCGTCCTGATATCCAATTTGCTGTTACTAAAGTGTCCCAATTCCTCCATTGTCCCACTGATATTCATTGGTCAGCTGTTAAGCGTATAATTCGTTACCTACGTTCTACCCCTACCCATGGCCTACATCTTACAAAGAGTTCCCCTTTTTCAATTACTATTTTTGCTGATGCTGATTGGGCTGGTTGCCCTGATGACCGCCACTCCACTTCCGGCTATTGCATTTTTTTGGGTTGTAATCTCATCTCTTGGAGTGCTAAGAAACAATCGACTGTTGCTCGTTCAAGTACTGAAACTGAGTATCACAGTCTTGCTCTTGCTACAGCTGAATTATGTTGGCTTTCTTCTCTCCTCCGTGAGCTTGGTTTGTCTTCATCACCTCCTACTCTTTGGTGTGATAATTTAGGAACTATTTACCTTACTGCTGATCCAGTATCTCATGCACGCACCAGACATATTGAGATTGATATTCACTTTGTTCGTGATTTGGTTCGTCAAAAAGCTCTTATTATTCACCATGTTCCGTCCGCTGCCCAAATTGCTGATATTATGACCAAAGCTCTGCCTACAAAGACTTTTCTTCAACTTCGGGACAAGCTCATTGTTGTTCCGCCCATGAGCTTGCGAGGGGCTGATAAGATTAGTCAAAGATCTCATTAGTTAGGATTATTTAGATTCTATTTGTTTAGATTATTTCAGATTTTATAATATCTAGATCTTAACTAATATTGATGTATGCCTATAAATAGAGGCAATGTAATGTACTGCTGCACACAATAGAATTTATGATTTCATTTTCTTTCATGAATTTATTTCTCATCAAATTATGTTATGTAGAAGTAATTAGAGGGAAAAATATACTCCCTCTATCCCAAAATTATTGTCCACTTTGAGATTTCACTTTTAGTATAATTTGAACTAAAAATGAAAATTTAAACTGGACAATAATTATGGGACGGAGGGAGTATAAGGATGGACTCTGGTACATTAGCTCAAGTTACCTACTAAAGCGTAGCAGCCACGTCAATTTGATCAGTTAACTTGCCATGCAATTATGCGGAATTGTTTTCTGGGTTGATCAAAATCTACTTCAAATTTATGATCCTAACTTATCACTACAAGGTTGTTTCCTCAACAGTCAACACTTCTTTCCTCAGTCCAAGGAAAGAGGTGAACGGGACGTACAAATAATATAGAAATTCAATATAAGAGTTTTAATTGTCTTCTAAACATAACTTATCTGATTTGAATGAGAATTAATTTGAGCTACCATGTATCCAGTGCTTGAGATTACTTCCTGGTTCAACCAAACAAGAAATTTGATCATTTTTTTTAATTAATTTATTTAAGGCAATATTTATAGTACGTACGTAATAAGTACCTCGATAGAGAAAAATCGTCGCAAAGGGGGAATTACAGTATGGAGGCAATGAAATGTAATGTCCAAGTTATGTGCTTCCTACTCAGCATGTCATTTACATAAGTTTCTATACTACGTTCTTGTGAAGCAATTTCATGTGAACATCTCAAATTGCATGTATGGAATCCAATCAATTAATTACTACTTCCATGTGAAGAATGCTTCCGTACTTCATCGTGTGAATAATGTCATTTCATCATATTGCTAAAGCATTCTCCATGTGTTCCACTAAAACATGCATCCAATTCATCCATTATCTAAAATAATTCATTGATTAGTATATTTATTATATAATTATAAAAAAAACCTACCCCAAACAAATTTATTTTTATTTTTTGAAAAAAAAAAAGAAGAATAAACTTTTCACGATGAAATATAGAACAAAAGTGAGAGGTTGAAATATAGAACAATTATCAGTGTTACATCAGTTATCAAGTCCTTTCACAGTCTGATTTCATTATTCGTACCATTACTCTTATAAATGTTATCTGAAACATTCAATCGAGAATCTCTATAAGAGATCTATCTTTTCATGCAATTGTGGCCGGGGGCCGATCTTTATATCTCAACAAAAAAACATGTCAGCTGATTATTGGAATAGCAACTTCTGTTCCTTTCTCAATTGTCTGGTTTGAGATGAAGAAGATATGGAAGCCAAGTTTGATAAGTAACTCAAAAAAATCCATACGTAACATATACATGATCACATCCATGATCTGTACCCACCTCCTTTATAGTTTATACCACTACTGCTCGCAGAGAGCACATGGCAAACAAGATAATATTAACGAGTTCAACATGCTCATCAATTTGCAACACACATTTCATTCCTATTGGGGTATTTTATTGTGCAAAAAGAGCAACATAAAATGGACATTTTCTGTTTCATTCAAACCAACTACAGTGTAGATTGTGTAATTTTTCACCTAGCAACTTTGTGTCCTGTGTATGATGAGCTTTTGAATCCATTTTGGCAGGAGTGTGCACAACAATTAACATTATGGACATGTTCTCCTTTTTTAAAATGGTTGTGTAATATATGGTCGTTTATTTTGGTCACATTTGGTAGGACATAATATAATTAATAAAAAGGACAAATTAGTGTTTCAAATATTATTCAACTCATTGATGAGCTTTGTGAGGTGTTTGACATCTCGCCCATAATTTTAAAGTTTGCATAATGTAATTGCAAATTTTGTGACGTGCAATGCAACACTCCACTACAGTTTTATTTACTTTTTACTAGTTGATGACAAGATTTGAACTTGTAAATCTCTCGTAATCACAATTCACCTGCATTTATCATCTCAACCCCACCGTATCCTAGCCTCCTTACCTGGAAGCTATTGCAAGTATCTTGCTTTTTACAAAACTGGAAACTGTAAAGCTGAAAAAAGCAGTGAAAACTCTGCCCAATGATTCCTCTGTTCTAGGTTCCTTTGTACAATCGATGAATCAATTACTATATATGTCTTTGTGTTCAGCCTGTGGATAGCAGCATACCCAGAGTGTTTTCCCTATCTTATTATAGTAACTCCATTCTTGCAATTGTGCTCCTGAAATTTTCTTGATTAGACATTCAAGTCTCTTCCATTTTTTTGCTATAAAATCCGTACCCATTACAAAAAGTACATACGAAATTACTAACTAATCAAAATGTGGCGGAGACTGACTGATTTTTTGATTGCATTTTCAGTGATTTTCTTCTTGTTTTTCTTTTAAAGAAAACAACAGTTAGATGACTAAAGATATAGAGAATCGGATCAACACGAAAAAAACACAATGATAACATTTTTTTAATACTCTCTCTGTCTCAAAATTATTGTTCAGTTTGAAATTTCACTTTTAGTATAATTTGAACTAGAAATAAAAATACAAACAAACTGGACAATAATAATGAGACGGAGGGAGTAAATTGTGAACATATAGAAATTTATCTAATGAAACACTATACAACTATAATGGGAGAGTATTACAGTGCTCTTAACTTGTCGAGTGGGATTGCACTAACATAAGGTTAGACCTTTCCCAGTTTGATCCATTCGGCCTAATTTTGTCAATGTTAATATTGATCTGACTAGTAGTTTTTTTTTTTTTTTTAATTTTCTTTTTTTCTCATAAGAACCTTGATGAAAATTCAACTTCAACTATTATTATGCATGCCGAACTTCCCAACACTGGAATCCCTCCAAATTAATAACAGATTTTCAGTGTATGATTCAGATTTCCATGGACATTTACCTAACCTTAATTACCCAATAAATATACTTTAATTAAGTCAATCCAAAGTCCACAATCTCTCATTCTGTTCTGGATTCGGACCAAATTTCAGATGGCTCCACGCGGAACAAAAGAACAAATAAAACACCATATTTAGTTAGTAAGAATTGACCAAATCAAACTCCAAAGTTCAAACCTTTAATTAATAAAAACCCCTTTCTACAGTTCTTCTTTCCCACAAAAATCAAACGTTTTCAAAACCCAAAAAAAGTCCAACGTTTTTCATACTAACATTTCTCGAAATGGTGATGCCTCGTCATCATCATCTCTTCTTCGTCATCATCTTGGCGCTTTCATGTCTTCCGGCCATACTCTCTGATTTATCAGCAGACAGAGCCGCCCTTCTCCGCCTTCAAGCCGCCGTCGGCGGCCGAACGCGTGGATGGAACGCCTCCAGTCCAAACCCCTGCGTGTGGCAAGGGGTGAATTGCAGCAACTCCACTAATCGGGTCGTTGCCCTCCGTTTACCCGGGGCGGGTCTTTCCGGTCAGTTACCGGAGAATACCATCGGAAGTTTGACGGAGCTTCGAACCCTGAGTCTCCGGCACAACTCCCTTTCTGGGAACATTCCGTCCGATTTGGGCAACTGTTCTAATCTACAGTACCTCTATCTGCATGATAACGGATTTTCAGGTCAGATTCCACAAGGGTTCTTTCAGTTGAGGAATCTTTTCCGTGTCAATTTTGCTCATAATAATCTTTCGGGAGTTATATCTCCGGATTTCAACAATTTGGGCAATTTAAGAACTCTGTATTTGGAAAGTAACCAGTTCAATGGTCCACTTCCGGAGTTGAATAGCTTGTCTAATTTACGAGAATTTAATGTTTCGTTCAATAATTTGACGGGCTCAATTCCTTCTAGATTAAAAGACTTTTCTCCCCAATCTTTTCTGGGAAATTCACTTTGTGATGGGCCTTTGAATGCATGCCCTGATCTCGGGAGGAGTAAGAGTAAACTTTCCGGTGGAGCCATAGCCGGAATTGCAGTAGGATCATCTATTGGGTTTATCTTGGTTTTGTTATTGATTCTTTTCTTATGGAGAAAATTCGGAAAAGGTCGACCTTCCAGGCAGAATGATGAGCCAAAAATACCTAAGAAGCTCCCTCAAAATGATTTCAGAAGTCCTAGGCCTCTCATAGGAAGAGATAATTTATATAATTACGGGCCAAATAAGGCTTCATCGGGTCCTCCGAGTGGAAGGGTTCAGCAAGGTGGTGACACCAGTAATGGTATTGGAAATACTGACATAGTATTTGTTGGGAACAGAGTTGAAAAATTCGGGTTGGAGGAACTGTTGAGAGCTTCTGCTGAGGTATTAGGGAAGGGGAACATTGGAACTACTTATAAAGCTTATGTTGACATGGGCAATGAAGTTGTTGTCAAAAGGGTTAAAAATGTATGCGTCTCTCAGCAGGAATTTATGGAAAGAATTGAACAGTTAGGAGCTTTGAAGCATGAGAACCTGGTGCCTATTGTAGGATACTTCTATGGCAGGGATGAGAAGCTTCTCCTCTTTGAATCCATGCCTATGGGAAGCTTGCATTCTCTCTTACATGGTAAGCCTTTGAAATTTCTTCTATATGATTTTCCATATGTGCATTAGTGTTCCTGCTCGATTCTTGTCGACTTGTCTTTTTTACCTGTTGCAAAGTATGGTTTTTTTCTAATGCTCTTCAATCTTGATTATGCATGATCACTGTAAAGTAGCACTTAACTTTTTCTCTCAGTTATTAGTTTCACTCAAGCGTACTCCCTATTCCCGTCATCTAAAAATAAGTTTGTACTGCAACAAGCTTGACAATCATTTTGGGACATTTTGGGGGTGGAAGGACTACCCTTTGAGTATTCAAACACCAGGTTAATTGATCTAGGCATCAATTATGTCAATGGACAATGGATATTTAGAATTTTATTGCTTTGACATTCTGTTTTGATTGTGCATGATAATAAAGTGATTTAATAGTTTTTTTTTTTCTCCTACTGGGGTGTAATACTGTAATGTATTGCAGGAATAAGAGATGCAGACAGAACATCCTTAACTTGGGTAGTTAGGATCAGGATAGCTTTGGGGACTGCTTCTGGTTTGGAGTATATACATTCCCTTGGATGGAATATAAGCCATGGAAATGTCAGGTCCTCCAACATTCTCCTCAAACAGTACTATGATGCATGTGTTTCTGAATACTGCATATCAAAACTTGTTTCCCCATTGCCAACTTCCAACTTGTTGGGATACAAAGCACCAGAAGTGGTGGATTCTCGGCAGGTGTCCCAGAAGGCAGATGTCTACAGTTTTGGCGTGCTTATTTTGGAATTACTTACTGGTAAAGAACCCACAAAAGCTCTTGAAGATGAAGGAATTGACCTGCCTAAATGGGCTAAATCAGTTGTTCAAGAGAAATGGACTATTGAAGTCTTTGATCCTGAGCTGCTAAAGCATCAGGACGCTTCCGAGGAGCAAATGGTGCAACTTTTACATCTTGCGATTTCGTGCACATCCCAATACCCTCACAAGAGACCATCAATGAAAGATGTGACGACGCGCATCAAAGAGATTTCGGGTATTTCATTTTCCGAGTGATAAATTTTCCATCAGAGCACAAGGAAGAAAGTCCGATCATATTCACATCTTTTGGAGAGTTTGAAGGAGACAGGTGAATCGTCTACCATTGAATCCTCGTTTTGTAACTTCTGAAGATCTTTGACTAGTATATTCTTTGAATCACCTAACAAACAGTGTACGAATTCCAGGCAGGTCCTCCGCTTCAATTTGATCAGTTGTATGAATTTTCTTCTTACGTTGAAGATGTCCATATTTGCTCAGAGACTGAAGTCATTTGCTGTAAATTATGATTGATCTAGTCCAGTGTTCTATATTCATGAGAAAGACTTCAACATAATCACCATTTGGATGTCTTCTTATCAATAGCTCATCAATCTCTATAAACCAGGAAAAGACTGTGTTTTGCGGCTTTTGCCAAAGAATGTTACTCCCTCCATCACAAAATGATTGACATTATGTATTAAGAATAAGCATAAAAGTGCACATCCATCCGTTTTCGGCACAATCTTTAGACCTTGGGGCATAGTCGTTTCACCTTCAAAATTACATTAGCCGTTTACGTCTGTTGGTTAATTAAAATGAGGAGCATAAGAGTTTTCTGGAAAATCCACAGATGACGAGACTACTCAAGTTAATTTAGACTCCAAACTGCGACAAACAAAGGCTCAATCAACATCTAGATTTGGATTCTGTCTTGGCTTTCCATTATGTTAGAAAACTCTTTCTACTTACTATCTCCTGAACTTCTCAGAATAGAAGAGAGCAGAGAAACTGAGAAAGTAATATTGCGGCCAAAGTTTAAGCCAAACCACGCAACTGACTTTGCATGCTTCCTGTCAAATTTCAAGTTCTGGCACAATTTCTGATTGCTCATTCTTCCATCTTAATCATATTTCAGGATGTTTTTCTATACATGATTCTATGTGTTTTTTCCCCCCTCCATTTTCTTAGTGACATGTCCTTTTCGCTTACTTTCTTGTCCCTTACAGTTCTTTGCAGTCTGCGCCTCTCATTATCCTTTCCTCCCACAGATTTCCAAAATTAATCCATGCTCCGATTTGCAGGTGTTTATTAACCATCTGACATTTTTCAACTATTATGATGATTAATCACTTTTGACAATCCATTTGACCGGAGACTAAAGAATGAAACCAAACCCTGGACCTCAAGTCTCAAAAAACCTTGAGGCTTCAACTTTGTCCTTTTCTTTTCTAGAAGATTAATACTGACATACCCTTCCATCCAAAGAATTCTTAATGGAAGTCTGCAACAAAGGGGACCCATTTCTTATCTTGGGGCATAAGGATTATGACTTTGATCTCTAAAGATAATGGGGGGAAAAAAACATTTAAAGTCATCCCAACAACAGCAATAACAAATGAGGTAGAATGTGTACATAGCATAGTCGAGTACAGGGAATTTAATAGATTTTTAAGCCCAAGAAAAAAATTAAAGCAGCTCCAGGAGAACCTGCTAAATGCACAACTACAAAGAAATTACAAATACTAGTGCTAATTTTTTTTTTATTATTATTATTTTGACGGTAGGAAATACCGTTTAACAATCCAAACTATATCTATGAGAGAGAGAGTAATAATCAATCCCGCGTTCATCGACTCATTCCATGTGGGACAATTGGTGACATTGTCAGTCCACGGTTTTGCTTTTCCATATTTCCACTCCATCCTGCAAAATCCCACATCCAACCCAAAACTTTATTCTAATGATGATGACAATTTTAAAACCTCAAAACACACAATAACGGGGGGAAAAAATAAGGTGACGTAACATATTATTATAGTGAAGTCAACAGAAGAGTAATAAGGGTCAATTCATGATAAAGCCACAAATCACAAATGAATAGATCACGCATATGGAACCTGGAAAAAAGAAAAGGAAGTATAATTACCAAGCGACAATTCAAAGCCCTGGCTTTTGAGGTGACGATATTCTTGTGACAAAGCGCAACATTCACAACAGCAATGGACTAGAAAATCAGCGCAGGGGGTTTCTGGCAAATTGTATTGCTGCCTCATTTTGGTTCGGTAGAAGCTCGCATACACACAAGCACACCCCGTGAAATGACACAGCAGCCCGTAAAGCAACCCACTTATTACACAAGCTGCCCACAACAAATCCACACCCACACAAAACAAAATTCATTCATTCATACAAATATCATAAGCAATTATTAACCTAGTAACAATCATTTTTGGGACGGAAGAAGAAGTACTAATTAATTTTGGTGACTTACATGTTGATCCTCGGTCAACAATTTCAGCAACTTGTCCAAATGTTATACAAGGGCAGCAACAAGTCATGCAACCTGCACAAATTAATTCCCAAGTTGAAAAAATGAGTTACATTAAAAACAAAAAAAATTATTCGTTAATTAAATTAATTAAGCCGATGGTTCGCAAATGTGTTCTCCAATAATTTGGAATTGAAAAGTAAGAAGCTAGTATTAACAACTTACAAGTTGAACAATCGGAGCAGCAATCGCATAGACCCGTTGACCAATTCCCGGGCGCCGACCCGGACGGAATATACGGATGCGGCGGTTGTGGTGGTGCTCCAGAGTTGTCGGCGTATGCATAGTTTGATGGCGGTGGTATCACTGGTATCCCGGTGGCCGGAGGATCGTCATACGGTGGAGCCGATGGCTGCCCCACCGGTTTTTGGTATTCATCCGGTACAGCTGGATACATCTAGATCGGGAAATATATAACCAGAGAAATGTAGGGACTCTGAATATTATGCAAAGGAAAGAGTGGAGCTTTGTGATGGGTTTTATATAGGGAAGGGTTATTCACCTTATTGTGTCATTAGTTTGAACAGGTTTTTCAAGAAAAATGGCCCATTTTGCATTTTCTTTGTGAACAAGGGAGAGAAGAACAGTTGAAGTGTCATTATCACTTTCCGCAGTCGCACCATTGAAAATCTACCTTGGAAATTGGTCAGCTAACCCAACGGCCTGTTATTAGTACTACTTTTTTAGTACCCCTCCGATGTTGCGGAGGAGATTTTACCAAGTCTGAGAAGACAATAATTATTTTGTTTCTATTTATTTTTAATATAATTGTAATCTCAATAATATTTAATTCTAATATCATTATACATTAAAAATTATTACAATTTTCAATATAAGGATAATATTAGAGAAAATTGGCAAAACATGCCTCGATTTGTGAAAATGACATCTATTTTGGAATATTTATTTTTTTTTCTCCAACGATATTTATTTGTGAATAGAGAGAGTATTTTTTTTTCCTCTCTCTCTCGGTTCCATTGCGGATCCGGTGTCCAAAAACACTAGTATGTATCTCGATGGATAGGAATGAAGAGTTTTCAGACTACTATAAATCATAAAATTACATTAATCTCTGTTTCAGGAAATAAAAATTCCAATAAGTAGCAATATTCCAATCATTGTCACGAGTCCACTCAAGGATTTGAACCTGGAGGTAAATATCCTAATTAATTTGATCAAAATTGAACTGTTTTGTGTTACCACAATGATGAGAGATGGAGAACCCAAACAAAATTATGTGACGACCCAAACTTTCATTCCATCCAGAGAATGATCCAGTCTTTGCCCATAGGCCCATAGCCCTTTCCCGCCAATGATACTGCATAAAATATTAATCCCAGATGAGATCTCCACCGTACGATAGGCACTCCACTTTCGCGTTGATTTTATGTTTCTCAGGGTTTACAAACGACGTCGTTTAGAATTTTTTTTTCCGAAAAAAAAGAAAATATGAATACTCTATCACATAGTCCTTCTTCTGTTATTCCCCAAAAAATTCAACCAACATCCGGCCGATTATTATTCTCTTCTGCTTATTTATTTTTTACTATTTTTTATTTGTCCCAAAATCATGGTAACTTCCAATTCTCTTAGGATTTCATTCAATTAGGAAATTTGTTCTGACTGTTAATTCTATTAGGGTTAAGAAAATCGGAGCAATGTTTTGGCCAGAAACGAAAATTTAAGATAGCGGTATGAAGCCTTTTGGAGTTTTGACTAGCGGATGGAGCCTTTTGTGGGGTTTGATTTTCGAAGAGATCTTCCTCCGGCGATTCTCAGCCCGCTCGCCAACACTTATTATTATTTCTTCCAAAGGTATTGATTTACGAGCTCAAGTGTTTCTATCGCTTTCGAATCTTTTGTGGTTTTAATTAGGTCATTCATTTGGATAATTTACTCAGTGATGATTGATTTTTTATTTCTTATGTTCTTACTTGTGCATCCAGGTGTTTATTGATTTTTTAAATGATTTTTGCAGCAAAGGGCTTCTGGAAACCTGCCTTTGTTCTGAGAATAATTACTACGGTGGATTAGATTTGTTCATTCCTTCCATGGTTCGCATAAGTGTTCATTCGGTAAACCAAGGTACTTCACACTGAAATTTCAATATCCATCAGGCGAATTTTTCAGTATCACAAACTGTAAAGAACTTTTAACTGGTTTACTTTTGATTTTGGTGTCATCTATTTATTGTTAATGAAATGCATTGCGGAAGATAAATCATGAATAGAAAAACAAATGAGAACTTCTCATTGGTGTGTGTTTCTGCGTGTGAGTGATAGAATAACTCGTGTCCCTAATTTCGGATCCTCTTCAATGAGTATCATCCGAATTGTTTCTGCAAACTTTGTGTGATTTATTTCCACCAGCTCCTTTGCAAGTTCAGATTGTGACTTTGGAAAGCTCTGGTATACGTTTGACTGTGGCATCATTGGCATCTGAGTGCATCACCGGTGGTGACGGAGTTGTAGGTAAAACTTGCTTGTTCATTGAAGTTGGATCTTGGGGTCCTATAAAAGAGTGCCCATTGGGATGAGGTGCTGCAAACAATTAATTACCGGCAACAATTACTGACAATAATTACCATTGGGTGAGGATCCGAAGCTCTCCCATGATGGCAACAATTACCCGCGTTCCAACTGTTCAACCCTTGACCGCTGCCGGGGTTCTTCGAAGCTCTCCCATGACGGCAACATTTTCTGGCATTCCAACATTTCAACCCTTTACCAAACTGTTGTGGTGATTTTAGGATGGAATCTTGATCTGGGTCTGCTTTAAACCCAAGAAGCTGGATAATCATCTCAAGAAAGAGGGAATATTGTCCCCAGAGTCATCCCCTTCAGCAATAAAATCCACAGCAAATATGGTATGTGGTTTTGGTTTGTTTTGCTCCCTATTTTCACCAGTACTTCTTAATACTTCATGAACTTCTATTTCAGTGGGCTGATATAATCGGAGAATATCCCAAAAAGGGTTTCTAATGAATCAATTCATCAGATTGTAGTTTGAATTACGATGGAGTCAAATGAATTGCAGGTGAAAATTGCTAATTTGCTACACATGGACTGGATCAGGGCCATCATTGCTACTTATGGAGTCAGAGCTTGTAAAGGAAGTCCTAAACAAAAGTTTCCTTTTTTCAGAAGCTTGTAAACGTGGTTGACTTTGTCAAAATCATTGAATGTCTCGTGTATTCAGTTTCTTGAGTGGGAGAATTGAGTTTATTTTCTATTACTTTATGTGTGACATAATGTATAGAAAGAAAATAAGTTCCTTGATTAATTCATAGTTTAATTATCATTGCGTTATTTATTATTCTTAAGAGTTAAGAATAGCAATCCGGATTTTGAAAGTCATGATCTATGTGAATAGATTGTAAATATTGTTTGGTCTATGTAATACTAAAGTTGTTTAGTATGTACTTATTGTACCGCTATTTCCATATAGTTTTACTATTGGATCTAGATTGTCAACATATATAAGTACTAGACCTTAGATATTATGCTTGAAGTGTCACGAGCATATTGAATAACTCATAGTGAAAGTCGCTACATGATACTAGAGAATTTAAATATTCTCATTAGCCTGATCATCGTAGATTTATACATATGTTAATCTCTCTTTCGAAGATGATAACAATTTGCATGTTTTTACTTTTAGTAATAGTATTACATGTTGGAAGTGTTCCAAGTAGAAATAGTATATTGTCGTTACAACTTATGCCATTACATCAAAGTTTCTAAAAAGGTTTAGAACATTTTTGGATCAAGAAGTTCTTTATTGAATTTCAGTTATTTTCATCATTTGGAAAAATTCTGTCTCATCAATGATCCAGTGATGTATGTGGTTTTATCATTTGGTACTTGATCAATGATTCCAGATAGAAATCCTAGTTGAATATATTTTCTCTCATGATAAATGTGTTTATCAGTTGGTTTTAGTCCAAGTGGGAGATTTTATTAGACAAAAACCAATTAATCTTGGTATTTCTTAATATTTTATTCAATATGAACATATAGAATTCTTTATCATTCATTTTACATGGTTAATTGCATAAATGACTGGTAAAATCCCTAAAATAATATTTGTATTGAAGAAATCATAAGAGTTATGATAATGAGATTTTTCACATACTTATATGTTATTCTTAAATCATCCCTAGTCATAGTATTAACAAGATAGGATATTGTTAATACGGATAAACTAGCACATATTATGCTTACTCTTAAAATAAGAGTTAGTTGATCTTGTTAACTATTGTGTGGCAACACAAAAGCAAATGTGTGGATGTTTGTTGGAGAAAAAGTACATTGGATTGACATGCTTAGAGATTTTCATAAGGTAATCTATTTGAGTGCTAAATTATATACTTTGTTATATTATTTTAATTTTAATTACAGAGTGAATTATTTTTTATGAAAGAAACCATTCTAATTAGAAAAAAACACACACACACACATGTTACAACTTACAAGAGCTTCCACCTTCCGTATTCGTACCCTGCGGATTCCAAAAAAACGCAAGTAATAATGGTTTTCAGCAGGAGCAAAATGCTAATGTTTCCTCCGAAACGCGTATTGGCCCCGATGATTGAGTGAGACGATCATCTTCAGGTTTCAGAAACTGATCCAGTCTGACAAATTATTCTCCGGTGGAAGGTTATTTAGTTCATCAACATAACTGCAGCCAGCACTATAGCTTTGCGAGAAGCTTGAATGTCCATAATCACTTGTCGCATATTCACAACTCATAGCACCATGTCCAGGGTCTTCATAATTATGGAAATAATTATTTGGCTCCATTGGAGGATAGTCTCCATTAATCATTTGAGAGTAACTCGATCCCATTTGATAATCACCATTGAAAACTCCATAGTCATAACTACTTGATTCCGTCGTTGTTACACCATAGCAATGTTGTTGCTCTGAAATCGGTTCGCCGGCGCCGTCGACTGCCGGAGCACTTTGATGATTGTCGTTCTTTCGCTTTACACCACGACAAGGTTTTGAGTCGTCGGCCATCTTTCTTATAACCCGACAAATCACGTAATCATTAGTACTAGGGTCGCAAAACCCTAGCCCTTTCAAGGACTCTTTGGAGAGTGAATATTCATGCATGTACCACGAACCTTTCCCTACTCCAACGGATTTATCCGGAACCACGTAATTTAAAGTTCTCACGTAGCCCAAAATCTTGTCGCCGTCGCGGACCTGCTTCTGATTCTGTCCTTCCCATGTACCGCAACCCGCGGTTCTTGACTTCTTCTTTTCGCTCATGCTGGATAACTTGGTAAGGACGTAAACGACCCGTTTCGAATCCGTGGCGGCCAACGATTCGTCGTAGAAGTCCCATTTGTCTTCATCGACGTCGGAAAACACGTTCCATGGCTCGGTCCCCTCGCCGCCGTACAAGGTTTTCTCAACAACCGAATCCGTGAGGGTTGAGATTTCCTTGCCCTCAACCTTATTCTTTAAAAGAAACATCAGTTCTTGTTGGGTTGGTTTGAAACGAAAACCTGTAATCCTCCAGCTTCCTTGATCACCCATTTGATTTCTTCTTCTTTCCCGTAAAGATCTTGAACTCAAAACGAAAAAATTTCCCTAGATAGCTAGGATTTTCTTGCCGTATGAAAAGATTGATTCTTGAAGGAGAAAGCTAGCTAAGGTTACGAATATTCAAGGTAATTTAGGTAAGGGTACTGTAGCATATATATATATAGATGGATACCGTTAGGTTAGCAATCTGATTCCTAGCTAGAATAGTAGAGAAATGGTCGGGTCGAGTAATTTCCAACTGACATTTTTCTTTTTTAATTTGTTTATAATTAAAAAAAAAAAAAAGCCTGAGAAACCTACTAACTAAATTGCTCCTGTTCACATTTATGGAATATAAGTCACCATAACATCATGTTTGAGCTAAAGTTTAGCACATCACAAAGTCTCGAGCCGCGTCCCAAATAATCGGCAAACAGTTCCCCCTTTTTTGACGTGTTAGGAATTACGATACATCATATATTTCCAATTCTACTAGGATTTTTACTGTGCGTTTTCAGGTGATTAATTAGTAGTTACAAATAGATTAGAATTTCCATATGTACTAGAGACTAACTAACTAGGTCGTTTACCTGCTACTAGGGTTAACTATCTCAACTCCCGTTTTCTTCGTCGCTCCTTTTATTTTTCCTACGTTTACCTTCTTCTCTTTTTCTTTTTCTTTTTTTTTTGTGTGGTTTTTCCCAACAACGAAGAAAACCATCAAGATGTAAAAAATATTAAATTGCAATTTGTATTATATATATATAACAGTTTTAAAATAAAATTGTTCACAGTGGTTAAAATGTTTTGTCTATGAAGTTTACCTTTTATTTTCTTTTTATTTTTTTAAATCATGAAAGAGACCAAGACCTAAGATACAAACTACCATGGCCTCTGAGCAATTAGAACCTTCGACCAAAGTGCGTTCTGGCCCCGTTATTCAATGAGAAACACTTACAAATATATATATATATATATATATGTACACACACTAATTGAGTAATTTGCATGTTTATGAAAAAATGTTACAGACTTCAAAAATTAATTAATGTGATTTTTTTAGGATAGAGGGAGTATTTTCTTTTCGTTAAAAATTTTCATCTAAAATCCACTGTAATCGAATGACATGTTTATAAAAACAAATTTACATATCTCAAAAATTAATATGAACTTTTTTATTAAAAAAAAAAAAGAACAGTGTTTTTTCTTTTTGTCTAAGATTTTCAACTAAAATCCATTGTTTGGAAGCCTTGCATGCGGTAGAAATCAATTGGATTTTTATCCTCTGAAACTCCTTTTGGAATGACGACAGAAAATCATTAGTGCATGAGAAGAAGGCAAATTTGTCCGTTCCACTTCTTTTTGTCTTTGACAGACTCAAAAAAAAAAAAAAAAAAAAAGGCAAGGGTTATCCCAACCATTACAATGAAGAGATAGATTAATTGAATATACATTCCCTATCCCAAAATGATCATTATATGTTTTAGAAGTATAATATTCAATTGCCATGAAAATCATACGAGTGACAGAGGAAGTACTATTTGAAATAGTTAAGCCAGGTTACAAGGGACATACGTAAAAGGAAACCAAAATATACAATATTCCTACTAGCTATAACAACAATTTCTGGTTTATAATTTATTATCTGCTCATTCCTTGTGGGCCAACGGGTGATATCATTAATACTCCAGGGTGTTGTCTTCCCATATTTCCACGCCATCCTGAGAGTCCAGCATCGAAAGGAAAAAAATATTATTATTAATTATGATTTAAAACCTGAAATTGATCAAGAAAATTAATTATATACTCTATTGGGTCCTAAATATAAACTGCAAATTAACATTAAATTTAGTTCAAATTTATGCATTATCATTAAAACTAGAAAAAATACACGATAGTAAAATTAGTCAATAAACAGAGTAAATTCATATATATTGAGCGCTAGCAAAATGAGACGAAGACATTTCATTGTTGATTATTGTCTCGATATTAATATACTATTACCGTTCCACAAAAATAGTTCACATTGAGTTTTCAAATTTATACTAAAAACAGTACAAAACTTAAAATTCAATTTGAACTATTTTTATGGGACGGAGGGAATATTATTTAAGAAAGTTTTTGTTAAGAAGTGTTACCGAGTGACAAGTCAACACCCTGGCTTTTGAGGTGACGATGTTCTTGACACAAAGCACAAGAATCACAACAGCAATGAACCCCAAAATCCGAACATGGGCTTCCAGGCAATCGGTATTGTTTTCTCATTCTATATCTATAGAAGCTTGAATATATACAAGCCAATCCGGTGAGATGGCAAAGCAATCCGTAAATCACCGCACTTACCACACATGCTACGTACTCAAGACAAAAAAATAATAAATAAATCGCCACTTATTATAATACCATATTCGATATAAAAAAAGGACGGAACTATGTACGCAAATCTCATCAAATCGATTGTTTTTTTGAAGCTTACATGTTGATCCTCTGTCAATTATTTCGGCAACTTGTCCAAATGTTACGCATGGACACCAGCAAGTCAAGCAACCTGCACAAATTCATCATTCACCCCCAAAAAAAAATGAATAAATAAAAACAATATTAAAAAAATGAGTTTTTCCCAATAATTTTATTTACTATTAAGTCTATTATACGGTTTGAAAAGTTTTTTAAAAATAAACGTAACAAAAAATGAAATAAAATGTTACAAGTTGAACAATCGGAGCAACAGTCGCATAAGCCGGTTGACCAATTCCCGACCAACCCAGATTGAATATTAATAACGTTCATTTGGACTTGATAGTGCTGAAGTGGTGGTGGTGGCGGTGGTGCTACGGCGTCGTCGACATAAATATTAGTGATTGATTGTGGTGATGATAATACCATTGGGATCCCTGTGGCCGGACTTGGCTCATCATACGGTGGTGCCGATGGCTGCTGCACCGGCGATTGATGATATCCTCCATTTGATATAGATGGATACATCGATCTAGAATGGTGCTAGTAGTTTCTTAGAAAATTTTTAAAGAAATTAGTTAAGTGCAGTGCCTTCTTTCTTAAATAGTGTTTACGGCAAATAATAATCAAATATTTATAGACGAGTTTTCTTATTATAATTTTCATTTCAAAATTATTGTCCAATTTAAAAATTTTATTTTTAGTATAATTTGAATTAAAAATTAAAAAAAATCCAAACTATTTTTTATGCCTCACGGGGCTTATTAATGAGGAGAAATCAAGGGGATTAATTAGTTGGTCAGCGAACCCCAGCAATTTATATTTTATTTTATTTTATTTTTTTGTTCTATTTTAAACCAGTTGGTATAACGATATGATGATTCAAATTCCTTGTCTAATAGCTCCCTGAAATATGTTAAAACGACCAAAAACAGTGGGGTTTGCGTACTAAAACGGCGGGCATTTTAAGTCATTAGGCTTGATTTTGAGTACATGTCTAAGCTAGGCATTGTAACGGTGGGCGTGCTTATATATGTAAGAATAAAAATAAAATAAAATTGTGAAACCTAGAAAAGATTGTGCATAATGGATGTATTCATGACACATATTGAGGTTAAACAAGATGACAATCATAATAAAGGATTGACAATGGTTTGAGTAAACAAGATGAACAAGTCATCATAAAATGCAGTTGATTTTAGTGATGAATATATAAATGACGTCAAGAGCCTCATCAATTCTGATATGGTAAACTCATTGGTAATAGCGTAAATATTTCAGAGGAATTACCATATATACAAAATTTGAGTAACAGATTCTCAGTAAAATCGAAAGTTCATCATAGGGTTTGGCCTCAACAGTATGACCATAGAGAGGAAAATTTTACCCGTAAACTTTTATGCAAGACAAATAAAACAAAGTCGTATACCAAATTAATTTATCAAATGAAAATTAAGTAATTAATGAAAATACGACGTTCTTTCATGGTCATGAGGAATTGATCCAAATGAAGTAGTACTAACTAACTTTAACAGTTAAGATATCTTATAGATAATGAATTATTAATTAGTTGCATGGATTAATGATAAAAGTGATCGTAAAGCGGTTTATACAGACAGTGGTTTAGCTTTCAAAAATTAGAACAAATGTATTCTCTCCGATCCAGTAAAGTAATTCTCAATTTGAGAGTGTCAATTTCCGCCACGACAATACGATTTACGGAGATAATCCGATACGACATAACTCGATTAATTTGAATCACAATTCTACTCTAAAAATTCTTATTAATCATGTGAATACACAACACGAAATTTGTAACTTTGCAACATCACTAGTAGCTAAGGTCTAATCTCCTAAATTCGACACCACCAGAATAACTAAAACGATCGGTTGGAAAATTAATTTCTCTTTAGACACACTTCATCACAACCTCCCAGTATTGCCTATCCATGAGTTGCAAACTGCTAACGCGCAAAGCCCCTTCATGAACACCAATGGGAGCCCCACAGATTGTTTTTGGTGCAAAGAAACATATACAGCTATAAGATATATCTACTTAAAAGGCCAGCAAAGCAACCAAGAGCTGTGTGAGTTGACAAATGAAATGAAAGCTCAAGAGCCCTCAAGTTTGTCGGATTCTGATGAAAATATTCACTCCATTCAAAGGTCCATCTCACAATTGAGTCATCCAATCCATCAAAATGTGGTTCAGACTTGAGAGACTTTAAGATTCAAGAATATAATCTCCTCTTCTGCGAACAAGGACGATTTTGATCAGTATCCCCCCTAGCCTAAGAAAGGCCAGTTCAACTTAGTCTTCGATCGTACATCCAAATTTGGGAAACTAGAAACTTTCAAGTACTCCCTCCGTCTCATAATTATTGTCCAGTTTAGATTTTCATTTCTAGTTCAAATTGTACTTAAATGAAATCTCAAATTGGACATTAATTTTGGGACGGGGAGTACATAATTGGATTTCGAACAGATAATCAGTTGGGATGACGAACCTGCAACTTGGGTTAACATCCTAGCCGCAAAAGATGGAGCATATTATATGCAAGTTTCAATTACTGTTTATATTTTAAACTTCTCAATTTACTTCTTTACGTTCTCCAAAAAAAAAAAAACACACATAGACAATGAAAGGAAGTTTCAAACACATTACAGATTTCTGAAACTTTGTACTGGTTCCGTGTTTTCATTTGTTCCCGTTGCCTTCAGCCTAACTGCCTAACCGTGAAATACATCATTATAACAGAAACTAAGGACTATTAGTGGAGATATAACAATGCGAAGATCGTCATATAAACTGATCATAGCATTTGTTGATTTTGAGCTGCAAGTAGATTACTTTTTTCTCCCTTCTGGCTTCAGTTTTGTGGGAATTTCCTATGATCCTTTTTGTTACGAATGTTGTCTCATTTTTTGTATGTGTCAATCATATGTCCTCCCTCTATCGAAAATTATTATCTAGTTTTGATTTTCATTTTAATTTAATTTGTATCAAAACTAAAAAATTCAAAATGGACAATAATTTCGAGACATTGATCAATAAGTTGTCGTCCGTTTACTAGCGAAGCACAAATTATGCATACATGTTTGAAATAGAGAAGTTTACTGCAATTCGAAAAATGACAATCAATTGTGTTATGTACTAACCAAGCCTAATAACGAAAATGATCAAATCAAACACCCTTTTTGTTGATTTCCCCTTTAGCTGGTGATGCATATCATGTTTCCTGAATTATTCCTTTCTATTATTGGTAACAAGTAGACATAGATACAGATGTGAAAAAATCCAAATGGAATGCCAAATTATAGTACTCTAAGCCACACAGCTGGATGATTGGATGTTCCCTGCTGCATCTCTGTTTTAGTGTTCTCTACTTTGTACGAAGCATTTTAAAGAGGTTTCACCCAATCTGAGTTTTCAGTCCCTCACTTAAATCAACGTACTACTACTTCCATGCACCAAAAAAAAAAAAAAAAAAGAAGGATTCTTCATCATCGATCTGAGTCTTCATAGTACATATATAGATCTTCATGGATTTTCATGTCCCCTTTTCTTTTTCGGATATTAGTATATATAGAATCCCATCCTTTTACTTCCATCCCCTGCCAACTTCCACCCTCCCTGGGAAATGAATTCTCCCTACACAAAAACATAAACATTTAGACAGAGTGTTTGTTTTTTTTTCGTTTGTTATTTTTGGTGGGTTTACTTGTTATTTTGGTGGGGTTTTTTCAAGTAAAAGGAGCTCTCTTCAGTCCAGTCCGAGGCAGATGAAGGGCTGAATAAACAGCTGCTGACTCATTGATTCATAAATTCATCAAAAACCAAAAGAGAGCAGCAGCAGAAAATACTGAAATGGAGAAGAAATTGAGATGTTATTGTGACTCAAATGATGCAGGAGCTGTTTTCAGTTTTCTGTCACGTCTTGGACTGAAGGGAGCTCCCTTTCTTTCTTAAGCTTATTATTTTCCTTTTTCTTTTAAGGCATTTCATCATAGCAGGCTTATAATTAAATTAACCAAACAGAATTAAAAAATTGTGGCAAGTTAAGCATATTATACTTTACTGAGGTTTGGTGGGGTGCGCCAGGCCCAAGCAGTAGTGCAACGCAAGGGCGACGCTTGAAGGCCCAGGCAGCAAGCTACCTTGATGAGCCCTCCCCCTAAAAAAATTCATTTAATATCATGTGGGCCGATGGCCCACGTATCAGATATTAAACTGATAAGAACAGATACTACACTTGATCTTAGCCAAAAGGCCGAGAAAGGTATGCTTGTTCAAGTAACTGGTTTGCTCTTTTATAGTGGTCTCTCTGTCTCAGGCTTCTCCGCGGCTTTCGATGTGGGACTAAAAGCTTCAGAAACGGGTTCCACCGCCCCAAACTGATTGATCCTCCATTCCTCCTGCCTCAGGCGCTTCATCACTTCGGCACAAAACTTCTTTTCCATGTCCAATGTTGGTCAAGTTTGCATTTTCTAGAAGTAAATTCCTTTAATCAATAAGAATTCATCTCCACGAATTTGGGCAATGGGGGGAGATATATATACAGGAGCTTCATTTAGCAAGTTTATGTAATTGTATTGGTGATTTTCAATTCTGTCACAAAATTGGTTTGGTACACGCTTTTAACATATTATTCTTGACAGAAACTATACGCTGTTACAGATGAATTCTTATTCGTAATAGGTAGGGAAAAACAGTAAGAATAGAACTACAAACAGTATGTTCATGTGCCTAATCATATATTTTTGTAAGATCTTATCTGGATGACATTTCAAGCAGGCGCGATTCCAAATCCAAGAAGAAAAAACCCAGACCAGACCAAACCAAACCAGACCATATACAGTATTAGTTGGGCTTTATCACTCCTCTAGATCTAGACGCTAGACTAGTTCTCATTTCTGTAAAAAACCAATTTAATTCATAACAGATGTCTCGTGGATGATTTTTCTTTACATTGTGTAGTAGAAGGCTGATTAAGCAGATGGAAAAATAGCAATTTTGAAATTCATTCACAATAATTGGATGTGATCACATAAATGAATGAAGCAACTTGATTTTGGCACACACAAAATTGACCCAAAACCAAGCCTCTCTAAGAGAAAAAAAAATCTCTACAAAAATGATCAATCTACAACATATAAACAAATCGCATCTCATCTCTAATAAAATTTTCCTTTACTTGGGAAAGCATTCAACTTCAAAGCTGCTGTTGAAGCTAGAACAGAGCTTGAAATTAAGCTCAATCCATTAGTTCATCCTATCTTTGCAAAGAGCAGATCAGCAAATTGTAGTATGAATCAAGATAAAGGAATCCCATGAGCCAAAATTCCATTGGTAAAGCCCATCAACTGAGAAATGACCACAAACAAGGAAGTGGGCACACTCATGGAGAACAGAGCAATCATCCCAATAGCTAAGCTAGGCCTAGTGTTCATCAAGATCAATTGCAGGATCCCAACAGCTTCACAGATCATGGAATCATATCTGGTGTAATAACTCTTCTCCCAGTCCATCCATTCAGAAGGCGGCTCGTAATTCCTCTCAACCATCTTCATCTCATGGATCCTTTTCCTCAACACAATCATGTTCTCATCCACCATGTTCCTGCTGCTCCCACAGTTATAATCTTGATGATGACCTGCCTCTGATCTTCTTCTCATTGCCAATGTGGTTGTTCTTGCTCCATATCTTGATCTTCTGCTAATTGGAGAAAATGGCTTAGGTACTGAATTTGCAAGATATTGGGAGTTAATGGAAGAAGAAGAAGAAGCTGAAATTGATGCTGCCATTGTTTAGTTTATGTCTGAAGTCTGAACTAAATTTGAATCAAGTTGGAATATTTGAAAGAAAACTTTTGGAAATGGATTGAACTAATTGGATTTGGAATGAATTGATGGACAAAGGATTTGAGGGCTGTGATTATTTTTATAGCAAAAAGGAAAAAAAGAAGAAACTTGATGTCAACTTGGGAGAATCTTCAGGGGTTATGACTTTTTGGGCTTAATTATTGATGATGGATGATGATTAGTTGAAGAAACAGACTCCGATATTATTTTATGCGGCGAAACCGTGTTTCTCAGAAAGTGGTAAACGGTGGGGAGCTAAAATACGTTGTTTTTGGATACGATGAAAGTGCTCCTAGTGATTTTCTTGGTAACTACGTTGTTTTTGGAGAGCTTAAATACGATGAAAGTGCTCCTTTCCTTCTCCTGAAAGCGACACCTGCCTCAACGAGATGCAAAACCATGTGATCATCAGTACTTCTCAGTATGTTTATTTCGTTTTTTTAATATGTGTTTTTAGGTATTTTTGTATTAAAAATGTAAAAAAGTACAGGTTAGAATAGGACAGTTATTAATATATTAATTTGAAAAAACTATAAAACAAAATGAAACAAACAAAGCCTAAAGTTCTTGGCATTTCATCAAGTCAGAAACATAAAATAATCATAATCAGATTAATCTCGTAAGTAATCTTTATTCAGATTCATATAAGTCCTTTTCATTTAACAGCTTTTTCTAGCCATTATTAGAGAATGAACGTTTTTCGTCTTTTCTTTTTCTTTTTTTTGGGCCAGAAATCTAATGATGAATAGTAAACCTGAAACTCTTGTTTTACTTGTTACATTAATAATGAACTTTGTCAATTTTAAAATTCAGCTAAGGGTTTAATTCCTTCGAATTATATTATGCAGTACAATGTACTTATTGGCTAACAAAAAATACGTCGCACTTATTTCCGTCAACACAAGCAGAAGTTACTGTTAGAGACGGTTTAGGTGTAACTTTAATCAACCCGGCGGAGGCAGTTGGGATCGGCTAGGGCGGCGCATCGTTTTAAGGGATTGATTATCAAGACTCAATGTAGATAGATCTTGATCCAATGCATTTACAGATTTATATTAAAAAAAAATAAAGCAATCAGCGGATCAATGACAATAGGTGAGAGCTTTTACCATTTCCAATGATTGTCTCAATCCAATGGAGATAACGAGGAGCAAACCGACATAGTATTCCTCAATGGTTGTATTATTTGAATTTTTATTTTTACTTAAATAAAATTCAAATTGAATAATTATTTTGGAAGTAAGACAATACTATATTACCGCACCACGCATGAAGGCCATATCATTCAAGGGTTTCAATACTAACTTTATAAGTATTTCCACGGAGCAATCAAGAAACTTCATTGTTTAAAAGATTAAGTACAGTTTAATCATTGTTTTTGGAGGTAAGTACCCCCTCATCATTGATAAAATATTCGCCACTACCCAGCAATGCTCGATTCACGTATAGGAAGATAGTTGGGAAATTGCATTTCCCAAAATAAATTTTTCTACAAAAAAAAAAATTGCATTTATCTGACGTCTGCTGGTAGTTTCACACTTACATGGCATGAGTACTCTTGATTCTTGAGTTTGATTTGGTCTTTGGATTTCATGAAGTTCAGATTTTTAAACTCCACCACACTGCATTATTATTTAGAAATGTATGCGTGTATGCATGATATCTCTAATTATTAGTGAATTTCAAATTAGTTAGAACTTAAACATCTAATACGTTACCAATTCTGTCAATTATTCGGTTTCAATATCTCGTGAGTCAATTCATGTACCGTTATTTTTGAATTTTGTATTTTCCCATTGTCACTTTTATTGAAAGACAATGTTACCCACACGTATCGAGCTGAATTTCACAAAATGTGAGGAATGTGAAGTATAATTAACTTTAGTACAATTAAGTATAATTAAAATGTGAGGAATGTGAAGTATAATGTGAGGAATTTTACTGAATTTCACCCCCATGCTTTTATTAACTTTAGTTAGAGAAGTATAATTAAGAAATCATATGGCCAGCCAAACAAATGTGATCAAATTCTAAGAACACCCAATAAAAACATACTCGAAAAGAATACGCGGGACTTGGTTAAAAAACTTTAACACTTTCCATTATGATGATGGTTGTTACAATTGTTTATCGTGTTCCTTTTCATATTTGTCCTGATTGATACAATCTTTTATTAAAATATTTTAAATAAATATAATATCAAAGCAAAAAAACGAGGTTTAAAAGAGACTAACTGGAAAAACAAACACCTGAAGAAAATAAAATTAGTAGGTAAAGAAGTCATGATCTTTGGGTTAGCCCCGGAGAAAGGGTGGTTATAATTTGTTTGCAGGGTCTGATCTGGTGAGTAGTAGGAAAATTGCAGCTGGGCTACATACAAAGCTGCATGTTATGCCGTAAAGTTAAATTCGTGATTATAACATAATTTAGTTAGAGTTTCTTATACTCGCATGATATGCCAAAGTCAATCCATTTCATGCAAATCAAGACACATTCGCATATTGTGTTATAAAATTAACAGAAGTCCTGTTTGTACCAAATAAATAAAATTAAATTAAAAGTCTTCTTCTTCTGTTTAGAAGATCCTTCTAACAAATGAGCAATCCTTAACATTTCAAAATTTAGTTAAACCCTTTCAAAACAAAACAAAAAAACAAAAAAAAAATTAGTTAAAATAAACAATTGTTCCTCTTAGCCTGAATGAACAACTCTTTTCGGTTGTGCCAAATGCTCGTCCTCCACTGGAATTACGGTATTAGGATGGACAGATTTTTACCATTTTTCTTCCGAAATTGATATGAAGAAGACAATTCCACACAAGTTCACGCGATATTCTATAAAAAAAAAAAAAAAATCTCACCCGCAAATTTTTTTTCCTCTTCATGACGAAGTCTCCTACGGAAAACTGCTCCCTAGGTTTCTAACACTTTCCTAGGAAATACATGATCAGAGAAAAAGCAAAACACATCTATCATCGGATTATCATCAAGAAGGTTCCGACAAAACGGAATTGTCCAAATGATGCCAAGAAAACAAACACCGAATTTTATGTAAATACCGTCACATCAGAATCCATAAGAATCATCTCATATGATAAAACAAGCGGGCTGAAGCTTCCTTGCAAAGACTGAACTCAACTGAGATCAAAATTGACATAAGAAATCCCGAAGCCTTTGTCTAACATAAAAAATCCATGAAAATATACGTATCTGATATGCTAAGACTTTCTAGCTCTGTCAATCATATGGCACATTTTATTCACATTGACACTTTGTAAACCAAGACTAATAAGAGATTAAGAGTACAGTAGCTATCTAGTACTTGTTCTAGTTTACAGCGGATTATGTCAAAAAAAAGAGAGCATGAGGACTCCTCTATTTTGCAGTCATCTCCGTTAGATTAGTACCTGTACGAGATAGATCAACGACAAGTTTCCATATCTTCCATTAAACATCGTGAATGCCCAAGTAACTAAAAACCTTCTAGGTCAAACAGATTAAGAGGGTCAGGAGCAGAAGATTCGAGCTCCTGTTCAGGTTTACCTTGGTCAGGAAGAGGAGATTCAACTTGCTCGTATGTTAGTTCTGGATCACTTTCGAGTGGCTCTAGCTCTAGCTGTTTTTGAGTATCATCAGTTACTGGCTGCTCAAGTTTTTGGTACTTAGGTTTATTCCTTTCCAGAAGCAGGTATGTTGTGTAATACCAAAACAGAAGTATTCTACTTTGAGCTACAACAGTTTCCTTGATAGAACTGCCTCCAAAGGAAAATCGCTCGAGTGCCTACAAATTGGTATTGCAGTGTCATTCCATAAAGACAGCGAATTTTCTTAACAATCACCATACAAAAAGAAAGAAAGCACGAAAAAGAATATTGAAATCAAGACAAGGTAATGAGGATGAATGTAATTCCGTCTTTTAATTAAGCCAAGATGTCACTTGGGGCCTTTCTTTCAATCGGAAGAAAATTATTTCCTCAGGTAAATGTAAAAAGTAAACCCATAACCAATATGGTTGACAGGGTCAAAATTATGAGTCACAACCTGAAGAATAATAGATAAGGAACTATTTGGTGACACTTATATCCAATTATGAAGCTTGGCTTCGTCACTATTAAATCCAAGAATCTGTTTTCACCTTTCAACGCCTACAAAGTAAAGCTATAATAAAGAACCTCACTTACTTGGTCCCCAGATTGTATATCAAATGGCTGCTGATGATCAAATTGAAGACCCTTAAATTCATTGATGCAAAGACCTTGAAATGCCCTGAAAAAATGGAAATGGCAGATGAACAATATCACAGAGTCAATCAGTAGAACCATGATGTCAGTCCAGTTACTCTGTGAAAAACATGCAAAACATATCACAAGACAGTCAGAATCACCATCTTATGAGCGAAACTCGAGGAATCCATCGGAACACAATTGGCGTGTTCTCTGCATTGACATAATAACCGCCGAATACAAGAAATACAGTCATAAGAGATGGCCCCACGGCCATTGCGGCTTCTGTAGTTGGGACCATGGCCCCCACGGTCAAACCCATGGCAGAAGCAGAAAAAGACTCAACAGTAATAATGCCGCAGAACTTCCCGAACCTACAGAGCAAAAAATTCTCAATCAGAGAGAACAAAAACACTTTAATAAGCTAACATTAACATCAAAGTGATTAAAAGATTCATTCATCCTTCAACCCACACCCAGTATTTCAGCGAAATAGACCCACCGAGAGAAAAAGTCTCCCCACTGTTTCAAGTTACCCTTTTAAATAACCATAAATCTTTATTTATATTTTTCACTTTTTGGCTAAAATCTGAAATGAAACATGCTCCAACCACTTTGTCCCTCCAATCAGTTTCTTAAGTTTTCAAGAAATAAAATATACAATTCCAAATTACTGAAATGGAGAAAGCACCTGGACAAAGCTGGATGAAGTCGAGCCATTGGATAGAGAATTGTGCCAAAGAGCAATGGAAATGATGCTCCTATAGGGATCTCAGCTAACAACTTTGATAGCAAATATGGTCCTAATGCATAAGATCCCTTGGCACGCTCTCTATCAACAATTGCGCGTTCCTTGGGAAACACACCAACTGTCTTTGTGAGTGCAGCCATTGCAGTGTTTATAGCAGCGACCTTATGACGAGTAATGCAATAAAATGTGTTAGAGATGCAATGAAGATAGAATGCATACTTCATCCTGTTTCATGAAGCTACCTGGAGCAATCCCATTCTATCTTGGATTGATGTCTGTGATCTTCCCATTCTCCAGAAAACAGAACCAAATATAACAGCTGATGCTATTGACATTCTCGCCCGGACTTTGTTGGTTGGGCCATCACGAGAAGCCTGCATTTGAAATAAAATGAACCACCTTAAGGGCATCATATAGAAAACTCAAACTCACAAACAAACAAATTTCAACATTCAAAAGCAAAAACTTCTGTTCTCATCATAACATAAGAGAATGAATTCCGTGGCCATACCCCAAGTTGAAACACTAAAGCAAATTTCAGTTTCCAAATGACAAATCTCCTAACAGTTGACAATGCCTACTTTACCACTATTCACACCCGGTGTAATATTGAAAGAGTGCTAGGCAACCTACTGTTAGACTCCCCACTTGAAAAAAAAAAGAAAAGAAGTAAAACTAGAAAATAAAACAATCACAAAAATACCTGCATCCAAGCCCGCTTAAAGAGCAGAGAAAACTGCCTCCACCAACCAACTTTCCTTTTGACAGTTGTTTTCTTCCGTATGTTCATTATGCTCTCGCCTTCCCCAGAAAGGGTAGTTGCAAACAGTGTGGATGATTCTTGTTGGTTGGAAAATGATTCAACAAGACCATCTATCCTTTTCTGGGAAGCACTGACACTGTCAGCGGAACTATAGTCCACAGATATCAGATCCGCCAAAAATTCAGCAGGATTTACATGATCTGGGCAGAGATACCTGTCATGTTATATTGAAATGATTCAGTATTCATGCACTAGAATAAATTCCAGTTATATAGATCAGCTGAATTCTTCAAAAATATTAATATATATATATATATATATAGACATTGTAAAAGAAGCTACTGGAGCCCTGTTAGGTCATGATAAAAGAAGCCACCAAGTGCAGCTTATTATTAACAAATACTAACAATCCATATACTAACAAATACCCTCAACTTTAAAAGGAGGGGATACTACCAATTCATATACACAAATACTAAATTTTAGGACTACAACACTATTTTTGGTAATGGTCATTACTAAATGATCTAAATTATGTTTGAGAAATTAGGGTAAGAAAGAACACAGACCATGGAATGATTAACAACAGATTGATCATCTCAAGAAATTATAAATGGAACTAACCCAAATTTAGAGAAGTAGTCCAATGGTTTCTCCTGGGCTGGACCAGCATACACAAGTGAACCTTCTGTCAGAAGAACAATGTCATCAAATTTTCCATAAACAGACCCTCTAGGCTGGTGAATGGAGCAAATTACAGTGTGTCCATCTAATGCAAGCTCTCGTAGAGTTTCCATCACTTTTTCCGCTTGGAAAGCATCAAGTCCTAACAACACCATAAAGCACTTGTTAGAAGTAAGAATTATACTGAACAAATTTTCAGTGCAATTGAAATTCGCGAGCTAATCTTCCTCACAACATAAAACGATCACAACAACATAATAACCAAATAGTACCTGTAGTGGGCTCATCAGCAAAGATAACAGATGGACTAGCAATAAGTTCACATGCCAGTGACAGTCGCTTCTTCTCTCCACCACTAATCCCACGCACTTTTGCATCTCCTACCCGGGAATCGGCACAACTGACCTTTTGGGGGAAAAAGAAGAATAAAAAACCAAAGATATCAGAGGGAAATGGAAACTCTTTTAAACTAAAATTCATAAGTTAGTTGATTAAATTGATCCTAAGAACAAGAATGTAGCACACACAGGCAATGATCCCAAAACTTAGCTCAAATTACAACTCACGGTCTTTTGTCTTCTTGATATGTAAAAATTTATATGCAAACAAACCAACATATAGTAACAGTCATATGTGCTATATGTCACAATTTTAAGTCTTAAGAGACAATATATAAAGCCTTCGACACTTTTGCCTTACCAAACCTAATTTGAATAAGAGCTTATTAACATATTCATCTCTTTCTTCAACAGAGGATATGTCCGCTAGCTGCATTTCAGCTGCAAGGGACAATGTTTCTCGAACTGTCAACTGTGAGAAGAAAAGGTCCTCCTGTCTGATATAAGCAGACCTGTACCAGAAGATCTTATTTAATACCGATATCTGATATACGAATAAATTTTGTATGACTAATTGGAGGATTTCATTTGCTTACGAATATAAAGCATCCGCATAAAACTAGCTTACCTATAAGCTTTCTGTGATATTTTCTGTCCATTGACCTCCAAAATTCCAGATAAATGCAACCTTGGGGAAGCCGCCAACTGACCAGCTAGAATGTTGAGTAGTGTTGTCTTCCCTGATCCAGAAGGGCCCATTATAGCAAGTAACCTACCAGGCCGTGCTTCTCCACTGACATCACTTAACAAAAATCTTACCTGGTATTCCAAACGGACGGAAATAATTCAATAATCAGTACAGTGCCAAAGAACAATGAACTGAAGAATAATTAGCAATGTGTATCTGTGAATCAGTTTAAGCTACAACAGTTTCATTGATACCCTTCCTACATGAAATTCCTGATATAAAGTTTATCTAAGGTCAACTAACATGCTCAGACCTCGCACTTCTGGTAGTCAGAACATAACTTAAAGAGAGAAATCGACAGTTCGGAAATGAAATTCAAGACCACAAAAAAAGAAACTCTCACGCGAGCAAAAGGTAATAAAAGTATCCACAACATAAAGTATTGAAGAGATACACACAACAGATCACTGACAATGCTGAAAAAACTAGTAAATGCAAGTTCTAATGAATAAAAAATCATAGTTTGTGACTGGGGAAAAGAAAAACAACTTCGATGGATGAGGAATTGAGTATAAAAGAGTAAGAACATACTGATTTTGACGATTTATCGGAGAGAGAGCAAGTGATGTTGGTCCACTTAAGATGAACCGGCGGAACTTTCTCTGTCGCC
Source organism: Oldenlandia corymbosa var. corymbosa (assembly GCA_949775105.1). NCBI lineage: Eukaryota > Viridiplantae > Streptophyta > Magnoliopsida > Gentianales > Rubiaceae > Oldenlandia > Oldenlandia corymbosa. The sequence continues at coordinate 35,003,315 of OX459119.1, read as the reverse complement.
GGAGCATCGCCTTTATCAATATCCTCATTTCTCTCGTCGTCATCATCATCAACATAGTTGGGCTCGGACTCCGGTAAGAGCTCCGGTCCCGGGCCGGAAAACAAGCGGACGAGCAAAGCCGCAGCGACTGCCACCAGCAATTGGCCTACTCCGCCACCATTTTTCCCGCCAATTTTTAGCAACATCGTCTCTCTCTTCTGCTACTCCTTCACGTTTCAATCGCTCTCTCGAGTAGTAGCGGAGATGGCAATAATATCAGCAAAGAAGGAGAGAATGTGATTGAGTATAGTAGCGGGAGTGTGTGACTGTGTGTGGATAACAGAGTTGACACGGCGTCGTTTTCAGATGAAAGTGTACTGGATTAAGCGGATTATAGTGGTCGGGTTTTGATAATTTCCCGGGCAAATTGTATTTAACGGTTGAGAAATGGGGAGATATCTTTTTTGTCTTGTGCGGGCTGAAATGGTGATAAACACGTGTCCATGAGGGAGGATAAGATAATTTGTAACTAAGCGATTTGGGCTTCTGGGCAGTTGTCAATTTGGGCTTAAAAGGATTTGATGAACTTATATATGAAAATAAACTACGTGTCACATACCGGAGGATTCAATTGTAATAGTCGATAGTTGAGGGTTGATGTGTAATTTCTAAAAGTTGAGGTCAGCCTATATAAGGCTTAGTCAGAGTCAAGGTCACTTTGGTCATTTTGATGAAATAACAAATTCTGTTCTTTAGCTTCTTCCCCGATTCTCTCTAATTTCTATCATGTATCTCCAATTCTTCATTTCTGATTCTTCTTCTGTATCTATTTGGATCGTTTTTTCAGTGTGTGTTTTTGGGTTTTTTTTATTGAGAATATAAAAAGGTGCATTGAAAATATAAAAAAGTATGCTAGAATGGGACATTTATTATTTATTATTTAATTTTTCTACAATTCTTGCCCAATCTTTATCTTAAATCCCAAATCTAGGTCAGTTCATGACAAATTGGTATCAGAGCTAAATGGTTCTTGGTTAAAAAATTGATCCGATTTCCTCCAAGTCTTCAGTTACGAAAACTCATTTTTTTCAATTTATTCTCTCAAAATCCATTTCTCATTCGATTCAGAATGATGACAAGATCAAGTGTAATTGTTGAATAGTCTAGCAAGGAGTCGACACCTCAAATCGACGGAGTAACTGCTCGAGTTGAAACCCTAGAATGTCGATTCTCAGATCTGGACTCCAAGATGGACAAAATGGCAGAAGAACAAGAGTCAAAATTTGATCGGTTGATGAAGATAATGGAAAGAATTGAAGTGCAGCAGTACATGAATCCGGAAAAGGCGCCGAATATCATCACAATTCCTCCTGTCTTCCAGGTCAGTCAACCTCCGATCTTGACCAATCAACCGGAATTGGAAAGGTTACAGGTCAGTCCGATGGCGGAAAAGATCTTCTTACCCACAACTTCTCTTAATCCGGTACGTAATAACCCGAATTTGGATCCACGCACTGGCGGTACACGTCAATCGAGTTACACGATATCTCAGGTGGGTCAACCGGGTCACACCCTACAAGGAGGTTACCAGGAGCACGTCTGGATTCAACAACCGATGATAGATTTGCCAGAATTCACTGGAACCAACCTCCAAGATTGGTTGAGGAAATGCCGCAAGTATTTTATGATCCATCAAATTCCGGATGAAGTCAGGGTGGATGCGGTTGAGGTGTTATTGGATGAAAGGGCTGATACTTGGTACCTAGGAATCAAATTGACGACTGGCAAATTGTCCTGGGAAGCATTTTCAGGAGCTTTGATCCAACGTTTTGGTAATAAGGGCGGCCAAGATTGTGTTGAAGAATTCAGCAAATTGGTTCAAACTGTAACCGTGATAGAGTATCAAGAACAGTTTGAAAGCCTGAGATTCCGGTTGTTGAGCCAAAACTGCCAATTGGGAGAAGCTTATTTCTTTTCGAGCTTCATAAGCGGACTGAAAGAGGAGCTCAGGCCAACAGTTCGTATGTGGCATCCAAAAACTTTGGCAGTTGCATTTGACATTACAATTCATCAGGAACAGAACCTGGCATTGCTTCATAAAGTTGGCTGGAATGGTACATGTTAGGTAAATTTTGGTTTATCTATTCCCTTGAATAATGTTTTACAGCCTGTTAATAGCGGGGATAAACATTATGGGAATGTAGATGTTGCTTGTGGTTATAGCTGTAATCAGAATAATGTTAATAAAGCTAGTAAGGATAATCAGTTAGATAAGGAAAATAGCAATCCTAATAGAACTGGTGCTATGAATGGTAGTGCTAAGTTCTCTGGTCACAAGGGTCCGGGAAATCGTAATGTTAAGAAGTTGGTGCCACAGGAAATTTAATATAGGACCAATCATGGTTTGCGATATAGATGTGGGGAACTTTATAAGCCAAGTCACAATCAAAACTGTAAAATGCGAGAATTTAACATTACGTGCTGTTTAGATGCTGAGAAAGAAGAGGAATCTGGTCGCGTTTTGTGGATAATTGATTGGGAAGCTGTTGATGTGAATGATCTCACCTTGGACAGAATCAACATTGGCTGAAATGTTCCAAGTTATATGCAATTAGGTTGTCTTACGGTTCTCAGAAGCTGGTGAATCATGGTTAAACTTGATTCAGTTACTAGTAGCTGCAATTGATCTATTATTGTCTTGCGGTTTCCGTGCCACTCATTCTAAGTGCTCATAATAGTTGGTTATTGTGTTGTTGTTATAATGTAGAATTGTTCCCTTGTATTGATCGTTTAACAATGAGGGGTTTGTCACATACCGGAGGACTCAATTGTAATAGTTGATAGTTGAGGGTTGATGTGTAGTTTCTGAAAGTTGAGGTCAGCCTATATAAGGCTTAGTCTGAGTCTGTAAACGTCACCTTTGGTCATTTTTGATGAAATAACAGATTCTGTTCTTTAGCTTCTTCCCGGATTCTCTCTAATTTCTATCATGTATCCTTAATTCTTCATTTCTGATTCTTATTATGTATCTCAATCAATTCTTGCCCAATCTTTATCCTAAATCCCAAACCTAGGTCAGTTCATGACACTACGCTTATTGGACGTGGACTCCTTAAGAATTTCTTTTTTATATTATAGGGTGTTCACCTTCAGTAACGGTGACTAATACCTCGATGGGTGAGAGAGCTGGCCAAAGAATTAAAGGTTGCTCTATACCGATGGCGATGTTCGAATTCTCGACCTATGATTAAGGATGGAAGAGTTCTTACCACTCAACCACAACTTCTTTGGTTTCTTTAAAAATTTCAATATGTATAGTTGTATACATTTGTTCCATGTAAAAGTTTGTTTGGAAGTGTTTTGTAGATTTGAAGAATTTTAATTTAAAAGTTTTTGGCTTTAGAGGACAAAACTTCCATATAAATTCAGTCCTATACAATTTTTTTAAAAAGAAATGGAAGTAGAACTAAGGCATTATTTGAGATTTTAGATGACAATGCGTGGTAATTGTGTGACTAAGGCTCTGTTTGATAATCACTTAATATAGTGACTTAATTTATTTAAGTACTTAATGAAATTAAGTGTGTTTGATAATTACTACTAAAAAGTTTTAATGAATTAAGTTCTGAACTAACTAAGTACTTATAAATTAAGTACGTTTGATAACTAAAATTTCACTGTCTGAATTAATTAAGTGCGTCTGAATGCCCAGTTCAATTGTGAGCCAGAAAATAAGTGATGGGCCTATCACTTATCACTTATCACTTAGTTTTTGTAATGACTCTTTTTTTTTTTTCTTTTTTTCCTTCGTCTTTATTTCGATGCTTATTTTTACATTGTTTTAAAATTTTTATTTTCTTTAGATGAATTAATTAAGAGTGCTTAAAGTTGAATTTATTTTATGAGTATAAAAGATCTCAAACTTTCGAACTCAAATTAAACTAATTTTAATACATGAAATTTGCTAAATAACAAGGTATACATATATATATATGCAATAATCTAAATTTAATTATATATTGATTATTTACTAAGTGTAATATCTACTTTCATTATATATACCAAAAATTTATTTTAAAATTATGATTCTATTATTTAGAACAAAATATTAATTATTTTTTTATTTAAAAGAATTTTATTTATAATTCAATTTTAATGATATTAAAATTTTAAATAACTTTCAGACCTGAGTATTCAGATTCAGTCTTCAGACATCAAATTCAGACGTTTTTATCAAATAATGTAAATTCAGTCTTCAGACTTCAGACTTCAGTGTTAAGTGTTAAGTGTTCAGATTCAGACTTCAGTGATTATCAAACGGAGCCTAAGGCAAGGTTTTAGCATTCGGGGGGAGACAAGTAATTAGGATTCTAGGAAATTTTTTTGGCTAAATTACGCTTTTATTGCCCCTTGAATTGAACTTGAAATTTGATAGTCATCCAGTCTTCCAATCCATTATTGTTAACTGATAGGTGTCGTGATTTATTTATTATTTATTACTCAAATGGTTTAAATTCGTAAACTTAAATTATTATACAATAAATAAATTATTTTTTCTAGAACAAGGAGTACTATTTGTGTGTGTGTGTGTGTCCATCTCTACTGCTGGGATCATGAAATTTCTTTGCTTTTTTTTATTTTTTATATATATTATATATAAAAAATTCTTCGCTAGATTGTCAAACAAACACATATATCAATTATTTGGTCAACTTTTTATATTGCCTACCCGTTCCATCCTAATATCCTATAGTATAGTAGTCTTTCTTATACCTTAAATTATTCCACAATCCATACAGCTGTTTTAGGCAATCTTTCTCTCGACTATATACCGTAATGTAGGAGTATATTTTGTATACACCAACCACTGAATATTTTGAGGATTTGATGTGGAGTACTAGTCACACTGTTCTTGACTTGCGAATAAAGAACAATCAAATTATTTTATACTAGACTCCGACTCAAATTAAATCAATTTATACTGCAACCTAAATGCATGTAAATCTAATAAAATATGGTAGCCTCTCTGGGGAAGACATTAATCCCGTTATCCTCGTTAACATAACATGCATTAATCCCCAAGTCCACCTGGCAGAGTCAAAATATCTCTATTTTAAGAAGGAAATGATACTAAATTATAGACATGGTAGTAATTAATTTCATTAATCAGCATTTGTATTTTAAAAATCAAGATTTTGATGACAAAGAATATGAGTAAGAATATATACCGTGATCCTGCAACATTTCTCTATTTTTATTTTTTAAAATTTTACTAACACTTTAATTTATCAATAAATTGAACTCTCTGGACCATGCGTCAAGTAAATTATTATGTAAGAAGTGTGTAAAATTATGGTGTAAGAAATCTCGTATCAAAAAATATTCTTCTAATAAGAAATAAATACCTTGATCGGACATATGATTTTAATCACAAAATATCTAAAAGTTCATGTCAACATTTCTTTTTAACGCCATTTCCAGATGAAAATTGTTTAACTTTAGAGTTAGCCTAAAGAAAATGCAAGATTTCAATTTCAATTTTTATCCTATGCTAGACCAGAATTGAAGTATTTGAAGAGGAAGAAATAAGTAGATACTAGTCGTAATCGTCAATTTGGAAATACATGATACGTTTTGTGATTAAAATGTAGTCCAAGTAGGTATTTTCCGAAGATAAAATCTTTCATAAATTTGAGTAATCTATTTTACCATTTTAGAACCATATTATCCGTTATGCTGATCTTGGGAATAACATTTTGTTTGGGGCAGATCTGGGGTGTCACATGTAAATGCGTCAATGTCTTAATTTGGACAGTTTTTGAAAAATTCTTTCGATAAGGTATCAAAATTTGAAAACAGAAATTAATTCTTGTAGTTACAGCAAAATCTGCAATAATACTATTTTTTTTGTTTCCTTTTTTTGACTCAAGTGAATGTCCAAAATAAAAAATAAAAACTGTAAGAGATTATTGTTTTGTTGGTTACAATTGATTTTTATAGCATCAAAACTGTACTGCCAACAATAAACTACCCACGTAGATGAAATCATCATTTTCTTCTCTCTGTTCTGTTCTGGCAAAGTGTGATTGAATGTGAATATTAGAAAAGTGAGTAAAAAACCAAAAAAGTCTCCAATTTTCTTCCTGCCATTGTTCATCTCTCCAACCACCAATCCAAATCACTCTTCTTCATTAGAGCTACAGTTTTTACAAACCCTAAACTCTTTTTTCCTTCTTCAGATTCATAGAATTCAAACTCAACCCCCGTGATAAAACACACAGTCACACACTGACCCAAAAAACTAGATTCCAAGGAGACGCTCCAAATTTGGACAAGATTTCGATAGATCCTAACTTACTGGACAAAAGACAACCAAAGGCCTCCATTGATGTCCTCCAAAATCCTAACTTTCTTCATCCCAGGTACCAAAGATACAATCTTTTAGCCATTTGGTTCGAGCAATCTAAACTCATTCCATGCTCAAGACGGATTCTTCAGATCATTTTGCAGAATTATGGGTGTGGGGTCTGAAAAGAAATGGCTTTTCGCACTCTTCACTGCAGCGTTCGTGTCATTTCTCATTTTTGTTTCTTCCATTTGTGGGTTGAGCTCCTCTTACTACGCTTTCTCTTCCAGTAAACCATTTTCCACCTCAGCCCATCACGGCCCCGGCCACCCGCCGGCGTTTGGTTACTATATCTTTGGAGGGAACGGAGACGCAGATCGGATTTTTAGGCTTTTGTTAGCTGTTTATCATCCCAGGAATAGGTACCTGTTGCACATTAGTGCAGATGGGTCGGATATGGAGAGGAGAAAATTGTGGGCGATGGTGAATTCTGTCCCTGCAGCTCGAGCTTTTGGGAATGTGGATGTGATTGGGAAACCCGATCCCAATACTTATATGGGGTCTACTAATATTGCTGCTATTTTACGGGCGGCTGCTATATTATTGAAGGTGGATGCAGGATGGGATTGGTTTATCACACTGAGTGCAGCGGATTACCCGTTAATTACTCAAGATGGTATGACTTGGTTATTTGGAATTTAGTATGTTCTTGATTTGATCTATTTTCTTGTACAAACATTTTTTTTCTTGAGCCCTTTGATTTGTTCTATTTGTTTAGTGACAAGATTGGTGAGTCCTGCTTGAATTAATGAATTTGAATCTTTTTTCGACTCAATCCGCGTAGCCTCTTGGTTTTCAGTAATTTGCAAAGGGGTCTTTTTTTAAAAAAAATTATTATTATTATTATTATTATTATTTTCAGTTGGATAGGATTGCCGGTGTTTTCTCATGTTTTGAGCTAAGTTTGCAGCAGTATGGTCTATGCAAATCCGTATTTTTTTGGTTTTCTTTGTGAGGAGGGATGATCATATCTAAGAGATATATTGAGAGGTTTTTTGTGCAATTTTTGTTTCCCTCTGTTTAGAAACTCTCTAGCAGAAATCACAAATCAGTGTGGGTGCATAATCTTGTCTCTATTTCATATTGTTGAATGGCCAATGCCATTAGTCTTTGGAGTTTGGAACATGTCTAATCAATATGTTCTCTACCTTTTGGTCATGTCAGTGGAATAACCCCTACTTGTTCTGTTTGTTAGTTGAACTGGTACTTTGATTCAGTCCATTTCAAGAAAGATAGATTGTTAACTTGTTTAGGATCACCTTCTACTGCTTAGTCGTATGTGTTCTCCTGCATTTGCATTCAACCGTCTGGTACAGTTTTGATTGATTGGTGATGTAATGATGTTCCCCCCATACGATCCATTAGCTCATATATTTCTTTTGGTTATAACTTGGACAAAGTATTTGTTTTCTGCCCCTTTAGTTTGATCACTTCTAAGTTCGGAGGAGTTAATATTTTTCTAGATGAATATGTTGTTTGGGGGTACTTGAATATTTTGTGAATCAGCAGCTGGCCTATGCATGAGTACTGTTTGTATAAGTTTTCTCTTTCTCTTTGTATCGTTGGTGGGTCGGGGTACTGCTGTTGTACATGTTTGGCGAAGAGCCGTGTAGGTGTGCATTGAGTCAAAGCTCATGCCGCTTGAGATTATTTTTGCCTCTTGTTCCTGACTAGAACTCTTATAGATTAGTAACAGTTGAAGACATTTCTGAAATTTTGGAGAAAATCCCAGCATGATTTGCTATTTTCAGAGAGAAAGAACAGGGATTTAATAAATTTTCTTAACTACAGGATGAAAAAGGTGCAACAAATTTTCATTTTTGGCATTCATTTTCAAGTATGTTTTTCCTTCTGAAGTGAACACTGAGCCCTAGCATGCCGTGTAGACTAAGCTAACTGCAGGCCAAGGTTAACTTTTATGTGTAATTCTTGTTGGTGTATTTACACTCGTGGACAATTACTTTTTGTGTCTTTTATGGATCTGGTCTAGTATGCTAGAATACAGTTTACTTGTCATGAATCTGGTATAATGAGCTCTCTCGTTTATTTCTTTTCTGATTTGGTATGGAATGCCTTCTTACTTACCTTATGCTGATTACCACGTGCTTTGTAATCTGCTTCCAGACTTATCCCATGTGTTCTCATCTGTTAGGAGAGACCTGAATTTCATTGATCACACCAGTGACCTCGGGTGGAAAGAGTAAGCCAATCTTCTCCATTATTTCATAACTCAATGGAAATTTTTTTCAGCTAGCAACTCCTAAGTGATGGTGTTATGTGATATTTTGCAGGGGTCAAAGAATCAAACCGATTGTGGTGGATCCCGGGCTATACCTGGCAAGGAGAACACAAATATTCCATGCAACAGAGAAGAGGCCAATGCCTGAGGCCTTCCGAGTTTTCACAGGCAATTTTCTTGCTGAATGATGTTTACTATTCATACTGAATGGTTGTGCTGATCAATTACTTAACTCTTTTTTGTTCTCCAGGTTCTCCTTGGGTCACCTTGACCAGATCGTTCCTTGAGTTCTGTGTTTTTGGTTGGGAGAATCTCCCTCGTACAGTTTTAATGTATGTTACAAATGCTATGTTGTCTCAAGAAATTTACTTCCATTCAGTTATTTGCAACTCGGATGAGTTTAAAAATACGACTGTCAACGGCGATTTGAGATATGTGGTTTGGGACAACCCTCCCAAAATGGACCCTCACTTCCTAAATACCTCAGATTATGAGGGGATAATTCAGAGTGGTGCTGCTTTTGCAAGACAGTTTGCAAGAAATGAACCAGTTTTGGACATGGTTGACAAGAAGATCCTCAATCGTGGTAGTAATCGAGTTACACCGGGTGCATGGTGCACGGGTCGGAGGAACTGGTTCACAGATCCTTGTTCTCAGTGGGGTGATGTTAATGTGTTAAAGCCAGGCCCTCATCTGAAGAAGTTATCAGAGTCCGTGACCGGACTTCTTGAAAGTTGGAAATCACAGACAAATCAGTGCAGATAGCAACCTAGAGAAAGAAAGACATGATTCTTTATGGGGATTCTTCAGGTTACAGGCTTCACCATTCTTTATTTAGGAGATTGAATATAACCATAAGGGGCGGAGAAGGTTAAAAACTTTCCAAAGTTTGTGGCCATTTTTTCAGAAGTCTTGGTATAATAGCCACAGCAGAAGCCCCAGCAGTGAGAGGGATCTCCATGTGTACCATTATCTGAATCCATCATGTGTTGTACCGTTTTTTGATTTACATTCTGAACTTTTACTGAGGATGTTCATTAATTTGAGCTCCATAATCTATATGCTGTTTTCAGCTGTATTCAGTCATAATTTTATAGGGTCATCTCTGAGATGTTATACTAGTGAAATTTAGTTCATGACTTTTGAGCTTGATGATCATCATTCTTGGCTGCTATAATGCAAATGTTGTAACCTCATATCTGGGCATATAAATCCCAGATGAGCATTTCTAAGTTACTGATGATAATTGAAAAGACAATGTTACAGAAATGTTTCTGCATTTGGAAAGCTTCATACATTTTCAAGTGGATTAGCATAGAATATCCAAAAATGGTTCTGCAAAGAATTATTCAAGACACTTTAAAGAACAAAACTAAAAGCAGGAAGATGAAGATGATAAACCCCAAAAAGTTCTTCCATTTTATGTCCTCATATACCTTTATGTTTCCGGCTTTTCACGTAGCAACATCAAGAAAAAGTTACAAACTCTACAATCAAAACCAAAAACAAAGAATACAATCTCAGCATTCTGAAAGTGGAAACAGAGAAAAAAAAATCTCATCCTAAAGCTGTTAATAATATGCAAGAAGAACAGCAAGACCTTTTAGAATTCACTACGATCAGGGGCAGGGCACTGGCGCTTCTCTATCTTTTTAGCAAACTTCACCATGGATATCTCCTCGAATTCTTCCTCTTCCGATGAATCGAACACTGGGATCTGTTTCTCCACCCCATGAATTGCAATATACTCATTCTCGTAGATATCCGGAGCGTTGATCTTAACCCCATTGACCATCACAGAATTATCAGATCTTGTGATTTTCATGCTTAGCCCCTCGACATAGTTGGCAAAAACAGTCCCATTTGTAATCCCATTCAGCTGAACCCAATTGAATTTGCACGGTAACAGATGCCTCAAGAACATCGATCGATACTCCAGAACATTCCCGAAATCGTCGATTAACGCTTCATCCGAAGGGGCAAACACCGTCAATTTCATCTCAGTTCCAGAACCCACAAATCCCATCAACTGTAAATCAAGAAAAGTGGCCATTAATGCGTGCCCTCTTGATTTTAGAATCCCCGATGCATCCAAATACCTAGAAAAGCTGGTGAACTTCACACATTCAAGATCGAGGGTGGGAGTTACTCCTGGCGTGGAGACCGTGAAATTGGGCTCAAAGAACTTCTCAACGGCGAAAATTACCACCGAACCGTCGTCGTAGAGAGGGGAACCCGAGATGTTAACGCTGTTAATCGAGATTTTAGTGGGTTCTGAAGGTGGGGTGGTGACAAACAGAGGGCTGGGGGTTCTCGAAAGAGTAGGAATGGTGGATGAAAACGGGAGAGAAGCAAGGGATTGGAAGGAAAGCGAAAGGGGGGAAAAATGGAGGAGGAGGAGCGAAAGCGTAGGCTGACCGGAGTCGGCGAAGGCAGAGTCCGGCGGGGCAAAGATGGTGAGGGAAGAGGGTAAGGACATGAACTGAGGTTGCTCGAGGATGAGCTTAAGGGTTAAAGCCATAGCGGTGTAGCCGGAATTCGAAAGGGTTTCCACCGCGTTGACTAGTGCTTGGGGCGGCGGAGGCGGCGGCGGTGGAAATACAGGGGACGGTGGCGGATATATCGGCGACGGCGATTCGATTTGGGAGGCGGCGATTGCGAGGAGAGAGATGAAAACCAGAAAAGCAACGGTGGAAGAGGCGGCCATTTTCTTCTCTCTGAAAACGGTCTCTCCACTGTGTGACTGTGTGTTTCTTGAGAATTTTTTTGCTTTCAATTTGTTCAGTTCCGTTTATAATGGCTCTCTGCAACTTGGGATGCTCAGCTGGGTTTCAGAAACGGTGGGTTTTTGGCGGGAGAGGGACACGTGGCGTATAGTGATACGCTCAAGGAAAAGTTAGTTAGAAAGTAGCAGTATTATTATGTTTGGCCCCCTTAAAATACGCTAAATGACAAGATCGCCTCCAAATTTAGTGCTAAAAGTAGAAGAGGCCCAAATTAATAGAAGAAATGAGTCGTTGGATCCACCTCTCTTGCTCTCTTCTCTACAAGTCAAACTCGGTCAGCAGAGATATTAGCAATTGAAAATGGCATTTCTATTTCAGAAATTTCAAGAGGTATAACTCTTAATTTCACTCTTAGAATTCTCAACCTAGGAATATAGAATGAGACTCACAGTTAATTTTTGTTGAACAGTGTTCTGCTTGTTGGAAAATTTCAGTTCTGCGTTTTTGCCCATTCTGTGTTTGATAAAATGTCTGTTCGAATAAGTGAGTGATGTGGGGTGCTGGTTCTACACTGTAAATGTTCATGAGCAAACCCGAACTTTCGAACTCTTTAAGAAGTTAGGTTAATCACAGGGTTCTCTGTTTCATGCTTTGGCTCTGTACATATGTAAAATTGTAGAATGATCTAATCACATATCTATATCTGCAAGTCCCTCCTTTGATAGTTCCTGGAACTCTGGGTTGGTCTATATTGTCGTTTGACTGCTGTCATCGTGGTTTGTTAGGCTTACTAGACGTAGTGATTGATTAAGTTGCATGCTTTGATGTATATGATGTGTTGTCCGGTTAGATATGATAAACGTTCTGGTATATATTACGGCATTAGAAACTGATGATATTGGAAACTTATGATTCTTATGGTATACTCATCCTACTTTTAGGCTGTAAAAGTTCTTGCCAAAAGTCCCACATTTGCTAGAGAGCCAAGACACCTTCAATTTGAAGCAGATATAAACCGTCTCTTCCTTTACACCAGGTGAGAAATGTATCAGACACTGATTTGTTGACAATTCAATGTTAGCGTCTGTATCACACATGCTCAATTTCAATAATCAAAAATTTATCCAACCCAGTTAATGTTGGCATGTTGTGTTGATTTCTGTGGTGATTGATGTGATTCCTTACTTTCTGATAATATTAATGCCTTTGTATTACATATGTGTGTTTGATTTGTTCTTCATTCCACTAAAAGCTTGGGTATTGCGATGCGTTTACTTAACGCTGCATCCTCTTTAATTCATATATCCTTTTTGCAGATGGACTTCCCATCAAATGCTCACTTTACTGATAGTAATCAAATTTCGCACTTTGCGATGCTCGTTTTTCTCAATCATAGATATCACATTTTACTTCTTCGTTCTTCCATTTCCCTCTAAAACACGTGCGTGTGTGCTTCTCTCAGCTACAAGCTTCTTGGAAAAAATGCCGAAGAAGCTGATGCGGAAGAGATTATTGATTTAGCTAGTCGGGCTTCCCTTGCTGATCAGCAGAAGCAGGTCCAAGAAAACATACATTCTCAAATAAATACCTTCTGCTCAACCATGGATGATATTCTTCTTCCTGATATACAAACAGCAGGCGGACCTCATGAAGTAGTGGAAGAAAAGAATAATTCTTCCCGTCGTAGTGGTCTCAGTCTCGCTGTTGGTCAGAGTATTCCCACAAATTGTCATCCCGGTGAGTGATTTCAATATGTGAGGTTCTAATATTTGGAACAATTTACTGCTTCACCTTTTGACCCACAAATTTGAAGTCTCATGTGCACCCTTTGGTCTCATACCATTATTCCTAGCTGCATGAGTTGAATGCATACACCGCATAGGATATATCTATTTAGCAATTTCTAGCAATCTGGTGTTAGGATTCTAAACATAACGAAAGTTGAGATAACTGTGCTCCTTTTTTCTGATCATTTAATTGGTGCTTCCAGAATGGATCAATCTTTTAAGTAAATACAGATTATAAATACTTCTGGAATGGTATTGCTAATTATTTTTCAGAACAGTTACTCCAGAGACAAAGCCTTTAAGCCATTTAGAGGTGTCACAGAAGTTGAAGGATCTCTTGGGTTACACTCTTGAGGTAAAGCAATCTGAAATTCCCCACAAGGATGCTGGAAAAGGTGTATTTATTGATGGCGAAGCTGATGTTGGGACAGTCATAGCATTCTATCCGGGTGTGGTGTACTCACCGGCTCATTATCGGTATATTCCTGGATATCCAAGAATAGATGCTCAAAACTCCTATTTGATCACTAGGTACGATGGCACTATAATTAATGCTCAGCCATGGGGCATTGGTGGTGAATCTCGAGTCATATGGAATGGTTCTGGTGTTTCTGAGCCTATGCCTAATGTGGAAGGTACTGACAAGGGTTCAGATAAAATTTGGAAGATGCTTAGTAAACCTTTGGATGGCACTGGGGCAATTAAGGGTGAAATCTTGGAGAGGAGAAATCCTCTGGCCTTGGCCCATTATGCCAATCACCCAGCTAGGGATATGATCCCCAATGTGATGGTTTGCCCCTATGACTTTCCGTTGACGGAAAAGGACATGAGAACTTACATTCCCAATATCTCATTTGGAGATGGAGAGGAAGTTAAAATGAGAAGGTTTGGCAGCTTTTGGTTCAAATCTTGGAAATCAGGCAGCGCTGGATCTAACATTCCGATTTTGAAGAGCCTTGTACTTGTTGCCACTAGATCACTCTGTGACGAAGAATTATACTTGAACTATAGGCTGAGCAACTCTAAACAACGACCTTCATGGTATACACCTGTAGACGAGGAAGAGGATCGAAGAAGGTGGAGCTAATGAGTCAGTCGAGGCTGGAACCCGCCCTTAAGTTTTGAGAATTTTGCTCGTTTTTATTAACCTTCTCATTTGGAAAATGTAGTATCAAAATTCCCTGTCCCTGAAAAGTTTCTGTTCTGATAACATTCTGAATAAGATCATAGTGATTCATCTTACTTCAATCCAGAAGGCTTTATTGAGTTTGGGATTGAGAAGTACATATGATGACAGTTTCAAATGATGTTTGATTATGGTGTTTCTGAATGGAGAGATTCAGAACTGGTATGAATTTTCAGAATTCAGCCTAGTCCACCTACTATTACTGTTACTACTAACATAACTTCTGTTTCATCGGTTGGAAATATATTTGCATATTCAAAGACCAAGGATCTTTTGTAATAACATATATGCAAATTATCTGGTACACTCGGGGGCACCGTGTACCCCCTGCGCGTGTAATTTACTCTCTTAAAATAGTGTGAGTTCGCTAGATAATTCATCCTTCTTTTTCTTTTTTTTCTTAAACAGATAACCAGTGTTCACCATGTGGATAATCAGTGTTGGCACTATGGATAACCAGTTACACACAGCTGGATAACCATTATTAACCTGTTGGATAATCAGTATGGACATAGTGGATAACCAATGTACACATTATGCATAACCACTTGCACACAGCTGGATAACCAGTTGCCAAATTTTATTTTTTTCCTTTTATATTTTTCTTGAATATCCTTGTCTGTATTTTTTACACTGGTTATCTAGCTGCCCTTTATTCATTTTTTGTTCTCCATCATTTGGCAAACTTCCCCTCATTCAATTAAATATTATTTATGAAATTTGCCATGTTCGGCATGGGGGTGGCACAGCCGCGAAAGGCGGCGCAGCCGCGGGCACCAGCGCAGCCGGATCGTTTAGTTTATCACGGGGGGATTTATACAAGTAATTTGTGTCCACTCTTAATGCAATAACACACTCTCCTTACACACACACGAAAAAAAGATTACCTTAGCTACATTGGTGTGTTCGGCGGGGCGGCACAGCTGGGGCAGATTGGTGACCTGCGATTCCGGTAGCCGCTGGAGTCGTTTAGTTTATCATGGAGGGCGAAGCCCCCCAATTAACATATTGTTTGCTTCTTTACATCTGAATAACTAGTTTACACCTTCTGGATAACCAGTTTACAACTTGTGGATAACCAGATTACGCCTTCTGGATAACCAGTTTACGCCTTGTGGATAATTAGTTTACGCCTTGTGGATAATTAGTTTACACCTTTTGGATAACCAGTTTAGAACTTGTGGATAACCAATTTACGCCTTTTGGATAACTAGTTTACGCCTTGTGGATAACCAATTTACAACTTGTGGATAACCAGTTTACACCTTCTGGATAATCAGTTTACAACTTGTGGATAAATGTTGTAAACTTCTGGATAACCAATTTTGTTTGTGAATTTAATGTAAAGGTGAAAAATGTTGAGCGCGTGTAGTGCGTGTGTTTAGTAGGGGTATACGGTATACCCGGATGCACTAGATACGGACTCAACATATATACCCTCCAAATAAAAAGTATCGCACTCCATCACAAACATGACTTTTTGTTTTAGGATGGGAGAGTGAAAACTGGCATAGATTAACCGTGTACAGCTAGTGATATTAATTTGACGACTGTAATTAACTTGCAATCAAGGTAAATGACTGGTCATTCACCAAAGCGTTGAGAATCAAAGTTGACAAATTTTATTATGATCAAGAACAATGCATGATCATCTACCCCCTTTGGCTCTTTGCGCCAGCCGAAGCGTGGCAGCTGTAATCCGTGGGGTTTTCTTGATTCTAAGAAATTATTACCTGTACATTACACGTCGATAAACCCAAAGGAGCAAGTTTAGATTAATTAAACCACTTGAAATAAGAAGATCAAATACCAATTTCGTGTCGCAATTCATAAACGTACGTGGAGCTATAATTACTTTATTTTAATTCAAATATACGTATAATCCAGAAATTATAGTAGAGGGAGTACGTGTATTGACGCCATCCATTCACCCAAAACTCGTTTTAGGTGTGTGCAAAAATGGCGGTTTATTGAAGATGACATTATTTACTCTCTCTTTCAAAATAATCCTCATCTCGATACTTCTTCTGTTCCAAAATTATTGTCTAGTTTGAGATTTCAGTTTTAATACAAGAACTAGAATGAAAACTCAAACTGAACAATAATTATGAAACGGAGGGAATAGTATATTAGTACATTATGACATCGATATGTCAACAAAAGTTATATTTCCCCCTCGAATATCTGTAAGGTAGTTCTTTGGTAGATGGTAATTACGACAAAACTTGGACATAAACTAAACCTTTACGTACCTAATAAGTAGATTAACCAGAAAGGGAGTTTTCTTTTATTTTATTATTGAATTCAAATATATCTAATACTAATATTATTATATCAATATTTTTTTTCTTTATTTTTTTAACTGTATCAATAAAGTTTAAGATAACCAACGAGAAAGAAACCCTAGAAATAGGGGAAAAGCGGAGGAATGGTCGAATTATGTAATAGTCTTCAGTCTTCTTCTTCTTCTTGATCATAATAAGGTCGTTTCAAGCATGAACTACCACGAACTGATAATCTCAATTTAATGCACAAAATACTGGTGGATGCAATTCGAGGTTGGAAGTAAAGCCAATCTAGTCCATAAGCTCATGATCCCTAATGTTAGTTAATTCACGCACAAAAGTAAAGGACGAAATTAATCTAACTCCTCCATCTTTCCTTGAACACAATCTCTATGTTACGTACGTCTCTTGTCCGAATCTACAAAGTCTGCTAATCTAATCATTTGTTCTTCCTGTACCGTGATATGCCATGTTAGTACCCAGTGGTATTCCTGCCAGTTCTTGATGTTGCCATTACATAATAAAACGACTACTGCTTTGCCTAACAAGAAAGCATGTGCCCAATAACTCACCAAAAATATATATATATATTAGTATAAATATTTTTGTGCGTGTGAGATTAACTAATGAATTCAAAGTTGTTACATACCATGAAAATCTTGCTCGTTCTTGTTACACTAAGTATAAATATTTCATGTGAATATTGAGTATCTTTATTTAGGACGAACGACAGCGGCTGAAGGGCATGCAATAAGTGGAGGAGAGCGGAAAGGTTTCACATCGGCCGGATATGCTTTACAATTTACGTTTATGGAGGTCACAATCTGGTAATTAATAATGGTGAAATTAATAAAATTTTAGGAAAAAAAAATCATTTATACTTCTCTCAATAATGTATACTTGACCGGCTCCATATATATAATTAATTAATTAATCGATGAATTCAATTTTGGGCAAAGGTTGCATTCAATCACTACACCACGTAAATTGACATGACTTGACACATTAAGACGTTCCAGTTCTAATGAACCCATTAGTTTTGGTCCTTTTTTTTTTAATAATTAAATTATAACACTAACAAACACGATGATGATTAGTTATTAATTTGAAATGAACGAAAGCAACATATAAGAGTAAAATGTTTAAATGGTCCCTTACATTTGGGCTTACTTGAATTTACGTCCCTAACATTAACATTTTAATATCGTAGTCCCAAACATCATGTTTTCACACTTTTTTAGTCTCATTTCACTGTTTCGACCACTATTCCGTCAAGCTTGATATTGACCGGTAGTTGACCTCCCATAATTAGGGGTATTTTTGTCTTTTCTTATAATTTGAACTTTCATTAAAATTTAAATCATTAAAAATACTATAAAATTCAAATTTCATTATGTAATTGTTGAAATATTATTTATTAATTTAAAAAATTATTATAAAATTTAAAAATTAATTATTTTAAAAAATTACTTTTTCTATTTATCATTTATGTTGGATACAAAATAAATATTTATTACGTTTCATTTTTAACCCCGACCCCACTATCACTTTAAAATTTTACCGCGCTACAGTAACTAATCTAAAATTCAATTTTTTTTAAACAAAAGAAAAAGCAAACTAAATTTTTTATTCGGATTTTCACCCCCTAATTTTTTATTCGGGCAAAGTTAAAAATCC
Source organism: Oldenlandia corymbosa var. corymbosa (assembly GCA_949775105.1). Lineage (NCBI taxonomy): Eukaryota > Viridiplantae > Streptophyta > Magnoliopsida > Gentianales > Rubiaceae > Oldenlandia > Oldenlandia corymbosa. The sequence goes on along the minus strand of OX459119.1, from coordinate 34,985,030 downwards.
AGTGATGAGAAGAAAATTGAGGGGGCGAAAAATCCAGATGAAAAATAGTTTTAACCCCAACCCACTGCAACTTCAAAAATTTACCGAGTTACAGTAAATAATTCAAAAATCAAATTAAAAAAAAACAACACTAAAATTTTTGACTGTTACCGCCATCATAAACCCTGAGTTATTTCTAAAATTTTAGTGGGCTATAATAATTAATTCAAAATTTAAACTTTTTTATTAAAAAAAAAAGCGAGAAAATTATAAGGGGAAAATTGGGACAAAAATATTTAAGTTTTTTAGATTAGTTATTGGTTTGAATTGGATGTATGATTTAAAATGTACTTTGAGTGGAAATTTTAAAAGTTGTTGGACTAGTATTTTGAATAAAATGCCGGCCGGCGGCGGTGCAGCGGCGGCAGTGGGTGGGACGGCGGTGGTGGAGGTGATGGTGTAAAAATAATATTATTTTATTTTAATAACTATGTCTACAACTTTTTAAATTTCTACTTAAATCATATTTTAAATCATATATCCAATTGAGACCAAAAATTAAAATAAATCATTTTTTATCCGGTTTTCACCCTCTCAATTTCATTTCCTCAGAGCCCGCTGGATTTTTGACTTGATAAAAATTAGGGGGTGAAAATTTAGATAACAAATTTAGTTTGCTTTTCTTTTTTTTTTTAAAAAAAATATTGAATTTCGAATTAGTTATTGTGACGCGATAAAATTTTAGAGTGATAGTGGGTTCGGTGTTAAAAATAAAATGTAATTAATATTTATTTATATATATTATAAACGCTAAATAAAAAAGTAATTTTTAAAAAATTTTAAAATTTTATAATAATATTTAAAATTAATAAATAGTATTTTAATTGATAAATAATGAAATTTGAATTTTTTAATATTTTTAATAATTTAAATTTTAATGAAAATTCAAATTAAGTGAAAAAAATAAAAATACTCCTGATTCTGGCAAGTCAACAGCTGGTCAACATCAATATTGACGGAAAAGTGGTCAAAATAGTGAAATGGGATTAAAAAAGTGTTAAAATATAATGTTTGGGATTACGATATTGAAATGTTAATGTTAAGGACGTAAATTCAAATAAGCTCAAATATAAGGGACCATTTGAACATTTTACTCCAACATATAATATACTATTATAAATTCATATTTTAGTAGGAGTACTACTTGTTCTTGTCCCCCAAGTTTATCGGGTCAAGCTTTGTTGCGATCTCTTTAATTTCTTCTTTCTGGGAATGTTTTATGGCCTTAATTCGATGATATCAAATGCTCTATCTTCGCACAATAATAACCAAAAATCTGATACTCTTCTATTGCAAAATGATGGTTCAGTTTGAAATTTTAGTATATATCTTTTTTCAATAAATAAGACAAAAATGTTACTTTAAGACAAACGAAGAAATGAAATGTTTAAACTTTACTGTTGTAAACGTGATTCCCCCTTGCCATGAATGAGACCGTTTGGATTTTCTGAGAAATATTCTACTTACCAAACTGTTGTTTTTATTTGGCCAAAATATAACCTTTATTAATCCACTTTTTGACGCTATTTGAGTGGTCAACTTTCAAACAAGGAAAATTTCCTGGTAATTCTTGATACTGGAATAAATTAATCCACTTGCTCTTTTGCCATCCTTCTTAATTTAACAAAAGAGAGAACCAAAAACATCATTTTCGGAGGAGATGCAAAGCTTAATTATTATACAGATAATTAACCAAGTGCCGTGTTAATGGGAAGTGCCAAGTAGTATAAGTTGTTAATAATTGGGGATCAAGAAAACAGGAATTCCAAGTTGCGCGGCCTGATATTTGGGAAGATTGATGCCCATGATTGCCAGACATCAGTCACTTTCTTTACTTCCATTAAACCACCGGCTTGCTGATCACCAAATAGTGTTTTTTCTATTTACTCTTTCAAACCTTTCCATATAGTATATATTTTTTTTTCTTCACTTTCCTTTTCCTCCGTTTATAAATAGCACCACCACCACTCTTCAGAGCCTTCACACACAATTCAATATATTCTCTTCTTCAGTTCTTAAGTCCTTAATCCTCCATTCAGACAAATAAATTGAAGTTATTACAATTAACTACAAAGATTAAATAAAAATCATGGGATTTCTTGATCACTTCGCAGAGGTTTGTTCTGATGCGACTGAAGATGTAGCTCGGATGACGAAGCGTAAACGCAGACCAATGCAGGTATAATTTATCACCTCCTTCTTCTTTCTCTCGATATGTTGTGTCTGTATGAAGGGTGGTTTTAGTTTTTCTTTCTTCTTTTGTTCTTTTTTTATTTTTTATTTTTTTGTCACATTTTAACTATGAACTAATTAAACAGTTGCATGTGTAATTTCTTGATGCTGTTTGCAGGTAGTTGAGATCAAGGTGAAGATGGACTGTGATGGATGTGAGCGAAGAGTTAAAAATGCCGTTTCCGACATTAAAGGTATATATCCATTCTTGATTATTATGGCTTCTCTCCTTAATTTGTTTGTTCTAGATTTCCATCTTCTATAATATAATTTGGGTCATCCATCTTTGTAACTAGCTTACTAACATATAATTTTGGAACAAAGGAAATCGATAGTGAATGACGTTTAAAAATGTGTAGAAGAAGTTTCATCATAATTATTCTATTCGTTTTTATTTTAAGTAACATGTCAATTAATTTGAACTATATAGCCTGGAAGGGAGAAGTTTCATTTTTGTTTTGCAGCACTTAACGTTAGTTGATGTGTACAGCCACATTAATGCAAAAAAAATAAAAATATTTGCCATGACTTAATTTGTGGACCTTCAATATCATCCTATGGTTGCCTATAAATTTATTTTTATTAATGTTGATTCAAATTGTTTATATCTCCCTTGCTATTATCATACTTTCAATAAGAAGCTTTTCGTGCTTGAATCATTCGCGATTTATTGTATATAGTTAAGTTATGTTTTATTAGTAAAATCATGAGATTATTCAATAACATTTGTCCCCTTTGGTTTTCCCAGGTGTGAAATCGGTGGACGTGAGCAGAAAAGAAAGCCGGGTGACGGTGACCGGAAACGTGGATCCAGACAAAGTGTTGAAGAAGGTTTTAAGCACAGGGAAGAAGGCTGAATTTTGGCCATATGTCAGATACAATTTGGTGTCTTACCCATATGCTCCGCAGGCCTACGACAAGAAGGCACCAACTGGTTTTGTGAGAAATGTTGTTCAAGCATTTCCAAGCCCAAGAAGTGCTCCTCTTGAGCGTTACTCTTCACTTTTTAGTGATGAAAACCCTCATGCTTGTTCAATCATGTAATATTATTGTACCTAGATGGATGGATCCTAAGTAGTTTTGTTCAGTTTGTAACTTTTTGAATGAATGCAAATTACGAGTTTGACCTCCTAGAGGAAGTCTTTTCTTGATTGAATGAGAACTAATCTGAATGTAGATATGGTGAATTTATATTTAGAAAAAACTGTATCAAAAGCAAAACATGCGAGTGCACACAAGTAATTGATGACTTTTACTTACTTGGAGAAGAAATGATAATAATCTAATTAATTTCGCACTTGATGACAGAATGATAATCCATTAAGATTACAATGTTGTAAACATATGGTTTGACAATTTTCAGTTCTTGTCTCAAAAAGTAGGAAAAAAAACATTCTTTGGATAAGAATACATGGGATAATCCCACAGTGATCAACTCCAATATGGAGGAACAAAAATTAAAGATGCAGAATTTTGGGGCTACACCTAACTTTTGCTTCTTACCTTTTAACATACTTTTAATTATTTTAGTGATAAAGATTATTACCACTACTAATCAACTATCAATTTTTTAACGCCTGCACATAATGGATCACTATCAATTAGTGAAAAAGAAGAAAGATTTCTACACATCCTTAGTGCTCATAAGTACAAAACAAACTGTTGTTGATTGGCAAAGTTGATCAATTAATGGCACCATTTTATAGCATTTCCCTCCCAACGCGCCTATATTTTTGAAAGCAACGTTACACATGGCTTTTAAACGCTATGATTTCAAACTCAAGCTCATTCTTCTTTTCTTTTCTTTTCTTTTAATATTCAAGAAGAAGGCTTTATCATAAGGAAAGTGCTTCTGAGTTATGGCCCAATAATAAGACTGATATGGGCCGATGGCTAATAGTATTTATCTTTTAAACTCAGAACGCAACAAAAGTGTACAGAACTGCTACCAAAAGTTTGCTTTTAGGATTTTAGTTTCGGCCTTTTGGGAAACCAATTTAAGCCTTGCACGGCTTGCGGGAGGAGCTTGGCCAATTTAAGCCACAGTTGCTGCTTGGGAAAGTTATTTCTAGACTTTTTCTATAGACGTTTTGAATTCATCCGCTTGGACGCGAAATATTTTGTAACTAAGCCCTTTGACTTCCTAAGTATATATATATATATATATATATATATATATATATATATATATATATATTGCAATGGTAAATTCATTACACAGGCTACCATGTTTAAGGCCATTCAACATGAGATCAAAGTTTGGGTGAAAGAGAGTCTTAATCGAGTACTCCCTCCATTTCAAAATACAAGTCTTTTTAGATTTTTGGTACGTAAACTAACGAGACAATCATACAACAATTAATTTAAATGTTAAATATCTATTTTATCCCTCATTAATTACATTAGAACTATAAATAATACTAAATAAAAATAGATTAGCATCATTTATTGAGGGTAAAGTTAGAAAAATAGTCATTAATTTGCCTAGAATTTGTAAAACGACCTACATTTTGAAAAATCTCTCCAAACTTAAAACGACTTACAAATTAAAATGGAAGGAGTACTTATTAGTGAAGCAGAACAGAACATCATTAACCAGCTTTTCAGTTGAAGACTTGAAGTTGCAAATGATGTAATGTATAATACTCTTTTAGTCCCAGAAAAATAATCCACACTGAATTTTGAGTTTAAGGCTATTTTTAGTATAAATTTGAAAATTCAAATTGAATGGAGGTAGTAGGTAAAATGTAAATAAAACATTATATAATGAAGTAGTTTTGGTTGTAAATTTGAACTCACGACGATGGTCATACATTTTCACAAAAAAAAAAAAAAAGAGTGTAACATTCAACGCTTGTCAATAACTCAATAGTACTGTTTACATTTTCACCTTTTTTTTGTCATCTGGGGTGCAGGTAAAGTTGTGTAAGTACTTTGGGCAGGCTGGACTCACTGCCCCCCCAAACCCAAACTCCCAAAGTCCCAAGTCTTTCTTTAATCCTCAAAAGAGAACAAATGCCATGGAACAGAAATCGGAGGGGAAAAAAAGGCCAGGCCACACAAGCTTCCCAAAAAGGGTGTCCCTTGTGGGTGATAAAATGAGCACTCTTTTTTGGTTGAAAAAGTGAAAATAATTTGCAAACTCCGTCTACGGAACAAAATATCAATGTAGTACTACTTCTATTCAAAATGACAGCAACACTGACATTGCATTTATGTTGGGCTCTATCAATTCTTTTTCATCGATTGCTTCTTCTTTTTACTACTATTATATCACTCCATTCATTCACCACACAGTTAATAAACAAACAAAAAGGAAGAATGTAGACATACATTACCAAAAAAAAAAAATGTCATGAAAACGCTCCGAATAGCCGCTGGGAAAGCACAGATAAGAAAAGAGCCGTTAGGCTCGGGAGAACAGAACACTACTTCACACACACTCACACGCTAATTAATAAATTAAAAAAAAAAAACACGCACACACACACTCGCCCGCGCTTAGATAATCAAAGAAGATAAAGAAATACAAACCTAAAAACAGTGAGATGAGGAGAAGTGTAGTAGAAGCATTTGCAGTTAGTACAAAAAGGAAGCACGTGACAAAGACAAAGATGACAGGCATTAGAAGTCGGCTTGTCAAGTCGCTGTTCTTTTTCTTTCAATTTTTTTTTTTTTTTTTGATTTTTTCTTCCCCCTCTCTCTGCTTCAATATATTTTTAACGTTAAATCACATCACTTCTGATTTCAGACCAACTCTTCTCCTACTATTCTCTTCCCGGGGTCCTCCTCTCCTGCTCCTCCATTACTGCTCTTTCAACTCTCTTCTGCACAACCCACCTTCCCATTTTTCCTGTCCTAACAGATTCTCGTCCCCCGGTGTTGACTTTTTTAGGTAAATAATGTAATGGGATTATGGGAATTTTGGGAGCTTTCTTTCCCCTGTTTTGTTTTTGTTAGTTGTTGCATTAAAGTTCTCTCCTTTTGCTGCTTGGTTAGGCTTTTCTAGACACCCTCCCATGTGCTGCATTTTGCATATTTATATCATGGAGTTAATAAGAACATAACATCGTTGTAGAAAAGAAGAATCTGTGCTCTTGTCCTCTGTTTTTATTATAGCTTTCAAAAGTGTGTCCTTTTTTTATAATATTACATCATACTTATTTATTGAAGGCGTTTATTAGTATTTGTTTTTAATAATCTCGATATCCATTTTGTACCAGATCCTACACTCCAAACACCAGGGAAGAAACAATGGCTAAAGATGAGGACTTCAAGCTCCTCAAGATCCAGGTATTGTTGTACTCTGGTCGTCCTGTTCCCGTTGTCTTCAAAAACACCTTTGATTGTTGCTTGTGGGTGCCATTTGTTATTTAACGCGGTTTATCCTTCTTTGCTTCTTGATTGTAGACTTGTGTTTTACGAGTGAACATTGACTGTGATGGATGCAAGCAGAAGGTCAAAAAACTTCTACAGAGAATTGAAGGTGCCAATCTGTTCTTATCCATTGTTGCTTTTATTTTTCCATTGTTTCTTACCAATAAAAATGTCATCTCATATTTGTTTGTTCTGATTTGTCACTTTTAAGAAGTTTTAATGATTAAAGTTGTGATTATGGATGAAAAAGTTCGAATCTTTATATGCTTATACTGACACTATCACTGTCTGATGGTAATAGTATGATAAATGCAGTTCTTAAGTTACTTCCAGACCATGGATTTCTTTCTGGATTGCTTTTCCTATTTCCAACTAGAGATAACTGTAGATCTTTATGTAGTCTCGGTTTTATTGGTCACTGATTATTGTAAATTGTTTCATCTACAGGAGTCTACCAAGTTAACATTGATGCAGAACAACAGAAAATTACTGTATCAGGATGCGTAGATTCAGCAACTCTGGTAAAGAAATTGGTTAGAGCTGGTAAACATGCTGAAGTCTGGTCGCCAAAGCCTAACAATAATAATAACCAAAACCAAAAACAACCGGCTAACTGTTTGAAGAACAACCAGAGTAATAATAACAACAAGGGTCAAAAGCAACAAATGGTCAAAGGTCTTGAGGCTCTCAATAACCAGCAGAAGTTTTTCATCAACTTAGAGGAGGATGAGGATTGTCTGATTGATGATGATGGGGAAGGGTACGATGAAGAGGAGTTAAGGTTTCTAAGGGAGAAAACCCATCAGCTTAATCTGCTCAGACAACAGCAATTAGCTGCTATTCAAGCCAACAATGCAGCCAAGAATGTTAAATTGAACAACAATGGTGGAAATGGAAGCGGTGGCAAGAAAGGAAATCAGCAATCTCCTAACCAGAACATGGGAACGAAAATCAATTCAGGGATTGATCAGAAAACAATGCAAGCCTTGAAGATGAACAATGCTCAATTTGCTGCTGCTGGAAATGTCAATCCAGGGGAGGGAAAGAAGGGAAATCATGACATCAATACAATGATGAATCTTGCTGGTTTTCATGGAAATGGAGCTAACAATTTTACTCATGTCTTCGGAGGCAATTCTGGAGGTGGTAATGGTGGTGGTTCTGCTGGAGTGCTCTATCATCAACAATTCCAGCCTAATAATGGATTCACGGGATCGTCTTCCTCTGCCGGATTCCCAAATTCTGGTATGGCTGCTGGCCATCATCCGGCAGCAGCAACGACGATGAATATAAATGGAAATCATCATCATCATCCATCAGTGCTGATGAACCTGCAAAACAGGCATGCTATGCAACAAGCTCAGATGATGTACAACAGATCGCCTTTCGTTCCCTCAAGCACTGGTTATTACTACAACTATGGACCTTCTGTTCATCATCCTTATGCTTCCTACATGAGTACTGACAGCCACCCGGGTTACTATAATCACCCCAACGGTGATCATCATCACTCTGCTGCTACTGATATCTTCAGTGATGAGAACACCAGCAGCTGCTCAATCATGTAACTCTCCTTAACAACAATGTGGACAATTATAAGGTGGTGGTTTTGCTTCGTTTTGAACTTTTGGAAGAAGGCTAATCTACTGTAGTTTTTAGCAAATGCAGGATTGGATTGTACAAAAATATCCATCTTACGCTTATTAGTAATGTGTGTTTTAAGTCTTTACTTTTATCATCTGTCCTCTTAGTCGCAGCCAAGTTAAGCTTAGTAACGACATTTTGTCCAAAGAACTGGATTGATGTTCTTCAGAATGTGGACTGTGGAGTTCACAATTTATTGTAATTATATTAAGTACGTAACTACTACAATGAGTGTGATACTATTGTAGTTGTCATTGTTCTGATTTGCTTTTAAACTTCGCTACGGTTTTCTTTCGTTTGATGTCGGTGAAGGATGTTAGTAGTTCTTTAGCATCCAACATTGATTATAAAATCTGATGTAGCAAAAATGCCTATTTAGAGATTAAAAGCACACTGTGTCTTGTTTTGGATATGAAATATGTAACAGAAAGTGTGGTTTCGAACAAAAAACAATGAAGCCGACTTGATGTAGCATGTAAAGATCTCGAGTCAGTTGATCTAACCTTACTAGTTAGCTAAAGCAATATAAATCAACTTATTTAAAAATAAAAAAATAAAAAAAGAAAGAAAGAAAACGACTGATTTTCGTGTGAATTGAGGTTGCAGGGTCAACTTTTCGGAATTTCAATAGTATGTTTTAGGGTAGGGCATTGGAGACAAGGTGTGACATTGGTTACTGTAAAGATGCAGGAGACATAATGGCATGGGAGGGATGTCCTAACTCCTGAGGAAGGAAGGAAGAAACAGTTTGATACTGTTGTCAATTTGCGCCAATGGTTCGAACTTCAAATGCACCCATTATTTTTTTTTAGTGGTTGGTTACAATTGTGTAGTACGTATGCACGCGTGCAGCACGTGCTCCGCTGCCAAATGTGACCAACTTATTACATGGAGTATGTTTTTGTTTCTCCGTTTCAAAATTATTGTTCAATTTTTTTTTTAATAAAATTAAAAATTAAACTGGACAATAATTTTGGGACGGAAGGAAACGTGAATTTTAATCTTAATTTACAGTTACTTCGTGGTCTCAAGTTGATGCCATTGATCATATCATGAGTTGGTATCCCATTTAGCTTAGTTCCTCTTATTTTGTATGCCTTGCTTACTTAAAAGTAGTAACGAAGTTTGACATATGAGCAATTTATTCACAGTTTCGAGAATTTTTTTTTTCTCCGCATTATTTCTTTTCTAATGTTTCTGAGAAATTGTGTTTTTGTCGATGATGAGTTTCAAACTTTTAGTGAAACTTACTCTCATATTGTTTTCCTCAGGAAAAAAAAAAAAAAAAACCTCTCATAATGGCTCCACCATCATATTGTTGGATTATTTTTCATAAAAGCCCAATGTATTTGTGGACTTCATGCTTAACGGTAAACCGGTGACCAAGTTCAAAAGCCCACAATTCATATCGCTAGTCAAAGTAACGATTTCAGTGGTCAACGATGTTGAAACTCTATTTCTTTATCTTTGGTGGGCTATTTGTTAGTGGTTTCATTTGCCATTTTAGTGTTGGATAATTTTACTAAAAGCCAAATTCAGTTCTGGACCTCACGCATCTATAATATTATACTAAGAGAGAAACCAGAGAGAAAACAAAAACAATTCTAAAAGTGCCACATAGGATAAAATTCTATGTGTCATTTTTCTAATGGTTGAGTCAAAAAATATTTACAACAATTATACTAATAGTCCTTCAAATTTTATGTAAATAAAGTTTTATCAAATGGCATTTAAAACTATAGTTTAAATTAAGAAAATAAAAATTAATTAAATTTAATGGACGAGATTAATGAACATTAATGCAACAGAATTATTCCCTCCCAGAAATAATCCCTCCCAAAAATAATCCCCAATTAGTATTAATTGATTGATTTAAATTGTAAGTTCAAAGGGATAAGGCATTTGTTATTTTCTACATTAATTCACCGAAATTTTTTACCCCAATCAATTTGAATAAAAAAAAAAATCCCTCTACAAAATAATCCCTAAAATCGCTACTTGATTGATTTAAAACCTAAGTTCAACGTGCGGGAAAGTGGGAATTCTTTAGTGATTAAAAACTAATCAAATTTAATTGAAAAACACTAATCAACAATAATGCAATGGAAGTCATTTCTCCACCAATCTTATCCCTTAATCAACGTGACGTTATCATCTTTATTCCATAGTTATGAATTTTACTTTAGTTACTGGTTATGATATCTCATTCAGACATTCACTATAAATATCCATTTCGGTCTAACTCTAACATGTACAATGACAACCGGTGAAACACTGAGTTGAAACATCTTATATACTTTACAAAACATCTTTGCGGCGACGACCTCACTTCGATCATGTTTTATTGAACATGTAAGGTGTGTCTTTCTCCAATTGTTTGCAATCTTGATTAACATGCGTTTTTAACTGTGTAGACATAAATTGCTTTGATTTATATGACATGTAACATCTGATTTATTATTTTGGTGGTCTTTTTAACTTTTATTTGTATATAATCCTTATACATATTCCATAATTTAATTACATTTTTAGCATACAATTTATAAAATGTTGTCATTTCAAAGTATATATAACAATTTTATTTATCACGATCTAATTTAATTTTAATCATATATTTATTATTACAAATCAGTTACTTTATTTGTATTAATCACATTAAAAATTTATTTTAATAGATGTATATGTATAAACTCCGCACATTGTGCGGGTTTAACATCTAGTTAATGATAAAGCGCTAAACAAGTGTAAAGCCCAAAAATCAAAAGTCAAATCGGTAGTTAATACAGCGGCTTACGTAGCCAATACAGCGCTAAACAAGTTTTACCCTGAACTTTAGGACCAGAACCGGGTTGACGATTTTGTTTGTTTTGCTTCGAGTTTAGGAGAGAATGATGGATAGTAGACGCATTGCACCTTTCCTCTTCTCTGAGGTAATATCTCTGTGCTTTCAATTCTTCATTTTGCTGTTCTGTTTCCTCGTTGGTCTGTAATTTTTTGTCGACGTTACATGTATTGCAGTGCCATCAACATGAAGTTAGTGAGGGGAGTAGAATTGAAGTTGCTGCGCCGGACCCTCTCGTCTTATGGTGAGAAGCGACTGCCAATAGGAGTACTAATCGCAGTGTGGGGTGGACAGGTAATTCTTAACCTTGTCTCCATATCGCTTAATTAATTTACTGCTTTTACGGTTACTCTACAATATGTTCATAATTTATAAGGTCAAAATCATTGACTCTGTTGGGCCATATTGGCAGAGGTTCAAACTTAATACAAGGCCTAAGACTCCTGTTTTATAATGTTGCCACAATCAGTTTTTGAGTTATCGCTTAGCTAGAAATGAACCAGCAAAGATGAAGAAAAGGGGAGCTTTTTTGTCCTTTTTTGGTGAAGCATGTATTATAGAAGGGTGTTTATAATTAGACTTCACCCATTTTTGCTTTGAAGATATTTGGTCATTTGGCTTGCATTTGAAATAGCGGTGGCAATCCCATCGACATTTTTTTTTTGGTCTTTTCTTTATGTTGTTCAAAGTTTAATTTCACGATATGAACTTTACTCTTTTCCGTGTTTGTCTATATTGTTCTTGCAAACCTTGCATGTTATCCAGAGTGCCTATTCCCAAGAATTTAGTTTACCTGCTGCTAAGATTAGTCAAAGATTTCATTAGTTATGATTATTTAGATTCTATTTGTTTAGATTATTTCAGATTTTATAATATCTAGATCTTAACTAATGTTGATGTATGCCTATAAATAGAGGCAATGTAATGTACTGCTGCACACAATACAATTTATGATTTCATCTTTCATGAAGTTTATTCTCATCATGGTATCGAGAGCAAAATCGATCCTGGACTAAAATTTTTTTTTTCCTCACATTATCCCACCACTGATTACCTCCAAAAATCACTATTGCACACACTATTTCACATACTACTACACGTTATTTTATTTTATTTTTTTCCTTTTCTTTTACTTTAATCACCATTGTTTTAAAATGACTATTTCACAATCACTCACTACTACTCAATCATTTCCTCTCTCCAATATCACAAATTTTATCATTGTATCTCTTGATAACTCCAACTATCTAATTTGGAGAGATCAAGTTGAAGGAATTTTAATTATTACTGATCTCAATGGTTATATCGATGGTTCAATTTTATCACCAAAAGGCTCTTCACTTGATTATACTATTCCAAAAGAATTTCTTCAATGGCAAAAACTTGATCGCCTTGTCAAATGTTGTCTCACTGCATTGTTGTCTTCTTCAATGGCATCGGTGGCATTGGGGTGTCCTACTGCTCGTGACCTTTCGATCAAACTCGAGCATCATTTTCTTCAACAATCTACAGCGTGTAGATCGCAACTACGCCAAAAAATTCACAATTTTAAGAAAGATTCTCTCACAGTCAATGATTTTCTCACTTCATTATCAACTATGACGGAAGAGCTTTCTGCTGTTGGGGATACTATCTCTGATCATGATCTTGTTATTCTCGCTCTTAATGGTCTCTCATCTGAATATGCTTCCTTCATCACCACTATAGAGAATCTCAACCCTCCTCCCTCATTCACAGATCTTCGAGCAAAACTGCTTCTCCATGAGCAACGTTTGCAATCATTTTTGCCTTCACCAGAAGCTGCACTCCATACTACTGTGAACTTTCCAGTCAATAGTTTTCGGTCTCGTGGTAAACAGTCACAACCTAATTCAGGCCGTGGTCGTAGTCAACTCTCTCCTTACTTTTCTAATAACTTAACTCAGCACTCATTTTATACCAACCCCAATTCATACGGTCCACACCGTCCCTTCAACACTATCCAAAATCGCCCAAACCAAGCCCAATTCCCCATCCATCCTTCTACTCCCTATAAGCCTTATACCTCATCCTTTAGCCCTTATCCCAACCTTACCCAACAACCCAATCCTACCCAATGTCAAATCAGTAAAAGATTCAACCATTCTGCTGCTGTTTGTTGTTTCCGCTATGCTGAATCTCGCAATAATCAAACTCATCGTTCTTCTACTCCCACAAACATGCCCACTGCTTTTCACACCTCCACTGTCCAAGAACCCCAGCCTCAAGACTTTTCATCCTTTACATCTAGTAACATCCCTGAATGACTTCCTGATTCTGACGCCCAGGCTCATATGGTACCTGATCCTATTTTAGTGGATTCTACCACTCCATATCATGGTAATCAGCAAGTGGTTGTTGGCAATGGTACTACTCTTCCTATTACTTCTACTGGTCACACTGCACTCACCAAGCACCCAAAACCTCTTTATTTACGTAACGTTTACATTGTTCCCCAGCTTACTACAAACCTTTTATCTGTTGGACAATTTGTCACTGATAATTCATGTTTAATGGAATTTTCTCCTTTTGGTTATGTTGTGAAGGATCTCGTCACCAAGACTCCGCTTCTCGCAGGTAACATCCACAATTACCTCTATCCTATGAAGATTCCTAAGACATTCCACAATCCTGTAGCTCTGGCTGCTCGTGCTGTTCCTCCTGATCTTTGGCATCACCGTCTCGGACATCCGTGTCACTCAACTCTTTCATCATTAGCTCGATCTTTTTCATTTAAATCTTCCAAAATAAATTCTTGTAATTCCTGTTTGCAATGCAAAAGTACTCGAATTCCTTTTACTCTATCTTCTCGTGTTTCTAAAGTGCCGTTACATTTAATTTATTGTGATATTTGGGGTCCAAGTCCTTGTCTCTCTCTTTCAGGTTACCGGTACTTTATTATTATTATTGATGACTTTAGTCGTTTTACATGGATTTATCCACTTACTAATAAATATGATGCCTTTCATGCTTTCCAAAATTTTAAGTCGTTTATTGAAAATTTATTTTCTACTAGTATCAAATATTTTCAATGTGATGGTGCTCCCGAATTTGTAAAAGGTGTTTTTGCTAATTATCTTCGTAATCATGGTATTTCTTATCGCATCTCTGGTCCCCATACTCCTCAACAAAATGGAGTTTCTGAAAGAAAAATTCGTCATATCACTAAAACCGGGCTTAGTCTTCTTCTTCATGCTTCTCTTCCCAAATCCTTTTGGGTTGAAGGTTTTTCCATTGCCACCTATCTAATCAATCTCCTTCCTACTCAGAGTGAAACTTACTCTGAGTAGTGTTACTAGACAGGAGGATTGGAAAAGAAAGCCTCCTGTAAAGAATTAGATGGTTGATAATTCAACAAGGCTTGCTTTCGTATGTATATGGTTGATAATTAGATGGTGTTTAGATGGTTGATAATTCAACAAGAATTAGATGGTTGATAATTCAACAAGCCTCCTGTGAATTAGATGGTTGATAATTCAACAAGCCTCTTGTGAAGAATTAGATGGTGTTTAGATGGTTGATAATTCAACAAGGCTTGATAATTCAACAAGCCTCCTGTGTTACTTTTGATTCAGGGTGAAACTTACTCTAAGTAGTGTTACTCTGAGTAGTGTTTCTGGTAATGTCCAGATGAAACACTACTGACCTGGTAAGAAATTTGACTTGTCCAGTAACAACTTGGAAACGAGCATGATGTAAAAGTCATTGTATTCATCTGGTAATGTTGTTATTCGTCAGCTTAAGCTCCAACAGCGAATTGCAAATGTATCAAATCAGGAGGATTCAACCAGAAATGTGATCTTTTTGGAAGCGAGATTTATACTCACAAGTTTTACATAAATCTCAAAAAATTCAATAGAGACTAATTTTTTTTTTTCTTTTTTACGTCAGAGGGAGTAATATATAGTTAAATCTAGTTTTAATATTGATTAAACGGAATAGTAGTTTCAGACAATAAGAAAAATGGAGCTGAGCTGATTTTGTATTAATTGAGGTTGCAGGGTCAACTTCCGGAATTTCAATCTTTTAGGGTAGGACATTGGAGAGAAAAGTGAGAAACGACATTGGTTACTGTAAATAATGTAGAACGAGACACGAAGGGCATGGGAAGGATGTGGTATATATGTAAGGAAGGAAGAAACAGTTTGATATTGTTTATTATGAGATACTCTTGCTCCGTTCGTGTCTAAATAATGGTCTTATTTAATTTTTCTTTATAGTTCAAAATTCAAACTATATAATAATTTTAGAACGAAAAAGTATCATATTTAACCTTAATTGTAATTCTGTTAATCAATCTGTGCAAAGAGGTTCAATTACTCGATTATTTTGTATAAGGCGTGACGCACGTGCTCTCTGCCAAATGTTGTCAAAGGTTGACTTGTGTTTGGACCAGGTGAGTTGGTAAAAGATGCTGCATTTTAGTTAGCGTTAGTCACTACAAGTTACACATTCCACAGAGTTTCCGGTTTCGGTTTATATATAGTGGGGTGCCGAAGCATAATTACAAAACAACTCATTGAGGGTGAGTCAAAAATGGCCAGTCTAGGGCTATGTTTCCTAGAGTTATAGAGGGGGGTTGTGGACAAAACGTGATACCTGGGATTTAGACTAAAAGCTAGTTTTGCCAAAGAGTCGATCGGCTGGTTCGTTGCCGGCTCTTTTGATATGTGAGACCTCCGCGGTCCAGTGTCGGTTCAAAAGCACCCTTATTCTGTTAGGGATGTACATGCTGGAAATATGGTTTGGGCTTTCCGTCCCTGCGAGACTAATGTATGATTTGGTCAAATCTGAGATGCATTTTCTTTGTTTCCTGTCGCAATGTATATTGGATAGCTTGGTCATGAGATTGTGTTGTTAACAAAATCTCCATACTGGATTCATATACTTAGAGTTTGGACCGGAAATGATCCACTCATGTATGGCAAAAGTTGTGGAAGCAAATTACGAACGTGTCTCCTCGGTCTCCTTTTCTAAGGTTTGTTTGTAAATTGTAACAAGACGACTCGAACCTTTGAGTTCCTCACATGTGATTGATATGATCAATGTCATTAACTTTTTCTTCTCTTTTTTTTTTAGACCATCAATGATTCAATGTCATTACCTGTTATCAAATAAGTTAAAGTTCATTACATATCCGGATACAATGACTAGATGTTCCTCCTGATGCGGTCAAAATGTGACTTCAACATGATATCGTTGGAGTTTCTTACCAACGCGTTGTAATAAATTAGAACTCAAAGCATTTGCCTCTTTCATTGTACCAAAAAAAATTCATTACACATCCTATTATCAAGTATAACATTATAAATTACTTTTATGCATCAGCGGTTTTTTTTTTTTTTTTTAATTTCCCCTTTGTTGAGGTGGAAGGGAGTATAATTTCCTTGTGAATAATTTTTTTTTTGTTTTGTTCTGTGTTGTTTTTTTTTTTTTTTGGTGAGTGTGTGTAAACAATTATGGGGAGTGAATTTTTCACTTTCACTGGCGGGAGCTTTCTTAGTCTAATCCAACATATAATAATTATTTCAAGATAAAATACCTATTTTTTGGTTGGATGGAGTACGATGATGGTTTAAGATTTAGTAAATAATAAATATGGCTGTAGAAATCAAATCCATTTGTTTATGACTCTTGACAAGAGGGAGAAAGGCAAAACAAACAGTATAAAAACTAGGGTTGTCTATTTCTAATTTCTGAAAATGCTCATCGCTTTCAGGTTTCAACTCCTTTTTCTTGAACAATGGCGTATAGATATGATGACACATCTTTGAAGGAAACCTACAGCTGTGCTGTCAATTCTGCATCATAATCGCAGTTTCATATGGTCTATAAATGAATGAAAAAAGAATCGTGTGTGAATAGCTTTAATTAACAGAGATTCTGCTTTTTCAGCTTTTGCTCATCATTTGCATCATAATTAGAACTCGTAGTGCGATTATTATTTCCTTTTAAAAGCTGCTCATCCGACTCATAACATCTTTGATTATGTAGTTCATGCATGGAATTATTGGGTATCTTGTACGCAGCTATTTGTCTGAGATATCAAGTCAAGGTTCGAACAAGAGTAATTATAAATTTTTATCCATGTATCAACATATTAATTAATTTAATGTTGTAAGTTTTGATCTTCTTTATGGAAAAAATCTATGATACACTTGTTGTATTATTATATTTTTTTAGTGCAACAACACATCTCCCATAAAATCTATTTATATCTATTGAAAACAGCTGTCACAAAACTCATGTGGCAGCTCTACAAAAAATAATTTTTCGCCTAAACTCCACAAAAGTTACGTGACAGTTGCTTTCAAGAGTTGGAAGGACTGCCATAATTTTAGGCATTTATTTAAAATTTCTATAATACATTAATTGAATTTTATGCGTCAATTAATTTTAGGCATTTATTTTTGGAAGTAAATATCATTATATATATTAAAGGAAAGAAAGATAATCGACACGTATCGCTCATTGAAACAATCATGTCTCAATTAACACGTGTCATTTGTTAATTGGTTGATCATTAATCAGTTAAAATTTTTTGTAAACAGTTAATAAATTATTTACTACTCCCTCTGTCCTACAAAAATAATCCAATTTAATAAAGAAATCTTTTCTTAAAAAAATAGTCCAGTTTAACAAAAGTCAAAATTCATTGAATTAAAATGACTTAAGTATCCAAAAGAGTAGTGGTATGAAAAACAAGGTCCAATTCATTTGATTTTCATTTTTTTTAGTTTTCTCTTATTTTTTTCAAATAATTATATCTTTTAATACATGAATAATTAAAAAATATGTTATATATCAAATTAATCTACGTAACGAGATCTTTCCATCAAAATCCATTGTCAATATTTTTTGAGATAAAAATTTTCATCAAATTTAAGTTGTAAAATAAATGCATATATAGTTAACTTTTATAAAAATAACTAAAAGGGGCATTAGTAGAAGTTAGGGGAATGAAATGAGTTGTATATTTGGTATGTTGACCAAATTAAAAAAGTTGTACAGTTTCAAACTGGACTATTTTTGTAGGACGGAGGGAGTATATTAAGATTTTTACAGATATTACAAATTTCTGATTATGAGATTGAAAATGAATATTTTTGAAAATTACTGAGAAACTCCCGACTTCAAAAGTCCTTTCATTTACGAGTTTAAACTTTCAATCTATTGTCATTTTGGCCCTTAAAGTTCTATTTGTGTGTTATTTAGTTTTCAAATTTATCGATTTTATATTTTCAAGGATGATTAATTGTGTCTCATATTTTATTAGAACTGCATCTAATTCCCAAAGTCCACTTCCCTATAAAAATAGGCCATATGCATCTAGACATAATTTACGTATTTTTTAAATATATTTTTCAAACCAAATATAACATTAGTTAGTGGTGACAATTTTTATTAAATAACTTTTGAAAATCTTTGTTGTAATATTTTTTTACCAGATCTTACAAATATACCTCTCATAAATAATATCAAGACCTCTCATTTTGATCTAAAACTAATTAATCAAAAAAATATTACAGTTTTAAGAAATATTAGTAACTAAATTTTTTTGAATAATAAGGACGGTATATTTGTAACTACATTATCTAATCAATTCTTTTGAAATATAAATTTTCAACATTGACAAAGTCGCGCAAAGCGCGGGACACACACTAGTTAGAATAAAAATTGACAAGGATTGGCGTTATTTTATCTTTTAATTTTTTCCGTAAAATTTTTTTATCATAAGAAAATATTTCTTTTCTTTCTATTCTACATACTCTTTTTTTAAACATGTTAAACAATATAAACTAGTAAAATATTATAACTCCTAATTTGCAGGTATGTTTCCCAATAAAATTATGTGCCGGTTTTCCCATCTTTTTTCTCTGATTGCTGTATAATAGATTTTCTCTCCTTTATCTATCAAAAAAAAAAAAATTTAACTTATAATTTTCTGCAGAAATAAAATTGGGGAAAAAGAATAACAACTCATCCCGTTCTCCTTAAAAAAGGAGGGAAAAAAAAAAAGAAAGAAAAGAAAAGAAAAAACATGGTGAAAGTTGAGATAAAAGAATTTTATTGTCCCTGAAGTGCAATCCGGCAGTACAATGTTGCCACTCTGAATTCCATTACAGGCCATAGAGGAAGACAAAATTATTTGAGCCCATGATTGGATTTTGTAATCGTGCAGATAACTCTCTAGTTAAATGGGGATATATACTTTGCCATATCAAAATAAAATCTTATTTCCAATATTTTCAGTCAGTGACCTGATTATGCAAAGTGCAGAGAGGTCATCAAGTCATCTATATTAAAGAGTCACAATCTCACATCTGTGTTGAGAGACTCTGATATCAATATATAAGTTTCATGGGCTACTCCTCTCATTGCCAATTGATTTTGATGTGGAACCCCATGAACTTCCGTATAGTATCAGAGCCAGCGCGCCGACATTTGTACTCAAAAAGCCCCCCTCCCCCCAAAATAGGACTGAGACGTGAGACAGTGACTGAGTTGAAAAAATATGACAAGCCCAACCCAAAAAATACGATGGGCTTACAGGGAGTATTAAAGAGACCCGATCCCACATCGATTTTGAGAAACTCTGAGTATTAATATATAAGCCCATGGGCTTTTCCAATCTACGGTACTTCAAAAACAAAATCATTATTGGCCTTTTGACAAACATTTTCTTTCATCCTAAAAGAAAAAAAAAAAAAAGGTTCACTTTATTCACTCAAATGTGACTTTTAGAGATAGGTAGTTCTTTTCCACATTTGTAGCTTGTCATTCATGTACAGCAATTCTTGTTATTTGTTTGCAACATCCATCTAGAATATCAGAAAATTTTACAGAATTATGGGAGTTATTAATATTACCTCACCTAAATGATAAGGGCCAAAACTTGTGAAGACGAATATGTTAAGTAGTGCGCTAATATTTCACGCAAAAAATGCTTCTTGGTCCAACATCGTTAATCCTTATTCATGGCGATCACTCCATATGATTTTTGAACTCTTCAGCAGAAGAAAACGATTAATCGATAAATTAATTAGAGAATTAGGATGGGGGATAGTTATTATCGGGGAGACCGAAGGTTCAATTCTCGTTGAGGTCATTCAAATTTTTTTTTAAAAAAATCGATAAATTGATTTTTTTTATTTAAAATTAGTTAATCAAAAAGAAATTAAAAGGATGTAAGACGCTTATATATGTACCTAGATGACTATGATGATAAATAAAAGCGCAAAAGAAAAAAAGAAAGAAAAAGGACAGGCAAAATTGGAGTCTTAAAAGATAAAACTAGTATACAAAAAAGAATGTTCAACCCCAGAGAACAAAAATCTTTTAATCATTAACCACCAGTATCTTGGACCAAAAATGTACGTGGTGATTGATTAATTAAATTAAAAATGGAAGTATATTGTACCCAAAAAAAAAAGAGAGAAAGATAAAAAAAAGGTAAATATACCAAAACCGTATCAATCAAAATAAAAATCAAAAGGAAAGGACAAATTATGCGACAATAAAAGTCACAGTAAGAGGCTCATGCATGGCCAGGCGTCTCTCCTCTTCTGAATATGTATAATTCAACTGGATGCCTTCCTTTTGGAATTTTACATCTCTTCTTCTTCTCATACTTTTCTTGATGATTCCCCACACAATAACCAACCATTAAAAAGACCACCCAATCAATACTAATCCCTTTTATATTCTCCAAAAACCTCGCCATTATTTTATCTATAATTATCCCTTATCAAGGCCAGTATTCTATATGCTTCTCTTTGTACATTAATTCTTGATTTTCAACATGGTGAGAGTGGAAACAATACCAGCTTATTGGAGAAATTTTGCGGGGTTTTTTCTTCTTTTTCTGGTGGGATTTTTGCAAAGGACATGGGCAGATGATAGGCTACTGGATTCGTCAAAGTTGAGAATGTTCGTGGATGAACTTCCAGATATGCCCAGAATTCATGGGTATGAAGTTGTCAATGGTGTTTACAAACCTAAATTGCTCAAGATTGGCATGTTTCATAAGAAATGGGTAAGCAACTATTTCTTTGCCTGTTCCTCCTTTTAGGCTTTCATCATCAGTTTCAATATTGACAATGACTAAATTGTTGTTCATCATGACTTCAGTGTGAGTACTGTTTCATGCTGAATTTGGGAGGGTCTCTTTTTCGCTGGCTGTTTGGCTTCTTTTAGTTGGTACTATCCAATTATGTGATTCTGTATTTTATTACTCTTTTTTTTTTTTTTGGGTTCAGTTTCCCTAACCTAAAAAATATTGAATTATGGCTTATCCGTCTCAGAATTGTAGTTATGTTTATGAACTAAAACAATATAATAAACCTAAGATGAAAAAAAAGTTTAGAAGTCTTATTTTTTGTGAATTTGGTCTTATGTTAGGATTTGGATACTGTATGGATATTAGCAATGCCTAGTTTTCATCCACAATTTTCTCACCTAAAATAGTGCCATTTTTGGTTCGCTTCAAAGTTTAACAATTCTATGAACACTATCAAAAGTGACAAAACAGTAAGTAATTAACATCGTAATGAATCTTACTCTTAGGACATGGGCAACTAAGACAAAACGGCTGCTATTTTGCCATTAAAATGATCATATTAAAGAGTCTCAATTCCACATCGGTGTTGAGAGACTCTGAGTATCCATATATAAACTCTATAGGTTACTCCTTTCATTGTCAATTGGTTTTGAGGTGAAACCCCATATGCTTCTGGATGGTATCAGAGACAGCCCGCCGACATTTGGATTCTAAAAAACCAAACAAAAAAATAGGATTGAGATGTGAAGCGGTGCCTGTGCTGAAAAAATAGGACAAGTCCAATCTAAAAAAATACGTTGGGCTTGCGGGATATATTAAAGAGTCTCAATCCCAAATTAGTGTTGGGAGACTCTGAATCAGTGTTAGGAGACTCTGAGTATCAATATATAAGTTCCATAGGTTACTCCTTTCATTGTTAATTAGTTTTGAGGTAAAACCATATGGACTTCTATATGATATGAGAGCCAAGTTTTTTGTCTATAAAGTTCTTTGTCTCGATTAACTAACAAGTTCGAGCTTTTAATGTTCTCGATCGTTCTTACTTTCTTAGTACTTGCGTGCATCGATAATATTAAGGCTAAATTACTATTCTATTGCGTATAAAGCCACTTTTGTGTTCTAAATTATTCTCAGAAGCCAATCGAACATAACAAATATTTTAGACCATAAGGAGACGAAGTAAAGGATTCGAGTCATACCGCATGATTGTTCTTTCCAAAGTTTTGCATTTGTTCCCCATTACCAACAACCATTCATAATTGCCTCCCAATAAGAATGTTTTCTTTTTTTACTTCTTTTTTTCCCATTGATGCATACTCTTTGAGATAAACGTACAGCACCTTTTAGAAATGATTAAACAACTGATCCCTTTCCTCCACTGAAGAAAAACTTTCCCCGTCAAATGATGGATATCATGACTATTATTGGTTTTCTTCATCTTTGATTTCTTTTTTTGGATAAATAACCTACCATTTGTAAATATAAGAGAAGAACAAACCTGAGCATCGCGACCTAATAGTCATCGGATAACAGTTCTGATCAGTATGAAAATAATATTTTTGTAACATTTACATTATTAATAACTGTATCATTTAATCGGTAATATATTCAGAATCCTTTGTAAATTGATTCATTAACTTGATGATTATTTTAGGACAAGTTTTAGGGACAGGATTAATGAATAAAAGGTCCATAATATCCATTCATATATGTGGCTAGGTTTTTAAAGTTTTTTATTTTGTGTTATGCAGATTATAGTTGGGTACTAACAGTTAGTTTCCTTAAAGTTTGTGGAGAAAATGACAAGCACAATACCGTATTTCATCTTTTTTTTTTGGCAGAAATTCCACAGAGATATTCCAGCAACTCCAGTATTCGCATATGGCACATCAAAACAAACAGCCACAGTCCCCGGACCGACAATCGAGGCCCTTCACGGGGTAAGCACCTACGTGACGTGGCTTAATCACCTCCCTCCAAACCACATCCTTCCTTGGGACCCTACCATCCCCATTGCCTCGCCGCCGAGCAAGACCGGCATCCCGACGGTTGTGCACCTCCATGGCGGCATAGACGAGCCGGAGAGCGACGGTCACTCGGAGTCGTGGTTCACTAGGAATTTCAGACAGCGTGGGCCCACATGGACCAAGAAGAAGTACCGTTACCACAATGTTCAACACCCTGGGACCCTTTGGTACCATGATCATGCTATGGGTTTGACCAGGGTCAACCTCCTAGCTGGCCTTGTTGGTGCCTACGTCATAAGACAACCCAATGTGGAGCTGCCACTTGAACTGCCTTACGACGACGAGTTTGACCGCCCCTTGGTCGTGTTTGATCGTAGCTTCCGTTATGATGGTTCGATTTATATGAACTCCACCGGGAATAATCCCGGAATACACCCGCAATGGCAGCCGGAGTACTTTGGCGACACAATCGTGGTCAACGGTAAAGCGTGGCCTTACAAGGTCGTAAGGCGAAGGAAGTATCGATTCAGGATCATCAATGCAAGTAACGCTCGGTTTTTCAAATTCTACTTCACCAACAATTTGACGTTTATCCACGTGGCATCCGACTCGGCTTACCACGAACGCCCCGTCATCCTCAAAGAATTCTTGTTGGCTCCATCTGAGATCGCTGACGTGGTGGTTGACTTTTCAAAGTCACAATCTGATTCGGCTATCCTAGCTAACGATGCACCCTATCCTTACCCTTCGGGTGATCCGGTGAACGAAGAAAACGGTATGGTCATGAAATTCATCATAAGCAAACACGAAGAAAACGATGATTCGAAGATCCCGAAAGAGTTGATCAGGTATCCAAGTCCCGGCGAATACCACGTGGCGAAAACGAGACACATTGCCATGTACGAGTACACAAGTGACATTGACGAGCCTACACATTTGTATATCAACGGAAAGCCATACGAAGCTCCGGTGACCGAGATCCCGAAAGTCGGAACCAGCGAGGTATGGTACGTGATTAATCTAACGGAGGACAATCATCCATTGCATATTCATCTGGGTCTTTTTAAAGTATTGGATCAGACGGAGTTGGTCAATGAAGATGAGTTTAAAGACTGCATGTTGAAGCATAATGACGCAGTCAAATGCCAAGTCGAGAAGTACGCACGTGGAGAAAAAGTAGAGGTGCCAGCTCACGAGAAAGGGTGGAAGAATGTGTATAAGATGATGCCGGGATATGTTACGAAGATATTAGTGAGATTTTCGTTCATTCACTCCAATCAATCCTATCCCTTTGATGCAACTGCAGAGCCTGGCTATGTGTTTCATTGCCATGTAAGTTATTACTACCTTTTTTTTCATTTCCTAGTACTTGCTTTCGTATGTATATGTATGCTCCTACAATATCTCGCATTTACTTTAGAAGTGTTACATTTAATGTCTGGAAACTCTGCTTTTGGTTTGGTAGATTTTGGATCATGAAGACAATGTGATGATGAGGCCCTTGAAGTTCCATAAGTGACAAGTTTCAAGAGGTACATTTGCTGTTGATTAAAATGCTGTTGAAACCAGCAAATGCAGACACATTAATCCTTTCGGTGGTGTGTTCAGCGGTCGATATGGGCTGGCTTTTTGGTTATTGCTGTATTTTCATATATCATTCTTGTATTGTTACTGTATAGACTATAGTTAGGCCAGAGAATTCTGCGAAAAAGTAATACCACAAAATATCGAGGTAATTTATTGAGTGTTAGCCAAAAAAATATTACTCTCATCTTCACACTAAAAGAATATCTCCCATGAACTATGAGATACTCCCTCCTTAATATAAAGTATTTTGATTTGTCATGAATTTCACATAGTATGTATTTTGAATTGGAGAGAAAACCTTAAAAATATAATTTAACATTCATTGTTTTACCATGACCGTTCAGATATAATTTTAAATTTTTTTTATCAATTAAAAATACGTAGTAGATGAAACTTAAAACAAATTAAAAAACTATATTAACGACCGGAGGAAGTATATTGTAGTTAGATTGTCCACGTACACGTACGGGGAGGTTCGAATCTTGAGACTTGAACTCATGAACTTAAATAGTTGCATTATTTTGCGAAGAATTTTTGGGCAACTTTTAATAAGCTAAGTTTTTGAGTAGTCACATATCTCCTTCTAAATCCATTCGTGCTGAATAGTGAATATTTTACTGAAACATTACAGGAATAAGAAATGTTCACAATATCACGTCAATAATCAAGATAATATTTCAATGGAGGGTTATTACTTATTAGAGGGTAACCACTGAAACTCCCAAAACACGAAGTACATTTTGGCTCCGTACAAAGTCCAACTTCCAATGATTTTTGTTCTGAGTCTAAGAGAGCAAATTCTGAGTTTTTTTTTCCCACAATGAAAGGAGGCAAAAATTTAAATAACTAAATAACAATCGAGCGAGCGTAAGCAACCCCACTATATTGTGGTACAACTACAACTTCAATTCTTGCGGAGGTTCATCCAACACTTACAAGCTTTCATAACTATGAATTACTAATTCTGCTAAAAATCCCTAACAAAATTATTCTCACGATATACCTATATATCTAATCTCACTGATAAATTGCAAATCACCTTAATTACACGGATGTGTATGCCATTCAGATTAGCATTGAAAGACACCATCTTCTAAACAATCTCACTGTTAATTTCGGTCATAACATTGTCATTCAAAATCTTCTTCTTTTTTTTTTACTACATAATTCGAAATCGAGATTCGAGATCATTAATTGATAACACTTATTCACTCGGTCTCAAAATTATTGTCCAGTTTGAGATTTCATTTTTAGTAGAATTTAAACTAAAAATGAAAACCCGAGAGTATGTTTATTCATAACCTTGAATTTCAAAGGAAATTTGGTTGAAAAAGGGAGAAAGTTAAAAAGGGATTTTGTAATTTTGGAGGGAAAACTGCAGTGTGTTTGAGAAAAATTGTTTATGGTTAAAAAAGAAAAAAAAAGAAAGAAAAGGAAGTATAGAAAGAAGCAATACTATTATTTGTATCTCCAGTTTTAGCCTTTATCTCCTCCCTTCTGTTGTGACATCTGAAAGCGCGGGCACAAACTTGAAACCCGGTGGAGTTAAAATGACACTGCTCAGTCCCAGCCGCCCATTCTCCTTCGCCGGCGGCCACAGCCTCCCCTTCCTCCGCCACCCTATCCACCTCTCCGTCCAATCCAAATGTAGAATCAAATGTTCGGCCCATCTTCCGGCCAACAAGGTCACAACTTTATACCCAAATTCTTCTACTATAATTTGCTTTTAGACTTCGACAATTATCAAGCTCGTGTAGTTTTATGTAATTAGTGTTAATTCTATGATCAACAGGTGTTCATTTATTTTATTTGAGGTGGGGTTTTTGTCTTTTTTGTTGTACAAACAGTTTAAGAGACCGTATACGAGTGTGATGATAGTGCCAACCGGGGTGGGCGCCGCCATTGGTGGCTACGCCGGCGACGCTTTGCCCGTAGCTCGAGCTCTTTCAGCGGTTGTTGATTGCCTCATCACCCATCCTAATGTACGTTTTGCTTTAATCCTGATTTAATTTATTTTTGATGATCTTATCTGTCAGTATGGTTGTTCATATTCAGTCTTTTCTTCCACTTTGTGCCACTGAGTGGAAGGAAATGTAAAATTATCGTAATTCTTCCAGGTTCTTAATGCTGCGATGCTGTATTGGCCGATGCCGAATGTATTGTATGTAGAGGGTTATGCTCTTGATAGATTTGCTGAGGGGCTCTGGGCTTTACAACCAGTTCACCAGAATAGGGTACACTTGTGATATTGTTTACCTGTTCGGTTTTTTAGTTGTACTGTATTTCTCTGTTAATTCAAATGAAAACTGTTAGTGTTTGCTCTATGCTTGAACAGCTTCTGCTGTAAGCTTGTCATTAAACCGTATGCTGGATTTGTTATGCGGAGCAGATTGGATTGATTCTTGATGTTGGAATTGAGGAAGATCTTCGCCTTCGCCATCTACAAGTGGTTGATGCTGCAAGGGCTTCCCTTGGCTTGCCTATTGTTGAATCTGTTGTTACGGATACTCCATTAAAGGTATGATCTGACACTGCTAACAGAATGAGCAAATTAGCAATACATGCAGCATTACCAAAATAGTTTAGGTAGATTCGATTGGCTATGATCTTAGGTCAGGAAGCAGAACGTTTCATCATTCACGAGCTCTTCAAAAGAGAAGAAACTTGTATGAGCTCTAGTTTTCAAATTTCAATTCTAGATGTGTTTGACTTCCTCTGAGCAATTTAATCAACCTCAAGATAACAGTACAACGGTTCATTTCCTTTCTTGTTATCGTTGTATTTGTTGTCCACATACCGTGAGTCCATGAAGAGAAACAGACACGTACTGATTGAGACAAGCGGATGAACTTTAATCTTTGATATTAGGCATCTGTTGATATAATTAAACTTTCAGATTCAAATTATCAAAACCCTTTTTAAATGTGAGCAGGCGGAAATATGGATAGACCCTAATAGTGGGAAATCAACTGGAAGAATACGGAATCCTGATTCATTGTCAAGAGCTGTGGAGACATTGGTTACAAGATCCAGAGTTAATGCAATTGCAGTAGTGGCACGTTTTCCTGATGAAGATGATATTGGAGACGATGATTACCGACAAGGAAAAGTATGAAATTTCAGACTTATTAACCTTGGCTTCTGAGTTTATATTGATTGATCTTTGGTTTTAAGGATTGGTAATGAGGGAAATTCATGTGACGAAACCTTCTGTGTTGGATTCTTTATCTCATAGACTCATACTCATTTCCACGATGTCCTCAAATGACAGGGAGTAGATATTTTGGCGGGATTAGAGGCAATCATAAGCCACTCAGTAGTGAAGAAGTTCTGCATTCCCTGTGCTCATGCCCCTGCTATGTTACCTCCTCCTCTAAGTGTTTCTCTGAGTCCAAAATCTGCTGCTGAAGAGGTCAGTAGTGTTTCCTTGAGCAGGAAATGGACCTATTGCAATTAACAGAAGAAGGAGAGCCTCATCGCACTTTTCTCCTCATACCGATGCTTGTTTATCTATGGCACTTACACAAAATTTTCTATCGAATTTCACTGGCAGTTGTTTGTCTTCTTCCTTTTGATTGATGATTCTTCTATTCATTTCTTCCTAAAGTATGTATTTTCGCTGTAACAGATCGGACACACTTTCTTGCCATGTGTTCTAGCTGGTTTAAGCACTGCACCACAGTATATAGTGAAGAACTCTCACTTCGTTGACAGAGACTGCATAGTATCAAGTGATGTGGACTCTGTCATATTACCTATTAATTCTTTTAGAGGCGATGGTGCACTTGCATTTGCAAGTAGCAGGAGAATCAAGGTAAAACGTATTCAGTTTCCTTTTTATATTGGATGCATCTCCTAACAGTTTTGGAAGACTAGAGATGGAAAATCTTTTTGATTGATAAAGAACTTTGACCTTATACACACCAACTTTCCTGCTCCTAACAGTGGTTTATTGCAGCCTCTTATGATAGCCGTGGAAGAGAATGAAACAATTCTGGATGACATACCTGATAAACTTGGAATTCAAGCGGTGAGTTTCACAACTAGACCCTTAATTTGTTCAGTTGAAATTCTTGTTCAGAATGTTCTTTTCCCCTTCTTCTGCAAAGGCGCTACGATATCATTTGCATTCATTTTTACATGTCTGTGAACCTTACCATGAGAAATTCTATTCGGATTGATACAAACAGTCAAAGTGATTAGTTATGCCCAAGTAAACAATCATTTCTCTTTCTGTTAGATTGGAGTTCCATGTTTTTGTTTAATTTTTTTGAAATGATAAACCGTGATCAAAGGGTAACGAGTTAAACCAGACAATGCAACGATTCATGTATGCAAAGTAGAAGTTTACTCGACTAACATATACGTTGGATTTTTCATCTTCCTGTAGATAAAGGTCTCTAATTACTGGGAAGCCATAGGGGTTATTGCAGCTCACAAGGCAGGAGTGGATCCATTTTCACTTCGAAGAGACGCGGTTAAAAACATCGGGTGCACTCGTTTGAAAGCTTCAAATGGCATTGCTGTTGCAGGAGTCAGATAATTGTTTAAACTAACCATAGTCGTTTTCAAAAAAAAAAAAAAAACCATAGTCTAATTTTTATTTAAATTTTTGGTCATTCTCTAGTGTTCCTCATGACTTATAACAAGGACATGAGGGAGTATTTTTTTTTTTTTTTTTTTTTTTCCTTTTCCAAACAACATGGTGGCCACTGTAACAGCATTTCTTTTATACGAGTAGTTACAAATAGTGTAAGAATCTCCAGTTGTAAATGACCCGTCCTAAACCAGATAAGTGAGTTATGGGATCATCAATTTGCAAATTTTGGACAACGTATGGAAGTAGAACTCGCTCACAAATTGGAGTATATCCCATCAAAGAATCTCCAGTTGTAAACATTAATCTAACACTGTATTTGTGCCTATAATCCTAGCCCCAGAAAATGAATGACGAACTCTGGAGGGTGTGGAGGAAAAAACATCCGTGGTATAAAACTTAGGATGAGCATGATGTTAAGCTCTTAATGACAGTGGCGAAGGAGGTCTCCGTGTATCCATTTTTTGCAGAGTCTCAGTTTGTTCCTGTACGTAGTAATCGTATATATAGTAGATGTTGAATTTTATAGGAACAAAGTAGTCGAAATCTTGAGTGCACACTCTTTTGAAAGCTTCCAGATAATTTGGTTGGCGGCTAACTTGAAATCTTGAATAAATGGAGCTGAAAAGAGAGATGCACAGTACATTTACTTGAGAAATCAGCTCATGTACTTGAGAAAAGCCATCCGTCATAAATTCATACTAATAATTAATAGGGTTTGATTACTATAGTTCATAATAATACTCGGTCCATTTGTCCGGTTAAGAACACCGACTGCACACTCTTTTGATTTGATTGCGAATTGGAACAAAAACCATAAAATGTGACTGTCATTGTTGTCAAATTTAAGTTTAAATATATCAATATTTGAATATATGCACTAGTGTGTAGTGATTAAAAATATTTAGTACGAGAATTTTACCTTTTAAAATGGAATGAGATTAACTTATATATATATATTACTAGTGATGTCTGGTCGCGCATTGCGCGACCCTGGCCCAATATATTTGTAGATCTTAAAAATATTTGTATCTGAAAAAAAATATTTTGTATTTGGCTCAATATATTTTAGAAATGTTTGGAGAATTTAGAAATGTTTTATATGTGTGATCATAGAAATGTTTGTGGCATAAAAAGAAATTGTATTTGACCCGGTACGTTTTAGAAATGTTTGAAGATTTAAAAATATATTATAAGTGTTACTTCTTAAATATAAATAAATTGATCAAGTATATGTCTTGGAGTAAATGCTAGACAAAATATAAAAGCATCCTAATAAGTTTAAATATTAGTAAGATGATTTATTAATATTCTTCATTGGTTGTACCAAATCAATACTTAGTTTTGGAGATTTATAATAGCTTTGTAGTAAGCTTCTTCCAAAAGGTATACGCTTAATTATTAGAACTATTTCTTCCAAAAGTTTATAGATAGTAATCAAAAATATGATTTTAAAACTGGTTAATTGTTGTAACTGGTTGATCACAAATATGAGAATGAAAATAATGTAAATTTGCATAGGTTTCAAGTTATAGCAAAAAAGAACTCACATCACCATGTCAAATAAAAAAAAAAAGTAAAAGATAGCCCATTAAGAATTGAGAAATTTATTTTTTTCTGAAGGTAAAAATGATGTATAACAAATACAAATAAACGTTGAAACATCATTCCTTTCCTCTCCACCTCAAATTCATAAAAGGCTTTCCCATAAATTAGTTAGAAAAAGCGATCTGAACTATTTATATGATGAAGAACTAAAAAAAGTCCAAAAACCAAATCCAAAAAAGTATATTCTTGAAAGCCCGAACATAAAAAAAAATGCACTTCATTTGCAAATAAAATTAAATAATAATAATAATAATTGGTCAACTGGGAGTATGAAACAAAATCAAAAGCAATTAGACAAAAAAAAAACATACTTCATAACTGACCATATACGGAAAAAAAAAACAGAGACTCCATAATTAAAAAAAAGAAAACGACTCTAATTGAATGAAACATTAAAAAAAAAAAGAAATTTTAAAAACCACACTATGTAACAAAAACCCAATTAATCAATTCAATCCAAAAAGAACTAAAATCATAAAAATTATAGGCTAACTAACCATATAAGAACTCACATCATATTACCTGACAACGGTTACGGTAGCTATAACGGATGGATGCATAAAAATAATAGTAATAATACTATTATTGAACGGAAAAAACAAAAAATAATAAAAGCCAAACAAATGATTTGTGAAAATAAAATCGTTTAAATTTTAATACGTGTAATGGCACCACCACATCGGCCGAAGCAAGATCAATGAAATTTTTTTCTCCTTTGTGTTTATATAGAGAGGTAAAGAGAATATTTTTGAAGTCGAAATTTTATCCGATTAGGATGTAGTTGATCATCACTAATGAAAAATTGAACATGCTAATAGGAAAGGAGTATATTTCACCACATATTCTCAATTGATGATTGATGAGGAATTTGTTTTTTTTTTTTTATTGTGGAGAAGGGATTGATTAGAAAGTCGATTGTCGTGGAGATGGGGATGAGGATTTGGGTTTTTTATGAACCCGTGATTTTTTTTTGGCGAAAATAAGAGGTGGAGGTGGATTTGGACTGTATTTCCCTTTTAAGTCTAGGAGATGTGTAAATAAAAATTTATTTTAAAAATATGATATGGAAATACCACATGGCAAATGGTGGTACTTTCTCTTAAGTGTGGTTTTTATTTCTAATATAGTAAGATATTCGCTTTGATTATCATGGTTCATGTATAAAAAGAATGAAGAGGAGAATCATCCATTACAACAGGACATGTTCGATGTTTTCGTTTGATCTGTAGTTGTGCAACCGAAAATCATTATAAAAAAGTTTTGACATCAATAATAACATCTGTTTTTTTGGGGCTGTCATTGCCGTTCACAACAAGAAAAAGCCCATAATCAACTACCAAGCAAGCTGTCGGAAGCACGTCACAGCTAGCTCACATATTTGGTTTCAGAACACTACTTAATGTTTATCTTCAATTCATTTTGTAATGGGAGTATTAATACATTAATTAAATGTAGCATTCCGCTTTGTTCTTAGTTTCGACTGATTGCTGTAATGTCCTAATGAACTCTTTTACTAGAAACTTTGGACATGTGGCTATAGCTCGTACCGCCCAAGCAAACTGCGGGATTCATTGAAACAGAATGGTTTTTTTTTTCTTTTTTTTTTCTTTCTTTTTTTTTTCAAAGATGGCAAGTTTACCATGTTTGAACATTTCGTCTCATCTAATAAGTCACCTTTATTATTATATCATTTAGTGAATCTTTGATAGTTTTTTTGATACATATGAGGAATTGGTCTTGGTTTTTTATATGTGTTGTTTGATTGAAACTCCTTATTTTGTAATGTTGTTAGCAGTTAAATGACAAAATATTATTGTGATATTCATTCATCCTCAACATAATATGGGTCTACCTTCAACGCTCTTTCCGTCAATAACATTGAAAAAACTTGGTTCCTTTTTTTTTTTTTTTTCTTGAGATAATTAACGAGGGATGATAGCATTTGCCTTCGTTGCAATCCTTTTAATTACTTCATGTCACATAGCTGCAAATAAAACTATCCAGTTTTAGAGTCCTTAGAGAGAAAGACTGGATTACACAAACAAATTTTGCAAATTGATGAGTGAATCTCAAGTAAAGGATATCATTATTTCTACTTAATCTCTACTGCTTCGTTAGTATCTTGCTTTATTCTTTTCTTCTTCTTCTTCTTCTTCTTTTTTTCTTTTTTAATATAATCATTATGTTTTCAGCATTTCTAATACTCCTAGACATTACACAAACATCATATTGTCACCATCCAATTCCTGATCATCCAATATTCACTGATAAAATTTGCTGAATTCTTATTAACTTTTAGAAAATTTCAGTATAAACTCACTATATAGTAGTTTCTTTCCATTTCAACATAATAATTAACTTGTTTGTTATCGTATTAAATAATACAATAAACAAGACAATTACTTTTAGACTGAGAGAATTACATATAATTATTTTGAGAAATGAAAAAGAAAAAAAGATAATTTGACATTCGAAGGAGTAAAGAGTAGACTTGAATAATTTCAAGAGAATGCCATTCTTCCTCTTGTATCATTAAAAAAAAAAGTGTCAATTATTTGAAAATCTTATAACCTATGAGTATGATTAAATAAATAGCTGTAAAAGGATGACCATCTTTGTGAGGAAAAAGAAGAAGAAGAAATAAATAAATAAAAAGGACAATGATTCTTTCTTAAATTAATTTAACTACTATATATACTAAAGATTACAGCCCCAGACTTCCAATGATTCTTCCTAACTGCCACAGATGCGAAGTCAGAAAAACAACGAATTTGTCGTAATCTTTTGAAATTGTATAATAATTTCTGGGCAAATAATTGTTGAGCCAACTTGACTTTGCCTTACACAAAATGTAACTTTACAGACTTTGAGAATTCTTCAAACGGAGGAGATTCATGACAAAAAAAAAAAAAAAAAAAAAAGAGGTTCCAACTGTATTCTTTTTTATTTTGTGTTTCTCCACATACTTCTTCGTCTTCTATTCCTTCCTTATTCATTTCCAGATTTTCTTACACGGTTACGAGAATCTCGCCACCATTTCCGATGATGAATCATTCACCTCTCCACCTAAAATGCTTGTTTCCTTGCTTTCCTATTTCCTTACCATCTTTTTTCAACCATTCCTGATCTAGCTAGCTAGCAATGGATTATTAAAAAAAGTAAAGGAAAAAAAAAAAAAAAAAAGAAGAAGAAAATACATGCAAAAAAATGCCATATCCAATATCTGGATACACTCATTTCGTTTTACCCGATATGTTTTGAACTGGTTTATGACATTCGAATTTATCTAGGTAATATTCGTCTAATATTCCTTTTTTTTTTTTTTAGGAAAGCCGATCGTCTAAAAATTATTATGCTTTTTTGTTTGTATTGACGATATCTAAACTCGAAAGTTATTTTTAATTACTTGAAAAAACCATTTGCTGGTTAGTTAACAAAAATAAATTTAATTGTTGTCTCAGTAATATGCGTTTGTTATGTTTGTAAAATAAATATGCTACTACAAATGTTGGAAACTGTTGGTTGCTCTTCGAAGTTAAGCAATCGGTTTTGGTCACATTCGATGTGTCTTCGTTGCCGAATCAACCTTGTTTCGTTCGATTTAGGCTTGCTCTAATTAAAAGGCAATATATAAATGCAGGTCTACCTCATTCATTAAAATCCTTTCCATTATTTTACTCCTTTTGTACTAAAAAAAAATGGTCTACATTAAATTATAAATTCTATAAGAATATTTTTTTTTTGGATAGAATTAGTACAAAATAAAAAATTTGACAATTTCCTATACAACGCGATT
Source organism: Oldenlandia corymbosa var. corymbosa (assembly GCA_949775105.1). Classification (NCBI taxonomy): domain Eukaryota; kingdom Viridiplantae; phylum Streptophyta; class Magnoliopsida; order Gentianales; family Rubiaceae; genus Oldenlandia; species Oldenlandia corymbosa. The sequence goes on along the minus strand of OX459119.1, from coordinate 34,950,263 downwards.
TGACAATTTTATGTCAAAATTGTATCCTTTCGAGGGTTTACTAACTCAAGATCTATAAGTGTAAGTTGGCTTATTCCTCTATGTTTTACGATTTTAAAAAAAAAAAAAAGAAGAAGAAGAAGAAGCAGAACTTAGTTGAAATTTTCATGTAGCAATTTTTAAAATTTTTTTTCTTATAAATATTTATCATCCATAATAATGACTAATTTATTAGTAATGAATTTTTATAATGATATTTAACCGGTTCGTATACTTCAAGATCTAACCAGCAACATGGGAACAAAAAGTTATTTACCCAACAAGAAATTACCAAACCAATTATTTCCCAGAAGAGTGACATTTCATAGAATATATTGTAGATCCAACAATTGACAGCATCTTTCATTGTTGATCTCCACTTTCCTTCTTTGGAATACACATCTTTTTTTTTTTCCCACTGAATTAGACTCTAGAATTTTCTACCAAGGGTGTATTTGTTGGTAGTATAATGTCTCTTTCAAATTTTGCGTATCAATAATGCTTTTCAATAGTAAACAACCAAAATACAACACCAAACATAAAACTACTTTTATTTATTTTTACATCACCCTACTAATAGATAACGCATACAGATATTAAAAAAAATCTTATTTTTCTCTAATTTTGATTAATGAAAAAACGATGTACATGAATTTCTCAACTGTATATAATACACGAAATGTGAGACAGACGATCTTTTCAGATATTGAGAATCGTGTTGTTTCTTTTTTCCATTTTTCTAATGATCTTTTTCCACAAAAGGAAAAATTAAAAAATCAATTTGATAAAACCTTCAAATAAGACCAAGATTTTGTCCAAAAAGTCTTTTTAACGAAGCGTTACAGCTAAAGCGCTCCCTTATGCCCACCACACATTGTGGTCGCCAGACCAGACAGATACTTGGGGGAGCCCAATAGAGAGAAAGAGAGAGAGAGATCAACTTTCCGGTTTCCAGCTCCTCCTCCGCCACTTCCCACCACCATGGCCGGCGGAGACACCACCAACTCCGTTCTGGCCGGGAACGACTTCACGGCTGCCCCACTTCGATTGGTCAACGATGTTGTGAGAATCTCCAAGGCTGGTTTCAGTGGGCCTTTCAAGAAAGACTGTACTGATTTGGGGAGAAGAGTTGCACTGTTGGCCCATTTGCTTGAAGAGATCAAAGACTTCAGAGGAGATGTTGGCTGCTCTTCTTCTTCCAGTTCTTGCCTTTATGATCTCTCTTTGGCCCTCCAGGCTGCTAAAAAACTGCTTCTTGCTGTTAACATTTTGGATTCAGACAGTTCTTCAGTAAGTCAAACTACCTAACTTTAATTGTTCCTTGTTTGGGGGAAAATGATGTTGATTTTATGTGTTTTTATGTTGGGGATTTTATCTATTTTTCTTTGTTTTTGTTGTGCCTTCTGTTTTCAGAGGTGAGCTTCAAACGGTTTTTTTCCCCCTAAATTAGTTCTCAGCTGTTCTTAGATTTGAGAATAATCATTTCGGCTTAATTATGCGATCCGAATACTATGCCTTTTGCTTGTTTGAATGCCTGCTTAATTTCGTTGAGGATGTTTTAATCTGTTGAGCTCTGAGGATGCACGGATTCCTACATTTTGGATTACTCAGTAGATTCTCTTCAAATTTGAGATCTTCTGTTCTTACCAAAGTCATAACCATCGTGGTTTTTGAGGAAATTGAGTCAGTTGTCTAGAAGTTACAAGTATTGGCATTTATTTGAGTTACACTTGAGATCAATTCTCCTATAGCATTTGCCTTGAGATAGGCCTTTGATCCGCAGAGCATTTGCCTTTATTACAAAACCAGAGACTTGGGTTACCTATATTTTGCCTTTAACATTGCTCCTCAGATAGTCCATGATCAAAAGTTTTCTACATTTTGCAGGACTTTATTTCTCTATGTGTCTTATATGGATTATAAGCCAGCCCATTCATGTTTTTACATAGATGTAGTCGTTGCATAATCTATGTCGAAACATTTCTCAACAATTTTTTTTTTCCCTTGTGAAATTGAAGGAAGAGGCTACACAGAAGTTTGCCTTTCAATTCCACTGTGTGACACTAAAACTTGAGAAAGCCTTGTCGAATGTACGATACGACCAGTTTGACATTTCAGAAGAGGTTCAAGAACAGGTGTGACTTCTGAGTTTTTTTGTTCTCTGTTATTGGGTGTCTTGTTTTCTGCATTTTTTTTATTATTTCTGTTCCTTTTCAGGTCGAATTGGTCAGATTGCAATTAAGAAGAGCAATAAGTAAATATGGTGAACCTTTAATTTCCAACATACTATCCAGGGCATCATCACAAGCCATGGATGCAGATATTGATCAACTTCGTCCTACCTATGGTGCTACTGAAACGGCAGAAAAGCCAGTATGTGATATGGAAAGCAATGGTTCAGATCAGGTTATCCAAGAACTAGGAAGGCCCAAAAACTCGTCGACATCATCTGCTGCTGCTGTCCCTAAGGGTTCTGAAACCGAGCACATAGACTCCAACAAGAGTACAGAAGAGAATAAGAAGCTTGATTCTTCTGTTATTCCAGATGATTTTAAGTGCCCAATATCTCTTGAATTGATGAGGGATCCGGTTATTGTGGCTACAGGACAGGTAATTTTTGATACTCTATAGTGCTTGTCAATTCCCCTTCAATTATTCTGATGTTTTTGTGCCTGTGATGCATCTACTGTGCTGCATACAGTTGCGGCTGAAATATTTATGGAAGAATATTATGATTTAGACTGTGACCGGTGGTTTTAATTTATATGCCTTTTGATTTTCAGACTTATGAAAGATCATACATACAGAGATGGATAGATTGTGGTAACACTACATGCCCAAAAACGCAGCAGAAATTGGAAAATCTGAAACTTACGCCGAATTATGCTTTACGAAGTCTTATAAGTCAGTGGTGCACAAAGCACAACATAGAGCAACCAACAGCAATAACAAATGGGAGGATTAAAAAGAGTGATGGGTCTTTCCGTGATGTTAGTGGTGACATAGCAGCTATTGAAGCAATTGTCCAAAAACTATCAAGTAGGTCTGTTGAAGAGCGCAGAGCTGCTGTAGCGGAGATCCGGTCGCTTTCCAAACGAAGCACTGATAACCGCATTTTAATTGCTGAAGCTGGAGCAATCCCAATTCTTGTCAATTTATTGACATGTGAAGATAATCAAACACAGGAGCATGCGGTCACTTCAATTCTCAATCTTTCCATATTTGACAATAACAAAGGGCTGATTATGCTTGCTGGTGCTGTTCCTTCCATAGTCCAGATCCTTAGATCGGGGAGCATGGAAGCACGAGAGAATGCTGCTGCAACCATCTTTAGTTTGTCTCTTGTGGATGAGAATAAGATAATAATTGGAGCCTCTGGAGCAATAACTGCTTTAGTTGAATTGCTTGAGCATGGGAGCCCTAGAGGGAGGAAAGATGCTGCAACAGCATTGTTTAACTTGTGCATTTATCAAGGGAACAAAGGTAGGGCTGTGAGGGCAGGCATTATTGCATCATTACTGAAAATGCTAACCGATGCAAGCAGTGGCATGATAGATGAAGCGCTAACCATTCTTTCTGTTCTTGCTGGGCACCACGATGCTAAGGTTGCCATCGTTAAAGCCAGCACAATTCCCGTGCTGATAGATCTGTTGAGAACTGGCTTACCCCGTAACAAGGAAAACGCGGCTGCAATTTTACTCTGCTTGTGCAAAAGGGATCCCGATAACCTAGCCTGTTTAAGTAGGCTCGGAGCAGTGATACCTCTTTCAGAGCTTGCTCGGAATGGCACGGAAAGAGCAAAGCGGAAAGCAACATCATTGCTAGAGCACCTGCGGAAGTCACAGCAACAGGTGCCGCAGCAGCAACACCATTAAAAGAAGAAAGATCCTTCTTTTCTTTTATTTTTTTTTTAACTTTTGATTCATAACTGACCCCTTATAGTGTTTTCCACGGTCTATTTTTTTGTGAGTGTTACAACAAAATGTGACGTTTCACTGATGAGAAGCCTAAAAATTAAAGGCTTCTCATCTTTTACTCTGTAACCTGTATCATACACTTCATTAATTGTGTGTGTACCTTGAAAATCTTTTACCACGAGTGTGCCAAAGATTGGGCATTTTGTTCTTGAAATTATGCAGTATTTGAGACTCATTTCCTTACTTCAATCGGTTTTGCATTAAATTAAACTGATAAGCACATTGTTTCTCGATTGCACACGGGTAAATGTTGTGAAATATACCAGAAACTTGTTGATAATCCCGAGAACCAAACCAGAATCTGGAAAGGAACTATTGAGGGTTAATCAATCATGCATGAAATAAAGTATGAACATGTTACACGACGTTTAAGTACAGTGGAATCTGCCTAAAACATGTATACAATATCATTATACTCGTCCCAAAAATAAAAGAAAAATATAATAATCCATTTTGTTTGAAATAAAATAACAAAATAAAATCATTCTTTAAATTTCTTTTTTTTTTTTTTCTAGAGACGGGGAGTATCTTTCAGTGAGTCTCAAATCAGGGTGTAACACGCTTCCTTGTCATGGATTCATCCGTCTTCCTTCTTATCCAATTGGTTATGGTAGTATTTCCTTTGCAAACTAGTATTTTTTATTTTTATTTTTTTTCAGAAAAAAGGCAAACTAGAGTATTTTCATTTGAAAGAGAAAATATTTATTTTGAGAAATATTTCTATTTTGCTAATGCATTTTTATAAATGAGTCGTCACGCAATCGACAAAAGAAATCATTTGTGCAGACACCTCTTGCTCCGATCTCAACTATATCAAAACTGTTACAAAAAATATATTTTTACCTATTGAAAGTAGCTGTCACTTAAGTCACGTGAAATGTGAAGAAAATATATTTTCCGGCTCAAAGTTAGTAGCTAAAATATAGGAACAGAAAGTCATTAAAAGACATAAAATAATTCATTTTGAATTCCTAAATTCATGCTCCAAATTTGGAGCTGCAACACAGTCTCCTGAGTGCTATTATGAATTTGGATTTCTTCAAACAAGTCAATCAACGTGATTATTTCATAAATTAGTTCCTCATTCAAAACCAAAAAGAACTCATGAAACTAAAGGAAAAAAAAAGTTTCTGATTTAAATTCCTATTGCCAGTTCATATTTATGACGTTACAAGTGTACTTAGATTTATTTTTCAATTATTATTTTATCATAATGAATATTATTTTTTTTTAAGTTACATGGCGCCTTATTTATTGTCCGGACTGAGAATATAGTAGAAAGTAAACGAATCATTTACAGGCATCTTTAAATCCATATCACTCAAATAACTATTCATTTTTACACAGTTTCATATTCACTAGTCACTACAATCTGTTGCAAGAGAGTTTTGAAAAGCAGATTTCTATACTTACGCCAGTTCTAATCTCACTGGCTTTCAATCCTGACCACGAAATGATATTATGGTGTACATTTGGCTACTCCGATTCCATTGTAGAAAATCGGACCACATTTCTGGCCTATCTTTGTCATCTATATTTTTATTCTTTTTTCCAATCACATGTGTATCTACATATATATTATACTAATCAAAATATTACTATAAACATATATAATTGTGAAAAAAAATATTATTGAATGTTTTACTCTTCGTATGATAATTGAATTTCATAATACTGTAAATCATCTGATTTTTTTTTTTTTTGGTAGCATCGGAACCGCACCAGAGATGGTAAAGTCACGCTCACTGCAATAAGAATGATTATTTAGAAATATTTCTATATTTTCAGTTATAAATGGATAAAGCTTCTAAAGTTCTAATGATATATTACTACTACAGTAATAAACTACTTTTACTATAAATAGCAGTGACTCAGCCGACTTTCTCTCTCCGACTGGATTTTCAGACAATGGTGACGTCAGCGGCTGATCTTCTCCGCTTCCACCATCCGTCTCTCTCTTCGCAATCCCCCACCTCATTTCTTCTTCTCCCTCCCAAACGACGTCGCTACGCCGCTCTCTATCCTCACAACCTTCTCTCTCCATGGCTTCCCAACCGACGACGTCGTTCCAATTTCACCGTATCTGCAAAGGCCGTCGACTTCAAGCCACAGGCGTCGACTCAGGATGCCAAACTCACCGGCGTTGACTCCACGGTGCTTCTCGACGTAACCGGAATGATGTGCGGCGGGTGCGTCTCGCGCGTGAAGTCAATTCTGTCGGCTGATGACAGGGTGGACGCCGTCGTAGTCAACATGCTGACTGAGACGGCGGCGATCAAGCTGAAGAAGGAGTCTGTGCTGTTCGCCGGGGCGGCAGGGGAGGAGCTCGCGAGGAGATTGACGGAGTGTGGATTTCCGACAAAGAGGAGGGAGTCAGGACTTGGAATTGAAGAAAAAGTGAAGAGATGGAAAGAAACCGTGGCCAAGAAGGAAGCATTGATGGTGGAATCGAGAAACAGAGTGGCGTTCGCCTGGACATTGGTAGCGCTGTGCTGCGGGTCCCACGCTTCTCATATTTTGCATTCCTTGGGCATTCATATCGCTCATGGTAATCTCAATTCTCTGCTCAGTCTTCCTCTCTTTCCTACTTTGTTTGGACTACAAATTTCCATGAACATTCTGAAAGTTTTTTGCTCTTTTTTTTTTTCCTCCTACTTTGAATAATTGGAAATGCAATCATGCAGGATCCATTTTTGAAATGTTGCATAATTCTTACGTGAAAGGTGGTTTGGCATTGGGGTCTTTATTGGGACCTGGACGAGGTTAGTTCATTAAATGATTTTCAGATTCTTCAATCACTAGTTTCGCTACACCTTTTTACCTTTGGTTTTTTTTTATGTTTTATACAAAGATTAGAGCTATTGTATCTGGCTATGCTGCAATCGTGAATATATTTAATTTGGGTCTATGGGTTTCGATTACCAAGCTTCGGCATCCGCTTTTTTTCCGGGCAGAGAATTGGGCCTTTTATTTTTGTTTGGTACCTTTAGCTGACCACATTATCTGAGCCTCCTGTTGCTTAGTGTTTTTTTTTTTTTTTGTGTTACTTCTGATTTAGGAATGGGTTATGTGTTAATGAAATGGCATTCTGTTCTTTTCCTGTATTATCTTGAATGAAGAACTCTTCCAGCCCTTGCTTATGATCATTTATCAGATCCCCTAAACTTTCTTTACGTAAGCTAGACAAGAAATTGTGTTGTTGAGGGATAACTAATGGGTTTCTTTGACACTAGCGCCTAGATTAAAAGCTGCAACACGAAAGCTAATGTGTGAAAGTTTCTAATAGTTTGTGGCTTATATCAGTAAAATAATCTTCATTTTCATAATGTGGTCTATTGAAACTTGAAAGTCTCACTTACTCAAATACCTACTGCTGAAATCATGTGCCAGACTTACTTTTTGATGGTTTGAGGGCATTCAAAAATGGCTCGCCCAATATGAATTCTCTGGTTGGCTTTGGATCGATTGCTGCATTTGCCATCAGCATGGTGAGAATCCAATGGTTTCTGGTTTGCGCTTCTTGTTACAATTTGCTGCTTAGATTTTTATTAACTGCCAACATCTCTAACAAACTCCTCTCTACTTTACAGATTTCACTTCTGAACCCTGAACTACAATGGGATGCATCATTTTTTGATGAGCCGGTATGTACTGTTTCAATTCCTCCTTATTTCACTTAACTAGGTCTGATTTCTAGTCCGCTAATTGTTAAAGTCTCTCAGTGAGCATTTTTATCTTTTAGCAATCAGGTCATGCTTCTTGGATTTGTACTACTGGGACGCTCTCTGGAAGAAAGAGCAAGGATCAGAGCATCCAGTGACATGAATGAGCTACTGGTGAGTTTTCCATTGTAATGAGAAAGCATTGTTGGATTAGATGCACAAAACAGAGTTCAGTAGATACTGAAGCAAGACAATGAAGGGTTCAATCCAATATGAAATACAAATTATGCGAAACATTGGAGAATCGGATTTAATTTTGATGGAGTTAAAATTACGGCAATGTCAAGTTTGAGAAAGCCATCTTCATTGTTAACCATAATTCCTAAAAAGTACTGATGACTTCTATGATTTTGAATATTCAAATTCTTACGTAACCTAATTGTAATCTTTCCATATGGTCTCTCTGTAGTCACTTATATCCACTCAATCACGGCTTGTCATTGCTCCTTCCGGAGGCGATTTTGCTGATGACAGTGTACTTTGTTCGGATGCTATGTGTATTGAAGTTCCCACTGATGATATTCGAGTTGGAGATTCGGTGCTGGTTTTGCCAGGAGAAACAATTCCAGTAGATGTAAGTGATTTTGTGTATTCTTTAACGTGTCAAATTGGTCCTTGGTATATTCTGTCCTGTGATCATTTCAGCAGCGTGTTGTTAAATTTCTACAACCGTATGTCAATAGCTCCTCTAAATTTTGGACAGTGGACTGAGTATGAGATGAGTATATCTATTATCATACAAATGTTTACTGGCTTTTGGAACTTGAAACAATTGTTCTGCCATTCAACTGAACAGATATGTACCCTTGCAAGGCTGTAGACCCTACATTAACTGAGGTTTTGAATAATAATCAAACCTCACCCTGACACGGATTTGCGGACTTGCAGTGTCAGGATGAGTACTTCTTCCCTGTCAAATGAATTCATTAGCATTGCTTACATGCTGATTTCAAATATGTCTTGTTACAAGCAGGGGAAAGTACTCGCCGGGCGAAGTGTTGTGGACGAGTCTATGCTTACTGGTGAATCCCGTCCAGTATTTAAGGAGAAAGGCCTTCCGGTATCTGCTGGAACTATAAATTGGGTATGTTACATTACAAATTTATGGTGTTGAATGTGATTCCTCTTTCGCAAATTTACATGAATCTCCTGTCGATTTGAGGGTTTAAAATATCTCATCTTTGTAAATAGAAATAATAGTAGTTTTGCTTTGAAAAAGAAAAGTGTCTTTATCAATCTGAAACATCTAAATAAATTTTCACTCTGTCTGTGGCTGAAAGAAATAGTATCTTGAAAACTTCAATAAGTGTTCAGTCAAACCTGATGGATTATTTAGTAACTGAGATGTTCCAGCAAGAAAGTATCTCCAATGGTGTTGAATTTTTTTAGGCTGTAAAATAAGCTTTTTATGTTACAACTAAGCATTTGGTCTTTTTCTCAGAACTTCTTCTATTCGTGAGAGTGGCTTATAATACTTTCAAAATGCAATGACAGCTGTGAGATCAAATAAAAACTTTCTAATCATTCTGTCTCTGATCGAGATTTTTGCCTTCTTGGAGTTTAGGATGGTCCATTAAGGATAGAGGCAGCTACTACTGGATCGAATTCTACAATTTCCAAGATTGTTAACATGGTGAGTAGTTTGTCTCATTAAATAATAGTCCTTTCCATGTTTTAACTTCTTTGTCTTGCTTCCAAAATAGCTGTCTTTGTATCACAGTTGATAACACTTCGAAGAACCTTTTACTTGAATCTTCTTGCATGTTTAGTTTATCAAATCGGAATTTGGGTTAAGTGGAGGGGAAGGAACAGGCAATTTGAAATTCCCTTTTCCCTACCCCTGGAATGGTGGAGTTCTTCTGAAACAATAAAGATTCACTAACTTTGGAGCATTGTTGGCAAATACGTATAGTTCAATGACCTGTTGAGATCCGGTTATTGGTCTTGTGGCTGCTTATAGTCCTCTCTCATCCTCGCTTTGGTTTCTGAGTATTAACTGGGTTTCACATAGAAAAATGATAATAATATCTGAGGAAACATGGTTTGTGGCACCCCAAAAGCTTTTCCAATTTTAAACCAATTACCGTATTGTTGTTTTTTTTAGGTTGAGGATGCACAGGGACGAGAAGCTCCTATTCAAAGACTTGCAGATTCGATTGCTGGCCCATTTGTGTACAGTGTAATGACCTTGTCGGCAGCAACATTTGCTTTTTGGTAAGGTGCTAGTTCTTTAGGTATTGGTGTTGAAAGCTGAGAGCATACATTGAAAAAAAGAGGCACTGAGAGTGATTGTGCTTTCCACTTCTCTTAATGTGTATTTCTTGTATATTATAAGGTATTATATTGGTACGCACGCTTTCCCTGATGTGTTACTAAATGATATTGCCGGGCCTGATGGAAATCCTTTACTTCTCAGCTTGAAGCTTTCTGTTGATGTCCTGGTAAGTAATGCTTAAATGATATGCTTTTGAGGTTAATGCCTTTTCCAGCTTAAACACTTTGTTTTTTACCAGAGTCTTCTGTTCTTGACTTGGTTTCAGTTATTCTCTCCAGAATCGCATAGATAATCTGACCATTTTCTACTGACTCATATGGTTTCACCAAATCTTGGATGTTTCCTTCTTTATGGTTATGGTCGACTATTCAACTGGATAAGCTTGACCTGTTATATGTTTTCACTTCCCAGGTTGTCTCCTGCCCATGTGCTCTTGGTCTGGCTACTCCCACTGCAATCTTAGTCGGAACATCACTAGGTACAGAACTTGAGCTTACTCTCTCAGATTACAATTATTACTACATAATTGGGAGATATATTACATTTGTATCAGGAAAAAGAGAACAGTGAAAAATGAACAAATTAGAGTCTTGAACCAAGAGAAAATTAGGAAAAAGGACATTTAGATAAATAGCTGTAAGCATTATTGATCAGAAATGTTATTGTTTTGTTGGTGACGTCATCTGCTATGTTCATCTAATGCTCCACCTATCTTATTGATTTGTTGAATGTTCCTTGTACCAACCGGTTGGCTTGATAATACTGTTGCATAAAAAATCTAATAGGTGCCAAACAGGGACTCCTTATCAGAGGAGGAGATGTATTGGAGCGCCTGGCAAGCATTGACCATGTCACCTTGGACAAGGTAATGCATCTTTTCTTGTCTGAGTATGCTCAAATTTTTCCTTTTGTATATGTTTGTAATATTCTTTCGTGCTACTGTGGAAAATAAGTATTCCTTTATTGGGCAATGTGTGGTTGACTAGTACTGAGGAAAGAAGGGAAACAAAAGGTCATCTCCTCCCTTACTGCTTTATGTCATGGATTCGTAGTTGACAAGGATATGTGTTTTCATTTCTCAGACGGGTACTCTGACAGAAGGTAAACCTGCTGTGTCTGCTGTTTCATCGCTTAGTTATGGAGAATCAGAAGTTATTCGGATGGCTGCTGCCGTGGAGAAAACAGCATCTCATCCTATTGCCAAAGCTATTTTAGAAAAAGCAGAGTCACTGAACTTAGACATCCCAGCCACACATGGACAAATAGCTGAACCAGGTTTTGGGACCTTAGCAGAAGTGGATGGGCTTCTAGTTGCGGTCGGAACGTTTGCGTGGGTTCATGAACGCTTCCAGCAGAAAACCGACATTCTTGATCTTGAGAGTCTGGAAGAGTCAATAATGGGCCAAACTATAAATAGTTCGTCATCAATTCATTCAATAACCACTGTTTATGTTGGACGAGAAGGAGAGGGTATTATTGGTGCTATAGCTTTATGTGACAATCTGCGTGCTGATGCGAAATTCACCATAATGGGGTATTTCCTTTTCTTGATCATTTGAACAAAAAGCTCTTTACATGTCTTTTAGGGCAAGGACTTTTTTTCAGATTGTTTAGCATAATCATTCTGCAGATTATTACTGACTAATAGATACGCTTCTTAGTTGGGAGCGTAATATATGTCCTTGAGCATTGATTGATTCATTAATTATATTCCTTGTAGCTGCTTTTGCTCTCTTTTCACATGAATTCCTTCTTACTTAGAATTGCACTCTTCATCAGTATCAATGATCTAGAAGCCTTTTCTCATGCCTACGCCACTTGTTTTCTTGTGCAATTTTCATTCATTTCCTTTTGATATTTGTTAATTTTTTGGAAGCTTTGTAACTTATTTTCGAACTTTACAGGCTTAAGCAGCGGGGAATCAGAACAGTCCTCCTATCAGGGGACAGGGAAGAGGCAGTTGCAACTGTGGCCCAGACCGTTGGCGTAGAAAATGAATTTGTCAATGCATCCTTGACTCCAAAGCAAAAATCTGAATTTGTTGCAAGTCTTCAAGCTTCTGGACATTCTGTTGCAATGGTAATGTAATTATCTTTACATTGACTTTTTGAGAACTTCTACTGAACATTGAATTTAATTTGTGCATACTTGTCAAGTTTTCCCTCTTCTAGACTGGGCAAAAGGTTGGAGTTCCCTAATGTAATCATTATTATTAATGATCCTATTGTGATGCTCTGGATTGTAGTGTCAAAATCTGATTTGGCTTTGTAAATTGTGAAGGTTGGTGATGGCATTAATGATGCACCATCTCTGGCGCTTGCTGATGTTGGGATTGCTTTGCAAATTGAGAAGCAAGAAAATGCTGCTTCAAATGCAGCATCCATTATACTTCTAGGGAACAGACTTTCGCAGGTATGCATTTGTAACTTTAGTATCTGTTTATCTGGAGTATTGTTTCCTTTAGGTTAGCCCCATTAATTTTGTCAATGAAGTTCTGCTTGACATTATGGTTCCTGTTTAAAAGCGAAGGGGAAAGCATGTTGATCTACTTATTGCTTTTTTTGTTTTGGAAAGGAATTGATGAATTATATGAAGAAAATGACTGATCCTAAAAATTGTGCCATTCTCAAGTATGGATTTAGTTATATTTCATGTATCAATAGTATCCCCCATCAATCTAGTAAATGTCAAAAATCATATTTTCGTAGGACATCTCCTCATTCTTGTTTCATATGTTTCTGATCAGACACTTAAAGCAAGTGAACAAGCCCCAGTTTTATTAGTTTCCTGAATGCTATATGAATATTGAATACTGTGATAATATATATTCAAATTTTTTTTGTCGGAAGCAAAGAAGGATAAACTTATGACTTCCTTGAAAATTATCCTGTGATGAAAATATTGGAACACGAGCTTTTGATAACTATAATTCAGGCATCATTTTTTCTGTGAAAAGTTGTTTTAACAACTCCTGTAGCTTGTCATTTTTCAAGTCGCAATGACAATATCCTATTCAACTGTTTTGATGTCAATATGGTGCACATTAAAAATTTAAGACCTGAACTTTAATTGCAGGTGACAGAAGCTCTTGATCTTGCTCGAGCAACTATGGCAAAGGTTCATCAAAATTTGTCGTGGGCAGTAGCATATAACATTTTTGCGATCCCCATCGCAGCTGGTTTATTACTTCCCAATTTTGATTTCGCCATGACTCCTTCACTTTCAGGTGAGAATGGATCTCCTTGAATGAAAGTCTTGCTGTCTCAAACTTTAAAACTAAGATGTTGGTAATACAGGCCCTATATTGTGCTGTGATTTTGGATTTTGGTTTGTTGTTTCAGGTGGGCTAATGGCTTTAAGCTCTATATTTGTTGTGTCGAACTCATTGCTTCTTCAATTTCATGGGCCTCAAAGTAAAACCGAAATAGAGACCCCCTTAAACCTATGATGGCCCTTTCTTATCTTCCTCTTAAGAGTTTCATTCAATCGGGAAGTTTATGATGTAATTTACAGGTTTTGGAAAAGCCCTTAAGGCTTTGCCCTGACAGTCATTTTTCATAATTGTATAGTGAGAACTGAGAACCTCTGATAATGTATGTGGATGGACAGACTGGAATAACAATTCTTTTAGGTAGTTAATTAACAAAAGAAAGTGGGAAGATTTTATCCTTCCTTCATTGTTCCGATTGAGATTAATGGAAGACTGAAGCCTGCTTGTCAGTCTTTGTGCAACTCTGGTTACATTCCAAGGCTTTTGAAGAAAAACATAAAAGTGTAAAGAAAAAGTTTACGAACCAAAATGATTGTTTTGTTTATTACTCCCTCCGGTACTTATTATAAGGTATTTTGATTTCATCTTAATTATTATGAAATGTTTTTAAGATTTTTATTTCAATTAAAAAGATATTTTATGTGAAACATAGGACAAAATCAAAATGTCTTATGATAAGGACCGGAAGGAGTATATAACAATAATGACGATAATTTTGAGTCAGAAAGATTAGCCTATGTACAAAACGTAACATCAACAAGACAAAAGTCTTTCGAACTGAATATTTCTGCAGACCAGAAAATAACATCTACAAGCATTATGGAACATTTTAAGGATATCTCTCTTTCTTTTCTTTTTTTTTTTTTTTTCTCGAAAGTGATATTGAGACATAACGACGTGGCTTACTTGTTTTACTGATAAAGACTTGGAAAATGCCATTAAGGAACCCTTCCAAATGTGGAAGTTGAAAGGGCTTTTGTTTTGGGCTCAATGAAATAGCATTTTCACATTCTGTAAAGTTCTTTTACCATTTCACTCTTGGTTTATTTTTAATATATTTTTAACTTAGTTGTGTGACCTGAAAAGCTTTTTAATCGGGAATTATTTGCCCATCAAAATGATATATACTCGTGGTTCATAAAAGAATTGGGTGCAACATTCTAAACACTTTACTCTTATTTTGTGATGACTGAGATTAAAACTATACTTCTCCATCCAAAACAACAAAAAAATCTTGTTCGTTGAAAGAACAATGAGGATGTAACTAAACACATTCACTAACAAACCTAAAATGCACGCCCATATTCAAGATTCAAGAGTTGCCAGGATCTCTATATTCAGGTGGTGATTGATTTGTGAATATAGCATGACAATCCTGCCACCAAAATGTTGGATTCTGCCCAAATCTACCCATAAGAAATTCGCACCCAAAAACAAACTAAACAGTATTAATTGCTGCAAAAACAAAAAAGAAGAAGAAGAATGATATAATATAATTCATAATTTTTTTTAGGTACCTTGTTGTGCTTATAATATGTATACAGGTGATTAAGAATGTACTTTTCTAATATAATAATTTTATAAGATTTTCCTTTAATTAATATTTATCATATACTACTAATAATTGATTGAACCAAGGAAAAAAAAATAAACAAAAGAAGAAGAGGAAAAGGGAAACCTTAAATAGGGATCATTGAATAGACACGTGACGAGGAACAAATGTTGTTGGGTGCAATTCTATGCCAAAAACGCATTGCATGTGATTCCTAGGGTCCCCTCTCTGCCCATTTCCACCTCCCCCCCCTAATTATTTCCAAATTTCCCATATCCATCTCTCCTTTTCTTTTATTTTCTTATAGTACTGTTTATCTTTATTCAAAAAAAAAAAATAGTCCTAAGTTAATCATATATATATGTATATAACATTTTGTAAGCGTTACTAAACTGAGTTGTTAACACCTCAATTGATGAATGAATTGGCTTTACAACTAATTCTTCACTAAATTTGGGAATTTTTGGTCCCCCATTCAAGTTTCCAATTTTGAGCAGAAATGCAGTTATGCGTTGCGTACTGTTTATAATGAAATCTAGAATTAGCACTTGAGAAAGAAGAAAGGACAACAATAATACGTAGAAAACAGCTCATTTGTGGAGGGTTTTTCTTCCTTTTTTTTTTAAATAAAATAAAATTGTGTGCTCGCATATTCTCTAAAGGGGGTATTAATATTGATGGAAGTATGATGTTGTGGAATTTGTCACGTCACAAATTTTGATCTGATTATTATTGTAATTTGTCTCTTTGCCAGGTATGTAGGCCTAAATCTGATGAGGAAAATGTTTGAAAGAGACTCCTGCAGATCCACCTTGCATTTTCTGTAATTAACGATCCATTTCAAATTATGTTGGTAAATTTTTGTAATCATTCATTATCTCTTTTTTTCCCCGAAAAAAAGTTAAAAATAGCGTCGATCATTGTAGTAATGGATCAACTATCAATATATTTGTATTACATAATATATATATATATATATGATGATATCGCCAATATAAGTTTTCAATTTATGGGAGTTTCCATATGATCCATGAGATTATTACTCCCTTCGTCTTATAATTATTGTCCAGTTTGAGTTTTTATTTTTAGTTTAGATTGTACTAAAAATAAAATATCAAACTGGACAATAATTTTAGATAAGTATATAGATTTGGATATGCGTTGGTAAGTGATTTTTAATATACAAATTGAGTTGATTTGAACGTTATTAGTCTCAGTGAACGTGTTTAAAGACTGAAATAAACGACTATAAATTTGATTACCTTTTAATCAAACCATTGGCAGGTACTATAATGAACAAAAAATTTCGAGTACATGACACAATTTGACCCTTTTTCGGTCATTCAATCTATATTTGAGTAAAAGTATGTGTTTTTTTAGACTAAAACACAAAAAAATAAACAAAGAAGTAACTAAGGGGAATGAAGTATAAAAAGAACTTGAAGAGCGAGCACGTGCATACATTTTGGAGGAAAAACAAAACATTCTACCTCCATTTTTAATTGCTGTATTAAGAACATAATAACATAATAAAACATGTATTATTTCACATATTCAAATATCCATTACAATGTTTTAATACCTTCATTAAGTCCCTTCCATTACAATTAAAAAAAAATCATTTCACTGTTTAATGAAGACTAAGATAGGGTAAGAAATACTTTAAACTTAAATATCATCTGTGTCAAAAAAAGAAAGAAAGAAAGAAATTATACATTAAATTTTAAAATTTACATAAAAATTAGTACAAATCTGAAAATTTGAAAACTATTTTCTCATGACAGAAGTAGTATAATAATATTTGAGTGTGCATTTTCCTTTTATTTTTTTTGTAAAATGATTGGTAGACACTTAATACGTGGAAGTCATTTCACCATAATAACTAAAAATTTGAATCAAATTTTTTGGCAAACATATTTTGTTTGGAACATTTTTGGCATCTGCATTCTCCATTATTCAAGTTTTTTAAAACGGTGCGTCAAAAGTTTAGAACGACATAAAAAGGGAGGGAACTGATTATAATGTTTGATAAGATAACGGTTTCACTTTCACCTGGAGGAAACATTCTTCTAGATTAGGACACAATTTTTATTTTTTATTTTATTTTTTTTAAGTCTTTTCCCAAATCCCAAACTAATAACAATTATCTGCACAGAAACCTATTAAGTGAAATCTGTCACATTAACTTTAAGAAAAGTCTATTAAAAATTAGAAGTACCAGTCTGTTAAGTACCCAAGAATACTCCAATTAAAATAAGCTTTAGAACGTTCGTTTGTTTATCCATCCCACGCTTACTGACGGAACGAGAATTTTCAAATTGCAGGATTGAAAATAAAATTATTCAACCGTCACTGAAATGTCGAACTGAAAAAATTTCAAATAACGGACATCTTACTAAGAAAAAATTTGGCCAAATCCAACCGGCTGGGGGGTCGATCGACCACCCTAACCCCCTCTTGAATCCGTCACTGCCCACGCTAATTATTTATTACAAGTAAAGTGTTTTCGAATTCACTAGAAAATAATTAATCTGAAATTGTTATATCAAAATTAAAATTTAGGTATTTCTTCTATATATTTATTTACAAACTGTTCACTATCGATAATGGTTATTTATAATTCTCATTAAACTGTAAACATTCAGAAAATAAAAAAAGTTAACAAAAAAAGAAAAGAAATAATTACTACTGCTGATGATTCTCACTAGATAGCTCCATCCCATTGGGATCAAATGTATTATTACGTTAGTTCAGTAATTTATTAGTATTTTATTTTTACCTACACAATAAAAAGTTGGAAAAATTAATAAGAGCAGAATATGACGGTAACATTAACGGCGTCAAAAACAAAAGTTCACCTATAAGCGGGCATTGGGTAGGGTGAAGGGAAAAAGAAAGCGGACCCCAAACGGACCCGCTTTTGATACAAAAATGAAAAAAAAAAAATTGTCAGAAGGAAATGTGATGATGGGGCTGTATTAGTTCTGACGGACTGACCTACGCCAGATGACCTTCCCGAGGCAGTAAAAAAAAACCCTATTTTCTTTATATATAATCTTTTTTTCGTATTTTTTAAAATTATAAACAAATAACTGTTCTAGTTATTGTAATTTTTCCTTTTTGAGCTAAAGTAACTTTCATTGACTACAGTGTGGTTAATGAAAAAAGCGGGGGAAAAAATAACTCGATAAGTACAATGGTCCCTTTTCTTATGTGGCCCCTACATTCTGATCTCGTGGGCCCTTCTTGTTTCCTCATTTTTGTTTTTCACTTGTTAATTCCATTTATATATTGTTTAGAGATATTAAATTCCATTTGTTTTAAATCAAGCATGTGTGGTGATTAAAAATGATTTTGTTTTACACAATCTCTTCAAATCTTATTCATTTCTTTTATTTGGTAGCAGAATGTTGGGTGAATTAGAATAACAAATGCAAATAATTTGGGTGTCTCTTTATCTACTCAATAAATTGTGTATTAATGAAATAAATTGTATTTCACTGACATGTCATTTTCCTGGTTAAACAAAGTAGCTAGAATATATTTAAGTATATATATAGTTAATTTAATACTACATTCCAAACTGAATGACAGGGACACCAATCCATCAAATGTGAAGTTGTTGAAACGCATTCAATTGTGCTTCCACATTTCTGTCCCATTATAATTCCAAATATAATCAATCAAATAAAATAATACTACTAGTACTAGGTCCAATTCATTTTCAATTAATCAACTAATTAATTTGTCATCCTATATTCACTTGATTACAGATGAAAACTAAACTGACAAGAGTTAAGGAATTGAGTTTTATGATATGATCTTTTCCCAATTTGTCCTGATTCTTCATTTTTCTTCATCATTGAATCATCCCCCTTATATATATATTTTGCATTTATAATAACTCTTTTGGAATCATGCATGATTACTAGTACTGTGAAAAGCATGAATCTTTCATATATATACGTTGGGATATCAAGATTCAAGTGGTACATTCTTGATCACATGCAACCCGAATGCCAGTTTTCTTCTAAAAAAATATCTATTAGCTCAGCTGGATGATTTTTTTTGTTGTAAAATTCCAAATGAAGGAAGAGATCATTCGATGAGAAAAAATAAAACAAAAGAATTAATAAATGTATGTAGAAACAGAAAAGGAAAAAAAAAACTCCCTCATTGTTCAGTTGAACTAGAAATGAAAACTCAAACTGGATAATAATTATGGTACGGAGGGAGTACCAGATATAGAAGAAAGGTGAGGAAGAAAGGAGTCATCGTCAACACACAAGATATTAAAAGAAAGATGACTCCATTTCAGCTTTCCCGTTTTCCCCTATCTATCTCTCTGCCAAAGAGAGCGACTTGTGATGATGGACTCATTCAGAAAGGCCAACCCATCAATTAATAGCATAAAGCTTCAATTTTTTTGTTTCCCAAATTCACACTCAGTTACTCTCAAATCTATGATGGATTTCATGAAAGAATTTATACACACACAGTCACACACAGCACATTTGAGCATCTTCAAGAATCAATATGTGATAATGATGACAAAAGGGTATATCAATTGAAACTCCACTTAAAAGTTTATAAATCATGATCCAAGTACATCACATTAGCTGCTTAATTTGTTCTACAGAAAGTCATAGAAAAAAACCTTCAAGATGTGTGTATGATGTAACAATGATAAAAGGGTTAATTTCTTTTCTGATGGTAACCATATGGGGATGTTAGTAGTAGTACTATTAACTGAAAAGGGGGGAAGGAATGGAAAGAGATAAAAGAAAAGGGAACTCAGATATCCATGCTGGATGCATGGAACATAACACATACAACACTCTGAAACACCTACTCGAATCAAGAGATGGTGTGTATTGGTGTATGTGAAATGTACTAATGGTAAAAGGGTTCTTTCTCTTTTGGCTTGGCTAGTTTATGGGATGACTGGCTGGGTCTATGTGGGCTAGTTCTAGTAATTAGAACTAAGTAATTAAAGAAGGGAAAAATGAAAACCAAAAAAAGAAATTAAAGGAAAAAATGTACAGAAAAGAAAGAGAAAGGTGGTAGTACTGGTTTATAGCTAATATAGCTCTCTGCCATTGTTTCAGAGTTTTGGCAGAAGGTCTTTTAACTTTATCTCCTCCTCATCCTACCTCAAATAATTCTCCCTATATTTCACTCTTTTTCCTCTCTCTCAATTCCTTAATAAGTGTTTAAAAATCCCATTTTTTCCCCCACTCACTCTAGTGTGTAGTGTGTGTGTGAATGAGGCCACTGTGTAAGTACTACTAGGGGGAGTAGTAGTGTAGTAGTCCTCTCTCTCCCTGCCAACAAAAACAGAACGATGTGATTGAACAAAGCCTCAGAGACCTGAGCAACTGCAAGAAAAAAACCAGTACCTTCCCCCAGCTCTTCTTTTATTTACTCCTCTTAAAAAAAAGGCTTCACATTTTTTCAGGAATTCTGTCATTCTTTTATCCCTTGTTTTACCACCATCTATGTCGGTTGATTGAGCTCATAGCACCACACCCTTCAATGCCCAAGGCCATTTTTCCACACAGTTCTTGACTTCGTTGCTTGGTGTCAGTTATTGAAGTTTTTTGGTGGGTTTTTTCCTGGTAACAAGGATTGTGACGATGAAGGCATTTCAGTTGGGTGGTTTTGAGGGTGGCTATAGTAGACAGAAGAAAATATCATTTCTTGACCTTGTTTTACTTGTGAGCATTTTTCTCAGCTTGAGCTTCGGTTCTGTGGATTCAGATGATGGTATGTAATTTTTTTTTTTTCTTTTTATGTTGGGCCTGTTTTGGATTTTTTGGTTCTGAGTTTTGAATAATCGAAAGACATTATGTTGGGACTTGGGAGGGCACTATTATTTTAATTTCAGACCATTTGTTTAATGTCAAACGTTTTAACCAAGTTTAAAGAACTCATCTTTGATTATTATATATGCCTTTATTTTGTACTAATGGTGTTTCCTTTTGACTTAAAACTGTTTTGTCTTTTTTGGCTGGGTTTTATGTGCTTTCACTTCAGGCCATCATTTTTGTTGTTGCTGTTTTTGATTTGGGGTTTGATTATTTTCCTCTGTTTGTTTGAATCGAATTAAAAAAGGAGCGGCCTTGTTGGAGATAAAGAAGTCATTTAGGGACGTAGACAATGTGTTGTATGACTGGACGGACTCTCCATCTTCTGATTACTGTGCATGGAGAGGGGTAACGTGTGACAATGTCACCTTCAGTGTTGTTGCACTGTGAGTTTCTTCTCTTCTCTTTTTGTTTTAATTGTAAAATGCTTCCCTGTCATTATTAAATTTTGTGAAAGTTTTATACTTCGTTCCATTAATCATGTTTATGTGCAAGGTTTTGAACAATGATTCGACTCTTTATTTTTTTTTCTGCTGGTAGTAACCTCTCTCGCTTGAATCTCGATGGTGAACTTTCACCTGCAATAGGACAGCTCAAAGCCCTGCAGTCAATGTATTGTCACTCACCCCCTTTTCTAGACATTTCTTGTTATAGTTGCAATTTTTTGATTCTTGAATAGCTATTAGAAAACCTAAAGGTTTGTATTTCAATGGTAAAACTGTTGATAGTGATCTAAAGGAAAATCGCCTTTCTGGACAAATCCCAGACGAGATTGGAGATTGTTCTGCTTTGATAAGTTTGTAAGTGGTTGATTTGATTACATTTCTGATTTTCGGGCGTGTTTCTTTCTCCCTCCCCCTACCTTATTTGGCTGAACTGCAGCAACTAGAAGTTAAATGAACTCTCACTTAGAATCCAGTGTTTGCTTTGTTATAAAACTGACTATTTACTTTTGTGTTCTAGGGATTTTTCTTCCAATTCCCTGTATGGAGATATTCCGTTTTCAATTTCAAAGCTGAAAGAGTTAGAGTTCCTGTAAGTCTTTTAAGTGTAAACTAATTCTGCCATTTATCTCTTCACATTTTGCCTTTATGGTTTGACTATTGTTTTTGACATAACTTTTCCTATCCATGAATATACACTGCCAGGGTTCTGAAAAGTAATCAACTGATTGGCCCAATTCCTTCCACTTTATCTCAGATTCCTAACTTGAAAGTTCTGTAAGTTCTGAATGTTTTTTTGGATATTTTCAAAGCCTCGAAATTCTTTCTTTTTATCTTTGGGAATGTTTGTCAACTTGTTTAACTTGATTTGCAGTGATCTTGCACAAAATAGTTTGAGCGGGGAAATTCCAAGACTTATTTATTGGAATGAAGTGCTACAATATCTGTAAGTTTGGTCGCATTCGTTACCTTCTTTATCCTTAAATTTAAATTTATACGTTTACTGAATCTTGCCCTTCTGTTGAAAGGGGTTTACGCGGGAACAAACTGGTCGGTAGTCTCTCACCCGACATGTGCCAGCTCACTGGGTTGTGGTACTTGTGAGTTGCTTGTTACCCTTATCAATTGCGTCAACCTGTATATGGACGGCTTTTTAGTTTGGGTTTAGCTTCTCATTTTGCATTTTGCTGCTATATTGGTTGATACAAAATTTTTCAAAGGAAAGATAAAAGTTTGTTTCTAAATGAGAAATGGATGACTGTACATACAGATTTTTAGATTTTTATATATGCTCCTCTCAAGTGTGCTTTTGTATTGAAACATTTGAGTTGTCTCTGCAGTGATGTTCGAAACAACAGCTTGACAGGTTCTATCCCTCAGAGCATTGGCAATTGTACTGCGTTCCAGGTTCTGTATGTATCTTCTTATCAATTATAAATATTAGGATTGTTCTGTCGATAGTAATTGGCATCATAGATTTCTAATTGCTCGTATCTTATGCATGTAGGGATTTGTCATACAATGAGTTTACTGGTGAAATTCCATTCAATATTGGGTTCCTGCAAGTTGCTACCTTGTAAGTGCTTATCAACATTTCTCTGTATTGTATGGCACAACTATATTCCAATTGAGTTATCTGGTGTTCTCCTCCTGTATGTGCCAGATCTTTGCAAGGAAACCAACTCTCGGGCCCAATTCCATCAGTTATAGGCTTGATGCAGGCTCTTGCAGTGTTGTAAGGACAATTTACATTTGTTGCCATAATTTCTCCCATAACTCTACTTTTCAGTACTTTTGATTTAGATAAACTCATTGGCATTCTGTTTTATGATAATCAGGGATCTAAGCTGCAATAATTTAAGTGGACCCATACCTTCAATTCTGGGGAACTTAACTTTCACAGAGAAATTGTATGAATCTCAATCTCACACTTCATTGTTGATATATAGTTCCTAACTAGTTGTATTATCTTTAGTTTTGTATCGCGTACTCTAGATAAAACAATACTTACATCTATCTGTTGATATAGGTATTTGCATGGGAACAAACTCACTGGTTCCATCCCCCCGGAGTTGGGAAATATGTCAAAGCTCCATTACTTGTATGTACCTTTTCTTTTTCTGTTGTTTTTACATCCTTACTTGATTGTTCCTTTTGGAGTCCCATATTTTTTCATTTCTTTGGCAATGTACAATCTTCAATTGAATCAATTCTATGAAGTAGGTTACTTAATCCTCCAACTTTCTGTTTTGTAATGCAGAGAATTGAATGACAATGACCTTAGTGGACATATTCCATCAGAACTTGGACAGCTAACAGAGTTGTTTGATCTGTATGTCGTGCATATCTTTTATTTGGCTCTTTCTGAACAATCTAATAACTTTATAAGTTACTTATGTCATTGTATTGCAGGAATGTTGCCAATAACCACCTCGAAGGCCCCATACCTGAAAATCTCAGTTCTTGTACAAATCTAAATAGCCTGTAAGGATAAAGTATTGCTATGTTATCCTTGCTCGATTTCAATTTTTGATGGAAATAAGCAAACTTATATTTTATGCAGCAATGTTCATGGAAACAAATTAAATGGAACAATACCCCGTGCATTTCAGAAGCTGGAAAGTATGACATATCTGTGAGTCTCACTTATTATCTTCTCGCATTTCTAGATATATTGATACAATTGTCGATCTGGCTTAACGGGTTGAAATTGAACCTTCCATCTGACTAAAAGTTATTAGCATTATTAGCTCTATTGTTTTGATGTATAAGCTAAATGTTGAACCAAGGCATTCATACATCTTTTTCTGCTTTTTTTTTTTCCTGTAGTAACTTATCCTCCAACAATCTTAGAGGACCTATCCCGATTGAGCTATCTCGCATTGGCAATTTGGATACTCTGTAAGTATATGTTTGACTAATGTATTTTGTTGTTCTGTCAGTAGCAAAATCTCAATTGCATTTTTTCTGGTATGTTTTAGGGACCTATCGAATAATCAATTCACGGGTTCTATACCCTCTACCCTTGGTGACTTGGAACATCTGTTGAAACTGTAAGTATATCTTAAGTGGACAGTGATTACTTCTTTGCTTTTTTATTTTTTATTTATTTTTAATCTCAATTCTCAAATTTTAAGTTTTTGGGATGCAGGAACTTGAGCAACAATGGTATATCGGGGATTATACCAGCTGAATTTGGCAACTTAAGAAGCATAATGGAAATGTAAGATAAAACTGGCAAGGATTTAAGTCATCTGATACCTTTTTTTCTTTTCTTGGTCAGATATGAATGACTAAGTTTATGGCTTCTTTTTCTTTTCCTTGCAGAGATCTTTCGAATAACCACCTTTCTGGCATAATACCTCAAGAACTTGGTCAGCTGCAAAATATATTTTTGTTGTAAGTTATTTTAGCAACTTTCTTTTTCTTTTTCCTTTTTTGTTTGTTTTGGGGGAGAATTTTGAAGCCCTGGTTATCTAAAACTGTTTTTCATTCCAAAATCGCGGGCGGGTACGATTAAAATGTAATCATGTTATTCCCGAATTAACTGCAGGAAATTAGTGAACAACAATTTATCTGGTGATGTGGCATCTCTCACCAACTGCCTGAGCCTCACGGTCCTGTAAGTACATTAAGTAACCTCATGTCTCTTACATGGTGTTGTAAATAATGCGTTGTTGAGAGTTATCTTTGTTATCGCTTCAGAAATGTGTCATATAATAACCTGGCTGGAAATATTCCCACGGGCAATAATTTCTCAAGATTTTCGCCGGATAGGTTAGTTGAAATGAATTTGTTACCTGTTGAAAGTAGCTCTGTTTATCTGTTTTCAGGCTCATTTTAATTATGGCTGATTTTTAACAATACTCTGTTCTGTCAGTTTCATTGGAAATCCAGGTCTCTGTGGCTACTGGCTCAGTTCTCCCTGCCATGCATCTCATCAAACAGAAAGAGGTACAAACACATTTCCTTATGCATAATTATCTTAGTTCTACTCCATTGGAGCAGCAGAAGATAGTCTAAAATAAAACTTTTTTAATGTATTGATGATTGTGCTGTAATTTGCATGATAGTTGGAACTTGTCTACCTTGTGACATATTGTGTTGAGATTGTGCCAGTAACTGATTAGTAGGCAACCTAAGATGTCCTTACTGTTCCTTGTTTTCTATTTTCCCTTGCAGTATCAATCTCCAAAGCAGCTATACTAGGAATTGCTCTTGGAGCTTTGGTAATTCTTCTTATGATTCTAGTGGCAGCTTGCCGGCCACACCGTACTACACACTTCATGGAAGGATCACTGGACAAACCAGGTATTTTGCCTTAAGCTGCCTTGCTTTTTAATATGTCCAATTGAATATTGTAAGTTAGCATCGTTTTTTTGGTCAAATGCATGCTTATGGCTGTCGTTCTTCAACTTTTAGAGTCTGATCTTCATGATTGTGGTTATCCAAGATTACTGATTTCACTCATTGTTGTGCTGTGACAGTTACTTACTCGATGCCAAAACTTGTAATCCTCCACATGAACATGGCGCTTCACGTGTACGAAGACATAATGAGGATGACAGAAAACCTAAGTGAGAAGTACATAATCGGTTATGGTGCATCAAGCACTGTTTATAAGTGTGTGCTTAAAAATTGTAAGCCCGTGGCTATCAAGAAGCTCTATTCTAATTACCCGCAAAGCTTGAAGGAATTTGAGACTGAACTCGAGACAGTGGGAAGTATCAAGCATCGTAACCTGGTCAGCCTGCAGGGATATTCACTTTCGCCATCTGGGAATCTTCTCTTTTATGATTACATGGAAAATGGCAGTCTCTGGGATCTACT
The DNA here is from genome assembly GCA_949775105.1 of Oldenlandia corymbosa var. corymbosa. Lineage (NCBI taxonomy): Eukaryota > Viridiplantae > Streptophyta > Magnoliopsida > Gentianales > Rubiaceae > Oldenlandia > Oldenlandia corymbosa. Next base: position 34,924,308 of record OX459119.1, on the reverse strand, counting down.
ACATGGTGAGTCATGTAAATTAAATTGATTATTTCAATGTCACTATGCCTATTGCCTCTTTGGTGGCTAGTTCCTTTTATTCTTTTTGGTTCCTTTTTTCTGTTAATTGATAATACATGAAATTTTACCTACATACAGGGCCAACTAAAAAGAAAAAACTGGACTGGAATACACGTCTAAGAATAGCATTAGGTTCAGCCGAAGGACTTGCCTACCTCCATCATGATTGTAGTCCTCGCATTATCCACCGGGATGTGAAGTCATCCAATATCTTACTTGATAAAGACTTTGAACCTCACCTCACTGATTTCGGGATTGCAAAGAGCTTGTGTGCGTCGAAGACTTATACTTCCACCTATATCATGGGCACCATTGGTTACATTGACCCCGAGTATGCTCGCACGTCTCGTCTCACTGAGAAGTCAGATGTCTACAGCTATGGGATTGTTCTGTTGGAGTTACTGACAGGAAGGAAAGCTGTAGATAATGAATCCAACCTCCACTATATGGTAAGTTATTCCAAATTTACTTTATAACTTCTATGATCCTGAAAGTTCATTTCTAATTTGCTCTTTTGCAAACTGAGTTTATACCACCATATAGTGAAACGTATACCTTCAAATTGGTTTGGCCTTATAGTACTCTCTTGAAATACTTATGAAGTCTCCCTATTTCATCTATTATCTGGTCTAAATTGTTATGATCCTTTAAATTGAATAGATCTTAACCAAGGCAGCGAACAATGCTGTGATGGAAACTGTTGATCCTGAGATTACTGCCACTTGTAAGGATCTTGGCGACGTGAAGAAAGTTTTCCAGCTTGCTCTCCTCTGCACCAAGCGACAGCCGTCAGAAAGGCCTACAATGCATGAAGTGGCACGAGTTCTCAATAGCTTAATGCCACCATGCTCTGCCCAGAAAACATTGACATCCTCCACTGGCCTTGCTGCCGCCCCATTGCCTTCATCTGCCAAGATGTGCTATGTGGACGAATACGTGAATCTGAAGACACCCCACTTGGTAAATTGTTCCCAGATGAGCACTTCAGATGCTCAACTGTTCCTGAAATTTGGAGAGGTGATATCCCAAAATAGCCAGGGAAGTTAAGTAAAAATCAGCCTTGTTAAGTTTGGTTATGGGACACTTCAATTTGGAAATGGTTAACATCCTAAAATTTTGTATAAATATGTAGCGTTGTCACATATCAATGATTGTACTTGGTAGTAAAGTAGTAAGTAGTACATGAAGAAATGTAGCTAGGAGAAGGGCTTTGTGCCAGCAGTTAAAAATCAAGACAGTCCCCCCATGTTATGTATAGAAGTATAATCTTCTTCCTTCCATCTTTCTCTCTTCTTTTTGGTGTTTCTTGGGTGGTACCTGGTCGTGTTTGGTGTTCAACTGTGGCCGTCATCGAGTTTGTGTTACTTGTGAAATAGACTCAAAGTTTCCTTGTCTGTTACTGTTACATTCCAAACTGAAGTTGGTAAGTTGTTACTGAATGTTGGGGGTATATGGTAAAATTGGTTGCTGCATTGTGTTTTGATGATTTTGTTTTGGGACCACTGACTGCATTGCCAAATTGCAGAGTCATTGTTATGGCTGGCAGGTACTAGTTAAGAGGTTTTGTTGTGTGTGCCACAGAACTCAGAAGTAATAATGCAATTGTGTGGACCTTTGTAGGCTGTTTTTGGCTGAATCAATATTATTGGTTCTGTTTGGTGGTGTCGATTTATCAATTTTGGGCCATGCAAGTTTGTGCAGAAGTGGTTAAAGGTAAAGGTAGTTTCTCTCAAGCTTTCAAACTTTACCAGTCACAGCACCAACTCAATTATTTGCCCCACCTCCTTGACACAATAATGATAGCATGAAATGAAAATAGCAGAATCTACCTTATATGCTTGAATTTTTAGGGTAAGTTGATTAATGGCGGTGGATAAGATTGACAACAAAGAGAGTAAATAAGTGAATTGAAAAAAAAATAAATAAAAAGCAATTGTTATCCAGAAATTGCAATAGAAAAGAAATAAGGGGGAGTTTGTGATGATTTTTCAATCTTTTCTATTAGGTAATTTAGTATCTTTATGCACCAAGATAATCAATTCGGTCGTTGTGGTCTGTGATTTAATTGTAAATGATTCTAATGTTAACATTTTCACACTCTGAATTCATTATCATAATAATCATTATCCTACTTAATGGCATGTAATTACCATCTAAGCTCAATTCTCTGAACCAACTACGACCATTGTCTTATTGATGATGGAAAACATGAAAGGATATGAGAAAACACAATTGCTCAAGAGTCTCCATATAGACAGTTGAGAAGAAAAAAGACTCCAAAGTTGTAAACCTGAGGTCTAACTTGGAAATAGAGGTTTGCTGGGGGCTGAGAATTTGGGCTAATTTTTGTTGAAACAAGCCCAAATTAATATAGCCAATGGCAGCTGTTCCTTCCAAATTTGGGAAGCGCACCTCTCCGTACAGCATCACAGCTGTCGAAGTGGCAAATTAAAGCCCAAATCACATGCCACCGACGCCCAATTTTAAAGTAACCTCTTGCTTCGAGCCTCGTGCCACGCCCCCTCTTCCGGCCCAATGTATCACTACGTTATAATGGCATGCTTCAGGGGTCAATCTAAATTAGATTAAAGCTGAAGGTCTGGATTATAATTTTTATAATAGTATTCTTAGTTTAAACAGCACGTGTATAGTATATAATTGTTGAATGAAACAATACTCTTTTGTTGCTAAACTTGTTTGGTTTGGTTTTTTTTGTTAATTATAATTTCAAAATAATTAAATATTACGTGTCGCATCCCAACATACTTCTTCACATTCCTAAATACAAAAAAAAATACCTAAAACACATATTAAAAAAACGAAACAAACATAAGAATTAAAACATTTTCAGTCCAAATCTACGTGACGATTAGGTGGTGTTTGAAATTTGACTGTATCGCCCGTTGTTCCTTTTCGAGACCTTGCAATTTGTCTGAAATCGTTTTCTAAACGCAATTTTCTTGAAATACTTTGTGGGCTCTGTTGTCTGTAACCCAACATATTTAGACCCAATTGGACTTAACAAGGGAAGTCGGAACACGAAGCAAATAGTAAAAACTTTGATATTGATATAGTAATAAAAAATTAAACTCATAATAATTACCCACTGATTGATTGTGTGATCCTACAACAAGACAGAATGCAGCTTTCTTTTCTTTTCCTCTTCCCCATGAGCTTTCAGTAAATCCAATTCAGACGCCACATTTCATTTGACGTGTCACCTACGTAAATTCAAAGAATTAATTTACTATTATTAGTAGAATTCAAAAAAAAATAAAATAAAATGAATGAATAAATGTTTTTTTCTTTAATATTTTTTGATTTTTTTTTTCGGGTTTCACAAAAAAAATTTTCTCTCCACCGGAAGGACTGACTTTTGGTTAGGGCGGGAAGTGGAAGATTTCTCTCTCTTCTAGGGCTTTGTTTTGTGTTTGTCAGTTCAAAATTCAAAAATCCAAATAAGAAAATATTATTCAATTTCTCGGAAATTTCTCAGTTTCTTGTTCTCTTGCTCCTCCTTTTTGGAACCTTATTGATTGTTCGATGATGCCTTAGCGAAGTGGATACCGGAAATCGGTTTTTGTTTTTTTTTTTTAGTATTCTTCACGATGACTCTTCGAAAAGGTTCTAAGGTCTGGGTGGAAGATAAGGAGTTAGCTTGGGTGGGAGCTGAAGTTTGCGATTTTATCGGCAAAAATGTTCAAGTCGTCACTCACCATGGGAAAAAGGTTAATTTCTCTATTCGTTTCTGCTATCTTCTGTTTTTTTTTTTTTTGGATGAATTTTTGGTTGGAATTTGAGTACTCGGTTTTCATTTTGTGACTAATTTAATGTTAGGTTTTGGCATTGCCGGAGAAACTGCATCCCAGAGACGCGGAAGAGGACCATGGAGGGGTGGATGACATGACGAAGCTGACCTACTTGAATGAGCCTGGCGTGCTTGATAATCTCCAGAGGCGTTATGCACTTAATGAAATTTATGTGAGTTTCTGATGCTTTTGTGTGTTGTTCTACGGGAATGCTGTTTACCTGGTGTATTTGTTGAGCTTGTTTCCATGTAAAAGCCATAAGCTATGAGGCTTGGAGGTAGTTCAGTCTTGGAATTTTTCCCTTCGGGGTGGATATGCAGATTTTCGTTTCTGGATTTGTCATTATGCTGTTTACATTTTCGATTTAGGAACCGATAGACGTTTATTAGGTGTAATTTGTTTTAACTGTTGGTTTAGGGGCTCACTTTGGTAGTTTGCTTTTTCTGTTATTGAACTTTTTGCTTTCCTCTTACTTCTAAAATAGGAATTTTTAGATGAAATACATGAGTTAATAGATACGGCATTCCGAAGACAGGCATTTATTTTGTGGTTTTCTCGAAATGCACACAGCTGTCCAATAGTTCTGTAAAATTTATGGCACTGTTTAAAATGAGCTCAAATTAGTATTTTTTTTTTTTGGTAAGGTTTTTAATGTTGAAAATTATAGTCGACAGTTGGTTGGGGCCGTTATTTAGGCAAGTTCTTCACTGGAAGTTGATTGATTTGGGATTATGAGCCAGATTTTCTTGTTCGTTGCTATTGGCTACTGGATCCCTTCTGTTAACATTTATAGTTAGTTTTGTTAAACATATCCAAATGATTAGAGAACCAGGAATGAACATTAACCTTTTAAGGATTAGAGAAAGGTTTTAGTCTTAGTCAAATAATGAACTTAACATTTATCATTTGATGATGAGTGCAATGTTGCCTAACATTTTGAAGAATAAGAGGATTATTCAAGTTTAGTCACCCCTGGCGTCATACAGCTTGTGTCAGATGATTAGTTGATTAGTTAGACAGTTCAAAACTAGGTTCTCAGGTTTGAAAACTTACCAATGGTATCATGAGAAAGCAACAGTATGTGGCGGCCTATTGTAAGAGAACCTCTCCACATGGAGTATAGCAATAATGAATCTTACCATTTCAGGAAAAAAGGGTAAAATCTTGAATTGAAGTGTGATAGGTGTTTTGCTGGATTTTTCGTTTCTGAATGACTTCACTCGTTCTGTCTCAAAGAAACAAATCATGGATGAACTAAATTAAATGGACCTACTTTTTTTTGCATTTGAACACCTATGCCTGCAAATTCTTGATTTCCCAGAAAAGGCTATGTCAGTCTGAAAGATGTAACATGCCCAAAAATGAAGAGGGCAATTAACATAATTTCGAAAAAAGAATTTCTAGAGCTGAAGAGTTACTTTGAGAACAAAAGGCAGACAAGCAGGCCTGGGAACTTATTGGATTCTCATGAAAGTCGACATAGTCTCTTCTTCAGATATGACAATAATGAATCCCACTTTATTCTTTTTACCTTTCACGTGCTTTGTCTGTATAACATATAAGTTCATATATAACTGACGGACAACAAAGCTGAGTTTACCTTGAAAATGGTTTCAAGTGTGGAACAGAACTATTGTAGATTGGATGTTCTTATCCTAGATGGATGATAGGTAGATCTTTTTAGTATCCTGATTAATATAGCTACTGATAGAAGTTTATTGGGTGAGAACTTTGGTTTATAGATATTCGGTTTACTGTAATTCCTCGTGCAGCTGGCAGTTTGTGAACAACTAACTATTGTTATCCTTTTCACCTAGATTGGGCATTCTCTGTTCTACCTTTGATTCTGATGTTTCTGATTTATCTTATCGAATGGCTTCTCGCTGTTGTCCTAAGTTAATGTTTGTTATGTAGACGTACACCGGAAGCATCCTCATTGCTGTCAATCCATTCACAAAGCTTCCTCATCTTTACAACCTTCACATGATGGAGCAGTATAAAGGGGCCCCATTTGGGGAGCTAAGTCCTCATGTATTTGCTGTCGCCGATGCATCTTACAGGTTGGTAGCCTTGACTGTGTCTCTAATGATTGTTCGCATCTAGTGTGCTTGTTAACCAATTGGTGTGATTCCTTTTTTTGGTTCCTGTTGCTTAGAGCAATGATGAGCGAGGGTAGAAGCCAGTCTATTTTAGTTAGTGGTGAAAGTGGTGCTGGGAAAACAGAAACAACAAAGCTAATTATGCAGTATCTTACATATGTTGGTGGTCGTGCTGCTAGTGATGACAGAACAGTTGAACAGCAAGTTCTTGAGGTAAGTTTGTGTGGAAAGCGGAAAGAGTCTTATTCTTGTTAGGATATAGTCTGAAGTCAAATTTCTAAGTAGCTAAGAAAAGCCAGGGAAAATAGAATTTAAAAATCAGTGCAAAGATATTATCATTCTGTAAGCGATTTTCTTTCCTGTTTGATCTATCTGTGGTCGTAGCTTTGGATATGGCTATTTAGTGGCATTCTGCTTGAACTGACATGTAGTTACTCTCTGGTCACATATGCAGTCTAATCCGTTGCTGGAGGCATTTGGTAACGCCAGAACAGTCAGAAATGATAATTCGAGGTCTATTTGAGCTCCCTTTTTCCTTTGTTGTGATTGATTCTAGTTGTATGGAATTTCCAGAGCATGGCTAAGAGCCTGAGGGATTTTTCCTTATGCAGAGCATTGAACTGACATTGATTTTTCTTCTTTAAGTAATTGAAACTTTAGATGATTGCTTCTGGATGATGCGTAATGCCTTCTTCAGTTTTGCATAGAACTAAAGCCATTTCTCTTGTTTCTGGGAGCTGAATAAATGTTCTTGCGCTGTGGGATTACGTTTGTCTTCTTTTCTTTCGGTTGGCTCGTTTATGAAAATTCTGCATGTCTGTTCTTGGGAGAAGCACAATGCTACTGTTATTTCATTAGCGGGCTGTTTCTACGCTCTAGTTTTAAATCATTTAGGGAATGGAGATAGACTTATCATTCTATCCTGTCCTCTGGTTTTGAACCACTGCTCTTTCCTTTCTATCATTTCTGTCAGGGGAATCTTGCTCAATATTTATTCTGCTTGTTCACTGCAGCCGCTTTGGGAAGTTTGTTGAGATTCAATTTGATGCTAGTGGGAGAATATCAGGTGCTGCAATTAGAACTTACCTTTTGGAACGGTCTCGTGTTGTTCAAATAACAGATCCAGAAAGGAATTACCACATCTTCTACCAGTTATGCGCTTCTGGATTGGTACTCTTTTTATCCATCTACCTCTGGATTCAAATATATTCCATTAATATGGTTCTTTTCACTTTGTCATGTAGAACACTCATTTGAGACTGCTGATTATTTTCCTAAATAAGTTATGCTTAGTTTGGAACTGCAAATAGTCGTTTCTTTCACCTTGTTTCATTAAAAATGGTGATGTCTTTTTCGTAGGCAACTTATTGCACTAGTCTTGCACGTATTTAATTGTAAATGACAGCTGGGAGTTGTTTCTGACCTATTTTTTCTTGTGTCATATCTGAGGACAGCTTAAATTTTCTTTGGCCTCGTCACAAATTTTGCGCAATGTTGAGATCTCTTTCTGTACAGCTTTATCATTGATGCAACTAATTTGATATCACCCTGAATATTGTTGTATCGGCTCTAGTGCTATTGAAACAGTGTCTTCACATGATTTGGTGAGAGTTGGATGTCATCCATATAACCAATTAATGACTTCCATCCTTTTTGTTTATGCTTATGATTCTATTTCTTATTTACATACATATCCCAAAGTGACTTTCTTTACATTTTGATCTGGGTGGTTGTTAAGGTTTTCTGGTTCTTTTTCCTCTTCTTCCTTTTATTTCGGTTTTGAGTTCATTTTTTTACTTTTCTTTTTTGTAATTATTTGCAGGATGCCGAGAAATACAATCTTGGCCATCCTAGTACCTTTCACTACCTGAACCAAAGTAAAATTTATGAGTTAGATGGGATGAGCAATGCAGAGGAATACTTAAAAACAAGAAGGGCTATGGAAATTGTTGGCATTAGCTCAGAGGACCAGGTATTGTAATTGATTCTGGGCTTTTCAGGACTCCTATCTTTGGTCATGAAACATATCTTGTACTGTTGTTTGAATTGTGTATTTTGCTATCAGGAAGCAATATTCCGGACATTGGCTGCAATACTTCATCTGGGTAATGTGGACTTCTCTCCTGGAAAAGAGCATGATTCATCGGTTGTAAAGGATCAAAAGTCTAACTTTCATTTACAGATGGCTTCAAATCTTTTAATGTAAGGAACCCTGTTCCATTATGTATTGTGTTATTGTAGGCAAATTACTTTTCGTTTACCTTTTGCAATCAACTCCTTATTTCAAGAGTTGATTTCAATTTGTGGCTTTGTAGTTTCCTGGCGATATCTACGTTTTGTGGGTGTATTGCAAGCTATAGTTTTGTTTGTGTGCTTGATTGATTTGCATCTCTTCTCTCTCTCTCTCTCTCTCTCTCTCGCTCTCTCGCTCTCTCTCTCTCTCTCACACACACACACACACTCATTGCCGAATGCAAAATAATTGTCACTTAAAATGCTTGATTTATCTGGCCAGAGATATATGGTCATTTACTTCAAGAAAAGAAGTTGTTCTTTCAAATCCTGGAGTTTCTCCTTTTAGGTAAACAGCTCAAATTTCGATTTGGATGCACATCTGTGAGTTCAAAATGGTGGGCATTAGCTAAAGCTTTAATTATTGATGATCCTTGCTTGAACAAATATGTCGTGCTTAGCATTCAGGCAGGTTAAAGGTAAAAAAGAAGAAAAGTTCGTCTATACTTTGTAATTGATGTACTGCTGCTTATGCATTCTTTGGACTTCAGAGCTTTCCTTTTTTCTCTTGTCCTGCCAGTAAAGAATTTTCTTGGACGTTACACGATCCTATATTGATACCTTAGTTTTTTCGGTAGCTGATTTTTGTGACCGATTTTTTGTGTTTAGGTGTGATGTTAGTCTTTTGTTGGCAACCCTTTGCACACGATCAATCCAGACGCTTGAAGGGACTATCATCAAAGCTCTTGATTGCAATGGTGCTTTAGCTGGTCGAGATGCCTTGGCGAAGACTATCTACGCTCGGCTGTTTGATTGGTCTGCTGACTTTGCTGCTTTATCTTTTCTACATATTATTTTTCTTGTGTTTTTCTGTATTGTTTGCCATCAAATTCTGAAAGGTTCTCTCTCTCTCTCTCTCTCTCTCTCTCCCCCCTCTTTTCAGGCTTGTTGAGAAAATCAATCGATCTGTTGGACAAGATCAGGATTCAAGGATAAAGATAGGAGTTCTGGACATATATGGCTTTGAATGCTTTAAGTATAACAGGTTAACTGTTGTGGTCTAACATCCTTATATTTCCTTGACCCGGTTAAGAAGGCAGATAAACAGTACTTGGCTCTAGTGACAGAACTCGTCATGTTATTGTTGTATGGAAAGATCGATACTACAGCAATAAAATAATAGTAGGTCCATAACATTGTATACATGTGCTTATGTTAAGGCATATGTTTCCAGGTTTAAATACCTTTTCTTATGGTGGAGATTATTCTTGGTAATAATGTGGTAGAAATTTGAGAATATAGCGTTCAGTTTCCAGCTATATTAGTTCAGAATCCACTTTCGTGTTGCCTCAAGTCTGATTAGGCTGATCCATCTAGACCTAGTTATCTTTTTTAGGATTCTCGTCTAATGACTTTGGCGGAGAAGCGTCATGCTCAAATAATAGTGTTCAGAGCCATAAAGTTTTCTTAGCTATTCTTCCTCTAGGTTCCTACGGTGCAGTTCCTGCCTTTCTGCAAAGTGATTACATCAGACAATTTAAATATTTACATTTTTCAAAACAGAATAAGAGAGCATAGTTTGTTTGCTATGAATGTTTTTGTTGTTTATTTGAATGAGAAAAACTATGATTACATTATATGGCGGTAGTGTGAAGGACTAATGGTGTGGCTCTGAATTTCGTTATGCAGTTTCGAGCAATTTTGCATCAATTTTGCAAATGAAAAGCTTCAGCAACATTTTAATGAGGTGTGAAATAAGTTTGTTCCACCGAAAATTTTAAGCTAATGATTGTTTCTAGTTATCAACATGCTTTATATTCTCTTGTTTAATATTCTTTCCGCATGTATTGGATCTTTTCAGCATGTGTTCAAGATGGAACAGGAAGAGTACCATAAGGAAGAGATAAATTGGAGCTACATTGAATTTATTGACAACCAGGATGTCTTGGATTTGATTGAGAAGGTTCCTCTTTGATTCTTCTACTTCCATGATTAGTTAATGAGCAGATGGCGTGGTGTAATTTTCTTGTTTAGTAAGGCTTGGAGTGTTTACACTATATCTAACTTTTTTTTTGGATTTTTCTTTTAGTTCCATGTCAATGTGAAATAAATTTGGCATGAAAGAGATGCATCTAAAGCTATAGAAAATTTCTGATTCGTCCATTGAGAAAATGGGGAAATTGATGAAATAAAATCATGTGTGTAAATTGTAAAATCATGTCCTGTATGGAACGAATTATCTTTATATGTGTGGAGATGTTTCCTTATAAAGTGGAAGCTCTAGGGGAGGGAAAAACCTAAAAGACCTGGAAAGAAACTTCTAATCTTACATAGCTGAGAGAATATGTATTTCGATGGAAGTATCAATTTGTAATTTCGTCTGACCGTTAACCCGGGTATGCTGTGTTTCCAAAAGCTTTTTGTCAATCTGGTTCTGATTTCAATCTGTGGACCAGTTGATGTTTCAACCATATTGTGTGATAAATGCTTGAAGATGTGATATGTGTATTACATGTGATGAACTCTAAATGCTACTTTAGTGATTTATTTAATTTAATACGCTATTTTGAGACTCATATGGATGACAGATGTATTTCAATCTCAAAATAACGTTTCTTCTGTGGTGATGTAAAATGGTTTAGCAGTTGTACATCAGTTTGTTTCAGTGTTTTCTTAAAACATATTTCTTCTCCCAATGCTTTCCTTTTTGTTTATGCATTTCAACTTGCTTTGCAGAAACCCATTGGGATAATTGCACTTCTGGATGAAGCTTGGTATAGTAAATCTTCTCATTTTTTGATTATTGCTCTTCTGGAAACTTCTATCTGCTGTGAATTCTCATTCTGATTTTCTTGTGTTTTCAGCATGTTTCCGAAATCAACCCATGGGACATTTTCAAACAAATTATTCCAGAATTTCCGTAGTCATCCACGGTTAGAGAAGGCCAAGTTTTCTGAAACAGATTTCACCATTTCCCACTATGCTGGAAAGGCATGTCCAAACTCCAGAGACTGCTTACAATTCTCAAGTTATTTATTTAACTGACAGTTAGGTAAATGTTTTCTCAGGTTACATATCAGACACAAACATTCTTAGATAAGAATCGTGATTATGTTGTGGTTGAGCACTGCAATCTTTTGTCCTCTTCGAAATGTCCCTTTATCTCTGGTCTCTTCCCCGCACTTCCAGAGGAATTTTCCAGATCATCATATAAGTTCTCTTCAGTGGCTTCTCGGTTTAAGGTATGATTGTTTCCCCATTTTTGGTAGACTGAAAACTGCGTTATTCAAGTTATCAGGACAGATTTTGGTTTGGCCATGCACATGTACGGATATTTTGATGATATTGGTATTATTGGTGATTTAATTTTGTTAATATTTTGATCTGAATGTTCTGTTGTTTAGAGCATCAGTTAAACATTCAGTTGCGGAAGTTGAATGTGAGAAGTTTCGTGACTGGAAACTAGTTGGTACACTTTATGGCTCTGTTTAATCAATATAACTGCATTTTCGATCTTCATTCTGGTCCTTTGGAATTGCTGAAATAACTAGGAATTGCTCTGTAGGGCTTCTTGTGGGTTTTTGTGTTTACCCCTCCATCCTTTGCAGTGTTCTCGGTGTGCAACTCTATGCTTGTGGTTGGGCATTAGCTACATTTGCATTTAAGAATGACCATATTTTCGACTTAATTTTCCGATTTTTGTGAATTATAATCTTTTCATTTTACCTATTTCTTGTAGCAACAACTTCAAGCTCTTATGGAGACTCTCAGCTCAACAGAACCTCATTATGTTCGTTGTGTGAAGCCAAACTCAATAAACCGGCCCCAGAAGTTTGAGAATCAAAGCATCTTACACCAATTGCGCTGTGGGGTCTGTCAAATCTGAAAGTTTAACTTCTGGTTTTTAGGTTTTTAAAATTTTAAATTCATGCCTTGTCACTGACCAAGTTTTTTTTAGCTGCCGATTGTTAATAATTCTTAGAAATTTGTGTTGTGTTCCTTTTTTTGGTGAGGCGGTTCCTTTCTTTTATTATTGTCTCCATAACATTCCCGGTTAATCGGATTTATAGCTTGTAGGATAACACTTAAAGGATTGCTACTGATATCTTAAACTGGGACATTTGTCCTGAACCTGATAGAGAAGTGCAAATGATACACTCTTACTGGGAAAGCTACACAACATTTACCTTTTTGGTGGTTTGTAGTTAATTTTGAGTGTTACGGAAGGAAATTTCTATTGTGCCTGTGTATAAAGTATCTTCTTTCTTTTGATTTCACTGTTGTTTGGAAAGGGGTGGAGGGATGGGGAGCTGATTCCTCTTTTTTGCTTCTGCTTAGGAAGAGTTGTCATAGGATTATCATGAATTATAGAGTTCTTATATGTGTATTGCTGTTTCAGGGTGTTTTGGAAGCTGTTCGCATAAGTTTGGCTGGTTATCCCACTCGCAAGACCTATCCCGAGTTTGTAGATCGATTTGGTATTATTGCATTGGACATTATGGATGGACGGTGAGTAATTAAGTTTTCAGCATGGCCCAAACACTGGAACTCTTAGTCAGCGTGTTTATCTTATGCTTTATTGTCAAGTTAAATGCCTATCACTAGTCTATCCAGTTCTTGTCTTCAATATGCATTTCTTTCTTTCTTTCATTTATTATTCTCTCTAGAATAGTTAGATCTCCCCATTTCTTCCCAGCTGTCTTGGTTAAGTAAATATATAGAAGTTAGTAAAAGTCCCTAAGTTTTTACAAGGTCAAGGAGTAATTTACCTAAACAAGTAGGAATAGTATGCACTTCTTTATACCTTGTCGAAAGCAAGTAGGTGCTTGATCACATAATGGCTCTTTTTTTCTTATTGTTGTTGACCAGTTAAATAATAAAAGATTTTCGATGTAACTTTCCCAGTGTTTTTTTGTTTCTTTTCCAAAGTATATGTGTTGCCTTGCTGGATTGATTTTCTCAAACTTTTAGGAAAGCCTGTGCTGAATTTATGTTCGCCTTTCATTTGTTCTTTCAGTTATGATGACAAAACTATGACCGAGAAAATATTGCAGAAGCTAAATCTGGGGAATTTCCAGGTTTGTTTTGATTTGCCCAATTGACTTCTGTGTGATTCAGTGGTTTCCTTTATTAACTGGTGCAGATATTATGATTTAGGGCGTTCTTTGTGGTGATTGCTGTATATTTAATTGAAAATTTGTATCTTGTTGCAGCTGGGGAAAACAAAAGTTTTTCTTCGAGCTGGTCAGATTGCTGTCTTGGATTCGCGTCGTGCTGAGGTTCTAGATTCTGCGGCGAAGCGTATTCAGGGTAGACTGCGTACATTCATTGCACGAAGGGACTTTGTCTCAAGCAAGGCCGTTGCAATTTCCTTACAAGCTTGCTGTAGAGGTTATTTCTTTTATCTCCTCAGAGATCAAAAGCTGATATACATTTCTTACACTTTTATGTCACGGATGATTTTGTGGGTGTGTCTACTCAAAGGTTGATTTCAGTTTTCTATAATTGTGGTAAAAGCCGATATACATTTGCTTTGCTTTTTTGTCACTAGGGTTTTCTGATTATAAGGTTGTGTATGCTGCACAGTCGAATGCTGCTTTTCATAATTGCGATAAGATTTTCTATACGTGTCAATTCTTAAAAAGATAGACGCCATCCACTGCCAACTTCTTGGCAATCCAAATATGGAGTTACCTTCCGTAAGTTTTAGTTCATTGTTTAACAAAATACTAGCCTGTGATTCAGTAAACAATCGGAAGAGAAGCCGATAAAAGGCCGAGTGAAGATTAAGACATGAAGGTAGAAAGAAATATTAGGGCTAAAATGGCTAGAAATATAAGGGCTAAAGTGACGTTCGTGTTCCTATTTATGGCTGATGAAAGTTGCCTGTGTCATGTATGACCTCTCTCTTTCTATCTGTAAAAAAAAAAAAAGAAGCAGTTGTTTATGTTGTTTCCATATTTTCCAGGATACCTTGCTCGCAAACTATATGCTTCAATCAGAGAAGAATCAGCTGCTATTCTTATTCAAAAATATGTGCGAAGATGGCAGTCTAGGCATGCGTATGTGCAGCTGTATATGTCGATTGTGCTCATTCAATCCTGCACCCGTGGATTCTCTGCGCGGCAAAAGTTTTTGTACTGGAAGGAACACAGAGCTGCCACTTTAATTCAGGTGAGCATTTCAGAATTCCTAATGTTTTTCAAAGGTTCGAAATATGTTTAACTTGGATGCTTTGCTTGCAATTTTAGTCCTTTCTTTTGCATCAGCTGGTCATATTGATTTGAATTTATATAGCTCTTATAATAATTTCCACGTGTGATATTAATATTGATAAGTTTTATTTTGAAATATTTTACCTTCTGTTTTAAGAACTAATGATGATAATGATGATATTGTTACTGAACAGTCTGAGACAGAAACTTATAGCATAGGGTAAATGAAGCAAGCACTCAACATATGGACCATTTGCTAGTGTGTAGTGTTAAAGTAGACACCAAATTGCTTTTAAAACTTTTGCTAGAGATTACTATGTTTTTCATAAACTACAAGAAGGAAATAAATTACCCAACTTGGAGGGGGAGGAGAATACTGCAGGATTTGCATAATGAAAATGTCGAGAATTAGCATCGAAGCTGTAGCAGTTTCCTGTTGGCCGAGAACTTTCCTCTTTACATGTTTTATATTTGTTGTTATTTTTTTGATTTATTTTTTAAATTCACCCGAGTGTGGGAAGAACCCCCTTTACAAACCCCTTGGTGGGAATTGAACTTGGGTCTACTCCCTGGATAAACAACACCCTAACCACTAGGCTTTTTTATTTTTTATTATCGACTTCGAGATGAAAATTTTGTAACTATGCTACAATTGGTGAATACTTAACTTGGTGGCTAAAATAGAATGAAACTACTTCATGCATGGCAGATACATGAATGACATTTGACTCCCTGGATAAACAACACCCTAACTACTAGGCTTTTTTATTTTTTATTATCGACTTAGAGATGAAAATTTTGTAACTATGCTACAATTGGTGAATACTTAACTTGGTGGCTAAAATAGAATGAAACTACATCATGCATGGCAGATACATGAATGACATTTGATGAATGTTCCACTGTTGCTTAACTTTCATGATTCATCTTGTGAATTAAGGTACTTTGAGTTTATTACAGGTATAGAGGGAAAAGACTTGTTTCTTTAGTTTTGTGATTGTCTGTTACTTGGTACCCATCATAGAATGTTTTCTGTTTCTAGTTAGAAACTGATAGTGCTTCCTGACAAAATGAAATTTTCCTTTTTGCTGGAATCAGGCCATTTAATGACTGTATTCTTATAATACTATCTTTGTAACTTCTTTTGTGACAATTTTAGGCTCATTGGAGGATGTATAAGGTCCGGAAAGCTTACCGCAATCGTCAATCTAATATAATTGCTATCCAATGCCTTTGGCGCCGAAAGCTGGCTAAGAGAGAACTCAGGAGGCTTAAACAGGTATGGTAGTGCCCTGATGCTGCACCTGCCCCTCCTTTCTCTTTTGATTTGAGACGCACTTCATTCAGGCAGTAGATATTCATACAGTAGGTCTTGTCTCTTGTTTTATAGTTTTTGATTTGCTAAAATTTCTGTTTAGTGATCAAATGAAGTATGCAGCACTTAGTGAATTCCAACTTTACTGGGTACTTCGTGTGGTACTATAATCACATCTTAATCATGTTATCCTTGTTATATACATCTGCAAAGGCTGTGCTGTTGTGAAGTGTTTGTTTTTGCTTTTAAAATAGTCCTTTGGAATGCTGTGATGGTTCTGTTTTCGGGAAGAGGGAGAGAATGAGGATCAGGCTTTATGTTAATTGCCATTCGCTTGACCTGGGTTATGTTAGGAATGAATTTTCCCTTTTATGGCTATCTTGTGCAAATTATCATCCTTTTAATGGCTTTCCATTGCTTTCCTTGTATAGGAGGCTAACGAAGCTGGTGCCTTGCGTGTGGCAAAGAGTAAGCTTGAGAAGCAATTAGAAGATCTTACATGGCGGTTGCATTTGGAAAAGAAATTGCGTGTAAGATAATTGAATTTGTACTGTGAGTTTCAGTCAGTTTATATTTACTAGTGTTTGAGGGAAAAAAATGTTAAATTTGTTTCTTTAGTGCTGTCGTGGTTGGTGTTAAGCGGTTCTAGGAGGTTCCAACCTGGGATCTCAGTTACATTAACATCCCGCACAGCCAAATGCTGAGTATAGTGGTTGAATGAGGAAAATCCATTTCACTGGTGTATCTATTTGGGGGATAGTCTAAAGGCTCACACACAAACCAGAAAATTGTTGAACCACCGTATTTGGATTGTGTAAATTATCTGGTAAAAATTTAACTCTGGCTTTAAAGATGCATCCGTCGGTTTCAGGTGTCCAATGAAGAGTCTAAGATTGCGGAAATTACAAAACTGCATAAGACCGTTGAATCTTTAAGCCTTGAACTGGATGCTGCCAAACTTGCTAGAGTCAATGAGCTTAACAAGAATTCTGTGCTCCAAAGGCAACTAGAATTGTCGCTGAAGGAGAAATCCGGATTGGAAAGAGAAGTTGTTGCATTGTCTGAATTAAGGGATGAAAATGTCCTTTTGAAGGTAATCTCCGAATCATCAACCTGTGTTTATTGCATTGAATCTTACAGATTAGTGGTGAAATACTACGTTCTAGTGGGTATAATTTCTACCCCTCAAACTAAGGAATGGATGGTGTCTTAGCCTTTTTAGCTTGACTGAAGAGTGTAATCCTCATCTTCCTCTGAATATTTTGTTTGTATGGAGTTCGCAGTGCATATATTTTTCAGAGTCCTACTAAACATGAATCTATATTATGTGCAATCACATGTTTTATTCCTTTAGATGGTGATCTTACTCTAACTAATTAGTTGAAACTTGTCAATTAGTGGCCATGCCAGTTCTTCTATCGCGTTTTGGTTGCATGAGGAAAAAGAACGCAGTAGTTGAGAGTTTTTCTTTTTCCACAGGAAGTTTACTTTTTGGCTGTGTACATTCACCTGTCTGGGGTTTTTGATATGCACATCAGAGTTACCAGGGTTTTCTTGGAATAATAGTTGGGATGCAATGAGTTATGATTAGTAATGATCTTTTCATAGCTTTATTTAAAAAGCAGGCAACTAATTGCATTTGTATCTTGTACTCTCTTCTTTTCCAGAATTCTTTGAACTCTTTGGAAGAGAAGAACTCAGCCCTCGAGCGTGAACTTGCATGTGCTAAACAAGATTCAAGTGATACTATTGAAAAGCTGAAGGAAGTTGAGCTTATGTGTTCAGAACTCCAGCAGAACATCAAAAGGTGCATGTCTCCATTTGAGTGTTTTCTTGTGTCATTCCTATACGCTTTCTGTAAGACTTAACTATTGCGTGTGATCATTTTTGAGGATCAGGAACTTCTTTTCATTTTTTATCTCCTGGTTTTGGGATTAGGTTGGAAGAAAAGCTTTCAAATGTAGAGGATGAGAACCATGTTCTTCGACAAAAAGCAATCAGTGCAACTCCTAGGAGCATCCGTGCTGGTTTTGCTAAACCTTTATTAGATGTAAGAGCAAGTCTTAAGTTTTCTAGTTTTTATGTTTACTGAGAATATAAGCTTGTCAAATTGTGTGATGGAGGAGAAACAATAAATCGCTGTAGTTTTTGTTACTCTTTTCTTTGCTCTTCTGTATGGAAACGGCTTCACACTCTTAGTATGAACCCATTGAACAACTGATTTCTTATGCTGATGTTCCTGATTAGCATGATCTCTTCTTTGCAGAAGTTTAGTGGAGCACTTGCTCTTCAGTCAGCAGATCGGAAGTCTGCATTTGTAAGATCTGTGACACTTTCTCTACTGAATTGTCAATTGAATGTTATTTTCCAGATTGCTTACACTGTATGTTGTTCAAATTAGGAGTCGCCAACTCCATCAAAAATCATAGCTCCACTTGTGCAAGGTTTATCCGATTCTCGTCACCCAAGATTAACTGTTGAGAGGCAACAGGTATTTTTTTCTTTCCTGCCCGTAAACCTAGTGATGTCATATATTTGCATAAATGTGTCACTGAAGTTGATTAATTATTTAACATTCCCTTGAACTCTGATGATGTGAATGCATTGGTTTGTGATTACAACTCTTGAGACAAAATGTATTCTACAGGAAACCTACGAGATACTCTCACGGTGCATTAAAGAAAACCTTGGGTTTAAAGATGGAAAGCCTGTGGCTGCCTGTGTCATCTACAGATGCCTTCTTCATTGGCATGCCTTTGAGTCAGAAAGAACTTCCATTTTTGACTCTATCATTGAGGGAATTAATGAGGTTTTGAAGGTTGGTTTCACATTTGAAAAAAAAAAATTAGAAGCAAGTTTGCTGTTCTGATTAGAACTTCGTGGTACTGATTTTATTGAACATATAATGTGACTAAATGCAGCTCTTAAGAAGTTTTATCGACTAGTTGAAGTACAAGACAAGTTTGAATTAATTTGCAGAATTTGTCTTCATTGTTGGCAGGTTGGTGATGAGGATACCACCCTGCCTTACTGGTTATCTAATGCTTCTGCTCTTCTCTGCCTTCTGCAAAAAAATTTGCGGTCTAATGGATACTTGAATGCAACTTCTCATCGTTCACCTGGTATCGCTGGGCCCAATGGTAGTGTTGGGCACGTAAGTGATCAATTGAAGACAATTACTCCGTTTTTGTTTTCTTATAAGTTACATTATCCGGGGAAGAATGCATTTTCATTTCGGTTAATGGTTAAGCTTGTTACTTGTATGCGTTGAAACACAATGACCATTCATGCTAGTATTAGAATTTTGAACCCTTAATCTGTTTTTTACTCATGAGCTCTGTGTAGCATATTTGCTCTGCTAAATGTTGCGAAGGTTGTTAAAATATTGGGTTTAAAAAGAAGGGAATTAATAATTGGATACTTCTATAGCTTTTTGTTTTGTTTTAAACTGGTACACATTTTTGTATAATTTCTTTTAGTTTCAGTTTCAATCTCTTAGTAATTAAGTTCTTGGTTCTCTTGCATTATCTTTCAAGTGTATTAGTGTTGATTGGAGTCTGCATCTCATGATCTAGTTTACATGGCCCCTTTTCTGCTTTTGCATTGCATATCCATTTTTTGTCTAGAGGGACTGAATGTAAAACATCTGAATGTTGTCTTCTCAGGCTGTAAAATCACCTTACAAATATATTGGATTGGATGATGGTATATCATATATTGAGGCAAAATATCCTTCCATTTTATTCAAACAACAATTAACTGCCTGCGTCGAGAAGATTTTTGGCTTGATACGTGATAATCTGAAGAAAGAAATATCTCCACTTTTGGGTCAATGCATTCAGGTTTGGGCTCTCTCTCTCTCTCTCTCTCTCTCTCTCTCTCTAATGCATGGAAATGAATTTATTTGCTCTGTTAATCCATCCAAGGGTTAATTATTTCTGGGAAATTCATTTGTTGTAAAATTGCCACTTCGATTTTCATTCAAATGGTCCTTGCCTGGCTATATTTGATAAGAACACTCCAAATACAAATCAAGTTTTTGACTATACTGTTTATTTTGCCCCTAATATTTTATCACGTTTTGAAACTAGCACCTTTTTTATTTTTATTTTATCACTCACTTTTGTCTTACTGATTACATAACTTCTGGGTTGAATTTGTGGTTCATCAAGGCACCAAAAACTCGTGCGGGAAAATCATCACGATCACCGGTTACTCAACAGTCTTCAAGTCAGTGGGATAGCATCATCAAGTTCTTGGATTCCCTTATGAGCCGTCTTCAAGGAAATCATGTATGTGTGGAGACTTCCTGGATTCTATTCTTTTGTTTCTGTACTTAATAGCTTTCGTGCATTATGGTAATAGTTTCTTGAATGTGGCCTGATGCTTTCCAATTCCATTTTTATAACCTTATATATTTTCTTTTACATAGTAAAGATCTTCTTTTGGCATGTGGTGAAATGATACCTTTCTTTTTCACATTCGTACATGCATACCGTATAGAGAATCTAAACAGAAGTAAAGGGATGTTTCTTCTATGTGTTTCTGATATGCTTCTTGAGTAAAATGAAACCTACAAATCACCTGATCTCGCTGCAAAAGTGGACGCCAGAATTGTGTCAACTGTATTGTCTAGAAAGCAAGTTTAGGTTTGTTTTGTTGTCATTTGATTGGCAGCCGTAATGCATAAGTGGGTTTCTTTATATATCATTGGGTGTAAAATATCCTTTCCTTGCTGAAGGATATAGTTCTTACTTCTTACATTCCTACTGTCTCTTTCTGTAGGTGCCTTCATTTTTCATCCGAAAGCTCATTACTCAAGTATTCTCCTTCATCAACATATCACTTTTTAACAGGTAATGATCTAATGATGAAATTTCCTCTTCTCCAATTTTTTCAATCACTTAATGAACTGACCAAAACGACGGTGCAGTTTATTGCTTCGACGAGAATGCTGTACTTTTACAAATGGAGAATATGTTAAATCTGGTCTGGCTGAACTGGAGAAGTGGATAGGAACGGCAACTGAGGAGGTGCTTAATTCTTCCTGTGTCTTAGACCCTTTTTCCAGAAAATTTATCTTCAGATTCAGTCCTCAACCACTATTTTCAAATTCAGTTTGCAGGGACATCTTGGCATGAGTTAAATTACATTAGACAAGCTGTTGGGTTTCTGGTACGAATGTCAACAACTCTGTATTTGTGAATCTTCCTAGGGATATTTATCTTGCTTACCTTTACTTGCATCATCAGGTAATACATCAGAAGAGGAAAAAGTCATTAGAAGAGATAAGGCAGGATCTTTGCCCGGTGAGACCACCTGTGGTATTACCCAATTTCATGTTTATATCTGCTCTGGCAGCCATGCCTTATTCGTGACGTTTGACTGGTTTATGTGGTTAGGCTCTTACTATTAGGCAAATCTACCGGATCAGTACAATGTACTGGGATGACAAGTATGGGACTCAAAGTGTGTCAAATGAGGTAAGTTTTTTATTTTTGTTGCTTTATCTAAGTAGACTCTCTTGATGTGAGAACATTATGTGAAATATGCTTGTTTTGCAGGTTGTTTCTGAGATGAGGGAGATACTAAGTAAAGATTCACAAAACTTGACCTCAAACTCATTCTTGTTGGATGATGATCTTAGGTAGTTTTCTACCCTCCATTCTTTGATAATTGCAGATGGGCCAGGTGGTGAATTCGGTTACAAAAAGAAGTGTTTTTTTGTTTTGGGTGGTGTTAATTTATAACAGTATCTTGATCATCAAAAATGTAATAATTGCTTCAAGTAGTGGTCTAGCAACTGCATTCTCCCTTTTCGACATATTTAATTGCAGTAAATCTGCTCTAGGTTAGTTACCTTATGTGGGTGAGCCTACGTTTATTGATAGAAGTTTTTCGCAATATCAACTGTTTAGATATTAGCCACAGGTAGTTCAAATGTATGGCCATTTTGATCCAAATTTATTACTATTCCCTCCGGTTCTTATTGTAAGGCATTTTGATTTTGTCCAAAGTTTCACCTAGGATGTCTTTTTAATTGAAATAAAAACCTTAAAAACATTTCCTAATGATTAGGAGATTACAACAAATGTGAAAATATATGTTTAAGGTTTTTTCTCCAATTAAAAAGGTATCCTAGATGAAACCTATGACAAAATCAAAATGCCTTATAATAAGGACCGGAGGGAGTATTATGTTTGTTACGTCTTGATCAAATTTCCCTTGTTAACTTTTGCTTTCCCCATTTTTGCAGCATTCCATTCTCAACAGATGATATCTACATGGCACTTCCACCTGTGGATCCTGCAGATGTTGATCTGCCAAAATTTTTGGCAGAGTATCCTTCTGCGCAGTTTCTTGTCAAGAATAAAGCAAATGGCCTCGCATGATTTTACAATTATGATAGTGCAGCTTAGTTAAAGGAGTTTCCCGGCCATGTATTCTTTATCGGAATACACTCATGGCTCAGGTGCTGTGAACCAGTCGACTTAGATCGCGATTCTGCTATATTTATTTGCAGAACAAAGATTAATTTTATTTGTTATTAGGATTATTTTAATCAGTCCCTTAGTTGCAAAGTAGGTCACAGTTGATGTTAGGAAGGTGGATGGTTGTATATAATATATTTAGCATCCACTTATATTACTCCATTTTTTTTCCTCAAAAGATAGTCTTTTGAGCTTTGTACAGTGTACTCTTTTTTTAGGACTATCCGGTAATGCAGTTTTTTCTTCTACTCAGATGAAATTCCCAAGTAGGAAACAGATTGTTGTATACTTGAGATATCTGGAAGCTGCAGGAATCCAACATTTCTTCGGGGCTTCTGATTCTGTCGAAATTTAGATTCTAGTTATACAGATTCATATTTTGCAGAAATTAGATTAGCACTGCTTATGTTTATTGATATGCATCCAGGGGCAGAGTCCACAATTGCCATAAACAGCTACAAAGGTATTAAGCAGCCTCTGTTAAATGACTGGTGCTCAAGGAAAGGGTATGGCAACATAACCAGGTGGTCAAGTGTCCCTTGAGCAAAAGGTTTCTTTTTCTTTTTCTTTTCTTTTCTTTTCCTGCTGCTATTGATTTTAAAATTTACATATATATGTCAGTTAAAACTATGTTTGAGATGGATCTGTATCTGTCTGACTGGGTTTATCAGTCTGCGGAGCTGTACAAGCAATGGCCGATAGTGTAACACAATGTTGTAAATCTGCCAGGGAGAGTGATCTACATGGTTGGAAATTCAATCTTGGAGACAAGGATGGTGATGATCCATTGAATTGATGATTGTCTTTGAATTGAGAATGGAGTCGGGCTCTTAGCAGCAAAGCTGGGGATAAATCTGAAATGGCAGAAGTCGAGTAGGGATGACTGAAGAAGTTATTATGGTACTGATTGTTTGCCATGGTGACAGCAAGAGCCAGAGTTGAACGGTTTGTGTTGGTAACCCTCTTGGAGATTCCGGCGCTATTACTTTTCAGAAGGGAATTTTTGTTCTTGCTGTCCCAAACGAGATTGGAAGAAGCAAGCAGGTTTCTTCTCCTTCTGATGTAGGCATTTTCTGGCTTTGCAAGTTCTTTGATGGATGAAATATTTGGTGAAGCATCTGTTAGACATGCAAATGACTTTGATTTGCCGTTGTAGAAGTTTGAGATACCCCTTCTGCACAGCAATAATCCAGATAAAGACAATCAGAAGACGCCAATGTCATTCGTCATTCTTTCTCCTAAAAGTATCCTTTCTTGAATTAAAATATCAGAGAAAATAACTATTTTTCGAGACAAAAAGTTTGAAAATTTATCAATTAGTTTATTTTACTCACTCCCCTTTTAACTCGTAATAATAATCTTTTCGGGAGTTGGCTATTATATTAGGACGGGGAAGAGGTAACTTCTGTCCATAATCTTAGTTCTTAATTTTGCATCACGTATATGTAGAGTAACCCTGTTTAGAGATGAACAGAGCATTAGATAGTGACATGAAAATGTAATTTCATACGTTCTCCCTTACTTTTTTTTTTTTTTTTTTTTTTACTTCTCTTGTTAATCCTTTCTTAAGTGGAATATATAAACAGACTATCTTCCTATTTGGACGAGGCCATTAGAAAATTCCATTTGAACTGAACTATTCCATTCATTCCAAATAAAATATTTTTTTAATGTACTAAAATTACAAACATCTTATCTTGAGACAAAGAAAGTTCTAGGGATTCCTTAACTGGTTTTTCTGGATCTTGTTTTATTCATTGTTCATATCGGCACATAGACAAAGATAACAAGGCAGGGAGATGCTGGCAATGGCACTTTGCCAATATATGATTAAAAATCTCCGACTAGGGCAAAACTATCAAATCCAAAATACCACTTAGCTCATTCCACAACATTGCCACAAGCCACATGCTATCATTTATTTAATGTTTTATCTCTTTTAGATGTCAAGCCACTCAAAAGTCTCCAATCTTGTTTACATATGCAATGAATATTCCTAGACACATCTTGTGGTTACTTGCAACAAGACCCTTTTTTAAAATATAAAGGACAATTATTGGATTAGATCCAACAACCATAGATTAGTACTAAATATTTAGTGAGGTTCAAATATAATTACTAGTGTCCATGATCTTCCTTAAACTGCAGCCTAAAATCGAAAAAATATAGAAGTGAGAAAACAAAGACCTACAAACGCTAGACTCAAGATAAGAATTCGACATCAAATGGATGAAATTTAACCAAAAAATTATCAAAAAAAAAAAAAACTCAATAACGGAACACATTGCTTGTAATTGCCGATTAACAACTTCTTATAAAAAAAATAATTAAAAAAAAAGGAATAAGAATAAAGAAATTAGAAGAAGAAATCAAAGCGAGCTACCTCATAGGCAAAACTTCCTCCAAACCTTCCATGGCGTCCAAGGGGCCTTTGTAAGAGCTTTGAACCTCATCAGCATCCCCACAATCATTATTACCCCTTGACAAGCAGCCTGAATTAATGTCACTATCCTTCCCAATAGAAGATGTTGATGAAGAACTGCAAGTATTATTAATGTTGTTATTATTCTTCAATAATGCCACAGCTGCCTCCACCTTTGAATATGATGACTGATCTTCTTCGTCTTCTTCCTTTTTTTCCTTTTCTGCAGCCACTGATCTCCAAGCCATAAATCTCCCATCACTTTGATCATTTCCATTGCCAATCTCTGGCTGAACTGGATCGATCATGGATATGCATGACATTCCATGCACGTATTGATCAGAACCCTTTTTTGTTGTGGATGTTCCTTTTGCAAGAACCATCAAATTGGTCCCTTTTTTTTTATCAACAAAAAGAGAATGGGGTTATTAACTTAGAGAAAATAATGAAGACAACCCAGAAAAACTTATCATAGATATTGAACCCCACAAAAATAAATAAATAAATGGATCTTTGTGGCTTTTTACAAAAAGTAGGGTTTATAAAAGATGATTGAAGGCGAAAATGATGATGAAGCTGGAATGGATAGGATCATAGGAAGAAGGAAATGGATGTTATGTTAGATCTTTAAGAAGAAGATGAAGATGAAGAAGAACTAGAAGCAGTGAATGATGCACAAGAACAAGAGTAGAAGACATCTTAATTTGGTGGTATTATTACTATATGTTTAATCATTAAGACAAAAAAATAATAAAATAAATAAATATAATGCTTTCGTTTTATCCTAATTTATATTTCTTGAGATGGAAAAAAAAATGGATAATTGGTATTAAATATTTGTAATGAAGAAAAAGTGTCAGAGAGGATAGAATAGATATTTTATTTTTATTTTTATTTTTTTTGAAAAAAAAAAAAAAGAAATCATAAATCCAGAAGGAAAGAGAAATGGGTTAGGTCTTATCCTCAGAATCCTCAGTTTCATTGGCTGACATTAAATATTGTTAGTGTGCAAAAAAAATTAATGTACGAACTATAATTAAACAAAGCAACTAAAAGGAGAATTAAATAAGTACTCTAAATGCGCCAGAAGGGCTTTATCCTGTGGTTGATTAGCGTTTATTAAGTTACTATTGCAATTATTAACCAAGTCTTATCCTTTTACCTTGCTTTTGTTGGTCAAAACTTGAACAATTCATGATGATTCAGCAACAAACCTTATCGGATCAATCTCTATTTCTATTTTTTTTTTTTGTGGGTTATTATTAAATTAAAGATCATAGTAGTCGTGCAAGGGGTGAAAGGGTTGGGTCGAATAGAGGATAAACTGATTATTTTAAAATTTTAATCATCAAGTTAAGAGTCCCAACACACTTCAAAAAGAAGCAGGTCATGTTAAAAAGTTGGGTTTATACCGAATTATTTGATGGGATTTAATGTGTGTTAATTACGTAACAAATGTAGTAGATGTTTAGGTAGAAATGAAATGATCAATTGGATTGTTGAAAATTGTGGGTTTATTGTTGTCTTAATGTGGGATGGAATTAGGGGAGAAAAGAATGAGAATTGAAAAGGAACGGACGAGGAAATGGAGACAATGATTTGACGTGGGTAGGTCTCCTCGGTGCTTATCCATAATTTGACCACCAAATCAAACTTTATTATTACCCTAAATGCCTCTAATTACCTCTGGATAATCCTGTTGGTTGAAAGTTGCATAAGACCGAGTTTGAAACATTTATTCCCAATTGAGATGAACCGACCAAGAAAAAAAAAACACTATGAATAATGAAGCATATATATACTACCAATTATATATCATAATAATAGAACAACTTTTACATACTCTAGCTGTTATGTATATAGTCCCTACGATTTAAGATACAAATTAAGCCTCTAGATTCATGGTAAAGATTAATTAAAATAATGATGATCCAACTTTTAGTACTACTATCGCAATTTACTTATAGCTGGTCAGAGACTACAGAAATATTGAATAATAGTAGAGTCACAAAAGATTATATTATAATGATCAAAAAGTTAAAGGCTTTAATCACTTTTGGTCCCATAATAAATCTTATAGTTGCTAAATTGCAATTATTATATCTATCCCTCTCGCTCCAATTAGTCTTTGCCCAATCACTCATACTCAGATGATGTGATATGTATACAGTGATGATGATTTCGTTAGGTACATGTATGAGTTAACATTGGCAGATTACAGCTTATAGTTTTTTTTTTATTATAAATGAATGTGTATATGCTGGACATTTTGCCTCAATGAACAAAAATAGGACCAAAAAAAAACACCCGTCAAAGTTGAGCGAGCCGATTAGTAAAATTCAATATTTTGATGATACCGGAAAAAAAATATAAAATTTTAGATTAAACCGCTGAATTCACTATTTATTCATAATGTTTACAAAAAAAAATAAATAAATAAATAAAACAAAGCGACATTACATAAAAATAGATACTCCATACCCCTTCATATACTTTGACTGGCATAACAAAACATAATTTTCTAAGTGTAACACTCTCTAGTTTCTACCTAATCAACTAGGAAAACAAAAAAATTCATACGATTTTTTCAAAAATGAGACTATATTTCATTAATTGGTTGCTATAATTTGTGAGGCCGGTGCGATTTACCCTCCATTGTGTTACAATTATTCACTTTGTCTATTGTTATTCTTTCAAAATTAGGAAGAAGAATGATGTTTAGCAAGCTTAGCAAGCACACCAATGGCCAATGAATTGGTATATGTTGTGGGCTCAGTCATGACAGAATTAGACCTCTGATCAACAAACTTGTCGTTACGGTCCGGCCCACCAACTATGGCTCCAGTTAACTCATTTGGATTGGGTACATTCTTGTTAAACCAATAAGTGAACGTCATTGGGCAGCTAACCTCTTTGTTGGGAAGTGTTTTGGGTACAGAAGCTCCCCTGTGGTGGGCTTGTCTTGGTGGGTTTTGACCAAATCCAACCATGTATGATCTTCCCAGTGGATTTTTACCCAATAGATAATCCATCTGAAAATTTAAGGTTGAAAAAATTAATAAGACAATATATATATATATATACATATATATTATGTGACAAATTTAATTAAATTCGCATAGTGTTCAGCATTTATACTCTGGATTGCTTAATTTGCATAAAGGATAATTGTATGTTTTATTGAAATGATATGATATAATGAATAACGTGGTTGAAACAAACGGATGATATAATGGTATGATAAATATACATGAAAATCCTTAATACCAAAACAAAAATTAGGGGCCAAAACAACTTTTGGCCATTTTTGACAACAATACCCTCCGTGTGCTATGTTTATATGTTTTTCCTTGAAGGTATTATGATATATGTATGTATGTATATGTTGATTTGCCGTATTAGACATTTTAATTGTAACCTCCATAATTTTATTTTTTATTTTTTTGGGGTAAGAAATGGTGCCACATTTTAAGTTAAATGGATTGTATGAAATGTACAATTTTACAGCAAAAAAGATGGATTATTACCTGTTGTTTGGCAAAAGCCATAAGTTGGGAAGAGGTGAATGCTTTGTTGCCACAATTGACTTGTTGGTTGTGTTTGGCTAAGAGATCACTATAGGCACTGAAGAGGAAAGCAGTGCTAGTGACATATTGTGTGTTTGCTCCATCTCTCAAGTGAATCATTCCCCCTACACTTTGCAATATTTGTAACAACTTAATAAAATGTGTAAAGTGACCAAAAAAGAATGATGTACTCTTCCGTCTCTTTTTTTTTTTCTTTTTTAATGTTAAGCTAAAATTTTACAAGTCTATTTCAGTATTTCTTAGTTCAAGATCGCTCTTACTAACAGGAATCAAAGAATTACATGTGAGTGTTGTACTGGAACTAGTTGAAATAGAAATAGTACCTGGAGTGATGTAGACCTGGTGAGAAGGGCTATCAGGAAGTATGGAGCAAACAAAATTATCAGCCTGCTGCTTGTAGTTACTTAGTTCTTTATCCCCTTTCCAATATAACTGCATTTTAGGTTCAAAAAACAATGCCAACGTTTATTAAAAACTGTTATTCAATGTGCCAAAAAAAAAAAAATGTTGCAAATTGCGACTCTACTGAGAACTTTGAAGACTAAAACTACAAAACCCTAACATGATCATAAATGCTTAACTTTATTGTACCTCTGAAAGTAGAACTTGGGCTCCTGCATATTTGATATCCCAACTGAATTCAGAAACAGTGGCAGTAATGGCCTCTTCTTTGATGTAATCCAAATATACGGAGCTTTTAGTGGCAAAGAATAGCCACGTTGCTGCCCATAATAACTCATCCTGCAATATTTTTCCGCCAAAAATTTTCACCAAATCATTGTTTTTTATTACTCTCTAATCCCAAAATGAATGTCGTGTTTGTCAAATTATTTTAGTACAACAAACAAGATAATTGTTTTGAGACGGTGGTGGGAGTATTTTGAAAGTAAAATCATTTGCATCACTTGGTCATTAATTATAAGAAATAGTTACTTGAGATTATTACATTATAGCCTGAGAATGAGCAATAGAAGGGGCACTCTCCATCATAGGTCCCTTTGTAAGTCTTGGCGAATTGGAATATCTGCAAATACATGAATTAAAAAAAGGTGGAAATTACTATTAAAAGAAAACCCTAAAATGGTTACCATTTTAGTTTGAAGAACAAAGAGATGGAGGCAGTAAAGTTACGTTTTTAGCCCTTTTGACGAGTTGACGAGAATAGGCATTATCTACATGTCTAAATACGATACTAGAAGCTGCTAATGCTGCAGAAGTCTCAGCTGCGATTTCAGTTCCAGGCCTATTTTGGTCAATTTGCAACACGGTTCTTGGAGTGTTCATGTTTTCTGGCCTCATCCAACATTCATGATCTTTATTTGGATCTCCTACCTTGATGCAAAATGGAACCCACAAATAAGCATTAATGTTGATCACTAGAATAAATCATGTACGCGAGCCAGTAAATATTGTATGCACTACTTCCATCCTAAAATAAGAAATTTCGTTTATTGAATGATTCCAATCAGATACTTATTTTAAGACGGAAGAATGATGTTCGGTTGCTCTAAGAGTAATAAATGTACTAACCTGAACATACAATATATTTCTTTTGAAACTAGCTTTGAGTAAATAATCAGTGCCCCATCGAATAGCAGAATGAACATTCTTCAATTCGCCTGTTGATTGAAGCTCTGACTGATAGAAAATTGCGGCCCATGATAATGTGGTAACGGTGAATGCCATGGGTAGTCCATATTTGACGTTGTCCCCTGCATCATAGTATCCTCCCACCAGGTCCACCTGAAATATAAATTTACTAAAAAATGTCACATCTTGTAATTTCTATATTTTTAGTTTTTACATGAGTAACATGGTTAATTACAGTATTTGGGCCTTTCATAAATAATTACGAATACAAAAACTATGATAATGAACCAAATTTACGTGTTGTTCATTTACATGACGTGGTGAGTGTTTATTGTATTAAAAATAGGACTATGATTTTGGGACGTAACATGTGTCGATTGATTTTCATACTATCTTACATATCTAATGAATGGGAGATTTGGAAAATGGTGGGATCCATGTATGTTTTTAAAGCACTTACACCGGCAAGCTTGCCATCTTGAAGGCCAGAATCACCTCTCCAAGAAGGCCTGTGGTTGGGAGGGAGCTTCCCTGATCTTTGTGCTTCTAAGAATATGATTGACTTGCTAAGTGCATCTTGGTAATTGAATTCTCCATTCACACCACCACATAACATTAACAATAAAACACCATTCAAGAAACCAACCCAAATTAAGATATATTGTCTCTGTAAATTTTCCATCAACTCAGCTAGAATCCTTTTTCTCCCCAAAATTTAACAAAATAGAAGAAGAACAAATTGTTTATCTATTAAAAAAATAAAGAAAAAGGGAAATGGGTTTTTGTTTAATTTTTTCTTTTTTTTTTTTTAGATGGAGGGGAGTGTTTTCTGTTTGTAGTAACTGAGGAGATAGTTTAAGAGGGGATCTCATCCAGTGAAAAGAAAAGAAAAGAAAGGAAAATGTAATACACCCATATTTTACACACTTCAATGGCTCATAATACAAATTGAAAATGTAGGGTAAGGAGAAAGCATAAATGTGTTTGGCAATAATTTGATCAGATTAAGCAATGAAGTAACAAATCTATTCTCACAAATCATTCATCATTGATTGAGCATTTTAATGTACACTTTGGGGTACATGGTTGTACGTTCATATCACCACTTTTTATCTCTCCCGGATTTGACAAAAAATAAAAACTAAAATAATTGGCAAATATTAACCATGTTTAAAATTAATTTTACACAATTTATTTTTTTTTTAATTTTTTTTTCGTTCTTTTAACTCAGACTTCGCATTCACAATTCTTTCTAAGATATTAGTGTTTCATATTTGTCTCGTGCAAACGAAGTCTTGACATACAAAATCCAGAATGTGAAAGAATTCACAATGACACAATTAGATTAAACTTTCAGGCCATTGAAAACTGCTCATTCCAAATTATTTCACAATGGTTCCAATGTTTTGTAATTAAGCCACTGGCTTCCTTCGTATTCAAAAAAAAAAAAAAAAAATCCCTATATTTTCAAGAATGAACCTTGTTGAATTTTTTTTATTCTGAACTCATGCAAACTCAATAGTCAATACTGCTAGCTTGCAAATTGGACCCAGAAATAAAGTATGAACTATGAAGTAACTCGGGATATAAGCATTGACTATAACTAAATTACACAACAGAAGGAAATGAATCGTTCCTACCTGTACTTAATTCTTATCAAGTTCTAATCCATTGTGACACAATCCTGCTACTAAGTTTACAAACCTATCTGCCTAACCCTAAATTTTGAGGTGTATATCAATCAAAGACCGGTGATGCTTCACTTATCCAGATGCATCTTAAACTCGCAGAATGGTCCAGTGCCACCACAGAATGGTCCAGTGCATCAAACAGCCTGCTCGGCAACAATGGAAGAAAGGGTGCCAAAAATTTGACCCATTTTAACAGAGCCGAGAATTCAGGCAACTCAACTCAGCAGCTCTTCATTAAACTCGCAACATTCTTCCCAATTTGTTCTTTTGTTTGTTCGCAAACAGGAACATCACCAATATACATGTCAAAAAAAGCCCCTAGAAAGATAAAGTTCAAAAACACATGTCAAAGCATTTCGTTCTCATCATTGGCATCCGTGTGTGCTTGTTGGATGGTATTCCAACAAGACTACTCAAATTTAAGCGAGAAAAGCAAACAAGTGGCATAACACTTACTGCATAACTCCTTGCTGTGGACTGCTCCGAGCTTGTTGTTCCCAACTGCACATAAGAATGATCATTTGAAAAATGAGAAATATAGTAAGAATCTAAACAAGGTCTCTTTGGCATCCTGAACATTATCGAATGTAAATTCTTTTGCAATAAAATAAAAAATCAAAGATGCAAAGATTCAGAACGCAATAGATGATGCAACTCGCATAAGAAAATGACTAGTGACTGAAGTGGGTATAGTAAATCAATGTTGTGATTTACTTTACCTTCTTTGATTTTCCTATAGATTTCATTATTTGTTGATAACAATTTGGACAAATTAGCTTGTGAATTGACAATGTACTCGCTCTAAGCTACAAGAGCTAAAACGACAAACAGAATCATATACTTACTTTCAGTAATGAAACATCCATCAGCCGTGCGGCGGAAACTGATTGTAGTTCCCTGGAGAAATTCAGTTCTAGGTCAGAAATATTTTTGCTAAAGCTTGAGAACACACTTCAGCTCAAAAAATCACTTACCACTTGCAAAGGAATGTCATCTTGAAAAATAGAACGAAAACTTTGTAGGCAGCTGTAGTCAGTGCCTGGACTTGTCTAGAACCAAAAAATAATAATAAAAAAAAAAATTAAAAGGGTCAGCATGCTTGATTTGACTCATATTCAACTAGAGATAGGGTATGCTTCACATGTGACTCACCTTCTGTAATCGAGCTCGAAGAGATTTCTCGAAAGCCCTGAAGAAAAAGAACGCAAATAAAATAATCAGCAAATTTCACCACAAAACAGGAACTGCAAACCAAGTCAAACTAGATTAAATAAAGCGTGAAATCTAGCATCACTTAGTGCAGCATTGTCCATTTGGACTCCAGAAACATGAATACGTATCATTTTTTTTGCATTCAAGGCATGCATCAGCATTTATCACTCAACCTTCCAGTAGGAATCAAAGGCGTAAAAACAAGTACAGGATACCTAATCCTTTTCTAGTGTAGAGCAAGGAGATGATAAGCACAGACAAAAAATGATGTAAACAACATTTGCTCTAACAACAGAACTAGTTTAAACTTACTCTTTGACAGTGTTAAATTTAATCCCGTTGCAACTAACCACAAGCCTGACAGTCATATTGATGTCTTCCCTGCAAGTACATATGTAAATATTAGAAGAAAAAGCCACTGAAGTTGAGATATAAATCTTATTACAAATTACACATAAACAACCCCCAATGAGACATCACGTTGATGACAGATGTTTGCAGATTTCTTTCAAGTTACAAAAGCTTTAAATGTTCCTCAGCACATAAAATTTATAATAAAAAAATTCCCTGAAGCACTAACATCCTTATATGCAGAGCTATTATGTACACAAATAAAGGGTCGCTTTAAAATATGCTACAGCATCAAAGACGAAAAGACAGATTGTTCAACAAACTATAGTGAACAAACAGAGAAAACAACCTCTAAATTGATAAACTTACTTCAAAAACCATAATAATAGTAACAAAGGAGGAGACAGAACAACAACAACACCGACAGAAGTGAGATCGCATGAGGTAGATGAAATCATTAAATAAGTGCTAAAATACCTGAGGAGGTCTTCATAAAAGTTACCAGATTTGTTCAACTCGGAGAAGGGAAGAGACGCATATTTTGGACCAAGTTTCTCACAGACATCCTCAGGATGAATATCTATGCACAACAAGAGTAATTTAAAAGTTATGTAGGAATTTGAAATATTATAAATATAGACTTGAGTTAACCAGAAACTTACAAAAACCAAATGCATAGACTTTCAGAGATTTTATTCTGATGATCTTCATTATTCTTGATCCAGTCCCAACAAGGATCTAATACAGATGAAAAGTTCTTAATAACATCAAAGAGAAAAAGACGATCTTCAATTTTTCATAGTGAACAGGGGAAAAAATAAATACATAACAAAATAATTGCACAAAAAAATCAATAATATATTCCATGGTACTATTTGATGAAGGACAACATCCGAGGCCTATTTTCATTCTAACTTGTTTGGGCCCAGATATATAAAAACATAAAAATAGTTTAAGGAAAAGAGAACTCCAAAGCTAATATCTGAAGAGAATAAGAGCATAAGAACTGAGTATCTATGATAATCAACATCTTGAAGAAACCCATCTGACATAAAGGGAAATGCAGGCTGGCAAAAACACCAGAAGGCTAAATACACAGAAACATTGGCGGCAAGTGCAGTCTAAAAGTTCCTGTGAAAATTAGTCCAGATAACTGAGCAGGCAGCATTTAGGCTTTAAGATCTACCTCTGATGAAAAATTAGAGTTATCATTTTCTCCAGCTATGTTTTCCAAGACAGTAGGAAACACGACGCCAGTTCTTGGCTCCACAGCATGACCAGCCCAACTCAAACTACGAAGATTGATACAACTGCTCCGCTGATGTTCAATCTCACTAGGTCTTTGGCAGAGGCAGCTCTGAGTTTCAAGTTCGGCGGTCTCCACGGGAACAGCCATAACGACTGGACATCTGATTATCACCCACAACAATGAAGACAGAAACTTAGCCTTAAAACAGGAGGTTTCTAGACTCAAGATCTCAAAGAAAAAACAAAATTATAATCCATATCAAATTAATATCTTGTACACAAAAAAACAATATGTAGCTCAATGAGGAAAAACATAACACATACACATTGTTAAGCGGAGGTATCAGGGCGGCAGCTAATAGAAGAGGTGAAAAGGAAAATATCTGATGTGCTTCTTTACACAGTTGTTTCATAGAAAACCATGCAAAAGGGACTCCAAACATCCCATCACTTCTACAATTCCCAAAAACTCCAATTGATTTTGATCCGCCAGAAAAAACAGGCTTTAACTGGGTAATGCTTCTTGGATTCCTAGAAGTCAAACGACGAGTTCTGTGAATAGTATTATTCAAATTCGAACCTCTGGCAAACCAAATCAGCAAACCGCCGGCGACCTTTGAAACGCAACTGACAGCTTCATCAAGTGCTGTACTTCCAGACACGTACAAGTGTTTGGAACAGTCAATAAAAGAGGTAACGTGCGACAAAAAATGGGCTCCCATACCATGCGGCACCAATGGATCCATAGGAAATATGTTTGATGACCCCCCATCAGGATCCATGGGTTTGAGAAAACCCTACTACTCCAAACCTCTGGTATATTCAATTCGTAATGTGCTCAATGGGTTGCCACAAAGTCTGATATCACAGTTCAGAACCACTATGCTCGTCAAATCTCAATAACCACACCTCGGTGAAATCTTAGTTTCACCATTACAACGGCTGACTGACCAACAAGAAAAAGCATGTCAAGAAATGAGATGATAAATCTTTTTTCATTGGTATAAAACTGTAATTTTGCTGCTATAATTCAAGATCAAAACTATAACAAGGGTACTCAATCTACATCAGAAAGCATTGCAATAAACTACTGGTAATCCATTTTCTGAAGACTACAACTACTATTTGCAGCAGAGTGTAGCAGATACAAAACTGCTGGATGAAAAGGCCCTAAGCTTATGCAGGGACGTGATCAAACTAATTATTTTTCTAGCATCCATTCAATAATCACAGCTCAAAATTTATATATACCCAAAAAAATAAATAACGCAAGAAACTTTAACTCCTGAAACCCAAATTACACAAAATTAAGAATCCCTTCCCCATCTAAAAAACAGAAACAACGGAAATAAAACGAATCCAGGAATTTTCCAAAGACAATATGGGCATGCATTGTAATCAAAGCTTTCAAACAACAATGGAGTGAGGAAATCATGCCAATAACAAAGAATTAGATAGAAATGAGAAAATTACAATTCAATCACCCAGTGCATGCAAACAGATAACAACACACAAGACAGAAATTTAAGTGCAAAACGAAAGAGGGGCGGCAGAACAAACCTGAATGAAGAACTAACAAACCCAAAAAAGGGATACTCTGGGCACCCTCAATGGGAATTAGATCAAACAGAGACGGCAATAACAACAATAAACTATCATAAAGGCTTAAACTTTCTGATCAGATACAAAAAGGGTTTTTGGGTCCTGCCAGAATAAGAAAGAAAAGAAGGAGAAGGAAAGAAAAAAAAAAAAAACAGCACAACAATGGAGGAGGAAAAGAATATGCTTT
Organism: Oldenlandia corymbosa var. corymbosa; assembly: GCA_949775105.1. Classification (NCBI taxonomy): domain Eukaryota; kingdom Viridiplantae; phylum Streptophyta; class Magnoliopsida; order Gentianales; family Rubiaceae; genus Oldenlandia; species Oldenlandia corymbosa. The sequence goes on along the minus strand of OX459119.1, from coordinate 34,888,197 downwards.
CGTTTCTCACATTAATTTGAAAAGTAATAAAAAGTGGGCTTTTTTAATTAATAGGAAAGGCGAATTTAATACTGGGATCCCTTTTTTGGAGGGGTGCTGACAATTACCGAATTTGATTTGCAAAATTTCACTGATAGAGAAAAATTCAACGAGGATTCTTCAAGAAAGCGACCCAGTTTGGTAAACCAATTTTCTTCTGTTTTTTTGCATAAATTGCTTGCTGTTGTTGCTGGTCCCCTCAGGAAAGTCCCAGATTTGGTGTTTCCTCTCCTTTTTTTTTTTTTTTTTTCGGTTGTGTTTTGAAGAAAATTTTTGGATTCGTTTCCTTCCTTACCTACCCTGTTTTGCGTACATGTGCATCGGTTATTTTAGTGAATTTATTTATTGATCAATCATTTTTCTGCTGTTTCTTAGAAGTTTGTTTCCTGTCTTTTGCACTGAGAGAAATTCAGATGAATTTGGCGTGTATTTATACTGTGCATAATTCAAATTCTCTTGGATCATTGGAAATTTGGAATTATTCCATGTGCGGTGTTTAACCATTTTTACATGCGAACAAATTTTTCCGAAAGTTCTCCTCTGTCCTAAAATTGTTGTCCACTTTGAAATTTCACTTTTAATACAATTTGAATTAGAAATAAAAACTCAAACTAGACAATAATTATGGAATGAAAGCAGTACTAGTAAGGAAACTTAATAATTATTGTCCAATGTATTTTCAAGCCACATTTAATTGTTATTAGTCGAATAATAAAAACCGAAGATTATTGAAAAAAAATTGTAGATAATATTATATCATATTTGTTGTGCGGTGAATTTCAAACCAATCAAGAAATATGGATGCGGGATTTATTATTATTAGATGGATCGAACGTGTTCGTGCTGCAATATAAAACAACATGAGTATAATAATATATGTTAACTCTAAATGTGTAATTATGACATGCTTAAATTTGAAGAGAGAAACAACAAAAGAATGATACATTATCTTATTTTCATAATCCATTTTGTTACAATAATATAGATGATCAAAATGGAACTGTGTATAATTTTTCTCACATAAATTTAATTTGACATTTACAACAATAAATTCAATAACTTGAACATGTGAAAGAGAGTCATGGTTTCAAAATGTTTGGTGAAAAAATAAATAAATAACTATTGCTTATGAATTGTAAAGTATTAACCGCATTAAATTTTACCTGAAATCAAGAACATGCCTATGATTCAAGAACAATTTAAATTTTTTTATTACAACCTTCATTCACTGCTTTTGAATTTTGCAACTTAATTTTATGTTATCTGAATAGCCAAACATCAGCATCCCTACTTCTATTTGAATTCAACTTAAACTTTCAATCAAATTGCTAAAACATATTTAAAGAACTTGCAAAAGAAGAGAAAAAAGAAAGAAAATCAAGATAAGAGATAAATGGAGAAGAGAGAAAACCAACATAAAAGATGAATTAGAATTGTGGTGCTTAAATAGTTTTATAAAAACTATTGTATTGAATGCTAAAAGTAAACAAAAGGACACATGAACAAGTTGTTACAAGAGATAAGGGGAGATGAAAAGTATAACATTCTTAAATAATGGAAGAGAAATATATATGAAATTTAATACCGATAGTAAAGAACAGAAGATGAAAGGAGATAAAACGTATAACACACATAGTACACAATAAAAGATGAAAAATTTAATAATTGTAATAAAAGATCACAATAAATGTTGAAAAATAATAAAAAAGAAAATATGAAAAAGAAAACGAAAAGATACAACATTTTTAGTTTAAGAAGAAAAAAAAACTAATCTAAAGCAAAATATAAAAATACATGTGAGAATCATGTGAAAGGACTACCAAAAACAATCTCACATTCTCTAATTATATGTTGATGATGTAATCCCTATGTCTCCATAAAATAGTCCCTATTGTATTTTGAGATTTATAATGAAAATACTACAAATTTGAGACACATACATATTCGGTGTCCTTGTCATCACCGTGGCCAGTGGAAGAGCTTCAAGTCATGTATGTATATGAGAATCAAAGTTGGCGAATTAAACCTCCAATGTTATTATCCAGATCTGGGTAGAGCATCCGTTGGTCTGCTTTTTCTGATTCATTGTTTAAGTGTTGCAGATACATTGAATTTGTTTTGTTGCCGTTTTCTCTTCTTCTTAAGCTACATAATAATATTGTTTTGGTGATGTTGTAATTGAATATTTTCGACATTATTAGTACTAAAAAAAAAGATGTATAGACTAGAGTCCTCATAAATCTAAAGATATATATGACGTATATATAACTTTAGTTTATATTTTTTAAAAATATATATATATATATATCGTGTCGACATCTCCAATCGACATTCTTTAGTAAATTGCATTTTTGTGAGTTTCTTTTATTGACTTTGTCGTTGACTTATAAAAGTCGACCATCAAGTGAACGTAATATTGATAACTTTTTTTTAAGAAATTTTGCTTGTAATTTCAATTCATTATTTAAAAAAAAAAATTCAGTGTCTTAAAATAGTTGTAGAAAAAGTTCAATTTACTAACTAATGGTTTTGATGTTGGAATTGATGATGGGGTGTGTGTATACTGGAAATCATACATGGAAAAGAGGCATTTTTCAAGGACTGAAACGTGCCATTATTCATTCATTCAATAGCTCAATACTATTATCTGCGTCTTCACAAAACTGACAAAAGGGGTACTTCCTTCCTCCCGTAATTATTGTCCAGTTTAGATTTTCATCTATAGTTCAAATTATACTACAAGTGAAATCTCAAACTGGACAATAATTTTGGGACAGAAAGAGTATTATATATCAAAAGTTCTACTCACGCCGAATTTCAAACCGATTATGAAATGTGAACACAATAATATCTTATACTTCGTCTGTCTCATAATTATTGTTTTGTTTGAGTTTTCATTTTCAGTTCAAATTGTACTAAAAGTGAAAACCCAAATTAAATAATAATTATGAGACGGAAGGAGTAACACATGTTACATTTAGACCGGTCAACGTTTTCTATAGTACTATTTTTAATAGTATAATAAAGAAGCACGTGGTTATAATTTGCCGACCAGAACTCCGGTACAAATATGTCATCCTCATGATCAGAAAATAAGTAAATTGATGACAATTTGTTTCTTTTGGCTGGGTCCTTTATCACAATGACACAAGATCAAATGGCGTGATTTAGATTTTGCTTAAAAGAATGGGAAATACAAAAAAAAACTTGTTTACACCTGTGGAATGAATCTTCAAGGACTACGATCCTTAAGCTGCTGTGCCAGTTTTTTTTTTTTTCCTGCCTAATAATTGTACAAATTTGCCGTCCAGAACTCACTCTCATACAATTCCGTCATCCTCATTATCGGAAACTATTGACAAATTTGTTTCTTCTTTTTTCTTCTTTTTTTTGGTGTGGGGGTGGGGGGCCTTGGGTGGGTCACAACAAACCTGCTTCGAAAAGGTTTCTCCTCCTCAACGTTTCATCAACTAGTTTGAATGTCTTCTTTACAAGCTTCTGATCAAGCGCGGTGGTTCTGTAAATCTTGAACACACGATCCACTCGGTCAGGAGCAGTGCACTGGAAATACAACTCTTCAAATTTCTTCTTAACGAACCTAGACGAAGAAAGGGTGGCAAAATTTAGTATATGTGGCTGAGTCTGTTTTGTACCTTCCAAATGGTAAACCATTCGCATGCATTCTACGTGAAGAAGGCCTATCGATAGTTTCTATACCTGGAAACTCACAGTTTCCCAAATTTATGGATGCGTGGATGACAACCAACAATTTCAAGAGTCAAATACCAATAATAAGAAGGATCTTTTGGTCACATGTACAATGTAAATGATGATTTCTGACATTTACTCTAAAGAAGATTCACTTTACAAGTAAAGATTTGAGGGAGTCTTGCAGATAATGGCTTTGATGATTACTTACTCATATGCGTGCTCAATTTCTTGCTTCCCAGTCGAAACTGGCTGGTAATCTTTAAACCACTCGCAGACATTTAGAGGAACCTGCACCGGAAGAATATCTCGATCAGTATGTTGCTAAAAAGGTACTTTTCAAAAGATAAACAAGCAACTGTGCCTCCTTACATTGAGGACCTTCTTCTCGAATATATCATACTTGTTGAGGAATAGCATAAATGATGTTTTCTGCAGAATAAGGACATTAGAAACGGAAGGTAAGTCGATCATTCGAAACTTCTATAGAGGGAATTTTCCAATAACAACCAAGCTTTTTAAAATTACTAACATATTTTAGCATTGTTTACAATTCTTATTCAAGCTCAGTCAAAAACATATTATCCTTTTTCTCTTGGATGGGAAAAGAACAGGAAAGGATATGTTTATAGCAAAAATTCACTCACCTCAAAACATGGTTGCTTTAGGACCCAATCGAAGAGTTCCCTAGTTTCCATCATTCTATTCTTGCTCTCATCCTCGTAAAGGGTTTGATCGTACCTGAAAATATGTAGCCACAGTGATCTTAGGGTCAGTAAGCAAGTAATGCAAAATTAGCCAGCACTGAGGCACCAGTCCAAGTCAGTGCCATTTCTTTTGATTGAAAATTAGGGAGGCTGAAAGACTAGGCAGCACAAGCATGATGCACAAGTAAAAAGAGTATGTAATCAAGCTTACTCGCTAAGGGCTGCGCAGAAGATCACCGCAGAAACACCCTCAAATAAATGAATCCACTTCCTTCTCTCATTTCTCTGGCCTCCAACATCAAAAAGTCGATATACTTCGCCACTTTTTTTGTTCTCTCCCACTGGGCTGCAAACACCTTAATTGTTAGCTGTGCATCAATTAAAAAATTAAAGGAACAGAGGATAGAGAAGGAACCTATTAATTGTACAAGTAATATATAAAGGTCAGAACAGTGTGTGGTAAGTGAAGGCAGAGTAGACAAATGTCACATGCCAAACAACAGTTTTAGATGATCATGGAAGAGATAAACTCTTCCTTCAGTTCATTTTGACCAGTTTGACACAAAGTGAAACTAACCTGAACTGAATTTCTACAACACCACTAGTACGAACTCTTGCATACAGCACATCCTCCTGTTAAAAAAAGGTGACTAATATAAGAACAAAAGGCAGTATCAATGGCAAAGAAAACATGAAATGGAAAACAGCAACGCTAATCCAACGAACCTTTTCATTGGCAACATTATGGCAAACAAAATACAGACAATTCAATATACGAACTAAATTTTTATTTTTTTGCAGTAAATAAGAACTAATTTTCGGTTACAAGTTATTCAGAGTCAATACTGTATTTACCAACAATCCAAAAATAGATGGCATAAGATATAAGCTGCATACACATTCAATGTGTTCTTCATGGTTTTATTAGGTTGCAGTTGGAGACGAATATACTAGCCATTGGAGAGATCAACCTTTTCTTTTTCGGGTCATTAAGATCAACTTTAATGCATCTTTCTCAGCCACATTGCCCGCTAGAGGTGGAGATATTGAAACTTAATATTGAAATCCATACACCTGATTTTGACTTTTTTGTCTCTAATTTGCTTTTTCTGAGGGATGACTAAAAGTAAAGTTACACAAAATGGGCCCATCAACATGAAGCAATTTCACTGCAGTAGAGATGGTGAAGGCAACCTGGTGGTAGAAAACACACACACACACACACATACATAATTACATATATAAAAACATACACACTTCCCTAAGCTCAAATTACAGAGATATTTAGTAAGAGAGTACTGCACGGGATTTCTTAAATAGCACAACCAATCACCACAGTTTTCTTAACTGTTTAAAGAGTCCACAAATGTTTCTTAGGAAAAGGAAACCGGAAAAAGATTTAGTAGGCAACAAGTTAGCAGTCACTGTACCTTTGTTGGAATGTAGTGTGCATCAGAAAATCTATGCAAATTTTCCATGAAATAATGGGCACAATCTGGAACTTGAAATTCATTACCGCGTGCATATGTTTCCTGCATGTCAGTCATCAACTTACTTAAGAAAACTACAACCTAGCAAAGAGTACAGAAAAAACAGTAATCTCCAAACAAACACAAAAAATAATTTTTTTTTAAAAAAAAAAGACTATACCTAGCAACGAGTACAAAAAGCTAAACTTTATTACTGGCATTAATCTCTAGTAAAACAAAATCAAAGAGAAGCACAAAAACCAACAACAGTGGACTCCAAAAAAATAGTACTATTCGGTCATTATGGGAAATCACCTGTATAGCAGCATCTTTCCAGAGAGTTTCAATCTCCTGAGCCAGTTCCTTATTGAGATGAGGATAATCTAACCGGCCCCCAATTGAAGAAAGCTTCTCCCCAGTTTCCTAACACATTAAAAAATGAGATTTAGATTGATGGATCTCTAACTAAATGTTGTAGACAACCATGCAAAAACTTCAAGAAGGCTTCATAAATTGTTTGCATGCGAAATGTTAGATCTAAAAATAAAGATGCCCGAAACAGGCATTTGATTGTTTTTACAATAAATTCTTAATAGAATTATACACAAGGAGAAGACTGGTAGTTATCCACCAAAAATTGCCAAAGAAAGTACAATAACTCAAACCTTGTTTGGAGGAGATAAAACATACTTTCCCGATTCTCCTTCACTTTGAGCCAACTCCTTGGACCCATCATGCAATATCTGTACATAAGATGAATTCAACCATAAAGTGAATTAGTACCAGTTACCACCTTGTTATCTTTAATCTAACTGAACAGCAGAAAACTTTACGAGGAAAATGTGTGCATATCTCTATCATGACACCACCGTGTTCATAATGCCAAAAAGAAATAACCAACACACCGTTTCCAGGAATCCGTACTTTTATTGTCTGATATATATTGGCATGAATGACTGGTATGTAGCTCTTCAACTCAGCATCATCAAATCCAGTCTGGAACAGTAGTTTTATCTGCAAGTGAATCAAATGGATCATATTAACTGACTCTGACCACTTAGATAAACTGATTTCTTTTGCCTTATGATACTTTATGCCGAGAACACTTGCCTGCTTAAAAATTGTGGACTTGCCAGATTCTCCAGTACCTAATCGACATGAGAAGAAAATAAAGGTGAATACAGAAAGTTGTCAAAAATTATCCTTTTATGAGGCAGAAAGACAAGGGATTAAAAGTCAGGAGGGTTGTGTCTCAACCAAATACTACTCTTAGGCCAAAGAAAATGCAGATATAACTGATCTGCAAGGATCTCCAATAACTAACTAAATTATTCAATGAGAGCGTTCCACATATAAGCCCCGGTGGATAGTGAAATATATTGCACTACTTTTCCCATAAATGATTTTGGAAAAAGGATAAGAAGAAATTTGGCTGGCCAGGTGGAAGCTTTCTGATAATGCATTACATATCTTTTCAGGTTTAGTCTCTAGGTAATACTTTCAGCAACCTAATGGGTTACTTTAAGGGATAGACAATCATTTGAATAAATTAAGTAGCAGTTGCCTGTTTGATAAAGTAATTGATCATAACAAACCTAAATCAGGTTTTGACCTAAAACTAAGATTACAAGCGGAAAAAAAAAAAAAAGAACATTTACGAGATTCCACGCGAACTAATGGAGACCTGGACCTCCCCCAAACAGCTTTTGAGATTATTTAAGTAATCCTAAGTAATAAACAGTTCTTCACAATAAGTAAGATGCATGATTACAAGGATGACATAATAGAGGTAGATAAGATCACAACTCATGTACCGAGTAAAAGAAGTTTCTGAATATGCTTCTCAGCTTTTGTTTCTCGCTCTATTCTTCTTTCTATTTCTGCAGTCTGAAGAATACTAGTGTCAGACAGAATGAAATGGGGACAGGCTCGTGAACAAAAGTAAAAAGGTAACACTGCAAAACGGTTCCATTTAAAGTAATAAGATGTCAGCAACAGAAACAACCTGTGCATTCTCTTCAGCATCAGCTTGATTGTGGTCTTGGTGTCTGCTGCAGAGTAAGCCCATGTTTCCGATTACAGTAGTAAGCATAGAGATTTTGTACTCCTAAAGCAGTACCAGGATTGAGAAACTTCAATTCCCTCCCATGAGTACCCTTTACATAAAGTCTACCAACACCTAAGAATGAAGCAAATCTCAGGCAACATACTTCAGATATAATTACAGCAAATTCAGAGCAAAATATTTGTAGCGTAATGAAGTTGGATCTCACATTGTACTATCTTCTTTTAAGGACAAACCTTTCACCAATATATCACATTGCAGACCATTCCTTGGCCAGCATTCCTTTTCTAGACTATTTGGCACCATGTTTGAAAGGAGTCTAAGGGGAGGTTTCAATGTGACAGTAGGCAGAGGGCCACATCCCATAACCCATTAGAGATACTTCCCCAAAAATCACACCACTAAGCATTTTAAACAATTCCTACTTAATAAAACTGAGTGATCATCCACACATTACATGAGGAAGCTCAAGTATGAAACTACCCATCAATTAATAACAAACCGCCCCAACAAAGGGGTCGGCTAAAAATCAAGTCTTTAACACAGTAAGCATTTGCCCATAGAAAATTTTATATTCTTATGTATCAAAAGCCTAGCAAAATTTTCCTCCTCTTCCTGCATACGGACAACCCAGCAGTTTATTTATCATTCATTTCTCAAAACTAAAACTACATGATCAAAAGATAATTATAGTAAATGGCAGACCGTAAACATAATAATAGGAAAATAAGGCAAAATAAACGCTTGAAAAGAAGAAGGCAGGCTAACCTTAAGAGCAGAGGAACTTTGAAGCGGATCTGAGCCAAAAAGACCGGCGAAAAAAAGCACTGATCTGGGCAAGTGAGAGTGTAAAGAAAAAAGCTTCCCCAGAAAAAAATAATAATAATAGTAGGGAATAAAAAAAAAAAAAACCCACCAAAAGAACAACAAAAGAGAAAACAGAGGAAGAAGAAATGGCAGTGTACAACTCACAGGAAAGTACAAGACACACACAGTCCCCACCTTGAAGTAGGTGTTTTTTTTTTTTTAGTGTGAAATGCAGCAGTGCTGCTTGCTTGCTACCAATTTCACAGTGCACCAGGCAAAAACAAACAACACAGTGGTCAGTGTTTGCTGTGTGTCCACTGTCACACTGTGTGACTGTGTGTAATTTGGTTACTGTTTTTTTTTTTTTTCTCTCTCTCTCTTTTTTAGCCCCTTTTGAACCAACTATGGTTAGGTTAGATTATTTTTTTTACCATCTCTTTTGTCTTTTTGGTTTACTGCTCTGGTCAAACATTTTTCCCATTTACTATTCAGTGTACTCCAACTGTAATTTGACTGTACTTTTTTCTTCTATTTTTTCCCTTTTTTACTTCTTTTCTTTTTTGTCATCATCAAATTCTTTTTCTTTTTTGTTCTTTTTCAATAGATTTGCGAGCAAATGATGTCGTTTCTCATGTTAATTGTAGATTTTACGTATATTAGTAAAAGTTAGATTTGGACACCGAGCTTTTGAACGTATTATTTCCATTTTGAAATAAATACTGTTATGTTAAGGTAAAATAGAAAATGTTCAAAATAAGTATTTTTTTTATTTTCAATGTAAAATATGTTCAAATTTTTGACAAATATCCTAAAAAAAAATTAGCATTAATGTCAACTGATTGTTTTAACCAGGCGGGTTAAGTAAAATCAGAATAATTTCTATTTTTGTAATCAAGTAGTTTCTTAAACTAACCAGGGGAGTATTATCTGTCGAGTTTGAGTTTTTATTTTTAGTTTATTTTATATTATGAATGAAAATCAAAACTGAACAATAATTTTAAAACGGAGAGAGTATTTAACAGGACGAAGAGCTAGCTGGCATGGCAAAGAAACAAACTCAAATCAATCTTGTAGTAAAGCTGTAATTGCCTTAGCCCATTTAGTATCAGGAAATGAAAAGGATCCACCAATAACTGAAAGATGAAAGTTCCATCCCATACAGATAGAGCCCAGTACCAGTGGAAATGAATTGCTGCTTTGTAACTGGGTCTTGTATCAAATTGGACAGTTACAAAATGGCCCGTTATTATAAGGGTGCGGCTACTTATCTATTTTCTGATGCTCATACTTTTACTTTCCATTTTAGGGTCGTTCGAATACGATTTTGTCTGTGTATTTTATTCATGAAATATATTTTAATTTAAATCTTTTTCCTTATCTGTTGTACTATAAACGAAAAGTTATCTCTTAATCTTTGCGTGCCAAAATGATTGAAATATTTATCGGACAAGACTACAGAAAGAGTTTATAGTAATATAATATAATAAACTAGATGTTTGACCCAGGCAGATGTCCGGGTGCCCATTCTAAATTACTATTTTATTAAAATCTAATTGAATTACTATTTTTTGAGGAATTAATTTGGCGTATATATCATTTATGTTATGGGGGTTTAAAAAAATATACCTATAAATTTGAGGTTATAAGGGAATAATAAATAATTAGTTTATAATGTATTATTCTTAATTACTGAATTTAAGTTTTTTTTTATTTTTTGTTTATATTAAGCTTACAAAACTGTACGATTGGACATTTGAATTTGAATTAATATATCCATTCGTTTGAAATATAACTGATTCTTATTTGTAGAATTTTTCCATTGGATAAGTGTCGCATCTAAAACATATTTTTTTTAAAAAAAAAAGAATTATGTAACTTCTAATTAAAAGAGACTTACACGTGGCAAAAAGACTCCTGAAATTTAAAATATGGTGCATTAGAGCCAAAATAGATGCGTACGTAATTGCCACATAAGCTTCATGTCTTCTGCTTTAATAGGATAAAAGGGATAAGAAAATTATTTTGAACTAGAAACACCATTTTATTAAAAGTTTGCAAATACACTTGCAAATCCTAGACAATAACGAAAATAGGCTCAATTACAAATGCGTTGGTACATATTTACAATGCATTAGCAAAGCACTCCCGGATGCAAAAGGGATTAGACCTCGAAGTCTAAACCTTAAACCCTAAACAAACGTAAATCTCAACAGAATGAAGGAAGATCATGAAGCAAACAAGAAGGCTTTGACAACTTTGTTGAACTTCCCGGATTGTTCAAGCTGAGGCAAATGCGATGCATTTTTCAGAACTTCTAATTTGGCCTTCTCTCCCAAACACCTGTCACGTTACGCTAAATTAGTTCAATTAAGAAGCTATGATAAAGCTATTACCAAAAAAAAAAAAAAACAAGTTTATGTCAATTCTTTTGAGAATATGAGACTTATCTATTTCTCATGTTAATAGTCTAATTTGTGAAACTCAAACATTATATTAAAGGGGATTAATAAAACGATTCATGGAAAAGGTGTAAGGAAAGTAGAAAACATGGGATACAAAATCTAAGTTGGAATTAATTAAAGCAAAATAAAGAATGGAAATGGTTGGGGAAGAGTGGCATACTCCTTGAGTTGTTTTGCTTTTTCCAGTGGGAAAATTTGGTCATTCTGGCCCCACACAATTAGAACTTCCTGCAATTTAATTTAATTTGATAAATAAGTGATTAAATCAGATAAATCAAATACAATTATTCCAAGTAATTAAGGAGAAATTACCTGCTTGAGAGGGGTAATCTGGGGAGAATCATCACGTCCAAGAGTCAATCCCTTCAACAGTTCCAGTTTCTCCTTCCTATTTTTTCCATACAATTTCTGCATCCATCCAAATTTAATCCATAAATAAATCAAATGTATAGCGTGGCTGATTTCGAGAAAACCTTTAAGAAAAAAAAAAAAAAACCTAATTACTCTTTGCATTACAGAAAAATAGTCCAATTTATGAAATCAAATTAAAGTTTGTTAAGAAATCAAATTAAATACTCTGATTGAACCCTCACATTTACATCTATCACTATACGAAAAAAAATAATAAATAAATAAATAAATAATTATCATTATCATCGCAGATTTTTTCTTCATAATTGCAGTTGATCATCATAATAGGAAAACAAAGTTCTGTTGCTCAGATGTCACAATAAATGTTTATTTTTATCCCAAAAGAGGGATAGCGTGGAAAACAAAAGGTGACAGAGATAGCCTTGCCTAAAATGGAAAAAGTCCAGAATCATTTCCAAACTACTCTACTTGTATGTCTTGATGATGATAATATAAGGTTAAAAAAAACCAAACCCAAAAGAGTTTCTAGTTAAATTTTCACATCATGAATTATTTGATTCCCCATCGAAACTTCCGGACTAACCTCAAATCAAGTTTTACTTTTTACCTGAGTGAGTCACAAGTATTTGTGTCCCTTCTGATCTGGGACCAGTACAATCTTAACGTTAATCCCCCAAATTCCCTACTGGCCAAGGCAAAATACCAAAAGGACACAAACTTGAACAATCCACATTGATACAGATTGACGTTGACCTTTCCATTATTCTTCCCATTTCATAATTACATGTACCTTTGTTTTGTTATTTTAAAAAGCCATGTACTTGTACAACACTAACTACATAGAAAAATATTACTCCTTCTGAATTACTGTATAATAAGCTGAATTACTCCTTCTGTCCTAAAAAATAGTTTATATTAAATTTTAAGATTAATATTAAAAACAGTATAAATTTAATATAAACTTTTTTTAAAAGAGACCGTTTATTTTTCCAACATGAGAATCCCAATGAGTAACACCAAGTAGATCATATAGAGTGCAAACAGGTTAAAGTCATTAGATTATTCTTCCCTCCTTATTTAATAAAGAAAATTAGAAATGATTGTCATTCACCTAATTACCCTATGGACTATATATAAAGTCTTAAAGAGAAAAATTTTGTAAGACATCATTCATTATAAGGTTTTGACTTTTGGTCCACTGGGCGAGCCAGTGGGCTACCTCTTGCTTGTTTTTTTTTTATGAACAATTGCAATATGGTGTGTTTGATTACTTCTTCAAGCTCTAGTCAACTCATGGCACTTGCACCCTATAGGATTTAGAGGTCTAGACTTATAATATTCAATCACTCATAGCTGTTGCTTTCTTTTATTTTTTTTTTCTTTATTTTAGTATTAAAAATTGGTTATCCCATTTTATAACCGTTTGACGAGATCAGACCTATTAATTGTCATTTGGTTGGAAGTTGAATTGTTAATACTAGTATTATTACTTGTCAATTCCTCAAAAATTAAATTCAAGTAGTATTAAGTTATTAACTATGTTAACTTGTCAATTTCCAATCAAACGTAGGAGCACATTTTTAAGAAGCAACCCAAATATATTAATCACTACAAATTACGAATGACTTCGAAGACTTTAATACTTTTTCAAAAAACAAAAAAAAAAAAAAAACTGGAATAAAGCAATTTTTATTATAACACACAGACTACTTTGAAATAATATAGGAATATCTCATTTATACCGTGCAAAATTCTGACAGCATAAACACACATGAATCATAAATGAACTTTCTTTTCTTTTTCCTTCTTTGCAAGGCGCAAATGTAAGCACACGAAAAATGTGGTCCATTTCGAAACATAAATACTACGGTGATTAAAAAAAAAGTAATAAAAAATGCATTTAAACCCAAAAAATAAAATGGAGGAAAGGAAAAAAAAAAAAAAGCGGTTCATAAAGGGAAAATATAAAATAATAATAATAAAAAAAAGAATATACCTGCAAGAAATCATTCAAGACGAAATCCGGCACGTAGTACGGACGCCAGTAATGGACTGACAAACTCAAAAGCGTCCGTAACTGTCCCGGATTTCCCGGCAACATCAGTTCTTCGATTCTTCCAACGTTAGCCCTCTTCATCAACCGCTCGTTATCTTTTTTAGTCAGATTAACACCGGAGCTGGCGATCACCACCTTCTCCACCCTTTCCGGCCACATCCCGGCCAGCCGGTACGCAACGAACCCGCCGTAGCTCGTCCCCACCACCGAATACCTCTCCACCCCGATCTCCTCCATCAGTTTCCCGACGCAGACCGCCTGAAAAATCTCCGACCTCTCCTCCGACTCCGTCGAGGAGTGGTCGCCGAAGAACACCAGGTCCGGGACGTAGAGGTTGAAGTGGCGGGAAAAGTCGGTGATCTGGGGGCGCCACTGCCACGCGCCGGCGGGTCCGAACCCGTGAATTAGGACCAGCGATGGTTTGGATGGGGAAACGGATTCCGGGTTCGGGCCCCAATAGTGCATTCTTGTTTTCTTGCCGTTTTCGTGAACAATTGTTACGGTTTGGGATGATAAACCGGAGCTGGAAATGCAGCGGTGAAGGAAGCTGCCGTAGAGTGAAGCTATGCTAAACCAGGAAGCCACCATTTTTTTGTTTTCTTTCTTAGTTAGTGTTTGGTACAGAGAGATGATAATAACTTATGTGGTGGTGTATATATATATATACTACTCGGACGAGAAAAAAAAATAAAAGAAGAGAGGCGTTTCCTTTGTACCAAAAATCATATGGCACTCTATCTGTTTTATTTATAAATAAGTAGGATCAGAATGAGAAAGTTAATCTCACCTAACTAATTGTGCGAGTGAAAATAAACATTTAAAACATTAGATCATTGCAAATATATTCTGCCAAAAATAACAAGAATTTCGGTACACTCGTGTATCATCTGTCATAAAGCTTGAGATAATAATAGAAACATAACAATACGACACTCTCTTATCTCAAAATTATTGTTCAATTTGAATTTTTACTTTTAGTAAAACTAGTACTTGTCCCACGCAATGTAAAATGAGAAAGAAAAAATCGAACCTTTTCTATAAGCATTATCAGTGCTGCAACTGCCAAACCAAATCGTTCAAACCAAATCAATCAATGTGATCGTTGAAATTGGCCTATATATATATATCGTGAGTTGAAAGTTTTTATTTAAACAGAAAGGAATCAAAAAAACAAAAAAGAAGAAAGAAGAGTATGATATCAAGCTTAATACCTCCGATAGCGGCGGCGACGACAGAGGGTATGACAGTAGCGGCGGCGACAGCAGTGGCAGAGGGCGGTGGCGTAAAAGGCAGAGGAGAGAATTTGAGGGGCAGAAGAAAAAGATCTACTTTGGCGGATGATTTTACATTCATCTTATTTATAGAGGAAGAGAAGCGTATTAGAAAAGACTAAATGAATCGTATTAGAGAAGATTAGAGATTTGGAAGATTTGATTCTGACAGATATTTTCCAAATTTAAATATTTTAAATTTTAAAACGTATTAAAGAAGATAATGATCATATTATTTATTTTTTTGGAAATAAATAAAGTAAAATATTAAGATAGTAAAATTCGGATTAACAGAATTACTAAATTACTTTAACCGTTTAATGAAACTCAAACATGGAGGCAACACGTGTCCCTAAAAACTATTAATAGTCTAACTAAGCTGAATTAGCTTCTGCGAACCACTCTCCTTTAATATATATATATATATATATATATATAGGATTTCAACTAGGAACTAAAATCCAAAGTAGACATTTATTTTGGGATAAAGGGAGTATATGCCAATGCGATGTCGATTTATATATGATAGATATACTGACTTAAGATCTTCAGTGAAATTTTTGTATTACGTTCGATGTGACACTAATTATTCAACTGACACGTATCATTATTATAAATTAATGATGGCACTCTAACTAGATAATAAGTAATCAAATTAGGTACATGATTAGACACTTGTCAATTTCGATAACGTTACAAAGACCGTAACTGTTTGCGGAAAAATAAACCGTGGAAAAAGGGAACATGAATCACCCAAAATACAATTAAATCAGACGATTGTGGTTGAGTTTGAACTAGCATCGGACCATGATCGAAGACTTAGGGTTATTGGCTTTAGTTTGAGAAAGATAGGTAGAAACTAGAGAAAGTGGGGAAACGCCGAAAAGACGGCGTTTGATTCGTAAAGTGGAAAATCCTAGCGCCGGCAAGCTATAGACGGTGCTATTGACACGCTATTACATAGAAGAAAAAGACATGACGGACGTGCAGAGGGTAGTCCGACATACATAAGTATTAGAGCACTTATTACAGCATAACCGAATTTGTTGGAGTAGAAAACGGTGAACACCGACCTAATTTTATGTAGGAGAAAAAGGCAAACAACTCTATTGCTAAGCTAGGGGCTAAGCAAGCATGATAGAACGTGGTGAACTATCATAAAAAAGGTAAAAACACGATAAACGATACAAGAAAGAAAGAAAATTAGTTTTATGGTTGATCGGTGATGATTTTCTCTTCATGACTGCCTCTATTTATAGTGTTTGGACAAAACCCTTGCTGTTCTATGATTCCTTGGAAAAAAGGTAGCTTAACATAGTTAATTTCCTTGAAAATAGGTTACTATTCCCGCAGCAGTCTCCCAATCAGTTGATGATTTTTCTCACACTCTGCTCTTACTTTGTTAATAGAATTCTCCCAAACATATCCTTAATTACTGATAATTTTCCTTATAAAAAGGAGCAAAAAATCAGGAGGAATCTTCCTTAATTATCAATTAATCACGTAGCCGATTCTGGAACAATTCTATTCACTTTGACTTATACTTTCCTTTTTCAATTCTGAGTCTTTTCCCACTCAACCAGCCCATATTAACCCCAAACGTATTTTGGCCACTCTTCGACTATTTTAGGGCCTTAAACCTTATATAAATCCACCAAAACTCTTGGGTCATGAATCATATCTCTCGTGGGTCCGATTAACAAAAAACTAGCCGAACAATAACACAAATGTGTAATATATAATAAATATTTTGTCCCTTTAAAATCCTTTATTGTTTGGAGTGGCAGAGCCAGAATTTGAAGAATATAGAAACGTGAGTTTAATAACATCAAAAAACCATACTATAAATACTAAGTGCAGAAATACAAAATTATATTAAATTTATAAATTTGTCTTTAGAAAAAATTAATAAATGGCGCGACCAGCTGATACCCGCGCGATACAAGATTGATTCCTGTCAATGGTATCGGATTAATTAATATGTTGTATGAAGGTTATAAGGGTTATAATTATAAAAAAAAAAATTCCTATTTTATAAGAATTATGTTATACCAACCAGTCAATCACTACAGTTTTTCTTTCTTTGTTCATATAATCATCAATCGCTATCTTATTTGGCCAATCTTTCAATTCAGCATTCCAAATATCAGTATGAAGAAGACCTTAAGTTATTAGAGTATTACTTTAGTCCAATAATGGTCTTATGGCGTTCCATATGATTACCACTATCATATTCATTTAATCATTTTTCAACACATTTTCCTCCCATGATCGCAGTGCACATTATACTATGTGTTCACACCACATGCCACCAACTTATTTTTGTCAATCACTCTCCAAAATAACCATCGGCCTGCCCTGCATTGGTAGTTCAGACTTCGGAGGTCCAGAACTCCAGATCGTCGGAATAATAATGTTATTATACACAATATTCTCTCGTTTGTGGTATAGGAGATGAACGTGATCAACAATCTATCCTCATAAAAAAAAAGAGCGAAAAAGAATTTAAGGAACGCAGTTGATCATACTCTATAACAGATCAGCTGCAGTCTTAGCACTCCAAATATAAGTGTATAACCATAAATGGCACCGCAAGATAGATGGTGATGTTATATAATTCAACAATAAATAACACAAATTTATAAGGGTTAGGCCACAAGGGAACATATGAGGCTCGTGACAAGATGGTGATCGATCGATCGTCAATGGTCGCCATTCAGTTCAGAAATAATTTTTTGCCAAAAAAAAAAGGTCCCACATTATACATTGGTCGTAACGCATTACAAATTAATTTTTCGTCTTAAAATAAAGTTATATTGTTTAATCAAAATGGTATCCAATACGAAAAACAAAATTCTTACTATTATGGAATGAAGAGTAAAGAGTGTAGCATTTGAGTAATCGGTACATTAATTGTGCCAAACTCATGGTGCTGCCACATGATTTGTTGTTGTTTTTGGATTAGAGGTTTGTGGGTTAAATGCTTCCTGGCCCCTTTTCCACTTTTCCTCCAATATCGTAGGTGTGATGAGTAATTAATTAATAAATTAATCTTTGATGAATTGCAATGATGACAGGGTAATAGAAATTCATCATTCTTCATGGTTCTATTCCTGTTCCATTCTTCAAATAGGTTTCCTAAATCATTTTACTTTGGAAGTTTATAGTAGCATCAATTAAGGTAGCAAACCCCACAAGACCAACAGGTGGCCTAATGCTGTGATGTCTTATTGTTTGTTTTGTTTTTTGGATGGTTTTTTCATAATATTAAAATAATAACTGTCTCATCCTAATATATCTTTTTATATTTTTAACACATTTTTTATATTTTTAATACAAAAAACACCTAAAAACATACACTAAAAAAACGAAACAAACATACCATGTTCTCTGAATTCATCGTCCCTCGTTTATCTAATGACTCATTAGGGTTTGGAGTTCGTAGAGTTGCAAGTTGGGTAGGGTCGACATTAATCACTGGAATTTTTTTTTTATTAACTTTGGATTTTCAGGCGTACGTACTATCCCATAAAAAGAAAGAGGAGAAAGTACATATAATTTCGGTATGCACGATTGGAACGGAAAAAAATAGTCAGAAGCCTGCTCAGAAGAGCCATCTATTCCAAAAGAAACCCTAATTATTAATTAATATCGATAGACTTAAAAAGAACCTGAAATTTCTTCAGACGTTTGGCAGTGTCGACATTTTTCTTTTCGCGCGCTCTTTCACTCACTCTCCCTCTTTCTTTTTAAGTGAGAAAAAAGGAGTAATTAAAATGATCAAACTTGAACTGTGCGACAGTATATTTTTTTCCTACACTCGAGGTACTCGATAATTGTTATTAGTGCATGCATACCTGTTTGTTTCCGGCCATAGTTTTAAACTTTTATAAAGTTATTTCCTCCGTCTAAAAAAAAAAAAATTCACAATAAATCTTGAGATTTGTACTAATTGTAATATAATTTTAAAATTTATTGTCGACTTTTTTTTTGAGACAAAGAGATTATTGAAGAAAAAAGTTTTTTTTTCCTGTTCTTTTTAATCAAATTCGATAAACAACAATATGCAAATTAAATATGCAAGTGTGAGCCCTATAGTATCATACTCACTTATAATCACATGAAAAAAAAATGGATTTCATTGTTGTGCTATGCAAATTTAACTACTGATCATTTATGATGAGCTTATATGAAACGATCATAACCCGATTCGCAGACCTATTATTTGTTTCTCTATCATAGTAATTCATATATAACGAATTGTCAATTGGGGCTCCTAAGGTTAACATAGTTAATGCTGGCTAGCTATAAGAAAGGACTTGCTCACTTCAGAGTGAACGTAGTCTGGTCTACTTCAAGCAATTAGTTATCATAAACTGCTCTAAGTACTATGAATCTAGTACTTTTGTCTAATATGAGGTGACCTAATTGAAGCATTAACTAGTTTCCTTAGAAAATGTTGTAATCGTCCGTGCGCTTTGGATATTTCCTAATTAAACATCCCGACTTATATTAATTATAGATACGAATTACAAAATAGCTAATAGCTTTAACTTTGACCTGTCCTTGTATTTTATTTTTTTTAAACGGACATGTCCTTGTTAATCACGAGCATTTTGTCTAATAATTATTTGGGCGAACTACATTTTACCCCCTGAGTTTTAGTCTCTTTTACCATAAACCCCCCGAGTTTTGGTAATACTACCATTTACCCCTTGAGTAGAGCCAAATATGAAAATGACTAAAATGACTATGGTTTTACATGCATTCCATTTCTTTTTGTTTTTTCGGGGCTTTTTCTTTGATTTTTTGACCATTAAAAATGAAAATTCATTTAAATTTGATATTTTACTTCTAATTACAGCAAGTTAATTAATAAAATTTAATTCATGATTAATAATATTAAATTAATTATGTTTTATGAAACATTAATTAATGAATATTATTTTATTTCAGAATACATGATATAGTTAAGTTTGAGAATTTATTATTATGTGCATTAACATACATAAAAGAATTAATGTAGATTATTTTTTTAACTTAATTTATTTTTTATTTTTTCAAAATTATTTAAATAGTATAATTTAAAAAATAAAACTGAAGGGTATTTTTGATCGTTTACACAAAGTTGATGATAATGTTAGTATGATGAGGGGGAATTTGGTAGGTTGACTAGAAGTCAAGGAGGTATATATAGTAGTATTACCAAAACTCGGTGGGTTTATGATAGATTTAATCAAAACTCGGTAGTAAAATGTAGTTCGCCCTAATTATTTCTATCAAATGTGTCATTTTGTGATTGTTCATTGATGTGCGTTCGTCTATAATATATTGTATCATGATTCATGTACTTATATGTTTGGATCGTTAGTGTATTTGTTTAGATTTTTATATTTTTTATTGAAAATGTAAAAAAATTATTGGAACGGGACATTTATTAATAAATAATTTGAAAAAACATCAAAACAAGCTCCCTAACAGAGAAGAGAAAAAAAATTGCTCGATTCTATATTGTAACTGTGACGACCCCAAAATTCAAGCTCAAATTAGACGAGCTTGAGCTCTTTAAGGGCCGCCCGCCGAGCGATCTCTCACTCAAGCCGTCTGTGGAACAGTAACGATCTATAATACATTTTCATCAACTAGTAAATTTAAAACTAAACTCTTTGTAAAAGAGCTACTATCAAAATCTGTAATACATCAGCTCATCATTTGCAAAAGTCTACATTTAAACTATACACCTAGCAAATTCAATTCTCTATCTTCATACTCCAGTTCGTTGCTAAGGTCGCTGATTAACCTGGGACGGGAAAATAACACACATAAAGGGATGAGTTAAAGCTTAGTGAGGTCCTCTCTAACCTAACCTATCGATCTAAACACATGTAAGTCATGCATAATCATGTGCTCACAAACATTTAAAAGGTAGCATTCAATTAACAATTTCGCTCAATTTAAAATTTCATAAACACTCAATTAAGCATTTACATCTCATAAGTTTAAAGTGAACATACAGTGACCCGCCCAGGGTCATTATTCAAATAATGAAAGGATACAGGGACATAGTGAGGGGGCGCTATACGCCTATGTAGCGTTTAAAGCGAGAATCCCAAACCAGAGGTCAACAATTTACTATCATTGACATTGCTATCTCTGACATTACCATTTCATTTCATTTCATTATTATATTACATTTGTGGCCAACAATAGCGCCACCATTCCAACCTTGTTTCTCCCGTGGCCAACCAATAGTGCCATCCCTAAATATTCATGAGTACCAACACTGGTTGGGCGGCTAACCATAACGTTCAAGCCCAATGCTGACACGCATGGCTTCGTACAAACCAAGGCAATGGGCCCAGCCTTCGAGAAATGTTAGTTAACTCGAGCAACATGCACAAAACATTATCATGCAACAAATCACCAGTACATTTGATCAGGGTGGTAAAGTACATCTCTTGACATTAACTACAATATTACAATTCACTCTTAACACATTAGTACTATCAATAACACCTTCTGAGACAAACACATTTGGCGTATACATTCACATTGTCAGTGTTGCTCATTGACATCAAACAATCACATTATCACTCAAGCAGATTGATACAATTATGTCACAAATCTTTCAGTCATTAAGCACATAACATTTATCCCGTAGTGATAAAGTATACTAGGGATCATAAAGTAACTTGCATTCATTCATTTGATCAATCATAATACCAACAATACCAAAAGTATGTGAGGCTTCATTAAAGCATATAGACTCTTTCACATTTATAATTACAATAAAGAGAGACAATCACATGCAAGTCGAGGAGGATTACTCCCCTTTATTAGTTATTAATTAATCCCAAAAACATATCTACGTCTATATACATGTTAAGCACCATTCGAGCATAGCGAGTGCAATTAATCCTTTGTGATTATTGAACTTTTGTGTGCCGACATTCTAATTTGGATTTATTTTGTCAAAGAAAATTTTAAAAAACGAAAAACAAAATACACAAATATCAATGGAATTATCTCTTTTATTAAAAAAAAAATTTAAAACACACACACACACACAAACACTTGAGAAAAGCCAAATTGTTTAACAAAACGAAAAAAGGAAAAAAAATAAAAATAATGTAACCGTGAAAAAGAAGCCAAAATGGTAAAATAAGAAAGAAGGAAAAAAAGTAACCGTGAGGAAGAAGCCAAAAAGGTAAAAGAGTAGCGTCGCCTGAGAGATTCGAACTCTCGCGGGGAAACCCCATGTACTTAGCAGGCACACGCCTTAACCACTCGGCCAAAGCGACATTGATGACAATTAAGACATAAAAATATAATCTATTCAAATTGTTTAAAACCACAAATAAGGCACGAACTAATGGAAGGAATAATACGAGTAAAATCCCCCCTCTAAATGAACAAGATCTGGTTGATATGCTGGAAAGATAATTTGCAGTAGATATTCGAAACAGCGTGTTTTTTTTTTTTTCTCCAGAAATTCAGGTAGATTTTGTTTTGCAAAAGGAAGGCAAACACCGGAAAAGGGAAGTGGAATGGCAACTGTCCAGGCAGTGTTAGGGAATTTGACGGCCAGCGATCGGCGGATTCTGACGGCGGTCAACACCGGAGCCGCCAGTTTATCTCTGATAGGTTCAGGGTTCATAGTCCTCTGCTATTTACTCTTCAAGGAACTCCGGAAGTTCTCCTTCAAACTCGTCTTCTTCCTTGCTCTCTCTGTAAGTATTTTCACTCTTAGAATTGTCATCATTTATAGCTTCAATTGCATTCGCTTTAGTGCGAGTTTTGTGTACTTGGTACTTCATGAAGTTATTATTAATCATTTTTGAATAAATGTAGCTTCATCTTGAAATTCCTTGCTTCGAATTGTTACCAAACTGTCGGTGCTACTTATGTGATGATTTACAGTTAATGAAGTATTTTTCTGATTTGGAGTATATATCAAGTTGAGTAACCATACTAGCCTTTTTTTAGTCTTATGTACGTCTTAATCTTATTTTCTTAATTGCATTAATGTTCATGGTTACTGGCATGAAAGATTTGTTTGTCCACGAGTTGGATTTGTGTGAGTTGTATGATATTTTGCTTCCTTTTTTTTTTTTTCTCGAGTTTAATCATTAACGATTTCTATGAGCTATAACTTGTCTCTGGAATTGGAAATGACGTTCCCGTTGTAACTATTGAATGTCTATTTCCGGTGCTTATGATGATCAAGCATATAAGATTACAAGTGAGAAGATCATGACCTAAATTTCGTTTTCTTTCTAATGCAGGACATGTTGTGTAGTTTCTTCAGCATAATAGGGTATGGCATTTGCAATTGGGGGTTCTGCCAATAACTTAACGAAGTCGTTTCCTTGTTTGTTGTTTTATGTATCTTTTGATTGTTTTGCTGTGTCTCGTGCAGGGATCCGTCGAAAGGATTTTTCTGTTATGCTCAGGGATACACAACTCATTTCTTTTGCGTGGCTTCTTTTTTGTGGACTACAACAATTGCTTTTACGCTTCACCGAACAGTTGTTAGACATAAAACAGATGTGGAGGACTTGGAGCCCATGTTTCATTTGTACGTTTGGGGTATGTTAGATTTTGTGAATGATCTGGTTCCCGTGCATGCTTTCATCATACTGGCTTACTTATAAGATTCAAATAGAGTTTTGTCCAACGAGAAGATTATTAGACTTTTGTGTTAACCTAGGTAATCGTTACAGGAACATCAGGAGTTGTGACTGTATTACGGTCTATTAGCAATGACCACGGGCATATAAGCCGTTTAGGTGCTTGGTGCTGGTCTCAAACAGGACGTACTGGGAAGGCAAGTATCCTATGCCTGATTATTTGTTTCTGTAAGAATTTCTATAGTTACGTGGCAGGCAAACATTGTGGGTTCTTTTTTGGATCTTCAGCTGATTAGAATAGTTGATTCTGTTACCTCCATTTGTTAGTCTGTTGTGATATAAACTATTTTTGTTGTTTTAATTTATTGATGCACTTAGTGACTCTACTTGATCATGCAGGCAGTTCACTTTATAACGTTTTATGCGCCTCTTTGGGGTGCTATTCTCTTCAACGGGATCACTTATTTCCAGGTCATACGTATGTTGAACAATGCAACACGTGTATGTGACCATTATCCTCATCTGTTCTTTGATTTGGTTTCCCACTGATGTAGTCATATGAGTATCAAGGCCATTCTCTTATGTCAATGTCTTTCTGATGTGAGTTTTGCTGTTCCAGATGGCAGCTGGCATGTCTGAAAGATCTTTCCAGTTTGATTCTCGACCAGACATTAAGGTAGCTCCTCTCTTGTAGATCAATGCTTTGACGATCAAACACTACGAGTATCCCTTAATTTACAATGTAACAGTAGATCTTGAAGTCAATTAGCTCAGTTTATTGCGTTTCCTTATGTTATAATGATGGCGCGTGTTGATGTGTTCTGCCCCTTCTGTTCTGTAGGTACTTAACCGGTGGGGCTACTATCCTCTCATTCTTATAGGATCTTGGTTTTTCGGCACAATCAACCGTATCCATGATCTAATTGAACCTCGGCACACAATTTTTTGGCTTTCTGTTCTTGACGTGGGAACGGCTGCCCTCATGGTAAATCTCTAGTTCCATTGACACGCTTCATGTATTCATTCCATTTATCTTTTCCTTTTTTACTCACTCTAAAGTTTGTGATTCATTTGTGAGTTCGCTATGCTATGTTCCTGAATGCACATATGTTAAACATATGATCTTTTACCTATTAGTTTTAGCCTGATTGTTGATGTTGACTTTCATATTCTAAAATGCCTGTTTTTTTATGTTTAATTTTATTAGGGCCTATTCAATTCAATTGCCTACGGCCTGAACTCTTCAGTACGACGGGCCATCTATGAAAGATTGGATCTGTAAGTAAAATCGTGTATGCTACTCGTAATTTTTTTGGAGATTTTTTTGGTTACCAAGTCTTTGTGATTAATATTTCTCTCGCTTGCCTCAATGCATGCATGCAAATAGAAAAGGATGTGCACAGTGGTAACGGTATGAGACAGAATTGTTACTCGCAATTCCAAACTGATGAAGATGTTTTATTAAACAAAAAGGATTATAATTGTAGTTCTGCTGTGACTTCATGCAAGTTTTGCTGCGATATTTCTTGCTGGTCCTGTTTTATCCTAGATTAAGGGAAAGCCCATCTTAGCCCCTAGAAAAGTTTGTGCACTGTCTTCACCCTTGTTAATTGATTTATGTTATTATCAGCAAGTAATGACAGAGAATTGCATGCTTACAGGTTGCCAGAAAGGTTTCGAAGATGGTTCCCAAAGAGTTTGAGGTCCAGAGGCCAACAGCAGGATAGTGAGCTTGTCTCACTAAAAATCCAAGACGGGGAACAACATTGAGGTCTTCTTTGACATATTTGAGCTCCAGGAGGCTGTCTTG
Organism: Oldenlandia corymbosa var. corymbosa; assembly: GCA_949775105.1. Lineage (NCBI taxonomy): Eukaryota > Viridiplantae > Streptophyta > Magnoliopsida > Gentianales > Rubiaceae > Oldenlandia > Oldenlandia corymbosa. The sequence goes on along the minus strand of OX459119.1, from coordinate 34,862,801 downwards.
TGGCAAAACTGAATTGCTAAGTCAAAGTTTCATAGGGGATAAAGTCTTTGGAAAGCTGCTGTACGTCATCTGAGGCATTCTGAATCACAGGAAGATTACTATAACTCTCTGATATGGAAGGCTACTCAATATTTCGGATTAGCCCTCTCACGGTCTCGTTTGCTGTAAATTTCCATATGTTTCATGCGAATTGGATTAAACTGAGGGATGCTTTTAATCAATGAGGTGCCCGATTACTGACACATTTAACTGCAGACTGTAAAGGTAGAATTTAGAGTGAATTTTTGGCGGTTAATGGTTTGAGATTCTTTTGTGTGGCTGAGAAGAAGGTTCGAGCTGACTATTATTGTCCGATTGATGCAGAAACTGGTCGATGTAATAGAGAGAAGCATCTGTTTTTATCTAATGATGATTTCATTGTTTCTCTTGTTTGGATTTGCTTACGGTTAAAGCATGGCATTTTTTCCGGCAATGGCCGAGTATTTATCTTGGTTGAACACTGTTAATCGCTACCACGATAATCAGCCCATCTGGGTTCTGTTTAAACATGATGATCCATGACTGGTGACAGATTTTTGCCGCAAAAAGGAAATAAAAAGAAGTTAGGATCGATTGTTTTACCTAGCTGTGACAACGAGACCAGTAATTGCATTTGTTAACTTTTCACGTATGTTCCTCAATTCTGGGACCTTTAGCTTGAACATTCGGTAATGAATCATCAGACATCAGCCAGCAAATAAACTTTGTCGGCTAGAGAAACAACAACTGCAGAATTCCCCCAATCACAAATCAAGAAACCACTGTAAAATTTCGAAGATCTATCTTCTATATCACAGAAAGAGAAAACAAACAAAATAAAAGATCCATCTTTCTTGCTTCATCTATGCACAGAACCCATTGACATTACAACATCATATTATGAACGAAAAAAAATAAAAAAGGCAGAATTTTTTCTTTTTAGTTCTAAGTTTTTGGTCTAAGCACAAGCACAAGGATTATCCACAACAATCTGAACATCATCATCAGCAGTCCTGAAGATCAAGTATCCCAAAGCAAGCCCAGCTACAACAGCAACAAAAACCCCACCGTTAAACGACATGATTGCCAGCATCAAAAGATACCCAATTGCAGAGTTGACCCCAAACAGGATCGCCCCTGCAAATCTCGCCGGATTGCTCAGACTTTTCTGCACCTTACTGTAAAGAAGCGGCGCCGTCATCGTGGAAGAAACAACAACGGGTTGAGGAGATGGGTTGGTTTTCAGGAGAAGCTTGAACCGAACCCGGCGATCTTCCATGTATTGATAAAAAACAGAGAAGATGAAACAGGCCAGAAGGGTCAAAGCGTAGCTCATCCATGAATCGGTCTTCCAGAAATCGAACAAAAGGGTCACCTTTTTGCCCCAGTAAAAAGTCATGTGCATCATCTTTGATTCTCCTTTTTCCCTCTGGCTGATACTGAAGATGGAGATGGAGATGAAGATGAAAGATGGGATTTTTAACCTCTTTTCAAGCCAGAAAATTACAGAATTTTTTTCCTAGGAAAAAATGGATCGGAGGAATTTGTTTATTGATGTTTGGTTGTTTTTATCGTTATGGTTTGGTAATTGGACAAACTAATTTTGATTGGTTGCAACTACAAGAATAGAGGTTGGTGGGGTTTGATTTGCTGTGGGAAGAGGATAAGTCGTATTGAGTTTTTTCTTTCTTCTGAAATTTGTTCGATTCCAAAATGGAGCCTGAGATGAAGCCTGGATTTGGTTTGTGGCCACTGTACTACACGATAGTACAAGTGTTGTGGCTCGTACTTTGTACTCCCTTCTTTATACGGTTGTACAATTTGTCTAAAAAATTACGTATAACGTCTTACTTACTTTATTATTAAAAAAAAATTGGTTATGGTTTATGGGAGCCTGATTTTCCTAAAAAAAATTTCGGTTTAATTTTCATTTATAATGTTTTCCAAATGAAAAAAATTGATCTTGATAATTTTTTTTCAAAATTGATCCTATTCGCTGGTTCCAGCCATTTCGGTAAAATTTGACTTTTTATTATTTTTAAGAAATAAAAATTACATATGTTTTTCCAATATTTTATGATTTATCAATTTCGCTCCAAATTTTAACTTCACCCTACCACTTTTTTTTATTTTTTTTCCTATTTGCTTTTTTTATTCCAATTAAATCTTACTATCCAAAATATAAATTAATTAAATGACAATGTAACTAATTAAAAAAAGTATAAAATAATAATTAAATTTTTTGTAATAGATTATTTAAAGAAATTTTTATACAGTAAATAGGATTTAAATTAAAGAAAAATATAGTATATTTTACATTTTTGAATTTAATTCGGATAAATAAAAGTAAATAAGATAAAACTGAAAGAAGTAGTAGGGTAAAGTTAAAACTTGACTCAATTGAAAAAAAAAATTAAAAAGAAAAATTGGAGAAATTTGATAAATCATAAAATATTTAGAAAAATCTTATCATCTTTATTTCTTAAGAATAAATTAAAAAATAGATTTCTCCGGAATAGTGATCCGGTCCGGTATCACGACTAATTTTTTCACATAAAAAAAATTAGAGATGAAAAAATGAATTGAAAACTACTTTATGGACTAAACAAATGGGTGTTTTATTAATTTATTTACAAGCTTTTAGCGGTAAAAAAGAAAATTCTTTTAACAAGTTTACATTCAATAAATCACTTTATTACAGTAATTAATTTACAGTTAATTTTTCAAACTTTGTATACCTTTTCCCTAATAATTATAGTAATTCTCTTTATTCAATTTAACCGCTGTCTTCGTCTTTGTCTGGTTTTAAATCAGACAAATTTAAGATGGGCGAGTAGTTAAGAACACAAGATTCTTGTTGCTTGTAAGATTCAGTCCATTACAAACTTTGAAATTTGGTTTTGGCTCATTCCAAGTTTCTACGCTACTACCCCTCTTGAATCTTTGACACCCAACCTTTCCCGTGGCTATATCTAATTATCATGGTTACTTTTAGAAATTTATATTCTACTATTATTTAGTACTTTCTTTATTATTGTTTCATACGAGCATTTAGGACGACATACATATTATAGAATTTGTTTAGTCCACCTATGTCCAACTTACTGGTTTAAACGAGTTAAGAGTTGAAAAGTACTACCTCCCTCCATCCCAAAAAAAAAAAATCCACATTAAGTTCTCAAATTTGTACTAAAAACAGTACAAAATTCAAAATTCAATATAGATTATTTTTGTGGGACGGAGGGAGTAATTTGTTATTTTGTGCTTGAAAAAGAACCTCGATCATCAGGTCATATATTCCACAATGGAATGCAACAACAACCCGTAGTGGAAGGGGAAAAAAATTCACCATTTTATGATATAAGAATTCTTTTGGTAAGTGTGTTTAAAAAAGTGTGAAAAAAATTTGGTCATTTCACTTATGCACAAAACATCTTATAAAGAGTACCACGAGCGAGCAATCTAAGCATATCAAAATTGTTTTTTTATTTTTCTGAAGTAATATCAAAATTATAGTAGTTAAATAATGTATCATACTACTACCAGTTTCTCAATTAAATTAGAGAAACCCTTTACCCATTTAACAAATGCTTGGTACTGCAAGTGGCACTATTATATAAAACACAATCATGGTAAATGATTGCTGGACTGGCTTTGCCCATTTTATGTTATTGCCGGTTTTATACTGGATTTTTTTAATTTCCAGAATGTTTGATGCTCTTCACAGCTACACCAAGACAAATTTATTCTTTCTCCCCAACTAAAGCACAGTTTTATTACTATTTTATTTGGTTTATTTGTAGGTTGGACCTTAGCATGGACATTGCTCATGATTTGGACAGTTAGGACTAATGCAGAAATATTATTAATTATTATTATTATTTTTTTGGTTAATACCTCAATAGCTCATCAATCTAACATGAGAAATTCACATATATGTTATTATTATTTTGATCATGTATTACTTTATCTATCAAAAATGATTGTCTTACTTATTGTATTCTACAACAAAAATAATTATTGCGAGACGAAAAGAGATACATTCTAATTCACATAAATCTGATTGATTAACCTACCTTGACACTCTTTTTGCCATTATTCAAAGTGAGGAAGGTATTGGTAGGTATCAATCATCATTGACTCCAAATGGTGAGATTGGTTTTTCTTTTTTCCAAGTAATTTAATTCTGCGGCTTTTGGCTAATTTTTTGGGACTTAATTTTGGCCAGGTAGATTCATGGAGTCAATTCACCAATTTTAATACTTGGAAAGTTGTAGGGCATCACTTCCAACTTGGAAAGGCTAATTTCATGTACCATTAGTAATAAGCTGTTAAATCAAATCATTTCCACCATGGAAAAAGAAAAAAGAGGGCTAATTTATGATGTATAATTGAGTGGGTATGACTGACTTATGAGGAAAGGTTTGTTAGGTTTATCATTAAGATGTAGGCAATGATTGATTTTCTATTTCAATTATTACTTATCGGTTCCAAATCTTTTTTCTATGAAAATTTAAAAAAAAAATTTTAAAAAAAATCTTAACATCTAACTCAAAACTAATTTCGAACAATGCGATCAAAACTGAAGTGTTACTTTGAAAAAGAGACACCAAATCTACCTAATCTAATCATCTCAACAAAATCTGAACAAAAACCAAACTTACCAAACTGAAGACTGTGATTTCAATCATACCAGAAAACAGAACATTTTTTTTAAAAACCAAAATTCAACCACAAATCTTGCGTTATTGAGGGTCAAACCATGCAATTAGAAGAAGAGCCACATTCACTCATTTTGTTTCTCCAAAAATGCTGCAACAACTTGTCCATGATTGGAGCTAAATGAACGTGGACACAGTTTTGAACAAGAAAAAACAGTATGAAAATGTGTGACTTGCAGGCAAAATGTAAGTAATACTAACTGGTACTGGAGCAACATGCTTTTGAATTGACAGGCAAACCACAACATAATATAGCATCATGGATGTCAATTATCATTTTGATTGCTTTGGTAAAGGTCATGTGATGAAATTGAAGAAAGATATTTTTCCCCTTGGATTCAATCTGGTCATTTTCAGCAACTTGCAAAGGGCAGACCAAGAGCTAGTTAGGAGTACTTTTCTTGATAAATAATCTGTTAACTCAAAGCCAAAAAATTCAAGTTTTCGAACAGCTTAATGATCAAATCAAACTATGGAGAGATTCAGAAGATTCATAACAGGTTTATATTTTGTGAGATATTTCTCAGAAATCCAGGTGGTATATATTTTTCTATGGACCAAATTCCAAATCAAGTCACAAACAAAAAGGAACTGACATTCAGAATAGCCCAGATGAAAGCCAACAGGAATTTGGCTACTCAAGCCTTTTCCTTCTGTCCTGGAAAGTGGAAAGCATATTCGCTCCAAATCAACAGAGAAGAAACAAAATAACAACTTTTTATCACTCTGCACCACATTTTCTGCAACAAAAAATACATTACAGAATCCCTGCAGCAAAAAATCAGCAATCCTACAGAATCCCTGCAGCAAAAAATCAGCAATCCTACAGTAGTAGTAGACTAGTAGTGAAACTAGCGAAATGAAATTATGCACTTGACAAGACACAATGAATCAATTCAATTACTTAGTAGCCACAAAAGGACACCAAAACATTACATTAGTAATACCTATTATTAGCAAGATCATAATCCATCCTGCAACATTATTCAAAACTAGCTTCTCACAAATGAAACAATATTCAACCTACTAATTACTACTAGCATTTAGACTAACCTAAGAACTAACTTAACGATCACCGTAGTCACATAAGTCACTAAGGATCATCTCTTTATTCAATCAATCTCTTTATTCAATCAATATCTTATGGCTAGTACTAAACTACTTCTACAACTGTAATAGCAATTTGCAGCCCCAGCCTTAATGTTTCAGAGCAGAGAAACAACTTTTGGATCGAACAAAGGGTTGTTGTTTCCTTGGAGTGGGAGAATCCAAGCTCCTAAATAGAAGCTGCTTCATGGCAGAGATGAGTTCATCTTCATGATGAGATGGATTTGGAGGAGATCTAAATTTTTTGCAGAAACTCATGTGCAGATTCAAGGCCTCTTCTTTCCCAATTCGGTTATCCGGGCTTCTTACCACTTCATCTTTCACAGCCTCTGCACAGAGACCACAAATCCAACGCCCTTGAAACCTTTCCCGAACCTTTCTTATGTATGCTTCTGTGCATTCCTCAGTCAATCCACAACACTCACATTTTGCATTTGCAAATTCCACTTCAGGGATGCTGTTAACATTAACACTCCCATTTGTTGCATTTGCTGATGATGACATCTTTGGGAGGCTGAAATGAGTCTCAATTGCAGCCATTGATTTGTTGTTGCTATAATTAGCTTCCCCTGTATCACAAATATATATAACCAGTGAACCAAATTAGAGATAACCCTTTTCGAATTTCAAATGTAAGCATTAAATTACAAGAATGGATCCAGCAGCGAAATCTCACCGTATCCCTTAAATCCAGTCCTGGATAAATGGATAAAAAGATAAATTTCTTCAATTTTTCAATAGCTATTGAAAGAGGGAGTTTTATTTTGGGTATAAAAAATGAATGGAAAAGTTTTTTTTTTTTTTTATCTTTCTTTCTCCCACTCTCCTTCTTCTTCAACAATCTCGCCACCAATGATCAATAGCTTAAAAATCATATACATTTATGCCTGATTATTTGCTGTACAACAAAAAAAAAAAGAAGCAGATTTCTGAAAGCTTTTTTGGTATAAGGAAAGAAAGGAAAAAAGGGTTTGCTTGGTTCACAAATCAGAATTCATGTCCTTATTTGAGGAACGGATGGATGAGAGTTTGAGGGGATTAAGGAAATGATGAAATGGCAGAGAAAGTGCTGAGCTTTAAGGATTTTATAAGGATGGTTTTTCTGCTGACATTTTTAGGTTTAGCTCCAATTATTTTACATTTTTATTTTCATTTTTTATTTTTATTTTTTTATGTGAAGTTTGGCAATATAGACAAAAAAATGCCACCCCAATCATTGAGTGTACTGACGCCCCACTGGACCCCGCTGCCTACATGTCCACGTCATATTCCATTGGCTGCTGTCAATTGGGCCATTATCCAGTGCGGCTCGGTGCAAATTTGCTCTGGATACATCCAAGCCATCCATCATGTAATGTGGCATCTTTAATGATGATTCTTTCTTTTTGGATGGATCTATCTGTTCAGCTCCAGATAAGAAGTATGGCTTCCATGTCATTTCCTTCGTTTTGATAAGCTTTAGTACGTTTCTTATGTTGTTGTTAGAATGTACTAGAATCAACCCCCAAAAAAATCTAGAAGATTAAACAAATGTAAAGTAGTCTTTTTTTGACTAACTAGTTTTTAGTTTGGATACCAAATTATCACTCATTGGCTCACAAGTACTTTGAATTCGTATTTCATTTGTGTTATTCATGAAATTTCTTATGAAATTCGAAAAATTTTAAATTTAAGTCATCTATTTATCATAAATCTACACTTGTTCTAAATATCACAAAATATATATGTCCACGAAATTCATGATTTGTGCTTTTAATATTGCATGGGCACAAGGATTAATTTGTTCATCATTTCCGCGCTCATTTCATCCTTTTTTGGTTTTCTTGTTACCAGCTTTCTAGCTAGAAAGAAACCAAGTACTGATAGAACTCCAAAACCAAACAAGACGACGATCGAGACTGATACGTGCTTCTCTCTTTTGCTTCAATAATGACTGTTGACTATTGAAATGTCCAACTCTTTAATTTGTGGAGTTTGGAGAATATGTTACCATAATGTGTTTTGCGTGTTGGTTGAAAATTTAGAATTGATTATGACACTTATTTTGGGATACCATTCATCCGGCCTCCGAAGCATAGCTAAATTGGTGTAATGACGTGTGTTTTTTACAAGATTACAACCATTACAAATTGTTATAAATCGATATACATGTCATCATTTGGGCACATCATCATTGGCCTGGTGAATTTAACTAAGACTCTAAGAGGACTCTCATAGTTGCTTGTTTGATACTTCTTTTAAAATCCTTTGAATTTGAAAACAAATGAAAAACAAACGTCCCACATTAGAGTTGGTAACCCCAATTTGATAAACATATATACTCCATGTGCTACTCTTTTTGTTGCCAATTGGTTTTGAGGTAGAACCACATATAGACTTATATGGGCCTTCAAGATAATATCAGAGCGGATTTTAATCCGCGAATTTTGTGTGTGAACTTTGTCTGATCTGACGGGTTTATCCGGGACAAAAATTAAAAAAAAAAACTTGAAAAAACAAACCAAAAAACCCAAAATGGGCCTTCAAACAAAAACCAAACCCGAAATTGGTTTTAAAAACAAAAAGAAATTTAATGTTTCAAAAGGACCTTGTCCAACTCCTTTGGACTTGAGAAGGGGTGTTAAAATCCCGTTAAACTTGAAAATAAGTGAAAAACACTTGTTCTATATTGGAGTTGAGAACCCAACTTGATCAACATATATACTTTATGTGTTACTCTTTTCATCGCTAATTGGTTTTAAGGTGGAACCACATAAGTTTATATGAACCTTCGAGACTTCTCTATCCATAAGAAAAATAGTATAATTTGTTGTAGACTATTCTTGTTGTTGGATTAATGGAGTATTTTTTAACGCGCGGGTCATAATAGTGAAAGTAAATTGATAATGTTTTGCACATTATCGATGTTTATAGAGGACGAATGTGAGAAACAAGGACAAACTTGAATGGTCATTCATCTTGACATGTGAGCGAAGCAATGCTAGTTTATGAGGATGCTCAGTCGCGATATGTAACAAAAAAATTTTGTTATGGTTTTTCCGAATTTTCTTTGTTAGTTCAAGTTTGTGTTATATAAGTAGAATCATGGAGTATTTGAGTTAACTGAGTAAGTTTAAAAGCAAATTCTTATATTGGTTGATTGAAAATGGAGAACATGCATGAAATTTAGTCATATGTACACAATCTACGATGAAATTAACTCGTAACGTACAATGGAAATTAAAGATATATCGAGTGGGAATCTGTCACATTGTGATAAGATATAAATCTCTTCCGTCTTGTTACGTGGTTTATTTAAATCTCAAAGATCTGAAAGTCCAGCATTTAGTTAAACCAGTTAGGCCAGATCATTTGGGAATAAAATTGGAGTTGGTTGAGAGTGCAAAGATGGTGGTGTGAGGGGGAGCGCAGCAGATCGAATAGCGGCTGAATTTGCCCAGCTTATACGGATAGCGACAGTATCGAAACCCAACATGCGAACATAGCGCGTGGGTCACCATTCAGGCCAAAATGGGCCACAACCATTCCTTTCATTTGGGCCCTTTGGTTTCTCTCCATCCATGTGGTGTGTTTTTTCTATTTTTATCCTCCAATTGTATTGTTCATGCGAATAATAATAAACAATACAGTAGAACTTCTATAAATTAATAAATTATTATTTTATCGATAAATTAATTTATTAATTATTAAATTATTAAAAAATCGATAAATTAATTTAGTTTATTAATAAAATAATAAATTATTAATTTATAAAAAATTTTCTTTAAAAAACCCTATTATACTACATAACTTTTCATCGTTTTTCTATAATCCTAAACATGTAAGAACTGTAACTCTATTTAATAATAAACTCAAACCTAGTTCACATCAAATTGTTTTAATCATTGCAAAATTCGTTCAATAAATGAAGCATCGGCATTGGACTCAAATGATACAGCCCAGGAAGGACTTCATAAGCTTCAAAACATGATAAATCATTTTGATTATCACACTAAGATGAATGTCAATCAATTGGTGGATTATCCAGGTGAAAACGATAAGTTTACAGAGGTCAAATCATTTGAGGATATTGTGACTAGTGTACTTGAAGATAGTTCAATGGAGAATGAAGGTGATGATGATTCAATGCCTTTGGCACCAGCCACACGAAAAGAAGTACTCAAATCAGCAATAACTTTTTACAATTTTTTGTTACAATTTGAGAATACAACCCCAGAACTTTCAAGAGCAATAAGACAAATCAAGGAGAAATTTCGTTGGATATGAATCTATAGAAAAAACAAGTATCTATAAGTTTATAGTTTACTAAATCTTCCTAGTTATTATTATTATTATTATTATTATTTTGAATTTAAGGTATTTATTAATTTATAGTTTTGTTGGGACTTATAGATATATAGAAAATTTTCTGAAACATTATTATCTTATTATTTTATTGATTTTTGTCACTTTTTTGTACTGGTCCCAAGTTGGGACTAGAGAAAATTATTAATTCTTAAAATTTATTAATTTATCAATTATTAATTTACCGATATTTGTATTTTTATTTCACGAGAAAAAAAAACTATGTTTTGATTTTTCTGTTATTTTAACACCCTCTGTTATGGGACACGATACTTATACATAACTTTTAGGCAAAACTTTATAGAATATCTGAAGTCATTCTCGTTGTGTAGGTGCATGCTTACGAAATGAAATACCAAAAAAAGAAAAAGAAGAAGTTTTTTTCTTGGGCAAATTACATTTTATCCTCCGAGTTTTAAAAAGACTACCATATACTCTCTGAATAGGGTTTAAACATTGAAATGACAAAAACAATCATACTAATACTAAGGCTTAAAATAAACCCCAAAGCTCCGCACCTGTGATGCTAAGGCTTGAAAAAAAAAGAAGTTAGTTTAAGATTATACTACTCGCTTACATATAATTAAGGGTGAACTATATTTTACCTTCTAAATTTTGCCTCGATCTATCATAAACCTCCCGAGTTTTAGTAATACTACTATATACTCCCTGACCAGGGGTTAAACACTAAAATGACAAAAATAACCATGGTTTATATACACTTCACTTTCTTCTCTCTTTTTTTTTCGGTTTGTTTTGCTTCGTTTTTTTCACTATAAAAAATAAAAATTACTTATAATTTATAATTTTTACATTTAATTATAACATAAGTTTATAAATAAAAATCAATTTATGATTAATAATATAAGTTTATTATACTTCAAAAAAAATAAAAGTTTATTAAGACAATTTTTTTCCAAAAGATATGAGATAGTTAAATCCAAAATTTTATTATTTAAGTACATTAATATAAAAAATTAATATGGAGTATCTTTTAGCTTAATTTATTATAATTTTTAAAAATATTTAAATTCTATAATTTAAAAAATTATATTGAAGGATACTTTTGACCGTTTACACAAATTTGATAATGATGTTAGAATGGTTAGGGTGTATTTTGTGGGTTGACTATGAGTCAAGGGGATATATGGTAGTCTTACTAAAACTCGGGAGGTTTATGGTAGTTTAAGCTAAAACTCAGGGATAAAATGTAGTTCGCCCCTATAATTAATATATTTACATTATCTTTAATTTTGATCACGTGGTTAGGGATTTTGATAAAACAGAACGCATTGTATTTTGGTTAAAGACGCAACTCTCAAATGAATAGTAATTCATGTCAATTTGGTCAAGCTTAAATATAATCTGTTATAAACAATGAGAAGTTGGACCAATCAAAATTTGATTCTCAATTTCGTTTGAGCAAATTGACGTTTGCGTACACTACACGTACCAACAATAGTCGATGTAAAAAAAGAGAAATAATAAGTTTAATTACTCTAAAAATGTACTAAACAAATACCACATATCACACTCAAATAAATCAATAATCGTTCTGAAGGGAGCCTAGGTGAGGTGTACAAGTAAGTCCATAAACTCTTGTAACCGTTTTTGGTAGATTGCTTAGCTAGTAATATGAAGTTATGAACTCAAAAATCTACAATATCCATAGCCCGGGAAACACAGGCGTGAAAAAGGTGAAAGGGGCAAAGTTACATCATCAAATAAATAAGGCCAAAATTAGTGAAAGAGTTGAGCCATCATGTCAATGAAGAGAATGAATGAAAAGAAACGAAGCTTCACATATATACGACGAAGAAATCATTGAGAGGATAGGAAAAGGAAATTTTTGATAAAACGAGGCGAACATGCGTGCGCAGTTCACCACCCAAAAAAAAAGAAGAGAAATTTGTGAGCTGGAAATGATAACGACAGACATTGATAAGGCTTCGTACTTATCAGTTATCAACCTTTGAATGACTGAATGAAGAATGAATAGTCGGACTCGGACTCTCTATAAGTCTCTGCTGCGTATACGACTCCAATTCTCTCTTGCATGTGGCTAGCAGCCATTTTGCAATTTAAGCAGGAAAAAAAAAATCAAAACCCTAAAAAACAAGAACAACATGATATGAGAAGTTAATGAAGAGGGGTTTTTTTTGCTTTAGCTAGCGTTTTGTTTTAGTTATTACACACTCTCATAAACTCCCACTCCATCCTAAAACTTAAGGGAGCTGAATCTCTACAAAAAAAAGTCTGGTATAGAGTCTTACAATCATCAACCTGCTAAAGGGATTTTATACATTTGGTTGAAAAGCTGATATATGTATTTTACTCGGGGGATTTTGCTTTTGAAAATTTTGATTGCCTCTAGATTTATTATATGACACTACTAGTGATTTTGTTGTGAAAATATTGTCCAGTTTATATATATATATATATATATATATAAAGGATTAATAGTGATTCTCCACTTATCTCTGGTATGACTCGAACTCGTGATTTATTGGTTAAAGGTGAGGTGTCTTACTACTAAATTGCACCTCGTTGTCCAGTTTGAATTTTTATTTTTAGTACAAAACGAATTAAAAATAAAAATTTAAATTCGACAATAATTATATGACAGATGGAGTAGATCGTATCTACCAGTACTAGTATAAATTTTTCCCTACTCGCCAAACTTTGTCCTTTGAGAAGCAACACCCTGAAAAAAACTGCAAGCGCAGTTGCCCAAATTTAAGAATGCATACACACACCCACCCCCCCCCCCATCCCCCCACCCCCAATCGGACACATTACTTACTGAAGAAACACCATCCAAGAAAATCTTTGAATGTTATTAACCCACCGGAATTGTCGAGTATAAAAACTTTGTTATTACTATATCACTGTGTCTACATTCACACCCAACATCTTTACTGTTTAGCATCTATAGTAGGAAAAATTGACAGAGAGACAATACCCAAAACGCAGTATATCCGAAACCAAAAAGGCAGAGAGCAGGCAACGCCCCGGAGGAACTGCCCATAATCAACTAATAATAGCTTCAAAACTCTACTTATCTATTCCTTCTCTTTTTTTCCAAAGACACAAAAAAAACCAAAACAATACTGTACCATGAGTATATACATATAGCCCAATCCATATGTATATCATTTACACAGGCCCGCCCATATTGTTGGGAGTATTTTTTAGATGTATTGATGAACTATTGAATGATTGCATTTTAAAAGCTTTTTTCAACTAAAGTGGTTGTGATCGAGTGGAAGGGATTCCTCCACCTTTAACCATAGGTCAAGGTTTCGAATCTCACCATGGGCATGGAACAATCTTAAATACTTTGGTCAACTGTTCTACCTATACAATTCAGCGAGAGGAAGATTAGTCACGAGGAAGAGTAGTCACTGTTATGCAATCTCAGCAGAAAATAAACTATGAAAACTAAATAATCCGCCGTAAAATTAAATTTACAAAAGACATGATGAAACTAGCGAGAGGAAGATTAGTCACGAGGAAGATTAGTCACTGTTATGCAATCTCAGCAGAAAATAAACTATGAAAACTATGAAAACTAAATAATCCGCCGTAAAATTAAATTTACAAAAGACATGATGAAACTAGCGAGAGGAAGATTAGTCACGAGGAAGATTAGTCACTGTTATGCAATCTCAGCAGAAAATAAACTATGAAAACTAAATAATCCGCCGTAAAATTAAATTTACAAAAGACATGATGAAGTTTCACATGCTAGTCTCATCGTAATAACTCGCAAATACATCAAATTGAATTCGCATATCTACTGACAAACTCCTTTTCAACCACTTAAACCACAATCAAATTATTGACCTCCACAATAACTTGCCGATTTCATTAATCCCAAACTGTTTTGTAATCCTCAAACAAACTCCATGATTCAACTCTTACAATTGTGTCGTAACCAATGTTTATCACAAAGTTCTGGAGCCAACAGCCAACCCGCATAAGCTTCCCCTAGATGACTCTTGAATGAGCAGTCTGAATTAACTTGGAGTACTTGTTAACTCTTCTAAAAAGCACAATCAACTACCTTTAACATTTCAAAAAACAATTGTTAATTAGTTTAATTAGTTAACTCGTAAATCAAATTGATAACTATGAGATTATCACTCCAAACAGAAAAAGAGTGACTCTGATATTAATATCACTTCTCAATTGTACACAATGATTTTTTCTTCCAAACCAGAAATATCCATTTTGGCAAAGTTACGAGTTTTGAGATTTTCAAAAATTATTTTCCTTACTAAACTTAATAACAGATCATTTAAACGAATGAATGATAACCGTATATACTTATACTTTAATTTAGAAATTCATCCATTCAAATTACGGAATAATTCAGATTCATTCACATTATTTCTTGAAATTCTCTAATTAAATTTTCTCAATATCTATCACCACTGTTCAAAAGATATTTATGTTGTTACATGCAATATCTATTATTATGAACGAATATGTGGAAACATTATTTTACAGATTGCGGGAGGATGATTAAATCTTCATAACTGCAATATGTTTAGGTTAAGATTACTAATCGACCCATGATTTTTTTCTTTCGGGAAAACAAAAAATGTCTCTATAATTTCATGACTCAAATCGTTGTAGTTTATTTCATAGGAAAAATTCCACTTTATGTACCATAAGAAAAGAGGGTCTCCAGATCATATACTTAAAAATTAGTCTCACCAAATCACGTACCATGTGTTTGAAGTTTGTTGTTTTAGGTATTTTTTAAAGGGCAAAATGGGAAGCTTAAAATTTTGTCCTAAACTACTACGTTTTTTTGCCCCCAGACTTTTGAAAAAGAGCAAATTGAACCATAAATTCTATTAATTTTACAAAAATTTATCTTCCAGTCAGATTTCAACAATTACACCTAAATTTTTGGTCAAAAATTTCCCATGACTTCTAGGCTCCATTTGGACAACTATTTTGAAAATTTGTTTTAAAAAGTCTGTTTGGACCAAAACTTAGAAAACTACTTTTTGAAAAATAATGCATTTGGACAAGAATTTTTCAAAACCCTTTTAGTAATTAAAAATATAAAAAGTCATTTGGACTTGGTCTTTTTCAAAATTACTTTTTCTTCAAAATAATTTGTGAACTTTTTTTTAAAAAAAGAAAATCATTCTTACACAAATTGTCACTTGCATTTATTTTCACTTTTCTTTCCTAAATTTTTGTTTTATTATTCGCAATGGTCTTGTTCCAAATTTTTTTTCCATACTTTATCTTCCAACATAAATTAAAATTAGAGTATAATTTAAAAACCATTATGACTAAATTTAAGCATAATATTAAAACTATTCTAACTTATCAAATGTATAATAAGTTTGGAATATTATTATCGAGAGATTTTTATACGTCCAACTCTCAAAAGAAACAACAAATAGTTTATAAGACTTGGAATAAATACACAACATTTTAAATTCCACACATTCAACACATACGAATTCCACATTTGTGTTGCTATCATCATGCGCCGGTTATTCCATTGGGTTATGGCAGGATTAGACATATCAACTTCTTCTACTTCATTTTGAAAATTGCCTCCACTTCTAGCTTCCTCGTCCATGATTAAATTTTCGTTTGCAAATTCATTGATGATATCATCGTCTAGCTGAAGCTCTTTGATAAAATTATGCACCACACAAATAGCAATCACAAAGTTCACTTGCTTCTTAAAATCATAGTTATTCATTGGCCCCTTGAGAAAAGCAAACTTGCGCTTCAGTATGCCGAAAGTTCTTTCAATCACATTCCTCAAAGAAGAATGAATATGATTGAAATATTCTTTTGAATTTTTTGGAGCATGACCACGACCTGAAAAGTCCTGCAGATGGTAGCGAGTGCCTCGAAATGGCGCCATAAACCCGGATATATTCTTGTAGGCAGAATCAACCACGTAATACTTATCTAAAGGAGGCATCGGAAAAGTGATGTCTTCATTTGAGAGCGCAGCATGTAGAACTCTAGCATCGTGTGTACTGCCTTCCCAACCGGTATAAACAAAGACAAAGCGCATATCGTGATCGCATGCCATCAAGACATTCTGAGTTATATCACCTTTTCTATTTCTGAATGCACTTTGCTTTTCTGCCGGTACCCACGCAGGTACATGTGAACCATCTATGGCTCTTACACAGTCCTGATAAAAAGAAAAGAAAACACCATATGACAATTCTGATTATGTGGTGTTACATATAAATTATCCTTAGCAAACTAATTATAAGTCGAATCTAGATATTTACAAGACTGTCTTCTTTAACTTTTGCTTATGCTTCTGACCATGCATCATTTACTTCAGCTACTGCTTCTATGTACAATCCTCCTACCTCTTTTCACGCACAAAATCAGATGGCAATAGTAAAACAGAAGCATCACCAGGCACAGAAACAGAAACATCATCATGATAGCATTCATCGTATTTTTCTTAGTTAAATACTAGCAACAGCAATGGCAAGAGAACTAAAACATCTTCACCATCATTACACTTCACCTATAGCACCTAATTCAAGGAAGCTACACTAGAGAGTTTAATGACAAGCAACTGACGATAAACAAGCTTAATACTATGGCATGCCAGTTAATATCATTTTAATGGAAAATACTACAATAAGAACAACCAGCCATCATCTTTCTTTCTCCTCCTATTTTCCAACCATAGGTGTCAGCTAGTTAATATCATTTGGAGCATGCATTTAAGAATATAAAAAGTCACTATAAGAAGCTATAATATATAACTATATCCAGCAATGAAGAAGACCATATCCAGCAACACTCGGACTTGTAAAAAAAAAACAGTCTAAATATCATGCATTTACCTTGAACCATGGATAAAACTTCGTGATGTTTCTTATTCGTGGATGTACCTCTTGTTCATTCCGAGGTGCAATGATAACTGATGAGAATCGGACCAAAGCTTGCACTACATCATCAATGTTTCGCTTAACTGTCTCTGTTGAATGCTGAAATCTTTCTGAAATCACACATGCTTGCCCGTCTGTGCCAGTTAAATTCAAAAACATAGCAAGAGCTTCCTCAACGGATACTTGTCGGTGGTGGTGCTTTGACAGTTAATTTCCCTCTCGAAGTACATCACACAGTCTCGAAAAAGTATCAACTGTGATGCGATAATTTTGTACAATCTGACCGTGATGTCCAAATATCACCTCTCTCACATACTGATGCCCGGTCAAAGCTGATGTCCTACAAGATGTCTTGCTGAATTTTGTTTTGTGAGCTTTTACCATACGTAGTAACTTCCATTCCTCTAGTTCCTCTTCATCAGATGATGACGAATAATCCATCAACTCATCGTTCAAATTAGACGAACCTTCCATCTTACCTATGCAAAAGAAAGAGAAAGAGAAAGGATCTCATATTCTCATGCCAACAAATTCGAGATTTCTCACGATCGGTTTGATTTGGTAAGAGCAATCACAGAGTGAGGAGAGACTTTAAACAAAACAACACCAAATGAATCAGTCAGCGGTAAAGAAGAAATGGGAAAGGAAATCTCAAATGGGTCTGAAAGCTAAAAAGAAAAAAACACTATTAATTAATCAAGCATCCTCACCCACGTCGCGTAAGGGGCGGAGAAAGAACATGATTCCCACAAAAAACTAACAGCAACCCCATGACCATGATACAGGATATCTATCACCTAGAAGGAGTTTCGGATGGCTGACTATTTAATGCAGAGTTTGAGGGATTAGATGGCTGACTATTTAATGCAGAGTCATAAAAATTGGTAAAATTCAACTACGCGCAAGAAATATCAAATCAAGAAAAAGTAATAAAATTCCGTTGAGGATTTGATAGGAAGAAAGCACTCAGATGCCTTAAGAGTTGTCCAAAAAATAAAATAAAATAAGGAACAGAAAAATTATGCATAGCATCACTTAGAATTAGCCAATTAATAATTTAATATACTAATTACTAACTCTGGAAGTTCCACCATTCAAAAACTTTGAACAGCAGAAAGACACACTCATACGAAGTTATACGAGAAACATGCAAATTTTTAGCTTGCCCTTTAACTTTTTTAGGCAATTGATCAATCTCATACAAAGTATTACACCATTTATCATATCATATAACTTCAAAATGTATTCCAATTTTCAGTTGAAATTCCTGAAAAACCACAGCATCAGAAAAGGATGTTCCACTACTCAAAAACTTTGAACAACAGAAAGACACACTACAATAATTCAAACAGAAAGCATCCTCAAAAGAAACAAAAATTTAACAAATCATTCCCAATTAAACCCTCAAAGCAGCAGAAGGGTACAGAAACAAAGACTGAAATAAAGATAAAAGTTCCAAAACATAGAAAGAGCACGTATTTTTCACTTTACCATTACACAGAACATCGGTTACACTGATTAAATTAGCTTACATACCAATAAAAACAGCCCTTCTTAGATCTATCACAAAATGATGTTGTTTTTTAGTCCGAATTTCAGCTTCTAATCAACATTAAGCTAATCCCACATTGAAACACACAAACAAAAAAAGACAACAAGAGGAGGGCTAAATGCGACCTTTTTTTACAAACATGAAAAATGCAGGATAAGATCTGATGAAGCAGGAAAGACTATAAAACCCACCAAAATGGCTGTTGTACCAGACTTGGACTGTATCAATTTTTCACTCTACGACTACTTACTTGGAAGGGGCTTTGTTCTTCCATGGTTTTTTTTTTCTTTTTTCATTGCTCAAGTCAAACAAGAAAAGAAACCCAACAAAGCAATCATTCTCACCTGAAATTTAGACTTGAAATTTTATTTGTTATAATGCTTTACGAAAGGCTGATTGATTGCAGAAAACAAAAACTGATGGAAAAAAGAAAACATACTTTTTAACCAGAAAGGAATATCCAGAAAGGAAACTAAATCAACAAAGACACAAGAATTTAACCAATATCACTAACTCGTGCTCAGCCGTAATGATTCTGACACACAAAAAAAAACCCAGTTCAAATATGATTCAATACGGAAAAATCACGAAAAATTCACACAGATCCATGCTGAAATAAAAAGGATTTGAGTGATAATTTAAGCATTAGAAGTGATGAGAAGCTAACCTTAATCCAATAAAAAAGAAGAAAAAGACGGGAATAAGAGAAAGATTACCAGAATAAGGTGTCGCCTCTTACTTCGCCGTCGCCGTCACCGGCATTGGGGGTTCCGAAGGAAAGAGAGTGGGAAAGGGGCGGCGGTCTAGGGTATGAAGAGAGTGAGAAAGGGCTTTGTTTTCCCGTTATATTGTGACCCGATTTTTTCATAACTCGTCTTCGACCCCAATTTCGACCCCCCGAACGGTAAAAAAAGCCCGGTTTCAAAAAATTGAAAAATACCTCCTACCTATTTTCCAAAAATTCTGTTTTAAGCCTTCTTTTTTTTCAAATTGATATTTAAAAAATACTTTAATTATTTTGTCCAAACGCATTTTAAACTCTAAACATATTTTTTAGCCTTAAAAGTCTTTTTAAAACTCTTGTCCAAATGGAGCCCTAGTATTTATTATTTTTTACGTACATATTTGTTTCATTTAGCGAGTTTTTGTTATTATAAGTTTAATTTATACTTTTATTTGTCGTTTTCCATGATTATTTTAAAAAATATTTTTTAGTCCTTCCTTTTTTGTACTTTTGTTCAAGTTTTTCGCACTTTGATGTATTTCTACGGACACTTTTTTTTTTAGATTTTGTTTTAATTCGCCTAAAATAAATTTTAAAAGTCGCGTAAAATAAAAGAATTATGTCTTACTAGAATTGCATCAAAGTGCAAAGAATTTAAACAAAAAGTACAAAAAAAAAGAAAGAATAAAAAAAGATTTTTCAAAATAATTATGCAAAATGACAAATAAAAATATAAATTAAACTTATCATAAAGAAAAACTCACAAACATAAAACAAATATATACATCGAAGTAATAAACACTGGAAGTCGTGGGAAATTTTTGACAAAAAATCTTGGCGCAATTTATTGAAATCTGACTGAAAGATAAATTTGGGTAAAATCAATAAAATTTATGGTGCAATTTACTTTTTTCTAGGAGTTCGGGCGGAAAAACATAGTAGTTTAGGACAAAATTTTGCTATTTTACCCTGAAAAAAGTACTTAAAACAACAAAATTAAAACACAGGATACATGATTTAGTGAGACCAATTTTTAGGGTAAATAATCTGAAAATCCCCTATTTTTAGGATACATAAAGTAGTTTTTTTCCCTATTTCATATGTACTAGTTGCCAATTCATCTGATGATTTGTTACATCATTTCTCAGACCAAGCAGAAGTGTGTTACAAGCAAAGCCTGCTTATTAATACCACATTTAATTGTGGACCTACCTGCATTCTCCTCCTTAGACTTACCAATAATCTTCACAACGTTTTTTTTTTTTTTAAATAATGGGACACTATATTTAATGTCTAAAATGAGTGTTTCAGAAAGGTACGATGGACACCGATCAATTACATGCTACTATTATTCTCTCAATTAATTTCAACGAATATGGATAATTTTGCTCTTTTTTCTTTTGGTTAATTTTCTTTTTGAATGGCTCAAGATGCAATACTTTCTAGTCTAAGGAACTAAAATTGAAATTTTGCTTGCTACTAACAAGAATATCCGTAAAACACCATTTGCTCGAAAATTGTTTGTTCCTTATCACCATCACTTTGTCGTACTACTTATCCACCAAATACAAACACTAATGACAAGAATAAAGGCATACAAAATTCTTAAAGAAACCTGTCAAAAATCAGGAGAAAGGGGAAAAGAACAACTATTCCCAGGGGATTTGAGGACTGATGTAAAAAAGCATTACATAAATAAATATTGTGGTGGCGAAGGCCAAATGTTGGACAAATATATAAAATGAACCCTTTTTTTCAATTTTATTTTGTGGTCTCTAAAGGCTAAAAAAAGTGGGCTTTAAAAGTAAAAGCCTCAGACCAAAAGAAAATTTACAATAAAAAATAAACTAATTAATTGTTGGGGAAAAGAAAATCAAAATAAGAGGAAAAGGCTGAAAGATAGAGTTGAAGAAATTCCCCCAACCCAACCCAACCCACCACAAAGCCTCCTCCTCTTCACCCTTTCAGGGCCTTAAAAGCTCAGCGACGAGAAGAATTATTAAGAAAAATCATCTCTTTTTGCGTGTAATTTTACAAAGTGTGTAAGACTAAAGCTTTGAAACTATAATTTTTCGGAGTAATAAAGATTGAATCTTTCTTGAATACTGGATAGGAAAAATCTTATCTTTATCAGTCTTACTGCTGCTGCTGTTGCTGTTGCTGTTGCTGCTACTTATTCCTATGGATCCATTTGATGTGGTGTCTTCATGTTTAGAGCTTTGCAAAGGTATATGCGTCAAACCCATGTACCAGATCTTCTGTTTTTTTCCCAGTAATTGGTGAAATTTCGGTTTACTATCTATTGCCTTTTGTTGGGTTTTGAATTATAGAGATCTAGGAGTTTCGTTTCAGAGTTCAGAAGACTGTACCTCCGTTTGACTTTGTTTTTGTGGGGTTTTTACTTGATATTTATATCTTGATAATACTGTTTTTATATAATCTTTTTCTTTGTTAGCTTTCTTGGTGGTCTAAAGATGCTTGATTGAGTGGGTTTTTTAGAGTTTATGCTGATTAGTGAGGAGATGTTTTACTTTTGCAAGTACTGAATTCTGTGATGAACTGATGTTATCTTGTTGTGCATTGTATAATTACAAGGATTTTCTATTTGGGCGGTCAGAAACTTGCATAAGGCAATTTCTTGCGGTATTGATTTTTTGCTCATTGGTTTCTCTTATCCTTCCTGTAGTTGATGTGCAATTAGCCTTGGAGTACTGACCTATGCCATGATCTTGATTTTTATTTTCCTTGTATAATTTGAAGTATGCTGACTTCGAGAGGCTGTTTCTTGCAGGTTTTGGGTGATTTTCGCATGATATTTGATCTTGTCATTTTTGAATAGAGACCCTACCGTATTCAGTTATCTGTAGAGAAAATAGAGAAATAGAAAAGAATGAACTTTTCAGGAAAAGGAGCTCTTGTTACCGAGAAAAAACTACCAGCCACAAAGTTAACTTCCTTGAACCCAAATGCTGCAGAATTTGTTCCATCTTCTTTTAGATCACCAACTGGAAGTGCTAGCCCTGCAGAAGCATCCTCCAAGTTCATTACAACTACTACAACAACATTAGGAAAATCGGTGCTTGACAGGTCGGAGTCATCTGCCTCCAATGTCTCAAATAACTCTGATGATGAGGCCCATCAGTTTTGGCGTCGCCAGCTTCCTGATGACATCACACCTGATTTCAAGGTGATGGGGGAGGATGATTCCCAAGGAATCAATAACCTTTCACTCTCGGGCTTGTCATTAGGTGACGTCAATGAGGTTTCTAGATTCCCTGCTTCTGCAGGAAGTGGCTTCATTTTTAAGGACCAGCATGAGTTATCTCCTCATCCTACAAATGGAAATAACTTCGCTGAGAAGATGAGATTTCCCGCTTCATCCTATGATGAGGACCTAACCCCAGGCAATTTCAGTAGTTTATCATCTCCAAAACCTTGGGACAAACATCTCCTGAATAATGACTTATTTCTTCCCGGTGCTAGAGAAGGTGCTCCTTATAATGGAAATTCCCGTCATGGATTCCCATCAGGCGTGATGAATGAACAACAATATCTGGACAATATGGACGTGAATCCGGTTGAGTTTTTGGCCTCTCAGTTCCCTGGTTTTGCTGCTGAAAGTGTTGCCGAGGTTTACTTTGCTAATGGGGGTGATTTGAACTTGACAATTGAAATGCTGACACAACTTGAGGTATGATTTTGTCGCTCAATCTTTGGAACAAGATGAGTCTCCTGTTTCTATCAATATTTATATCTGATTGGATAAAGGTAGCAATTCTTCCACTTATTAGCTTGCTATTATGTCTATTAGTCACTCTTTGAACTTCATTGGAGTCATCATGATGGAATCTTTGCAAATAGTTTGCTTTGGACTGTAAATGACAGCCTCTAGTCCCTACTTATGACTTGACTCTAGGAACCATGCCCCCAAGTGCAGTATCCTTATAGATGTTGTGAGTTGTTCAATCTAAGTCCCAGGTTCCTGTTTGCATGTAGATACTACTCTTTCAGTTGCTCCATGTTAAAATTTCCTCTATTTTGTTCTTTTTTCCTTTTTAACTTGTGTTCAGCACATTTTTACTCTCTGATGAATTGTTAGTTGGTTCATGCTAACTTTGCAATACTATTTTGGTCATTTTCATCAATGAAATTTTTCGATGGTTAAAGTTAAATCGTGGAAGCAATATTCCGGCGCTTATATGTTGAGAAACAATAGGCTTTTATATAGAGAGGAATTCAATGAAGTTTTTATTTAGCAACTTCTGTTTCTGTTTGCATTTGATCCTTTAGCTAGGTAATGACCACCCTTAGCTTGTGTTTGTGTAGATTTATTGTAACTGATGTAGTCCTTTCCATTGTGTGCAAGTTAATTGTGGGCACTGCATTAATTTTGTTGTAGGTGCTCTTTACTTGGTTGGGTGATGTGTACAGTCCTCCTTTTTCTTCTTCTTTTTTTTTTTTGCTTTCTATTAGTATGATAACTTTGTCAACGAGCTCGATTTTGCATGCTTAATATACTGAGAAAGTGTCCTGAATTTATCACATCGGTGCTTTTTTGACATTATGATGTACTTTCACTGTAGCTTCAAGTTGATGGTGGTCTGAATCAGAATATCAATTCAAAAGCACTATCTGCTCCGAATCTCAATGCAATGGAGTTCCCTGCACTTTCTTCAATAGATGGCCAAAACGGAGTGTCTAAGTTTGCTGCTGATGAGCTCCAACAGGGTATGAACCCTTACAGGCCTTCCGAAAAAGAGAATCTACTCTTTTTCAAGTCTAGCGCTTCATTTCCCTCCAGAGGCGCCGTGGATTTTGCTTCTGCTGTCAGGAAAATGCCACCTCAAGATTCTGGTGTGTGGAAATATGACCGAAACAATTCCTCAGATGCAAATGCAGGATCGAGTAGAAGTTCACAAATATTAGCTAGCTCGTACAGCAGTGGCCAGGTAAGAGGGATTTACGGCGATAGGTTGCAGAGTCGGGGATCGTCTCGTGCAGTGCCTGTGTGGCTGGAAACTGGAGATGTTGTTGGTAATATTTTCCAGCAACTACTGATTTTCCTTTATGAGATATAATTGTGGTAGACAAGCTTTGTGCAGCTATGTATATGCATTAATGTTTTTGAGATGGCAGCAAATATGTACACTGAGATGCGGGAGGAAGCTCGTGGCCATGCACGTATACGCAATGCTTATTTTGAACAGGTACAAGTTTCTATTACAAGATGAAGACTTAGTGTAGTATATGGAAAAGTGAATATCATTAGTATGCATACGCATTGGAAGCACTCCATAAGCCAGCTCCTGTCGCTTATTTCAGAATGTATTCTATCTACTACAACAGTGTGATCAGGTCCTCCTGTATGGTTTCCTCTCCTCTTTTCTTCCACCATCTTATGGGAGAAAGAAGTATTTGTTGTTCAAATGTTTGATGCAATGCTTATTCAAGTGTTTATGCATATCATGAAATCCCAAGTTGCACTTATTTTTCCTAAGCCTTTGTTTTTATACTATTGTTTGGGAGCATATTTCGGCCTGGGTTTTGTATGCAGTTGTGCGTCTGAAGTCAGAAGGGAGCACTGCGTTTTTGTTATTTTGTGGACGTGTTTGTTTGATTAACCAATAAAATGTTGATAATTATAATTCTAAAGTAGTAGTTGACATACGTTTGTCGTATTCATTCTCTATATAATTTTTGTAGCTTTCTTCTTGTTGTTACTTATGGTAGGCCGTAATATGCATCAGGCTCCTCTTCCGCTCCCCCCAACCCCCGGTTTTTTTTTTCTTGCCTTTTTATTGGCCGTATTCTTCTTCGTCTCTCTGGTGGATCAAGGTGGAAAGTATCTTATTGTCGCTTAATACATTCCTGTGCTCGGTGCAGCTATTCTCAGTTGACCCTGTTCGATCTCTTTCTGATTGACCTAAACAAAGAATTTATAATCTGTGTTCGTGTATGAATAGGCTCGGCAGGCATATCTCCATGGCAACAAGGCTTTAGCAAAGGAGTTGAGCATTAAAGGTCAACTCCACAACATTCAGATGAAGGCAGCTCATGGAAAAGCTCAAGATTCTATTTACAGACAGAGGTTTGTAAAATAAATATTATACATTCTTTTTGGTGAAGTAACCCATGGTCGACAAGACTAATGTTTTGACAACGGAATGAAGTCAGAGGGAAAAAAATTGTACTGTTGGAAATTGGTTCTTTTAGGATTGGTTGGGTCTTAGCTATTCAATTTAGGCAGTCAGGTTTGGGTCTGAAAACTTTCTGAGGAAATTGAAATTGTTTGAATTTACTGGTAACCACAATTTGTACACTTATTACTAGCCTTAACTGTTTCATTTGGGTCTAAATATCCTTGTTTCTTCTTTTAAGTTATAGTTTTGTTATAGGCTACATGGATGATTTTGGAAGTTATGATTGAAGATTTGTTTTATTGGATCATTGTTCTGCTGTTGCACTTAGTGTTTTGTACTTGAATTTTATCAGATACTGCAATTGAACCGTGTTTCATGATGATTGCATGTGCAGAAATCCTGGAAGTACCGAGATACAGGCTAACGGGAGGGGAGTACAGGAAAGGATCATAGATCTTCATGGCCTCCATGTTAGTGAAGCTCTACATGTCCTCAAACGCGAGCTGTCCCTGCTGAGGAACGCGGCCAGATCAGCAGACCAACGATTGCAGGTTTACATATGTGTTGGAACAGGTCACCACACCAGGGGTTCTCGGACTCCTGCAAGACTTCCAATCGCTGTTCAGCGTTACCTGCTTGAAGAAGAGGGACTTGATTACTCTGAGCCCCAGCCGGGTCTCCTAAGGGTTGTGATATTCTGAATCAATATCAGTCAGGAAGGTATAGGAAAGTTCTTTTTTGACACGTAGCATAAGTAACCCCCATTTCATCAGTCATCGAAGCTTAAAAAAAAAAGAAAAAGATGGAGAAAAAAAATGAAAAAAAGTTGTACTTGTAAATGGGAAGAAATGGAAAAGGTAGATCAGGGGTGAAGGAGAAAATCCACTGATGAAAAAAAAAAAAGAAAAAAAAAGAAGGAAGATATGGTCAAGACAGAAGTCAGGAATATGTGTATCATTAAGAAGAAGCCCTAGTTGTTGTTAAGGTTAGAAGTAAATTTTGTAGTTGTCACAGGTTAAGGTTACTCTTGGTTGTTAGTCCAACCCAGTTTTTTTTTTTTTTTTTTTGATTTTGTAATTCTTGTACCTGTATTTTTGGATGTTACATTTGGTGTAACGTAAGTCATAGCATTCATTTTACATCATGATAGTTGAAAGTTAAATTTGGCAAAAGAAAGAGTAGTAGTTTGGTTTCTTTTCAAGAAGCGGGGATTGAAATTATGGTTCATGTGCAATTTGGTCATAATCCTTTGCATCTTCTTTCTTTTTGGCCCAAATCAACAACACGTAGAGCTCGTATTCAAAATGAATGAAAACCTCATTGGTGGTTCATCAAAATATACAATATCATAAATTACTTCATTTAGAAAGAAACACGCAACACACACCAGGAAAGTTGAAATGAGATTGAGAATTGCTTTGGGTTGGGCTATAAAAGGGATCTTTCTATCTACACACTGAAGCTGATCCTCTCCTCCCGTATTTCATCAAAGCAAGCAACATACTATTCTCCAGATTAACTGCTAAGGTTGCTGATTTTGGACATTCAAAGCTTGCTCCTGCTCATGACTTTGAAGGAATGGTGCTTTAGTCATCTACGGTGATTAAAAGAGCTTTTTCTGGGATTAGTAAATGTGGAGCAAACATGTTTTCAGACTTCCACATCACTATGAAAATAATATTTAATCATATTTTGTTGTATATTACTTACACTTACTAGCAAGATAAAACCACATTTAAACGTCTATCTTTTTTTTTGTTTTTTTAATATAAGGTGAAAAGTGAAAACACGAAACTTGTTTACAATTGCACACTCCTAAGAAGGAATTGATGTGGCTATGATGTTTTGAGAGTCTTACGTAAAAAATTATCCCTGTTCTCCTCACACAAATTATAGGAAAAATATTAGGGTAGTATACTGACGTAAAGTTGACAAAATACTCAAAACCCAAAATTGCTTCTTCCTTTTTCAAGAATCGGACAATACAGTAGTACTTCTTGGTGAGATATGTACACCAAAACTTTTCTCCAAAGGCTTTTTATGGACGAATCCAAATATATATATATATATATATATATATCATCGTTCAAATAATAATGAAATTATTATGCAAATTAACTTTTTTTTGGAATAAAAAATGAAAAAGAAGGCTCGAGTGTGTGTCTGCACGAGTCGGGATCACTAGAGGCGACAGCAACCACGCCTTTCTAAACGCAACCAGTGGAAGAAAACGTTGAGAAAAATTAAAAAGGGGGAAAGGAAGAAAGAGGAAAACCGAGGAGCATTTTAACCAACATCCCTGAGGCTCGATTGTTTGGGGTAAAACTAAAAAGAACACACAGTAGAAGTGTGGTGTGTGTGTGAGGTTTTCAATGGCGAACCCAGGATCATCCTCCTCCTCCTCATCTTCGTCATCGAAGGGGAAGTGGAGAAACCTCTCAACCTACGCTGCTCGCGTGTTTTTTGTCCTCATATTTCTTCAAATTCCCCTTTTCAGGTACCCAGAAAACAATCTCCTCTGTTCCTTTTTTTGGTTGGGATTTTAGTGGTTAAAAGGTTGATGTTCAGTACAAAATGGAATGGGAACAATTCAGAAGTCAACTTGGAGTTAGTTTTTGACATGAGTTTACTTCTGTTATGGGATGAGGATGAAGTGTTTGTTTCCGATCAATGATTTTTTTTCATCCGGTAGTATTTGATCTAAGATTGTTGACTGTTGGTAGTCCCGCAACTGACCAGATCTTTCTGTATCACTTTGTTTGAAGGATTTTTTTTTTTTGCCATTTACTGGTTCGGGGATTTATGGTTAGATTTACTATTTGAACTGGTAAATCTCGTTGGTTTCATGGGTTTTACTACTGTTGGATATTGTCCGAGGAGGTCTTGATTTGCTTCAACAATGCTCCCCATTTGATTTTATTTCACTTCTTTTTGTCCTCTTTGGAATTTCTTTTCTGTGTGCTTAACATTTCCGTATGACAGAGAGAGATAGTTGAAGATTTTTTTTTTAGCTGAGTGTAGTAGATGATGCACTGAGTCACAATGCTTTGAGATATTGAATGCAGCTGGTTGTAGATGTACTGAGTTACTGTGCTGTTAGGTATGGAGTGCCGTAGCTTAGCTTTTACACTGCTTTGATCTGATAAGAGTGCAACCTCATAATTGGATGCTTTTCCCTTTTGTTAATCAACTAAAGAAACGGTGAAGGAAATTGAAGTGTCAGAGTTGCTTCATGCCAGATTTTTATTTAGCTTGAGATATGCAAGGTAGTGTAGATGGATTCATGGGACTGTCATCAATATGCCCCTGGAAATCGATTTTTACCTTTCGCGGGGCGGGGAGATTAGCTGACTTCCGTTTCCTTTTGCATTATTAAGCCTTGAGAATTTATGTATTACCAATGGGTTCTTTTGTTTTGAATCACTGTCTTTATCCTCTATAACTTTTCACTACCTACTCTCTGTGGGAAACGTGTTTTAAATCTGGTTTAAAAGATGTGTTACAGTTTAGGACTTGCAAATTTGTTTGATCATTCTGTGTTGTCTTTTCCTCTTTTGTACTGCTATTTTATCATTTGGTTATTTAATCCCTTTTCCCTACTCCTGTTGCTTGATAGGGTTCCATGTAGATCTGGTATATGTACAACACCACTGCAGGTGACCTCGTGCCAACTGATATCGAGCGAAATATTTCCTCTTCCAGTAGTGAAAGCTCTGCTCTTTCCGGGTGCTATCTTGGATGGTCTGATCTACAATGCCACAGTTCCAAAGTGGGATGATCTTCTCAACATATATAACTTGACCAACGTGAAGGAGGCTTCTCCTGTGACTGACTTGCAGCGCTTGGAGGTTTGGCGTTTTTGGTTTATTAGATTGTGGATTTTCAGTAGCAATTATGGATTAAGCAACTTAAAAATAAATAAATAAAAAGCTAACTCAGTTTTGTTATGGAACATGCATGATTTGGCCTTATTCAGTCATTCACTACTACTTGAGTTTCACTAATCTGCTCCCTTTTTGGATTATGAAAAGCCTCGTTGAACATGAATCTCTAGTTTTCTGTTTAACTGTTCTTAAGTGCTAAATGTCTTATTGAATCTGGATCATTTGCTTGCTTTATTGTAAATTTATTTTGGACTTCATTCATACTGGAACTATGTTTTGAGTTTATATTATGGGTAGCAATAATAACAGGTCTAATGCTTTTACCTTCCAAACCAATTTTTTAAGTTATGGACAATATACTCAGACTCCATTTGATAATCACTGAAGTCTGAATCTGAACACTTAATACTTAACACTGAAGTCTGAAATCTGAAGACTGAATTTATATTGTTTGATAAAAATGTCTGAAGACTGAAGTCTGAAGTCTGAAGACTAAATCTGAATAATCAGGTCTGAAAGTTATTTAAATTTTTAATATCGTAAAATTGAATTATAAACAAAATTCTTTTAAATAGAAAATAACTAATATTTTGTTCTAAATAATAAAATAATAATTTTAAATAAGTTTTTAGTACATATAATGAAATTAGATATTACAGTTGGTAAGTAATCAATATATAATTAAATTTATATTTTTTACATATATCGATATATATGTGTACCTTGTTATTTAGCAAATTTTATGTATTAAAATTAGTTTAATTTGAGTTTGAAAGTTTGAGATTTTTTATACTCATAATAAAAATTCAAATTTAAGCACTCTTAATTAATTTATCTTAAGAAATTAAAAAATTTAAAAAAATGTAAAAGTGAGCGTCGAAATAAAGATGAGGTAAAAAAAAAAAAGGAAAAAAAAAGAGTCATTACAGAAATTAAGTGTTAAGTGATAAGTGATAGACTTATCACTTATTTTCTAGCTCACAATTGAACTAACCATTCAGACACACTTAATTAATTAAGACAATGAAATTTTAGTTATCAAACGCACTTAATTTATAACTACTTAATTAGTTCAGAACTTAATTCATTAAGACTTTTTAGTAGAGATTATCAAACACACTTAATTTCATTAAGTACTTAAATAAATTAAGTCAATATATTAAGTGATTATCAAACAAATCCTCAGAAAGCGAGATCGTATAACTTGATTGTGTAAGGGTTTATTGGAATTAGCTTTATATACTAATTTTTCCTCCAGCCACCCTTGTTTTGTTGTTAATCTTTCACATCTTTCTTGTTATTCTAGGTTCTTGCTGGTAGTTACTTTGCAGTGGCTGGTGGGCTTATCGGCCTCATAAAACCTGGGAGAATGAGCATGTTTGGAACCCTTCTAATCATCTGGGGGCTTGTCAAAGAAGGTATTCTTGGAAAGCAGCCAGTGAATGAAGACCCGACAGGTCCAAGAACAGTCTTTGTTTATCCAACCATGTTAATGGCTCTAGTCTGTGCTTTCTTGTCGGTTAAGTATGACATGAAGAAAGTCTTGCGAAGCGCTCCAGCGCAGCCCATTGCAAAGCCTCTGCAGAGCTCTAAAAAGTCGAAGTTGAAATGAGTGTGTATCTTCGAGAAAATAGAAAATGGTGTCTTTTGTTAAGTTCCGCTTAGTCTAGAATTAGCTCTAATCTTAGGCTAAAACTCATGTAATTGCATCACAGAGAATTTCAGCAGTTGGCTTGATTTGTCTTGAGTTTGTGCTGAGGAAGTTTCTTTCTTAAAATGAATCTGCTAGCAGAAGCAGCACCTTGATGAACTCTGGGTTGTATTCCTAATGAACGTGGGACAGAAATGAACTAGCGAAGGGTCCAGATATCTTTTTGATTCAATTGAGAATTTCAAGATGCATTGTAAATTTATCGTCTTCCAGTTGTTATACTTGCTTCTTAGAAGAAAATTACAGGATGCTTTGAAAACTAACTTCTGAAATTTTTTCATCTTTTCCCTTAAACCCAAAAAGAAAAGAAGTAATCTCATGAGCTTGTTAGGTTTTTATTAGTGCAAAGTTACTGTTAGTTTGCAACAAGCCAACAAACTTTGAACAAAATACACTATATTCTCATCTTCCATTATTATTATACTAATCCAACGTGGCAATTTCTTTGAAAATTTACTATATTCTCATCTTCCATTATTATTATACTCATGGTAATATTACTGATTTGTTCTTATATCATAATAAACATATTATTATCCATTTAAGATTCACCCGTAATGAAAGGAGAGACAGTACGGCTCTTTTCGTTTTGCTTTTGATTATCTAACAAAAATTATAAATCGTAGTAAAATTTATATTCAAATGGGAAAGAACAAATCAGTAAGTAATCAATACATGGTTAATATGACATTGGTTTTCTTCACAATCTTATCTATTATTAAATTAGTATAATGGAAATTACGGGATTTGATATTTTCATAACTTTTGAAATTTGGAAATATTAATACTACCTCTATTTTTTTTCTAATTGTCGCTTTAGGCTGAATCTAATTTTTTTTTTATCTGTCGCACTAAATAATGACTAGTTATCATTCCAGCACAATCTGAATCATACCAAAATATTAATAAGTGCGACATTTGAAAAAAAAAAACTTCATTGTGCTAGAATCGCACTAAATATTAAAACCAAAATGCTAGAATCATACCAAATATTTAAAAATACTACTATTTGTCGAGGATAAATCCCGGGGGCGGAGAGTCAACGGTCCGACCTAGACGGGAACCTGCAAAACGGAGGTTAGCACTCCGAAGATCAAGTCAGTTCTAGGGAGAGAAGCAGGTAATTGTTACACTTAGAGAGAGAAACGGGAATGTGGAATTGAATTAGCAATAAATGAACAAAGAGTATTTATAGGTCTCAATGGGACAATACCTGTGGACCCCTGTGTCGAGAGGGGCAAGAGCGTAAATAGACATGCGTTAATTCCTTGTAATTCGGTTGGGCCCAAAGGAATTAATAAAAGAATGACTTGGGCTTGTAAGATGAGCCCAATTCAGATGGCAAGTTGGGCCGGTCAAGATGGGTCAGGATTGACCCCAACACTATTTAACTCGCACATTGTGCTGGTATAATAACTAATCATTAATTATACTAAAATGCTAATCAAAATCTTTTATGCAAGATGCTCAAATCGACGTTGAGTTTGGGAGATCTGGCGCTTCGCCTTTCATTTTCGTTGTATGCCATCGTTAATCAACACATTGCATCTCATCGTATAGAGCACGAATATTCACGAAACTGTATTCCTATTAACCTGATCTACAAATTCCTTGGATACATTTGCTCGCACGGTGTTGGAATTGGTGTGGGAGACATTTTGGATTTTAGTGCTTGTTTGGACATTGGTTTGTTTTTGGTTTAGTTTTTTATTTGATTTTGAGATGTGTAAAATATAGTTTGAGAGAAAATTTAAAACATTGTAATATTTTAAATAAAATAATAATATTTTTACACTACTTCCGGACTATCGCTGCAGCCAGGTTGTAGATGAAAATTGTGAAAAAATAATGTTTGAAATAAATTTTAAAAAGTAAATTAAAAAATTATTTGAATAGTATTAAATTTTGTGTTTGAGAGTTGTTTTTAAGAAGTAAAACGAGACAAAAGTCAAATAAAATATTTTCAATTACTTTTTAAATTTTTCTTTTTAATTTTAACTGTTATTTTATTAATAAATACTTTTATTTCAATTTAAATTCTTTATTAAAAAACGAAAACCTTATATACCAAAGTATCCCTGCGAATGCGGCGGGTCAACAGACGTCCAAACGGAAAAAATTACTAGAATAGTGAGACAAATAACAGAATAGTTGGATAATAAAATATAAATGATCATGTGAATATTAAAATTGAGGATCAAAATGTGAGGTTGAGCTAATATAAAAAACCATTTACGTATATAGTTTTGTCTTTAACCTACATTAGTTTTGACTTTTAAGTGTAACACACATCATTTTATACGACTGCCTGATGAAATGATGATTTCAATATTTGTAAGACACCG
Source organism: Oldenlandia corymbosa var. corymbosa (assembly GCA_949775105.1). Taxonomy (NCBI): domain Eukaryota; kingdom Viridiplantae; phylum Streptophyta; class Magnoliopsida; order Gentianales; family Rubiaceae; genus Oldenlandia; species Oldenlandia corymbosa. The sequence continues at coordinate 34,829,350 of OX459119.1, read as the reverse complement.
ATTTGTTCCCTTCCTTCTTACCCTTTAAAACATTCATTTTAAAGGTCAAATTTTATTTTTTAGACCAAATTAAAAATTATAACAAGAGAATGAAACAAGTTTTTATTTCTAATTTTATGAAATATTTATAAAAAACAAATAAAAAGAGAAGTAGAAAAAGGACTTGATTTTGTCGATTTTATTTTATTTTTTTGTATAGAAGAGGTACCTCTATATATATTGTTTTGTTACAAGATATCTGTATATATTAAATGACAATAGCTATGCGATTTTGTTGGTCGATTTTTTTGATTTGTCAATTAATTGGGAACAAAATTTGGTTCATTTGGATTTTTTTCATCAATTATACAACCTCAATATCATCACCAATATTTTCAAACATATACTGAATCGTCTGTTGGATTACTGTCTATGGGGTTCGAACCCATACGCACTTATGTGCAGAAGATCTTAAGTCTTCCCCCTTAACCTCTCGGACAAAGACTATGATTTCAAATTTGGTCACCTGATTAGATTTCTGTATAATTTTATATTACGCAAGTTCAATAGTGTCACCGATTTCATCCAAAATATATCTGAATGTTACACTCAATTGTCCATGGATACAAGTTAAGATACCATGATTTGAACCATTAAGACCATACGAGCAACATATTTATATATTAATTTAATCTCTTGAATTAAGTTCAGTCAACAATCCTAAAAGACTAAAAATTAAATTTTTCATTCTATAATTGGTGCCAAATCCCCTAATTACTAGTCATATTTTGTGTGAATCTTTACTTGAAACATTTCATTTTTGGTTAAATTTCATGATAAGGTTTTGAATTTTATAATTTTTGAAGTAAATGGTGTGTTGTTCTTCCTAAATCTTGCAGATTTTTTTTGAGTGGATGATCAAGTTTGCAAATTCTTCCTCTTTGCTCACTTTCACAAACCAACTCTTGTATTATGTTAATTTTAAGTTTACTTTGTTATTGAAATTACTTTGATTCATACTTTCCAAAACTTCAGTTGAAATTATCACTTAAATTTAAATTGTTGCTCTCTCTTTGTTGATGTATGTAGTTCTCCCCATAATGTTGTTCATACGGTTTCTCTCTTCGTTTATGTTACGAATTATATATATATATTTTGTATATTTATTATTTTTTTTTTTATCTCTCCGTTAATATTATTCTATTAGTGGAAAAGTGACTGAAAGAGACATTTCATTTAGAGGAATAGTTCTCAATTATTGCCAGAGAATAAATGTCAAGTTATGGTTGTTTTTTATCAATTTTATTTGGCTCGGATCGAAACTCGACTTGGTGTAAAGGTCATAATTATTAAGTTTGGTATATAATACATTAAAATTTTACAAAATTTAACTTAATTGTATTTGTGTTATTATATAAGTAAACTAGATGTTATACCCGTGCGATGCACGAGATCAAACAATAACTTTTTTAATAATTTACTGTTATTAATTTACGATAATTTTACTTTTCTGACTGTATCAATTATTAAAAAATCAAATAACATATTAAAGAAATCGGTTTTATGTCCAATAATAGTCAACCAAACATTTAACTTGCTAAAATTGATATAAGAACTCGAGCAAATACGGTATGGACCTACAATACCAAAACAAACAAAATGTTAGTACTAACGCCTATAAAATCATTATTAATATTGAAAAAACTTTTGTAATCAACAATATAATATATGCCTAATTGTTATACTTCAAGTTTAGCTCAAATGTTCCCAAATGAAAAAAAAGAAAAGAAAACAATTATTGCAACTCAGCTTCAAGGAAATTCTTATACTTCCTATATTTTTTTTAAAAACTTAAAGTGGGATCCCAATAAATTTTATTAATCTTTTAAGGGATAAGATAATTAGAACAACCCAAATTTAGAGGACTATTGGACAATTAAACTAAGTTTTATTTGGAGAATCTATAAGAAAATTACACCTAAGATTTTTGCTGATATGTCACTCTAGGGATAAATGATGTTTCCTCTGGTTTCTCTCTTAGAATATACTATAGATAGATAGATAAATAGATAGATATTAGTTATTTGAGATAGTTAATTGGATTATTCAAGAGTAAAAATATGATACAAATTAAAGACATGTTTAATAACACCAATTATTGTTTAGAATTATTCCATTAAATATATTTTTTTTTATTTCAGTATGTTTGATAGTAAAAACTGAACCTCTACATGAATTAAGTGGTACTGAAACTAAATGTAAATAACAAAAGTTAACTCATTGCTTATTATTCAATAACTGTTTGATAAATTCAACATTTCTGATTCAGTATTAAGTGTTCGGAATTAAGCAATAATTTTCATCAAACAAAACCATCAATTTCAGTCCTTCATATTTGGATGAGTAAATTGCTTAATGGTTCCTTTACATTTGCAAAAAATTTATCTTGGTCCTTTACATTAACAATTCACAAGTTTGGTTCTTTATATATGTATTTTTTACTTTTTTGACACTTTACATTTGGGGTTCTCAGGTTGACCCTTTTTTGGTCAAGTCAATAGGGGTATTTTTGATAATTTTTAAGTTTCAAATTTTCAAAAATTCTAAAAAACCAAAAACTGATTAAAATAAAATTATTTATCAAAAATAAAAATTTAAAAATTTAAAATTCAAAATTATTTTTCTAAGATCTGAGTTACTATTTTTTATCTTGTGGATCACACGCGCGATTTCTTCTTTATCCTTAGTCTGTAATTTTTTTCTTCTTGAATATACCCCTTATTCTGTATTTCTTTTTTCTTCTTAAATATAACCATGTTATTAAAATAATATTAAACACATATATTTTTTTCTTCTTGAATTTTTTTCTTCTTTACCCTTAGTCCGGTTTCTTCTTGAATATCGGATTGGAGGGTTTAGGAATTAAGTTGGGTGTTTGATCGGGGAGAGAAGAAAAAAAATTACACACTAAGAGTAAAGAAGAAATCACGCGTGGGGCTCACATGATAAAAAATAATAACCCAGATTTTAGAAAAAAAGAATTTTGACTTTTGAATTTTTTTAAATTTTTAATAATTAATTATAAAGTTAATATGATATATTTAATATTATTTTAATCAATCTTTGGTTTTTTTAGTGTTTTTGAAAATTTGAGAATTAAATTTTACCTAAAATACACATGTTGACTTGACCAAGAAATGCTCAATCCGACCACTCTCAAATGTAAAGAGTCAAAAAATGTAAAAAAAGAAAAAAAAAGAAAAACTAAACTAGTATAAAATACATATGTAAAGGACCAAACCAGTGAATTGTTAATGTAAAGGACTAAAATAAGTTTTTTGTCAAATATAAATGTCCATTCGAGCAGTTTACTCTTTTGAAAAACAATTATTTTATTTTATTTTATTTTATTATTATTTTTTTTTTTTGGTCGCAGATAAGGTGCAAAACTTATCCCTTCCATGTAATTACCAACCAGATACTTTGGTTTCATTGAGTAGTCACTAAGAGTCTAGTTTGTCAATCACTTGATATTGGATAATTTCGTAACTCGTTAATAAAAATTATTTCAAAGAATGGTATTCTTATTGTTTCAAAATCATTGTCTAGTATTAGATTTTCGCTCTTAATTCAATTTGTACTAAAAATAAAAATCTAAATTGAAGAATAATATCAGGACGGATGGAATATTACTTATGGCTGATGGCATTGTTGTAAACAATTGAGATAACAAGCCCATCAATTTTGTCCATATTTGTATTTCCATATATCTTACATAAAAGGCAAGAATCGAGTTAATCATGAAGGAACACTCTGCTCGAGCAAGTTCAGCTAATGACCTAATGTATACCATGCAATAAGAATGGATTTCCTTTATAAGTAAGGAATCTGATCTCCGCCCCAATACACCACAAATGCCCTTGTACCTTCAGTTCTCCTTTCATTTCTGCCGTCTCCCAAACAAATTTGAATAGACCAAGAGCTCTATCAAGCTGTTTCATTGCCCCCAATATCACAGTTTCTTCATCTGATGTCAAAAATTTACCCATACACAGGTAAAACACATTTTTGCCTTCAGCGGGATAAAACCCTCCGCTTACTTCCACCTCAATATCACGAACGCTCCCATACAGATAATACAGCAGCAGCGAGTAAAGACACCGTGATGAGTGACCCAATGTCTTGATGAGCTTCTTTTGCACCAGATTTTCATGGTGCCGAGTCTCTTTGTACCCAATGTTTTTGTCCATTAGAACATCCCGAATTTGATAAAGACCTTCCTTCATGATCTCAAGCTTCGTTACATGCGAAACATACTCCTTCCTATCACTCAAGCAGTTAATAAGGTCAACGAACATCTCAAGGACTTCCTCCCATTTGTGATTTCTGCTATCTGCCTTTGCACCTTTGGAAGGTGCAAGGCGCATCCATGAAGTGGACTCGAGATCATAAGATATCGCAATGTTAATATGCTTCAGACAACTGGCAACCACCTGCTGTGCCATTTTAGTTTCTTTGCTCGGGTGCTTCTTAATTTGATAATCAATCTCGGTTCTCAGATCATTGAGTATCTCTTCCAGTGCACCAGTCCATATCTTATGCTCAGTTACCTGTGGCAGTATTTTGAGCCTGACCAACTTCCTCTGTTGAGCCGAAACATTCAAAATGTTGGCAACTCTAGTAAGCGAATTCAAAGTGAGAGGTCCCCTTTCACAGGGCTTACCAAAGAAAATCGGCAAACCATCACCAAACCTAGCCACTCCATTCTTCCTAATCGCTTCTTGCACGGTTGGACAACCAATAAATTCCCTAGAAAGTAACTTAAAAGCAAGCATTTTCACTTCAAGCTTATCATCAAAGACTCTTGAATTATCACTAACACTAAATAACCTTCCATCAATCAAGTCAATACCTTTTAACAATCCGGATAATTTCTTTAGCTTCAGATAGGCCTTTTCATACCATTCAGTAGGCGAAAGCTCTTCCTGAGGAGACATTTCCGGGGACTTAATGGACAGAAATCTCAAATGCACCAGTCCAATCTTTTTGGTTCTGAAGTACTTGGATGAATGTTGCACAAGGCCTTCCACATGCTGCCAATAAGCCATGACCCAAAATCTGGAGAATAAAAAGTCCTCACACTTTCACCTGTTCCTTTCCCAGAAAAAATCTCGTTCCGGCATTTTATCGAACAATCTGAGGGCACTCTTTCTCCAGCAGTAGCTTGCCCACCAGTCTTAGTTTCAGTTCAGTTTCTTGCTTGATCACCAACAACCCAGAAAACTAAGAAGCCTAAGCAGAGGTCTAGACGCCATTCGCAGATGAAAGAACGAAGTGAATAAAAGTGGCTCAATAAGCTTTCTTCTTCTTCTAAAATAAATGTGCCAGTTAAAGAGGGAAAATACGACCATTGAGTTCTTAATAATCAGGAGTATAAAAAAGTAGACATTTCTTTTTGGGAAATAACAAAAGAAAAAAAAAATTCTTTACTACAGAAAAATAAAATACTAGTACTATATATCTTCAAGATTAACTTTTTTTTATTTTTACAGAAAAGGATTCTTATTCTGCTTCATCGTCATCAGAATTCAGTGAACAAAATCCACCTCTTCAGTGCCTCAGTTTCACTGGGAAAGAAGATAAACAATGGCTTCCCTTCAAATATCCATCGACTTCCAACAACTTCTTCATCTCCACCATAAACCCTCTTTCCTATTCAACCCAATTACTACTACAAGAATTGCAACCCAATCCTTCTCTTCCTCTTCTTCTTCTTCTTCTTCTTCTTCTTCTTCTTCTTCTTCCTCTTCTTTCTCCTCACTTCTCACTTTTGCTCGCCGCAGGGGCAGCCACAACAATCCTATTAGCACTCAGAAGCCTAACGGAAGAAAGGTGTGTGTGTGTGTGTGTCTGTTTTTTTTTTTTTTTTTTTTTTTTGAATTTGGTTTGTAACTGAATCACTGGCATTTGTTTAAATTTACTCTCTGTGCTGCTTTTTGGATGGAATTTGTGATTGTTGCGGTTATGGTGTAGTCGGTTCATAAGTGTTTAACTTGTCTTTTTCTGTCATCAAGCTTGCCTTTTTAGTTGGTTTTTAGAAAAGAGACCTGTTAACTGATTTTCTTGTGGAATGAAACATATGTTTTAGAGTTGAGCAGCAATGGCCGCGTACGATCCTAATGGCTGAGCTTGCATTGTCGATTAAGGCATAATTGTTTACGTAATGTATTTCTCGCTGAAATTTGAAATCTGTCTTGCATTTTTTGGTGTAATGTGTTCATGTTGAAAAGTGAAATATTTTAGTGTGAGGACATAGTAGTTGATAATGTGGCGTAAGTGGACAAAATTAATCATCTTCAATCCGATTGCAGTTAGAAGGAATGTAATTGTTGATTTGATTCATGTTTTTGAACACATATCTTTTCATTGTGTTTTATGGTGTGATTTCATTAAGAATATCACCACTCTTTTCTATAGCATGATGCCTGCTGTCCGATTTCTATACTTATTCATATTCTAAGTTTAAGAGTAACAATACACGCTTAACAGTTAGTTTCCAGTACCTTTGCTATTTTGATATTTTGATTTAGAGTAATGATATGTGTCGTAAATTTACCTGTGTCTATCATACAACTTCAGTAACTATCTGCTGTGTATTTGACACATCAGCTGCGATTAGAACTCATATCATTTCTCATTAGTTCTTGCAGAAGGACTTCAGTTTAACATTCACTCCGTGTATCTATAGGCAAGCATTTGAATAAAATCCGCCTGCTTCTTGTGATTACTAAGTTGAGTTTTTGTACTCTGTTAATATGCCTTCTTTAGATATTCTGCCTAAGGCACAGCCATCATTCTAGTACCATAGATGCTAACAAGTGCATTCTTATTTTCCCTGGGAATTTAGTCCTAGATTTTGGAGTAGGGATCGTGAAATTGACAAGTTAGAAATCCTGTTTCATTTTGATTTCAACAGCAAAAATCAACCAAGAAACAGTCACAAGAAGATGAAGATGATGATCCATTTGAGGCTCTCTTCCGCCAGCTGGAAGAAGACTTGAAAAATGACGGTTTATCTTTCGATGACGATGATGAGGATATAAGTGAAGAGGACCTTGCAAAGCTTGAACTTGAATTGGAAGAGGTACTGAAGGATGATGAACTTTTTGGGGCTTTGGACTTGGTTGGGGATGCAAAAACAGAAGATGATGCCAAAGAAGAGGACGAAATAATACAAAACGAGGATGCTGGTGACCATGACGACCAGGACATTGGAGAAGAATTAGAGCCAGAAGAAGATGATGATGATGACGACGATGTAGAAATGCCAGTCAAGCTAAAAAATTGGCAGCGGAAGAGACTGGCTTATGCCTTGAAGAATGGTCGGCGTAAAACCAGTGTAAGTTTTATGTTTTAGGTACTGATTCAAAATTATCTGTCCATGTATCTCCTCTCCAATTTGATTTTTGGAAACAAGCGACCAAAAAGAGAAGTATATAAATTATAAAGCAAGAGTGTTTAATGATGTGTTGACTATCTCAATGGCCTTAAGATTTTGGTATATTTTCTTAATTGCAGATTAAGAACCTCGCAGCTGATTTGTGTCTTGATAGAGCTGTTGTCCTTGAACTACTCCGTGATCCTCCTCCAGATCTTTTGATGTTGAGTGCTAGTTTACCTGATAAACCAGCTTCAACGATCCTAGAGCCAGTAAATGAACCAACAGAAACAGTCCCTGTGGAGATGATATCAGAAATTCCAAAGCCCGCCGAGGAGGCTGCTGTGGGGAAGAAAGTGCCAATTCATGTGATGCAGAGCAACTGGTCTGCTAATAAGAGAATTAAAAAAGCTCAACTTGAAACTCTTGAACTAGTGTATAAACGATCAAAACGACCCACGGTGAGTTTTTTTTTTTTTTTTAATAATTTTCTTGAAACAATAGCTAGCTCAAATACCATTGACGCACTTCTGGAAAAACAATGCACTTTGGGGGTAAACAAATGTGATCATTATAAGGTGATTCAGTGAGGGTTTCATTCTTGGTTATCCTCTCTTGTTTCTTTTCTTTTTTTTTTTTAACGTCCATCTCCCTTGTTTCCTTTTTCAAAATATCATAAACTGTAAGCAGACGTTAGGCTACATGAGGGCTCCGTCTGACATAAAGCTGTTTGGTTTAGGCTTATGTTTCTGATATCGGTGACTAAAGATTTTCGGGAGAATGAAGTATAAATCTGGTAATTGTGGGTACCTGGGCAGATAGATTTGTTTAATTTTTGTCATAAGTACTGGTTCAATAGTAGTTGAAAGAGGTATCTGGATCATTATGTGGAGAAATTATGGAGTCCAAGGAAATTTAAAGGGGAATATTGAGAAGATATGGGTTTTGGGAGTTTTCCATGTATGGTTATCTTAGGGTTTTGCTGCTGAAATTCTTACTCTTTGCTGAAGAAACATTGACCCTGGTTCTTGTTTTCCCGTCAGAATGGCTGTGTTTCTTGACATTTTCTACTTCTCCGCTTTGGTTCTTGATAATGACTTCAACCAGAGTGCAAGGCTTTGGATAACATATTAGTCAATGTACATGAACATTATGCTCAAATAATTTTGGTTGGTATTACAATTGCATATTGTAAATCACTCATTTTTAATTTTTATTGTTTGAAAAATATTGTACAGAATGCCATGGTCAGCAACATTGTGCATCTAACAAATTTGCCTCGCAAAAAGGTTTTGAAATGGTTTGAGGACAAACGTGCTGAAGAGGGTGTCCCTGAGCGTCGCGCTCCTTATCAACGTGGTCCTTCCCCTTCCGTGTTCACATGAAAGATGGGTTCCCCCCAAGCCTCTCTTATAGCGATTCTCCAACATTGTCCACCTTTGCTATGGATTTATATTCTTTTTGTCTTATAATAGTGATGTGTAGGGGTCATGAGTATGCTAAAGTTTTGCTAAAGTTCAACGGAAACAAGCAAGCATAGGTTTTAGATGAAGAATGTGTAAGATTATGCTAAATTTGTTGTTGGATATATCATTATGTATATTCCATAACATTGTAAGGTTTATGGAAAGGTGATGACTTGACTTGACTAGAGGAAACCTAGTGTTCCAGGTGACATGGCAAGCTTTTGGCTAGATATTACTCTTTAAGATTTGGAGAAATCACGTAGTTTCAATTGTTTTTACCTTGCATGAAATTACTCTCAAACTTGAAAACTTCTTACTGTATTAGAAACAAAAACCACACTTAAGAGAAAGCACCACCATTTGGCATGTGGCATTTTCACATCATATTTTTAAAATAAATTTTTATTTCCACATCTCCTAGACTTAAAAGGTAAATGCAGTCCAAATCCACCTCCACCTCTTATTTTCGCTAAAAAAAAAAAAACCATGAGTTCATAAAAAACTCAATTCCTCATCTCCATCTCTACCACAATGGACTCCCTGATCACTCCCTTCTCCACAATTAAAAAAAAGAAACAAATTCCTCATCAATCATCAATTAAGAATATGTGGTGAAATATGTTTCATTCCAACTAGCATGTTCAATCTTTTCATCAGTGATGATCAACTACATCCTAATCGGATAAAATTTCGACTTCAAAAAATATTCTCTTTACCTCTCTATATAAACACAAAGGAAAAAAAAATTCTCATTGATCTTGCTTCGGTCGTTGTGGTGGTGCAATTACAGGTATTAAAATTTAAATGATTTTATTTCCACAGATCATTTGTTTAGCTTTTATTATTTTTTGTTTTTCCCGTTCAAGAATAGTGTTATTACTATTATTTTTATGCGTCCATCCGTTACAGCTACCGTAGCCGTTGTCAGGTAATAAATGTGATTTCTTATATGGTTAATTAGCCTAGAATTTTTGTATGATTTTAGTTATGTTTGGATTGAATTTATTAATTGAGTTTTATTACAAAATGTCGTTTTTTCAATTTCTTTTTTATATTTCATTCAATTAGAGTGTTTTTCTTTTTTTAATTATGGAGTCTCGATTTTTTTTTCGTATATGGTCAGTTATGAAGTGTGTTTTTTCTTTGTTTAATTGCTTTTAATTTTGTTTCATACTCCCAGTTGACCAATTATTATTATTATTATTATTGTTGTTGTTGTTGTTGTTTTATTTGCAAATGAAGCGCGTTTTTTTTTTTGTGTTCGGGCGTTCAAGAATATACTTTTTTGGATTTGATTTTTGGACTTTTTTTAGTTCCTCATTATATAAATAGTTCAGGTCGCTTCTTCTAATTAACTTATGGGAAAGCCTTTTATGAATTTGAGGCGGAGAGGGAAGGAATGATGTTTCTACGTTTATTTTTGTTTTTATACAAATAAATTTCTTAATTTTTAATGGGCTATCTTTTAATTTATTATTATTTTTCTTTATTTGCCATGGTGAGGTGAGTTATTTTTTGCTATAACTTGAAACCTATGCAAATTTACATTATTTTCATTCTCATATTAGTGATCAACTGATTTCAACAATTAACCAGTTTCAAAATCATATTTTTTATATTTTACTACCTATAAACTTTTGGAAGAAATAGTTCCAACAATTAAGTGTATACCCTTGGGAGGAAGCTTACTACAAAGCTATTATAAATCTCCAAACTAAGTATTGATTTGGCACAACCAATAAAGAACATCAATAAATTATCTTACTAATATTTAAACTTATTGGCATGCTGTCATATTTTCTCTAGCATTTACTTCAAGACATATATTTGATCAAATTTATTTATATTTAAGAAGTAACACTTATAAAACATTTCTAAAATCTTCAAACATTTCTAAAATGTACCGGACCAAATACAATTTCTTTTTATGCCAAATACAAACATTTCTATGATCACACTTATAAAACATTTCTAAATTCTTCAAAAAATTTTAAAATATATCGGACCAAATACAAAATATGTTTTTTTTCAGATACAAACATTTATAAGATCTATATATATATTAGGCAATGCGCGACCAGACATCACTAGTATCTCACAGAAGAGGTCAAACACCGCCGTGGAGGGGAAGTTACTGTGTATGTTGTGGTAGGCTTTCCGAGTTGAATTGGATCAACTCATTCTTTTGTTCCTTTTTGTTGTAGATATACCCCATCCCAGATGAATACTTTCTTCTTTTCACAATACGCTAAATGATCTATGAATCTCTTGGGTCTGTCCTTCGGTGCTCATCAGTATTATGCTGTCAATCTCCCTTTACAATCTTAGTAATTTGTTAATCATTAAATTATCTGTATCTTTATTCCTTTGGCACGTCGTTGTAGATTCAGTAAGGTATAAATCAGGTTTTGAAAATAAAGAAAGGGGCCATTGCACTGTTTTTGTAACCAATATTTGACTTATGATCAAATAAGATTGAAGCAAAAACACTCATGGGATGCTTAGTAAAAATGTGCTTCCGCGTGATGACATCCAAGTCGTGGAAAATAAGGTTGAAAGCAACAGCTTCAGTTTAGAAAAAGGTTCAGGCTTGGCGGCCCTGATTCTGATCGGAGTTGGCTAGCTTGGATCTGATTCCTTAATTTGAACATTTCTCTCCTTTTCTATAAACTCAATTTCTGATTTCTGATTGTCAGACCAAGCCCGATTAGGCAATTACCCAACTTTTTTCAAAGCAAGAAATCATTTCAATGAAATCGTTGGGTCATCAGTTATCACGGATTGAAGTACTTCATCCGTTCCAAAAATTAGTTCGTTTGGACTAGATAGAATAATACAAATTTCTAAACTTAATAGTATTAATAATACAAAATATAAATAGAACGCGAACCAACTTTTTTTTTTTTGGAATTAATAGAAGTGGTATAAAATGGGAGATTTGGTCCCAAAATGTCTTACTCCAAAGATTAAAATCTTCTTCCTTCAAATTTCCGAGGACCTTTGTGGTGCTTGACATCTTTTGGACGATATATATCTCAATTTTACTACTAACAATTTACGAAACTCAAGATTGTAATTTTCCCTCACCGTTACGTTTGCTTGTTTAGTGTACATCAATGTGTAAAATGTTAACTGAAAATGTTCAATCAAGGACAACGTACCAGCTAATTAGTTGAATTAGTCCAATTATACATTTTCTAACATGTCAAGCCATTTTATACCCTAAATTAATGTAATTTTGGTCATAGGTTAGACCTCAAAAAAAATCCTCTTTGGCATGTTGTTTTTTTAAAAAAAAAAAAAATTTTTCCTGCCTTATTGACTGGGCAATTCTTACCTCCAAAATGTCCATATATAAATCCATTCCACACAAAGCCAAAGCTATCCAAGTGATCATAGAAAAACACACACAGTCACACACTAAATAAGCAACTAAAAACAACATTCCTTCCCTAATCAAAATGGCAACTTTGCAGAGGTCTACAATGTCATACAGAAGAGAGGGATCATCAGGGGCAGTTTGGGGCGAAAAACTCCTGCCAGAACTGATTTTGGAGAAAGACAGGATTGACCCTAATGAGCTGAGGCATTGCCACAGTGTTGGAGGTCCATCTATGCTGACGAATCATCACAGCCATTCATCTTCATCTTCATCATCATCATCATCATCAGATGATGATGATCATCATTCATCATTTATATCACTTCCTGCGGGCGCCCCGCCGGCGTATATTAGCCGTAGCAGCAGCTTATCGGTATCGGCTTTGAAGCTGCTGAATCCTAAATCAGTATTTGGAGTTGGACAGAAGTTTAGAGGTGCAGGAAAACCGCCAAAATATGGGAAGCAATTCCCACTTGTTGGGAGGGTATGAATATGATGATCATCTAGTATTGCTGAAAACGTTACGAAAGATATTTCGTAACGCTTTTTTTTTGTGGAGCACAAAATAAATATTTAGGTGGGGATAAAGTTTATAATTTGTGTTAAGTTTGATTCGATTAATATTTAGTGTAACAATTATGACTTGGATTCATTTTTGTTGCGAGCAATGAATCTGCAAGCAGTGTTAAGTAGGAGATTCTTGCACCTTCAGTATTGCACTTGTGAAGTTACATTCCCACAATTTAGTGTTTTTTCTATTGAAATTTTGAGGATGAATGAAATTTTCTTTTAACCTTTAAATAAATAAAGCTATAAAAAGAAAAGAAAAGAAAAGAAAAGAAGAAAAACTCACGTGTTTAAAATAAAAAAAGTACGATGTTATGCACACAACAAAAAAAACGTTACGAAAATGTGAAAAGTAATGATACCCTATTTCTGCCTTCAATTTTATCTACTCACTCTGTCCCAAAATTATTATCCAATTTGAGATTTCACTTTTAATACAATTTGAACTATAAATGAAAACCCAAACTGGATAATAATTATGGGACGGAGGGAATACATTTTTTAAAAAGTTTTTGCTAGATTCTGCCTTTGTCCATGTGACTCTAAAGAAAATCGAAATAACAGAAGGTGTACTAAATTTCTGAAATTGGGAACCAGAATAATTTTTCTTTTTCCTTTTATGGTACTCCTACCTTAAAAAAATGAGTCGGCTTGTATGATTTGTCAGTAATTATTTGAATTGTCCCCTTTGTTAGGTGTAAGAAACAAATTCATTAGAGTAAACCAGACAATTAAATAATATTATTCGCTGTGTTCTAAAATTATTGTCGAGTTTGAGATTTCACTTTTAATACAAATTGAACTAAAAATAAAAACCTAAATTGGACAATATTATGAGACGGAGGGAGTACAAAACAAAAACTGACACTTCCTTTTTCCCTTTTCTCGACAATGTGGGATTGTTCGGCGGCATTGGATTTCATTTGTTAAATTTGCCTTATATTTGATGCGACACTAGTTATATTCTTAACAAATATATTTATGTCTAATGGTAGCACTTAATAGAAGTTAGTTTTTTACGAGTAACATTTGGTACTTACACTTTTAACTATAGGTCGAGGGTTCGAACTTCGCTATGAGCATGGAGCAATCTTAAATACTTTGGCCAGCTATCCCACCCATTAAAGTGCCTATAATTCAACGAGCGGGATTAGTCACTATTGCCGACGGTGGACACCTGCAAATATGAAAAAAAAAAAAAAACATTTGGTACTAACAAAGAGAGAAAGAAAGGAAAAAGGACAGTGAAAAAGGAAAACAGAGTTGGCCAGTTGGGTAACTTTAATTTTTTTTTTACCCTCCTCCACTACTAGTAAAGAAGCAGCAGCATATCACATGCCCATCCCCCGGTCCCCATTTCCCAACACCCAAAATTACAGAAAACTCCACTTTTTAAACATCCCAACCGTCCAATAATAAATCTAAATCCCAATCCAACGATCAATGTCCCTCCACGATCCCCGCCCACAAGCCTTTGATTAATCAAACACGTTGTGGCTCCTAAGACTTCCACGATCATCTCTTTTGGTCCGTCAGATCATATCCAATCCAACGGTCCACACATCACCACTTCCCAGTCTTTCCTAATTCTTCCTCCCCCACTCTACTGTCTCCCAAAACCTCCCGCTCTTTTTTTCTCTGCATTTCTTCTTACACTCCACAGAAAAAAGTCTATCCAATTTCTCTGAATATTTAAATCGGATCCCGTTTTCTTTGGGGACCCTTTTTCAGCCTTCAATTTTGGTCTTGTTTGATTCTTTTTTTTTTTGCCCCTGTTAATTGTAAGAAAAAGAAGGAAGAGAAATGCAAGAACAAGCTACGAGTTCCATAGCTGCAAGCTCAAGACCTTCCAGCAGTGAAAGATCTTCTAGTTCTGCCCTTCACGTTGAAGTCAAAGAAGGTTCTTCTTCTGTCTTGCCCTGCTATGAAGTTCCCATCTTTGCTTCTACAATGAGGGTGCTTTGTGAAATTGAGCTTCTGAAAGTGATCACTGTTTTCTGGGGATTTTTCTGCAAGGATTTTTTTTTCTCCTTTTTTTAACTTCCCTTTCTCGAATTTTGAGATTCCAGAATCAACTTTTAAGTTTTGGGTTTCGATGAGTTTGATGGTTTCCCTTGGACAACGCGAATTATTATTTTTTAAAAAGGAAGAAAATATCTGGGATTTGTTTAGTTCATTCTGGGTGAATTTGGTACGGAAAGATTAAATTTTTATCCTTCTGGAGTTTTCGAGGAGTTTTATGACTTTCCCTTGAGAATGTGGTGTTTCTTTTTTTGGAAGAAGAATCATTTATTGAATGGTTGAATGTTTTTTTGTTTTTGTTTTTCTGGGTTTGAAGTAGTGACATAATTTGTCGATGTTTTTTATACTTTCCCTGTTTATGTATGCTCTTTAAGGAATGGAAAGTGATGACGAGATTCGAAGAGTCCCTGAGATCGGAGGGGAATTAGCCGTAGTATCGGCTTCTGGTAGAGATGGCGGCTCAGTTGCCGGCCCTGTTCAGCCGTCCACTGCCGGCTCGAGAAAGAGAGGGAGAAGCCCAGCTGATAAAGAAAACAAGAGATTGAAGAGGTTAGTCATTAGATTCACGCACTCTGTGTTTCGGTTTGCAATGACTTACAAAGGAAACAGCCAATTAGAACACTGGCTTTTCAGCTTTTGGGTCCCACTAGTCAGATGCGGGCCCCGATCGTGCGGTAGCCAGCTGGCAATGTGAGCTTCATGGTGGGGGGGAATTAGAAATTGGGTTATGGAGTTGAGTGTTTGAGTGCAACTTGTGCATCTTTCTCTTTTGGTCGTATATGTCAGCATTTTCAGCCTAATTAATGTTAGCAAGGAATCATGTCCATATGAGATATGAATTGTCTTTTACTAGTCTGCGTTTCAAGTTTAGGAGATAGAGAATGGACCGCCCGGAATTTTAAATGCAAATTGGTGCGGTAGTTTACATTCACCAATTTACGACAAGAGATCACGAATGCGACATGAAATCATCTAGTAAAAATTCAGTCTTGGATTGTGAAAAGTTGAAAATTTTAATTCGGTATTTTCGTAGTCCTTGTGGATTTGGAAAATGCTTGTCTAGGAATTTTGGCATTTGATGCTGTTCATTGCATGATTGTGGCTGTAAATAATCTTCTTATAACTTTGGTTAATTTTGGGGGAATGGATATGTGAAATAGGTTGTTGAGGAATAGAGTGTCAGCGCAGCAAGCAAGGGAGAGGAAAAAGGCGTATTTGATTGACTTGGAGGCTCGGGTTAAAGAGCTCGAAACAAAAAATGCTGAGCTAGAAGAGAGGCTCTCCACGTTGCAAAATGAAAACCAGATGCTTAGACATGTATGTAATTCTTTTCACATCTTTACCCACTTATTTTGTTATTTTATTTTGGTTGCATGTTTGATTTTCGTTTTAAGATTCTCTATGGTTGGTTTGTATTTCAAAAGCTTCTAAATTTAGATAGCTGACGCCTCTCCATTAACCAAATGTATATATAGCTTAATCCAAGCTTCCATATTGTGATTCTCAAGGTTTAAAGAGCGCTGAGCTTTTTTAAGATATTTCTTGAGGCGTTTCACTATACTATGCAGTCTACGCTGAACGGAAGTTGGTAAATTTGGAGTGAAAGAGATGATGTATTTGGCTACAAGCCTTAGCTGGTTCCAGAATATATTCTCTCCTTTACTTCTGAAATCATGAAATTGGCAGCTTTTTCCTATGCGGGGTTGTTAGCATTGAGGGCTTGCACTCAGGGTCTAATTCATTAGCTCTTTGCTAGATCCTCCTTTTGGTGTATGGGTTTTCAAGCATTTATTAACAGTAATTTTGTTTAGCCTTGACTAGTCGTTAGGTACTATTTTTCTTTGGATTCTGAACAAGAGAATGGGGCCCAATTAATTGATGAACTGACTAATATTTGGACCTCCTAAACCCTCCAATAAATAATCCTAGGGTATTAAGTTATTCATGAATCACTTGTGTATCTATTAATTTCTACTTGAAGGGTAAGATTCCTCATCTTCTCTTGACGTTTCATGGTCCCGCCTTTGGAGTTCCATGTTAGTCTTAGAATGTATATCTTCATGGCTCATGATTTTGTATCCCAACTTTTTACATTTTGATAAATTTAAGATCTGTTTGACGAGTGACACTTGGATGGTTCATACCTGCATGTAGATGTCGAACTTTTGCGTGTATTGGAAGTTCAAATCTGATTGGTGCTTATGTTTTGCAGATATTGAAGAACACAACGGCTGGTGCACAGGATGGGAGAAAGTAGTAGCTTTGTTAAAAGAGGAGAAAGAGAAATGAAAATATATTTCATGGATCTCCTCACTGTACCCTAGATATACCATTATGGATATGGTGATACTAGATGAATTATGGATCAGAAATAGGTATCAGTTGTAGAGCTCCTAATTAATGCTCACTCGGCCTAGGGTTCTCGGTCTCAGTCAGACCTATTTCCTTAAAGTTTGCAGTGTCCTCAACTTCTATGGCATGCCGCCGCCTAGTTCTTCTTCAACCATTTGTGTATTATTGAATTGATGATGGCAAATTGGTAATGGTAAGTGGCTTGATGATACCGGATAATGTACTAGATGTTTAAAGATACCAGAGAATCAGAGATGAAGAATGTGATTGATTCTTCTTGAGACTTGGATTGGATGGAGTACGATGAATGGGAACTGATTTAGAGGCATTGGATTTTTGCTAGATCTTTTAAATAAGGCAAGGTAATGTGAGCGTAATATGTTGGTGCTATATTTCAAGGCATTTGATTACCATTAATTTTATGCGAAAAAATGGGAAGAGTTTTATTTATCGAAATAAGATAGTAAAAACATCTAATGATAGCACATTATTATTTTGGGACGGAGAAAGTATTATAGTAGTATATGTTTAATTTTTGAAGTATTGTCATTATTGTTTAAGCGGGGAGCGTAAATGTCACTATTAATGATGGCCATAATAATTAGTGTTTCAGGAAACGTAAATTTGGGGAAAGTTGTGTGTCCTCGTAGATCAATAAATTCACCATTCGAAGGTCTTGTTTATGGAATACTATGAGATGGACGTTATTTTTAAAATTCACATTTGAGATATATTTAGAATTCTTTTATACGTTAATTTTAAAATTCACATTGGAGATGTATTAAGATTTTCTTTTTTGTACTTATACAAATCATCTATTGATACTGGTTTTTTTTTTATTCCTATAATAAATTTATAAGTTTCCCAATTTTTTCAAATGTAGTTTGTGATCATGATGTAAACTGTTTTGATTCCTTGTTCCCACCGGCCTAGTAAAAAGTTGGTAGTGCTACATCAAAGTCCACGGGTGGCTGTCGGCAGTCCGGCCACTGGCCGCCGCTGGCGACACTCCATGGCAAACTTAGATTAATTGCTTACGTTTGCTTCTTTTCTTTCCCTTGATAATCCAAATTGTATACATTTCCTTAATTTTTGAACAACAAACAGATGAATAAATTTTGAAATTAGAACAAAACAAAGTATCTTAACGTCTTCACCAATTACCGATTAGCTAAAGTATACGTGAGCATTTTTATCAAGTTCTTGTTAAAAATCATAATACTTCCCCCGGCCAAAAAATAAATAAATAATGTAAATAAGTAAGGAGTAATAAGTAGTGCATAAATTTTCAGTTTTGTAGTAATTGTAAAATTGAATTACGTTTTGAAAAAAGGATAAGAAAAAAAAAAAGGATAACAAGGGAATAGTCAAAACAATGTTTCAAAGATTTAAAAGTTGGTTGTAAAGTTGCGTTCTTTGAGATAATTCAAATTGCATTTTCTCAATTCCCCAACACTATGCTGAATATCTGTATGATTTTAAACATTAATCTGTCTATCAAGGGCAAGTTTACAATATAGACAAATAAAAACAAGGACTTTTTCTGCAATTAAATCAAAAAATCAAAAACAAAATTATAGAAACCAAAACCCAGGGGAAGAGGTTGATAATAATTAAGAAAGAACAGCTCAAGTCATCCAGTTATCAGTCTTGAGATTGTGTAGTAGTAGTAGTAGTAGTAAGGGGGAAGCTTGTGCTTTTAGAGTGATGTAAGAAAATGGCCATTTAATGGACTCTTTTGGAACAATCAGAGAATGCCTTATATTCTCCTTCTCTTCTTCATACTCCTAATATCCTCTTTTCCCTTAAATTTATTAGTACTCTTATATACTTTTGTGAATGTTACTAAGATCAGACCCCCATTTCCACCTATTGGTTCATTATTGTTCTTGTAGTTCCATCATATTATAGTTGTTGTTAATCGTTTAAATAAAAAAATAAAAAAAGAAGAAGTTTTTAAGGAAAGAAAATGGACTCAAATGCTGGAATGATTGCCGGATCACACCAAAAGGATCAGTTGGTTGGGATTCTCCATGATTCTGATACTGCGGTTTGATTCCTTCTTTTTTTTTTCTCCCGTTATTATTGGTTAAAGTGGAATTCGTTTACTTGCATTTTCAGCTTTGGTGTTCATTCAAAAAAGAATGAACTATTTGGGGGCTTGGATCCCTGAATGCTGAGATTGATGGAAATATGAATAATTTCTTATGGGATTGTGAGATACTAGTGTTGATACTGAATTTTTTAGGCGTGAAGATCATGTGTTTGGAAATAATTTTGGCTTCCTATATACTGTTCATTTGATCTATGTTATTGGTCTGCAGAGTTTACTGTTCTGCTGAACATTTGATTTTGTGTTGATTTTTTATAGCATTATTGTTTCTGATAAGAATAGCTGATGAAAGGCTGGCTATTTCTGAAGCAGATTCCTATGTACTAGCTTTTTTTAGTTGCTATGTTCGCCAAGCTACTCTTCAGCATTTCGGATAGGGAGGATTTTATTTTATTTTTCCCACTTTTTCTCTTGTTAAGAGGATTGTATACCTTTTCTGGTTATCTTGCTGTATCACTGTGTTTTGTTTGGTACTAATCTTTTGATGATTGCCTTGAAAATCAGGCCTTTTTGAATGTTACTATTTTCTGCTTTAGGCCTTTAAATTAGACCAAGAATCCTTAAGGCTTTTGATGGTAAGTGACAATTAAAGTGTCTGATGCCGGGGTAGGTTCTCTGTGATCAATCTCATAGATGAAAGTTTGTCTTTCTTTAATCTACTTTCAGCTTAAATTCAGTGTTTTTGTTTTAAATTTAGTTTCGGATGAGGTTTTGCAGGTCGATAATTTAGTTTGGTGCTTTGGGATAGATTATTATACTTAGCTTTCATTGGATTTAAGTAGCAATTCTTTGAAAAATTCACCTTGTCTGCTCATATTTCGGATCTCCTGCGTTTCTTTGCACAGTGTCAAAACGAGCTTTTCAAACTAAGTTTACATTAGTGAATCAGCATGTCTGAATTATTGTAAGCCACCCCAATTTCTAAGTTAATATGGCTAATATCACTGGCATTCCTCATGAACCATGTTTCTTTTTTAATTATGTTTGACTTCTGAACTGTCTGGTGTTTATTGCAGCAAAACCCACAGAAGCATTTGAATGGCCAGATATGTCAGATATGTGGTGACAGTGTCGGATTAACTGTTGATGGTGATATGTTTGTTGCCTGTAATGAATGTGGTTTTCCAGTTTGTCGTCCTTGTTATGAGTATGAGCGAAAAGACGGAAATCAATCGTGTCCTCAATGCAAGACCAGATATAAAAGACACAAAGGTGACGGGAAGTTGCTTAAGGGCAAATTTAAGAATTTTGGTTGACATATAGTTTTAGTCTGAGTTGTGCACTATAAAACTTAAGGTTTTGTCTTACTGAACGAAATAATGTGCATGCATTAGGGAGCCTGCGAGTTGATGGAGATGATGATGAGGAGGATGTTGATGACCTGGACAATGAGTTCAACTATGCCCAAGGGACTAGCAAATCAAGACGCCAATGGCATGGAGAAGATGCTGAATTGTCTTCATCCTCTAGGCATGGATCTCAGCGACCTATCCCCCTCCTCAGGAACAGCCATGCAGTAAGTGATTTTCTGTACAGAGAATGCCTATTTCTCTCTTCTCACCTATATTGAAATTCTAGGTGCATAGTTTCTCTCCTACAAACTGATTTTGTGCTTGATCATGCTGGTATACTCAGAATCTGCTGATTTGTCTTTCAAGCTTAAAATTTTACTAGGTTCCCAGAGGCTACAAATCTCACTTGAATCCACTTGATTGCCATTTATCAGCTAAATAGCGAAAATAGCGTGAAAACAATAAGCATGTTTTCTTACTTGGGATTGCAAATATGGTATTATTGATTCTGTGATAATAGTTCATCGCTGTTCTAAGAAAATGTCATTGGTGATCTCTTTTTTGTCTTTGTCCTTCATCAAGGTCACTGTATGGTTGACCTCTCAATTTTCTGTGTTTCGGTTCTCCTATTCCTTCCAATTTTTCTCATGGGGAAGGTAGATCTATCTTTAGTTTTACTACCCATAGAGTTTTGTTACATCCAGTGGTGAATCTGTCTTTTTTAACTGTTCAGATGTCTGGTGAAATTCCTGGTGCTGCTGTTACCGAAACTAATTCTATCAGAAGTACATCAGAACCTTTAGGCCCTGGAGATAAGGCTCTTCCCTATCTGGATCCTAGGCAGCCAGGTCAGCTATGTGTTACTGGATTTTACCACTTTCTGGAAATATATACTTCTACGGGCTCAGAAAGATTTACGTTTGAAAAGCAGCTAATTAATAATTTTATAATTTATAGTTCCTGTGAGGATTGTGGATCCCTCAAAAGACTTGAATTCTTATGGGCTTGGAAATGTTGACTGGAAGGAGAGAGTAGAAGGGTGGAAGCTCAAACAGGAAAAAAATATGGTGCAAATGACTAACAGGTACGCCGAGGGGAAAGGAGATATTGAAGGGACTGGTTCAAATGGAGAAGAGTTACAAATGTAAGCACCTTAAATCTCCAAATGCTGCAACGATTTGTTTTCTGTTTGAGACTGAACATTATTGTGATCGTGCAAGTATAGTCTTATGGATATCTGCAATAATGATTCTGAGAATGAATGCAATCGGGAAAAAGCTTCAGTACAGCAAAATATTTGGTTTTGATGTCTTCAATTATTGGTGGCTCCTTCTAATTGGCAGGGTCGATGATGTCCGGCAACCAATGAGCCGAGTAATCCCCCTCCCTTCATCTCATATGACACCATATCGTGTGGTTATCATACTTCGGTTGATCATATTGGGCTTCTTCTTGCAATACCGGTGTACTCATCCAGTGAATGATGCTTATCCTTTGTGGCTAACTTCAGTTATCTGTGAGATTTGGTTTGCATTATCCTGGCTTCTTGATCAATTTCCAAAATGGTATCCTGTCAACCGCGAGACCTTCCTTGATAGACTTGCAATGAGGTTTGTGAAATTCTTCAATTACACAACTTATTTTTGCGGCTATGTACTTCGAGACTTAGTCCTTTTTTCTCAGATATGGTAGGGAAGGGGAGCCTTCGCAGTTAGCTCCTGTGGACGTATTTGTCAGTACTGTGGATCCCATGAAAGAGCCTCCTCTTATTACCGCAAACACTGTGTTATCCATCCTTGCTGTGGATTACCCTGTAGATAAAGTCTCTTGTTATGTGTCAGATGATGGTTCAGCAATGTTAACTTTTGAAGCTCTAACTGAGACAGCTGACTTTGCAAGGAAGTGGGTGCCATTTTGCAAGAAGCACAGTATTGAGCCAAGAGCTCCTGAATTCTACTTTGCTCGGAAGATTGATTACCTTAAGGACAAGATCCAGCCCTCCTTTGTCAAAGAACGCCGAGCAATGAAGGTAAGTGCTGAAGCAACAATTTGTGCACAGTACACATTATACTACACCTCAAATTTGTAGCTGTGCATTTAGTTATTAACTGGAATTTTCATGATGGGAAGTAGTTCAAGGTTAAGTTTGTTAAATGACAAATATTCTGTTTATTTGTTTGTTTGCATGAACAGAAGAAAAGTCTACTGATATCAGAGACTATAATGTTAACTTTTGTGGAAGTGGCCTTTGGTGTTTCTGCCTGGTTTGGGGGTCTTCTTAATATGGACAGATTAGATTATATAAGGGTTAAGCTCATTGTTTTTAGTTCAGTCTCATTGTATCATATCTGTGCCATTTGTGACCAGATAGAAAACATAATGGGGAGAATCATTTGAGCTCTGTTCTGCTACTTTTTCCTGAGATAAAACAGGAATTATGCTGTAGTTACATGTATGAAGATAGGTGTTTGAACTTAAACATTATTGCTTTTCCTGGAAAGTGAAAGAAATTTGTCGAGGAATGTGCCCTAGAAGACATCATCCACAATGAACAGAAGTATTATCTTGAGTTGTCATTTGCATTTTGGTGACACAAAACTGTAAAAAGTCATTTCCATAAATGATTCTCTTAATTTCTTTAAAACCTTACCAAACATAGCTGATGTGGCAGTTAATTTATGTTCGTATGCTTGATAGTAATATTAGGAAAATCTTGATTCTGCAGAGGGAGTATGAAGAATTTAAAGTCCGTATCAATGCACTTGTTGCAAAGGCACAAAAGATGCCAGAAGAAGGTTGGACAATGCAAGATGGAACACCTTGGCCTGGGAATAATCCCAGAGATCATCCGGGAATGATTCAGGTATTGTTTTTTTCTGATCTTTACTATTGGTGGATTATGCTTCCCAGAGATCACATTTTTCGCTTACTGACATTTTTTAATGAATGAAAAAGGTGTTTTTGGGGCATAGTGGAGGCCGTGATACTGATGGTAATGAGCTTCCTCGGCTTGTTTATGTTTCTCGTGAGAAACGTCCTGGATTCCAGCACCACAAGAAAGCAGGAGCTATGAATGCTTTGGTAAGTTATACATGGTTCTCTTCTTTGTGCTAAAACTGGCTGTCCAATTTGTCATTCATTAACGATTCTTCATCCTGGTAGAATGTTGTGCTCCTAGCCGATTTTGGCTGTTGGTACTAGTCCCTTAATCAGTCTTATCATATCATATTACATGGTTTGAGAATGTGTTTAGTCTGAACCGTGATATCTAATTAAGGAAAGTGGCCCTGTAATGGATATCATAGAATAGAGTTGGACTTTCCTTTAGGTGTGAAAGGTTTTTATCAAAGAAAGAACCGGATATTGGTTGTACCTGAAACTAGATTGGAGAGCAAAGCCTCTGAAGCTTTATTATTGGTGATGACAAGAAGTTTAAAGAAAAAACAAAAAGAAGAATAGAAGTTCAGGCAGTGTAAAATGTTTCGGATTATCTATGAGGCATTCTAATATGCATGAATGATATCTTCTGCTTAGTTAATGAGCTCTCATCTTTCTGTTCTTGTCTTATTCTTTCAATTTACTTTTCCTGTTGGTTTCTTTTTCATTTCCTGTAAATATTCTGCAGATTCGAGTCTCTGCCGTCCTTACCAATGGAGCATTTCTCTTGAATGTGGATTGTGATCACTACTTCAACAATAGCAAAGCTTTGAAGGAAGCTATGTGCTTTTTGATGGATCCTGTCCTTGGAAAGAAAGTTTGTTATGTTCAGTTTCCGCAGCGTTTTGATGGCATTGACTTGCACGATCGATATGCTAACCGAAACATTGTTTTCTTTGATGTACGTGTTACTTGATTGATAATGTAGATATACTTCTTTATTTGTTGTTCTTCAGATCTTCTAACATTCAGTTCTTCTTTTTTTCATTTTTCTTTTTTTGGGGATCGTGTTTCTTCTTTTCCAGATCAACTTGAAAGGCTTGGATGGTATTCAAGGTCCAGTCTACGTGGGGACAGGATGTTGTTTCAACAGGCAAGCTTTATATGGGTATGATCCAGTGTTGACTGAGGAGGATTTGGAGCCAAACATTATTGTCAAGAGCTGCTGTGGTTCAAGTAAGAAAGGGAAGAATAGCAAGAAGAATTACATAGATAAAAAGAGAGCAGTTAAAAGGACTGAGTCGAATGTTCCAATCTTTAACATGGAGGACATAGAGGAGGGTGTTGAAGGTTGGTATTTGTCCATCTAAATTGAAGGCTGAAATTCTTGAGTCATTTTCTTTGCACTGGAAGTACAGCGTTATAGTGCCATTTTGGTTATATGTAGTGTATCATACAACCTTTTAGTACTTAAGGTTATCTTTGTCCCTATTTTGAGGTCTCTATCGATGATCCTTTAAGTTACTATCGATAATCTCTAAATGATGACTTCCCAAAATCTTTTATGTTAAAATATATAAATGGTTGTCCTTCTCTCTCTCTCTCTCTCTCTCTCTCTCTCTCTCACATTGAATTCATTTTTTTTTCTAATGCAGGATATGATGATGAGAGGTCTCTTCTTATGTCTCAGAAGAGCTTGGAGAAACGGTTTGGTCAATCTGCAGTTTTTATTTCTGCCACCTTCATGGAAATGGGAGGGATTCCCCCAACAACTAATCCTGCCACTCTTTTGAAAGAAGCTATACATGTGATTAGTTGTGGTTATGAAGACAAGACAGAATGGGGTAAAGAGGTAATACAGAGATCCCAACATCGGTTTTACTTGTTTGCAAAGTGTTGAATTGTTTAATTTTCCCTTTTGTTTTGGTCAACCAGTGTTGAATTTTAAAGAGATTTGATCAAAGTTCATTCTTTTGGTACTAGATTGGATGGATCTACGGTTCTGTCACAGAAGATATTCTGACTGGTTTCAAGATGCATGCACGCGGCTGGATTTCAGTGTACTGTATGCCGCCTCGCCCGGCATTCAAGGGTTCTGCTCCTATCAATCTTTCAGATCGTCTAAATCAGGTTCTCCGATGGGCTTTAGGTTCCATTGAAATTTTTCTGAGCAGGCATTGTCCAATATGGTATGGCTATAGTGGAAGACTGAGGCTTTTGGAGAGACTGGCCTACATCAATACCATCGTCTATCCATTAACATCTATTCCATTGCTGGCTTACTGTGTTCTTCCTGCCATTTGTCTTCTGACCAACAAATTCATTATTCCTGAGGTTAGCAAATTACATATCCAGTTTGGTTTGTCAGTCTATCTTGAGTATATTTCTCAGGGAAGAAAGCACTATGGTCGGCATGTTTGAGATAGTGTCATTTTTGGTTGCAAATCTTTAGAAATTGATACTTTTGGTCCACCATCTTAAAACTCACCAGTTTTGGTCCGTTAAGGATCTGATGCACAAATTTAATTGTGGACCTTTTTAATCAATGAGATCAAGTAAAACTTGAAACAATTAAATTGATTACTCAAACCTCAAAGGTGTGGGTGAGGGGTAAAAAATGTTGAACTCTGAGTACTTAGGTCCGCGAAATAGCAATTTCTTAAATGTCAAGGACAAAAATACATTTCTCCCATTCCCAGATATACCGTAAATTTGTTGACTTGCCTTCATGGTTTATGCATTTGAACCTGAAGTTGTCTTCTGGGTTCCAGAACACCAGTTATGCAGGATTTCAACACCCTTTATATAGTACTGAATTGTAAGGAGTATATCTGACATGTATCTATGCTCTTCTGCAGATAAGTAACTACGCTGGCATTTGGTTCATTCTTCTCTTTATCTCCATTTTTGCTACTGGAATCCTGGAGTTAAGGTGGAGTGGTGTGAGTATTGAGGATTGGTGGAGAAATGAGCAGTTTTGGGTTATCGGTGGTACATCCGCCCATCTCTTTGCTGTTTTCCAAGGTCTTCTAAAAGTGCTGGCTGGGATCGATACCAACTTCACTGTTACTTCGAAAGCATCTGATGAAGATGGAGAATTTGCTGAACTTTACGTCTTCAAATGGACATCACTCCTCATTCCTCCCACAACTGTCCTCATTCTCAACTTGGTTGGCATCGTGGCTGGAGTTTCGTATGCTATAAACAGCGGATATCAGTCATGGGGTCCATTATTCGGCAAACTGTTTTTCTCAATTTGGGTGATTGTCCACTTGTACCCCTTCCTAAAGGGTCTACTCGGCAGGCAAAACCGCACTCCTACCATTGTCATCGTCTGGTCTATTCTGTTGGCATCTATATTCTCCCTTCTATGGGTGCGAATCGACCCCTTCACATCTGCTGCCACGAAAGCTGCGGCCAATGGCCAATGTGGGATTAACTGCTAACGCATTTGAAAGTGTTTCTCTGCTTAGAACACACATTCTTCACTCACTACAACAAAAATGAGTAGTTTAGACACATTTTTATGTCTCAATAAGTAGTGTAATAGGACACATGTGATTCACATTGCGTGAGACACTACTAAATAGTGACTCCTATAATCGAGTCACAATAAGTCAAAAAATATTTGAAAGTGTATTATTAGATTGTCACTTATTAAGACACTTTAAAGTGACCCATTAAGTAGGGTAATAGTTCACAAGCAATCCTAGATAGTACACTTATGATAGTGTTTCATAATATGCATACACTTTTTTATTTTTAATAAGACACTTTTTAGCAAATGTCCTAATACACATATAATGAGACACATTTTAGAAAAAGTATCCCACTATAAAGGTATTAATAGCCAATTTTTTGTTGCAGTGACTTATTGTTTTAGAAACTTATGGTGAAATGCCAGCCTTGGTGTATATAGTGTTAGGACGAAAGATGCAAAAAATGAGACGTACTGGCATGAAGGGGACTCTTGTAGCTTCTTTTTGTCAAGAACCTACTCCCTTATGAAGAGAGTAAAGGTCTATTTTGCTCTGTTTTGCTGAAAAATGATAATACTCCCTTTGTCCTATAATTATTGTCCACTTTGCCCAAAAAATTTTGTCCCAAAATTATTGTCCAATTTGACTTTTTATGAATCAAGTTACACATTTGTCCTTAGTAAAAAACATTATTCATAAAATCTTAGTGGTTAAACAATTATTTATGTAGGGGTATATCCGGTTGTTTA
Organism: Oldenlandia corymbosa var. corymbosa; assembly: GCA_949775105.1. Taxonomy (NCBI): domain Eukaryota; kingdom Viridiplantae; phylum Streptophyta; class Magnoliopsida; order Gentianales; family Rubiaceae; genus Oldenlandia; species Oldenlandia corymbosa. The sequence goes on along the minus strand of OX459119.1, from coordinate 34,801,634 downwards.
AGGTAAAATATAGTTAAGTTTGACCAAAAATAAAATCTTTCATTTTAGTAAAACTGGATAATAATTATGGGACGGAGGGAGTAGTTCTTTTTCTATTATCCCCCTCTCAAAATCCTAATCTTGAAAGGGACTTAATTAAATTGTTAAAGCACCAAGTTAAAATAACCTGAATTCCGATACATTGTGATAGAGGCAGAAACAAAATGACAAACAAGATCCATAAAATCAATATAGCATATGAGAGATACAATAAATGAACAACAACAACAACAACAACAACAACATTACACCATTTCCCTTTAATAATAAAAATAAAAAAAAAACGTAAAACAAAATACAAAAGAAAAATAAGAACAGTGATACATGGAAATCAATGGGGTTCTTTCAGATCACATTTAAATACCTCAAGATGATTTCAACAAAAGATGTTTTTTTTTTTTTAATGAGTTCTTCAAGCCTGAGGTTGTCCAGAATTGTTACACTCGGCCAAACAATCCTTACGCCACTGATCGCAATCCTCCGTAACAAATTCTGTAGCACAAAAATTGTAGGCAGCATCGCAAGAGTTGCGACACTTAAGGATTTCATTCTTTTGTGCTTGTGGAGGTACTGGTGCTGGTACTGTTACTGGTACTACTATGGGCGGCGCGGGTGCCGGTGCCGGAACCGGTGCTCCTGCTGGTGGTTCCGGCAATGCTGCTGCTTCCTCAACAAACAATGAAGCCATTATCATCATGGCTGCCATTATGGCCATCATGGAATAAGTCTTCATGTAACTCTTCTTCTTGTTCTTCATTATCACGTCTTCAAACAATAAAACCATTTTTTGTTTTGATTGTTTTGATGGATTAATGAGATGTAATTAAAGAATATTTATATTAGAAGAAGAAGATGGTTATAGCTACCTAGCCGGTGCATCCACTTGATCGTGACTCTCTAATTAATTAATCAAGTTCAAATAAACTATTTATCTCGGTTTGCTTCTTTTTTTTTCTTTTTTTTTTTGCCTTTAAAAAAACTTTGATTCTTTTATTAATTAGTGCGGTTGACTTGACTTTGTGGATTCGGGTAAGATTAGCTAATTTGATGATCCCTCAATTTTTGTGTCTGATGCGCGTTTGTCACTTGTCTTGAGAAAAGTTTAAATTTTGGGTCTAAACTTTTTACGTAGTTTGTCCTTCCATGCATTTTAGTTGAATCAAGACAAATGAGACCCATTAAATAATAAGTAATGTTTACTATAATATGCGCGACCGACAATCTGAGAATTTTGATCAATACATTCAATCAAAATAAAAGTACTACGTTATTAATAATCTCAAGATAATTTGTCTTTGTCAAACTCATATAGTACACTTGTATTAAGCATATGGAATTAGTGTTAGCTAGATATATTACCAAATCTACATACCCAATCAACTACATTATAAAGACAATGGTAGTTGAGGGGCAGGATTGAACATTCTTCAAAATTTAAGATGACATAGATAAAATTTCAATGTTGATGGACCATCTGATCAAGTTCTCTCGATCATCACTACTCTAAAATGATTCCCATAATTTGCAACTTGCAATCAACAACACATGAACTGGCTGCCGGAAGATGATTTAAATTATAGATTGGAGAAACAAATTTACAAGTGGTGGCATATGAATTTGGAAAGTCAACCTAATTTCTTATCCAGATTCACAATTAACAATGCCCCCATGCACATGCAGTGTAATTATTAGATCGAACACTCAAAATGATATTCTCTATGTTCCGAAATGATTGTTCAATTTATATTTTCACTTTTATTACAAATTATATGAAATATAAAAATTTAAATTAAATAATTGTTTTGGGACAAAGGGAGAATATTTGTATGCCTCATTGAAGCAAAAAAAAAAAGAGAGAGAGAGAGAGAAAGATAAAATGAACAATATAAATAATTTGTGTGTCCATATATATATATATATATATATATATATAAATAATCCAAGGTCCTTATATATGCAAGTCGTTGGTTAAATAGTGATGAGTTTAGACGTTAATTGGTGTGTAGTACTCTTGAGATTAATCGAGGAACTCAATATGATTAAGAATTAAATTTCTATTACAAATTTTATACATAAACAGAAGCGTAACCAAAATCCAACCAACTTGGCATCAGCTATTACAATTCTTCCCAAATCGATTCCTCTTTTGTAGCCTTTGTAACAGTTTCTGAGCATGAGGCATAACAAACCTATTAATTTGATCTTAAAGAGTTTCCTTTCATTTTTAAAGAGCTAATTTACTATGCTAAAGAGTGTGAACTATGATGACTGGGGTTCCATTGATGATTTTATAGAAGATGATTGATGAGATTGCTTGGAAGATAGCGAGAGAAGGATTGAAAGAATTTGTAATATCCAATTCCAATAAGCTGACAAGAAATGTGATATGAAGTGAGAGAGAAAACAAAAAAAGCATCATTCATAATTTCTAAATTATAATCATTGGACACTTAAAATCACCACGTAAATTGTAATTTTCTTCCACCATTAACGTGATCATATTGCACGACATACTTGTATATATTAATAGTTTTTCTTTGTCAAAGGAAAAGAAAAGAGCGTAAGAGCCTAACACTATACTTCGAACTGGGTATTTCTTGAGATCTTCAAAAAATATTAACGAAGATTTTTTTCTTTTTTATGGTATGATAAGATTTTAGATAAATTAGATTATTATTATTATTATGTGAATTAGACTATTACGATCCACTATTATGGTTCAAAACAATTGTCTAATGGCGTGAATAAATTAGACTATTATGTAAATAGAAAGTCAATTGTAAGCTCCATTATATAGTAGAAATGATTTTTAAAATACAACTAATAAGAAATACATAAAACCAAAAAAAATATAAATAAAAAAAATTGTACATTCATTATTGAAAATTGTGGCCATACAGTTTGTAAATGACTAAATAATTTTAATCCTCTGCGAAGGATAGTAAAAGGTAATAATACATGGCCTTAGTTCGTCCAATAAAACGGGAGGGACCTCTTTTGCCATTGCTATGACAGAGAAATAACCAAAGAATACTTTGCATTAAAAGTTGATGTAGAAACAAAAAGTATCACATTAGGGGTTTTGTTATATATACAGTTTAGAGTTTGTTGAACCTGGTACTTTGCCTTGGATAGGCCTCCATTGCTTCCATTACAGCAAACTTCAACTCATGGATTAAGTCTCTAATATGCAGTCTCAGTTAATTTTCCAGTCACCTCAATAGCAAATTGGAGTCCCCTGAACGGCAAACGGCGAACGCTGCTGGCTGCAAACCCCGTATGTAAAAAAAATGCTCTGTGAAAAACACACACACACACACACACACACAGAAACAGGGCATTACCCACACACACACACAACAGAAACAGGCACATCTACAATCAAGAAACAAGAAAAGAATAAAATTTTGACAAAAAGACATCAAGAAATGATAATAAAAAAATGAAATATGACGGACCCAAGTTAGGAAACTTCCCTGGAAATGATAATAAAATTTTCCGTGTCTTTGTTAACACCATGAAAACGTTCCATGCTTCCATCTTGAACATTATAAACTCCCATACTGATGAAATCATCCTCCGCTAAGACATCCCAAGAATCATCCGTGAAGTATATACAATCAGCTTTAATTCCGCACCTATGACCCTCCATGCACGGAATTAAACTTGTTGCATTATCTCCAACAAATATAGCATTGCCTCCCAAATTGGTGATCTCCTCCCAACTGCCTCCTTTTACTGTATCCAATCGGTATACATTGAAATTCTTGGTCCCCCGGCGGTGCTCATTACAAAAACAAATCTCGCCTGAACCCTCGTTATCACAATCAAGATCACGCGTAATCATTAACAAATGGCCTCCTCCTCCTTCCGATTCCACCAAGAATAGCTTTCCATGTATTCGGGCATGTCGGCCGTCATCATCTACACGCTTGAAATATTGTGGGCGGCTGCAGGTTATTGTTGGTGGCATATAATCACCATCCCATACCCAAAATTGGTGGTGTATTAATATTACCATCCCAACCCCAAATATGTCCGAAAACATTGATTGCGTAAAACTTTCCATTGCAGTAATTCACGTCCACCAAGGTACCTTGGTAGTAACTCACATCGTGTGGTGTACCTTTACGGGATTCGAGTTTGGTCCAGCTGGTTGTATCTCCAGGCCGCCAGAAGCATAGCAGCCCTACATCACAGCAGTGCATGGCCATTAATATAAAATCATTTAAGGTTTTGGGATGGATTTTGTGACAATACTGCTTTCTCTATTGTATAACGATAATATTCAATGGTTTCGCTTTCCTCGTCAGCAATTACTTCGGGCTCAAGAAAGGTTTGAAAGTTGGGGAGCTTAATCTGAGAACGCGAGAAAGGGTTCAGCAAAATAACATCGTCTCCCTCATCCGTGATGGCTAACAGCCATCCAAACCTGGCTTCGATGCAAAATTTGCCTTTGAGTTCTGGGAGGGATAATCTCATGGAAACCTTTCCTTTTGATACGCTGTAAAACTCTCGTTCGTCGCTTTCTTTTTTTTCTTCTTCTTCTTTTTCTTCTTCTTCGGGCAACATAAGCAATGGAGGTGTTGGGCATGAAGGGATGAATTTAACTTGGGCGGCAGCGGATCGCCAGGTGGCGCAAACCCTTCTAAACGCCATGAAATCTTCTACAGTGGTTGAGCTAGGGCAATCTCGACCAAGAGATCCTGTAAAAGAGCCGACCAATCCATCACTATCGGTTCCATAATTAAATTGCAACATATCGATCAGGGTGGGTAGTAATAAAGTAGGGAAGGAAATTAACTTAAGAATCCAAAGGAAAGAAAATTCATTTCAAGAAACTGGCCGTCTAGGGTTTGGTTTGGTTTTGTGATTACGCCTTGCAGAGAAGAGAAGAGAAGAGAAGAGATCAAATAATTTATATACTCTTTCCTTGGGACGGAGGAGTCTATATGTTTTTTTCCAATAATATTTTTCTTATTATAATTTTTCTTAGTGTACATCTATTAATTTCATGTTGTAGTTTAAACTATTCCATTCCCAGTCATTATTAAATACACCCTCTGTCTAAAAAAAGAAAAAATTAAAAACCTCAACATTGAGTTTTTAAAGTTTATATTAAAATTAGTATAAATTTCAAACCAAGTATACTATTAATTTTTCTGAGACGAAAAAAGTACAGTATTTGATTTGTTCATCTTTCAAAGTTACCACCCGCTTAAGTTAGCTAAATATTTCCATATTTTTTGTTTCTCAAAAGGGGTTGGTAGAATAGAATTTTGCATTGCATTGCCTCTCATAATGCGACGAAACTAATTCTACATTCATCAAATTTATCATCAACATATCGATAGAATTAAATGCCAATGTTTTCATCCACTCTTGACCATATAGTTTCTTACAAGTCACAGGGAAAATATTCTTCACAAAACTCTTTTTCTCATATATGTATGTATGGGCCAGAAACCAGACACTAATTAGCTTTGGATGAGCAGTTAGAGGTTCATGGATCAAATAATTTTCTATTCGGTGGAATCATAAGAATGTAATTTATGTTGGAAATGAATAGTAAGTGAATGAGAATTAAGTTTCTCAAGAGTTGGAAAAATAGAGTTAAGGTTAAAGGATTTTGTCTTACATTGGTGTTAGGAAGAGTTGGAGCTCACTTTATAAGTGAGAGCCCAAAATTGACTTACAAGTTGACTTGTCAATACTATACCACATCTCTCCCGTTCGCGTGCGCCTGCGTAGGGAGGGATGCAAATGGAGGTCCGATTTGGGGCCAAAATAGCTTGACTCATGTGTGCGTAGGGAGGGGGTGCAAATGGAGGTCCGATTTGGGGCCAAAATAGCTTGGCTCATGTGTGCGCAAGACCTGCGGACACGAATGCCGAACCGAACTCTCGCGGGCCTGATCAATCTACGTTTTGCTCCGAATCGAATTAATTTTTTCTAGTTAAATTTTAAATGGAGAATTATATTCATTTATTTCAGTCAAAATGAAACTGAAACGTTGCAATTATTTTGCTGTCATGAATGATCAGTATGAATTGGCAGATTTAATTATATTAAAAGGCAGAAATGAATTCATTTGACTGTTGGGCTGGTCAAAAATATTTTGGAGTTTTTGTGCCATGAATTTTTTGCATTTGACAGAATTAAAATACTGAAACTGTTACAAGGTTTTCTGCCATTTGAAAGGTTTCTTCAGCCTATAAATAGACACTCATTTTCTGAAGTTTAACACACCTTTTCTCACATCTCTTCTCAGATTCTTTTGAGTCTTTCTTTCCTTCTAATTTTCGATGTTCATCAATTTGTTCTAAGTTCTAATTCGCTTGTAGAGTTGTTTTGTGCTAAATAGTCTTTGCGTTTCCGTTGTATCCTAGGAAACAATTGCTCGTGATCCTCAAGCACTTTAGAAGAGGGCAAATCTGTTTTAACGAGATCATGTTTTCACGAGCCTCGAATTTTTCTTCTTATGATTTTCCTTAATCTTTGCGAATATTCTTCGTATTTTTTCCAACATTTCACTAGTTTGGGGAGCTTATGCTGTTTTTGATGGGGGTAATAGTACGATTTTCGTCCCTTTCAGGCTTGAGGGGAAGCTAAAGTGATTGGGAGTATGCTGGAATGTATGTGTTTTATTATTGAGACGAATTCTGAAATGCCAAAAGAGTGGGCGGAATTTTTTACAAAATTTCAGAAAAATCATTTAAAGGGAGATGGAAATTTGTTCAGATGAAAAGCTGTAGTAAATTAAAGACATCTAAATTCATCTCTTGTACCACTTCAAAAATTACCACAAGAGGACACCCAGAAAATAAAAAATAAAAAAAATTATAACAAGATCATACCAAAAGTAGTACATAATTAAATAAAAGAATAAAATAACAAAAAGAAACGACAATAATCTTTTAATTTTGATGTGTTCACATCATTTTATCTAATCTTTTATTGAAATTTGGGATGAATCCAATAAAATACATCATCATGCAGTCAGCTTTTTTGTTACTATTTTTGCTTGATTAATTAATCAACAATCTAAAAGTTTGGTGCTTTCTCAAAGAACCAAAAAAAAAAAAAGTTTGGTGCGAACATGAAATTGGATTATTCTGTGTACAAGGCAGAATTCAGTGGTAAAATGTTTTTTTTTTATAATTAGTTTTAATAAAGAACAATTCGAGTCACCTTGGACCTGAGAGGTAATCGAATAGCTGGAAATAGTAAAGATAATGATTGGTACAAGGGAAAATTATAAGAAAAAATAACAAGAAATTGATCTCATCCATTCATTTTAAAAATTATCTATACAAAGTTTAAATATTTAAAGTTATGATATAGTTTAGATATTTGACACATTATTCCTTGTAAATTTTCCTTGTTATTTTTTTCCTATACGTATCACTATTCATATAATAAAGCCATAATTAGAAAAGAATCCATTCAACTCGATGGGGACACCTAGAAGGCTAGAACATAGTTTTGTGATGGAATAATAATCGGAATATATGTGTGTGGAAAGAAGGAACAGCCGGCCAAGCAATAAAAAGATTGTACGGTCAAACCAAGAAAGAATATTCACAGTTATCCGCCAAAGACTGGAATATCCGTCCTAGGATTTTTAAACAATGCCTCTTGATTCTCTTATTATTCTTTTATCCTACTCCCTCAAGTTTCTTACAATTGCAAAATCTTTGTTAAAAGCTCCATTATACCACTTTAGGCATCTTTGTGTCTTCTTATTTTGTTACCACCAATGGAGTCCTCCTAACTTCTGAATTCGCTCACAAATTGTGCTTTTTGTGATCTATTCCCTCTGCCCCAAAAAAACTAGTCCGATTTTGGAATTTATTTTTTCACATTGCGATATAGGTAGTATTAGTTAATGTTTTGATAAAAAACGATATAATAATAAGAAATATGAGAAAAGGGGTTCAAATGGTCAAAAAACGCATTAAAATTAGGTTTAGCATTTGTTTTCCAAAGACAACGAAATATAAATAAATATTTTCAAATTTTGAGAGAAATTGAGAATAACTAATTATCACTCCATGCTTCCAAATAAGTGTGTCCACTTTTCCTTTTAGATCATGCAATAAACTAATTTGAACTTGATAATTTTTTAGTAAAATAATTTTTTAATCCTAACGATTGAGTATGGGAAAAAAACAACTCACGATTCTAATTTCTAAAATCCTTGACAAAGTAGATTAGTTAGACCACTCTAAACCCTTCTTGCCGAACTACTCCTTCCAATCCTTATTATAAAACGTTTCGATTTTTTCTAAATTTCATTATCGTGTTCTTCCAATTGAAAAAGAAACCTTAAATATATTTTTTATGCAATTTTAAGATTTTATTATCAGTTAAAAAAATACGAATGAAATTTAGAATAAATTAAAATATCTTATAATAAGGATCGAAATGAGCATATATTAAGAAGATAATACTGTATGTATCTTTAATTTAGTTTACAAAATGAAACTGAAACCTACCATTGAAGACGGATGGGGAAAAAAAATGCTGTAGACATTTAAATGTTATTTTGCAGATTAAGAGAAATTTAAAGGGGGCGGTTTGCAATAAAAATATATAATTTTGTTTTCTTATTCCAATTCTCCCACATACAATGAAGGGAATATGCTTCCTCCTAACCGACTGACCCCCACCCAGTCATCTCTTGTACAGTATATAATCCTTCATTTTGGATTCACAAAATCCAATCAATTATCAATCAATACCAAAAGTTGTGTTTGTTCTGAGGAGGAGTGGCAAATTATTAGTTTTGCAGAAAAGATGAAATTCTGTAAGATTTTGAAAGGGTCGATCGAGCAGACGTTGCCGGATTGGAGAGACAAGTTTTTGTGTTACAAGGATTTGAAGAAACAGCTCAAAATGATCTATCCCAAGGAGGGTACTACTGATGCTGGAAGGCCAACCAAAAGGGTAAAATTGGGACCTTTGGTGGATCATGATGATGATGATGATGAGGCGGTTGTAGAGACCAAGGAGGTTGTGGATTTTGTGAAGCTTTTGGAAAAGGAGATTATCAAGTTTAATGCTTTCTTTATGGACAAAGAAGAAGAGTATGTTATCCAATCAGGGGTATGATCTTTCTCATTCTCTGTGTTTCTGTTCTGGTATAAGATTTCCATAGTGTTTGCAAGAGGATATTATGTTTACATTGGAATGCTGCGAAGTTTGTGTATATGTTCTTCCGGATTTCTCTTGGCAGGCTTCGATTTTGCGTGTTATTTCTTTCTTTTGTGTTGTAAGTGGAACTAGAAGCTTGTTTTGTATATGTCTGTATGTAATATCCTTCGCGTCCCTTTGATTTTTTTGGAGTATGGTCCCAGAAAATCTATGCTTTTGTTGTCATTGTACCTGCATCCCTGGAGAAAGAAAGGTGTTTTCTATCTTTTAATGGTAACTTAATGAAATGAGAAAAGACTGTGTTTGATAAAATTGACGATGAGATGTGTTATTCATAATGGTGGAATGATAAAGGATTCAGTTATGATGGCTGTTTCATTCGATAGTATGATTGAATTGTAAGGGAAGATTTGCTTGCATTTGATGATTATGAACGGAAATTGATCTGCAGGGGTCCTTCTGATCTGTACTGTGTTCAACTGTGTATCCAAAAAGAATACAGTTGCAATTTTGTGGATAATGTTTCTAGTGGAAACTTTTGAATGTCACTGTTATGGTGGATGACCGTTTTTAGTGGCTTTTTTCTGTGCAGGTTTTAAAAGAACGGGTCAAAGAGGCCAGGTCTTCGAAGGTAGAGCTGTTTCGAGTAGGGCAACAGATAGTTGATTTCTACGGGGAGGTTGTCCTATTGGAAAATTATAGTGTCCTTAATTACACTGGTACTTGACTCTTAATACCCTTTCATCTGGTTGGTGGATTGTTCAGAGTCACAACTGTTGTGTGTTCTTGTTGATGATAAATAGAATCTCGATGTTTGTTATTAGCCTTCAGGGGATTATGAAATGATTAACTGGCTACTCAAACTGAAATTCTCCTAGCTTTTCTCAGGAATCTTTCCTATGTTTTCTTCTTTTATACCAATCCAATTTGATGATACTGAGTTGATGAGCTCTATTTTAAGTTTCTTTTTCTGATACCCGTCAAACTTCCTTCCCTATAAAAGATGATAGCGATTTTTGTAAGCCAGATGGTGCAACTAGTTTTAACCGTAAATTCTTCAATTCTAGAAAATTTGAGTTAGGATTTAGAGTCTGGGCTGGACAAAGTAATCTTGTTTGTCTATATGTCTTCAAACTGAAGTTGAATTTGTCCACTTTGAAATGTTCTACCTTTTTTTTTTTCAGACTATTGTGGTAATTTTCAACAGTATTATAGAATAAATAGCTTAGTTGGGAAGTCTAATGTGCTGATAGACACGCATGATCTCTGTCTTGTATTTGACAATGAAGGGAAATTTACTTTCAGAAATGAGTCCGAAGTGTGTGGATTCTTGAGTTGCTAAAGCTTTTCTTCTATGCAGACTGATATAGAGGGTTCTGAGAAAGAAAAACTTGCATCTACTAGACAGTGTTAGTTATTTATCCAGCTCGTAAAGTGTTCGCCACTTATGTGGGCTGATGATCTCTTTCCTTTGTTTTGTTTGATATTTGCAGGATTAGCAAAGATTTTAAAGAAATATGACAAGCGAAGTGGTGCAATTACCCGCGTGCCTTTCATTCAAAAGGTTCTCCAAGAACCGTTTGTTAGATTTGATGTTCTAAATAAACTTGTGAAGGAGTGCGAGACAATGTGGGATCACCTGTTCTCCCTGAATGGCCGATCAGCACCACCAACCGAGGCGGTAACAGCTGAAACAAACGAAAGCTCTAAAGAAAGTTCTAGCACCCTTCAAATTCCCGAGGATCTTACAGAAATCGAGCATATGGAGAACACCTACTTGAGACTTACTGCCTCAGCCTATCAGGTACTGAAGCAAATTCGCAGTGGAAGTTCTACCGTAGGCGTGTTTTCTTTGCCACCTATGCAAACAAATAACGAGTTGGAAGAAGTTTGGAGGAGAATCCATGTCGTTGAACAAGAAGCAAAGTAACAAAAGACATTCTACTACTCTTTAACTATTTATGAAACGAAACCCTTGGTTGTATTTTTAGCTTTTTCTGGTTTTCCTTCTCTGTAATATAGCAGTAATCTTGGAGCTCTACCCTTTAGAAAAGAGATGTATCAGTGGTCTAATGATGGTTTTTGTATATTTTTGTTGTAGACAGAATATGAGCTTTACTTTTGCTGGCCAAACTGTGTGTTATGGACGGAATGCATAAGCCTTTCAGTTTAAATGAGAATGTATGTGTTTGTATCCTCCAATACTCGGTGGCTATTAAATCTGTAAGATTAGCCACTCAATTTCAAATTATGTACAATTTGTGTTATGCATCACAATTCTTTGCCATCCGCCGTATGAATCTCTTGTTAATTGATGTATAAAAGTTGCGTGCTGGAGATGAAGATGGGATCAACGTAACCGAAACTATTAATTAAAATTTTGTGCTAGCAAAAACATCAAGGGCGCCTGTAGCTCAGTGGATAGAGCGTCTGTTTCCTAAGCAGAAGGCCGTAGGTTCGACCCCTACCTGGCGCGTCTTCTTTTTGTTTTTTCCTATTTCACAATTTTTCTTTCGTTTTTCTTTTTCCTTGGAAAAAACCTCTTTCTTTTTCGAAACAAAAGGGAGGCATAGCCTATAATACATAAACAAAAACCACAGGGGTTTTAAACCCCAAGTACATCATGATCGAGCCAGCGCCAGACTATAGCCGAAACTACAATCAATACCAACGAATCAACCGCAAAATTGATTCCCCTACAAGCCATTCCCTATCTAAAAGATTTCTAATATCCTAAACGACGAATCCTTACTAGTTGTTTCACTGGCAAATCGTGGCCCATAGAGATTATATCTTCCAGATCTTCATTTTTGTTTCAGTTAATCACATTTAATCCTTCCAGTAAAAAATTACAAAAAAATAAGCAAATAAATAAATAAAATAAAAGAAAAGGAAATTTCTTCTGAATCCGAATGTGACTAGGAATCGGAAACACTATTAAACCGAATCCAAAAAACACTTGGATATGCAATCTCACCGACTACATAATCTATATATATATCCCCCAAAACTTGTAGTCTTTCCATCTTCATCTCAGAAGGAAGCGGCAGTTAGAGAATTCATCATCAATCCACAAATTTTATTTTTCTTGCGTGATCGAGATCATGGAGATGGAATCACCAGAAGTGGATCTCTCAAACCATCCATCCGGAATTGTTCCCACTCTCCAGAACATCGTTTCCACCGTTAACTTAGACTGTAAACTGGACCTGAAATCCATAGCTTTGCAAGCCAGAAACGCTGAGTACAACCCCAAGCGTTTCTGCGCCGTGATTATGAGGATCACGGAGCCCAAAACCACCGCCCTGATCTTCGCCACCGGGAAGATGGTCTGTACGGGCGCCAAGACCGAGGAGCAGTCGGAGCTGGCGGCCCGGAAGTACGCCAGGATCATTCACAAGCTTGGGTTCCCCGATGTCAAGTTCAAGAACTTCAAGATTCAGAACATTGTCGGTTCCTGCGACGTGAAATTCGCCGTCGGGCTCGAAGGGCTTTCTTACTCCACGGGACTCTCCTCAACTTATGAACCCGAGCTGTTTCCGGGATTGATTTATCGGATGAACCAACCCAAAGTCGTCATGCTGATTTTCGCGTCGGGGAAAGTTGTGATCACCGGAGCCAAGGTTAGGGATGAAATCTACTCTGCTTTCGAGAAAATTTACCCTCTGATCACTCGGTTCAGGAGGAATAACCAGACTCTCATTGGGAAGAAGAAGCATTGATAAGAACTGAAGATTGAAAAGAAGACCATGGCCACCTCCCCTGAAGGAAGCGCAGGAAAACATTATGCATAAATTCTGTTTGTACTTTATTTTTGTCACTCATTGAAGCAATTATTTTGGTGCTTTATGTGTGTTTGGTGAATATCATTGATGGAACTATGTTAGATGGAATCATAGCTTTTGTATGTACAGTCCAAATTCCTTTCCCTAAAGGACCAGATGGAGTCATTGTTTAGTGTTTAAAAGGATCAATTAACTGCTTTGATCATATTGAAGTTAAAAATTTGCAGTTGGAACCAGACTTTTGTATTATCTTTCTCATCAAACTCCTCTGATTTAACCTCCAATGTAATTTGATTAGTTCACCTCTTTTCCACCAAATCAATACTTGTCTCCCATTCCAAGACACCAACCTCCTCCTTCTCATGATCCACCTAAACGATTTACCATTTACAGAAGTTTGCATTCTTTAACTCATCATCATCACATTCTTTCTTACCAAAACTTGTATTTAAGCCCCTGGGAATTGTGAACCAAATTTACAACTAGGATAACACAATATATAGCTCCCCCACAAAAATGTCTATTGTCGATGAATCGCCTGGTTTTCTCCAAGTATTTTCAGATGGTTCCGTGAATCGATTTTCGCCTGGAACTATTGATGCATTTTGCGGATCATACACCAACGGGTACAAATCTAAAGATGTCATCATTGACCCAACAAAGAATCTAACAGGTAGAATATTTATCCCTGATGTCAAATCAGAGAGTAAGTTCCTCCCCATTGTGGTTTATTTTCATGGCGGTGGATTTTGCATCGGCTCCACAACCTGGCTGGGCTACCATTTTTTTCTTGGAGACTTATCAGGCATTTCTAAGTCAATTGTCCTTTCGGTGGACTACCGCCTCGCCCCAGAAAATAAACTCCCGGCAGCCTACGACGATTGCTGTAGCTCACTAGAGTGGCTATGCAACAATGCGACGCTTGATCCATGGCTTCAAAGGGCTGATCTTTCCAGGGTTTTTCTCTCGGGCGACAGCGCGGGGGGCAATATCGTCCACCAGGTCGCGACCCGGTCTGTTAGGCAGAAGTTCAATGGTCTCGAGATCAAAGGGTTGATCCCAATCCATCCTTACTTTGGCAGTGAAAAGCGAACAGAACTTGAACTGGCTCCAGGATCCGAAGGACACGTGCATTCCAACGACATGTTTTGGAGACTGAGCTTGCCGGAAGGGCAAAATCGCGACTACTTTGGATGCAATTTTGAGAATACCGAGCTCTCTGAGGAAGAATGGAGGGAATTTTGTCCGGCGGTGCTGGTTTTCGTGGCGGGGCTGGATTTCTTGAAAGAAAGGGGAGTCATGTATGCAGATTTCTTAAAGAAGAAAGGTGTCAAAGAAGTGAAGCTGATTGAAGCTGAAGAGGAATCTCATGTCTTTAACATTTTCCATCCTGAATCAGATGCCACTCGTTTGCTTCAGAAAACTATGAGTGATTTTATACAAGATTGTTGAAGAGTACAGTTCAGGAAACAGATGATCATCAATGAATAAAACTGGTTTCAGGTTCTGTCTGGCTAAGCTTACCATTTCTTCATGTTGCATTTCTTTAATTGTACTGTAGCTTTTTACATCCTAATAAATACAGTCAGAATACAAATTGAACTGTAAAATCAAATGGATACACAGTATTCATACAAAAGGCCTCTTGATGATTTTAAGTGTCAGATGTGGTCATGAAGCCTCCAAGAAACCCAGCTCCTTGGCAATTTCCACATAACATATCTTTCTTTCCCCTGTATGACCAAAATCAAGCCAGGAAAATAAATAAGAAAATGATGATGAAGCTCGATCTATATACTTAACCCTCAAAATCGTCCACCAGTGATTGATAATTAGAACTAGTGTATAGTGAATTACCCGCAGAGCCAACATGAATCACCGGCTTTGAATTGGCCGTTGAAATGATCAACGGAATTCACTCCGGTGCCCTTGCATTGTGAACAGGCAACAGCTCCTGTCAAAGTCCCAAATTAGTTTACCAAACACGGGGAAATATCAGTCAACTGGCCATTTTCTATGTGACCATAAAATTCTAATTTTCCAACTGGTTCTTTTTTTTTATTTATTTATTTTTGGTTATACTGTATTATTTTTGAAGTAAAAACGCAATTTCATGAATCAGCTGGATTAGGTTAACTGTTACCAGATTAAATTAGTCATAACTCACCATTTCCTTCACACTCTCCACATAACAGAACACTCTTCTTTTTGGTGCTTGGATCATTATTGGAAGCCTAATGAGAAGAAGGAAAAAAGAAAGGGTTAACATATTTAATTTAATCATATCAAGATTCTGCTGTTTGCACCCTCAGAGGTTGCCTGAGGAAATGTAAAACAAGATAACCAGCTGAGGCTTAACAACTTAATCAGTAAAACTCATGTATGAATCGTATATCGCCATCGTGTTCAACTTTCGTCAAGTACTCATCATACAATAAACACACTCGAGTACTCAAATTAACTCCTAAAAGTGAATTAATGAACATGAATACTTGCCTTAATTCTGAAAAAGCTTAATCTTTCTCCCCTGAGGTTGTTCTGATTGCTTGAGTTGATGCCACAAGAACCTATACACAGAGCGAACACAATGGAGAATTAATTGGAGAATCACAGGAAAGAAAATGTCTCCTCACCACACACACACACACACACCTGCAAGCTTCTGTGTAGATAGGAGATGCAATCTGATTGGATGAAAAGATGGAGTTGTTGCCATTCTAACGCCAAAATGGTAAAGTAAGATTTAATTCAGCAGAATATTGGTTTCAGGAAGATGTATCGCAGGGAGGCTTTCAGGATAGGATATGACTGATTAATTGTATATCTCCAGGTGGATATGGACCTTGGATTAGATATTTATGCAATTCACCATCACTATATATACCGTTTCAAAAAAACCATCACTATATATTTTGTACTATCATAATACTTTAAATATACTGTCCCTTTTTTTGAAATAAAATTCTGTATGGAAAAGCCTACTATGCCAAATTTTTATGAATAATGATACCTATATGGAAAAAATGACAAGGAATTGATCATAGTTATTCATTTTCAATATTTTCCATCCGGAGTTTAACCATTTAATGTTAGGGCATACTTAGATGATTAACGAAGCATTCCTTGTAAGTTTTTCTTGTAATTTTTTCCTGTATGCATTACTACTCAATTTTTATATACATAATAATTTAGGGATTATGCAAATTCAAGAGAAACAATTACATACTCTACCTAATAAAAAGTACTAGATGTTTTTTCTATTGTGAATTTTAAAAAATATGTTGGGATGAAACTATAAAAAAAACAAACAAACAAACACTTCAACTGTTTGGTTAATTTTTTTTTAGTTTTTTTTTATCATTCATCATGTCATAAAAACAAAATTTTACTCAATTACCCATGATCCGAAGGTACATATACAAACATGTTTCAAAATAACACTCTGGCTGCAAGTTTAAATAAAAAAGAAGACTAAACAAATATTAACTCTCATAAAATTCAAACCACAAAATTAAAAGAAAAAAAAAAGATTTTCCTCGGGGGCATCGTCGTAACTATGAACAAATCACGAGGATAAAATCGTCCAATCAATCAGATCCCACAGTGTCTTCCTATTTAAAGACCGCATCTTCCCCATTGGAAAACCCTATCTCTCTCCGTCCCTCAAAACATATTCTCTCTCAATCGTTTCAAATTCTTTTCCTCTCTGCAGACGCTCGTAAACCCTAAATCTAAGTCCTTTCTTCCTTACGCTCTATCGGAGCCCAATTCTGTCGGCAGATTCAACAGGTAAAATCTTGTCCGGGAAAATTATCCTGCTCGTAGAACCCTAGCTTCTTTGCTTTCTGGATTTCTAGAAAAAAGTTCACTTGGTGGTTGAGAAATTTCGAGATGTACGTTGGTTGTGAATTGATTTGATTGCATACTCGAACAAAAGGCTTAATTTTTGGCACGATCTGTGTGTTTATGGTGGATTTTCAGCGAATAAAGCGGCGGAATAATGGGTGAGAATAAGGAAAACGAAGCTTACGAAGACGAGGAGCTTGTCGACTACGAGGAAGATGACGAGAAAGCCCCTGACTCCGTCACTGGCAAAGTCAACGGCGAGTCCGCCAAAAAGTGAGCTTCTCTTTCAAATCTAGCTTCTCCCCGAGTAGCTCGTGAGCTGTTTTTTTTTTCTGTTTAATGTTAGTTGATATAGGTGTTTAATTGTTGGTCACTTGTATGTGTGTTCTACGGAATTGCCAAGTTACTGTGTTATGTGTTGTCAACTGAAAGCTAAAAACTTTGCCAAATTACTGTGTTATGTGCTGTCATCTGAAAGCTGTACTGTGGTTTTTGAAAGTGAATCTAGGGTTAGTATTACTTGTATGCCTGTTTTTTTTCGCAGATTTCTTTGTGTTGTGTGTTTTTCTTGTCTTGTCTTTGGCTTTAGCTTCAACATTCTAAATGTTGAAATCCTGTGAAATTTGTATTTTGGTTTGAATAAATGTATAGACCTCATTTTTCTTTCTGACGGGGACAACTGATAAAGCTGAATCTCGAGTACCTTTCCATTGCCAATGAGTTAAACTAAATTGGTTGTTGTGTTTAGAAAGTGAGGTGTTTTTCTTGTCTTGTCTTTGGCTTTAGCTTCAACATTCTAAATGTTGAAATCCTGTGAAATTTGTATTTTGGTTTGAATAAATGTATAGACCTCATTTTTCTTTCTGAAGGGGACAACTGATAAAGCTGAATCTCGAGTACCTTTCCATTGCCAATGAGTTAAACTAAATTGGTTGTTGTGTTTAGAAAGTGAGGTTAAGAGTTTTAAGTATATTTTTGGACATGTAGACCAGTTGGGAGCTGACTGGATTACCTTTTTTTTCCGTTGGCTAAGTATCTTATTTGTTTGTGGTCCTTGGAGTGTTCACAAATTCTTTTTGTATCAGTGTGTACATGTTTGTGTGCCTACCTTTTTGAACTTATTGTTGAATTTTGAACCATCTATGTACATTGGTCAATTGGTGGCTTTTGTAAGTATCTGCATGCTGTTATTGAGATATTTGCTTGGGTTACTACAGTCTTGTGCCCACATTAACTTTTGCTAACTCTTTTCTTAATTTTATCAAAATGCAGAGGTTATGTAGGTATCCACAGTTCCGGATTCAGAGACTTTCTGTTGAAGCCTGAACTTCTGCGTGCAATAGTTGACTCTGGATTTGAGCATCCATCTGAAGGCAAGATTGGTCACTCTGTTGTTTCATTTTATTTGACTGCGTTGATAGCTTTTCTGTGCTGGAAATAACAAATCAGAGATCTTGTTTTTTTATTTAAACATGAACACTAGGAGGGGAAAAAGTAGCTTGAGAATGAAATTAGTTGTTCTATAACCTTATAGCTTTCAGCAAGGGAATTGGGGTTCCTTCTCTGTTTTTAAACTGCCATTTCTGTTGTTTATGCCATGATTTTGAGCTTATCTGTAAATTTTTAAACTCTCGAGCTGCCTCTTTAGATTGAAGAGAAATTGACCTTGTTTTTTTCTGTTTTATTAAAGGAAGCAAAAAAATTGACGAAAAATAGTTGATGGTTTCCTTGTTTGTTGAGTGTAGGTTATTGCATTATGTAACTTTTTGATAATCTATATTGAGTATTCGATATCGAGTGAAGTGTACTCACTCTACCACATGGTTTAGATGAATTATTGACAACTGGTTTATACTATTTATTCTCCCTGTTGGCAACTGGAATAATGTCGAAAATGATCCTGCTTACATGCTGTTTTGTCTAGTTCCCTTTAGAAGGTCCCTAAATTACTTTGCCCCTGTTTTGCAGGTAAATCACTAGTTCCACCCTCAACTCCTGTTATGGAGAACTAAAATGGTAAAACTTTTTAAATTGAAACTGAGGCCTTGGCTGCAATTTCTTTGGTTCTTCATCAGTTCAACATGAGTGCATCCCTCAAGCAATCTTGGGCATGGATGTTATATGCCAAGCCAAATCGGGAATGGGAAAAACTGCTGTATTTGTTCTATCCTCATTGCAACAGATTGAGCCCGTTGCTGGCCAAGTGACTGCACTTGTTCTGTGCCATACCAGAGAATTGGCTTATCAGGTTTGTATTAGTATATTTTCCATCTCTGAAAATTTCTATTTTGTTCTGGTTGGGTTTAATTTTGATAATGTGCTAGTTAATTTACCGTTTTGGTCTTCCATCCATGCAGATTTGTCACGAATTCGAACGATTCAGTACGTATCTCCCAGAGATAAAGGTTGCTGTTTTCTATGGTGGTGTCCACATCAAGACACACAAGGAGATATTGAAGAATGAATGCCCACATATTGTTGTTGGAACACCTGGAAGGATCCTTGCACTTGCCAGAGAGAAGGACTTGTCTCTAAAGAATGTGAGGCATTTCATTCTGGATGAATGTGACAAGATGCTCGAGTCCCTTGGTACACTTTTTTCCACTGTGTGCATCCTTTGTTGTTGGATAAATATATGGCTTTCATCCTAATGTGTTTTTTTTTAACTTAAATGAAAACTTAATGGTGTTGGATTGTTGCAGACATGAGGAAAGATGTGCAAGAAATCTTCAAGATGACACCCCATGACAAGCAAGTTATGATGTTTTCTGCAACCCTCAGCAAGGAGATCCGTCCAGTTTGCAAGAAGTTCATGCAAGATGTAATGTCCTGTGGCCAGTTCTACTTGAATTTTGACGTCTCCCTTTTACATTATTCCTCCTTTCTTCATGCCCGAGAATGCAGTATTTGAAGCACCATATGCTTACCGTGTGTATTGTGTTTGTCAATCACCTTGCTGCAAAAGTATCTCTCTATAAAAGGGGTGGGTGCAGATGCAAATGGTTCTGATGCTGTAGAAGTTAGTGACCAACCTCCACGTCGGTTCCTTTTATGGGATTGGGTCTAAGGTCAACTGGGTTCCTTTTATGGGATTGGGTCTAAGGTCAACTGGGATGGGTTAGAGTCGGTCGTTTGGGTCTAATATCCTCTTGGAATTTCTTCAATAGTTTTAGGATATTTTTATGTTATATTTTCTTACTCCATAGAAAATAGCGAGGCCATTATGGCTGGGATTGTACTACTAGTCTTCTCTGGAGGGTTTCAGTTGGATAGTTAGGCGCAATAGCAACAGTGTAGTTGATGTGGTATCCAAAGTTTCTGGAAGGAGCTGATTCGGATGGACCACAGCTTCAATGCTGGAGATAGTCATCCGTCATTCATTTCGTACTGGATTGCATTACCTTCAGGAACGGTGCTAATATGCTTTACTGTGACATTTGTTCCTTACAGCCCATGGAAATCTATGTGGACGACGAGGCGAAGTTGACCCTTCATGGTCTTGTACAGGTACGTGTCTTCAATATTGGTGCTGGTTATCGTTTAATTTTTTTTCCCCCTTTCTGACTTTATTTATTGACAGCACTACATCAAATTGAGTGAGCTGGAGAAAAATCGGAAGCTGAATGATCTGCTTGATGCATTGGACTTCAACCAAGTTGTAATATTCGTCAAAAGTGTCAACAGAGCTGCGGAGCTGAATAAGTTGCTTGTGGAATGTAATTTTCCATCTATCTGCATTCACTCTGGCATGTCCCAGGAAGAAAGGTAGGTGTTTAGTCATGTTTTTCATTTGCAGTTTTAATTTAATTGTTGCCTAGTCCCGTGGTTGATTTGTTTGATACTTGAATAGATTGACACGCTACAAAGGTTTCAAGGAGGGACATAAGAGGATTCTCGTGGCAACAGATTTGGTTGGCAGGGGAATTGATATTGAACGGGTTAACATTGTTATCAACTATGATATGCCAGACTCTGCTGACACTTATTTGCACAGGGTGAGCTTATCTTTTCCTCTCTTTGATTGTTAAGGCCCCTGAAAGAGCAGCTCAGTTGCTGAATCCTTTTGTATCTTTTATCAATTATTACAGGTCGGTAGAGCTGGTAGATTTGGAACAAAAGGACTTGCCATCACATTCGTTTCATCTGCTTCTGATTCAGATGTTCTCAATCAGGTAGCTTGTCTTGTATTTTGCTGCATTTTTCCCCTGCTTTATTGGAGATAGTAAATCTTACTCCTTGTACGATTTAAATGTTGTAGGTTCAGGAGAGGTTTGAAGTGGATATAAAGGAGCTGCCAGAACAGATTGATACGTCTACTTATAGTACGTTTTCTTCCTTTTTCTCACTGGACTTGCATATTATTATTATTATTATTTTGCTGTTTTTGTGTTTTTTTTTTGGTTGAACCAGCACTTTTGTTTTTGAGCTTGATTTACTTCTGTTCGATTTGGGTAAAATGTTGAGCTGAGCTGCTATTGTGTGTGCAATCTGTATTTTAATAACCGTTCAGAATCTGTGTGTTCTTTTTCAAAAGGACAACAGTCTTTCTCCTCTAATGGTGTGTCCTGGCGATTTCTTTGTATTCCTGACTGCTTTGTGCGTTTTATTGTGCAGTGCCGTCTTAAATACAAGTCAGTGGAGGGCATTTAGATGCAAGCGAGATGAAAGTGTCAAAATTCGCAGAACTGTGTTGGACTTATCTTGTTGAATGTTTAAATGAGCTCTTTTTTGATTGGGAGAGAATGTGTCCAATTAAATTGTGATGACACTTGTAGTTGGTAGCTTCAGAAGCGCAGTTATAGCATTTTGAATTGTAGGCCTGCCATTTATTTCCTGTTCTTGCAGATTTAGATGATGGGGAGTATGTATTATTATCATAATATATGAAGTATCTTTTGGTAGATTTGCTTTTAAGTTTTAACTTGGTTGAAGGTTGAAAATGCATTTACACTCGCAAGAAAGTAAATGAGCCGTTGTGTCTATAAATTACCGTGGCCTCCAATTCACGAAAGACTTCATGAAATCCAAATGTGAGTGTTACTGAAACATTCCAAGTTCAAGTTCATGAATTGTGTGTCCTCATTTTTTGTTTCCGCATTTGCCTCCGAACTCTGCCAAAATTTTCTAGCAATCATTCACCGCCCTAGCCCAGATGGCAAACTATAAGCATTTTTTTTTGTTTTTTCTTACTGCTTACAAGAACTCAGAGCTTCAGAGCGTTTTTTTCTTTTTCTTTTTTGGGTGGTTACAAAGCTTCAGAGGTAGTGAATTGAAGTTGGGTGTCACCGACCAAAAGAAACGAAGTGATTTTTTTTAATTAAAAAAGTATGTTGACAAATTTGAAGTTTGTGATTCCTTCACCCTTTTTCTCTTTTGACAATTAAGAGTCGGTCTTTTGCAAAGTCAAAAAGAGTTGGATGGAGTTTGGAGTGATATTGGTGGGAGGAGTTGAGAGTTGTTTTGTTTCACTGTCACTTTCTTCTCGACACCACCAGTTCAACTTCGTCGGATCAGCAATCCTCTGTTTCTGAAAGACACAATGCATGCCGGAAAGATGGACTTGTATGAGCTCGCCTTAGATGATATCCCCGGATGTATGTACGAAAACTACTTGGAATTAATCTTGATTACGAAATTGCAGTTGGGTGATCGTCGATTTACTTATGCTGTCAGGTCAGCGAGCATCTAACGAACCAGGGTTGGTCTCACTGTAACTTCATTAAACTGGATGGGCACGGTCGTAACAGAAGTTTTAAACAGATTAAAAGCTTTGCTCGCTACCATAGCTGCAAAGTCAATGCAATATTGCAATAGGAAGATGAAATTCTGGCGCAGGTTGTCAACATGAGTTGTTCAAAACTGGCTTTCAGAAAAGCTTTCAAGTATTCATCAAGCAATTTCGAAATGCATCTCTGAAGCCCTAAAATGATCTTGACAGCCTACTTCCATCTTCTTCCAACTCAGAAGCGTTATCACAGTCGTTGTCTTCAGTTGGCGCTGAACTCAATTCCTTGTGGACATCATGGATGAATACGAGGAAAAGCGAGGATGTCTGTGGGGAATTGGCCCGATTGCTTTTGTAGCCTCCGGGGTGACTGATCGTGCAGTTAAATCAATTTTTGACTGAATTAGACAGGGTGGAGGTTTTAACTGGTGTCTTTGTTTTTTGCGGCAACAAGTAAACCAGATTTACTTGATCCTCCACTTCTCCGGCCTGGTAGGCTCGATCGCCTACTTTTCTGTGATTTTTCCAAGGCAAAATGATAGGTTGGAAGATCTTCAACTTCAAGAAGTTCGAAAGTGTGTCATCAGCTTAACTCTTAGGGCAGTCAGGAGATGCAAAGGGCTAATGAGCAACCCTGGGGTTTAGGGTTATAGAATAAAAAATTGACCAACTCGAAAAGAGTAGTAGCAGCAGTGATAGATGCCGTGGATACAATTCAGTTGAATATAACTCAAGTGATTGATATATCACGTATGGAAAGGTGATTGATACATCACGTATGGAAAGACATATTTCGCTTTGTGGAAGATATCACTCAGAAACATTCAGGTGGGAGGGTGTTTCAAGTAGTTGTACATCTCTGTCGAATATTTTAGAACAACAAATATAACTTTTATTTTGAAACCGAAGAGGTATATTCTTTGAACTTTTTCCGGTACTTATCTTCGTAAGTTTGTAAACTCTGCCCGTGCATCAGTCACTCACTGAGGGTTATGGATCTAGATCGTTATGAATCTTTAATTAATTCAACAGAAAGAAACAAATACTATAAAACAAATGCTCATTCTTGCTTGGATTTGTGACGTTTCATCCAAGTTTTCTTATTGCCAGTGGATAAGGCTAAAAAAGAAGACAAGATGAAGCACCAACATTTTTTTCTCAACTAAGTTTAAAACTGGTGAATATATGATACACCTTACGTAACGTAAGATCAAAACAAATACAAGAATTTCACAAAAATTCCTTTTATACATTAATAGGGAAAGACAAAAATTTGTAGTTATTGTTTGGCTTTCATGGATTAATTAATTTCTTATGAGTTTTTTAACCGGCAATATATTCTTTGTAGTTATTGTTTGGCTGCCAAAGACACTTGTTTACATAAATACATATATTGCGATAGTTGTTATGGTTTTTTTCTTTCTTTTTTTTTATAGGTATAATATAATGAAAGAGGCCGAAACCTACTACTACAGTTCTTTTTAGTTTATTGTGATTAAAATGATTTTTCTCGCAAAAATAAGATATCTCCCTTTTTGCTGGGGATTATACCAACTGAAGTACTGAACTAATAATCATGTGATACCAAAATTTGTCTTTCAGTAACACAAGAACCAAATGAAAAGGTTAAGATCGATCTTTGTAAGTTTTCCAATAAATATTACATACATTCGGTCCTTTTGTAGCATCCATAGATTGGGAGTTGATCCAAAAAAAAAAAAAAAGAAAGAAAAGAATGTCATCAATCATAAAATTGGTGATACTACTTTTTGCCTTCCTATCCCATTATTCCTTTGTGGAATCATTTAATTTCTCGTTCGAGTCATTCAATCCAGGGATTTGTGAACAAAACCGGGAGACCGTGTTGATTTGCTGGGGTTCAGTTTCAGCTGAAAATGGAACCCTGATGTTGACCCCGGATGAAGATGAACAAGATAACCAGATTGCGAGGGTGTTGTTTCGTTACCCTCAGGAAGCTTGGCCTGCCTCCTTTTCCACCACTTTTACCTTCAGGTTTCTGACGAATTCCAGCATTTCCGGTGATGGGATGGCGTTTGTTTTCGCACCGGACGATAAAGCTTCCCCGCCGGAGAGCTCCGGTTCTTATATCGGAATGCTTGATCCATCAACTGAAGGTGATCACTATATATTATGTCTCTTTTATTTTTTCTCTCGTTTACTTGATTTTTATTTTTATTTATTTTGGTTCGTTTTTATTAAATTCGACTTAATACATATACGCTAGTGGTTCAAAAATTTTAAGCTGATCGATTAGTTTTGAACTTCTTGGTTGAAACCAAGGCAATATATTAACAATCCAAGGCAATTAATAATATTAAAAAGATGGCCAAACAAAAGGAGAAGGCCAAATCAAGGACTAATGATGTTGCTCTCAATCATAATCTTAAATAGTTATTACTCCCTCTCCTCCCAACACAAATAGTTTCATTTCATATATAATTTGTGAATTGTACTAAAGAAAATACAATTTACAAACTGTAATGTGTACTATTTTTCTGGGACGAAATGAGGATATTTTTTTGGTGTTATTTAATCAAACGGAAAGGTTGTTAAGTACTCTCTCTGTTCCGAAATGATAATATAAATCGAGCTCTTAGATTTATAAAGTTTTTAGTACAAATTTTAAAAATCCATATGTACAATGTTTTTGTGGCAGAGTTAGGACATTTTTAATTCCACTTTTTACACTTTTGGTGACCTATGTATTTGAATGAACGAAAACATTTTCGATTCAGGTGGCGTTTATCGCCAACTGGCAGTGGAGTTAGACACCTACAAGAACGAACACGAACCCGACAACAATCACGTCGCCATTGTCACCACGAGTGTTCAATATCCTATAGCCATAAGCAGTCTGACCAAAAATGGAATTAATCTAAGAAGTGGAAACGTTATTGCTGTGAAAATTGATTATGATGGATGGGAAAAAATACTCCAAATTTCAGCTGCATATCCTCCCAATCCCTTGATGACTATCTTAACCAAAAATGTAGTCATGGAAGACACGGTTCCACAATCCGTGTTCTTAGGATTTAGTGCTTCGACAGCGTACTTCTCAGAAGCACATCAAATCCTAAGTTGGAATTTCACTTCTTACAATTTGCCCACAAAATCATTGAAGCAAAATGTGGGGAGACGCAAAACTAGGGTTGTATTGTCGGTCGGGGTACCGGTGATTTTGGTTAGTTTTATGGTGTTTGTGTATTTTGCTAGGAAGAGGAAGAATGAGATGATTCAAGCAAAGAAATGGGACCTGGAAATTCTGACAAGAAATGCAGCCAATGCTCCTAGGTTGTTCACTTACAAGCAACTTTCTAAAGCTACTAGGAATTTTCACAAGGAGAATTTGCTTGGAACTGGAGGATTTGGAAGTGTTTATAAAGGTGTTTTGTCATCAGATCCTCCTGAAGTTATAGCTGTCAAGAAAATTCATGCAGCATCAGGACAAGGTATATATATTTATCTCTCATTTTTGTAAGAAAAAATACTCCATCCGTCCCCAAAAAAAAAAAAAAAAACAGTTCAGATAAAGTATATAAAAAAGTAAATCAAATTTTTCTTGACATAACAACTATTTCTATTTACAGGGGAGAGGGAATATCTGGCAGAAATATGCACAATTGGACGGCTGAGGCACAAGAATTTACTCCAACTCCAAGGCTGGTGCCACGAAAAAGACCTCCTTTTCTTAGTCTATGAATTCATGCCAAACGGAAGCCTTGATCACTACATTGGAAAATCCTTCCTGGATTGGAAAACCAGGTACAAAATCCTATCCGGTTTGGCCTCCGCATTGCTCTACCTACACGAAGAATGTGGTAACCCGGTGGTTCATCGCGACGTGAAGCCTAACAATGTGATGCTGGACTCAGAGTTCGTGGCGCATTTAGGCGATTTTGGCCTCGCTAGACTCCTCCAAAACGACAATAATTTTGTCACGACAATCGTGGCGGGTACCCCGGGTTATTTAGCCCCGGAAGTTAGTTACACGGGTCGCGCAACGCCTGAATCAGATGTGTACAGTTTCGGAATGGTGGTTCTTGAAGTGGTGTGCGGTCGCAGGTCAAGAGGGATAATGGATGAGAATTCATTGGTGGATTTCGTGTGGAATTCACGTGAAAAGAACGAATTGTTTACGTGCGTGGATCGTAGCCTAGAAGGGAAATTCGACGAGGAAGAAGCCAGGAAGATCATACTAGTTGGATTGGCTTGTTTGCATCCAGATAGATTGGAAAGGCCTAAAATGAGGAAAGTTGTTCAGATATTCATGAACCCAGATGAGCCATTGATGAAAGTTGCGGAATCTAGGCCTACTGCTGTTAGTTTAACATGGCATTCTTTACCTCGTACAGAATCAAGCGGAAGTGATCATCATCGTCAACATAAAGATGGTGGTTCTATGGAGTCGTTTCCTGAAGAAATCACAGTCATATTTGATCACAAGGAATTTGATTGATTTTCATGATCAACAATACACCAGAAAGTCCAAGGTGAAAATTGTACAAAGTCTTCTTAATTTTCTTTTCTTCTTTTCATTTGTGTCATTGCTTTGCGTTGGGTTACTGAGGGGTCTTTTTATTTTTATAATTTTCTTTTTTTTTTTTGCATATTTGATCAAATTTATTTGTAAATCATGTAACAGTCCCCAGTTGTAACTAAATATAAACGAGAAAATTAACATGTTTGTGTTGTACAAAGGAAATAGGGATTTTTCAGTAAGTGGTTCAATAATGGGCCTTACATCATTTTTCTTCTTTTTTGCTCTTGGCAAAGTGATAATTTTCCTCATTTAATTTCTTTACCGAACTGAAACCAAATTAGTTTGAAGGAAATGATCAGGATCGGAACAACTTTTATAGAATCCTCAACTAGAACAAAAGAGCTCAAGTTGATGCATTTCAAGTCTTCGCTAATCATTGTACTCTTTCCAACTCGAAAGAAGGGACAAATTCAAGCTTTTCTGAAAAAAAAAATAATAATTTAGATGCGGTCATAATAGGGCTCATTTTCAGAAATTATGAAGTAATCAATATTGTGTATAACAAGTTTTAAATTCACAATGATGAACCCTCTTTTTAATTTGACAAAAAGAAGTACAAACAATTACAATCATTACCACAAGTTCGGATACAAGCTTTCAAGAAAATGAGGGCATCAAAATCAAACAAAGATGGCGCAAAATTCCTCAATTTGATTATAGATGACTTTTGCTTTTTCCTTCTTTTTCTATCGTTTGATATCCGGCGTACAGTAATCTAGATACTTAAGATTATCTTAAGTCTATTGAACAATTTACCAAGTCCAATACATATACGCGGAAAGTATACGTCCCATTTGAATACAAACAAATATTTTCAGATGACATCAATTTTTTCCATTAAGAAAACAAAAAGAGGTATTTCTTTTTATCAAATTGTTTGAGTAGTGGGAATCTTCAATCATTGGTAGCTAAAAGGTAAAACCAAAATTAGTCGTATGGCAGCAGAAATATGTACTGCTTTGGAGTATTTTCGGAATATTCCATCTGCTAAATTTCTTAGTTTAATGATCATTTGCAACTTTACCTTTTTTATTGAACCGGAATAATTAAAAAAAAAAAGAAATTAATATTTCATATAACTATTTTAATTCAACAGATACGATTCTATCTGGTAGGGCATCGAAATTTTTTGTACTAAAGGAAATGATTATTATAAGATGATTTTACATGAATGTAAGAGTGAGATTGAAGAAGTGTAGTTAGCAACTTTATTTAGGTGGAGGATGACTTGCTCTTGTCATGTCATCTACACTTTTTTCCCATCTAGTAGTATATTTATTATTTTAACTGACTGTATATTTTAGTTTTTGTTATAACATAATTTAGCGCAAGTCAATTTCTTGTTGAGCACTTTATATCCGCGTTTAGTCTTGAACTTTATAGTTTATTATGGTGTTGATCGTGCAGGATTCTCTTTCGCTTGATGTTGTAAAAACTAAGGCTTTGTTTGTTTTTTTATTGGTTTTTTCAGAATTAAATAATAATAATTGTCTTATCACATCATATTTTTTTACATTTCTAATACACTTTTTTTACATTCTTAATACAAAAAATATCTAAAATCACACACTAAAAAAACGAAACAAACATACCCTAAGATAATCAGTTTCAACCAACTCATAATGTATCTGTTTCCTACAAAAGAGTTTGGTTTATTGTATTGCTAGTAAGAAAAAAAGAAAATAATTTTAAAGTCAAAGGCCCTTTCTTTTTTTGTGAACAAGGAAACACTTCTAAGCAACATACATCGTTCCCAATCAATATCAATATTATATTAACAGCCACATGTGAATTTATTTTTCTTTTATAAGCAGAAATTACCCTTACTTTAGGGATTTTCCTACCATTTCTTCTGCTTCTTTTTTGCTTGCTCTTGTTTTTAAAACAAGGAAGATATTTGTTGTTGCATCTTCAAGTTTTTAATCTATGACCAGATCTTTTCCCCGTCACTTACCTTTCCTTTTCTTCATCTTTATTAATTGTTGATCATTAACAGCTAGCATTCGTGGATTAATAATACTCCGGTAGGCGGGTAATTTAATTGCTCAAATTACCGTGCATTTATTCCCTCTAATTTTGATTTTTAAAACCACATTTTCCATTCATATAAACAATATTATAGTCCATAAATCGAGTCTGAAACCTACAACACTCGATGATACTACAAATTTTCTCATAAACTTTTTGCAACAAATTAAAGTAGTGGAAATTGGAAATATCAATATGTTAATATAAGTGATAAATGAATGAGGAAAGCCAAAATAAAACCGTACCATTTTGCGTATCTCAATTAGCAAAGAGGGTGGCACAAGGATACCAAAGTTGGCCGGACCGCCGCTTCTCCTTAATTATCATCCTACAACATGAGTACATACGTTGGCCCTTCAAAATTAAGCATAAAATAACTAACAACTATGAAATTGAGGAATTTGTAAATAAAAATCGTCATTTACTTCAAAGTCTTAACGGGGAAAAGTATATATGGTCCCAATTCCACCAAATCTTATTAGACTCTAGAGTATGCGAATTTGGAAAATGTTGGTTCCTTTCATATTAAAAATTCCAACTAGCTAGGTTAATGTAGTACTAGACTGTTGATTAATACAACTATTATTGTAGCCCATCTTGAGAAGTTGACGTCTATTAATTTGCCCTGCATTTCTTACACTAGAATAACTGAATAAGATTATTTTGAAAAAGAAAAAAGTGTTAACACTATATTAGTGGAGAAAAAAAAAAAAGTAGACGAGCACGTCATCAAGATATATGTTGTCTCGCGGACAAGCTACACCACGATTTTTTATTTTTATTTTTTGTAATAGTTAGTAATAACCAAAAAAGAAACATTACCCTCCATTTTGACTTTATACTTTAGC
Organism: Oldenlandia corymbosa var. corymbosa; assembly: GCA_949775105.1. NCBI lineage: Eukaryota > Viridiplantae > Streptophyta > Magnoliopsida > Gentianales > Rubiaceae > Oldenlandia > Oldenlandia corymbosa. The sequence continues at coordinate 34,771,646 of OX459119.1, read as the reverse complement.
AAGAAATCTATCTAATTAACGTTTTTCTATGATTACAAAAAAGAAATTAAAAGAATTCCCTTAAAAGTTTCAATTTATCATTAAAAAAGTTCAATTGAAAAAATTACTAGGCAAACTCCGTTGTATACTATCTCTATCCTAAAATGATTGTCTTATTTGTTGTAGAATTTTAAGTTGAGTGGCGAGTTTTTTTTTTTTTTCTCCCCCTTTATGTAAGAATTACTTATGGATAACATATAATTGACGCAATAATATACTATCAACTTGAGCAGAAGAGAAAGTTTGACTAATAGCAGGATGTCAAGCATGGGCTTCTAGTTTTAATATTGCATTTTGTTATTTGACTTATTTCCGTATAAATGATTGTAATCTCTTGTGAAGTCAGACACAGAAAATGAGTATTCAAACAAATAAAATAGTACTAGTAAGAATTTGGAAGGAAAAAAAAAGAAATGACACCTGCTCAATACAATATTACATTACGTTACAAACTCATATAACTGGCTTCCATTCTCCAAGAAGCTGAAGAAAACGGAAACTGTAATTCTGTGCAGTGTAAAAATATCTAGTATATTTACAGTTCCAAAAATGGACAAATCAAGGGAGCATAAATTATATATATTGCAGTGAGGAAATCCAGGTGAAGATGAACGTCACTTTTTCTTCGTTTCTGGATGGCTTGTTTCAGTTTTGTTCTCAATAAATTCATTTTTTTTTTGCCCTTTTTCGAATATGCATGTTTAAAAAAATAATAATTTTCATTTATTTTTTTTCACGAAATGAAGTCCCTTACTCACTTGATATCATTTTTCTTATCGGATTGGGATTATTTTTATGAAAAAATTGTGGTATTCATATGTGGAGGGGAATTTGTAACGTAGATGAAATTGATAGTCTGGAGGGGAAAAAAGGTCACGAGCAAAACAAGCAAAGAAACGGAGAAGGAAGGGGGAAGAATGGAATTCCGTTCTGACTGAACTGTGTGACTGTGTGAGAGAGAGAGAGAGAGAGAGGGACTGAATCGTCAACGCATGCACCTCTCTTATTCCTCCGAAGTCCAAACCTGGCTTTAGTCAACACGTATTCAGATCTTAGGCTACCAGACAAATGTGCCACTTTACTCTTTGCCCCCCATTTTAACAAGTGTTTCCTTCCTCCCCCCTTTTTCCTCTTTCTCTTTTCCCCTTTTTGATTATTATTTTTTTTTATAGAAATGCAAATAAGAAATTACTTTCTTCGTCGCATAATTATTATCTAGTTTGGATTTTTATTTCTAGTTCAAATTATAGTAAAAGTAAAATCTCGAACTGGACAATAATTTTAGGACAGATGGAGTACATTTTTCTTCTTCAGATGTTCAAGTTGGAATAGGTACGTCTATGGATGAATGAAAAGTAATTGAGGAGAAGGGTTAAAAGTTTGTCACTTTGTTGTACATTGGATATAAGTTTCAACGACTCGACATTTGTTAAATATGGATAAGTTTTTTTTTTATATAATTGAAGTTTTTTTTGATAAATAAGTGTAATAAAGAGATAAAAGGATTAAGATTGAATGATTAAAGTAGATTGTTAATATTAAGTACAAATATGAGGTTGCTGAGGCATTCTAATTTCTTCACTTTAATATCTATGAAAAAAGTAGGGGACTCTGTTTCTGGACGTATTAAAAATATGGAAAACTACGTGAAAAATCCTGTAACCAATTGATGATTTCGTAACACTATAAGGATGGGAATGTAATTTATCACCCAGTGTGATACCTGGTGGATATGGGAATCTAGTTAGGAGTTACGGTAGGACTTCAAAATCCAAGTGCGAACAGTTTAGAGACATTTGTGCATGAGATGAAGATCGTACGTTGTACTAAGAACTTTATTTTTTTTTTTTTAATTTTCTTAAAATTTTAATTCGATTACTGCAAAATACCCCATTCCTTGATGTCTTTCTGAATGCTAAAATTCACCTAGTCATAAGTCATGGCACATCCTCAAAACGTAATGTACTGCTTTTTATATCCAACAGACTTTTTTCTTCTTCTTCTTGCTCATTTTTTTTTTTTGGGGAATTAAATCACACATTTCAGTTTTTTTGCTGGAAATAATTCAGCCATGATTGATAATCACAAATTATACACTTATTACTATAAAGTGGCAACTAGTCAAAAAAATAATAATAATCTTAGAACCTTACATCTTTAACCAATTGTTTTCACTATGAACAAATCTACTGATATCTAGCAATCTTGTAGCGAATGTTTCTCTTGCTCCGCATTTTGATATTTCATTCGTCTTAATGGACTTCGTCACCCCCTTAATAGAGGTTGAACACAATTTTGCCAATAAATTTAAAGTGAGGGTTGAAATCATTATTTCCTGTGTCAATTATTTGAGTTAGACTACCATGAGTACATCAGCATCCGAAAAGATTAAAGGAAGGAAAGAAAAACGAAAACAAAGAAATTCATCAGTATAAAATAACAACAAAATGATATATCCTACTAGATTACTTCACTTCGAAATTGCCATATTTTTATGGGATAATTCCCCCAAAGCAGCTATTAGATAAAATTGCTGCAATCCTTCATCGATGATCCTGTTTTTTATACTACTAACTAGGAGATTTGATGTTCTTTCCCTATCATAAGATTTCATCTTGCGTAGCACTTAATCTAGCAATTAACCTTATATCGATTGTAGGTGTTGTACAATTTAAAAAGTTTTTATACTTTGACTTATTTATAAAATGCAATTTCAAATAAACTTAGTTTTAATGGATTGGTCACAATTCATAGAGATGCAAAATTAGTATATGGTGCATATAGCAATTACCACTGATATTATGGAGTATTATTTGATTCAATTCAAAGAACTTATGTTTTTCATAAGATAAATCTCACTACTCCTCATATTGTCAAATCTCCATAACATGATAAATTCAGGTTAAAATGATTGACAAAAGATCTCACGTACTATAATCTTATCCCTTTTACCCTATTAAAGCAGAATACAGGATATTGATGTGGCAACTTCTTATTAAAAATTTTTGGCTCCAAATGCACCATATTGCATTAACCATTCTGCCACGTGTCATCCCTTTTCAAAAAAAAAAAAAAATTCTTATCCAGAAAAACAAAAGCTACTTTACAAAAATAGCTACACAATTTTAACTCCTAACATTTATCATTTATCAATCAAATTAAAATAGTATTTAAATTTGTCCATAAACTTATCCTCTTTATTACTCCATATTCTTTTGTATGATTTCTAAATCGTTGTATTTTTCAATATTTTTTCTCCTTTGGGAGATGATTTTTTTATTTTTATAATTATTTTTTACTAAAAAAGAAAAAAAAACAAATGTGTAGCTATTTTATTTTTTCCAAATCAAGAATTCATTTATCTATTAACATAAAATTAAAGTAGAGGGGCGTCCGGGCATCTGCCTGGGCCAAGCATCTAGTATCACTTATTACATCACTTACTAACCAAAATTTAATATATAATCTCGAGAGGTTCATCCAATGATAAGTTAGAGTGTTAAAAAGGTTTGGTTGATTTTTGATAACCAGTAGCACTATATGCCTGATTTATTTATATAGCGTAACCTCTTCATCCCACAATGTGATAAGCTTAAGTTTTAACTTCTACCCCTTCTTCTTTTTCTTTTTTTTTTTAAAAAAAAACAATGAAGAATATTATATAACTATCATCATTGTTAATCTCTATCCCAAAAGAATAGTCTAAATTTTCAGACTTTATTATTTTTAAAACAAATTTTAAATTTTAAAATGAATTTTTTTTTTTTTTTTTGGGGAAAGGAGAGATATTAGATGTTGATGATCATGTTATTCATAAAGAAAAGTACAGATCGATGATCATATTATGCATAAAGAAAAGCATCAAACGTATAAATGTGATTAAGATTTTTCATAGTTTGTATACCTAAAAATCAAGAAAATTTACACGAAACAATTATAATCTGATTGCAAAACGAAGGGTAACAATATATTCAACATTTTCCCCAATTTCCCTCTTAAAATGCACTGGATTTGTACTTCACTGATCCGAGTCAAAATTACAATTAGCAGCCACAAACACCAAAAAGCACTTTTTAACGACTCTAGTGAGGTCCATCTTTTAACAACTAATATGAATTGACAATTTTGATGTCTTTTTTAACTAAGCCATCATAATTACTACTACTATTAAAGAAAGAAACGTAACAGTCCACTCCGAAAATAATTATTCGAGAGTAGAATTCCACTATTTTTCGATAACCCTTCTTCCTAATTCCTACGTTCTACCCGAGACTCTGATGAGAGTCTGAGACTTGAAACGTGACATCTTCCTAATCCCATTTGTTTTTTCTGAGCTGGTAACAATTTTATAAAATAAAATATTAAATGTATCAGTCAGTCAACTGATCTTTTGTTTTTGAATATCAAGAACAGTATGATTGGGTATATTTGGTAGCATCTTATTTTATAGTATTTCGACTTAAAATACCCTAGGTTGTGTTACTAGATTGTATTATTTATTATTGTAACTTAATCTTTTCAAAATTTTATCCCCTTAATTATTTGGGGACTGATATAGTATTGTTTGGGGAAACCAAAAAAAAAAAAAAAAGGTAGGAAACCAAAGAATTTACTCATTTGATATAAGTGAAGCCTGGAGAAGGCTTATTCAGAGCAGCATTCAGGAATTTTCAACCCATATATATCAATACAGATAAAAATAAAAATTATAACAAATGTTATTTCATTATATACGGAATATTCTCCTCTATCGAAGAGTATTATTAATCCTAAAACTGATACACTTCGTTTCCCACCGAAAAACAAAAACGTTGCCTCCATTTTTTTTATCTTTTCCCTCCACCAAAGAAGGAAAAAGAATCAAAATCTCACGAGAAAGATATAGAAAAGAAAAAAAAATTATTGCGAAATACCTCCATACTAAAAAAAAGAAAAAAATTAGAAATTACCGTGTTTAATTTTTTACATGACACCAAAAATAAAACCCCATTAAATAAATTTCTGTTTTTAAAACACTAAAACCACATTACAAGAAAAATAATTTATTTTTGGAAGAAAATAGATAAATATTGATACACTGTTCTTAATAAAAGTCCAGGTGTCGAAATTTTCCGCATCTCACACTTCCACATCTCTATTTAATAAAACCCTTTCTCACTTTCACTTTTTCCCATTAGTCCTCCACCAATTCCTCTTCCTCCAAACCCCACCCACCCCAAAATCCTCCACCACCACCGCCGCCGCCTTCCTCCGCCTCCAACCACCGGAAAAAATGGGGAAAGGCGCAGCCTTGTCAGATGGGGTGGTGAAAAAAATCATTCTTTCCTACTTCTACGTGGCAATCTGGATCTTCCTTTCCTTCACGGTCATCGTCTACAACAAATACATCCTCGACAAAAAGCTCTACAATTGGCCATACCCAATCTCCCTAACCATGATCCACATGGCTTTCTGCTCTTCCTTAGCCTTCCTCCTCGTCCGGGTCTTCAAGCTAGTGGAGCCCGTCTCCTTATCACGTCATCTCTACCTCACTTCAGTGGTCCCCATTGGGTTCCTCTATGCCTTTTCACTCTGGCTTTCGAATTCTGCTTACATTTATTTATCAGTTTCTTTCATCCAGATGCTCAAGGCCTTGATGCCTGTTGCTGTTTACTCAATTGGGATTTTGTTGAAGAAGGATAGTTATAAGAATAACACCATGATGAACATGTTGGCCATCTCTGTTGGTGTTGCCATTGCTGCTTATGGCGAGGCCAAGTACGATTCATGGGGTGTTCTGCTTCAGTTGGGTGCTGTTGCTTTTGAGGCCACAAGGCTTGTTTTGATCCAGATCTTGTTGACTTCAAAGGGTATTAATTTGAATCCAATTACATCTCTGTATTATGTGGCACCGAGTTGCCTGTTCTTCTTGTTTGTGCCCTGGATTTTCGTGGAGTACCCTGTTTTGAGGGAAAGCTCGAGTTTTCACTTTGATTTCTTGGTGTTTGGGACTAATTCCGTCTGTGCTTTTGCTTTGAACTTGGCTGTGTTTTTGCTTGTTGGAAAGACCTCAGCTTTGACCATGAATGTTGCCGGGGTGGTCAAAGATTGGCTCTTGATTGCGTTTTCTTGGTCGGTGATTAAGGATACTGTGACCATTGTTAACTTGTTGGGGTATGGATTGGCGTTTTTGGGAGTTGGGTATTACAACCATTCCAAATTGCAGGCTTTGAAGGCTAAGGAAGCTCAGAAGAAAGCTCAGGAGGTTGATGAGGAGAGTGGGAAGTTGTTGTCGGTAGAAGGAGAAGGGAAAATTAATAATGCTGGGAGTGACGGAGGAGTTGGGAAGAAAGGAGATGCTCAATCCTGATTCAAATTGATTTGCATGTTGGAAAAAGATTGAATTTTTATGGTCAATTTGGACAAATAAAAGTCTGAAAGGAGGAGAAAAATCGGGGTGGTTGTTCATTGGATGAATGGATGGAGGGATCTGAGATTTAGGAGAATTGCTTTGACAATCATTTGTTTAGTTATTACTATTATGCTTTAATTTTTTACTGTTGTTTATGTTTCTTTCGTATTGAACCCTGAGGTGAGAGGTCAGATCATATCTCTCTCAAGTCAGTTATACGGGCAGTTAATGTATTTTTAGTATGAGTAAAATTCTAGTGTTACCTTGGTATAATTTTATTCCTTCGTCCACTCCTTTAACATTTTCCCTACATTGTTCTCTATTTCTAGTTGCAATGTAAATTTCATTATGCTTTTGAATTAGCTAATGCGGGAGTACTGCCTTCCGCACAATTTGGATTTATTTTCCTCTCTTTGGTGTTGATCTTTGAGAACCTGCATTTTTTCCATGTCTGATGAGGGTGTATCTCTGTTGCTGTATTATTTCTATTTATCTGTGCTGGACTGCTGTAACTCTGTTTTTTTAATGTTGATCCGGGTGTTAATGCGACTGAATTCTGTGATTACTGGGATCAACCCAAAATGGGCAAGGAACAATTGTGGTGATTCGGCTTTATTGTTGAAATTTCATCAATGTTGCCTTGAACATTGAGGGAATGTCCTTGTAACTTCTACATCCGAAGGATGTCATGTTGATACTTAATACTCTCGCCGTCCCAATCAGAAATCTTTGGGACAGCTAGTATGTGAAATATGGGATGAAAGGGGAATTAGGCAATCCTCCTGTTTTCTCTTTGGTTCACTTTGTGACTTTCTGTTCCCAATCTGTGTACCGAAATCAAAGTTATATGTCCTCTTATAAGAGGAAAAGAGACTACACACAAAAGTGATGTGCACAAAATGGCAGATTCTAAATTCTAATCGCTCTTATAATTCATTTGACGGTTGTGTAGTTTGACTCTGCATTCATGACTTAAATTTGTGTAATAGAAAAGAATTTATAATGCTTTCTAACAAAATCAACATCGTTTCCAAGAGTAACTAAATATATTTTCAAGTTTCATTTCAAGCTACCATGTGTGTGCAACTGAGATAAGAAGTTTGGGATTAGTTTAATGGGAAACAGAGTTGACATAATTGGGCCTCAGTGTCATTCATCGAAGAATACAAGTGTTGAGTGCGGACATTGAATTCTAAGAGCCACCAAGTAATACCTGAGATGAGATACCTAAAACGGCGGCCATTCCTTTAAGAGCCCATCATAAAGAGAAAAGAAATGGGATCCCTGAAAAATTACCAGAGATAAATATAGAGTTGTAGAAAGTTTGATTTCAGAATCTAGGTTGCTGCATATGGCAGTTTGTTCCTTGACTTATGTTAGTTATTCTTTTTTGTTCCTTCACTTGTATTTTTTTTTCCCCTTCAAGATAGGAGTTGCTTTTGTTAAAGTAAAGCAGTTGCAATGAACCGGACTTTTACTTTAGGACGGAAAGAACAATAATTATATGGAGTCTCCCGGGATGATTTTGTAACTAAATATTTAAATTTAAAGAAAGCTGGAAGTGTCAATGTTAAGAAAGAGAATCGCGCCCCTTAAGTGAGGTCTCGGGTTCGAGTCTCGTGAATGCAAAGAGTAATGTTGGGAGACCGATCCAGCTCGGTGCGGATTAGACTGGTTGCAATGCGCTTAGGATACCGTGCGCAATATGAAAAAAAAAGAATCGCGCCCCACTGCGTAATATGAAAAAAAAATTGTACATTTTCAAACTGGATTATTTCTCTGGGAGGGAGGGAGTACTAATTGTGCAAGTAAGGGGCGGCTGCGACAACACTGCGTTTTTTAGATTGTACAAATTAGATTTAGCGAAAGGCAGTTGCGAGGAAATTTACAGTTTGAGAGGAGGAGATTCCATATTCGTTGGGTCCGGTAATTGCATATATATATATATATATATATCTATCTCAAGGGCGGAGGCCCAACGGAATGGAATTAGAAGTGATTGCATATATTTCACCCAAGTCGATGACTATAATATCGAAGATATGGAAATTTATAGTGTTGAGCTTGGAACCATCGTTGAACGTTTCCCACGCTTTCCCGATGAGGCCTACCTCAGCAGCCCCCGCTCTTGGAGAAATTATTTGGTGAAGCCGCTGCACCACATCAGCAGTGTTACGTGGTGCAGCAACCCACTAAAAATAGGATGCGTGGTGCATAATTTCCGCCTTTATATTCTTTTCCTTTTTTTCAATTTCCCCCGTCGATGCCCCAAATTAAATTAAAATCAGCTGCACATTTTCCACTTCACGATTTGCGTCTTCCTCCCACGATAGCTGTCGGCAGAATAGGAGAAGCTGTGGCTATCAATCAAGACAAGAGCCGGAAAAGAAATAATCGTCTTCCTCCCACGATCTGCCGGAAAAGATCTTATTCCGACGCCAACATTGTTTCCAGAGGAGGATTACCCTCCGCTTTCCCACGATTTGACAAAAGAGAATGAGTATCGATGGCAAAGATCCCCGACGCTAGCACTTTTCCCGGAGAAGGATGCCAAACCCTCGTTGATTGGGCTTGCTATCGGAATCGCCGGGAGAAACTTCAGAGAGTATTACGATATTTCTTTTGAAATTTGGTTTTGATTTCTCCCTTTTGTTGATGTGTTGGCTTCTTTTAAAGAATGATGAATTGATTTACATTTGCAATTGAAGAATTCTAGTGCTTTTTTTTTGTGCCTGATTTAACTGGATATATGCTAATCATTTGCCGCTTTGGATATCACTGCTACAATGGAAGAACCACCGTCAGGTATAATTAGCCGGGGTAAAAACTTACATTCTATTGGTTTTCTTCTTTCTTTGTGAAAGTTTTCCTGACCCGTGGGACTACAACATATATTTTTTGGGTTTAATTTTTTTTCAACTTTGATGAAGATACCGATTTTGATGAATTGCATTATTATGTTGCTAAATCTTAATCAGACCAGCTGAAAAATTACTGCACCACTTTTGTTATTGTTTTTCCTACAGCTTAAACACATACTGGATGGTCTATATGATATCCGCGGGTTTAAACTTTAGTGTTCTCGCTTGATAGTTGAAACTTCTTTGATGTTCAAATGCATGTGCCCTGAGTTTGCTGAATGGTCGATGTTGTTCTGCAAGAATCAACACAGAACTGGTGTTGCGAGTTAGTTTGGGGCTGGAGCAGCTTATTTCTTCCTAGAAAAATTCATCAACTTGGACCAAGCATTGGCGGGAATCTTAGCAACTTGAAATGTGCTCGAAGTTTAAGAACAAACTGTGACACCATAAAATCTTAGTTGGATAGGTTGTGTATGTATAGAATGCAATATAGAACAAGGTCGTTTGATCATTTCGATAAGATATGTATCATTCTTTTGATTAAAATAAAATTTTCATTTCTGTTTCATACAACTAACTCTTGTTATTAATATTATCAAAAAGTAGTGAACTCTTTGTTTGTCACATTTGTTGTTCCCCACTATGACAAGCATCTGGTAGGGATTAGCTCTTGAAGACCAAACTGCAGTGATAAAAAAATATTTCTATTCACATAAAATGAGTTGCTAGTATAATTCTGTTCTGCAACATTTTAAAAGATCAACACACGCAAAACTTGGGCAACTGTTGCAATATTATATTAATGAAAATTCTATATTTAAACAAGTAGAAATTGAACATAAGCATTTACAAACCAGGCCAAAATGTAATTGTTATATTCCAAGCTTTAAACTAAATGAGCCCCACCATAACAGGAAAAAAAAAGAGTAAGCATATCTAGAATAAAGAATCTCAAGCTTCTAAGAGATTTCGTCCTCACATGCCTCTTTATTCTTCACCTCCATACAAAAGCACCTCCTAAAATTCACTTCCAACCTGAACAGAAACAGAGACAGAAGTCTGGATTTAAGCTAATGAGAAGACTTATATAAACTACTACTTTTATAACTTGTTGAAGTCCTGATTCAATAACTACTAACATGTTGAGCCAAAAAAAAAAAACCTTATAAAATTTGTTGCAGACCTGATATTAAAACAGCTAATAAAATGGGCACCTTAGTTCATTGCATTGTAGGAAAACACCCAAGAAGATTTAAGGTAACTGATCTATTCCCTATGTAGAACAACAAGCGCACAACAATTGGTGGTGACCTATAAAACAACACAACAAAATATAACATAAATTATATCATTCATACCTAAATTAGCACGGTTGGGGTTTTGAATTTGAGATAATGCTATTGTTGTGGTCTTTCCTTGCCCACGTTTTTCAACAAAACTCTTTATTCTCTTATTTGTTCCCCCTTTCGATCGTTTTTTTGGGGGATTCATGACAACCTTCTTTCCCTCAGAGGTACAAATTTTCTCACTTTCAACAAAACCGATACCAACATTGTTGCCATGGCTGAGCTTATCCTTGTAGCTTTTTATTTTCTCATATGCTTCATCAAGTGACTCTTCAAAAATTTCAACAGCCCTTTCATCAAACATAGCCAAATTCATAACATTCCTTGCTTTGTGCATTAGTTTACTAAATATGAGTGTCTTAGACTCCTTCACATCACCTTTCATGGATGAAATTCTGTTATCATGAATGTAAATATCTTTTGCATTCTTTGTCCACCTTTTCAATATATACTTCTCTGGAATCCTACTATCATTTTTACTCATATTCAATACTCTCAATACATGACAGCAAAGTAAACCCAAAGTCTCAAACTTCTTGCAACTACAACCAATATCAAATTTGGAAATATCAAACAAAACTGTATGTACCTTTGAGGACCTTTCCTTCTTCAATTTAAAGCAATTAATTATACCATTAGGAACATGCTCAATTATCTTTTCTGTCACACTTTCGTCAAATTCTGCCTGAAACATGAAAAATAATTTGCAAGTATATACCTCAGCTGCATGCATCATGATGTCACTAGGTATGCGAACATGAGGTCTTCCATATACACCTCTAAAATCTTCAGCATTTTCAGCTTCACGCATTTTTTCAGTATTTCTCTCATAATGCTTAAAGAATTCAATCAAAGTCAGGGTCTTATATGACATGCTTTGAAAGACATTATTAGCACTTTCACTTTTTTGGGTAGACTTCATATTCACAGAAAAAATATTATGACTGAACACAGGAGACCATTTTCTGTGATTTTCATAAAGCCTTGTAAGCCAGCTATTGCCCTGTAGACCCCACTCTTCAATCATTACTCTCCAATTATACTCAAACTCCTCCTCAGTTTCATAACCGCTAATGAACTTATAATTTTTTTTTTTTGAATTTAGGCTTATAAGGATGTGGAATATTGGTAGCGGCATTTTTTTTGGTATGAACCAGGGAAAATATGGCTAATAGCATTAGCCACTGCTGCGATTTGATCAGTGAAGATAATTTTTGGCTGCTTGTTGCCCATCGATGCCTTGAAAATCTCAAATAACCAGACAAAAAAGGAATAGTTTCATCAAGAAAAAATGCACAATCAAACAATATATTCTGTCAATGATGATTTATTTCAATAAATGGGGCACAAATCATATTATACGTGTTTGTCTGGAAAGTAGTATAAAAAACCACAACATCTCCAAAACAATCATAATCAGACTTGGACATTGTATCTCTCCAAAATATATTTATTAATCGATTTTGGTCATCCAGCTAAGGTAAATAGAAAAACATAGGATCAGCAACTTGTTTATCCTTAAAATGGTTCAGAAGAGCCTAAGCATCTCCAGCTTCAAATAAACTCATTCTTGTTCTATTCACATAATTTTGAACATCCCTTTTAGTGACCGGAACATTTTGATATCCACCATGTTCTAGAGCAAGAAATTCGTGTGCTTTTGCTGGCCCAACGCTTGCACAATGCAAGGAATCAACCACATCTTTTGTAATATTTGAAAGTATTCTCCCCGACCTTAACAAATGTCTTTGCTCAGGTAGAGCAAACTCATGATTTTGATCATCATTGAAACGAATAACTTCACAAATACCATTTTCAACCTTAAATGTCACAAAAGCCTCACAGCCAGTCCTCGTTTCTAGACGGTCAAGCTTTTTCTCTTCAAAAGGATCACAATCACAAAAACCTTGTTTTGAACAAACAAAAGTTCTTCCACAAACCTCTTTAGTTCCATACTTATACCGCATTTGGCCACGACGAATACTAAAAGCTTTATGCAATGCATATATATATTTTTTTTGGTTAACAAAGGTACACTAAGTTATATCTCTTAGTGCGTATCTCAAGTTCTTACAGATTCATTCTCCACAAGTAGGGAGATACATGACGGGGTTATATCAAAAAAATATACACCCCTAGCTAGACTAAGCGCCTCTTTTGCTAAGCAATTAGCGCATTCATTTTTAACTCTAGGAATATGCAAAATATGGACCTCCCAATTTTCTGATAAACATTGCTGGATTTTTCTGAGGTCATGATCCAGCATAAGATTCCTTTGTATTTGCGAGACCAACTGGACTGCAATCACGGAATCAGATTCAACAAGGACTTTTCGATGTCTCTGTTCTCTAGCGAGCTCTAGGCCCAAGCGAATAGCCGACAACTCTGCTGTTTCAATAGAGCATTGGCCTAGGTATGAATTAAAACCTGACAAAAACCGGCCTTTGTCATTACGAATGAGGCCACCTGCTGCAGGTGCTCCTGTTTCCAGATTAACAGCTCCATCACAATTTAGCTTAACCCAATCTAGAGGTGGCGGATTCCAAGCCATGAATTCCCTACATCTCTCTGGAGTTCTCCACTTTAGAATCTCTTGGCTACGTTGAATTTCTTCTACATGACAACGGATTTCCCTTATCATAGCATGAATCCCCACGTTTCTATTGTTGAAGACTCTCTCATTTCTCCAATTCCAAATACACCAACAAGCCACACAGAACAAGGTTCTCCAATCTTGATTTCCAGATTAGATCTAAGCCATGTCTTCAATGGTTGGTGGAAGAACTCTAGCCGACGACCTACAAGAACTAAATGCTCCCACAAAAGTTGTGTACTTGGACAGTCTCTCAGAACATGCTGGGTTGTTTCACTCTCCCGATTACAGTTGTCACAAGTAGCTGGCTGATTGACTCCTCTATTATGGCATAACTCGTTGGTTGCCAATCTACGATGAGTTGCCAGCCAAAGGAATGATTTGTACTTCTGTAGTCCCTTCCAAGTCCATACCTTGCTCCAATCCCTAGTTGCCTGCGTATCCAAAGATTCAAGAGCTAAGTAATATGCTTTTTTAACTGAAAACATACCTGATTTGCCAAATAGCCATCGGGGTTGATGTGCCCCTTGTTGCTCTGATGGAGGTAACAAACTGCAAATTTTCTTAACAATGTCTTCTGGTAGCTTGTGTTTTAACATTTCCAAATTCCAGCCTTCACTCGCCGTTGTGTAGTCTTTGATTTTGAGCTGTAGTTCTGTGGTCGAAATAGGTGAAGTAGCATATTCCACTAATTCATTGTATCCCTCCACCCATTTGTCCTTCCAAAAGCTTATTGATTTTCCATCACCTATAGCCCAGGTTGTCCCTTTTTCCACAAGGTGATAGGTATCACAAATTCCCTTCCACGTCAGAGTAGAGCTTTTTTTTCCTTACCGTATGAGGCTTTCCTGACCTGCCACAACCATATTTCGCTCTCAACACTTTGACCCAAAGGCAATCCTCCTTTGTTAAGATCTCCCAACCAAGTTTAGCCAAAAAAGCAGCATTATTCTCTCTTGCTTTCCTAAGTCCCAAACCGCCTTTTTCTTTTTGGTCACATACTGTATCCCATTTCACCAAATGCATCTTTTGTCCCTTGTAGATCCCCACAAAAAATTCTGCACTAGCTTATCTAGCTCATCACATATATAGGACGGCAATTTTGTTGATTGCATTTGGAATGAAGGTATAGCTTGTAGGCACGATTGAGCTAGTGTAATCCGACCAGCTAAAGATAGCTGATTGGCTTTCCATCAGGCAAGTTTAGCCCTAGGTTTGTCGAGTATTTCCTTGTAGGTGCTCTTGGTTACACGACCATGGATTAGAGGGGATCCGAGGTATCTACCCAACTTGTTTGTTGCTTCGAATCCAGACATGCGGCATACATCTTCTCGAATCTGCTGGGGGGTATTCCTTGAGAAGAAGATTTTTGATTTGAGCTTGTTGACTTTCTCTCCTGATATTTTACAAAAATCTTCAAGTACTTGATTGATCACCTTCATTTGATCAACTGAAGGTTCTGCAAACAGAAACAAATCATCAGCGAAAAATAGGTGAGACAATTTTTGTCCATTCCTATTCAACTGAATTCCTTTCCACTTATTATTATTAACTTCATGCATGATCTTATGTGCCAACAATTTCATACAGATTATAAAAAGGTAAGGTGAGAGAGAATCCCCCTATCTAACTTCATGCAATGCATATTCATTATAGAGATCGTATGCTTCTTTCTCACTATGCACTATCATCCCAGATTTTAAACAGAGCTCATTATCACCACGTTTGATTACTGTTCCTTGGACTTCTTGTTTTTCTTGTTCATTATGATTTTCACAAGAAAAAGAAGCATACGCTCTTGGGTTTCTCTTGCCAATTAATTAATTTGTACTAGTATCTAGTTGTATATTATAATGATAATAATCATACGAATTTAGCGGTTTATATAATACTGGCCACGGCGATATTTCATCAGATGAACAAATTCATAAGCATTTTTGCACTACAACTTTCCAAGTGTATCAATTAGATACAGTGACATTGAGTTGCGAGGTGTTTTCTAACTTAGAGGGAGAGACCATCTTTTTTGGGTTTAATTAATGGTGCAATTTCTATTTCAAAGGTGGAGGTTGAGACAAGTGGAATCAAAAGTGATTGTATTTATTTTACAGACGATTAATTACTTTAAACCGTTCGTCAGGATAGGAGGAGGTGGAAAGGATCGATCTATAATGTTGAAGACAAGAGCGTTCAATTATATATCCATGGGGGGCTTAGTTCAATATGTCCACTCTCATAGATTTTCTCTTGGGAATTAGCCAGCTAGGATCGCGGACAGGGGTGCAAAATTTACAGTTTCATCCACTATGTCGTCGAGTTAGATAAATCGACGCCAAAGTCGACGCAAGGTTCATTTTTTCTTTTTATTTTTAAATTTTTCTTACCAAAACTTTTTATTCACATTCTTGATTTCTCAAATATTTTTTTCGTTTTTAATTTATGAATTAATTTTTATTGTAACAATGATACAATACAATGAATTTTGGTTTTCATCGAATTCTTAGTTGGCTTTACCAAGAAATAGGAAAGTCGCGCCGGTAAATTTAACAGAAATACACATTTTTAGACTTTTATATTGATACTAATAAATTACCAAAACATTTCAATTTTTTTTTTCAACATTGCATTGGAAAAACTGAATAGTTAGATTTTTTAAAAAAAAAACAAAATTTAAGAATTCAGTTTAGTTTTTAGTTGCCTTGCGAAAGTCGATGACAAAGAACAAAATTTAGTGAATTACCTTCAGTTTGGTATGAAACATTGTTCAATCGGTCATGAAATTTCAAAACTTCAATTACGATACTTTTGCGTCTTTTAAATGCAAAAAGAAAGTGGCTGTAAATCGTGAAATGATAAAAAATTAAGGATATTTTATTTCGTCGACTTTCCCATCAATTTTCTTGTAAAGACGGATGAGCTGACGCCAACCATTTTAAGACCAAATTTTCTTCTCTTTTTTTGGACTTTTACAATGGTACCAATGTATCGAGGACTATTTTAAAGATATAAACCATTGATCTTTTACACAAGAACTTCCTCCATGGTGGAAACAACAAGAACTTTATCAGTAACCATTTCCTGATTCTTTTCATAAGTTGTTTGTGGCTTATACCATGCAGCACAAACAAGATATATCCAGAAATCAATGAAGGTCAAGAGGGCCAAAAGGGCATAAAAGCAATCAAGTCTACCTTGATTGATTTTCTCAGCAACCCAACCTTTTCCACCTCCAATTGTGGTGATCTTTTGAACAATGGACACTATCAAACTACTGAAAAAGAATCCCATAGAAAGTGTAGTCAGGAATAGGCCAGTGCTCATTGTTTTCATTGCTTTTGGTGATTGAGTTATGAAGAAATCTAGCTGTCCACTGTACATAAATGCTTCTCCAGAACCAATCAACAAGAACTGCGGGATCAAGATGTACACACTCAGAGGTAAAGTGGTGTTTGGAGCTGTGAATTTCGCCACCGATAACCTTTTCGCCTCTGCAATTGCTGCTGCCGCCATGCCTAATGAAGCTAGGAAGAGTCCTAATCCTATCCTCTGCAAATTTGTCAATCCTGTTCAAATGTTTAAAATGGTGAAGATTTAGTCCCATCAAATTATATCAAAGGCTAACATAATCAATATCATAATGTTACTTGTTTTTGTTTCTTTTGAGGTCCAATGACTTAGTTCTCTGTTACTAGAACACAACAAGCATAGTAGTCCTTACCTGGTAATCCTGTCCATCTTTTGCAGAAGGGAATAATTAGTCGGTCATAAGCTGCCAAACTGACTAAGATTGCTGCTACAAAGAAAACTGTCAGAGAGGCAGCAGGGATTTCAAAATGCCCAAATTTTCTCCGCAATGTAGTGGCTTGTTCTACTGAGAAGGTGATCATTTGAGCATATGTAGTCCAAAACATGATTGTTGTTGCCCAAATAGGTAGTAGCCTGATCATCATTTTCACCTCTTCTACTTTTGTAGTTGACGAAAGGTTCCAAGGATTTGAAGCAATATTCTTACATGTTTCAGTTTCCTTTGATATTACAGCAGCCTTGTCCAAGCAACTATAAAAGCATAAGTAAGGGATACAGCTACCTCTAAAAAATGACAATGAGAAAGTTTAAAAGGTATGCTAACCGGAACTGATCAGTGTGAGGGATTCTCGTAGACACATCTTGAATATCTTCAAACAACTCGTCACTATTTGAAGGAAGTTGAAGCTTTCTTTTCTTAGTGGCTGCAACAAGCACTTGAAGAATGTGGATAAGAGGACTTCCACAGCTATCCTTGAATCTGTACCTTCTGGTTCCCATGAGAAACAACAGAGTGGCAATAAACATGGACACAGAACAAATACCATAGCCCCAGCTTCGACTAACTCGATCTTGAACATATACAAGAAGGGTAACTGCCGTAAGGGTCCCCAGGCTGATGAGGAAAAAGAATCTGCTAAAAAAAAGTGTCATTTGGGCTTTCTCTCTTTTGTTGTTTTCATCAAATTGGTCACTACCAAAACCAGAAACGCTTGATTTAATACCACCGGTCCCGATTGCTATCAGATATAGTGATCCATATAGTGCAACCATTTGGCTGCTGCTAGCCTGTTGACATTCATTTCTAGATTGGGAAGCACATGTAGGTGGACGAAGTTGTGGAACTTGTGTTGAGATTGCTAGCATTGCTGTACCCTGCATATAAGAGTAGTATTTAATGCTAAACCGGATCTAAGTATGACCTACTAAATACAAGAAAGATTGATGAACAGGTGCTGGCAAGAATCGAAGTAATGAACTGGAAATATTGAAGGAAACTGAAATGAAAGAAATTTTTGGGACAAAGGGAGTAAAATGAACTGAATCAAGTAACAAAAAAAATATAATAAAATTCCTTACTAAAGTTGGTAAATTAGTAACAACGGAGGGGATTAACTAGAACACTTACAATAGTTTGAACGGGTGCAAATATGGCAATCACTCTGTACCTTCCTAGGAAGGTATCAGCCAAGAATCCTCCAAACAAACACAAAAGAAAAGAAGTGCCTAAAAAATTGGTTACTATGTTTGCCGAAGTAGCGCTTGAGAGGTTCATTGTTTCATTCAAATACGTGACAAGGTTGACTGCGATTCCCATAGTGGAGAGGCGTTCGCATAGTTCGATCCCTGAACTCATCACAAGCACACAATCATCAGAAGTCGGTGTAATTAAATTACTCAGTTTATTTCCAATACAAACAGAAACTTAAGTTTTAAAATGGTATAACTTTTAGTTTCATGTTGTGAAATTGCTCAATCTAAGTATGTTGAAAAAGGTTAAGCATTTATGTTGTAGAAGAATGGCAGCAAGTGGTCGTACCTAAAATAAGTGTTGCAGCCACCCAACCACCGGTTTTAGGCTGCTGGTCAGCTGTAGAGCCTTGCAATTCTACCGCATTGGATCCAGAGCTGCTTTCCATTTCACCCTCCTGTTTTTAAAGATTTCAGATAGCAAAACAATCAAAATTAAACTGGAAGGATTTCAAAATTTCACTAGAAATTGAAGGGAGAGTATAGAAAAACTTGTACCATATTTTCAGGGATTGAGCTGAACGAATTTGATAAAACTGAAAGTTGGAAAAATGACAATTTTATATCTACTGTCCTATCTTCAAGCGATGTAGTACAACGTATTACAGAAGAAGGGATTTTATCTTATAGGTCTTCTCAGTTTCCTCTCTTCAGCCAGAGGTCCTGTTATGATGTAATTTCATTGGCAAAAACTGAAAATTTCAGGAAAGATAAAAATGCAGAACCAGTATCTGGCATTATCTGCAAAGTGTCTCAATTGGAAAGAAAAGATGGACAAACTAGATAAAGCCAAATCCTTTTTAAGCCAAAATATGCAAAATTTTTGACAAAATTGAAGATGGGATTTTCCCACTCTCCTAGGAGTTGGTCATATTGGGATGATCACCTAAGAGGAATTTAAGAGGATTATACCTGTTGAAATAGACAGAATTGGCGTGGCATGAGTGCTTGGAATTGTGCACAGGTGGTAAGTGTAAATAAAAATGATTATCTGTGTAGAAGATCAGCTAAAGGTCAAGAACAGAAATTTTGATGCTTAGTTGGTACAATGTAGCTCAAATGCAGACAAACAGATACAGCAAGTCCTTCGTTTTAAGGAATATGTCATTATGCATGGATGAGGTTGATTGAAAGCAGTTCATAGATACAATGCAAGACAAACCTCTTGGACAGGTTATACTAAATACATAAAGATGAGAAAAGAAAAAATAGAGCGAAAAAAGGTACAAATCAGCCTAAGGATATCTTAATTTGCACATGAAAGACAACAAATCCTCAACTGATGCTCCATAAACGCTTCATCGAATTGATGAAATGCACCAGCTACCTACAACAGATTTTGTTTGGCTTCTTTCTCTAAAACATGTTATATTTTTCCACCAAAATCACCACCTTATTTTGAAGAGAGCCAAAGGAGAAGAAGAAATCGGCTCAATCTCTTGCCGTTCTCTATGTCATTAGGGTTAATAAATATACAAGCAGCGTAACTCAATCAACTCTAGAATATACGGTACAAAATCCCTATGTATGGTAAGTAAATAATCTAAAATATTTATCAAGATTTATACAGCATAATACCCTCCTCAAGTTGGAGCATGCAAATTACAAATGCCCAACTTGCCAAGAAAATAATCAAACTGGGGTTTACCCAAAGGCTTAGTAAATATATCAGCAAGTTGCACATGGGTGGAAACATAACTAGGAAGGATAGTACCCTTTAAAACCTCATACCGCACGAAATGGCAGTCAACCTCAATTTGCTTGGTGTGTTCATGAAATACCGGATTCGCTGCAATATGAAGAGCAGCTTGACTGTCGCAATAAAGATGAATAGGATGAGGATGAGGAAGTCCAAGAAAATGCAATAAAACTTTCAAGTTTCAACCACTTCAGCTCACAAACAGTAGAAGCAATAAAGCGATACTCAGCCTCAAACGACGATCGGGCAATTGTCTGTTGCTTCTTGGTCTTCAAAAGAATAGGAGAATTACCCAACTGAACAAACCAATCAGTCAGAGATCGTCGGGTCAATGGGCAACTGGCCCAATCAGAATCACACTAGCCATTTAACTGAAGATCAGAGTCAGCCCGTAAAAGAAGTCCATGACCAGGATTACCCTTCAGAAAACGTGCAACGCGAACAGCAGCATCCTAATGAGCCTGCATGGGTTTCTGCATGTATTTGAGCAAGAGTATGAACACAATAAGATAACTCCGGCCGAGTGACAGCAAGATAAACCAGACGCCCGACCAAGCATCGATAGGAAATCCAGCCGCCTTAGCACCCAACAAGCCAACCTCAGAAATGATGTCCAAAGCATATTGCGTTGAGACAAGAAGATGCTCATGAAATTACAAACCACTTCAATGCCCAGGAAATATTTGAGAGGCTCAAGGTCCTTCATGTGAAAACACCTGCTCAAATAATTCTTAAAAGACTGAATTGCTAAACTGTTATTCCCGAAAATAATAAGATCATCAACATAAACCAGGACTGTCAGTTGGTTGGTGCCACGATGCAAAACAAAAAAATAGTAATCAGAGGAAGACTGCTGAATAACATACCGTTGCAGGGTACTAATAAGTTTGGCAAACCAACAACGAGGAGCCTGTCGCAAACCATAAAGCGAGCGATGAAGGCGGCAAACCGCACCAGGATCAGAAGAAGGAAACCCAGGTGGTAATTTCATATATACTTCTTCGTCCAGATCCCCATGCAAAAAAGCATTATGGACATCTATCTGATGAAGTTCCCAACCCTTAGCAGCTGTCACTGTAAGCAGAGTGCAAACAGTTACCATTTTGGCAACAGGAGCGAATGTTTCACTGTAATCGAGACCTTCGATCTGATTGTTACCCAGAATCACTAGGCGGGGTTTATAACGCTCAATGAAACCATCAGAATTGTATTTGATTTTGAACACCCATTTGCAACCGATCGCCCTTTTTACAGGAGGTGGAGAAGTGACAGATCAAGTGCCATTTTTCTCCAGGACCTGAATCTTGAGTTGCATAGCTTGTTGCCACTAAGGATCTTTAACAGCTTCTGAAAAACCCCGAGGCTCAACACATGTAGTAATACTAGCAAAAAATGCCCGATGTAGTGGAGAAAAAGAGGCACAATTAATGTAGTTGTGTATAGGATAGGACGCACATGAGGAAACTGATGCAGCGGATGAAGCAGGAGAGGGGCTAGTAGAAGTAACAGTATGGGAGACATAGTCGTGTAACCGAGTAGAACGCTGTTTGATGCGATGCAGACGACCCAGAGGTTCTTCATGTTGCTCAGAAGTAGTACCCCCCTTTCTGGAGAAGCGGGATCAGAAAGATCATGTGCACTAGTGCCCGAAGGTGAAACAACCGGAACAGACTCCACAACAGAATCAGACAAATCATCATCATCAAGAATAGGAGGGGACTCAATAAAGGGAGTGGCAATGGTGTCTGAAGGCTTGGATAAAGAAGGAAACTCAGATTCCAGGAAAACGACATCACAGGAGACCAAAAATTTACTAGTATCTAAGCCATAAACACGCCAACCCTTTTGACCATAAGGATAGCCCACAAACAAATATCGCCGACAACGAGTAGAAAACTTATCACCATGACGTTCTGGTTATAAACATAACAAAGACAACCAAAAACGCGTAAATGAGTCAAAGAAGGGGGCTTGCCATATAGAAGTTCACAGGGCGTTTTACCATTCAAAACACTAGAAGGAGTACGATTAATCAAATACCCCGTAGCCAATACATATTCCCCCCAAAATTCAATAGGAAGTTGAGCCTGAAAACGTAGAGCATGAGCCACATTTAAAATATCCCTATGCTTACGTTCAACACGACCATTTTGCTGGCGAGTTCTTACACAGGAAGTTTCATGCATAATTCCAGGTTGAAGGAAAAAATCAGTCTAGCACATAAACTCGATGCCATTATCAGTATGAATAGTTTTCACTATCTTGGCATGCTGATGTTCAACCATAGCAATATAATTGCGTAACTTGACAGAAACATCTTTCTTATCCTTCAACAGATAAATCCAGGTTGGACGAGAAAAATCATCAACAATAGTTAAAAAATACCGAGCACCCGAAAAAGATGGAACCTGATACGGGCCCCACAAATCACAATGGATTAACTGAAAAATTTCAGAAGTTTTAGTGACACTGAGTGAAAAAGAATGTCTAGATTGTTTGGCCTGAAACACACATCACAGGCCTTATTGTGAAAAGAACTAATGTCTTTAGAAGATCCAAAACTAGGAAGCAGTGCTAGAATCTTAGAAGACGGGTGTCCCAGTCGTTGATGCCATAGCTCAAAAGAAGATCCCTCAAAAGTTGATGTAGCCGCGAGAGTTTCCCCATTCCGGAAGAAATATAGCCCCTCCCGTTGCTCACCCGCTCCAATCATTGTCCTCGAAGTGAGGTCCTGAATAACATAAAATTGAGAAGTAAAGTGAGCGATAGAGGCAGTATCCCGCAATAATTGAGAGACAGATATAAGAAGGCATTTCAAGCTAGGCACAAACAGAACATGCTGGAACGTGATTTTGTCACTCGGAACAACAGTACCCGCCTTAGTGGCAACCATAAATTCACCATTAGGTAATTGAACAGAAACACCCGGAATATAAAAAACCATCAGAAAATAAGTAATAACACCAGTCATATGACGGGATACACCAGAATCATACATCTAATTATCACAAAAAGTCTCACTAGACAGAGAAGTGCCCGAATTTGGTTTAGCCGAATTTAATAAAGAAATAAGAGTATTCCATTGATCGGCATTCAACCAAGTGACTGCCGGGATCGAGCTATTTTCACCAGTAGAGGACGGGAGTGCCACTGAATTCACTGCAACCGAAGGCTGAAACCCGAAACCAGCCCCAATCGGATTATTAGTGCCGCGACCCGAACAGCCAGAGCCACTAGAACCGCGGCCACGCCCCCGACCGCCACCACGGCCACGTGGTTGCCAACCAGGCGATAACATGTGGAGACGTCATGGTTTGGCCGGTGACAGTGGGTGCAAAACAGGGATGAATCACCGCCGGTGCCACCAGAAGAGATAGAAACGCCATGACCTGCGGGTCACCTGCAGAAACAGTCGGAGCATACACAACAGGAGTATGAACAGCAAAACTCATAGAATCCGACGGAACTTCACTGGCCTGACTCATTAGATGCATCCTTTCTTCGCGGACAATGGTGGCATACACCTTACTAAGCCGCAAAAGGGGTTCCTGCGCTAGAAGATTAGATCGAGCAGTGGAATACACGTTGTCGTCGAGGCCAAGCAGGAACTGGTGGACCTTCTCTTCCTCCACCTTTTTCTCAGCCGCGGCGGCCAGATTACAGGAGCAGCCGCCACATGAACAAACAGAAACAGAGTCATAAGATGCCAATTCGTCCCAAATCAATTTAAGCTTACCGTAATATGTGACAATGCTCAATCCTTTCTGTCGACAGTTCGCCAAATCGGATTTCAGTTGCTGAATCCGCAGGCCATTTGCAATCAAGAAGCGTTCTTGAAGATCAAGCCAGAGATCCCTCGCGACGACAGTATGTGAAATGGTCAACCTGAGCGAGGGTTCGATCGTATTAAGGATCCATGACACCAGAAGGGTGTTGATCGGCCTCCAATCTTCAGCATCAGGAGAGGATGCCGGCGGCGAAGTGAGGGAACCGTCGAGAAACCCGAATTTCTTGCGAGCGAGTAGAGCGGTCTTGATTACTTTGGTCCATTCAGCGAAATTGCTGTCGCCACGGAGTTGGACAGTTGTGATAACGCTGCTAGGAATGTCACTGGCGGAGAGGTCGAAAGGAGAAATCGTCCACCGCCGACTAGCAGCATCACCACCTTCAACAGCAGCAGCCGACTTTTCAGCCACTCTATTCGCCATTAAACCTTGCGATTGATACCATGAAGAGAGCCAAAGGAGAAAAAGAAATCGGCTCAATCTCTTGTCGTTCTCTGTGCCATTAAGGTTGGTAAATGTACAAGGAGCGTAACTCAATCAACTCCAGAATTTACGGTACAAAATTCCTATCTATGGTAAATAAATAATCTAAAATATTTACTAAGATATATGTAGCTTAATATATTTGCTTCTGCCATACCTTTTCTGTTTGGGGAGTTATTGTTCCACCACTCCGTACCAACTATTAAATGAAGAACCAAAGATTTGTTTTCTGTATTTGTCAATAAGCAACTCTTGTAGGGGTCCCGGCACAGAGAATATTGAACTAAAACATGGGGAGGATTTTGATTGGCTCCCCTCGTAGGATGATAAATTATTCAAATCTTGCTTCATATATATCATGCCACTCTTCTTAACGTTGCCCTTGCTGAAATTGCAGACACAAAAGAAAGAACAGTTTTCTGCAAAAAAGAACCGAACCAGCTACATTGGTGGCCAAAGCTCCATTAATGAGTCGTAGACAATTAGCTTTGCACAGACAGACAGACTTCCAATGTACTGCGGTCATTCAAACATACTGGCCAAATCTAATTCAAACTAGTCTCTACATTTCTCCCATCTTTCTGGAGGCCAAAATTATAGTTGAATAAATCATTGATGTCTATTCATATGACTTTTAATGAGTTAATTAGCTTCATTAATGGCAGTACCCCTGAGTAGATCATGGCACTGGACCATGTAAACAGCCTAGAAAATGAGCGATCACAGTTTCACCAGAAGTCTCTGCATGAGCAAGATCCACCTTTGAAATGGTGAAAACGGTTTCTGTCTCTCACCACAATTTCGCGGTCATAAATCTTGGAGATAAACTTAGTAGCCTCATGACAATCTTCACAGACACGTAAATTCTTGACGATCCGGATTGGTGTCCCTGGAGGTGTTTTCAGAAGGGCAAATGCTATAGCCAGCTTTTCACTATGTTGGTTCACAGCATCCTCTTTATCTTCCTCGTCAATATCCAGTAACACTTCTGCAGTTGTAGCTACAAATCCTGCCCTTCTCATCTCTTTCCCCATCTCATCCAACATTTCATAGATCTCTTTGCAATCAGCGTGATCCTTGTCTCCAGCTACAAATTCATAAATCTCATTATCCATCTCAATCATAGTGCTCCCTGGGATCTTTCTAACCCCCTTTTTCCCCATGGCCGATCTAATTGAAGTCTTCTTTTCCCATTGTAACAGTTTTGCGTAAATATTTGAAAGCAACACATAATTAGACTCTATCATAGGTTCCTGGTTTATAAGCTTTTCAGTGATGCTTTGACTGAGCTTGAGCTCGCCATGGGCTCGGCACGCAGTGACTAATGCTCGCCAAATAACTGGATTCGGATCAATTGGCATACTCTGGACAAACTCTAAAGCTTCTTTTACGAGCCCAGCCCTGCTCAACAGATCAACCATGCACCCGTAATGTTCAATCTTCGGTGAAATCCCAAATTTTGTTGTCATTAAATCAAAATACATCCTACCTTGCTCAACTAAGCCAGAATGGCTACAAGCATTGAGCAAACCTATGAAAGCAACCTCATCAGGCATAATTCCTTGACGCACCATCTCCTCAAACAACAACACAGCATCAGAACCACGGCCGTGCATTGCCATACCAACGATCAAAGATGTCCAAGACACAATGTCCTTTTCGGGCATGTTTCTAAATAACCTCAAAGCCTCATCCACATCACCACACTTAGCAAACATATCAATCAAAGCATTGCAAAGCTCCAGGCTCTTGTGAACCTTTTCCTTCTCAATATACGATGCCACCCACTTCCCAATCTCAATGGCACCCAAATCAGTACAAGCAGACAACACCGACACCATAGTGATCTCGTCAGGCTTCACCCCATCAATCTGCATTTTCCTAAACAATCCCACCGCTTCACTCGACATCCCTAACTTGGCGTATCCACCAATCATCACACTCCAAGAAACTGAATCCCAATGGGGCATTTCGTCAAACACTTTCCTGCCTATCTCGATCCCTCCATCACAAGAACCATACATGTGAACCATGGTATTCAAAACATGCTTATCATCGCCAAACCCATATTTCAACACTGATGCGTAAACACTCTGGCCTAAACCCAAATCCCCAATCCCAGCACAGGCCTTGAGAACAAAAGGATAGGTAAATTTATTTGGCAAAATGCAATCTTTAATCATCATTTTGTAATAAAACACTGCATTCTTCTTTGAGTGACTGGTTTGAGCATAAGCCCTGATGACAGTATTGAATAGGAAGGTATCGTAGAGATGGGTTTGGGCATCAGGGCCAAATAGGAAACCAGAGGCATACTGTATTGCATTAAGGTCAGATGCTCTGGAAGCAAATCTTGTAAGGACAAAAGGGTTACTGTGGAGTCCAATTTTGAGGATGTGAGTGTGGATTTGGGACAGTTTTGGTAAGCTGTTGCAGAGTTCCAAGAGGGCTAAGCAATTCTGCTCTGCAGCTCTCTTCCATGATGTGGATATTGACGAAATCATTTAATCTTTGAGTTTTGTAAAAGTTTTGATTTTTGAGTTAGTAAACTTGAATATGCAAGAATTGCTTCAATACTGGCATTGTAACACCTCTTGACCTCTTCCCAATTGAGTTTGAGATTCTTCTAAATTTTATGTGAAATTAGTCGTAGTAAGCTTATTAATAGTGGCATTCTCAAATTCTAACTTCTTTTCTCTCAAGTACATCTTTTTAGATTATCCAAAAAACTGTCATCGCAAATTCATTAAACAGCATATCATGTCATGATGTCTCAATCTTAAACTCTCCAAACAAACCAAACAACAAAAAGCCTCATGTCATGTGCTGACAAGTGATTGGTCCCAGATACGTCCACGTCACTACCTTACAATAAGACAGTTGCCATTTACACTGCCGAATTGGCGCTTTTTCTCCTTCTCCTCCTTCTTTAGATCTCTTCTTTTCAATCCCCCCAAATTCTACAGTTTATTTACGAATTGATTGGTTTGAAACTGACCCTTTTCTTTAAGAATAAGGAACAAGGATTTTTTTTTTTCCCCCCATCTCCTTCTCCAATGAGAAAGCTTTCTTCTTTGATATTACTGGGATTGTGTACTCATGCAACCTCAAAATTCAAGCCCAGTTATGTTGCTGTTCGGTTTTACTGCAACACCAATGATTTTCCTCATTCATCTGTGTCCAGACGCGCTGGTTAGTTGTTCTGCCTGCCAAATGTGTGTCTATATATATGCATTTATAGATATTGACGTTATGAATGATGGGCTTTGTTGATCTTTTTCTGTTGGACTGTATGGTTGTGTTGGGTATGTAACAGAATGGAGAAAATTTGTGATCAGTTGGTAATTGTGTATTTATAGGTGTGTATGAATTATGATTATGGTTGATGGGGCGTGGTGATCTTTATCAGTGGCATTAGAGAAATTTATGATCAGATTGGAAATTAATATTTCACTTTTCAGGTATAAAAGGAAGACGTTTGTTTGCTTTGTTATTGGTTTGTTCATGCTGAAGAATTCGGGGGATGTTGCAATGGACGTTAATTATTGATCTTTGAATATAGTTTTATGGCTTAATACATTTTATAAACGTCTTAAGTTATGTTTCCAGTGGATTATGTTAGAATTAGATTAACATATGATTAATTGAGTGTCAAGGATTATCATGTCCTTATTTTTCCTTCTGGTGGTAGAAATTGAGCTCACTTCTTATTGTAATTGATGTTCAAGGCTACAACTTGACCACAGCTCGGCAATAAAAATTTGTTTTGTTCTGTTTTATTAGTCCCTTCTCAAGAAGTAGGGAAGTTAATATAGATAATGATCTGTTACTAGAGTGTCATAGATTTAAAGGTATTTTTTAATGGTCTTGACTTTCTGCTTTCCTGTTTTCTTATTTGATCACAATTGGTGGCTGTTGTAAATCTAAAAAAAATTTGGGACACATTTGTGAAGGGACTATTTTGATTGTAAGAAACTGTGACTGGTTAAGTGAAAGTATGGGTCATGATTGTTCTCTGATGCACTAAATGCAAGCATTACTCTTCTTACTCTACTATTGAATTTGTCTTTGTTGTTATATGTAGTATCATGGTACTGCTAAAAGCATGACAGTTTGAAACATGATTTTCTTGATGTTCTTTCCTCGACCTGGTCTTCAAATTACGGTTTCGGTAGTTTTTCTTCAGGGCCTCTTGCACAATATAGAAGTCTGGTGCAGCAAGGGAAGTTGAAGCAGGATCCTTACCAGGAAGAGGTTGCTTTTAAGCTTGATAATCTACTTGGGAAATTGGAGCAGTATGAGAAAGATATGGAGGAATACCACGTACGGGTTTTGTGTTTCTTTGTTGCTGAAAGTGGTCCCTCCTTTTCCTGACATTCTGCATCTGTCTTACTAATTCCAGGAAAAACTTAACAAGTGGGAGGAGAGTAGAGAAAATGAAAGGCGCAGGCTTTTGACGGCAGAAGCTGAAGCAAAACAACAAGGAGGTGACATAGAATCAACCATCAAGCAGGAAAATTTTATCCAGAGATGGTTTTCTCGGTGGGATACCCTTTTTCCTTCAGTTCTACCAAAGTAGCTGTATGATTTCATTCCTTAGGGTATTTTATTTTATAATGAAATGAAAAAACTGTGACACTTAAATTTGAGTGGATGCACTTTACTGTCATTGCAGAAGGTGCTGATTGCTACAGTAAACCGATGCTTATTATCGGTATAATGATTTTAATTTTCTTCTTTTAATGCCTGATTGATGAAAGTTGTCTTCAGTAGGAGGAGATACAAAAACATGGAACCAGGAGTAGGCAAATGGGTATCTTATCTTAATCGAGAGAAGAAATTAGATTCTAAAGTTGGTCGTCGACCTACAGCTCCTGCAGCCCCAAAAGGATTATATTTATATGGGAATGTTGGAAGTGGTTAGTTCCTGCATCTTTTCACTCAATACACGGTATAGAATAAATAGTTTAAAGTTATATTCTTGTGGAAATGCTGCTTTTCTTTTTCCTTAAAGAATGAATATTGTATTGAACAAACTTTTGCCTCTTGTAGGGAAGACAATGCTCATGGATCTGTTTTACAGTGCCACTGAAGGAATTGTTAAGCATCGAAGAAGGTTTCACTTTCATGAGGTGAATGCTTGCTCTTATTTTTGTTTCGTAATCTAGGAAGCTACTACAAAATTCTGGTAAATAAAAGCTTAAGTTCAAAATCTCTCTGCTTTTAATCATCGGTGGTGGTTTTTAAATCTCCAGTTGGATTTCTTCATACCTGAAATTAGGGTTCTGGTTTCCTTCTTGTACTCTTCCTGTCTAATTTGCATGACAGAGTCAAACCCCGTTTTTGCCTTTCTGGTATTGATTCCCATATATTGAGGCTTGGTGCCAAATCGTTCTGTAAAAGTATATTAAGGAATGTAGTTTTATTGTCTTGCAAGGCACATAAAAGATGGATCTCGCTTCTCACTAGAATTATGAATGTACAGAGGCAATTTAGATTTGCATAAAAAACTAATCTGCTTTGATCTGGTCAAGCAATTTCTTTCAATCTGTTGATTCTTTGAGTTCCCTTCGATTCCTTGGCAGGCTATGCTTGAAATAAATGAACGCATGCATAAGATATGGAAGAGCCAAGTTGAGAACCAAAATTTGCAGTCAAGCATATCTAGTTGGATTGTTAATCTTCCTTTCGATACAAAGGTCAAAGAATGGCTAGCTGCTGAAGAAAGATTTAAGCAAGAGATGCAGATGAAAAACATTCTTCCTGCAGTAGCCGATAAATTCCTTACTGAATCCAATGGACCCCGTGCAGGAGCTAGTGTTTTGTGCTTCGATGAAATACAGGTCCCATTTTCTGATTATGTTTCCTTTAGCTGATTGTGGTGGATTGTGTGTAACTGGTTACTAAAATAAGGTTATAAGGTCCAAGTTTCTCATCAGGATGAAGAACATACAACGATGAACTCAGATTCTCTGAAACATTTTTAGACGCAATCTTTTGAAATTTTACTTCCTCTGTACTGGCATGCTTAAAACCTCAACTTCAAATTCCTTTGTGGTCAATAGTAATACAATAAAGCTGGTTCAACCTTTCAGTAATTTTTAACTCCTTGTCGTGCTTGTGTTAGTATAGTGACAATTGTCTCAACTCATTTGATTAGGCTCTTGTTTTCCTCCCTAATTCATTAAATCGTTCTACTTCTTGTGAACAAAATCTAAGGCTCAAAGTAGTTTTGCTTTGTTGCAGACAGTCGATGTTTTTGCTATTGTGGCATTATCTGGCATTTTAAGTAGATTATTAAGCACTGGAACGATACTTGTTGCAACTAGTAATCGTGCACCTGCGGACCTAAATCAGGTGCGTTCTACTGTGTTACTACTATGAACCACAAAAATAAATCGGTTTCCTCTATTTCCTTTCTCTTTGGTTTAACGTTAAATTTTTTACTTCTGAAAACTGGTCTACCTTCCACAATCAGGATGGTATGCAGAAGGAGATTTTCCAGAAGCTTGTACACAAATTAGATGAACAATGTGAAATTATTCTTATTGGAAGTGAAATTGATTATCGCCGTTTAATAGCAAAAGCATCTGTAGATGAGGTTAGATTGAACCCAAGTTACTTTAGTTTTCTGAAGATTAACATCGGATATTTTTACATAGATAAAATTTTTCTACCTGCCAAAGCTGGCCTTTCTATGATGGCATCATGTGTGTGATACATTAGAAATTGTTCATGTGCTTAAGAACATTTTGTCTTGTGTTTCTTGTGTCTTTACAGGTGTATTTTTGGCCTCTGGATAGCACCAAAGCAAAGGAATTTGAGAGCGCCTGGGACAAGCATACTCAACTATCTGGTGGAACAATTATTTCCAGAACAATCGAAGTCATGTTTGGAAGGTATCGTTCCATCTAATTGGTGCTATGTATGGGATTATTTTCACCTAGATACTAACATGCTTCATGGAATAGAACTCTGGAAGTTCCTCAAAGCTGCAATGGGATTGCGCGTTTCACATTCGAGTATTTATGTGGTCGACCGGTAATGTGACTTATTTTTGATGAGGCTATCTCTCATCTGTTTGCACCCTTTAGATAATTAGTCTCTTTACATTAATGACATAAAGAACTTTGGCTGGAATTGGGATATTTTTGTGTAGTAGTTTGAGGTAGAAATTGAGTCTGTGGTAGAACGCAGAAATTTTGTTATATGTAGAAGTCCCAATGATATTCATGCGGCTGGGCAAGTTTCAGATCTAGTTGATCTACCTTTGTTTTCACGAATTTTCAAAGCTGCATTCTGTGGTTCATCTTTTTCCGTTCTTTTTTTTTTTTTTTTTACATGGATGATGATAAACGTAACATCTTAAAGCTTGTAAAACACTGATTCAATGCTTAATTCTCAGAGTTCTTGTGGCTTTTCTATCACTTATAGCCACCTGTTGTTTGCCACCCTCTTCAAATTGAAATCTTTCTTTCTTCTATCAAAGATTTATATACGACTTCATGCAGCTACATGTGCAAAGAGTGTGTAGCCATGATCTAACTAGACTGGGAATCATCATCAGAATAACTTACCCATATTCCGGAAGTATCAATAGCTGGCTATGAGTGATATGATCCAAGATATTAGTCATTCTGATCATTTCTGGAAATCATGCTTTGTGGATTGACTCAGAACTGATATTTGGCTTTCTTTACTAACATACATGACCTAATCATGTGGAACATCACCCTTGACTTAGGCAGGATCACATTACAAATGATTTATCGCTGCTTGACCCTTTTTCTAACATGTGCTGTAGTTTTGTCTCTGTTTTTCGAGTGTCTACCTGATGTATAAGTGTTACAGGTTGGAGCTGCAGACTATATTGCTGTGGCTAGAAATTACCACACAGTGTTCATATCAGACATTCCTATTATGAGCATGCGAATCCGTGACAAGGTACCTAGTGCTAATCTACTTTCCTTGTTTTTTTTCTTTAAGCATTCTGAGATTTTACAAGACTTTGTTCAGATGCTTTTCTTCTTCTTGGGTACTTGTCATTCCTACTCTTTGAATTTTAGTTTTCTTGTTATCTCGGTAAATATATAGATATTCTCCCACTACCAAATCAGTGTGAAGATAGATTGAAAGAACAATGTGGTTATCTCAACAATATATAGTCACAAACACCAAGATGCAGCTGACTGCTTCCTGAATAAATCAGTGTGTGGTTGTCTTGTCTGAAAAAGGAACAAGCATGCTATTCTTTAGCTTGAAAACTGTAGTTTTTCCTCACTTTGATGAATGGATGTACAGATTTCCACAATTAGTCATAATTTCTTCTATTTTTGATTTTGGCATTCAGGCTCGTCGATTTATCACTCTCATTGATGAATTATACAATCATCATTGCTGCGTGTATTGTTCTGCCGCTGCTTCTGTAGATGAACTATTTCAAGGAACTGAAGAGGGTACACTTTTTGACCTGGAAAGGCAAGTATAATATGTCTTCTTCTTCCTAACGAACTTTTTGAATACTCCAGGGAGAGCCTAAATCATCTGCCTCTCTTTTGGTTTACCTTATCCATTGACATTCATGAACTGGCATTATATTGTTAGTTCATTGTGCACCATTCATGAAATAGAAGCACATAAGCACCCAATGTTAGTTCATTTACCTTATTATATTGTTATTTCTTCTTAAGTTCTGCTGCTCTTTTTCGTATTGAGCATGTTTTAATTACTCTTGTCCTCAATATTGGCATTCCTTTCAACTTTTATCTCTCTGTATGGAATTTCTGTTCATCTGCTTCCTGGATAAGATGTCCGATACTCCTACTCGGAGCTTTCAGTATCTGACCATTGTCAAAATATATATCATACTTTCCTTTTTGGGCTCTGGCAAACTCTTTCTTTTGTCAGAGTAAGATTATTTGGAGGTTGAATTTTAATATGTTCACTTCTGTGCCTCTCCGAGAAGCAGATTTCTTCTTTTTTAATTTCCGGTTATCTAGAAGCAGATTTCTACTGTAGTAGACCTTGTTTATAAATCCTTAAATTGGATAAATTTTCTTGTGGGTTTTCAGCTTCCAATTCGAGACAGAGACAGAAGATACCAAACTTCGGCAAGATGTTCTTGCAGC
Source organism: Oldenlandia corymbosa var. corymbosa (assembly GCA_949775105.1). Taxonomy (NCBI): domain Eukaryota; kingdom Viridiplantae; phylum Streptophyta; class Magnoliopsida; order Gentianales; family Rubiaceae; genus Oldenlandia; species Oldenlandia corymbosa. The sequence goes on along the minus strand of OX459119.1, from coordinate 34,738,266 downwards.
GGGTACAATTAGTTCAGGAGGTTCACCAACTGGGATTATTTCAATGTTATCTGGTGAAGAGGAGATGTTTGCATTTCGCCGAGCTGTAAGTTACTTTCTATAAAATTATTCTTATACCATTTCTTGCCTTTCATAAGACTCTTTACAATTATGCAAATTAAACTCGTCTTACTTTCTGCTTGTTGTATTATGTCACTTGTCTCCAGTTGGAAATTTAGCACAAGTTCTGGATTTGATTTGTAGTATGTTTGTTTTATCGTTTCTAGGTTTCCCGCTTGATCGAGATGCAAACACCTTTATACCTGGAAGGCGTTCGTGACCTTCATCCTTATTTCCCGCATCAGAATAAAGAGGGATTAGATGTCTTTAGTTCTAGAACTACAAACTTCCAGGAGGCATTGTCTCTTGAAGGCAACTGAGATGTATACATCATTGATTTTTAACCCTAATAATACATTGGTTTTGTCCCTATCTTGTATAATGATATATCAAGCCCAGGGCATTCATATCAATAACATACAACGAAAACAACTTTTTGTTACTGATTTGGCCAAACCCTTTCCTCATATTTTGCTGTGCAAATTGATTAAACTGTCTCATATCCTGCAGAATAAAGAAAAAATGTTGAGCCATGGAGTAGATTTGCAGAATAAGGGATATGAACTGATGATGCAGCATCATGGATGTTGCGTTTTTTGAACTTACTGAGCGTATTCAATGTTGATTTTGGCATCAGGTCGGCGTGAAATGGCAGCAAAAGCATCCATGGACATGACGATTGTTGAAGGACATGGGCGTTGGGAGCAGAAATCCACCACCCTAACATCAATGGTGGTGTCAATGTCTTTGCAAGGTTTGTTATTCCCACTCAGGCATCTTAACCTGTATCGCCTGCCACACGCAGCTCCATTATCCCACAGCCCTTCACTCACTGATACAAATAGGTTTCCTGCTGGGAACTGATCAGGTCTGTTTCCCCCACATTTTGTAGCTGCATTCATGAATTTGCACAGAAGATTAGCTCACAGAAACATTTGCATAAGCACTCATTCAGTGCATTATTTCCTAAACATCTAAAGAGGCCAGTCATGAAATCATTGTCACTCTAAGCACGAATGCGCCAAAACGTGACTTAGATTCATTATGTGAATTCACTGAGATTATTGCTATGCACATATGGACACATAGACATGTATAGACATGGTTAAAGCCATATAAACTCGGGTGCATTCTTTCAGTGAAATGACTAACGCCCAATGGGCGATTCGGTCAGTATGCATGTGTGCAGAATTCACTGACAATTTTATCAAAACAAAATGATCCTACACAGATAATAGAACAGAGTAGGAGTTGATTAAATGCAAAGATTGGTTAACAGTAGCTCTGCTCAGACAGAACAAGGCAACAAACAGAGTGCACTCCATTAAAGGGCGAGTAACGCCTTAAGAAGGGTGTGTCGCTCAGTAATCGTTACCCTCACAATGCACGACGTGCAAGGAGAGGTAGCGGCATGATGATTCAACTGAGAATTGTTCACTACGTACGTGTGTATGGAGGAGAGTAAGAAGTGGCGGTGCCAAGGTCCCCGAGAACTAGTTCCATCTCTGATCCCATGGTGCATGCTATGATAAGCAGGGCTAATAAGAGCCTCTGTAGGAAAGCCATCTTCAAAATGGACAAACTTGTTTGTTCTTTCTGCCTTTCTTAGCTCCTTACAGCTTGAAATTCCAAGGGATAAAAGCTCAGAAGGAGGTTCAAATACCATACATACCGGTGGGTGATAGCATTTATATATATAGCCGACAATAGTCCTCCATCCCCTAAAAACCTTTTTTTTATATATATGTATATAAAAAGAAAAAAAAATACTAGCACCCGGAGTCGTCACAGAAGAAGTTCATTCTAAAATCTTATAAATTATTTCAAAATTTAGGGTGACATGAACATAACCGCGAGTATGGGACTTGGTTTTTTTTTTTTTTCTTCAGAACAATGGCGACATACGATCTATATAGTCGATCCTACCTAGTGGGAAAAGACTTGTTGTCGTCGTCGTGGTCGGAATGAAGGGATATCCAACGAGGTATTTTTTTTATCTTTATTTTTAAATTAAGGAAGTTGTGGAAATTGCAATCCACGTTGACAATGAAATGAATATTCTATCAATGGGGTGGGCGTTGACGCCTAACACTACAGTGTTTCAATCTGAAAAGAAGAAGAAGTAAAAGAAAATAAATTATACTAACTAAATAACTAATTTGCTTAATATGTTCTCATTAACACCCAAAATTTGTGTTTTCACATAATGTTAGATTATGTCATTTTGAGGGAGGCCATTGGTTTAACCAAGTTATTTTAGACGATTGTTTCTTATATTACTAGTGATGTTTGGTTGCGCAATGCGCGACCCTAGCCCAATATATCTGTAGATCTTAGAAATGTTTGTATCTGGAAAAAAAAATATTTTGTATTTGGTCTGATATATTTTAGAAATTTTTTAAGAATTTAGAAATATTTTATAAGTGTGATCATAGAAATGTTTGTATCTTTTTGCATAAAAAGAAATTGTATTTGGTCCGGTACATTTTAGAAATGTTTGAAGATTTTTGAAATGTTTTATAAGTATTACTTCTTAAATATAAATAAACTTGATCAAATATATCTCTTGAAGTAAATGCTAGACAAAATATGAAAGCATGCCAATAAGTTTAAATATTAGTAAGATAACTTATTGATGTTCTCATTGGTTGTGCCAAATCAATACTTAGTTTTGAAGATTTATAATAGCTTTGTAGTAAGCTTCCTCCCAAGGGTATACGCTTAATTGTTGGAACTATTTCTTCCAAAAGTTTATAGGTAATAAAATATCAAAAATATGATTTTGAAACTGGTTAATCACAAGTATGAGAATGAAAATAACGTAAATTTGCATATGTTTCAAGTTATAGCAAAAAAGAACTCACCTCACCATGACAAATAAAGAAAAAAAAAAAGAAATTAAAAGATAGCCCATTAAAAATTGAGAAATTTATTTGTATAAAAACACAAATAAACGTAGAAATACCATTCCTTCCCTCTCCGCCTCAAATTCATAAAAGGTTTTCCCATAAATTAATTAGAAGAAGCGACATGAACTATTTATATGATGATGAACTAAAAAAAAGTCCAAAAATCAAATCCAAAAAAGTATATTCTTGAAAGTCCGAACACAACAAAAAAAACACGCTTCATTTGTAAATAAAATAATAATAATAATAATAATAATAATAATAATAATAATTAGTCAACTGGGAGTATGAAACAAAATCAAAAGCAATTAAACAAAGAAAAAACACACTTCATAACTGACCATATACGAAAAAACATCGAGACTCCATAATTAAAAAAAGAAAACCACTCTAATTGAATGAAATATAAAAAAACAATTTAAAAACAACATTTTGTAACAAAAACCCAATTAATGAATTCAATCCAAGCAAAACTAAAATCATACAAAAATTCTAGGCTAACTAACCATATAAGAAATCACATCATATTACCTGACAACGGCTACGGTAGCTGTAATGGATGGACGCATAAAAATAATAGTAATAACACTATTCTTGAATGGAAAAACAAAAAATAATAAAAAAGCCAAACAAATGATCTGTAAAAATAAAATCATTTAAATTTTAATACCTGTAATTGTACCACCACAACGGCCGAAGCAAGATCAATGAGAATTTTTTTTTTTCCTTTGTGTTTATATAGAGAGGTAAAGAGAATATTTTTTGAAGTCGAAATTTTATCCGATTAGGATGTAGTTGATCATCACTAATGAAAATATTGAACATGCTAATTGGAATGGAGTATATTTCACTACATATTTTCAATTGATGATTGATGAGGAATTTGTTTTTTTTTTTATTGTGGAGAAGGGATTGATTAGGGAGTCCATTGTGGTAGAGATAGGGATGGGGATTTGGGTTTTTTATGAATCCATGGTTTTTTTTTTTTTTTTGCGAAAATAAGAGGTGAGGTGGATTTGAACTGCATTTACCTCTTAAGTTTAGGAGATGTGAAAATAAAAATTTATTTTAAAAATATGATGTGAAAATGCCACATGGCAAATGGTGGTACTTTCTTTTAAATGTGGTTTTTATTTCTAATATAGTAAGATATTTTTTTGAAAAAAGGGATTCACTTAAAGTCGGATGAAAAATAAAGTTGAAATGTGATACATACCCAAAGATTACTGTACTAAAATAATCCACTCAACGAACACAATGTAATCTTCGGTCCACTGTTAGGTATTGAATGTTTCGTTGTTGTTCATATCCCACACGGATCCACACCTCCCAATCAAAAAGTCTAAACCTTAAAAATTTTGAGCCTGATTTTACATAATGTTTTATGTTTTATGTTCCACTCTCAACTATATTCGTTTGTCCATACGTTGTTTTCTTGTTTATAAATTATAGTAGTATTTTTCTTTTCCTCTTTTCATAATTGGCGGTGTAGTGTAGGCACGTGCATTAATATGTTGTCAAATATTATGATTAGAAAAATAAATTGTAATTTATCAGAAACGTCCACAGAAGCTCTGATAACTAGAATATAGATCCAATCCTAAGGAGATTGTCTTGCTTTACAATTTCGATACGACTTCCCTCCGACCCCTAATATAAACTTTATTAAACGTAACTATGATTGAGATTAAACTTTAAATATTATGTGGTGGGAATGATTTGTGAATGCAATGATTATATTGATTGTAGAGATTTGTAGCAATACCATCATAATCATTTTTAATATATATTGGTATAATTAATTAATTAGTTAAGGCAGAAGTATAGTTAGTGGGACGGCTGGTCAGATCAGATAAGGGGGGATATTAGTGTATCCTAAACACATATGCTTGATGTGTACTTAATTCGAAGGCAGCCATGAATCATGATAATTGTTAATGCTCTCAAATTAAGCCATATATAAACGATTTCATTGGTAGGGTTTCTAGTTCTGTTGTTCACGTTTGTTATTCCTACCGCACTTTTTCTTGTGGTTTTCTTTCGACAATTGCACTCTGGTTGTATTCACTTCGTGATTTAAATTCGGCACATGCACATGTAATATTTGTTACTCCCTCCCTCCGGTCCTTATATTAAGAATGCATTTTAATTTTGTCATATATTTCACTTAATATTTTTTTTAATTAATGAAAAAACATTAAAAACATATTTTCACATTCGTTGTATTTTCTTGATTGTTAAAAAATATTTTTAAGATTCTTTCGTTAATTAAAAATAAATACTAAATAAGACATATGACAAATCAAAATGTCTCATATTAAAGATCGGAGGGAGTAGAAGATTTTTTTGTTTTTAATGATTTTCGCTTCCTAGAAAGGTATCTAACTTGTTCGATTTAAATCAATTGAGACAATAATTTTATATTCAAGATATCTATTATACCCAAAAATAAATAAATAAATAAAAATCCGCAGTGTAATTTTATTTTTTTTTGGTGACCATTTGGATTTGATGAGCGCCAGTTTGTAATGTTGTTCTCTTTCGGCTGCCGCCGACGAACGTTGGTTGGTGCTAGCTCGTGCATGCACATTATTGTGAGGTTTTTTTTTTTTTTCCTTTCCAATCCAAAAATGACTTAATCATCATACCTAATCATTTATCCGCAATATTAACCACCGACAGATAATCATTATTATTGTTTTTGAAGAAAAGATTGAAACAAGGTATGTGCACCTACATATATGCCACTTTTGACCACATGTTTAATACTTCATCCATCCAACAAAAATAGTCTACGTTGAGTTTTCAAATTCGTACTAAAAATAATACAAAACTCAAAACTCAAAATGAACTATTATCTTGGGACGGAGTGAGTAATTAATATGTATATGAATGGCAACTGATCGATTTGTGTTTACGAAAGTGATTATTAAGATTTGTTGTCTGATTAGTAATATTTTTTCACAAGACAAAATGTACGCAATATATATTGGTGTCTTGGACTTTCTATTTTCCCATTTTACAGTATTTTTGTAAAAAAAGAAAAATGGGATAGTGGCCAAGGTATCACACTCAAACTTTAGTTGCCATTAGTTTAGACCACATATTTAATCATAAGTTACATGTTAGTGCTTTCTAATTAGTGTATATCTGATGATAAGCATCTCAATATTATTATTTACTTCCAAAAGAAATGATTATATATATAATACGAGGTACGAACCTACACCTACAACAGACTGAAGTGCTGCACTAATGGACAAATTAATGAAACCATCTTTACAATTAAAAGTTAACTAATTAAGTAGCTAGTAGTTCAACGTAAACAATAGATTACATATTAGCGTTTTTCCCATTATTAAGGTTTGAAAAAGTTAAAATGTTGAGTTGAATTGCGTTGTGTGGATGAGGATGAATCAAGGTTTAATTATCAGTACTAGTGTACGATACTTTCTCTGATTCTTAATATAAGATATTTTAATTTGTCATAAGTTTCACATAATATGTGTTTTTAAGTAACAAAAAACTTTAAAAATATTTCATAACAATCAAGAGAACACAATCAATATGATAAGTTTTTTTTATCAATTAAAAATACGTAGTACGTGAAACATATGATAAATCAAAATTCATTATATTAAGGAGGGGAAGGAGTATATTGAAGTGGTCAAATAATTAAGCAGAAGAAATGTGGAAAGCTGCAAAGTCAAAAGCCACCGAATGTGTATACAGTAATTGCGAGATCACGAAATACGCTGAGTTGACATTTTATTGATTCATTCATTCATTCATGTTGACTTAATATCCATGTGGCAGCCTTCTTTTGTTCAATGATTTTTCGGACATTTGGATACCCATGCACGGATGCATATCTATGATTTTCGATTTTTAAAACTTTCTGGTACTTTTGTTTTTGTTTTTCTTCTGCTTCTTGTTTTTTTTTAATAATTAACGTATTCACCGAACAATCTTGAATTATGGGCACTTTGATATGGCGAATTAATTCAGTCAACAATTTTGTATTGAACATAAACCAAACTGAAACAAAAAAAAATTTGCATTCGAAGCAAAATAAGGGACCAAGTTGATGAAAGAACGTAACAGGGTGATTTAACCCCCAATTAATGAGAGATTTTGATTAAATTTTAAAATTATAGTAACATTTATCCAAAAAAAAAAAGAAAAAGGTGTAATTCTTTCTCTATTCAGATTCTCAAATTAACTTCTTTGTTTGTACATTTTCTTTTTTTCCCTCTTCCTCAAATTTGGACTACACTGCCAGAAGCTGCTAAGTGCTAACTACCCCATAGTATTCTAGTAATAGGATGTGGAACAAAACTTCAAAGACGATTGACTCCAGCTCGCAAGGCATTTTATGATTTCTCCATCAAATCCTGCACAATCAGCGATATATACATGTAACGCATATTAACTATACTTAATTCAACGAGTAAATTCTTAATCGTTGGGACGAAAGAAGAGGAGATAATGTACACACTTACTGGACGTATTCGATGTTGATCTTGGAACGAGGGGAGTGTGAAATGGCTGAAAAGGCATCGACGGACATGAGCATGGTGGAAGGACAAGGGGATTTGTGGCAGAAATCTACAACCCTAACATCAATTGTGGTGTCAATGTCTTTGCATGGCTTATTGTTCCCACTCAAACATCTCAATCTGTAACGTCTTCCACAAGCTGCCCCGTTGTCCCAAAGCCCTTCACCCACTGCTACAAATAAATTCCCAGCTGGAAACTGATCTTGCCTGTTCCCGTTGCACCTTGTGGCTGTGCATGCATGCATTAATCATTCAAATTCATTCAAAGAAGGATAAAAGAGAACGTTTTATTTTCAAAGTGAAACCCACCCCTACTGACACATAAAAGAGATAAATTAACATGTGTAAATCTTTACACTAGTGATTAATTTATTATATCAGTCACTAATTAAATCATTACAATCCATTACATAAATAACTGATATATTGAATATCACATTCATTAATCACTTTAATCTCACCGTGAATCTATCTTTCTTTTATTTCAGAACTCTAAACTTAATATGAATTATTCTTTTAAGACAGAGGAATTATATCGTTTATCACAAATTAACTACGTACTTATATATGTGTTTAACTATATATATTGTAGTAGTACTTACGAGTATATGGTGGAGCATAAGCTGTTGCGGTGCCAAGATCCCCAAGGACGAAGCTCACATGGTTGCAAACTAAGCTCAAAGCCAATGTTGCCAAAACTCCTAGGAACGAGAGGATTGCCATTTTCTTACGTTCCAACTGAATAGATTTGTTGTTTTGGTGGGCAAAACAAACTACTTGCCCTCCAATTTATATATACACACATGCAATGTGTAAAATGGGGGTGTATTAATTATAAATAATTATTTGTGATAATAAGATAAGTCAGAACACATCATGAGGTCCACATAATGTGAACAAATTACGTCTCTGACTTTCCAATGTATCATAAACCGTGTTGGATTTTTTTGTTTTATGGTGCTCACTTTTGCTCTCGTGTATGACAGCATTACTTTTATTTATTTATTTCTTTTTGCCATTTTTCGTTTCTTTTGTTTTTTCTCGACGAAATTAAAACCTTGACCTCATAGTTAATTTTATGTTCTTATTTCTTGCAGCCTCATTCTTAATCATGCGCGTGTTTTTAGTTATTTGTTTCAGTTTTACATTTTTTCCAACTGAAACCCTAGCTACATATACCATCGTATGTATGAGTAGTTCATTCACCTTCTATTTCGAAGTTACAACTTACAACGTATCATTTTTTAACTATTTTCTGTTTAATAAAGTTAATTGAATTGTCTTCATAATTTCCCAATTAGTATGTTTGAGACGTACTTATATAATCTTATTAACGATTAATTGCAAAGCAGAAATTAAGAAACGTACATATTCACGGATCAATAGGTTCAACTTTACGAAATTTTAAAACGACAGTGTAATAAAAATTAAAATTCGCAAAAAATATAGAAGATCGAAATGTGTCGACATTTCTAATTAAGCCAGCTGGCTGCTGTGGAATTTATAAGAAAATCATGGGGTTCAGGAAGGTTATATCGGGGAATTATATATATATATATATATATATATATATATATATATATATATACACACACGTTGAGGTAAGGTAATTATTATCTGATCAATCTGCGCATGCGCTTGTGGGGGAATCTAATATTATGTGGGAACACGCTGAAACTCTTTCTCCTCTTCTGCCATGATCGAGCTGGCTTACCTAGTCTGTAGTTATTGGGATGAATCTAGAAGCAGATTAGCTGACTATTATTCCTTCCGCTCTAAAATTATTATCCAGTTCGAATTTTTATTTTTAATATAAATTAAACTAACAATAAAAATTTAAATTGGACCATAATTTTGGGACATAGGGATGCAACATTTGGAATATATATAAACATAATGTGACAATATCGAATTTAATTCACTCTTATAAATATGAATCCGTGAAATTATGATTAAACATATGTTAATACTCTTATCTTTGAACCAATCACATTAAAAAATCTTATGATTCTGCACTGAATCTCAATCAAACCTTATAACGATGTGGATTAGTGGGTTTTGATTAGACTATAAAAAAGAGAGAGAGAGAGAGAGAGAGAGAGAGAGAGAGAGAGAGAATTAATTTTCTAAATAAAACCTAGCTACATGTTTTTCCATATTCCAGAAACATCTTTTTGTTTCCTAGCTAGCACTAAAACTTCAAAACTAGCTTAAAAAGACAAAAGAAAACAGAAATAATGTAACCAATCAATGATGACTGAAGTGCTTTTGGCGTTTGTTTTCACTACGTATACAAAAAGAGCAACCTAATGCACAGTATCTATATTTTGTGATTGTAAGATTAATTGTTATTGTTTGTTTTGAGGGGGAAAAAAAAAAGAGGATGATTAAAAATAATAATAATAATAATAATTTGGCTTTTCTAGAAATGTCAAAACTTTTAGGTATAAAAATTGTCACTTGTCATTACTCCAATTACTGCAATCCAGAGTATGTTTCGGCAAAATTATTGGACCAGCTGGTTAGCAAACACATTACAACAAATCAATCCAAGATTAAAGCTTTGAAGTGTCCTCTATAAATATGACAACAGAAATGAGAAAACTGAAAATGCAGAAACTTTTAATTATCAACGTCGACCCATATTTGCCATTGGGTAACTCCTAAGTTCAAAAATGATATCAAATGTGTCCCGAATGCGCTTTATGTTTCTTCCGAATTTATTTTCAGACAAAATTTTAAAATAAATTCAACTTATTTAATTTATTTATAACTTATATTATGCAGGATCCAGGAAAATTAAAGAGTTTTACAAGATTTGAGAGAGTTTTACAAGATTAAAGAGTTTTATATTATTAAAGAGTTTTATAATCTGATTCTTTTCCTTATATAACGAGAATATATTATATATCATCCATCGGCAGGATTCAAAACCCAATTGGAGCACCCATTCTCCAGGTTTCACACCCCTAGAGTGGTAATTATCTACTATCTAGTACTCTCCGTGTCCAATTAAAATAATCTATTTTATTATATTACTATGTATTCTAATTCAATAAAATGAATAATTCTTTTTCTTTTTTTTTTTTTGGAGTGGATGGAGTAATGTTTTGGAATTCAACATCTTTATTGCAGGGAAAAGAATAGTGAGTGAAGTTTCATAAATAAATAAGTAATTGTACATGTGTTTATGGCTTATACATATATACTCCCTCCGTCCTATAATTAATGTCCAGTTTTACTAAAATGAAAGATTTTATTTTTGGTCAAATTTAACTATATTTTACCTTAAACTACCGGATATACCCTTCCATAAGTAATTGTTTAACCACTAAGATTTTATGGATAATGTTTTTACTAAGGACAAATGTATAACTTGATCCATAAAAAGTCAAATTGGACAATAATTTTGGGACACAATTTTTTGGGCAAAGTGGACAATAATTATGGGACGGAGAGAGTATTTTGTTTGCATTAAGTTTACAAAATCTGTAATTAGCATTTTCAAATCGCTCCACCATAATTAGGACAATGGTTCACTTTGAATTTGAGCATTCACACAAATCATAGGACAAATGAGCTCCACCATAATCAGGGTGAAAATTGAGCATTCACTGCGACAAATGACAATGATTCACTGTGAACTTGACATTTTCTTTTTTCTTTTTTTTCTTCTTGTTTTTGGGTTCAAAAAATACCGATGCTTTGAAACTGTTAAGGGAAAGGCTCATTTGTTTTTGGATCATGTTAACTGAGGCCCAAATATCGAACTACTAGTTTTCTTTTTTTTTGATTGACTACATGAAAAAATATAGTTAAAGCCCAATTTTGATCACCAAAAACAGTCAGTGCCGCCCATTTATTTTCTTTTCTCGTGTGTTTTCCCCCGTGACTTTCAGCATAGAAACTCACCTCATGGTATCGTGATGCAAATCAAAACGATAGATTTAAGTGTATTTTCTCCTTTTCAAAGTGAGGTAATGTCATGTCTTTTAGCAATGAAGGAGGCATTATATTTGGGGATCACCCGGCTTTCCGCAGAGAAACAGTAGTACAACTACAAAATGTCGAGTATACATACTAACTGTTTTTGAATATCTACTAAAAAAAGATAAATATTTACCGAAAAAAGTGTTAAACAGTAACATTTATCGAGATATTCACAGTGTAATAAAGTGACATGTTATATGTAACAACAACAATAAAAGTAGAAGATAATACCCATATGAGAAGATGAGGATGAGTTGGAAGCTAATTTAATTTTAAATTTGAAAATTATAATTAGAAACACAGTTCTAGCTTTTTAATTAAATTTAAATTCACCCTAGTACACAAATGGAACACCCCCTATCAAACGAATAAATTGGGAACTATTATATATATTAAAGGAAAGAAAGATAATCGACACGTGTCGCTCATTGAGACCTTAAGTCTCAATTAATACGTGTCATTTGCTAATTGGTTGATCATTAATCAGTTAAAATTTTTTGTAAACAGTTAATAAATTATTTACTACTCACTCCGTCCCACAAAAATAATCCAATTTAATAAAAAATCATGTCCTAAAAAAATAGTCCAGTTTAACAAAAGTCAAAATTCATTGAATTGAAATGACTTAAATATCCAAAAGAGTAGTGGTATGAAAAATAAGGTCCACTTCCTTTGATTTTCATTTTTTTTAGTTTTCTCTTATTTTTTCAAATGATTATATCTTTTAATACATGAATAATTAAAAAATGTGTTATATATCAAATTAATCTACGTAACGAGATCTTTCCATCAAGATTTATTGTCAATATTTTTTGAGATAAAAATTTTAATCAAATTTAAGTTGTAAAATAAATGCATATGCAGTTAACTTTTATAGAAATAACTAGAAGGGTATTAGTGTAAGTTAAGGGAATGAAATGAGTTGTACATTTGGTGTGTTGACCAAATTAAAAAAGTTGTACAGTTTCAAACTGGACTATTTTTGTGGGACGGAGGGAGTATATAAGATTTTTACAGATATTACAAATTCCTGATTGTGAGCTTGAAAATGAATATTTTTTAAAAAAGTGAGAAACTCCCGACTTCAAAAGTCCTTTCATTTACGAGTTTAAACTTTTAACCTATTGTCATTTTGGCCCTTAAAGTTTCATTTGTATGCTATTTAGTTTTCAAGTTTATCAATTTTACATTTTCAAGAACGATTAATTGTGTCTCATATTTTATTAGAACTACATGTAATCCCCAAAGTCCACTTGCCTATAAAAATAGGCCATATGCATCTAGACATAATTTACGCATTTTTAAATATGTTTTTTAAACCAAACATAACATTAGTTAGTGGTGACAATTTTTATTATACAACTTTTGAAAATTTTTGTTGTAATATTTTTTTACCAGATCTCACAAATATATCTCTCATAAATAATATCAATACCTCTCACTTTGATCTAAAATTGATTAATCAAAATAATATTACAGTTTTAAGAAATATTAGTAACTACATTTTTTTAAGAGAATAAAGACGGTATATTTGTAACTACATTATCTAATCAATTCTTTTGAAATATAAATTTTCAACATTGACAAAGCCGTGCAAAGCGCGGGACACACACTAGTTTCTATAAAGATTCAGCGTAATTAGCGAAAAAATAAAATAAAATTACAACAATAAAAAGATATAATGACTTATGTTATTATTTTGAAAGTTGTTGGGTTAGGAAATAGGGTGAAAAGCAGAAAAAGAACCAAAGTGACAGAGTCCAACCACCTTCACTTCTTCCTCCAAAAACAGTTATAATATCTGTCGAAGATTGCTCCAATTGTTTGATTTTTAAATTCACATTTTTTCAAAGCTCCCTTCCCTTACCCACTTTGAGTAAAGCTGCTTTGGTTTATTCCCTTCAATTTTTATTTTTTTTTTTATAGGGCGAATCCAACCAATTGTTTGTGTATTCAATGGTCACGAATGGATTTTTTCACCACCCTCTTGGCCGAAATCAAATGTGTTGCTTCCCAAATTGCTTCCAAACGTGAGATTTTTATCACCACCTGAGCTTTTATAGATTATTTTAAAGTGGTAATTTTTATTTCTTTTATAACGAAGGTATTGAGAGATGGGGAGAATAAAATTGGAGTCTTTGGAGTGGAAAAGCGGTGGATTTTTGCCAAATTCTCAATTAGGTTTGTTTGAATGTAGTTTACTCCCAATTGATGATGATTGCAAGAATAAAATTTACCCTCCTGGAGTTGGTGGTCTCTTTGCATCTGTAGGCCAAATGGGGAAGAACATGGGAGTTGGTGTTTCCCAAAATTCTTCTTCCCCTGATAAGCATTCCAGAAACGGGGAAAAAGAAGGTTTTAAGTTACCATACACTGATTTTTATGTGAAATATTTGCCATCACAGGAGGAGTTTGGGGTTAAGAAGAAAAGGGGTGGGAAGCAATTCAAGGTTAAGATTGCAAATCCTTCATTGAGGAGGTTGATTAGTGGGGCGATTGCTGGTGCAGTTTCCAGGACTGCTGTTGCACCATTGGAGACAATACGAACTCATCTGATGGTCGGGAGTAGCGGCCATTCTGTTATTGAGGTATTCAATAATATAATGGAGCATGATGGTTGGAAAGGATTGTTTCGGGGCAATCTGGTTAATGTGATCAGAGTTGCCCCCAGCAAAGCCATTGAGGTAAAAGCCGGAAAAAAAAAAACATTCTACTTATCATTGTTTTATTTTGCTGTTTTTGTGTAATGAGGATGCTATTTTTTCAGAATGTAGTTGTATTCACATTTCTTACAAGATTATAGTCTGTCCATTTGTCGTACTAGGATGAGTTCTGAATTTGATTACTCTAGTTTTGTGTATAAGAGTTTAGAGTTTTTCATGAAACTTGAGTTTATTAGCTTTGAATTATTACACATGCTGGCTGTAATCCATCCTAAGAAGGTATTTTCAACTTTTCATTTTATGAGTTAAGTGGGCTTTGTGGACCTGCAACTTTATCCTTATCCCTGGAACCTTGTTTATGCTTTTTTTTTTTTGTGTTCTCATTGACTCATCAATTACACTTCCTTTGTCATTGTAAGAATCTCCTCAAGCAATGTGGTTGGAACTCCACATCATCGTAATTTGTATACCATACATCAGATGGGAGGGGCGAATCATGACAGGGCTGTCTCCGTGGTTCTTTTGCCATCTGTGTATGAAATATCGATGTACAATACTCATTGTTATCAAACTCTTCTTTTCGGTACAAATGCCATATCAGAATTGTGCATGCTTATTCTATTATATCAAGTTCTGTGCTTTTTGTTGGACTCTTTCTATCGGCATTTGACCCTAAAGATATTACTGAGTTCTGATGGGATTACCATTCTGCTTACTTAATATTGGATGTGGAATTCAAATGCAAATTAAATGCAGTTTTAGTAGTGTGCCCCTTAATCAGTGATTGATATTAAGCCTATTGTATGATTCCTCAAATCGCTGGTTGAAAGTTTTTCTGTTGTTTGCAGCTGTTTGCTTATGATACTGTCAATAAGAATCTGTCACCAAAGGCCGGAGAACAGTCCAAACTGCCTTTACCTGCATCACTAATTGCAGGAGCCTGTGCTGGAGTGAGTTCCACTTTGGTGACATATCCTCTCGAGTTAATCAAGACACGACTAACAATACAGGTAGAATCAAACCA
Source organism: Oldenlandia corymbosa var. corymbosa (assembly GCA_949775105.1). Lineage (NCBI taxonomy): Eukaryota > Viridiplantae > Streptophyta > Magnoliopsida > Gentianales > Rubiaceae > Oldenlandia > Oldenlandia corymbosa. The sequence continues at coordinate 34,723,022 of OX459119.1, read as the reverse complement.
ATTTTCCTAGCTGCAAACTGTTCAGATTTTCTTTAGACCAACGTATGTATCGTCTTTTTATTTTTACTTTTTCCCCTTCTTACGCTTTGTGCTAATTTGCAGAGGGGAGTTTATAATGGTTTATTGGATGCATTTGTCAAAATATTAGAAGAGGGTGGACCTGGAGAGCTTTACAGAGGTCTTGCTCCTAGTCTTATTGGAGTGATCCCATATGCTGCGACAAATTACTTTGCCTATGATACCTTGCGGAAGTTATACAGAAAAATTGCCAAACAAGAAAAGATTGGGAATATTGAAACCCTTTTGATTGGCTCTGCGGCTGGCGCTATTTCCAGTAGCGCTACTTTCCCGCTTGAGGTAGCCAGAAAGCACATGCAGGTAGGAGCAGTTAGTGGCAGGCAAGCCTACAACAATGTGATACATGCCCTTGCCTGCATACTCGAACAAGAAGGGATTCAAGGTCTTTATAAAGGGCTTGGACCGAGCTGTATGAAGCTTGTACCAGCTGCAGGGATTTCATTCATGTGTTATGAAGCATGTAAGAGGATATTGGTAGAGAAAGAAGATGAAGAGTAGAGAACATTAATATAGATATCAGTACTAATCGGGAGATAAATGTACAACCATTTGAAGTAGGAAAATGATTTTGTTTTCGCAACATGAACTTCATTTTGTATACTTGTGCATCCCAGCTGAATTTTGCTGCCCAGGATTGTGCCATGGAGCTCAGGCTTGTTAGTTTGTTGGGGGAGATTACCGTTCAGTGGTTCTCATTTTTGTTTTCCTGGTTTAAAGAATCATGTTCTGAAGCTGAGTTTTGTGAAAATCAGGTAACAAAGTTTGGAGACATTAATGTCTTCAATATGAAGAATTAGAACTTAATGCTGTCTGATTAGATAAAATTCTGTGTGTTTATGCTAGTGCCTTATCATACAGTATTTGGCAATATACATGCTATCCAGAAATCAGGGGAACAAAGGTAGAGATGAAGGGGGACACAGGAAAGGTTTCTCGTGTAATTTCAAAAGTTCTTCACTGGTGTTAACCCTAATGAAACAGAATTTCAAGTCTGACATAGAATATGGATTCAACCTGGCATCACCATCACTGAGAACAAGATACACGAAGAAAGTAGTGTCAAATTGACCCCTGCCAATTCATATTCATACCGAGAGATGGACACCAAAGATTCAATGAATTCCCATGTAGCAAACATACAGTATCTCAAGCAGAGAACTCCAAAGTAAATTTTAGCAGAATAAAATGTAGAATATTTGATTAAATGAACACCAAAATAGATAACAGCAGTGTAAAACTAATTAAGTTTTTAAATTTACTCGAGTTAATAGAACAACAGATCAAAACTCCACTGAAGAGACTCGAAGACAATGAAGACTACAGGAATAATTGTTTAGTTTTGCTCCTCGTTCTCTCCATATTCTCTTTGTTCCGCTTCCGCAGCCATCAGCTCATCAAAGTTATCCGTTTTGCCCAGCACGATTTCAATCTAAAATGAAGCAGGAAACAAAGCACAAACATAAGGAATCACTTTCATGTTCATGTGCCTTTTAAACTTGCATGAAGGGGAGAAAGAGATAAAATAGGGCTAAAACTAAACCAGTCCACCACATATACGCCCCACACCAAGCACACGCATAGCCAGACTACTCAGAAAACACTTAATCCGCAAACTAACCTTTGCTTTTGGTACTGGTCGTGCACCTGGCTCGTCCCTCATATCTATAGTCAAGGTCCTGATTTCTGAACATAAAAGACACAGTAAACATGAAGGAACAAACTCACAAACAAATGGCATTCCAAGGGGGCAAGGGAGAGGGAAAGTGAATCTTACTCTTTTCCACAGCAAATCCATTGTTCTTAAGAATCTCGGCAACAGTAACCACAGTGGCGATTGCTGCAGACAACAGATATATAACTTCAGAAACTAGGCCAAAGGTATACAACTGACATTAAGCAGCCAACTGTGAAGATCAAATGAATGAAAGAAAGAAATTGTACCCATCCCAAGAGCAGAAAGTTCCACCTCGTTGTATTGCTGCATGTACCTCTGCCGAAAAGAAAGTAGGACCATTTATTTAGCTAAAATAATTTGAAGAAAAGCAGAATTCAATTAGCAAACAGGACCTATTGAAGCCTTCAGACAGCTAATATCAGTTACACACATGCTTAAACAAATTGATTTGCTACAACAGAATCCACAAAGTTTTAAAAGAACCAAGTTATCAATATCAAAGGCAAAAGTGAATTTCAACTGCTTAAGAGATGTCGAACCATATACGTAATGGAATCTCCAGCATAACCTAGCTCGACATATTCTCAGATTATACATAACAATGAACTTTCCAACATTATTATCAGTCTTTTGCTCCATAAGTGCATCCGAGAAGCAAACTTGAGGTAACATAAAAAAGCTAACTAATTGATTAAGAATGGTTAGAGTAAAACCGCTGCTTGTATCAGAAAACCCTCAATGGACACGTCACCAAAAGAACAAAAATTAAACCCACTCACGAGGGTTACAAAAAACAATGAAAATCTCAACTTCTTTCCAGAAAAATAAAACAAAGCTTAATAAATTCACAATAACCCTATTAGAAGACCCAAGACACAAACACACATTAATACTCAAGGCACGGATTGAAAGGGGGTTTTGGTAATACCTTGGCTAGATTGACATAGAAGAAGAGGGATTTCTTAGTGTTGGAGACTTGGATACGGTTCCTCTTCTGGTTATTGTTATCACTGTTGTTGTTGATGTTAACCTTCTTCACTCCTTCGGTTATGGCTTCCATGTCTTCTTCTTCCTTCTCTTTCGCTTTCTCTTCTTCTTCTTTCTTCTTCCCTAAAAGTTACTGTTTTCTTTTATGGTTCCCTGAAACCCTTCTATCACACCCCCGGAACTCTTTAAAAACCCTTGCTCCGTTTGTCTCAATCCTAAACGTGGTCGTATTCTTAATCTTTTTCTTTTATTTTTTTCTTTTGGGCCGTATGCATATTGGGCCAGGCTGACTTCCGAAGGACTTCCTGGTTGGTTTGGGCACTTCATAATTAGTCCGTCTTATAATAAATAACTAGTTTTTTTTCCCTTTCTATTTCTTTTTTTTTTTTATAAACAACAGCAGGAAATTTTATTATTGAAAAGGAAAGAGGATAGGAGTCTGATTATATTCTGTTGCTTTTATGCACTAGATTCAGTCGCTCTCTACTAATTTTACATATTCTATAGTGTCTATACAAAGTTTTATAAAAGAGAATATCCATGAGAATATCTCTTATCTCTGTTAGAGCCTTATTTGGGTTGCTTATATATTAAACTAAATTAAGTGAATCTGTGCCAATAATGGCTTCTGTTATATTCTGTTGTGCCAGATATTTGATGGCTTCCAGACAAGTCGTAGACTCTGCTTGTAGTGCAGATAGTGCTTTGAATCTTTTGGTGTGTATTACCGAAGAAGCACTAACAGGAGAAAGGATAGTCCAGGCTCCAGCTGCATCTAGTGTTTCATTGTTTAAAGCTCCATCAAAGATCATTGTGAGGGACCCTTCATTATCAAGTGTTGATGATTGTGTGTCCCGTGATAGAGTCACAGAAGAGTACATGGAAGTCCAGTTTCTTTTGATGGATTGATATTCAAAAGCCGCATTATTAATTATCTCTTCTAGGGTAGAACTTTTATGCTCCCAATCTAATCTGTTCTGACTTTTTCAGATGTGCCAAAATATGATAAAAGATTCTTCTAAAAGTTCTCGATCTGGTGCCATAGTCATCCAATTTGCAAGCCATTGATGGACAGGTTGTGGAACACCTCCCTCAAAATTGAAGCCAAAACGAGACAAAAACCATATTCGTCGTGCTTTGTCACATTCTAAGAAAATGTGTGTATTAGTTTCATCATTTTGACTGCAAGCTAGGCATGTCAGAGGTACAGAAATTCCCCGCTTCTGTAATTGTTCCGCCGATGCACATCTATTATTAAGTATCTTCCATATAAAATATTATATTTTGGCGGCAATTTTAGAGACCAAGGCTTCTTCCAAACTGTATCAGGACTCCCTTTCTATTTCAAATTCTTCTACTTGCTCCTCCTCTTCTTCTTAGAGCATCTTTAGTGGTGGTTAATAAAAAATGAATTATTATTTTATTACACTATTTGCCATGACATGAAGTTTAATAAATTGGGAGAATGTAAGAATTCTTATACGATTGAATACATGGTTTGGTGGGCCATCATGTAATTAATACAGATTATCTTATTTAATTTTTTTTTAAAATGATTAAAAAAAATTAATGGATAGCTCAATTGCGGGTCCATGATCATTCAATATTGAATTAATAATGTAGAAAAAAGTATAATAAAAATATAATATAGCAAAATGCTGGATGCTCCTACTCCTCTTCTTCTTTGTGTTCTTTTACTAAAATAATTATGGAGAACAAGTTGAGTAAGTTAGCAGATTAGTTTCAGCATAAAATTCTTTCCTATCTTGACAAAAAAAAATCGCTCTACAGATTTGAACTTTTACAAAAGATTTCATAACAACAGTAAACAGGCGTCCGACCATCCTTGTTGATGCGCAACTCAACTTGCTCTCTAGCAAAAAGAAAAGGTTTCATGGTCGATTTAGAAAAGTTGAAAAGATTATAAAGAGAGGAAATTCTCAGTCTTTATTCTACTCGGGTGCGTTATTGTGCGGAAAATCAAAGTCTTTACTTTAGTCTTGAGTGCCGAGGAGTCTTTTCACGATATCAGACTCCGGCGAGAGGTTTACAATAATTGCATGAAATTGGCTCTAAAAAACAATGCCTTAAAGACTTTAAATTTATCCCTTTTTGGCCACTTTTCAAGATTGTCATCTCCTGTGATTAGTTTTGTGAATGAAACAACGGAAGTGTTATAACATGTTCATCATATTTTATGGAGCTACATATAAAATCTCAAACAACTCTGTCTTTTGGATGACCTGGGAATGGATCATTTGGGAATTGAGAATGAAGGTGATATTTGTTGCAAATTGAACCCAAAAATTCCCAAATCTACAAGAAATAGAAATCAAATGTTTCACAACATTCACTAAGATTCATATAAAAAGTTCCTCTTTTAAGGAAAGTTTTACTAGAAAAAATCAACTATATGCAGCAGGTAAATTTTGAAGTGCCTGAATTGATTCTGTTCGAGTACATTATCGACTTGGCCATAAGGGCCATAAGTGAAAGGATGTGGATATTTCAAAGTTGATATTTCGTGCGAAAAAATGAAGTAAATCCCACATCAAGTTTCTATTCGATGAAGAAGTACTAACCGTGAAATACGTGATGGAGTTCAGGGGCTTGTTGAATTCCCTTGAGATATCATAAACTTCTGTTAGCTTTGAGAAGAATGTTGGCGTCAATTTTGATTACATAAAGTGTGCTACTTATATATTATTATGGGGGAGAAGCACCACTTCCTAACATTAAGGAATTACTGCTTAGAGGATCAATATGGGGAGCTCTACTCGTGCAATGTTGCAAGTTGCTTTTTTGATCTACTGTACTCAAATTATCACTTTCGAAGGTTTATTGTCAACAATATTGCCCTAATTTGTTTCATTCACAAAACTAATCACTTTCTTTGTTTAGTTTTGAAGAAGTAAAAAAAATTTCCATAGTCAAAAAAAAGTCTAGAAGAATAAGTTCAATTTCATGATTATGATTTCCTGTCCAACGCCATGGTTCTTTTTGATTCACATTAGATTTTAAATTTGTACAAACTTTTTATTTTTATAATCTTCATATTATATATTTGTTATTGTATATCTTAACAAACTCATGTTCCGTCTTTAAATTGTCACTTATTATGTCAAAATTGTCAAATAAAATTCATTATTATACTTAATTTACATTATTTAACATGAAATTATTATAAATTAATTTGAATTTGAACATTTTATACTTTAATTTTTAAAATTTGAAATTAAAATAATATAAAAATCAAAATCTTGATTTGAAAATAGTAATAATAAATAAATCGAAACAAGTTATTTAATTTATAAAAGAAAACTTCATTGAATGGTCGAGTTTGAATATAAGTCATTATATTATACTAGGGGCATAATACGCGCTTCGCGCGTGCTTGTAATTTTAAAATAAAAAAATGTATAGTTAATATGAACCAAAAAGAAAGAATATACTTAATTGAAAGAAATAGACATTATACAAGTGAAATTTTGGTATAATAATGAAAATATACTTATAATGTTTCTAAAATATGCATGTGCTATGATGAAATTACCCAAACAAAATCTCGTTGTGCATGGAAGAAAAAGAATCTCAACTAATAAAGAGGAACAAATATTATGCTAACTCAAATTTCTTTGTAGTGATGTAGATAATTAAATTCTTGATTATTTAAAACACTTCAAATATCTAATTTACTATATACTCACTTATAACTTTCATGTTTATTTTCTGAGGGATGCAATTTGATTGCATCTTTGTATTTTGTAACAAAGGATTTTTTATTTTTTTTCTTAACTATATACATACACTGATTAAAAGTGGCTGATAATAATAAATTAAAAAAAAGAAAAAGAAAAATAACATTGAACCATAGATTATAAGACTCAAAAAGGGTAGAGCCCACCTTTGATGTCGTTGGAACCTTCTCTGAGACAATCCTTCAACATCATCCAGGGAGAAAGGTAAGTGTGGAGAAAAACTTAAATCTCTTCACCCAAAATTAGAGGGAAAACACAGTTAAACTAATATAACAATCATATGTGTAAATATATTAATTAAAAACAAATTATAAATTAATTATGTATTTCTCTAAACATGTACATTAAGAGAAACCAAAAGCAAATCGAATTTACAAACAGTAAAATTTATTTAAAGACTCTTCAAAATTTCATTAATCTTCATGCGTATTTCTAATATGCTAAAAAAATTTCAGAATACTAACCTGATATGTGAATAAGACATGGCTCATGCCATCACGATGAATACAATGCACGAGGCTATCATGCAATCAAATTTTTCTTTATATAATATTATACAAATTTTATAAAAAAAAATTTGTTCATAATAGACAAATTTTGACTCACGACTACATTACAAAATTTATATTATATAAACGTGGCCCTTTTGATTTCAACGACATAGTATTCCAAATGTGAGTAGAAAAAAAAAAGGATATATAAACTAAGTAATAAAATACAATCTAATTTATGCTTCACCCAGAAAAAGGAACAACCTAAAAAAAAAAAAACCGAATCAAGATAAAAACTAAATAATAGAAGAAAAAATAAAAAGATGAAGATGAACAATGAAAAATGACTACCTTCAAGAGACTTGTAATGCAGAGGTCACAAAACATAAAAAGCAAAGACTCTAAGAAAGAAAAAGAAAGATACGAAAAAACTCATACACTATCTAGGATTATATATATACTGAAAAATTAAGAATACAAGGAAGAAACATACTAAGGAATTCAATAAGATTAGAATCAGCAGAACTGTTTTTTGGCCTATCAAATCCACTTATTGATGAGAAATGAAAACATAATTTAATGGGAGGAAGATGAAAAGTGAAAAGTCTACGAAATATAATGGAAAGAACTATGAAATTTAAGTTAAAATCGTTACAACTACTTTTGTGATGTATCAAATTCTAACAATAATAATAAGTAGTAAATTATCATAAGTTCTGTATGTTTCATTCTCTTCTAATATTTAATTTTTCAGTAAACATTAAATTTCACACAAATACAATGAAAAATCAAAATAAATGTAAGAGGAAGGACTACCAAAACCAAGATTACATTCCCCAATTATAATATATGTCGATAAGATTTGAACTCTACAAACTTGTCAGATCAAATCAATACAAATTTAACTTTAGTTGGTAGCACATCTTTTAGTTTTGGTTCAAACAATTTTGAATTCAAGATTTTTTTTTTTTTGTCAAAACACTTATGAATTGTTTCTCCATAAGGATCCAACAAAATTTAATGAAAGCCATGGTAGTTTATACTAAAACGGTAATTAAAATTTCATGTAAAGAATTAAAATACGAGGATATAATTAGGATATGAATGATTATTATCAGGAGGATAATGACTCGATTCTCGAAAAAAAATTGGATGCAAAATAAAGTATTTAATTTCCTAAGAATTAAAGTCTAAGTAATGTAAATTTTACTTTCTCATACTTTTATGATAATCAAACAGGCCTATTCATTCTTTATTAAGTAAATTCTCGTCTAACTTTAGTATTTGATCCACAACTAACGTTTTGTAAAATTCTTTATTTTTCTAAGGGTTTTCGGGTTAGATTTAGAACTGGAGAAGTGATTATACGGGAGGAGAAGATCATATGCATATTATCTACTCTGCTTTATTATAATGATCAAAATATGAATCTTGAAGCATTCGTCTTGAAGATACCTATTCTCAAATTGACTGTCAGAAAAAAGAGGTTAAGATTTCTTAATTTATCGATGTATGACTTTACATCTTACATTCATAAGTAAAACTTGTTACATTCCTAATATAAAAAAATACATCATAAAAACACATGCTAAAAAAAATCAAAACATACTTTTTTTTTTAATTTTAATTTTTGAGAATATTGGTTCGCAAACGAGAGAAGGGATTTATGAGAAGATACTCATGGGATCCCCTTTAATTGAAATATTGGATGTATGGAGATTTTCAACTCTCGCGATTGGAGTTTGTTCAAGGTTATCAATCTTTAGTTGCTCTTAGGTCAAACTATTGATTTGGATGCATCCCTGAATTCAAGTTTTGTTATTTTGTGTTTCTTAATCATTTCAAACCCACGAGCTTGGTAATTTTCCCCCCAATATATAGCTCTATGTATATATTGTATATGTACGGGTAGATTTAATATTATTAGTAATAAAAAGATATCCGGATTAATAACAAAATGATACTGTATTCGGGCAAACATACATTAGTTGACTTCAAACCATGCATCTACTTTGCCGGGAAGTGATGTAGAAGCATCACAAATAGTAAACACATCAAATTAATAGATTGTTTTTGTAGTACAAATAAAGTAGGTTTTTTTTTTCCTTTTTTTCCTGATATTATTTCTCAGGACATAATACAGTATATTATCTATAATTTATAATAATAACTCCCATTATAACAACAATCACCTTTTTTACCAAAATTTCAAGTGTCCTAATTTCTGTAAACCTCTCCTCACCCAAGTCAAAATAAAATTATACAAGAAAAAGGAAAGAAATACCAGAATTATTCCTATTCTTAATCCCTGAGGTGATTGCCTGATAATACCATGAGTGATTTTTTCCCACGCTGCACAGAAAAGAAAAAAAAAAGATTACAAGCTAAGCTAAATATTACACATTCAACTTCCAATTTAAAATGTTCAATCCCTGAAAAAAAATATTTATGCATTCGACTAAGAAGGATTTGGTGAGGTTTATGGAGGAAACCGAGAAATTCTTAAAAAAGAAATTGAAGATAAACGTGTTTATGGGAAAGTCCCTGATTTTGATATCAGCCAAGGGAATGAAGTGAAAGAGATTAAGAAGAAGAAACCTTGCCAAGAAGGAAACTAACAACCTAAAAATTGTTTGGAGTTTTTATCCAGTAATAATTTGAATTTATGATCCTTAGGTTGCGGGATTTGATTTCAAAACTATTATGAGGTGATTCTTAGAACATTCACCCTAAAGAAGCTAGGTACTTTTTGTAGTTTATGATGCTACTTTATTTCTATTTTTCTCTAAATTTGGTAAAGAACTGTTACTGTTTTAATAAAGATAAATGAATAATAAGAGAAAGGTACATAAAAACAAATAACAGTGAGTGGGGAGAAACGGACTTATTCATCTAAAAATGATAATGGGCATATGTGTTTATTAGTTCCCCTATTTGGGGAAAAGATATCTGTAGCTCGGCTTAAAATTTTTTTTTTAGGATGACATTCATTGAGGCTTCTAAATTAATTTTTCAGTAAGACATTATAAATATGATTAGATGAACTTTTGTTGATCAAATAATATTGTAACATAGAAAATAGTAAGAATATTACACTTACAAGGTTATATATAAAAAAATCAATACTAATTTTATATTCGTGCGAATACACGGGTCCGGAATCTAGTTAATTAATGTATTATCTTCGGATGGAATGAGTAGCTTGAATTGCATGCGCATCTATTCTTTTCCTCTTTGTTTTTCTTAATTTAGTTTTTCAAACTATTGAAAATGGCTGCCCCAGCGGCCCAGCTTATACAACAGAAGTGGACAGTGTTATTTTTTTTCCTCCTTTTTATCGATGGAGAGGAAGTATTTGATATTGTGGTTCGGAATCTCAACAATTGTTAGCAAGCATGCTATTGTACCGTGGATCAATAAAACCCAAATCGTTTGATTCGTGCCAATTAATCGTTCCAAGGTACTAATTAAATCGGCAACAGCTGATCAGCTCTCTTAATTCAGTTTCTATTATCCAACAAATAATCAAGAATTATTCTTTTTCTTTTTGTTTGTATTGATTAACTAAAACGTACTAGTTCAGCGATAAGAATAATATAGTATCATTTTCCAATTATCAACTAATTCAATTTGTTTACCTACAACTACCGAAATAGAGGAGGGGGATGGGATTTTCTCGATAGAACATAATTAATGAAAAACAGCCCATATGTGGCCAATGTAGGTATAATGTAGCTTTGAAGTTATTATTATTTCATTATTACTCGATAGCTAACTCAAAAGAACTTTTCTGGAGGTACTCTATTCCATTTAGAAACCGGATCCTTTTCTGGAAACTGGAAAGAGCTTACAGTCGTGGAGGCAAGCTCAGATGACAAAACAAAATTCATGCATTCAAAGCAATACTGTACTATTCTCTACGTCCAATCACTAACATTGCACCTCATGAATCAATCAACCTTTAGTATTGAGTTTGTTTCCATACAGCCAGTCCATTGAATCCTCTATCACAACATTTGGTCACTGGCCACAGATGTATACAAAAAGGAAAATATAATTTAGGACAAAATTACAGAAGAATGATGCTAACTGTTGTTCATCACTCTTTTCAGAGGAGAGGAGGCGCAAACGCAAATACTAGGGTTCTCTCAATTGATTCCACTTAAGCTCAAGGACCCAACATGCATGCATTTTTTTGTGCCTTTCAACTGGACTTTCTATATACACGAAGACCAGCATGTCACAATAAGTTTTTTAAGTATGGGAGATTGTGCATCGAGAAGAAGAACCTTTCTCAAATTCTTTTAGCAGTTGATTCCACATTGACCGTTCGCTGCAGCTTTTGTGGCAGCCGATGTGAAGGGGTCGATTCGCACCCAAAGCAGGGAAAATATCGATGCCAAGAGGATAGACCAGACAATGACAATAGTAGGTGTGCGGTTTTGCCTGCCGAGCAAACCCTTGAGGAAGGGATACAAGTGAACAATCACCCAAATCGAGAAAAACAGTTTACCGAATAGCGGACCCCATGACTGATATCCACTGTTTATGGCATATGAAACTCCAGCCACAATACCCACCAAGTTGAGAATGAGGACAGTGGTGGGAGGAATGAGGAGGGATGTCCACTTGAAGACATAAAGTTCCGCGAAATCTCCATCTTCATCGGATGCCTTTGAAGTAACAGTGAAGTTGGTATCAATCCCAGCAAGCACTTTCAAAAGACCTTGGAAGACGGCAAAAAGATGGGCAGATGTACCACCAATGACCCAAAACTGCTCATTTCTCCACCAATCCTCGATACTCACACCGCTCCACCTCAGCTCCAGAATTCCGGTAGCAAAAATGGATATAAAGAGAAGAATAAACCAAATGCCAGCATAGTTACTTATCTGCAGAAGAGCAGAGATTAAAAAGTCAGAATACAGTAAAATGACGCAGATCCTGTGGTATTGACATTCTCAAACTTAAAATAGTATCTTTAGATTCGAATGCATAACAGACAGAAACTATTAGCTAAGAAAATGCAACAGTAGATTCAATTTAAATGCTTTTAGTTTTCTCTGATTTGATTGATTAACGAGGTCTACTGTTAACTTCGTTTATTTTAGAACTAATTTAGGACCAAAAGTGATGAAAAGTTTCAAATTCTAAATATTTGCGGCCAAAAATGATACACATTATCTCGAACATGACCCAAAGATAAGCCGATAAACCAAACTGCAGACAAAATTTGATTACCTCAGGAATAATGAATTTATTGGTGAGAAGACAAATGGCTGGAAGAACACAATAAGCCAGCAATGGAATAGATGTTAGCGGATAGACGATTGTATTGATGTAGGCCAGTCTCTCCAAAAGCCTGAGTCTTCCACTATAGCCATACCATATCGGACAATGCCTGCTCAGGAAAATTTCAATGGAACCTAAGGCCCATCGAAGAACCTGATTCAGACGATCTGAAAGATTGATGGGAGCAGAACCCTTGAATGCTGGTCGAGGCGGCATACAATAAATTGAAATCCATCCACGAGCATGCATCTTGAAGCCAGTCAAAATATCTTCTGTGACCGAACCATAAATCCATCCAATCTGGTTGTATAAAGAACCTCGATCAATAAATGTCAAAAGAAACTCAACACCGTGCAAACAAGTATAATCGATGCTGTGACATATGTATTACCTCTTTACCCCATTCTGTTTTGTCTTCATAGCCACAACTAATGACATGGATAGCTTCTTTCAAAAGAGTGGCTGAATTAGTTGTTGGTGGGATGCCTCCCATTTCCATAAAGGTAGCAGAAATGAAAACTGCAGATTGGCCAAACCGTTTCTCCAAGCTCTTCTGAGACATAAGAAGAGACCTCTCGTCATCATATCCTGCATATCAAACATGAATTCATTCAGTGTAAAGAGCGAAGAGAGAATGCTCTCGGGGTAATAATATGCAATGCTCGAGTTCCAGTTAGCAAAACCAATCAGATACTTTATAACATTGTAATGGATCAAATTCCCACTAATTAATCACTTGACAGAGAATCATCCATGGAGAACCTAAAACTACGGCAACATAACCAGAAGTTCAACTAAAAGATTGTATTCAGAAGATTCATGTATCTGATTTTTCAGTATACCATGTTTGATCCCTTGTCAACCAACAATAGACAAAAATATGACCTAGATGGCACTGATGTGGTGATTTTTAACGTATTTCCAATGCAAAGTGAATGAACTAAGAATTTAAGCTTTCAAAATTGGATGGAAAAGGCCAACCTTCAACACCCTCTTCAATGTCCTCCATATTGAAGATTGGAACTGTAGACTCAGTCCTTTGAACTGCTCTCTTTTTATCTATGTAACTCTTCTTGTTACTCTTTCCTTTCTTCCTTGAACCACAACAGCTCTTGACAATAATGTTTGGTTCCAAATCTTCCTCAGTCAATACCGGATCATACCCATATAAAGCCTGCCTGTTGAAACAACATCCCGTCCCCACGTAGACTGGACCTTGAATACCATCCAACCCTTTCAAGTTTATCTGCAAATCAGAGAACGCCAAAAGGAAAGGAATATTAGATGAATAAAAGCATCAATGAGATCAAAATACAAAAATAAAATTATAAAAAAAAAAAAAGCTATTTCTGAAATCACTTAGACAAGTAACACATACATCAAAGAAAACAATGTTTCGGTTAGCATATCGATCGTGCAAGTCAATGCCATCAAAACGCTGTGGAAACTGAACATAGCAGACTTTCTTTCCAAGGACAGGATCCATCAGAAAGCACATAGCTTCCTTCAGAGCTTTGCTATTGTTGAAATAGTGATCACAATCGACATTCAAGAGAAATGCTCCATTTGTGAGGACAGCGGAGACACGAATCTGCAGAATAAACCCACCAACAAAATCTTCAATACAACAAACGAGAGAAAATCGGACAAATTAACAAAGAACATATCAAAGTGTTGCAGTAGTTATAACCCAATTTGATTACATGTCCTGATACTTTTCTTAGTTTTATCTCTACTTTCAAAAGGAAAAAAAAAAACAAACAAACACAAAAAGAAAAAAAAAAAATTTGCAGCATTATTGACAAAGTTTAAGATATCATCTTCTTTTTTTCAACCTAGTTTCAGAACAGCAAAATTAGCTTCCATTGATGAAGACCTTTTACATGTTGCAATAATAGCGAATATTAAAAACTTGATCACTTAGCATCAAAGCCTCTTTCCTTAATTAGAAATCATAGGACCGGAATAGATCCATTTGGCCAGTGTAATAAAGAAACAATCAACACCAATTCAGGAATAAGTACCAAAAGAATTAGAAGGGAACCAAGGAACAAAATTTCCGGTCAAAACACAAATAGATAATGACCACCTAATCACCTATGACCTACCAAAGCATTCATAGCTCCTGCTTTCTTGTGGTGCTGGAATCCAGGACGCTTCTCACGAGAAACATAAACCAGACGAGGAAGCTCATTACCATCAGTATCAAGGCCTCCACTATGCCCCAAAAACACCTACAAATCCATTTAAATGTCAGAAAAGAAGAGAATGTTATTCGAGTTTACGTAATCCACAGATAATGAAACTCTGGAAGAACACGGATACCTGGATCATTCCAGGATGATCTCTAGGATTATTCCCCGGCCAAGGAGTTCCATCTTGCATTGTCCAACCTTCTTCAGGCATCTTTTGTGCCTTTGCAACAAGTGCATTAATACGCACTTTAAATTCTTCATACTCCCTCTGTAGAAAAAGAGGTTTCAAATATTACTAACAAGTAATATAGTTGTATTGCCAGTCTGCCACAACTCTTGCACATATCATAAAGGTTTTGAATAATTAAAAGTAGCATTCCTGGAAACATGTTTGAAGTCATTTTGACTTGTTACAATCTTATTATCTCCAAGATGCAATAGACAATGCGAGACTTTACTTTCACCTACTATGAATGATGTCTTCTGAAGTACATTCAGCAGCAAATATCGTTTGCTTTCCAGGACATGAAATACAATATATATATATGTCTTCTAAACATAGACAAAGTGAATAGTGTATATTTGTACATAACTGTTGCACATACTTTCTGGTCTCTCTTGAAGCCAAGCACAGAAGAATAGAGAGCACAAATAATCCTTTTCCTTACTGTTTTCTATCACTTACAAATGGCACAGAAATGATGCACTTTGACTGTACTAAGAATTATTTGGAATATCTATATTCCAAGAAGACACCCTAAAGAGGCAGTTGCTGCACCAAATATCAGTACGACGGTGGTACAATATCACTTCGACGGTGGAACCAGTATAACCTTTTTTCCCATTTGTATAGTATAACACAAACAATTTCTTGACCTAGTCCCATTTAAACTTCCACTACTCTGGCTCGTGAAAATGTGCAATGATGTCATGTTATTATGCTTACAGTTCAGCTTTAACTTTGAGATGAAAAATAAAAGAAAAAATTTTACATAGCACACATCCATGCTTAAGAACTGACCTTCATTGCCCGGCGTTCTTTGACAAAAGAGGGCTGGATCTTGTCCTTTAGGTAATCTATCTTCTGAGCGAAGTAGAATTCAGGAGCTCTTGGTTCGATACTGTGCTTTTTGCAAAAAGGTACCCACTTCCTTGCAAATTCAGCTGTCTCAGTGAGAGCTTCAAATGTCAGCATAGCTGAACCATCGTCTGACACATAACAGGATACTTTATCGACAGGGTAATCCACAGCAAGGATGGATAACACGGTGTTTGCGGTAATCAAAGGAGGCTCTTTCATGGGGTCCACAGTACTGACAAACACATCCACAGGGGCTAATTGCGAAGGCTCCCCTTCCCTATCATATCTGAGGAAAAAAAGGATCTCAGATGAAGTACATTGTTTAGATCACACATTGTCACAGAAACTTCTTTATTGGAGAATTTTCACAAACCTCATTGCAAGCCTATCAAGGAAGGTCTCGCGGTTAACAGGATACCATTTTGGAAATTGATCCAGAAGCCAGGATAATGCAAACCAAATCTCACAAATAACTGAAGTCAGCCACAGAGGATAAGCATCATTCACGGGATGAGTGCACCGGTATTGCAAGAAAAACCCCAAGATGATCAGCCGAAGTATGATAACCACACGATAAGGTGTCATCTGAGATGATGGGATCGGCACTACTCGGCTCATTGGTTGTCGAGCATCAGCCCTGTCAATTGGGAATTTTGCCCACGAATAAATGCTAAATTCCAAATCTTTTTTCATTTATTATTAATATGTTTTTGCTGAACTCGAGCTTCATTTGTAAGAATTCTTAGTGAGATAATTAGCCATATAATTCTCATCCTTAATTTATGATTACAATGAAATTCAGCTCGAAAGTACAAAGTATTTGTAATTTCATTTGTAGATAAAGGGCTTACATTTGTAACTCTTCTCCATTTGATCCTGTACCTTCAATGTCTCCTCTCCCATCAGGGTATCTGTTAGTCATCTGCACTATATTCTTCTCCTGTTTAAGTTTCCACCCTTCTACCCTTTCCTTCCAGTCGACATTCCCAAGCCCATAAGAATTTAAGTCCTTTGATGGATCCACAATCCTCACAGGAACTACAAAAGATGATATCATAGATTAGAGCTCCTCAAACATACGCATTCACAGGTTGGTAGAAGTAAGAATTTGCTAGAAAGTTGAAAAACCACGTAACAAATTGCTAACCTGGTTGTCTGGGATCCAAATAGGGAAGAGCCTTCTCTCCAGGGCCTAAAGGTCCAGATGTACTTCTGACAGAGTGAGTTTCAGTAGGAGCGATGCTAGGAATTTCACCCGAAACCTTAACAAAGACAACAAGAAGAAAATTATATTCAATACTGTTAATAACACGATCTTCAGATCATTCAAACTCGAGAGATTTGCCATCTACAAGAAAAACTTGGAAGGAGTAGAGAAACATAAACAAAAAACAGAGAAGATAAAAAGGCAAAAGATAGAGTAATCATAAAGAAGAATAAACATAATCGCAGCTACAAGTTAATGCTGGCCACCAGTCATTATTACACCATGAAATGGTGATTAACAAGTACCACATTATCGTTACCTCATGGCAGAAATGCTCAGAAAAATGACATGCATGCTATTTCCTTACTATTTTTGGAATCTAGTGAATTCAAATAACAACATTAAAGAAAATATAAGAAAACTGGGGAGCGGGAGTTGGGTGGGTTGAAGACCTTATTAAAATGCTTGAAAATTGAAAAGATTACAAAAGAACAAATATCGAAATTCAAATTGTAAATTATTTGAAACTGACAAGATATATTATTTCACAAAAAGGATCATCAGGCACAAGCAAATCGCTAAGAAAAACTTATCTTAGCATTCAGATTTTGAGAAAAAAAATCTAGGTGGAAGTGGATTAAAATGGCATCCATTATATAATAACATCACTTACCGGCAGGCCATTTGTGAGGAGGGGGATAGGTCGCAGAGATTCATGCCTAGAGGATGAGGACAGTTCAGCATCTTCTCCCTGCCATTGGCGTCTGGCCTTGCTAGTCCCTTGGCCATAATTGAACTCGTTGTCGAGGTCATCAACCTCCTCCTCGTCATCATCTCCATCAACTCGCGGACTCCCTAAGAAAAGTACATTGTCACGCTCAGTCATGGGAAAGCTTAACTTTAATAACAAATGAGTATCAAGTTAAAATTTGATATTGATAAAAATATTTGTTACAAAAGCAACATCGTATATCACCTTTGTGTCTCCTATATCTGGTCTTGCATTGGGGACACGACTGGTTTCCATCTTTCCGCTCGTACTCATAACAAGGACGGCAAACTGGAAAACCACATTCGTTACAGGCAACAAACACGTCACCATCAGCAGTGAGTCCAACGCCGTCCCCACAAATCTGGCAGATTTGGCCATTCAAATTCTTCTGTGGCTTTGGCTGCATTTAAAATCAGAAGTTCACCAATGAAAATGTATTCACATTGAGCAATAATTCATGAGCAATCTGAAAACTTTTGGATGGCAAGCTTTAAATTCAGTTCACTGTAAACATGGCAGCATGAAACATAATGAGACAAAGAAAGAGACATAAAATTGAGAAAGAAAATGTAATATTTCATAAAGAAGTCAATAAACTGTAATATGGATCCTCAAAACTCTTTAACAAAATTCATGTGTTTGTGCTGTAAGTACCAATCAAAACCAAAACAGGAAATAAATTATACAGGATCTGAAATTAAAAAAAAAATAAAAAAAAAGAACATAAAATTCCTTGTGTAGCAGATCCTCCTACAGATCACACACTTATACCATCTTTTACCAACAATAGATCCTAAGTCTAATTTCAAAAACCAATCATCTCTGAAGCCAATCATCAACTTGAAAAAGAAGGCAGAAACAAATTCACTGAAAATCATATACACTTCATTCACTGAAACATGAGTACCAATTAGAAACAAGCTTCCTCAAATTCGAAGTTCCAAAATTTAGCTGGGAATATAGAAGTTCAGTCCATCATCAACAGTTCCTAAATAGCAAGCTACTTTGGATGTTGTAAACTAAAGAATGGTACTACCAAAGACCAAATCAAATCTTTCCCAGGACAGTCAAAACTGTTCTGACCAAAAATACAGATCAAATCCTCTCCAAAAACACGATCTTTACAACTACAAATTTTTTACCCCCTCAACACCAAACAATTCAAATTGCTGTACCAAAATTCAAACATCAATGTCCTAACTCACAGATCCAATTAAGCGCCCCCAAAATTCTTTCACATTTTTTTGAAAGATTCCAAAGGTAGAAAACCCAATCAAATGAGATTCAATTTCAACAAAGAGAAAAAAAAAAAAAACAAAAAAAAACAATAAATTTATACCGCACTATCAGAATCATGGCGAATCCGAACCAACTGATTCCTCTGATGGGATCCAGCGACCATTCCACCAGTTGCCTCCATCCCTAAGTAGAATTATCAGTAATCTCACTCAACAAACACTATCCTCCTGCTGCTGCTGCTGCTACAACAATTTTGAAGGGAAATTAAGCAAAATGAGAAAATGGGTTTTGGGAAATTATTAGTGATGGAGACGGTGGAGATGATACATTTTGCTGTGGTTTTTTTTTTCCAATCAACAAAATGAATCAGAAAAAATGAAATGAATGATGAACAACTTAGGATGAAGTAAGCTGCTAAAGTAGGGGACTTTGATAGTTGTAAGTCCACGTGTTCAAAGCTGTGATCTGGCTGTACTTAATTTCGACAGGGATTACCGGCTATAGCCGGTTCATTCCTTCCCGACACTGGCGTTGGGTTGTCGGTGGAGTATGTGGACTCGAGTTTTACGCTTCCTTTGTGGGCCCACCTATTCCTTTTTTTAAAATAATGTTATTGCGTCGGTGGGCGTGATTTTTATTTGTAACAAACATCACATAAAAATAAAATAAAAATTAGAGAAATGATGACGAAAATCATAGTGTCAATTTTAATCATTCAACTAGTTGCTTCTTGCTACTACTTGATGACGAAAAAATCTTTGTTAATTTCGTAGTACAAACTCAAAGGAGATTGATATCATGATATGGAGATGAGCAGCAAAAAAGAAAAAAAAAAATTGTGTAATTTCTTATAGATTAATGAGAAATCTGTAATATCAAGAATTTTTTTTAATCAAGTGAAACATTTTAACTTTTATATCATGGGTAACCATATTACAACAATTCTTTGGACTTGTTTTCATTTTAATGTCTTACTATTATCTAGCACGTTTTCATAAGTATGCATTTTTTTTTCATTCTGAAATTATTAGTGTGCTTAAATTTTTATTTATTAATTTAAATTATAGTATTAAAAATAAAAATCCAAAGTAAATAATCATTTTGAGATAAAAAGAGTATCATATTGTAAAAACTATAAGACTAAATCTTACTCCTTTATCTGTCTCCACCTCCGGATTTAGAAAGTAAACAATGAATATAAGAAACAATCGGAAATAGTAGATAATAGAAGGGAATTGTTATAGATTGTTAAGTCTGGTTATAGATTGTGTTGCCAATTGATGTAATAGAAGGGAATTGTTAGTGATGTTGTAAACTGTTTGTTGTTTGAGAAGTTAATACAAGTTAACCTTTCATAAAAATTTAAAAAAAAAAATAAAAAACAATCGGAATATGCATGCATTTGATGGAGTGGTTAGAAGGCGTGAAGAATTTGGCTAAAGTTTAGGTAGATAATACTATTCATCAAATGATCTTCCCAAGTTATCAAATAGTAACGATTAATGACGTTAACCATATATATGTACCGATTAATGACCATAGCCCCATATTGTATTACGTAGCATTTTTTTCTCGAAGTAAAATAATACTGTATTTTGTTTGTCTCCAAATAAGAATGTGCGAACAAATATAGCGTAATGTTCTTTTGTTATGACAAACTAACTAAAATGCATATTCGTGTTATTTCGCCACCTATTCGTACCGATAAAATGTTTGTGTATATTTTAAACTTTTGTAATGAAATGTTTAGAGTTCCTTATATTAAAAAAGAAAACGGGAAGATAGTTTATGTACACAAAGTTAGGGCTTGTTTGGATGGTCTCCCATTTTACCTTTTGTCTCATTTTATCTCTTAATTTAAAACTCAATTCACTATCCAAACAATATTTTAACTTACGTTTTAAAAAGTATTTTAAATTTTATTTTTACGCAATTTTCGTCCACCACCACCATACCGCTCCCTGCCGCCGCCGGTGGTCCGGCCGCAGAAGAGAGTGGTCCGGTAGTGGAGGTAGGTGGTGGAGGTGGTCGGTGGTGGTAAAAAAATAATATTATTTTAAGTAAAAAACTATCCAAATAATTTTTTAAATTTTCTCTAAAAACACATTTTAAATCACATCTTAAACTCAAACAAAAAACTAAACAAAAAAAACTAAAATAAACCATTATTCAAACAAGTCCTAAGTCTTTTGTCACTCTAAATGATTGCACAACTTGATTTTTTATGCGTATAATGTTAAATGCTGTAACGCGAAAAAAAAATTTTATGGTAATAAACATCTCAATTTATGTGTTTTGTTTTAGTAAATTAAAAAATAAAAAACGATAAACATTGTGATATTACTGCTATATTTTGACCTTTGCCCTTTTCTTTTCGAGCTAAAGACCATTATTAGTGGAACATTAATCTCAAGGGAACACATAAGAAAAGTGTGAGAATAAGGAGAAATTTACCCTATATCGATAATTCCCACAAGAGCAACCCTATTTTACATTATGATGATTTATCATTGGATGCAAATGTAAATTTGCACCAAAACATATCACGTCCCGGGTAAATTATTGGAGGGACCAATTTTATTTTATTTTATTTTTAATCAAACATAATATATCTATATTATATAAAGTGTGGAACCACTTTTTGTGCACGGTTAAAGGTAAGTTGTGGGTTTGAATAGCTGACGTGGCATATTAACATTAGACCCCTGTTTTTGTCTTTTTGGGCGTCGGTGTGTATGAACAGACCTGTCTCTCCCGTTACCAGTTTTCTCTTCTTCTTTTTTTTTGTGATTTGGTTTTATGTCGTGAAGAGCAAAGTTTGATACTACAGACACATCAACCGCGTCTCTTTTCTTTCTCCGATCATTAAGACTTGTTCCTGCCTATGTGATTTACCGTAAGGCGTTGGATTTCCCTCCTCTTTCCCTTGAAAATCATCTCTTGATTTGTGAGTTTGCCCTGATTTTTTAGTTAATTTGTGTGAGCAGAGACTGGTGCAGCATCAGCCGATACAACACGTGACATTAGAGGAGCTGAGCATTGGGGAAATCGAGTTTAAAACTTTTGGTTTTGGTGGTTACCAGTTGCCGCGAAAGAGCATATTGAAAGGTCATGAATATGGTTTGGGAAGTACGGTCAATCGATTGAGGAGGTGCGGAAATTAAGAAATGGCACTTTGGAGAAGATATGAGAAGAGAGAAGATGAACGATGATTCTGATGGGGCAAATGGTGGGCTGGAATTTTTTTTTTTTACTTTTTTTTAAAAAACATTAAAAGTTATGTAATAGTAATCAGAAATGTTAGTGCAGGGATAACATGATTATGCTGTTAATTTGAGAAAACAGTTGTATCCAAGCTTATCTATTTGATTGAAATTATTGTGTAATGAAATAGAATTATTGTTTATATAAAAAAAAAGAAATTATTGTGTAATGAAATAAAAATTTTTCCCATTTTCACTGCTCATCTACTTGATATAAAAAATTAATAACCGGGTCACTTTATAGTTTATACCCACGACCACACTTCGTGCAGTCTCCCCTGGCTAGTTATTAACATAAAGCTCAACAGCAAGTTTCATACAAACTAGGGGCATATTTTGCTGTCCTATCGACCTGCTCTAGCTCTGCCCTACTGACCTTACTAATATTACATCTCTTAAAGTGACTTAAAACAAACCTTATATCCCTAGCAATAATTATGACCTCTATTGGCAAGTCAGCAAGCTCACGTCCCACACCCAAGAGTGCCTGGCAATCTGTCTTCACCTCACACATAGTGATTCTAAGTGAAATAGCTTCCACAAGTGCATATAGATAAGCAAGACATTCTGACTGGACAGCCGATACAGAAGGGAAGACAAATTGTTTTTTGCGGATCAGCCTACCCTTCCAATCCCATAATTCCCAAGCTGCAGCACCCCTTTTACTCGCTGCACGAAAAGCGCCATCAATATAGATCAAATGTAGTCCTTCCTCCAACATGAGTTGGTCTGGTTCCGAACTCTCCCCATCATAAGTTGAATTTAGACTCCCCTGATTATCCATCGATAGCATGCACAAGTATTGCTGATATTCTTCTTTGGCCTTATTCCACGTAATTTCTGGCTTGTCCTTAACATTCTCCCAAGCGACCTTGCTCCTTGAGAGCCAAATATGCCATATAACATAAAACGATAATTGGACCAGTGATGGATCTGGTGCAGTTAACAACCAATTATCCATCCATTCTGTGAACGACATTGGGACTCCAATACTAAAATTGAATCCCAGAGGTGAAAGTCTCCACACTATTCTTGAACATTTACACTCTAGAAAAAGATGGTCAATGTTTTCTTAGCCTGCTTCACAACGGCTGCATTGCCTGAGAACTGTAACTCCTCTAGAGAATAAGGCCACAGTTGTAGGCAAAGCCTTATTAATGATCCTCCACACCAACCATTGGATTTTAGCAGGAATGCGGACTTTCCAGAATGCTTTCCGATCCTCTCGACTCAGGGAACTGGTCAAGTTTCTTCTTGAAGAGCTGGGTAACATATTGTCTGGATGATGCCCGGTAGCTTTATTATACCCAGTTTTAACAGGGTACACTCCGGATGAGGTATTAGCTTAATACATGTGATCCAGTGTCTCTGTATGATATGCTGGAATATAAATCCCGTGTATGCAGAAAACAACATCTTGAGGAAATATTTCCTCCAACAGAGGCAGCCGCCATTGTTTAGTTTCCGTGATTAAGTCTTTAACCCAAAGATTTGAGGATCTGCTCGAACAGTCAGCATCTTTGAGAGGATTCATACAATTTGGAATTCAATCTTCTTCAATTCTAATTCTCTCACCATTTCCTAATGCCCATTTAAGATCACGTTCAAGCAAATCCCTGCCCCAAAGGATTCCTCGCCCCCTCCCCCAAGAGGCGCTAGAGTGCTGCTGAGATGCTAAGAACTCCTCCGATTTACAGTACTTTTTCAGAAAAATTCGAGCAAACAGTGAGTTCCCATTTTGAAGAATCTGCCATGCCAATTTCGCTAAAAGAGCTTGATTCATCTCCCTCGCAGATCTAAGCCCCAAACCACCCAAGAGTTTGGGTTGGCATAACTTACTCCAGGATTTCCAATGAATACCATGCCCTTATGTATCCCCTTTCCAAATAAAACTGGCAATGATCCTATCAATTTGTTTTGTGACTCTAACAAGAAGTTTAAAAACTCCCATTTCATAAATTGGTAGAGCCGCCAAAACATGTTTTGCCAGCGTGACGCGGCCCATTATTGATAAAGACTTTGTTTTCCAGCAACTTAATTTGCTTCTTAGCTTAGACAAAACAGAATTAAACAGAACTATTTTTCTTTACATAAAGTCGAGAGAAAGACCAAGATACTTACTTAAGAAGGTGTTGAGGGTGATATTCAGCAATAAGCCTAAGAGCTTCCTCATGTTTGGGTACATATTCGGGATTGTCATTACAGAAGACTTCTCAAAGTTAATCCGCTATCTGGACACTCTAGCATAGTGATCAATGACTTTTGCTAGGCTCCTGATATTAGGTATAGTACATTCCATGAAGATTAAATAATCGTCCGCATACATAAGCTGAGATAGTCTTGGAACACCGCAATCTATGCTAATTCTCATTGGACTGTCGTTCTCCTTAATCCGGTCAATAGCCGATGTAAAAGTCTGTTGACAGATGATGAAAAGGTATGGGGACAATGGACACCCTTGTCGCAATCCTCTTACCGGTGAGAAGAAATCTGAGCGCCATCCGCTAATGCTAACTTCAAAACTTACTGTTGTAACACACCTTAACACCGCCCTCACAAACGAGTCAGGGAAGTTCATTTTGTACAAGACATCTTTCAAAAATGTCCAAGAAAGTCAATCATATGCTTTACTCATATCAAGCTTGATGGCAGCCAACCTAACTTCTCCAGATTGTCGTTTCCTTATATATTCAATTGCTTCGTTGCACGAAGAATGTTCTCTCCTATGTATCGTCCCGGGACAAAGCCATTTTGCGTTTCTGACACGATATTATGCAGCACTCTTTTCAACATGTTCGCTAAAACTTTGGCAATAAGTTTGTATATCATATTACATAGGCTGATCGGACAGTGGTCAGATGGCCTGGTCGGATTCTTGGCCTTCAGGATGAAGACAACAATTGTTTGATTCCAAAGACAGCTTCAGCTTGAATCTCTTAAACCTTCTAAGATAGAAGAGACCACACTCTCTTTGATAATATCCCAGTACTGTTGATAAAATCCGGGAATTCTGTCCGGACCCGGTGCCTTTCAAGTTGCCATCTGACTTAAGGCTGAACGAATCTCAGCTTCTGTATAATCCGCAGCAAGCTCTTTTTGTTGATCTTCAGATATACAACACGTGATTTGATCAATAATGTTATAAGGGTTCTTTGCATCGTCTACAGATGGCGGATAGAAATCTGGTGCAACCAAAATACTTTTAAAGTGCTCAAGCATCAATCAATGTATATCTTCCTTATTAGCAAACCAATTTCCATGCTCATCTTGTAATTCACTCACCCAGTTTTGGCTTCTCCGCTTAGTAGCCCACTGATGGTAGAAACCAGTATTTTTCTCACATTCCATTGCCCATTTCAATTTTGCTCGCTGACTCCAATAGTCCGCCTGCATTTGTGTGAAATTTTCCAATTTGTGCCGAAGCTCGCTTTCTTCTCCCTCATTGATAGTGAAGTTCTGGGAGGACTGAGCTTTCTCCAGAAGTCGTGTTACCTGGCGGATCTACATCTCTAGATTTCCATGGCTTTTCAAACTCCAGTTACACAAATACCGTAAAGTGACATCCAGTTTGTTGGATAAAATACAGATTGTACTATTATTGCCATAAGATTGTTCACACCAGACCTTCTGTACTATTTCTCTGGCAACTGGACTCCTTGTCCAAAAGGCTTCAAACTTCTTCTTTTTTGACGTGCTTCTATCAACAAATCTAGAGTCAACAAGGATGGGACTATGATCCGAGCTCATAATGGGAAGGCTTCTCACCCTGCCATTCCTGAACATCTCCAACCATAGCTGGTTTACAAAGACTCTATCCAGTCTTTCCAGTATTCTTTGACTTCCCGATCTATTATTTGACCATATGAACTAGTTTCCGAAATTGACCAGTTTTGAAAGTCCAAACTCCTTAACCAAATTCTTAAACTCAACAGCTCCCTTGTCATAAAATTTGATTACCCCCCATTTATCCTTAGGATCCAGAACTTGATTAAAGTCCCCCAAAATCATACATGGAAACACATGACACTGACCTAATTTATTTATTTTCTCCCAAACTTCTATCCATTTCCCTTAGTCGGGATGACCGTATAGGAATACTATGTACAAAACAAAATCACTCGCTTCCGATACTTTATCACCTTGGAGATTATATTTGTCCAAAGTAGTTTTAATCTCTAACATAAACAAATACTAATCTATGTATAACTAGACGATTTCAATTCGATTGGCATCAAAATAGACTATTATCACCTTGGAGATTATATTTGTCCAAAGTAGTTTTAATATCTGACATAAACAAATGCTAATTCATGTATAATTAGACGAATTTCATGGGTAATTTTATTTGTGGCAATAAGTTAATAACTACTAGATGATTTCATTGTTTTATAACCAATGGCACTTTCGCGCCAGTAGCTACGTTTTATTTGTATGGAAACTTTAGATTAGAGATTTCTTGAAAAAAAAAAAAGATTAAAAATAGTTGAGGATGTAAATAATTAATAAATAGAGTATTCCTTTATTTTATTTGAATTAAGGACTTTACGTTTCACTTCCAAATCTCACAGTTTTCCATTAATTTTGTTTTGTTTTTGGTTACAATGAAGAAAGCTCACACCTTCTTATAAATGAGTGATCTTTTTTCTTTTCCTTTTACATAAACTTTTTTTTTTTTTTCTTTGTTTGAGTTTTCAACAAAAATCAGTGAACTTGAGTCTCCCTTCCACTTCCGCTTCTACTTCCACTCCCCCACTCAAGGGTAAAGAACTGGAGGAGTAAAAGAGCGGGTGATTGAAACTGGACTCAATAATTCAGTACGATCGATTATTCCGACCAAAAGGGTAAGTGCATTGGATCATGTTTTGATTTTTCTTGTGTACTTTTCTTTAATTTATTGGGGAATTCGGCTTATAAAGGTGCAATTTTCTGTGGTTTTGTTCTGTCTTTGTTTTCATAGCTTCTTGAACTTATAGAGCATAGTTTATGTACTTTCAGTTCGGTATTATGATTTGCATTGGTTTAGTCTTTAATCCTTTTGTTGAGGTTTGTTTGAAGTCCAAAGGTTTCAGCTTTGAGTTGAGGAGTCTCTGGGGTCTAATCGGGGAATTGAATTGTGAAATCACACGATATTCTGGGTTCGTCCGGTTGGTTTTTCTCCAATGATTGGAAAAACATTTATTTTGTTACTTGGTTTTAGCGGTATACTTGAAATGTTGCGCCTTTGAAGCTGAGAAATGATCATCCATTTCCTGAAGTTTTCATCTTTTATAAAGAAGGATATGATGGTGCTATATTGTTGATATCATATATGGATTAGATTGTATGGTAGTGTGATTTTTGTTTATTCTTTGTTAACATGGAAAGAATACAATAAATGTCGCTTCTGGGCTGCTTTTCTTTCATGTAATGTGAATTGGAGAAGTTATTTGCTTGAGGATAGAGATTTGAAAGCATTCTTGCTTTACTACAATATAAGGGAAGAAAGACACAAACTTTGGACGAATTATGAGTAGTTTCATGAAATTCGTTGTGAATTTTGATAATAATGCCGTCTATATTATATTATCTCCTTATATTATATATATAGTCTAACCTGCCTTTTGCCTTTCTGGAACTTCTGCCATTCCGCTGGTGTTACATGAAAATTTACAGGTTTCGATAACAAAAAAGTTGGATTAACAGTTTACGTTGACGAGCTGGATCAATGATGGCATTCAGAGCAGAGTGATCTTGGTTTTACACTCCATTGACTGAACAATGGGATCAGAGGGAAGTCACAGGAATTTGGTTGTAACTCAGATTTCTGTTGGCGGGTTTGATAATGATGTCACTGCTAAAATGCTTGCTGAGTACTTTGAAGAAAAAGTGGGAACAGTGTACAGGTGTAGATTGAAGACTTCCTCGACCCCTAGTGATACGTTCCCCGCCTACAATATTGACTGTAAGGTTGCACCAAAAAAATTTGATTATGAAAAGGTAACCCCGCATGCCTTCTTACATTTTGCTCGCTCAGAAGCTGTGCATCTTGCCATGGACGCAGCTGGTCGTAGCGAACTGACACTGGGCACGAAGTCTTTGAAAGTTAGTCTCGGGCCAGAAAATCCCCATCGGTTGAACGAGAGGAGGAGGACTGAGATTCCGTATCGGCTTTCTGATATCAAGGTTGAGATTGGAGTATTGGTTAGTCGGGATGAGTTCCTGGTTGGTTGGAGGGGTGATCCTACTGGATTTGATTTTCTAGTGGACCCATTTAACTCGACTTGCAGTATACTCTTTACACGCGAGACGGCTTTCGCATTTAAGAATGCACCTGACTTTGCAGTAATGAAATGCGACTTCAAGGTTTCGTTCTTGGTTCGTGAAATCCTTTCAGTAGAACAATACCAAGAGTATTCAGGTTATGTCATATTCCTACGGTTATTCTCGGCTCCCAAAATCTTCTACAGAACAGCAGATGATGATATTGAAATATCATATCCATTTGATTTATTGGATGATGATGATCCATGGATACGCACCACGGATTTCACACCGAGCGGAGCGATTGGGAGATGTAACACGTACCGAATACTGGTTCCTCCGCGTAAGGGGGGAATCCTCAAAAAGGCCTTGAGTTATCTTAGAGATTGCAGGGTGCATGTTGAGGATATCGACTTGGCAAGAAGGCTTCAGGTGAAGGATGAACCCAGTTTTGGCACGCCCTTATCTAATCCATTCTTTTGCATCCAATCCAAGGACGGGATAACTTTTAAGGTGATGTTCTTAGTTAATGCTGTGTTGCACAAATGTATAATAAATCAGCATCAGATGTCCGATAAGTTCTTTGATTTGTTAAGAAGGCAAAGAGAAGAGGTGAACTTGGCGGCGCTGAGGCACATTTATTCTTACAAGTGGCCTCTATATGATGCTTGCAAGAAGCTTGAATCTATCCAGCATTGGCTGCTGAAAAATCCGAAGCTTGTTGAACAACCTAAACAGATTGATGATATTGTTGAAATAAGAAGGTTGATCATTACTCCGGTTAAAGCGTACTGTCTTCCACCTGAAGTTGAACTCTCAAATAGAGTCCTTAGGCATTATAGAGATATCGCTGATAGATTTTTAAGGGTAACTTTCATGGACGAAGGAATGCAAACATTGAATAAAAATGTATTGAATTATTATCCAGCCTCTATCGTTTGGGATCTCAATTCAAACAATAGCCCTCAAAGAACTGCAATGTTTAGAAAGGTGAAGGCTATCCTTAGCAATGGATTTTATTTGTGTGGTCGGAAGTATTCTTTTTTGGCTTTCTCGGCTAATCAGTTAAGGGACCGTTCTGCGTGGTTCTTTGCCGAGGAGAAGGATGTTCAGGTGGATGGTATCTTAAAGTGGATGGGGAAATTTTCTGATCGGAACATTGCCAAATGTGCTGCCCGGATGGGACAATGCTTCTCATCCACTTATGCCACAGTTGAAGTTCCACCAGACGAAGTTGTCCCTAAATTCGATGATATCGTGAGAAACACGTTTGTTTTTTCAGATGGGATTGGCATGATATCGGCTGAACTGGCTACCAAAGTGGCCAAGAGATTGAAATTGAGTGAAGATCCTCCGTGTGCTTATCAGATTCGCTATGCAGGTTGTAAAGGTGTCGTTGCATGTTGGCCAACACAAGTTAAAGGGCGCCATTTGTATCTCAGGGAAAGCATGCAGAAGTTTGAGTCCAACCACAGAATTCTTGAAATCTGTTCGTGGACCCGATTTCAGCCGGGGTTTCTTAACAGGCAAATCGTCACTCTACTTTCTGCTTTGGGTGTAAGAGATAGTATATTTTGGAAAATGCAAGAATCGATGATTTTTAAGCTGAATAAGATGCTTGAAGACGTTGATGTAGCTTTTGATGTCCTTAATGCTTCATGCGCCGATGGCAATACGGCAGCAATAATGTTAAGTGCTGGTTTTGAACCTAAAACCGAACCTCATCTGAGAGGGATGTTGACTAGCATTCGGACAGCACAGCTTGGGGACCTGAGAGAAAGGGCCCGGATATTTGTTCCTCATGGAAGATGGTTGATGGGGTGCTTGGATGAGCTTGCTGTGCTCGAGCAAGGCCAGTGCTTTATCCAAGTTTCACATCCTTCTTTGGAAACTTGCTTCTCAAAACACGGTTCAGTGTTCTCAAAGGCGAACAAAAAGAAACTACAGGTGATCACAGGTCTAGTGGCAGTAGCAAAGAATCCCTGCCTTCATCCTGGAGACGTGCGGATTCTGGAGGCTGTTGATCTTCCTGAGTTGCGCCATCTGGATGATTGTCTGGTCTTTCCTCAGAAAGGAGATAGGCCCCATACAAATGAAGCTTCAGGAAGTGATTTGGATGGTGATTTATACTTCGTTACTTGGGATGAAAATCTCATCCCTCCTAGTAAAAGCAGCTGGACACCAATGGATTATGCACCCGGAGAGACTATAAAATTGCCTCGTGAAGTCAAAAAACCGGTAATCATCTAGCATTTTTGTTTTGTAAATTGATTGCCTCCAATATCACTGTTTTGTATATATGCTGCGTTTTGTGGATTGACTGACATGATGCTTTTGTTAGTTACTTTAGTTTTATGGCGGCTACTTTTTCCCCTTGTCTTCTTTAGCTGGTTACTTTGTATGCATGATAATTTGTTTACACTGTGATGTTTGTATTTTACTGAGTCTCAGAGAAGCAGATTTTTCACTTGGCCAGAATGGAATTTAACTGTGCTCCCTCATCTCTTGTCACCATCTCATGATTTTTATTATGTCAAATAATTAATACGCGTTATAGTTATTTTTAACTGCAAGTTAGTATCACGCACAGCAACTGCCAGTTATTATCACGCACACCAATTTTTTTTGTGCTTTTGACAATATTGCCCCCAACAAGATTCAATCAGTTGTAGGAGTTGAATCAATTAAAGGGTGAATTTCACGAGTGAAAAATTTTGCTTGGTTTGATAGTTTGTGCTTTCGTAACAACACCAATCATTTAAATATGTGCTTTGAACGGTCTGTGGGGTGTCATTCATTTCTTGTAATAGAGAAGGAACAAAATTATTATCTTTAACTTCTTTCTGTACTTTTTCTTGCCCAATTCTATTTTCAGGACATAATAGAATTCTTCACGAAGAACATGGTTACGGAAAGCCTAGGTACTATTTGTAATGCCCATGTTGTACATGCTGACCTGAGCGAATATGGCGCGCTTGACGAGAAGTGCATCAAACTGGCTGAGCTAGCTGCAACTGCAGTTGATTTCCCCAAAACAGGAAAAATTGTGAACATGCCTTCGAATTATAAACCGAAAGTGTATCCTGATTTCATGGGGAAGGAAGAATTCCAGACATACAAATCGACAAAGATACTAGGTAAGCTCTACCGTCACGTCAGAGACGCTTGTGGTCACGATGAGGCTGCTGTATATGTCACCGATAACATCCAGTATGACAAAGACCTTGAGATTGAGGGTTCTGAGTTGTTTATAATGGAGGCATGGAATATCAAATGCTCTTATGATGGACAGCTCCAAAATCTCCTAGGACAATATAAAGTCAACCGTGAAGAAGAAGTTGTTACTGGTCATATTTGGTCGATGCCAAAGTACAACAGCAAAAAGCTCGGAGACCTTAAAGAGAGGCTCAAACATGCATACACAAACCTCAGGAAGGAGTTCAGAAAAGTTTTCGAGGAAATGGAGCCAGATTTTGATAAGCTACCTGATAAAGAGAAAAATGTTAGGTACGAAAGAAAGGCTTCAGCTTGGTATCAGGTAACTTACCATCCTTTTTGGTTGCGGAAATCGCAGGAATTACTCTGGCCAGATGGTACTGTTGGTGATACGGTAATGTTAAGCTTTCCTTGGATTGCTGTGGATTTCATTGCTCAGATCAAAATTAGGAAGAGAGCAGTGTCTATAACTAACTCTAGCAAACCGATTGATGCACTGGGTAGGTATCTTGCTGATAAGATATGATAAATCTGAGTGGTAAATGAGTATCATTTCTGGTGGGCCGTGGTTCTAGCTATTGTTGTTTTAGAATTACTTATTAGCCTCATATACGAGGTGAGTTTCTAAAGTACTCCTATTCTATAGTAAGAGTAGGGTGATTGACTAGGTTTGTCCTAATGGTATTGAGTGAGGAAATGCTACTCTCTCTATTTATTAAGAGCAACGAGCAAATCAAAAGCTTGTCAAGACATTTTGCTAGAAGAAGGCATGCTAAAATTTGCTTGATGAGTTCTAAGTTATTTTTAATGGATCTATTGTCTGCAATTTTTTTTCTTCACCATGCTTGGGTTTGGCAGTAACTTTGAGATTTAAATCATGCAAAATGCACGCACTTTGATTGATTTTATTCATTTTTTTTTTTTAAATCATAAGAATGTCAAAAGAAATACTAAAATCATACCGGGTTGTAAGAAATAATATCATAAGGAAATCTCTGGAAAATCATTGGAAGTTAAATAAAATCGTACATATAAGCTAGCTCCCCGGTTAAATAAATATCGCACATTGTTGGTCTTCTGGTAATATATATTTGGAAAAGTAATGTGAAATATCTGGTAAATTGGTTGAATGCCAACAAAATAAAAAGAAAGAAACAAAAACCATAACTTAAAAAAAAAAAAGAAGATGAAAGTTTCTCCATAACTTCTCAAAATGAGGATCATGAGTACTCCAAATTCCGCATAAAAGTCTAAAAAGGTAACTAGTAATTAATTTACATAGTTGATCCACTTTCTCAAACATGTTCGATAATCTCTAGTCATCATTATGCATCCCCCACAAGTAACTACAAAATCAATTGAGTATCTTCTTCTTTATTTACAGATATCTTTTTTTGCAAATGTTATCTAATATAATTTGTAGCCATTAAAATTTGAAGATCACTTGTTATATTGTCAAACCAATTGGCTCACTTAAACTATACATCATTTTCACCTGTGAAAACCTGTGTAAAAATTAGCATCAACAGGAGCAGGAAATTAAGACTGATGACGCTATAGACAATTTTGTTTCTTTTTCCCTTTTTGTTTGTAACGTCATATTGGGAAATATAGTAAAACCTCTCTAAATTAATAGATTTGGGCCTCTAAAAATTTATTAATTTATAGAGTTATTAATATTTTATTAATTTAAAGAGTTTTTCAATGTTATAAGGAAGAAAATACAAAATTTATTATTCTTATATCAAGAAAAGTCAGTTACAGCCCTAACCATAACATTATAATTTTTTTATTGGAACAAAAACATGATAATTACAAACGTAAACAAAAAAAAAGTTAAAATCTAAGTTAATTTTTAAATCTAATTTAATATTTTAGGTATTTATTAATTTATGAAATTGTGGGAACCTATGTTTGCATAGTAGATTCTTGAAAAATTATTATCTTATAAATTAATCGAGTTTTTTCATTTTTAGTACTGGTGCCGAGTTGGGACCGGAGAAAAATATTATTTAATAGAGGTTATTAATTAATAGAAAATTAATTGGAGAGATTTTACTGTATTGTTATATAAAAAATTACAAGTTCAAAGATTTTTTTTCATGGATAATGAAATTAATTACTTTCATCAGTCAAAACTTGCTCTAACCAAAGGGTAATGGTGAGATGAAAAGATTCATTTATTCTTAATTACGGTCAGAATTACAAATTAAACATGAAAAAGTTTTCTTGATCAATTATACCATTTATCGAATATGTTTATAATTTAGTAAAAGAATTTCATTTGAGGACGTGAAGATTCTACGAATTGGTAGCTACCACACTTTAGAACACACCAGTGTTTCTTATACCTACCACCCAACTAAACCAATATCTACAATTTATTTATTCTCACATGTGGCGTCACATTCATCATCGTCATCATGGTCTAATTATAGCAAAAATAAATTCAGAATATTTTTTCATACAATTAGCATTCATTTTTTTAGGTGAACTTTTTAATGGCCTATTTATTACCACCACACCACTAGAGAGATTTAAAAGTCACATTAGTTGGAATATAATTCTTTTTTCAAGCTCTCCAATTACTATATGGGAAAGATAATAACTAAGTAGAAATGTACTCTCCCCTGTCTTTAATATAATGCATTTTGATTTGTCATAAGTTTCACTCAATACGCATTTTTAAATGACAAAAAAACTTTTAAAACATTTCATAACAATCAAGAGAATACAAAGAATGTAAAAATATACTTTTAAAGTTTTCCCGTCAATTAAAACTATGTATTAGGTGAACTTTAGGACAAATCAAAATGCCTTATATTAAGGACAGGAGGGAGCAGTAACTTTGAATTCCTAACTAAGCTATAACATTAATGATTGCACAAATAATTACCAATTCGTTCGTCCTAATAATGTCTTATCATTATGAAGTATATTAAAAAAAATTAAAAAAGAAAAAGAAAATATGCAAGTTTTGTCAAAAGTCAAACAGTACAAAGTAGGACAATCTCTTCTTTCTTTTACTTTTTTTTTCTTTAAGAAAATAAAAAGATAAAAAAAAAATTCTAGAAGGATATGATTTCCACACGGTTACACCTGTATCTCTACTGCAGTTTAACCACCCAACTCGGAGTGAACCTAACAATGTGGTAAACGTGAATATAAGGCACAAAAGCAACTAATTTAAAAAAATGATAGTGTTTTAAAACATTATTGGATTATTTTTCAATAACATTAACATGATCATGATACAAAAAAATAAAAAAAGATTATTGTAAAAAGCAATTTTTGCTTCATGATTGACATGGTTTTTAGTATTTATAAGTAGTAGTAATAAGTTGTAAGAAGAAGACATGAAACACGACTCAATTGCACGTATTGAAAGGGATGCCATTTTATTTTAAATTTTACTTAATTATTATGCAAAAGGCTGCTTTAGTAACCAAAAGTCATATAAATGTGATTAAATACAGAAGAAGAAAATGAAACCAAACAGAGCAAACTCAAAAGTCTCATACAGAGAGAGTCTTATCATTTCATAACTTGCCATAGCTATGGCTGCAACTCCAACTCCTTCATCCCCCCAATCATCACCACAATCAGTGAATACAGAGGAATTGGATCACATAATCCACGGACTTGGATTTGAAATTGAACACGTTTCAGCCCAAAAAGTCTCAGGCAGGATGAAGATAACACCAAAATGTTGTCAGCCATTCAAGGTGTTGCATGGAGGGGTTTCTGCTTTAATAGCCGAGGCATTAGCAAGTATGGGAGCCCATTTGGCATCAGATTTGAAAAGGGTTGCTGGGATTCACCTCAGTATCAATCATGTCAAGAGTGCCCAATTGGGTGACCTTGTGTTTGCTGAGGCTTATCCTGTTAGTGTTGGGAGAACTCTTCAAGTTTGGGAAGTTAGGCTTTGGAAGAACAATAGTAAGAACAAGGATAACCAAAGGTCTTTGGTTGCTTCTTCAAGAGTTACTCTTATGTGTAATTTGCCTGTTCCAGATAATGCTAAACATGCCGGGGATCATCTCAAAAAGTACGCCAAATTATGAATACTTTTTTTTTTTACTTGTTCTTCTTCCTTTTGTAAAAATCTTATCTTTGCTATAATTATTGCTGTTGCCAAGAAATTTCTGGTTTATTATGCCAGATTCTAGCATTTTTTAGTTGGAAAACTATAGATTATGCTCTCTCTATTTATGTAATTAGCGATTGTTTGGGAGGAAGGAAACTGGAATAAGAGTAGAAGTGTATGATTATTAGTTTTTCTTTTGTGCTTTTTTAACTTTTTGGCCTAGTTCAATCTGGTGCGGACATTTCTAAGGAAACTTTTTATGGCTTCTTTCTTTTTTTTTTTTCCCCCCCCTTTCTTTGGGCAAATAAGGACAGAAACCTGAAAGTTCTAGCCTTTGTGTTAGTATTACTAGATGATGATTCATTCATCTCTGATGTCTTCGAGTATTGTTTCATCTCGTATATGCCTAACTGATTGAGCTATATGTTATTAGAAAATTTTCAGTCTCTGGTACCTTCGTTTTGGGTCCTAATTGTGAGGCTGCTACTTGGGTAATTATGTTCTATGAAGCCATTGTAAATGTCATCATAGTGCCTTCTGATATATCACCCACTTTTGTCATGTGATGTGAGGGTTGTTAGGTATATTTGGCTTATTGGCTTTATGGAATATAACATTTTTATGATCATCCAAACAACTCTTGTATGAAAGATTTTGGGGCTTGTGACTTTCAGTAAAACATGATGCCTATGCCATAAAACATCATTTTCGGATAGGAATCTACCACCATATTTGGTGGTGAAGACCATCAGGGGAGGATTGGCAGAATCAAGTATACAAGTTTTCTGCACTTTTTTTAACCATTTCATAAAGGGCTGATCATTGGCATTATCTGGTTTGGATTATAGAGTAAGCTCTTGCATTTTTCATGATATTCATCTGGATTTGAGAATGGCTTGTTTAGATAGAACTTTTAGGCCTTGCTTGATGCAATCTGTTCTTTTCTCATAATGCTTTCTCACCAAAAATGTTGCTAACAACCTCCTTTTAGCCGTTTACGGGGTTGAATTTCACTTGAAGAGGTAAAGGGTACTGTGGACTGCTAACAACCTTCAGTTAGCAGACTTTTGTAAGGTGAATTGAAGAATCAATTGCCGTCGTTGTAATGAATACCAGTTGGTACAAGGAGCGGTTGCAGCTTTTGTAATTCATTAACTAAGTAATCGCTTTTTTTTTTTTGGGGGCGGGTATGGCTTCATTTTATTTGTGTGATTTCACTCAGCAGAATCACAACCTGATTTGCAACCTGATCATTAAAGTACACCAACTTATTTGTGAATCAATCGTTATCCTGCTTGCTTTCTTCAGAGCTGGATTTGGCTTTGGTCAATCACAATTTCCTCCAGTTCATCATTTCGCCAAAGTAACTGATTCTGCTGTTTCAATCGCCTGCTTAGCTTCTATTTTGGATCATTTATGCATTATTGCCTCTGATGAAAGATCCTTATTACTACTTTTAGGGGCTGAAACACCCTTGACTGTTATGCCTGTAATTTTGATTCAGTGATTCTCTTGTTGTCTTGGATACGAATTCCCTCCATATCGATCTCGCGTATCATCTTGCGCTGAATGCATTTTACATTCATACAAGTCCTTGAATGGTGGGTGAACTCTAATGGTTCATGATGATACACGTTTACAAAGTCTTGTATGCTACTATCTCTTGAACACCCCAAGTGAGAGGATCATATTCTGTCACATTTGCAACTAGGAGATGTTTGAAGGGCTTCTCCATGCATTGATACTCTTTTTTGTTTTTTTTTTCTCTTTAATGCCTGGTACTTGTTTGTCACATTTGGGAGGCAGCTCTAGAGAGTTGTGTTGAACTCAAACACTGGATAAAATTGGGAAATTTCTTGAGGTCAACCAGAAGAATGAAGGAAAGATGTTTCTCAATATGTCATCCCCTTGAGTTGGGGGATGAATTTGATCCATAAAATTCTAGTTTTTCTAGTGTTTGTTGGTGGCAATAACAAAATATGTAACTTTTAAATGGATAATAAAGACCAAATTTTACTAAGATAATTGCGGTTCATTGCCTTGGTGACGTACAAGACTAACTTCAGCCAGCCGTTGTTGAAAGAAAGGTGCTTGATCATGCCATACTTGTAAGTCCAAACACCACCAACACAACAGCAGGAGCTAACCATATGGGATGATAAGGCGGAGTAAACCAAAGAACTTCAGAGCTTGTTGCCTTTTACAAGCAGAGAGACACAGCTAACTTGTTTGTACGCATTAGGCAAGAATACCCTGGGCTAGGAATTGAGTCAAAAAATTTTTTTCCCTTTGCAAGGAATTGAGTTTAGAATCTACCCGGACTGCAAACGTTTAACATCACCCTCAAAACTTGTCGTATACATTATAAACGTCTAGTTCATTTTATAGTCAAAGGATTTAAGATTATTCTATATTCATGATGAACTTTGAACTCTCGATCTATGGCTAAAAGTAGAGAAGTTCTTACCAGAGTAGAAATTTGAAAACTGGAAAAAGAGAAATGTTGGACTTTGCTGGTCCAACACATGAAGCACATAGTTGGTGGCAACTAGGACAAGTTAAAATCCTAGATCACTTAGAAAGGGCCTAACATCCTGGAGTAATTAATTACTGTATCCTATAAGATTTTTTTTTTTTTTTTTTTAATTAGGAAGGAAGCAAAAGCTTGGGTACAAAATATCTCTTGAGCTGGGGACGAGGAATTCCTATCTAATTCTAGTTGATCGACAATGCTGGACGGGAATATTGACAAAACCTGTAACTCGGTCGGACAAGAGAAATCAAATTTGGCTAGTGAATCTGGCGTCGAAGTTGTACGAATGAGAGTCCTTGTTCATCGATACCTCCATATGTCTTAAGTACATTGGTTGAAGGTATGGATTTTTCCCTGTATTTGAGGGAATTGATCACTTCTGCCGAGTCGAGTTCCAAAATGATTTTTCTGAATCCAAGATTCCAGGCGATCTTAAGGCCGAATAGTGCTCCCCAGAGTTCGGCTTCCAGTGAGCTACAGTTGCCCAAGTTTGCTGCGTAACCCGAAATCCAAAAGCCTTGATGATTTCTAATAAGGCCACCTGCTGCTGCTTTCTTCGTGATGATGCTTGCAGCTCGGTCGCTACTTATTTTAACCCATTCCCAGGGTGGTGGACGCCATGGCCTGTTTCCGTTTGGTGTTTCTCCAGACCGATCTTGTGGTGCAAAAATCAGGTTCGATCTGGCGATTTCCCTTACTAGAGAGTGTGTGGATCCTCTCAATTCCTCCATGGAGATCACTGTTGTTCCAAAAGTCTCCTCGTTCCTTGCTTTCCATAGTTTCCAGCAAATAGCCCCCAAACCAAAGTTTCAGGCTACTGTATCCTATAAGATGAGTTTCAGGCTTTCAGCTTTGGTTAAATTGGGAAAAGAAACATTTTGAACTGGGCCTTGTGCCTGACTGACTTTCAGTAGCCCAATTTTGCTTGTCTCACAATGTCACCCTGATTTCACCTCTGTTATCAGCATTTGGTTGATTTCTAAAAAGGGTCGACTATTTTGATTGGTCTTTCTTTTGATCATCATCTAGTCAAGCTATTCAAAATTACTATTACATCAACTGATCATCAATTTATGAAGAAAGCAGTGACGAAAATTTGAATAATATATAATAAAAAATGTGTCAGGATGTCCTTTAAATCGGTTTATATTGCTTTTCTTATCTAATCGCGACATATATAAATAAATGTAGAGGTGATACATGGAGGGGTTGTATTTTTTTGACTTTGAAGTGACATTTTCTTCAAGATTTATTTTGGTTTGGTCGAATTCTTATTTCTCGCGGCATTTTGAACATTCAACTATCGGCCATTTGATACTTTGTTCCTGATAATGTAACTCTTTACCTTTGAACTAATAGGAGGGGCAAAATGATTTTTTTTTTTGAATTTATAATTTTTAAAAATTTCGAACTAAAAAATTAATTCTTCGTAAATAAAAAAAAATTTGAGAGAAGGGGGCGACCGTCCCTACTGGTCCCTCTTGTCTCCACCCCTGATTTTGAGGCGTAAAAAATAACCCCTGTATTTCAAAATAAAGAATCTTTCGAATCAAAATAATACAACTACAATAAAATTTGAAAAAAAAAAAGTGTTCTTCGGGATGGAATATTTGAAGAGGAAGAAGAAAAAGCAGCATTCCCACTACTTCATGTCCCAATACTAAGGGAAATCAAAAGAATAATAATTATGGGAAAAGAGTACAGGAGATAAGAATTGAAAGCAGAGTTACTCCAAATGTGCAAGCAGATGAATAACTCTTACTTCAAAAGTGCCAGAAATCAACAAATGCAGTTAGAAGTTGGGGAATTTTACACATCAAACTTTTTTTTGTGTTTCTACTTTTATCTTTGAAAATATTAAATGGACGCATATGCTAGCATTAATAGAAAAGCATTATATCAACCGAATCATCATGGCCACTTCATGACTTCATTCACACACACAAGAGACATACGAGGTTGGTTCTGACTTCGGATCTCATCCTATTGACTTGTGCGTATATACATACTTACTCTCTTTAATCGTTATTCATTAACATGGACTAAATAAATTTTCTAAAAAATTTTACGATTTTAAATTTTACTCCTTCCGTCTCAAAATAAGTGTTACACATATTTATTGTACTAGACAATCTTTCTGAGATAATCAGACTAAAAAAAAAAAACTTAGGTTTCTTTAATTTTTGTAAGAAAAGAAGAAGAATGAAATTCTTATACCACAAAATGGCTAGAATTATAGTTATGACTTGTGAGTGCATATTGTCAAAGTGGTGAAGCTCCAAAGTTAGAATATAATAGAGCTACTATTTAGTAATTAACTCTGGTAGTAATGAACAACCCAACTACCTAAGGGCTTTGTTTTCAATAACATGTCAATTCTTGTCTTAAAAGATGTTGATGGAAGTTCTTAATGAAAAAAAATCCAATGATTATTAGCCACATGGAAGGATGCCATCCCCATAACCCACAAGTCCACAACACTCAAAGACTCTTTCTTTCTAGCTAGTATAGCTAGTAGTACTCCTATTCAGTCGTATTGGATTTATTGCTGGGTACCACTCTCTTAATTCTTCTAAATAAGTTGGATGATCTATATAGCACATTATTAGGGATTATGTACTGTTTCATATGAGTTGTCACTTTAGAAATTGACTTAAATATAGGGCAAATGATGTCACCTAGCAACTTAATTAGAGTGTTTATTCATCTTTGTCGTGTGTGCTAGCAAGGTCTAGTAGTTGAGGATGTGATATAGCAAGAAATATTATCATAAATTTTTATGTCACATTTTCTATTAAACTAATTAATTAATCGAATTTGATCATGTTCGATGGTTTTTGGGTTATATGAGAAAATGGAGGAATAATACAACTTGTCTCCAATGCACAACTTGTACGAAAGCATGCTAAATGAGACGCTTAGGAGCATCTACACATGCCTTTCTTTGTCGTAGTTGTTAGGATAATTGTCTAGGTTTTACTCCCCCTGTCCAACAAAACCTAACTAAGTGGGGTTTTTTTTTTATTCTATATAAATAAAGATATATAAATTGAGCATAAAAGAGAGTATAAAAGAGATACTCTTGTCCCCATAATTAATTTTTTTTATATAAATAATCAGAAAATAAATTGAGCATAAGAAGAAAAGTAGATTTCGTCCTAAATTTAATGAGACGAATGTTTTTTTTTTCTCCTCATTGCATACATTTGCCCCTTCATTGCATTTATTAGCAACTTTTTTTCCTCTA
The DNA here is from genome assembly GCA_949775105.1 of Oldenlandia corymbosa var. corymbosa. Classification (NCBI taxonomy): domain Eukaryota; kingdom Viridiplantae; phylum Streptophyta; class Magnoliopsida; order Gentianales; family Rubiaceae; genus Oldenlandia; species Oldenlandia corymbosa. The sequence continues at coordinate 34,681,661 of OX459119.1, read as the reverse complement.
TTTATTTTTATGATTATATATATACATATATAATATATATCTTACCCCTAATTAAAGTATTGAAACTTTATAAAAAAAATTGATATTGGAGTGCGGAAAATAGATGGTTGTTATTAATATAGAAGTAGATGGAGATCAAAGTGGAATTGAAAAAAATTGGGTTCACTTTAATACGACAGATTGAAAAATGGAGGTAGTATAAATAAATTAACAAAAGACGGTGATCAGGTGTAATATGGTTGAAGTTATACACCAAAATATTCAGCAAATCTGAAAGGTCGAATGCTAGAGAGATGGTTGTAACTTGTACGGATGCTCATTCAATTACGGGATTTGATTTGCATTAATTGTTTGATTATGATGCTTTCTTTCTAGAGAAGAAGAAAATAACGACCATACTTTGACGATTTTCCCTTAATTTTTGGACCCTGGACTCATCATCAACCGACCAAACCAAGTCCATTCCGGTTCTTTGATTTCTTTCGTGTATCTCAGGTCATCTATACTACTTGAGAAGTAATTTGCATTCTTTTATCCTTAACTATGACACCTTCCTGAGTTTTACTACCCGTATACAAATTTTTGGGTCAGTTGTCTCGCCAATTAATTATGTTGTAAACAAGTAGGGTTTATATGTAAAAAGTAACTTTTTGGCTTTTTCCCTCTTTCTTCATAATAACAATACATATATATATATATATGTATATATCATATTAAAAAAAAAATTAACTAGGACAGTATTTGATGGTATTCCCTCGATTGTGGTATAACTATTTCAAATTTTTTTTTACGAAAATCTAAATATTAAATTTGGTTAATATGATTGGCGTAGGTTTGTTTTGGTTTAACCGTACTTGCTTTTGAAAGCACAAAGTTGGGTCAAGTCGAAATGGGCAAAATTTTAGTGCACTAAGCCTTTAATTCTGATGGGTACATTTCACTTGATAGAGAGATCTGTATGTGTATTAAAAAAATTTCGGAAACGATTAGCAATTAATTATGATGTAGACTCTAGTCCTTTGACAGTGAGGAAAGAAAGAGACATACAAAAACATTAAATTAATATGTGTATCAATCACCAAACATGCATGCATTACACGAATTTTGTGTTAAGAATTATGATCGTTTCACATCTTTATCACCATTAACTCAACTATCAATCTAAAACGAGAAAATTGCTTGTCAGAAATCATATAGCTGATGAACTCTTGTATAGCTTATAGACACCCGATTAGAAGGTATTATCCTTAATACCTTCCGTTCCATAATAAGAGTTTTAATCATTGTACGTATTATAGAATACGATGGAGTATTTATGTTGTTTAATTCTTAAGCAATTTCTTTTCCCCATCTCATATGAAATCCCGTTTAATAAATTGATGGCAAATTGATGAGGTGACTGGAAAACTAGAAGCGGTGATGTGATCCTTACAATAATCATAATCAAACTACTTCTTTTTTTTTTTGGATAATTTGACACAAAATATATATAATTGAAAAAAAAAGAGATAATTTGAGAGAGTGTATATAATTGGTGCTATTTAATTACATCAGAAGAAGAAAACATGATAAAAACACAACAAAGTTTTAATTAGCTTTTGAGGTCTAATTCTTACTACATGGTGATGTCCTATAGTCAAAGATGCTACCTCAAGTTTAGGGAAGCAATCTCTATGTTTCAAAGCTATAAGAAAAACACTAAGAACAAGCAACAACACAATATATATGGATTTAAATTTTTGATAAACACCCATTGATTAATTAATTATACATCTAATTTATTCCATGATGATGATGATGGGTTATGATGATCAGATGGTAGTACTGCTGGGCTGCAATTCCAGTTGAGTAGCTCTTCAACCATTTGCATTGCCACTTTGTTCTCTTCATCCACAGTTATTCCTCCAAATTGATCAAATTCAGGCATTCCCGCGCCTGATCCTGATGAAAGACTAGTGCTTGAAGAGTTTGAAGTAGAAGAGGAAGAAGATGATGAAGTTAGTAAGGTTTCTTGATGATGATGATCACTTAATTTCTTCTTGGTGTTGCTGTTCTTGGTGGAAGGAATGTCAACTTTCATGACCCAACTGGAACCCGAATTCCCGGCCCGGCCGGTTCGCTTTTGCCACACTCCGATTTGGGAGTTGTCCAGCCTCAGGCAAGTGAGGGATGGTGCTGGATCTTTGCAGCATTTTTTCAGCTTTGCATTCAGAATTTCTGACATTGGAGAAGAAGAAGAAGAAGAAGATGATGATAATAAGAGATTAATGGGTGAATTTTTTGGTTGTTGATTATTATTATCATTGCTGTTTTCCTTGGTCAAGACTGGGAAATTTGTTTTGGCATTTTGGCCATTCATGAGAATGGCTGCTTGATCATAAGCTTTTGCTGCTTCTTCTGCTGTCTCAAATGTCCCTAGCCATATCCTCTTCTTCCTACACAAACATTCCAAACAAAAAATTAAGATGAGGTAAAAAATAAATAAAAAATAAAAAATAAATCAAATCTTGACATAATTATGGAGTGCATGTCCCAAAAAAAAAAAAAAGTCCCATTACTTTGAAATGTGAAAGAAGAGTAAAGAAGAAAAAAAACCAAATTTGATCAGAAGAGAATGAAGAGGGTTTTAGCATAATTTAAATGTGGTGTTGATGCAAGTGAGAAAAAAAAAAGTGTACTTTTCTGAAGAGGATTACAATTTAAGAAAAGAATATATTGGTTACTTATACACATGTACATGAAGAAGCAGAGGAACAGAAGAATGTAACATACAATAAAGGATGCCGAATTTCAGAGACCCAAGATCCCCACTGGCGTTGCCTGACACCTCTGAATTTCCTCGACTGTACCATGATGATCTTCCTTTTGTCTTCCTAAGATGCTTACTATATTTAATCTATCACTATATGTATAGATATATATATTCATTCATTCTGACCACATTTATTTTATAAGTAATATTCAACTCCTAACAACAACACACACAGTCACACACTGAATTTAAGGTAGAAGAGAATATTGCTGTAAAAGTACTGTTCTCAAAATTTGCAGCTCAAAAGAAATAGAAAGAGAAAGAGAGAGAGATTGAGAAGTATGAATGGAGAGGAAGTGAATGGAAGTTAATAAGAGAGATAGAGAAGGTAAAATTGATGACATTTGCAGTGCAGTTGTACCCTTTCTTTGTCGGTGATGAAAGGGAACTCAAGGGAAAGAAGAAGAGTGGACGAAACTAAACCAAACTCCCTTCATATTTATGTCTCTCTTTTTATATTGATTTCTTTTTCTTATTGTTATGAACATGAAGTAATTAAAAAGATAAAAACTTTGGCGCAATTTAAAGTTTCTTCTGTACCCTTAGAGGTTGTGGTTCTCACTCTTCTAAAATGTTAGAATTTTTATTTTTTTGGGTATATTATGCACTCGGTGTCTGAATTCATTATTCCGACTAATCTAGATTCGTGCATGTTTGTGCCTGATTCGAATCCGGATCATAGTTACACTAATACCCTTTATCACTTGTACAAAGTATTTATTGGTAAATATCGTGTTTTTTTTAACATAACCAATCAAAACAACGGAATTATCTAATATTAAGTCTTTTCACAATTGTAAAATCGTCTTTTTTTTTTTAATCACAAGAAACTCACCCATGTTGTTTGAAATATCATCACAGAGACATTAATTTATGAATGAAATTTAACCACTTCCCATCAGCTAAAGAAGCTAGGTACGTACGATATTATTGTTAGCACATCAGTATACAACAGTAGTACTTCATATAATTGATCACATATCTAACTCTATTAAATGCGTCAACTTTGAAAAGTAACGTACACCGTAATTGTTATAACTATTTGACACCCATCTTAGGATTATAAAAATCGAACTTTTCTTTACGTTACCCAAAATGAAAAAAAAAAGGGATCAAATGTATATACCAAGAGAAATCATATATAATTAATTAATCAAAATAGGTGGAGAAGTCTGGATTATGGTAATCTGCTGAAGGGGTGAAAATTTGGAAGCATTTGGCTTACAGACTCCAAGTGTCACAATGATGATGTACGAATTCCATCAAAATTACATAAACTACGATTATGCATTTATGGTTTGTGATAGTTCTTCTGCCTCTTGTAAATTTGTGCCATTTCTACTTTTCTTTTTCCTTCATATATTCTTTTGCCGAGTGTTTTTATGGCGTAACCGTTTCTGGACTTCAAAGTCAAAACCTTTGCATTTGCTGAGAGCATATATATTGTTGTAATTCACGAAAAAGGAAATGAAGAAGGAAAAAAAAATGGAATTATTTAATGGTAGATATATAGATTAGGAAATAAAGTCATCCCTCTAGCTACTAGCTAATTCCCATCGGAGCAGTGGATATTTTGGAGAGATCGCCTGCGGGTGCACTTGTTCTTAATTTTTTTCATGATGTTATTTTTGTGTACTATACTTGTCTCAAAAAAATAATTCACAATGAGTATAGTGTTGTCCTGTATAGAATCGTCTTGAAGACTCTCTTTCTCAATAATCCCTCGAAAAAAGTCATCCTTTCACTTTTGATCTAGAAATATTCAATTTTATCAATCGGATGTTTAATTTTATTCAATTGCATTCAATTGGTACGATTTATTTAAAGGAATAAAGATAAAAAGCCCCTAAATTATGTTTCAAAGACTAATTCTCTTTCACATTTATTGAAATGACAGGAACTCCCTCGAATTATGTTTAACGGGACAATTTAGTCCCTAAAGATGTAAAAGTGGATCACTTTGATGATTTAAAAAAAAATGATAAGCAAAATGACAAAAGGGCCATTTTAATTTCTGAATTTCGAGAATAATTATTTTATAATTAATCTTCCATACTTATTATACTTTTCAAAGAGACTAAATTTACAACCATTAGTTCAGTTATCGTGGTCACTATATTTTCATGTACTAGATTTCTATGTATTTATTTTTTATTTTTTATTTTGACATTTTGTAATATATAAATTGTTTTGCAATTTCTGTTGTTTCTCTTTTCTCCCTTTATTTTTATTTTTTAGGATTTCATATATATTTTATAGTAATACTCACGCTAAAAAGTCATATACATGTGAGTTAACTTTTACATTTCAATTTATGAATTCTTTCATTTAAAATATTGCATAAACTACCTTGGTCAGGGACGGACCCAAGGGGGAGCAAGAGGGGTCCGCCAACTCTGCGAATGGCAAATTTTTTTGAAAAAAAACCTTTAAATTTTTCTATATTTTTCGGAGAAAAAAATTCTAATTGTAATCGACCTTACAAATATTCGAGACTGGTTCCGTCACGGATCTTAGTGTTTTAATCATTTTACACTCATGGGCCATTTATCTTAATTTTATGAAAGTGAATGTGGTTTTTGTCCTTATGAAAAAAATTGAGGGGAGGTTAGTATTTGAAACATAGTTCGAGGGCTTTCGTCCTTAATCCTTATTTAAATTACTAGACTTTTGCACTTTTTTTTTGGGAAGAAAGTAATGAATTTTTATGGAATTAAAGGACAGACTAGCGGTTAAAAATATTGTAATTCCTGGTATAAGACTTGGATATAATTCTCACTAAGTGGTATGTAAGGGAGGTTTTACCCTCTTTTAAGTAGGGTCCTTGGGTGATTTTTTCTGGAAAAAAAAAAAGCAATGAACCACTAAATTATTCAAGTGCACATGAGTCTTGCTAATTCGTTTTGATACTCCCTCTATTTCAATTCCATAGAGACACTTTCTCTTTTAGGATTTTTAAAAATTCAGTCTCACTTTAGACATTAACATTAATTTTATCCATAAATTTGCTAATATAACCTCACCACTATCACTGAATTTAGAACATTTAATTAAATTTAACTCACAATCTTACTATATTAACTAGCAACTAGTGGTCATGAATAAGGGTATATTAGGTGAATTCCAAAAAAACTAACCATTTAAACTATATTATCCACTTTTTCTTAATTTTTGTATTTGTCTAAATGAACCTATCAAATTGGAATGGATGGAGTATTATAGACACGAATGTTTAAGTATTCAAATATATGATTTTTGTACTGATTAATTAAAGTAATATATTAGAAGAGTGGTGATACATGTAAGAAAAATTTGATATAAAAATTGACAAGAAACATGGTGACTAAATCTAAACTATCCCTAAACATGTTATAAAATGAAACAAGCTTATCAGTTTCTAGATCTTTGTAATACTTAATGGAAACATTGACAAAATATTGCTCTCATTCGGACACGAAAATTTGAATTTGCCAGACCAATCACAATGAAATTATGATTTTATTTTTGCATATTTGCAGGGTGTTCACCGTTGACAACAATGACTAATCCCCCAAAATCGTTTTGGATAATGATTTTTTTTTTTAATTTTGTATATTTGCAAGGTGTCCACCATCGACAACAGTGACTAAACTCTCAAAATCGTTAATCTCCCAAAATCGTTTCGGATAATGATATTTTTTTATATTTTTTATTTTTATTTTTACATATTTGCAGGGTGTCTACCATCGGCCACAGTGACTAATCCCCTCGCTGAATTGTAAGCACCTCGATGAGTGACTAATCCCCTCGCTGAATTGTAGGCACCTCGATGAGTAGGATAGTTGGCCAAAATATTTAAGGTGGCGAGATTCAAAATCTCGACCTATGGTTAAAGGGTGGAGGAGTCCCTTCCACTTCACCACAACCACTTTGGTTATAATGATATTTTTTTTAGGATAATAATAGTTTAATTCATGAGTATTTGGGCTTTAGTCTCATAGTTAAACCATTTCGTTGTGCAAAAGCAAGCCTCCCTTCCGCTCTAAGGCCCATTTTTTTTTTTATTTATAACTTTGCCTTTATACATAGTTTCTGTCGTGTTATTTGTTATAAATTTTTATTGATATAATCAAATGACCCTAGACGTTTACCTGTAAAATTCCTGAAATTACCTATTCATTTTTTACAAAGAAAACCTTCCCTTAGCTGTGAATAGCGATTAGTTTAATCAAATATAAACCAAAATACCAAAAATGGCACCAGCAAAAAAAAAGAATAATTATTTTATTAAACAAGATTAACATTTAATTAGCAAAGCAAACGCATTGTTTTTCGAACATAACTATTTGATTGTCTTGAAGACTTTCTTTCTTTGTTATCCATCGAAAAAAGTACTTCCTTCACTTCTCATCTAGAAAATATTCTATTTGATTAATTGATTTCTTGATTTTTATTCAATTGCATTCAGTTGGTACACTTTATATTTAAGTTACAGGAATTCGTACTTTTTTATAAGAAGAAAGAAATAAACCACCAAATTATTCAAGTCACATGAGTCTTGCTAATTCATTTGGATATTATAGGCATAAATATTTTTGTATATATATTTGATCTTATTGATTTTAAAAATATTTTTAAAAAATGAATTTCCAATTTCTAATAACTGAATGAAAGTCGAGTTTCAATTTGTAATAACTCATCATCCCACTTACAAATTAAAATCTCCTTTTGCAATTTCTCAAAGGTTAAACCGTTAAAAATCTCAACTCTCATATCTAAATTAAAATCTCAAAAAATTAAATAGATTCAATTTTCACATTTGGATGCCGACCCCATAACTCATTTAGCATACTCTCGTATCATTTTCATCCAAGTTAAGACCCCGAGGTCGAACAACAACTCTTTCCAAAGTCACACCATTGTTCAAGAAGTATTTGAGAAGTACAACTTTTGCTTTTCCAAAACGAAACCCGTTTAGTTCGAGAAAACAAAACAATCACCTCGCCAACAACAAAATAACACCATGGCAAGCAATTTAATTGGAGAAGAGTCTAGAAAACAAAAAAAAGGAACATTCATTATTTGTAAGTTTATTTGAATTGAATTAAATAAGATGAGGTCACATCATAAGAAAATCTTAAGATCTTCATAACTTACACTGAGGGCAAACATCTCCAAACTAGCCTTTAGTCGGACACAAATTTTCCATATAATGCATCTGTTCCTTCAAATTGTTGTTGGATTGATCTGATGATAGATCTTGCTCAGGGACAGATTCAGAACTTGATCTTTGTACGTGCTCAACAACACTAAAAAAATCTATAAGGTAATATTTTATGACCTCAAAAATTTATTAGTTTAGAAATTTATTATTTAATCGATTCATTAATAATTATTAATTATTAATGAAAAATTGAAAAAAGGAACATTCAATTTCTAATAACTGAAAGATGAAATTGAGTTTTAATTATATGAATCTAATCTTTAACTTCACATTATATATAAATTTCTAGAAAAGCACGCAATCTCCAATGATTGCGAGTAAAACCAAATTTACATTAGAGATGATAACAAGCCTTATTATTGGAGAGAGTCAAAGTTTTAATTATTGTATTGGCAAAAGAGAATCACTAATTTTAATGTTTTCTAAACTTTTTGAGCCACGAACTCCTAAAACCCTAAGAGAGCAAAATTTTTCTAATATCAGTATCATAATAGAGTCAGTCACGCTCACACCTGAGAACTTTTAAGACACCAAACCATAGAAGTTCAGCTCCAACAGTTCATGGGAAAAAACAAAAGGATTTGCAATTATCACTGAATCCCTCCTTAACAAATCCAATTCTATACTTCTCAACCTTTCTCAAAAGCATATCTAAGCCAGCCGTTAATATCGTCTTTAAAGGATTGATCCAAACTAAATACAATTCTAAACTCTCTCAATTTTTTTTTCCTCTCGGAATTTGTGGGTTGTACGAGTACAAAACCCACGACCTCTAACTTTTATTAGTTTATAGATTTATTATTTAATCGATAAATTAATCGTTTTTAATTTATTAATAAATTAATAACTTATTAATTTTAAAAAAATTTAAAAAAGGAACTTTTAATTTATAATTAAAGTCGAGTTTCGATTATATGAATTTTGTTTTATACATGTTTCAAGATAAAACAAACTATCTTTGTATTAATATTTAAAAAATCTTTCTAATTTTTTATTCTTATTTTTTGTAATTTCTAATTAATATTACAGTTAAATATCAATAAATTAATACTTTCATAACCAAATTTTATTGATCTATAAATTTATTATTTAATTGATAAAATATTTATTAATATATTGATAAATTAGTAACTTATTAATTTTGAGAAATCTTTTTGAAAAAGAACTTCAAATTTCTAAGAACTCGTGGATAAAGTCCCAATTTTTAAATTATCACTATTATATTAATATAAATTCTAATAAAAAATAAACTATCTTTATATTCGAATACTCGAGCAACAACTTTTGATTCGAATGCCGGTTCGACAACTCCTAGCGCGGCCTGTCTGTCTACTCCTAAGGTCACATTTGACTGTAATTCAATTAATGTGACTGAATTTGCACATGTACAACCTGTAGTGAGATCACTCATTTTGCATATTCTCCCCATGGAGAAGAGGTGTGCTGCCAATGAGGCTGATTTTTACTGATGTTGGACTCGTCTCGGTAAGTTGAAAAAGCTAATCCACAAGGTCTTGGGGGAATAGTTGCTACTGAAGATTAAGAGGTTTATTGTGATATCAGATTCAGATATCCAATGCTTACAATGGGCAAAGCTTCTTGGCATTTATAGAGGTGAACTCTTATGTTATTCTTCTGAGCAAGAAGAAATACTGAAATTGTGTGAGAAGGGGCATTATGCTATAGATTGTCGATTGGCTTTGGGGTCAGAGGAGGCTCCAAAAATGTCATTGGTATTTGGGGCTCCCTTGTATAAGAGCAGAGCTTTGTCTATTGTAACACAATCTATCTTCAGGACCTTCAGAATTTCTTCTCCTCCTCCTCCGCCATCTCTACAGTCACGACCTTATCTACCATTTAAGGACCACTGAATTATCTTTAAAAACATATAGAGGGACTCTGACTATTATTAGAGGGGCGTAGAAGGGTTTGATGACTTTTGGTAAACTCTGCTAAACTCTCTTTTCTCCAAAATAGACAATACCAATTCCAAGCTCGTTTTATTCTTTAGATAAATGATGGTTTTATTCTTTTGGTATTTTGATCTGATGAAGAAGATCTGTTTTACATTAATTTGAAGCTGCTAGCTTTAAAATGCGATTTTTTTTTTCAGAAAAAGAAGAACTAAGACAATGTTAAAATATCGAAAACAAAAAAACCATCTTTATATTCATATTTTAATAAATCTTGCTATTATTTTTTTATTTTTTCCTTTTATAATTATTAAAAAAATTTAGTAAGGAATCAACATTTATATAGATTTCCGAAAATTATTATTTTAATACTTTATTGATTGCTCCTGTTTTTTTTTGTACTGGGTCTTGAATTTGGATCAGAAAAAATTATTATTTTATAAATATTTTCCTGTATATAAGCAGGGAGAAAATTTATGACACCTTTTCACGCATATAAACAAACCACCTTTTATGTATTCACAAACTGTATCCAATGCATTTATACACCAAAAAGAAACTTCAAATTAGACATTAAAATTGTTTTTCAAAACAATTGTTAAGGAAATCAGTTTGAAATTGTCTTTTTTTAAGGAATTAAAAAAATTTAGCCCAATGGACCCTCACTTAAAACCTTCATTAGTCGTGAATAGTGACTATCTTAATCAAATAACTATAAATACCAAAAATTGAACCAGAAAAAAAAAAGAAAATAATTAACTTATTGAAAAACATTAGCATTTAATTAGCTAAGAAAATGCACTGTTTTTTTCACAAACAAGCAGAGATTTTGTTAGGATGAAAACTTATTTCTCGTAGATGATTAATTTGTATTTTATTTGAAGTTTATTTAACTCCCTACCACCCCCCAGTTAACTCCATTTTTTCTTATTATATAGATGGATAATTTGAGGGAAAAAATTCACAATGGATACAGTACGTACTAGTACTAAATTGATGAAGTCAGTTTCCCCGCCAAACAGGTAAAAGACTAAAAAGCAGACAAGAGAATTCTTCCTACGTTTCGTGAGCTAGCTTTCTTTTCAGAAGGGATACTCATGCTACACCAATATTTTAGAATTGATGAAGAATATTGCTTTAAAGAATTTGAGAGGATCAACTTATTATTAATTTGGGTTTCAATCTGGTTAGCTGGATTCAGAAGCAAAAGCAAAGGATATTTCTTCCTTCAAAGAGAGATCTGAGATTAGCGTTTTCTTTTGTTTTTCCTCTTTGGATTGGTTTCATATATGTTACTCTACTTATATATTGCGACTACATATGAATTTCTGAGGTTTTCATTGATTGAAGTTCGACCGTTCGTGATTTCTAAGGTTAGTTTCATAGTTTCTGCTAACATCTTGGTACGTTCGTGGTGGAAAATGAATTAATTAGTAGAAAAGAAACCAAAATGCTTATCTTCGTTTCATTTTTTGCAATAATACTCTATCTGTATTAAAATAATTGTTCTGTTTTACTCAATTTGTGGGACGAGAGAGTAAATGCCAGTCATTCTAAAAAAAAAAGAAGAAAAAAATCCACGTTCTATTAACAAGACATGCATGAACTGTTTTTCTAAGACGGAGAAAGTATTATTTTCCATTTTTGAAAATTGATTTTGAAGTTTGGTGTTGTTTTGATTAATTAGGGGAAAAAGGAAGTTACAGTTTCATTGGAATGGCACCGTTCTTGCTTCATGGAATCATTAGGGCAACGATATTTGAGATTGATAGACTGCAAACCGGATGTGGTTTTAATCTCTGCGGCAAAGTAAGTTTTCTTGTTATGTAGTTTGCAGCTACTTCCAGGGGCCAAATCAAACAACTCAAAATTACACACATTTTTCTTTCTTTAGAAAAAATTCTTGAACCCAAACCGTATGTCTTTTGGTAAAATGTAAAAAAAAAAAGAAGTATATGTATGCATTTTGAAATATAAAGGCGAGGTGTAAAAATGGAAAAACATTATTTAAATCACATCGTTTTATTACAATTATATTCATTATAATTTTTCTTGGTAAATCGGTTAGAACTAATTAGAATGAAGAGGGAAAAATGATGCATATCATAGAGACCCTCACAAGTTAGAACATAAGGGGAAAAAAAAACTCTGTGTTCATCATCTTTCTTTCTTTATTTTATTTTCTTTAGAAAAAATAATACTCTCTCCGTCCCATAATTATTGTCCAGTTTGGGTTTTCATTTTTAGTACAAATTGAACTAAAAATGAAAACTCAAAGTGGGCAATAATTTTGGGACAGAGAGAGTAAGGCTTATTGATCATAATATTTTTTTTTTGGTTAACTTATTGATCATATTTATTAATATTGCAGGCTGGGGGCCCTGAAAAGATGACCAAGAAGTTCTTGTCACAACTAAAAAGAGCAGTGTTATGCAGGCCAGAGGTATATATTCTTTTTATTTGGAGGTAATCACTGAAATCGTCCGTCATATACCGTCGATTGACAATCTTAATCTCTAACATTTTTTTAAAAAGAAATGGAACAATTTATGTAGAATCTAGTTCCTTTTTTTTGTACTCCTCACGCTTACGAGAATATTCTTTTTTTAATGTTTTTTTTTTTTTTGGGTCGGGAGGTACTTAAAGTATTAATTGAAATTGCTCATTGTTTCTTGCACTATATTTTATTATTGAAAATGTTCAATCCTATATAACATTAATGTGAAGGACGATTTTGGTGATTAACTCATAGAAAACGTAATTAAAATTTTCCATCAAATAGTTTAATTTTGTAGGCTCTAAGAACATGTATTTGACTAATTAAGTGAATTCATCAATTCATTTAATGTGAACCAACAGATTGCTGGTTCAAGGCTATATGCAACAATTGATCTAGAAAGGGCTCGAGTTGGACGAACCAGAATGATTCAAAATGATCCTTCAAACCCTCGTTGGTACGAAGGATTTCGAATCTATTGTGCCCATTTGGTCTCAAATGTAATCTTCACAATAAAAAATGATGACCCAATTGGAGCCACTCTAATTGGAAGAGCTTATTTGCCTGTGGAAGAAATCAAAAGTGGATACATAGTGGACAGATGGTTAAAGATTTTGGATGAAGATGGTAGCCCAATTTCTGGTGGCTCAAAGCTTCATGTTAGGATGCAGTTTTTCAGCGTGGAACAGGACGGTAAATGTTACCATTTTAGTATTTATTCGAGCATTATCCGATTACGCTTAATATCGTATCTCTCTGTTCCAGAAAAATATATGATAACTGATAAATGAACGTAAAATACTTTTTTTTAACAGGTGGTTGGTCTCAAGGAATCAGGAGTAGCCTTGCATTCAAAGGGGTTCCATTTTGTTTCTTCAGGGAAAGGCAAGGCAATAGCGTGACACTGTATCAAGATGCTCACATGCCTGATGATGCATTTGCAGAATACTTGGAATCCAAGATGCATTATGAACCTCAGAGATGTTGGGAGGACATATTTGATGCCATTTCCAATGCAAAAGACATCATTTACATAACGGGTTGGTCTGTGAATGCCAAAATTACTCTGGTTAGGGATCCAGGCAGGCCAAAACCAGGAGGCAACATTACTCTTGGTGAGCTGCTGAAAAACAAGGCTAATGATGGTGTCAGAGTGCTTTTGCTTGTTTGGGATGATAGAACTTCAACTGAAGCTCTTAAAAAGGATGGACTAATGGAAACACATGATCAAGAAACGTGGGAATTCTTCCGAAACACCAATGTACATTGTGTTTTGTGTCCTAGGAATCCTGATGGTGGAAAAAGCATAATCCAGGGATTCCAGGTTTCCACAATGTTCACTCACCATCAGAAGACTGTCATTGTTGATGCTGAAATTCCGGGAGGAGGAGAATCTGGGATGAGAAGAATTGTGTGTTTTCTTGGTGGGATTGATCTATGTGACGGCCGATATGACTCGATTGAGCATCCATTGTTCAGGACTTTAAACACTGTCCACAAAGATGATTTCCACCAGCCTAATTTTCCAGGCTCAAGTATCACAAAAGGCGGCCCCAGGGAGCCTTGGCATGATATTCATTGCAAAATTGAAGGGCCTGCGGCTTGGGATGTGTTGTATAATTTTGAACAAAGATGGCAAAAACAGGTTGGGAATAATCTTCTTTACACCATTGGTGAGTTGGATAGGTTTATTATCCGGCCATCCCCTGTTACTTCCTCAGATGATCCGGAAACATGGAATGTTCAGATCTTCCGGTCAATAGATGCTGGCGCTGTCACCGGTTTCCCTGAAAGTCCTGAACAGGCTGCTGAAGTAGGGCTTGTGAGTGGCAAAGATAATGTCATTGACAGAAGCATTCAGGATGCTTACATCAGCGCCATTCGCCGCGCCAAGAATTTCATTTACATTGAGAATCAGTACTTCTTAGGAAGCTCATTTGGTTGGGAAGGGAATGATATAAGAGTTCCAGACATCAACGCATTGCATCTTATACCTAAGGAGCTCTCACTGAAGATAGTTAGCAAGATCGAAGCCGGTGAGAGGTTTACCGTGTACATTGTCATTCCAATGTGGCCTGAAGGGGTGCCGGAAAGCGGTTCTGTTCAGGCCATATTAGATTGGCAAAGAAGGACAATGGAAATGATGTACCAGGACATTGCACGAGCTCTTCAGGCTAAAGGGCAAACAAATGTTGATCTTAGAGAGTATTTAACATTCTTTTGCCTGGGCAATAGAGAAGCTAAAGAAGTTGGTGAATATGCTCCTCCACAAGCTCCTGATCCTGACACTGATTATGCTAGAGCTCAACATTCCAGGCGCTTCATGATTTATGTTCATGCCAAAACCATGATAGGTAAACTTTTGATTATGATCACTATTTTATGATATCTTCATTTCCTTTAGGGCAATCAATAACTTTGCATCAATGCAGTGGATGATGAGTACATAATTGTGGGATCTGCAAACATCAACCAGAGATCAATGGATGGAGCAAGAGACAGTGAGATAGCAATGGGAGGGTATCAACCACATCACTTAGCAAGTTCATCAGGGCCACCAAGGGCCGGCAAAGTATTCCGATTCCGAATGGCTTTGTGGTTGGAACATCTGGATGTGTACAATGAAGTATTCTTTCATCCAGAGAGCCTACAATGTGTGAAGGAGGTGAATTCCATTGCAGATAAATATTGGGAGCTCTATTCAAGTGATTCATTTGGTGAGACTGAATATCTTCCGGGTCATCTTCTTAGGTATCCAATTAGTATTTCAAGCAATGGTGATATCGGTAATCTTCCTGGAGTTGAATTCTTCCCTGATACCAAAGCCCGTGTTCTTGGGACCAGATCTGATGTCCTGCCTCCGATCCTTACTACTTGATTTCATTACACCAGTGTTAATAGTAGTGAAATTGTATATATTGTACATGTGATGTTACTTACATACATAACTATATGATAAATGTAAATTAATTTGTTGTAGTGTCGTTTGCACGCACATGTATCATTTTTTCACCCCAACCAATTATGCTAAGTGAAAGTCATATTAAATTTGTTTGATGGATGAAAACGTTTGCGGTCAATGTAAGAGATAGCGTACCTCAATTTTTTTTTTTTAAAAAAAAAAAAAAGAAAAGCCAAACCTCTAGGGAGAAGGAAAAATTTAAAATCTACAGCAACTAATTAATTAATTTCCTTAGTCGATGCCATTGACAAAGGAGTAACTGCTGATTGCGTATTATTGCGAGATGAAATTTAGCAATTTACTTAAATTTGGACGTTTGAATGCATTAAAATTAGGAAATACTTGATAGTAAAATAATGATGTCATTAGCTTTCAGTAATTGTAATATTGTACTTATAGAGCTAGGAGTATAAGTGAGTGGGAAAGGAAATGCAACTAATTGGGTACTCTTTTTCCTTTTCTTTTTCTTTTCCAAATGATTTGCTAGGGAGTGTGAAGAAATTAAGCCATCAGTTTGGGCGTTTGAATGGTGGGAAATATTCAATAACGAAATAGAATTACACTAAATTCCATTATTGGTTAAATTTGAATCGATAGATTTTTCTTTCTTTTCTTAATTCATTTTTAATTTCCTTTCCCACTTCAGTAACAGAACACCTTCATACATCAAGTAATTTTTTTTTGTTTCTTTCTTCTGCCCCTGTCGTTGGTATAATTGTGCAGTTTTTAGTACTTTTTTTTTTTGAGGAGAAGGAAACTCCAATAATTCATCTTTGTTTCTCAATGTCGGAAGCTTTCTTAGACTAACAATGGTATCTGTGTCGAATGAAACTCCTGAGCGGCAAGAAACAGAGGCAATGGAGTCTCTTCTCTTGACCCAATAGAATATGCAGACTCTCGTCGGAAGGAATTCGAAGAGATATTAAGCAAAGGTCCCTCCAACAAAAGCGTGTGGATGGAGTATGCCGAATGGGAGGAGGAAGAAAGCCCCCCAAATTCCCAATTTTAATATAGAGCGCGCGCGTTTCATTCTGGGACGAGCCCTCCAGGAGCTTCGCAGAGATCATACAATGTGGTCTAACATTGCATTTTTCGAGATGAGAAACGGGTTCTTTGACCGTGCCCGGAAAGTGTGGCAGAGGATTGTCGAGGTTTTTCCTCAAGTTGATGAGCTGTGGCGTAGTTATATTCGCATGGAAGAAGAAATGCTCGGAAATGGTGTCGGAGCTCGGCAGATTTTTGAGGACTGGGTGACCCGGGAACCAGGCAAACAAATCGGGTGGTTATCCTATGTTAATTTTGAGTTGAGGCATAAGCAAAGTAGATCGAGCTCGCCTGATCTTCCAGAGGTTTGTGGAATGTCGTCATCATCCTCATAATAATGCATTGTTTGCTTGGTTTAACTTTGCTAAGTTTGAAACCAAGTATGGCGACATCGCTCGAGCGCGAACCTGTTTCGAGAAGGCAGTGGATCAGGTGATGGCAATGAAAGACAATGTTGATGAGGAAGCAGCAGAGAAGTTGTTTCTTGCATATGCGGAGTTTGAGGAGGAGAAATGCAAAGATGTCGAGAAAGCCAGGCGTATTTACCAAATTTCCCTTGAACATTTCTTACACAAGGGGGTAAAAGCCGAGAAATTGTGTAGCAAGTTTGTGGCATTTGAGAAGCTGTGTGGAGGAGGAGACAGAGAAGGTGAAGATGCTATTTGAGAAGCTGTTCATGAAGATGCTATTTTGTGGAAGAAACGATTCGAGCATGAGGATGAAGTCGGGAAAGAATCCAAAGGTGTTGGAAGAGTGCTTTGGTGAGGTCAGCGCTACTTCTGATGGTAATCAACTGCCAAAGAAACTTTCAAAGGAACTACGGGAGAAGATAGAGGCATTTATAGATGATGGATTCTCCGTCGAAGAAGAAGCACCGGCTGCTCCTCCAATCTCTAGATTTTAGAAGCTGCATATGGATTCACTTTTCGTTTATTAACTCTGTTATTTGTCCTCGTTGTCTGTTAATTTCTTAAAGAGATGTTTGTAATTTTAGGCGTGGGAGATTTTTATGGTATCAATTTCTGCATATGTCACTTTGCCGTCGCAGTATCCTTTGACATTCATCATCAGGTTGTTGCAATGAATCTACCTCGTGGGTGAAGTTCTTAGTAGATCTTGAAAAAAGGTGTAGACTCACATGGTTTTATATTTTTCATGACATTTCAATTCCTTTTTCTACCATGATCTTATTAGACAAACTATCCATCCAATGAAAACTGCAAAGGGTCTTCTAATACAATCTAACACTTAGTAAAAAAAACGAAACCTGATTGTTATTAAAAAAAGAATAATCATTGTTGTAGGGAAAAATCCCAAGGAAAATATATAAAGAATGAATCATAACTGTCCATAGTTACCTAAACGGGCAGAGAATAGTTAAGACACAGCCTCCCTGTAAAACTTTCTGTAAAATTTTCTTTGTATGTACTTCTCAATATTATAAAAATTATAATAGAAAAAGAAATACAGTAGATCAAAGGAAATAAAAGAGGTGTATATTCAAGGTCATGGTATGCTGAGTGAGTGAACACTCTCCCAAATAGAAACCTAACTCCGTATTTAAAGGGAAATGCATTTCAGAAACTAGTCTAACCTTTCCTGTTTCTGGATCAAGCATGTGAAATCTCTTTCCACTATGCCCTTCCAGATAAGACTCAAGTATGATTAGTCCAGACGATGAGCATCTAGGTAACACTTGAACCTCAAACTCAATGCTGATTTCATCTGGTTCCGACCAATTATTAGAATTTTGATTCCATCTCCACATAGTTAGTACACTTTTGGAACTCACGGCGTCATTTTGAATAAGGTATAGCCTCCCTTTAACTCCTGCTAGCCTGGGCTTGCAATTTGGGTTCCATCCTGGAGGGCCATTTATTAAGCAAAACTTTTCTTCTGCGAGATCCAGAGTGAGTATGGGGGTCATAAGATAGATGTCCCTTCCTGATGGCATCCAAAAAACATAGTTGTCTATCAACACGCCATTTTGATCTACATCGCAAAGGCAAAGCTCCTCAACTTCTTTCCACTACGTACATCGAATCAACAGTGTCGTCACAAGCAAAGCGTAATTTGGTAGCTTTCTTTGATCCATCGTTAAAACGATGGATACTCACCAGCGCATATTGATCTGTAATGAGGTCTGTCTGCCCAAATGCAAAAGCTCTGATTGTGGATGAGGATTTCAATAGTTCAGAAGAACGTGGCAAGGTATAAGTGTGATATGTCAAAGGGTTGCACAGGCGTAATGACCCTTTTGAATCTTCAGCATATACCAAACCCCCTCCATATCCCAAGCAACCCAAAGTGAATCAAGTCCTTTAACAAAGACATTTCTCATTCCAGGAAGATTAAACGATCCGCGCCCGCAAAATTTTCTTCTAAACACTGGTCGCAACTCCTTCTGGCACAATCGACGATGGAGTTTCTTATAAATGAAATGTGCGTTGGATATAATAGCCTTCCATGGCTTGCTAACCAATCGAAACTTGAACACACTCTTCACATCTAATTTTCCAAGAATCTGTTCCGTTAACAAATAAGACAAGTTATTTTTTTGAGGCAATTCCATATTCTAACAACCAATCCTACAAAACTCCAGCCGTAGAGCATCTAGGTGAGACTTGGACCTCCAAAATCCTCATTGTTTTTCTATCCATTTTTTGACCAATTGGATTGAATCCATCACCACATACTTAGTACACAATGTTGATGAGATACAGCTAGCTGTTCTTTTACTTCAGCCAGAGTTGGTTCTGATTTCGGATTTCATCCTGAAGGACTCTCTAGTCTCTATGAATCCAAAACTTTCTTCCATGAGATCTAATGAGACTATTGGAATCTGCAGACAGATTTCCTTCTCTGATGCCACCATGCAATAGGTAGACTTATTTATCAGTATGCCATTTTGATCAATCTCGTACGGACAAACCTCCTCAAGTTTTTTTCCAAATCGAGTTGAATAATATCGTCACGAACGAAGTCTAATACCGTTGATTTACTCCCTTTCTTTCTTGATCTCTTCGAAACTATTTTTATTTCTTTTATCATTTATTTATTTTTACTTCTTAATCCTTTCAAATCGGATACTTCTTTAAACAGAATCTCTCTGTAAACCCAACCTATTCATTCAGTAAGTATTATTCTATTCGATTTCCTTGTTCTCTTTTTCGTCGTCTCAAGGTAATTTGTTTCTTCTCACTTTTATCGTCAATCTTGCTGTACATTTTGTAGTGATTTCAGTATCGGATTCCCCTTGTTTGTTTTAATAGCTGATTAGGACGTTTTCCAGCTGGGTTTTGTTTCTATCTGGTTCGCAATCACGTCTCCGATCGTATTTGACTTTCTTGTTGCGATTGTAGGGCTGGTGAAACATGGGCGTACGCTAGCGTAATCTTGTCCCCAATTAAATTTCTTTCCCCCCTACAGGCCGCATGCTGTATTGATCATTTCCGTTTTCATTCCATTAGGAAGTACAAGATGAATGTAAGCCATTGATGGAGCGTGGAATTAATGGAAATATTCAATGACGAAATAATGATTTCACTTAAATTTCTGTTTCGAATTTGAATTAGAACTTAAATTCGGCATTAAACTTGAATTGATAGATTTTTTTGGTAGATTTTTCTTTCTTATATATATTGACCAAATTTCTCATCCTTTACTACTAATACTTACTACTTCCTACTTCAGTTCTACCAAAACACCTCCACAAATACACATTTTATTACAACAAATTCCTTTCCTCATTTCTCATCTTATATTGATTCTTATAAGCATAACAACTATCTGAAACAGGACAATGGCATCTAGGTTGGACGCGGGAGATGTGAGTAAGACGCTGGCTGTGGAGAAGAAGCAGGGGAAATAATGCAGGTTCCTGGTGACCCGAGAACTTATGCAAAATCTTGTCGGAAGGAATTCGAAGAGATATTAAGCCGAGACCGGTCGAACAAAAGCGTGTGGCTGGAGTATGCGAGGTGGGAGGAGGAAGAACCCCCTGATACTTATGATTTCAACATGGAGCGGGCGCGTTACATTTGGCGGCAAGCCTTGGCTGCAAATCGCAGAGATTAGTACATGGTCTAGCTTCGCGTGTTTCGAGATGAGAAACGGGTTTATCGACCGTGCCCGGCAAGTGTGGCAGAGGACCGTCGAGGTTTTCTTCAGGTGGATGAGCTGTGGTGTAGATATATTCATTTGGAAGAGGAAATGTTGGGTGATGTTGTTGGAGCTCGAGAAGTTTATGAACGCTGGATGAGGCTGAATCCAGGGCAAACACAGGGGTGGTTATCCTATATTAAGTTTGAGTTGAGGCATCATCAAGTAGATCGAGCTCGCCTGATTTTTCAGAGGTTTGTAGAATGTTGTCATCCACATAATGCATTAGTTGCTTGGTTTAATTTTGCTAAGTTTGAAATGAAGCATGGCAACTTTGCTCGCGTGAGAACCTGTTTTGAGAAGGCAGTGGAGCAGAGGATATTGGCAGCATCAGCAGCTGATCATCCGGAGACAGCAGAGGAGTTGTTTGTGGCGTATGCCGAGTTCTAGTAGAAATGAAAAGAGGTCGAGAAAGCTAGGCTCATTTACACGTTTTCCCTGGATCACATATTACGCAGAGGAGGGGGAAGAGCCGAGAAATTATGCAACAAATTTGGGGATTTTGAGAAGCGTTATGGAGGCGACCGGGAAGGGATGGAGGTTGCTACAGCTTGGAAGAAAAGATTTGAGTACGAGGATGAAGTTGGGAAGAATCCGCTAAATTATGATGCATGGATTCAATATGCAGCGCTGGAGAGATGTTCGGGTGAATCGGAGCGAGCAAAATCCATTTTTAAGCGTGCTGTTGCCCAGTTCGAACTAGACAACCCTGAGTTGTTAACCGAGGTAAACATTTTTAGTAGTTTATACTCCCTCCAGCCTAAAATTATTTATTGTTCTGATTTTTGTTCTTAGTACAAATTGAACTGCAAATAGAAATTTAAAATGAAAAATAATTTTGGGACAGAGTGAGTAGTATCTTTCAACACAATTTCGATTTTGACAGACCCTATACTGCTTTCAATTAGGGACCCAAAAAAGGCGAGTTAGAAAGCCGTCTGATCCTAGAGCAGCAGACAAAGGTGTTGGAAGAGTGGTTAAACATGGAGAACTGTATCCTTGGCAAGGTCAGTACCAACACTGATCAGCACCCGGAAAATGGACAAAGGCTGGAGATAGGCACCACCGCGGAGGAAGAAGAACCTGATCACACCAATTCCGATTTCTAGTCCAATTGAAATTTCATGTTTTTTCATTTATTAAATTTAATTTGGATGGATTCGGGTGTGAAGCTTTTCCTTTTTTATTATGGTTGATGTAGTTTACTCTGCTTCTTCCCAAATATTTACATTATTTTCTCCAAAGGCACCCAAATCCTTATCTGGTCCATCACTTCATGTCAATTTGTGTTACTAGGTGGATTTTATTTATTTTCTCAATTTGAATGTGTATGATATTATATTGCTCATAAAACGCAGTGAAGGAAGATGGCGAAGCTTGATTTTACACCGCCGGCTTCATAATGGAACTCCGGCTAGGGTTTACTACAAAAGAAGATCTCGGGGATCCTCCGGAGGTAGACACTTCGATGCTTAAGTCAGAAAAGGGTTTAATGAACGTATGTGAGTAGTAGTTTTTGCTAGAGATAGCATACCCGTATTGTGGTGCCCTATTTATAGGCATGAAGTTACCTTGAAGGATGCCGAATCCTACTAGGTTTCATGTTCTAGAACCGCCTTTATCAGGTCGGTTGAACCGTAGTTGGTTGATGGGCCGGTCCAGTAATTCTCGGTGGATATGGACTCATCAGAAAACTAAATAATAATTATACAATATATGAGTATGAAAATCATTGCATCAACATCAATTAGAAAAACACTTTGGACGATATACTTTGCCTAATGCGCGAAAACCCTCAAAATTAAAAAACCTAACTCACTCTGCAAAGGGAAACTCATGTCCGAAACAAGATCATACGTTCCTTTTTCTGGGTCAAGTAGGTGAAACTTCTTGCAACCACTGATGACTTCATAGAGTATCAAACGTCCAACTGCTGAGCACCTTGGCGACACTCGGGCTTCAAAACAATTTACTCTGATTGTGTGCTTTTTTGACCATTCGGATTGGATCCTTCTCCAGAGAGTTAGTACACTGCTTCCTGAGCTTGTATCATCATCATTGTGGTGGATAAGATAGAGCATTTCTTTTATTCCAGCCAGACTCGGCTTGGAACTCGGATCCCATCCTGAAGGCCTATTTATGAGTTCGAATCTCTGTTCCAAGAGATTCAGTGCGACCACTGGGGTAGTACGGTAGGTCTCCCTCTCTGTTGCCACCCAAAAAGCAGAATTGTGAATCAATATGCCGTTCTGATAAACCTCGCGGGGGAAATTCTCTTCAATCTCATGCCAACCTGATGTCGAGCTAACATTAACTCTATCATTAATATCGCAATCAAAATGAAACTTAGTAGCCCTCCCTAATCGATCTTTACAAATCAGATGGATGCTCACTAGTACGTATTGGTTTGTATCATTCACAAATCCAAATGCAAATGCTATGTTCAAAACTAAATACTAATGCGATCTACAAAAACTTGGGAAGTCTTTAGTTTGACCCGTCAGGAGAATAAGACGTTGGCTGCGGAGAACGAGCCGGAAGAAGCAGAGGAAATAATGCAGCTTCCCGCTGACCCGAGAACTTATGCCAAATCTCGTCGGAAGGAATTCGAAGAGATATTAAGCCGAGACGGCTCTAACAAAAGCGTGTGGCTGGAATATGCTAGGTGGGAGGAAGAAGAAACCCCTGATACATATGACTTCAAAATGGAGGGGGTGCGCTACATCTGGCGACGAGCTCTTGCCACAGATTGCAAAGATCATACAATGTGGACTGGTATTGCGTCTTTCAAGGTGAGGAACGGGTTCATTGACCGCGTGCCTGGCAAGTGTGGCAGAGGACCTACGAGGTTTTCCCTCAGGTGGATGAGCTCTGGTGTAGTTATATTCGCATGGAAGAAGAAATGCTTGGAAATGTTTTCGGAGCTCGGCTCATTTTCGAGGACTGGGTGACCCGGGAACCAGGCAAACAACTCGGGTGGTTATCCTATGTTAATTTTGTGTTGAGGCATCATCAAGTAGATCGGGCTCGCCTGATCTTTCAGAGGTTTGTGGAATGTTGTCATCCATATGATGCATTAGGTGTTTGGTCTCGGTTCGCTAAGTTTGAAATGAGGTATAGAGAAATTGATCGCGCGAGAAACTGTTTTCAGAAAGCATTGGAGAAATGGATGGCCGGCAACAATCAGGAAGCAGGAGAGCAGTTGTTTGTGGCGTATGCAGAGTTTGAGGAGGAGAAATGCAAAGAGGTCGAGAAAACCAGGCATGTTTACAAATTTTCCCTTGACCATATATTACGTAGAGGGGGAATAGATGAGAAATTATGCAGCAATTTTTTGGCATTTGAGAAGCGTTATGATGGAGGAGACAGAGTTGGTGTTGAAGTTGCAATTTTGTGGAAGAAAAGATTTGAGTATGAGGATGAAGTCCGGAAGAATCCGTTGAATTATGATGCCTGGATCAGATATGCGACAATGGAGAGATCTTCAGGTGTCAACCGAGCGAGCAAGATCCATTTTCAAGCATGCTGTTGATCAATTCGCACTAGACACCCCTGAGTTGTTAACCAAGGTAACTCTTTCACTTTAATCAGTTTTGCAAACGAGTCTAAACATGGAGAAACATGGAGAAGTTCATCCTTTGCGATGCCGGTAAACACCCGAAAAAACTCCAAGGTGAACAAGGGCTGGAGACAGATACCACCGCGGAGGAAGAAGAACCTCACACCAATTCCAATTTCTAGTTTTCTCAGAAGATGCTTCTTGGGAAAATGAGATCAGAAAGTAGGTTCAAAATGAAGATAATCATGTGTTTTTGTTTGTTGGTTCCGGTTGCCGGTTATGTACTTATTCTGTTCTTCCAAATCAATAATTATTCTTTGCGTTGTTGTTTGTTTCCATACATCAGAGCAAGTTTTTTACATTGATTTCTCCAAAGGCAGCCCAATCTTTATGTATACAATCACAAACTTAAAAATAATACTAATAATAATTATATCAATTACTGCGGATATTAAAATCATTACATAAACGAAGATCAGAAAATGCATTCAGCGATATACTTTGCCCAATGCACGAAAACCCTCAAAATAAAAACCTAACTCGCTCTGCAAAGGGAAACTCATGTCCGAAATGAGATCATACATTCCTTTTTCTGGGTCAAGTAGGTGAAACTTCTTGCAATCACGCTTCACTTCGTAAAGTATCAAATGTCCAACCGCTGAGCACCTTGGCGACACTAGGGCTTCAAAGTTTACTTTGATTGTGTGCATTTTTAACCAATCGGACCCGATCCTTCCCCACATAGTTAGTACACTTCCTGAACTTGTATCATCATCATCATCATCATTGGGGTGGATAAGAATAATATAGAGCCTGTCTTTTATTCCCGCGAGACTGGGCCTGGATTTCGGATTCCAGCCTGAAGGGCCATTTATGAGTTCAAATCTCTCTTCCAAGAGATTCAGTGCGACAATTGGAGTAATATGTTAGGTGTCCTTCTCTGTTGCCACCCAAAAAGCAGAATTGTCAATCAATATGCCATTATGATCAACCTCGCAGGGGCAATCCTTTTCAATCTCACCCCAACCCGCGGTCAACCCAACTGATCTTCTTCTAATATCGCATTCAAAATGCAACTTGGTAGCCCGCCTTGATTGATCTTCACAAACACGATGGATGCTCACTAGTACGTATTGGTTTGTGTGATCCACGAACCCTAATGCAAACGCTATGTTCAATGCCAAATAATCATCATACGCCCTAAAAGGATGCGGCAAGATATGAGTTTGGCCTGTCAAGGGGTTTAACAAGTGAAACGTGTTATCCTCACCTTCTACGCATAACAAATCTCCATACCCCATGCAACCTAACCTTAAAATAAATCCATCCACGGAGACACTCTCCATTAATCCAGGTAGATCAATGGATCCAGGTTCGAAAAAAGCATGGTCTTCCATTGATTGTTGCAGCTCCACTAGAATTAGAAACTCCCTCTGCCGTGATTTAGAATGGACCTTTCGAATGAAATACGTGTTTGAAATAACTTCCCTCCAGCACTTTGGTCTGATTCTTTAGGGTCCTACTTCTTTCAATGACCACATTTCTTATGAACCTCACTATGTGTGAAACATAGGAATGAACCATTCCAAGACCAATTAAAAGTATGGGACTTACCTACAATTGATCGAAAATTATGAGGCATGGAAAGAAGACAGAGAACCAGAGTTGTCCATCCAAAACTGAAAGTAAAGACGACATAACCTTTTCTTTTGATAAAATACTATATAAAAACAAAGAATTTAAAATGGCCAATTTCAATTTTCACTTTCAACTAGTTTTTTATTTCTTTCTCCCAATAAGGAGCTTCTAAATTCTAGAGATTGGAGCTGGTCTATACTTCTTCTTCCTCAGGGAACGCATCCTCAACAACGGTCTCCATCTTCTCTATTCTTCCCTTTTCGAATTTCTCTGGTGGTTGATCAACTTCAGTATTGACCTCACCCAAGCTACAATTCTCCATGTTTAGCCACTCCCCCAACACCTTGGTCGGGTTCTTTAGGGTCCGGCGTCTTTCAATCTCCCCTTTGGATACCCCGAAATCAGTGAAGACATGTCCAAATCCAGATCGGCAGCAAATAAACAAAATTTCTAGAGGCATAAAATTTTTCTTAGGCAATTCTTTTCATGTTAGAAAAATGGAAAGAATGGAATTTAAACCGTACCTTGCTTCACAACTCAGGCGTGTCTAGTTTGAGTTGATCAACAGCACGCTCAAAAATGGATCTTGCTCGCTCCATTCCACCTGAAAATCTCTCCAGCGTTGCATATTTGATCCAGGCATCATAACTCAATGGATTCTTCCGGACTTCATCCTCGTACTCAAATCTTTTCTTCCACAAAATATCATCTTCATCAACACCTTCTCTGTCTCCTCCTCCATATAGATTCTCAAATGCCACAAACTTGCTACACAATTTCTCGGATTTAACCCCCTGGAGTAAGAAATGTTCAAGCGATTTTATGTAAATTCGTCGGGCATTCTCGACCTCGTTACATTTCTCCTCGAACTCGGCATAAGCCAGAAACAATTGCTCTGCTGCTTCGGCTCCTTCCTCATGAACGTTGTCTTTCACCGCCATCAGCTGATCCACTGCCTTGTCAAAACAGGTTCTCGCACGAGCAATGTCTCTGTACTTGGCTTCAAACTTAGCAAAGTTAAGCCAAGTACCTAATTAATGCATTATTATGTGGATGACAACATTCCAGGAACCTCTGGAAGATGCGCCGAGCTCGATCAACTTGCTTATGCCTCAGCTCAAACTTAACATACCTGTTGCCGGCCTGGTCTCCGTGTCACCCAGTCCTCGAAAATCTCCCGAGCCACACCGACATTTCCAAGCATCACTTCTTCCATACGAATACACCTAATCCACAGCTCATCCACCTCAGGGAAAACTCTGACAGTCCTCTGTCACGCTTCCCGAGCGCGGTCAATGAACCCATATCTCATCTCGAACAAGGCAACGTTAGACCACATGGTATGATCCCTGCGATCTGCTGCCACGGCGCACAGCCAAATGTAACGCGCCCGCTCAATTCTCAAGTGTTGCGGGGATTCTTCCTCCTCCCACTTGGCATACTCTATCCGCACGCTTTTGTTCAATGGGTCTTGGCGTAATAGGTCTTCGAATTCCTTCCGGCGACAATTTGCAGAATATAATATTGGATCAGCTGATGCCATTGTAATGTGAGAACGCTTCCGAATTTGTGAGAAAAAAAATATGTGGAATCCCAGAGATTCCTCCTCCTCCTCCTCCTCGAGAAGTACTAAAATACTGCACAACTATTCCAATTCAGGGATATAGAAAGACCAAAGGAACAAAATTTTGCAAAAAATTAAGGTGATGTTAGATTACAGAGGAGGTTTTCAAGGGAACTAAATTTGCCTTTATATATAGAATAAGAAAGAACAATCTATCAGAAAATCTACTTTGTCTAGCTACGTTAATTCCTCTGCTCAGTTAATACGAAGAAAAAGAATAAGTACCCACTTAATTAATTACGTTCCTTTTCCCACTCTCTAATTAAACCGTGTTGTCATTTCAAATGTAATAATACTAAATGAAATCATTATTTCGTCATTTAATATTTCCACCATTCAAATTTCAAATGCCCCCAAATCTGCCAAAAAAAAAAAAGGAGGCTAGATTTCTTCATATTTAATTGTAATTAAACGGGATGTTTTGATTTCAAACGCCGCAAAATCTCCCTGATTCAAGCCGCATGCTAGTCCCTAATTTAGTTCTTCCATTTTTATTTATTTTTTTCAACCCTGCGTAAAATCAAATCATCAAATAAGGACCGGAGGGAGTATTATTTTTCCTGTCATATTCACACAACAAGATTTATTTGAAGGAAACAAAAAATTTTGAGCTGAGGCATAATTAACAAGTAGATCGAGCTTGCCTGATTTTCCAGAGGTTTTGTGGAATGTCATTCAAAGGGCGCGCAATTAGGAGTTTGATTTTAGGTTCGCTAAGTTTGAAATGAAATATGGCCAAATTGATCGAATGAGGGAGAAACTGTTTTGAGAAGGCAGTGGCAGCTCTGGTGAGGTCAATAGTCAATACAAGATGAAGCTGATCAACTCCCAAAAGTAACAATCGCGAAGCGGCCAAGTCTGGAGATAGATTCCACCAATTTAGAAGCCAATTAAACCCACAGATTGCAGCTGGTTCTTGACTTTTTATGCAAGAACTTTGATCCAAAAAAAGGGCTCGGGTGACACGAGCTAGAGTGATCCGAAATGACCCGTCAGACCCTCAGTGGTATATAAGGGTTTCCAATCTATTGTGCCCATTTTGATCTCAAAAGCGTGATCTTCACAATCTAAAATGACGATCCAACTGGAGCCACTCTCATTGGAAGAGCGCTTATTTGCCTCTCTAAGAAACCGAAAAGTGGATGGAAATGGAATGACCAAAAGTGATGCATCACTTTAAAGAGTTCAATAATTGATTCATTGACCAAAGCGGTTTAGTACATATATATATATATAGCCGAAAAAGTAGTCGATCGATGATGTCTAAGTTAAGTGAGTGATAATCGTCATCAGATAATTTGCCATTTTTTCCTTATCATTCCAATATCCATGATAACACCTCACCAAATTACTTTTATCACTTTATTATTGTGTGTCTCAACACAATGGATGATGTGTACATAATTAATGTAGGTTAACCAAACATCAACCTGAGATCAATGGGATGATATCAAGTTCGTCAGGACCACCTGGCTAGAGGCCGGCAAAGTATTCCGATTCCGGGATCGATCGCTTTATAGCCTAACATATCTGGATATCTAAAAATGAAATATCCTTTTGTTCAGAATGCCTGGAATAAAAAAGACATTTGTGACAATTTTCGCCTTCATCTATCTACCAGGATTTTGAGTTTCTACCTGAAAACACAAAATGCGACATATGAAAAAGAAGTTATTATAGAGATGGTGATCTAAATGTTATTTTTTTCTTTTCTTTTTTTTTTTCCACCTTTAGTGATGATGTCATTCATTATCTTTAATTTATGTGTTGCCAATTTATTTCTTCTTCATCCTTTTCTTCAAGAAAGTATCAATCAGAACACGATGACGATATACATGTAATTTATATAAGCAATCCTAGATAGTGAAATAAACGTTTGTATGTGTTGTTTCAAGTTTCAACGCCCTGAACGGTTGTTTAAAAAAAAAAACCTTTGAACAAAATAAATAAATAAAGTACAGGATCAGGAACATGACGAACAGTAGAATCTTGGGGTCAATTCAGCGAATAAAATGAATTTGACATAGTCTTTTCCGGTGGAAAAATGCCGAGCTATGTCATTACTTGCCTCTTGAAGAATATGTCTACCATGCATGCGCTCATCAAGTTGTATCTTGGTTTCCGTTAAATGAACTTACAATTTGTTTTTTTTTTTTTTTTATAAAAAAAAGTTCCAACTACATTTAATAAATTTTCAACTGGGATTACGTTCATTTTCTTCATGGTAGACAAAGTCTTCATCCTTGTTTAAACAACTTTATTTGGCAAACCTTTCTGCAATAAGAAGTGAAACTATTCCTGTTCAAAATCAGAGTCTAAGTTTGTGGTATTTTTACAATAAAGAAAATTAGACCATCACTCTGAGACCAAAGGAATGAGTATTAATTATAATTTCTTACGTTTGAAAAAAGTTAGAGAAGTAAAGTTGTCAGTAAAAATTCATAGTCTCCTACATACAAGTTGTATACAACTTTAGTAGAGGTTTAAAATGTTGTTGCCAATCAGTTCACTGCTTATATTTCATTTTTTTTATTGAACCGTGAGGTACAGTAGATAATTTCTGCCAAGTAGACTCCAAGTAATATGTTTTTTGTTTTTCAAAAGTGGGAATCAAATTAAAGAGAAAAAAGAGAGATTCTTTTTTTTTTTTCAAAAAAAAAAAACCAAATAAAAATTAATTAGTTAATAGTTCAACACTAGTAATGTCAATAAGGCCCACCCCACAAGACCAAAGGGCAATACCGTCTTTCCAGCTTCCCCCAGAAAGTGGCCAGCCGAAAATCCCAATAGCAGCCAAAGAACACACAGCACAACACTACTAACTCAGACCAACCTTACCTTCCCCCCATTCCTCCTCGTTTGCCCCACTTTTTTTTCCCTTCTCCATTCTCACTTTCTCCCTTAAATTTGTTTGCCCTTTTTGCTGTTTTTGGTGAAAGATCTATGCTTTGACTGATTATGGTTTTTCCTTTTGGTGGGTCAAGAACACTAAATTGTTCTCCCTGTATATATTTCAGTTGCTGAATTTGAATGCCACTCTGTAGATTTCTTCCTTCCTGGATCTCTACAATCATTGCATGCATGGGGTTAGTTTTCCTTTTTCATTCTTTTTAATTTTAAGTGTTTGATCTCTCACCAGCTTAATGTACTAGTGGAAAAGCAGAGACTACCACTGAGATTGTTTTTATTTTATTTTCTGTTTCCCTAAATTGTATAATTACTCCTTGTTGATTCTCTAGATTCTGTGATTTTTCTTGGAATTTTTATTGTTTTGAGCTCATAAAGAGACTTTAGATGGTGATTATGTCATCATGGATTTATGGGATTCTTTTCGGGTGTGAACGAAGGGAGCTAATTTGGGGAGAATACGTAAAAAAGATAACAATATTAATATTCGAGTTTTCTTTAGCTTTTGTCTTTGGTATAATTGATGATAACCCGTTTTCACTGTAGGTTGATTGGAGTAGGTTTCCCTTTACTTTGATTGTGGGTTGTGGAATATAATTTTTGTTTGCTTTTAGTCTAAGCAAGCATTACTTCTGAGTGACTGTATAAGTTAGAAAAAAAGGAAAAAAAAATAGAAAGGTAAAAGATTGAACCTTGTTGCGGTTTCCGAAGCTTTGCTTTTCTTGTTGCGAGTGGTCAAAAGTTTATTTATCAGTATTTTATTGGGTTTCCCTGTGCTTAATGCTGTTGTTTTAGTTTGCAGTAATTTAAGCCAACTCCTTAGAAATTAATGAATAATAAGTGTTGTCATTTGATTCAGTTGGAGGCTTGTCTCCAAAGGAAGCCAATCTCTTGGTTCTTATTGTATTTCGGAGGATATTTTCGAGCTCTTGTTGGTTTCTTGATGGAAAAGTTGAAGGGAAAATTGGCAGCCCTCTTTAGTGTAAGAGGTTATAATGAATCTTTTGTCCATCAGAACGTGTTATCTGCGAGTTCTTGGTTTCAGTCTGTTTCTATTGTTATTTTTGGGGGAGAGAGGGGAGGGTGTAGTAGGTTTCACTTAATAATGACATTTCTTCTTTGTATCCGTGAGTTCTTCTTTTTCTGAAAGGAAATTTATTATGAGAGTTATTGGAATAACAATAACTAGGAAAATAGATGCTGATGGCCCTGTCGAATTGTCTACAAATCTCTCAGTGGTCTTATATCAATAGGAAAAGCTGTTCTTTTACACGGCTTTCTGAAATGTTGATAGTTTTTGTATCCTCTCAATGGTGGAAATTGAATTCTTTTCTTTCCTGGTTTATGTTGCATGCTGTTCACGGATTTTATATATATTCTTTTGTTTTTTTTGGTTGGGGGTGGAGCAGTTTAGTGACATCAGTTGTTTACAAAACTTATACTTCCAGAGGATTAAATTGCATTACAGGCAGAGCAAATTAGAAAAGAAGGGTTATAGGATTGGCTTGTATTCTTGCGTGCATGTGAATTGCATTTTGTGGTCTGTGATTTGTGGAATTGGACCTGAAAACAGTGCTTTTGGCTGTCAGCCTTGGCTCTCAGGGAAAATCTTCTGTAAATGAATGGACTGAATATGATTCATTGTCAAAATCTTGATTCTAATGTGGGCAAACAGCTTGGCTAATATGCTGAAGTTTTCCGTTTGGTTGAAAGCCTTTCTTCTTGGATTTTCAGTGACGTAGTTCACGATTACTTGTGTCTACTGTGTATTCTAATCAGGCTTTTTGGTTGTGTACCTGATTTGCAACAGAGCAGAGGTTGTCTTGGATGTTGTGCAAAACCCCCACTTATAATTTCCGTTGATGAGCCTAACAAGGGACTTAAAATTCAAGGTCAGCGAGTAAAGAAAGCCAGTGTAACGGAGGATTTTTGGAGTAGCAGCACATGTGAGATGGACAACAACAGCACGTTTCCATCTCAAAGGAGCGTTTCGTCAATTAGTACTTCAACTCAGACGCTCGATCCTAATAGTTCCAGCGGCAGCATGTGCCAATCTTCCGAATTCGTCAACCACGGTGAGCTTGTTTTCGCAATTCGCTTCTGTTAACTTAAAACTGCTTCGATGTATCTCCGTCAATTAAACTTAAATATCCGTTCTATTGGTTTGATCATGTTTTCCCTCTTTTTCTTCCCAATTGACACCCCTAAAATACACAATTTTGGAAATGTGTTAGAACACAAAAGCAAGACTAGAACGAAAATACAATTAAAACCCCAACTTGTTTTTTTTTTTTCGGGAGAGTAAAACACCAACCCTTTTTTTGGGGAGGAGAGTAAAATGCCAACTGTTTCAGGTGGGAAGAAAAGTTCTCTTTTGGGTTAACTGAAAAAAAGGTTAAGTTCGACTCCCGTCACAACTTCATATGTTTAACATTGCTCTTTGTTCAGTACTGTATGCTTGATTTTGATGATGAATTCTTTTGGGCAGGTCTTCTTCTTTGGAACCAAACGAGACAACAGTGGATCAAAGACAAGGAGTCCAAAACAAAACCCAAGGAAACTCAGGATGCCAAATTGTGGTAGGTCGAATTATTCATCCATGTTGCTGCATATCGTACTGCTTACTTGAAATTTTAACCATTGTTAATGAAATCTTAAACCTGACGTGCTCAGAGAAATTCAGAACACTTTTTCAAAATGTAAAACTTGTCTTTCCTTGCAGCTGGAATGCTACATACGAGAGTCTGCTTGGCTCCAACAAACCTTTTCCACAGCCCATCCCTCTACCTGTAAGTCCTTTTCTGTGAGCTGTTTCGATTCCATTTATGGGATGTTGGCAAGATTCGTGTCTTTAAATGAGCCTTTGGTACCTCTTGCCGAAATTGAACACATTTTTAGTACCTTAGTCAGTTTGAAAGAGTAAATATGTGTAGTCTCTCATTGTCATCAAGGTGCATCATCTAAAAAAGTGATATCTTCTCTATGCGATTGACTAAACATCAATCTCATCCTTCGATTAAAATGCAACGCATGTTTGATGAATGGTTGGGGTGATGCTGTTTTAAATCTGTTGATGGCAGGAAATGGTGGATTTTCTTGTTGATATTTGGGAGCAGGAAGGACTCTATGATTGAGCTGCTGTCTTTCACCGAAGCAGAAAAATACATCATATTCAAACTGGCCATTTCCTTTCCGGTTGTAAAAAAACCTTGAAAAGATTTAAATTGTTTCTTAACCAAATATAGAACCCAAATGTTTATACGAAACAAAAAGAAGGCTAGGAATTGTAACTCTCTTTTTCCTTCTTTTTTTACCCTGAGGTTTGCTTGCACCGAGTTGATAACAATAAACGAAAACAAAATTGTCATCAAATTAATGAACTTGAGTATTAAAGTATTATATAGAAAGTATACCGAGCAAACTCTGTTGGAAATCTGCTATTCTTCTACCATCAAGTAGTTACTGCTTTTTCCTTCCTTTTTTTTTCTTTTTTTTTTTTTATGTTAGAAACGAATTAACTATTGCAATGGGCGTGGATTTACCCACCTCTGGTGGTTGGCATTAAAAAAAAAAAAAAATCTCAATTTGAAGAACAAGGTGATAAATAACTCTTTTGAGTTAATTTAAAACCAGCTACATACGCAAGTAGAGTTGCTTACAACAGAAACTACAAATGATGAAGCTATCCCTTCTATATGTACCAAGCGCCTTCGTGGCTACATATTAGAGGATTATAGTGTCACAAGAACCGGCCCGAACACAAACGAAATGAGGTCACAAACGAACCATATCAAAAAGCCCAGACACTTAATTGAGAATCGAATCATCAAACATGCAAAACTATTACCCCGGAAGTAGATTTAAAGAAAAGGAAACGAAAAAAAATGATTTTATTAGCTGGACCAAAAAAAAAAAAAAAAAGCTTTCAAAAACCTTCAAGGACACGATTTTAAATATATAGATGAATTACATGGATGACGTTTAAGTTGCAGCCAATAATTAAATTTTGATGGTCCCAAATATTTGTTAATTGAAACTTTTATTTTTAGTACAACCAGTACTTGAGGTGAAAATTTAAATCGAACAATTATTTCGGAATGACGTGAGTACAATTTTTCATAACTTGAGAGTTGAGAGTTACAAGATGATATTTGGGAGAATAGGACAATATAATTTTTCGATCAATTGATAAAATCTGTTAGAACTTAGAAGTGATCCATCAAGACCTATGTGTTATGTAGGTAGTTGTTACCGGGAAAAAAAAACACTTTTTTGGAGATCCAAAAAGTTCGTAGCGTTGCCTAATGTTTATATATGAATTCAAAGTCTTCGGTTGTACCCCAAAAAAAAAAAATTAAATTAAATAAAAGAAAGAAAAAATCTGGGTCAAAATGTCGACACTCCGGTCCTTATTTTTCCTAAGTTGTATATATATCTTCTTCTCTTCTTCATTATGAAAAAGCAGCGTGGAAATTCTTTTTAAAACGTCATTCTTCTCTTCATTAAGTTCAGACCAGACTTAAAAACACTGTACGTGTTCCCATTTTCTCTGCATCAAAGTTCCATTAATTGATTTCTGCTGACTTTTTTTTTTATAATTGAACTTCCTTCATAATTCATGTTTCCTTAGATGCCTGCCTTAATTTAGCGCATACGTTGCTTCTTCATGGGCTTCTTGAAGACCTAAATATAGACCTGTATGTGGTTCCACTTTAAAATTAATTTGTGATAAGGCCTATATATAGACTCGCATGTGGTTCCACTTCAAAATCAATTTGTGACAAAGGAAATAGCACATGGGATATATATGTTGGGTTTAAAGTGTTTCGTTCCATCCATGTAAGACAAAGAACATAAGGCCATTTTTTTTCTTTCGTTCATTTAATAGGGTTCTCAATTAATGAATCAAATCCCAGATGTTACAACATAGCAAAAGTCTTTTTATAGTATGTTACGGTTATTATGACGTCGATATCGTGATCTACGTGCCTATAACTTTTGAGTTTTAATCATATAAGTAGTAAGACCCAAAAAAAATAAAATAAATAAAATACTTTGGTTTATTACGTATATTAGATTGGATGGCTGGATCTCTGATCTCTGGATCCTTCACAGGAAAGAAAGCTATTTCGATCCAATGCCTCGTGAATGATATATATATATATATATATATATATATATATATATATATATATATATGGCGTGTCTCACTTGTATGGGTGCCGTGCCACCATCGAAACAATGACGTTTTAATAACCATTGTGAAGTGATAAATGACGTACATTAATTAATGGATGTGTATCAGGGTATGCTGCTGAGAGATTTGAACTTACGATGGAACTGAACTTTTTTTTTTCTTTTTTTTTTTTTCTCTTGCCAATTAATGGATATAATAGGATACCTATGCAAGCGCTTGCCGTTTTACGTTTTCTTCTTGCGTTGTATAATCATTTTTCTGAAAGCCAGAAAATTAGTTTATACCGATCAACTGTATTTCTGTTTATCGACATGCATGGCATCATTCACAGAGAGATACTATTCCAAGAGGTCTCCTAGCTCATTAATTTTTCTTAAGTAATCTATTTTTTTTTTTTACTTGTATAGTCCATTTAGTTAAATTAAAACAATACACTATTATAGAGTACTAAAATAAAATGAAGAGGGTATAACAATATCGTGGTCAAGTACCAATTCATATGCCTAAAGTCTTGGTTTGCATATGGCACACATGAAGGCCGGCTGCCGGCAGGCCAAGCACAAGAGGAAGACGCTTCCCTAATTAGTCAATTTAAGTAAAGATTGTGATTAAAAGAAATGATGGCTAACTAGAGATTCGACACTGAAAAACAAAAAAAAAAATTATAGACATTAACTGTATTAAAAAAGCAATGAAACTTAATAGGATTCTTACTTTGGGACTTCATTAATTGTCATATTATTATAAGTTTATGAGTTTTATAAGGTCGCTTGACAGTACAATTTAGTAACCTATAATTGCTTGATTAAAGTTAAATGGACCGGCTCCGGTAGATACTCTTTCACAAAATCTTTTGGTGAGTCGTAGCGCATTTTTTTCTCCTTGAGGAATAACATCTATAAATAATCTTTTTAATTAAAAATAATAATAATAAATAAATACAATCATATCTACTCATCAATTGTACGATAGTTTTAGAATTTATAGATTATATAAATCGTATAAGTCTAATTTTAAAATTTTATACTTTTTTATTATGAAAAAAATAGTTTAAATTGGAAAATTAAAATTTATAAATGAGATGGATTAATCTTTCAAATTAAAAAATTAAAATGAAAAATGGAGTTACTTACGGATTATATGATGATTTTTAAATGATATAAATCACATAATTCAGATTTTAAGATTTTAACTTTTAAAATTGGATTAGTTTTCTAAGTATGGTAATGGGGCATTCACGTTCACCGAAGACAATTAAGATGGTCATATGAAGACATACGTTTCTTAATCAATTATATTAATCTGCAACATATGCAACTTGCAAAAGTGGAGGATGAATATTGCGAATAAAATTTTGTGATAATGACCTGGAAAAAAATTTGATTGTCCCAGGAAGAAAATTTTTCATACATCACATCGATCCTAGGCGTATGTTTCCTTTGCTTCAGGATGATGATAGATAATGACGATGATTCATGAATCCAAAAACTGATTAATGGCCAAGTTGGCGCCGGAAGGGATGGTCTATAGATTAGTTTTGTGCACTAATTCCATGGATTTGGGCACTCCTTAATCTCGGGAAATTTCAAACAATTGTCAACTTGTACATATATTGTTTGAGTACTTCATATGTGTCCTAAAATTACAGTTTTCGTTTTTAAAATAAAGTAATATTAAAAGAATATAAATCACACACTAAAACGTAACCTATTAATTAGGTGTGTAAAAAATGGGGTTGAAACTGCATTAAAAAAAATTATAAGGTTAAAAAAATTAAAATATAAAATTAAAATCAAAAAGAAAAAAAAAACAGTCTGCCAGCCCGATGCGCTCTAACCTGAGCGCACCGGGTGCTCAGTATAATTTGCGTTTTAAATCCGTAAGATAATGTTTTGACAATTACTGTAATTTGTATTGTTTGGAAAGTGATTTATAAAATGATTAATATTATTGAGTTCACCAAAATAAAAATGGGATGAGATTTAAATAATGGAAAATAATTAATGCTTCGTCCATGGATGGCCAAAAATCTTTCTTGGATATGGTTTTAAATATCCACTAGTTTTGGTTTTTTTTTTTTTTTATCTTTATATACCCCCAGACTATTATTTAAATAAATATGGAGATAATTTAATGTAGAATGTATACTAAAACTCCAGTTTAAAATTGAAAGAAATTGATGATATCTCACATTTCATGAACCTGGAGGCAGCAATATATTTTTTCTTTAAACCAAGGGGAAGAAAGAAAGTGGGGAAAAATAAACTAAAAAAGGATATACTCGCGTCGACCTCATTTCATTGACACAAAATCTATCTACTAACACTTTAACTATCTTCTTTTACAATGGTATGCGAAATCTTAATTTTGTTCTAAAGCAACTGAAATAGGCCATCATCGGTTTTAATAATACTCCCTCCGTCCCATAATTATTGTCCAGTTTGAATTTTTATTTTTAGTTTAAATTATACTAAAAGTAAAATCTCAAATTAGATAATAATTCTGGGACAGAAGAAGTAAAACATATCCTATAATCCAGCTCTCATTTACAACAGAAAGTGGGATTTTACTGTCCATAAAAATTAGAGATATTCCTTAATAATGAATGAATTAAGGGCCAATCTAATCTCAAATTAGATTACTGCAAGTTGCGCACGGTGCAACGTACCATAATTGGGTACTTTTTATATTCTCAAAGGTCAATACATTTGTTTAATCACTAGAACAATATTAGCAAGACCAGATTTTGAATTGTGTGCATTATATATGACATGGGTTGGTTATCAAAAATGAATATAAACATGCAATTTAATAGAAATGGTAGGGGCATTTTGAATTCAATTGGATCTATTTGGGGCAATTCATATCGTGAACTTAGGTTCATAATATGTGGTGGTTTTGTTTTAAGCGTTGTTACACGCGAATTAAAAAAAGTAATTTTTAATCCTATTTTTAAAAATTTTAATCATGCAAATCTACAATTCACTTATGAGGTCTTCGGTATAACGTTTTAGGACTTTAATTTGTTATTTTATTTTTACATTTATGAATATTTTATAGCTATAACATGTATGTGTTTTACAATAAATTAAATTTGATGGATAAATATTTTAGTATGTATGTATTTGTGAAACACCAAAAAATAAATGGTATTTTTTTTGTCGATTGTATAATACTAATACTTATCTTATGAAATGTATAACTAACTTTTTGGTATACAAGGTATATTATTCCAAACTTTAACAATAAGTGGCATTGGACAACCACTTGGACAAGTCCTAATAACCATCACAATTTTGTCCTAGTAGCCAATCATGTCCACCATTTCATCTTCTTTGTTTTCTGGTGTTGGAATAGGTACACATTTGCATCATAGACTGCGAGATTGCCTTCTCCCACATTGCCTCAGGTGAGGCAAACTTGTAATTTTTAAAATTGTTTTGTTTTCAAATGGTAACTTTCATTTAAGTGATTTGAAAATAAGAAAAAGGACCATTTCCCAAGTGCTGCAATAATATAGCAAAACACTCAGGATCATGGTATACAAAACAATGAAAAATATTATACGTTCAGTTTATAATTACATATCAGCCATATAATGATTTGTTTCAAATAAGATATCTCAATATTTCGTAATAACATAAATAACAATAATGTTATTTTTACGGATTCATTGTATAGCAAAACTTTTAACGGTTAATATTATAATATCGCAAAATTTAGTAGGAAATCAGCCGCTATGGTAAAACGTAAATATTAATAATATCACGCATTTATCTTAGTTCCGCAAATAGTCACAAATCACGTGTTTAAATAGATGAATAGACAATGAGAACACTACAACATCGCAGACATTCTGGGCAAACGGCAAAGCAAAAGAAAGCATCAAGAGTTTTCTCAGGTATTCTTATGCTTAGTTTTTGCCATTAATTGTTCATTTCCCTTTCTTTTCATTTTGTCACATGTTCAAAACAATTTATTTATTATTGTTTATATTGTTTCAATTTTTATGGATGATCCAAGTCTCTTTTTCATATTGGCACATGTTAAAAACTTTTTAATTTATATTCATAAATTAATACTAAGAAAAGAAGAGGAGAATGTTAATCAATTCATTTATCCTCTCCTGAGTTTCGGTGAAATTAACATATAAACTCTAAAATTCAAGCCACTCATACCTACTAAATGTTATATCTTGTTGGTCGATTTTTTGATAAAAAAAATCAAGACATGTAAAAAAAATAATTTAAAGCAAAGATGTCTATGTCTGTGAAAGAGGTTTTGATTTTGCGGCATAAGATTTATAATGAGATTAAGAAAAGGAATTTAACTACATCACATTTTTCATTTTATAATTAATCTCAATTGAAGGCTATCAAAAAATTACATGGTTTCATTATAAATGTTGAGTTTTATTGTCTGTTATCTAAAAAAAATGTTCTTTTCATCATTTCCTCTAATTCACATGTTTCCTCTAAGAAATTTGCAAATTTGAAGGGCTATTTGTGTTATTTTCTTTTCTTATTAAAAAAGGGAAAACAAGAAAAGGAAAGAAACATTGAATGCCAAGCAATAAAACCCAACTTGTGCTTGGTTCATTGAATATAAACCTCTTTCCTTTCCTCCACATTTTAAAAATTGCTGTCCAATTTATAAAACCCAAAATATTATTGATGAAAATGGCCCACAGGCCCCACCTTTGACAGCAGAAGATAATAACCCATCTTCCCCACACAGACCTCACTCCATTTCACACACACACACAATTACATTCATTGTATTGTGTTTTGCAATCTCCACCCACCACCCTTCATCCCTCTTTTTTTTGCCCTATTCTAAATAGGGTTTCTTTTTTGCTGTTTCAGTTTTTTCCTTCATGAATTCTTGCCTTTAATTCTTAAATTTTTTTTTTCTGGGTGGGTTTTGCTCATGCATTCACTGCTTATTGATGCTCTGTTGATTGTGTTCTGCTTCGCTTTTTTTGCTCTCACAAGAAGAGGGTTTTTTGTTGTTGGGTTTCCTCAGTTGCAGCTTCTCCAATCCTGCTCAAGATGTCTCAAGTGTTTGATTTCAGTGGTAAGTTGACCTTAATTCCTTCATCAGTCTTGTTTAAAGTTGTGATTTTAGGGGTCACTTGTGATTCTTGGTTCCTTTACAGTTGATTCTGCTATATTTATATAACTTTTTTAATTCTGTGCTGTGATTACTGTTTTTTTTTTCTTTTATGGGTTTGGTTTAAGGGTTGATCCTTTACAGTTGATTCAGCAAAAAAACTGTGTCAATTGTCTGATTTCTGCTGTAGATATCCTTAAATCCGTTCTGGGTCTTGTTTAAAGTTGTCAACTTTGGGGGTTGCCCGATGTTTTTCCTTGGTTGATATGTTTTCTGAATCTTTTTGAAATTGTCAAAGGGCAACGTTTCAGGGTTAATTATGTTGCCGGAATCTCTTGGTTTGAATTTGATCCGGGGTATGCTATTAAAATTAGATCTTCAGCTCTGGTCTGCCTTCGAAACTCATGAATTGTATAATTTTCTTCTTATTATTATTTTTTATTTTTTTACCATAGAAGGGGGCCTCTTTATGTGTTCAAGTTTGGGATACTACTTGTTTTGTTCTATAGATCAGGTCTTCCTATGATCCTTTCGATGGAGGATTGATGTTCTATTCAAGGATTCCTTTTGCCTTTATCTTTTACTTTGAGCTTGAGGTTGTAATTTTCCTGTTTGACATATCTTCCAGATTTGTACCACAGTTGGATGCTTTAATTTGTGAGTATGTGCCATATCCCCTTTTAAGTTTTAATGATGAGATTGCAGTTATCTTATAAAAGTTTTGTCATGTTATTTTCTATATTCTTGTTCTGCAGCAACAAATGAATTTTTTGGAATATGATTTATTTAGTTGCGTTTGTCATAGTTTGTTAGATTTGATTGGTCTTGGTTTCTTTTTTTTTTCTGTATTTGATTGCATAATCGACTTATTTCTGATACATTTTTCAAACTTCTTGATATCAGGTGACAGTGAGTTTTTCATGGGTGGTTCAATGTACCCGAATCCCAAGGATTCAAGTCTGCTTTTGTCCCTTGGACATCACGTCGGGGTTTATTTCCCTCCTTCTAAGAGGTCTCGTGTCAATGCTCCTTTTGTTTTCCGTGAAGGAAGGTTTGTGCAGAAGCGTCCCTCCATTGATGTTCTCCCCGATGAATGCCTCTTTGAGGTGTTCCGTCGTTTGCCCGGGGGTCAAGAGAAAAGTGCCTGCGCCTGCGTTTCCAAGCGGTGGCTTACACTGTTAAGCAGCATCCGCGCGGATGAGATATGCTCCAACACAGGGGACGTGAAATCTGCTGAATCTGAGGTTGTTCCTGTTGTCCAGAAGCCATCTGAGATTGTTGATCTCAAAAAGGAGGATGAATCCGTTGATGTTAGTCTTGATGTGATTGCTGATGATGGTGCGATGATGGATGATGGACATCTTTCCAGGTGTCTGGAAGGAAAGAAGGCTACAGATGTCAGACTTGCTGCAATTGCGATTGGAATTGCAAGGCGTGGTGGATTGGGCGAGCTCTCCATCCGAGGAAGCAACACTAGACGTGGGGTGACTGATTTTGGTCTCAAGGCCATTGCTCATGGTTGCCCTTCCTTAAGAGACCTGTCTTTGTGGAACTTATCTGCTATAAGTGATGAAGGATTGATTGCTATTGCTAATGAATGTCATCGTTTGGAGAAGCTTGACCTTTGCGAATGTCCTGCTGTCACCGACAAAGCGTTATTGGCTATTGCTCAGAACTGCCCCAATCTGACATCATTGAACATAGAATCTTGTGCAAACATTGGCAATGGTAGCTTGGAGGCTGTTGCTCGTTTTTGCCACAACTTAAAGTCCATCGCAATCAAGAACTGTGCCCGTGTTGGGGATAATGGCGTTGCAAGTCTCTTTTTAAAGCCTGATGGTAATGTGCTGACAAAGGCAAGGTTCGAGTCGTTGAGCATTAGTGATATGTCAC
The DNA here is from genome assembly GCA_949775105.1 of Oldenlandia corymbosa var. corymbosa. Lineage (NCBI taxonomy): Eukaryota > Viridiplantae > Streptophyta > Magnoliopsida > Gentianales > Rubiaceae > Oldenlandia > Oldenlandia corymbosa. The sequence goes on along the minus strand of OX459119.1, from coordinate 34,639,139 downwards.
TTGCAGTTATTGGGCGATATGGCAATGCTTTATCTGACTTGTCTCTTGTAAATCTCCAAAATGTGAATGAGAGGGGCTTCTGGGTGATGGGTAATTGTCGGGGCCTATCGAACTTGAGATCTATCTCGGTGACTGCTTGCCAAGGGTTCACTGATGTAGGCTTAGAAGCTGTAGCTAAAGGTAGTCCAAGCCTGAAGCGTGTCAGTCTCCAGAAGTGTGCATTTGTGTCAGATAATGGACTGGCCTCGTTCGCCAAAGCTGCAGCTTCAGTTGAGGTCCTTCAGTTGGATGAGTGCCACAGGATTAGCCCAGCTGGATTTCTGGGTTTGCTCCTTCAATGTGGTAAAAAGATGAAGTCTCTTTCAGTAGCCAATTGCTTGGGGTTTAAGGACTTACCCCTCGGGTTGGACTACAATTTGGCCCCCTGCTCCTCCCTAAAGTCTTTATGTGTCCGTAACTGCCCGGGATTTGGCAATGGATGTCTTTCAGTGCTGGCTAAACTTTGCCCAAATCTTGAACACGTAGAGCTCACTGGACTGGGAGATGTAACTGACGAAGGGATTCTTCCCCTTGTGGAGAACTCTGAGGCCGGTTTTGTTAAGGTGAATCTGAGTGGCTGCATGCAGTTGACTGACAAAGTTACGTCAGCCATAGCCAAGCATCATGGTGGCACACTTGAAGAGTTGAATCTTGACGGCTGCAAAAGCATGACTGATGCAAGCTTGTTTGCCATTTCAGAGCACTGCTGTTTGCTTCATGAACTTGGTGTCGCCAGTACCAAAATCACGGATAAAGGTATCGCAGCTCTTGCCGAAGCCGTGCAGCTCAGTTTGCAGGTCCTATCTCTTTCAGGTTGCATTTGCTTGTCAAACAGAAGCCTGCCTTCTCTAAAAAAGCTGGGACAAAATTTGGTCGGTTTGAACATCAAACACTGCCGTCGTTTAAGTTCTAACGCTGTTGGTTTACTCTCGGAGATCCTGTTTAAATGTGATATCCTCTTCTAGTCAGCCACAAGTGTCGTCATAGACCATGGTGGTTGAAATAATTCTGAAGTCGGTGAAGGTGGACGCGTACAAGTAGAGAATGTTTTACCAATTTCCGTAGCTTTAGTTTTGAGTCTTCCATTGATAGGTCTTTCCTGATCCAGTTCCTTTAGCCCTTTCCCCCTTCCCTTTTTCCAGTAAAAAATGGCCAGCCAAACCCCCTCCTTTTTTTTGCAGCTTTTCCTTGTAAGGGAAAAGCTGTTTCAAGGATTTTGGACCCCCATCCCTTAAATTTGGGTGAGTGTCTTTCTCTGGTGGGACCATTTCTTTTACTGAGAGACTTATACAGTGCTGAAGTTCGGGATCAAACTGAGATTCTTTTGGTGGATTTGTGTTTATGATGGTGTTTTAGCTACCCTAACCTAAAGCATTACTTGAACCTTTCCATCATTTAATGCCCTAGGTTAAACAAGCTCCCGTTGCGTCCATCTGTCTGTTTGTCTTTCGTTTTATTTCCTGTCCCGTTTGTTTCAGCTTTTCTCTGAGTGTTCCGCGTCGGTTGGTGGGTGAGCTTGGAAGGATCCTGGAAAATGAAACTCTTTTGGGCGGTGGTTATAGTGCTTTATGGGGCTGTTCTTTCTGTAGGATGGTCGTTGTTGCCTCGCGCATCGAGGGCTTTGGCCATGGCGGTAGCCTTTGTGGTGCTGCCATGACAACTCTTGGTTTTTGTGATCAAAGAGTTGTTTTTTTGGATGTATTTTACCAAGCCCTAGTTTTGCCGAGGTTTCTCTTTAGTTAGTTTTTGAACTGCCCCTTTTGCTGCTTTGACCACTGCCAGGATGATGATATTGATCTGATGTAATAGTTTTATGTTCTTAGCTCACTTATGTTTCCAGCTGTTGTTATAAATAAATAAAATGGTTTTTGTGTATTTTGCAGTAGCTTCCCCTTCTTACACTCTTTTGTTTATGCTTGCAAAAAAGTCCTTTTAATTTTCCTTATTCTACTTTCAAAATAATTTTTCTGGGTTCAGATTTCTGAATATCCGAGTTGAGAATGGAAGGTTTCCTTAACAATTAGGGCAATGAAGAAGTGAGGAAAAGAGGGCTGAGTGACCCAATCTTGGATTGAGGAGACAGAATTGAAAACAGCACTTTCGCAAGTGGGGATCAAATCACATCAAACCATCCTGATCAAACATTAAAAAACAAAAATGTTAGTTTTTTCTAAGTTCAATGCATCTGACTAAAGTACAACAAACGTTTGCCAAACAAACGGAAATTAAAAAAGAAGAGAAGCTGCACTTTCCTCGTAAGTTCCTTTTTCCCTAACCGGAGATGATCAATTGGCCATTTATATAATCAACCAAAATAGACTATTCAATTTTCAACTCTACCTGATGTGACATTTTGGTATATCAATTTCAAAGAAGGAAAATGGGGCTTACATTAATTGACTAATTGAAATTTCTTTAACAACCATTTAAAAAGGGGATTGGATAAAGAAAACAAGAGATGGACCATATTGATGTTTGTGATTAAAGCACAGATTCATGAACTCAAATGATTAAAATATTGACACAAAAGTAATCAAAGGGGAACAAAAAGGCGACTTGTGGTTGCCTAGTTGGTTTATGTTCATGCACTACTAACAATAATTTAATAAAATTCAATAGAAAAAAAAAAGTGGGATCAAATCAAATCAAATCCCCATGTATATATTTTCCACACCACAACCACTCATTTCAAGAATAATTATTGACTTGGGGATGGGGAGTGCCCCTCACTAATTGGATTTGATGAGATTTTAAAGTGTTTGATTAGTATTACTACCTTAATATATTTCGTCAGATCAACAGCAAACCTGTTGAGCTTAACCAAGAAAAGTACATGAGGTGGTACTGGTAACTTTGCCTAGAGAAACAGGACCAAGAAAATAAGAGTTTTTTCTTCTTTTTTTTCTTTTTTTTTTTTTGGAAAAGAAATTAAGCAAACCCACCTCTGTAAACTAACGCTACATTTATACATACGTGAGAAAATTCCAATCTCAACTTTATTTTCTTAAAACCCTCTGTACTAATCGCCAGTGGCGGCTCTCTTCTACAAAACAGAAAAAGCAACCGCTTTAGGCTTCTTGAAGTAGAATTGCCCAGTTTTCAAGTATATGTTGGGGATTTATCTGGAGGAGAAAACCCGACATGGAGCCCAATAAGTAAGATAAGACCCATCTGAACTTAAAAGCTCAAGCTAATGGGTTCTAAGACCACCTTGCTTATTAACTTATTCACATGTCCTCATACCTCCGATGTGGGATTCATACTCCTTGCCACATGACTCTCAACATTCTCTCACATCATGGGCAATCTCCACATCGGGCTTCCAATTTATCTTGACAAGCCCAAATCTGTACTCCACCTGAGTAATTGGCCCGCCCATCACTACGCTTCCGCTCGTAGTAGGCCTTTGGCTGCCTGGGTTCAGTTAGATTAACCGAGATAATTTGGGCTAAATCACCCACCCACTTGGCCCAACCTGGGCTCTGATACCACTGTTGGGGATTTATCTGGAGGAGAAAACCCGACATGGAGCCCAATAAATAAGATAAGATCCATTTGAACTCAAAAACTCAAGCTGATGGGTTCTGAGACCACCTTACTTATTAACTGATTCACATGTCCTCATACCTCCGATGTGGGATTCATAATCCTTACCACATGACCCTCAACAGTATCCACATTGTATAAAATGTCCAAAAGTTTAAGGATTAATTCAAAAGGATCCCCTTGTGATTAGGGGTGTTCACGGACCCGATTGTTCCGGATTGATAGTAATCCGTAACCAAACCGTTCACTATGGTTTTAAAATTTTTCAAACTGTAACCGGACCGGTTTGATGTCTAAACCAGACCGATCCAATCCATTATAAACGGATTGGTTTGGGCGGATTGGCGATTTGGGTTTCTAATTGGACTTTTCTATTTTGGGCCAAAAATTGAATTTTTTTTGTTATTGGACCTTTTTTGGCCTTTTTTAGGTTTTTCCTAAATTGTTTTTAGGCCTTTCGTAAATAATTTCTGGGTTTGGTTTGGGAAAAAAATGGGAGAAATTTAAATTTAGTCATGGAGGGGACTCGAACTCACAACCTCAACCAAATTTAAGAGTAGATGGGAACAACAAAGTCAATCAGACAGCCTAACAATTTCGTTATAATTCATCGTCCGCAGTTATATATACAAAACCATTATATTATTATTTAATAATATATATACGGTCCGATCCGATTTGATAGACGATTTGACGGTGCCAAACAGTAATCCGGACTGGTGTGACTAGTTTTCAAATTTCAAATCTACTAGATTAAAATTCACTTATAATCCGCCGTTAATTCAAACCAATGATCGGTTTGGGTGGTTCCACCGGATTGAGCCAAACCGTGAACACCCCTACTTGTGATATAGCAAACTACATGGAAACTCCCATGTGGTAAGAAAATATCTTAAAAACCCCTTAGTGCTTATTCGAAAGTGGTGAAATGGATGCCAAGCTCCAAAATTGATGGATCTTGAGAGTCATGTGGCAATGATTATGAATTCCACATCGGAGGCATGAGCACATGTGAATCAGTTAATAAGTAAGGTGGTCTCAGAACCCATTAGTTTGAGCTTTTGAGTTCAGATGGGTCTTATCTTACTTATTGGGCTCCATGTTGAGTTTTTTTCCTCAGGATAAATCCTCAACAGTGGTATCAGAGCCCAGGTTGGGCCAAGCGGGTGGGTGATTTAACTCAAATTATCTCGGTTGATCTAATTGAACCCAGGCAGTCAAAGGCCCACTACGAGCGGAAACGTAGGGATGTACGACCCAATTACTCAGGTGGAGTACAGATTTGGGCTTGTCGAGATAAATTGGAAGCCCGATGTGGAGATTGCCCATGACGGGGGAGAATGTTGAGAGTCATGTGGCAAGGATTATGAATCCCACATCGGAGGCATAAGGATATGTGAATTAGTTAATAAGTAAGGTGGTTTCATAACCCATTAACTTGAGCTTTTGAGTTCAGATGGATCTTATCTTACTTATTGGGTTCCATACGAGTTTTCTTCTCTGGATAAATCCCCAACAATAAAAACATCTAAACTTCCTAGTTCGCCCTTAGTTACTATGCTGCAATCAAATTTTCAAATCGAACGAGCAATAGTGATTTTCTTCCGCTGTTCTTATTCAGATTTTATGTATTCTTAACAACCAAATGTATATTCACCACAAGTTAGTGTTCAATATACTTTACGAAATTATAGAAATACTTACAAAAGTATTTTGTCAAGTTATAGAAGTATTTTGTGAAATTATAGAGATACCTTACAAAACTATGGAAGTACTTTGTTAAATTATAAAGGTATTTTGAATTTCACGGAATATTTTTGGGTATTAAAATTCAACCTCCCTGTTTCTCAACTTATCCAGCCGCAAATCAACGCGTGAGACAAAATCACCTTTAAAGTTAACACTTTACATCCATTTTACCTGTTTCGGGTAAGTATAAGGAGGTTTTTTAGATAGTTTCTTACCATAGGGAGGTTTTCACGTAGTTTCCCATACCGCAGGGGTATTATTTGGAATTAACCCAAAATTTAAATTTCTCAATTCTACAATTAATTCATGAATTAATCATTTTCCTTCACTTTGTAGTTGTTTATTATTTACTAGTGTATACCCTATATGTTGCACGGGAAATATATTATGGGTGTAAAATGTGTTCGGTAGGGAGATGAGTGATTTATACTCGTAAAATACTAGTAGTTCTGTCTCGAAAAATTAGTACACATTGAGTTTTTAAATTTATAATGTTTTTAGTATAAATTTTAAAACACAATGTGACCTCTTTTTCTCGAAAAGGAGGTAGTAAAAAAGTTTAATAGAGTTTACTTATTATAAACAGGATCAAATTTATAATTTGAAAAGAAAATCAATAGAGTTTTACTATTAAGTTTCTTTTAAAAGATTGAAAATTTGAAAAGTTTTAAGCAATAAAAAAATTTACTAAGAATTACAAAAGTATGAAACAATTAGTAAAAATTGAGATATTATTAAAATATGAAAAAAGATTAAAAAATAAAAAAATAATCACATTGTTTTTTGGCTTGGTCCCTTGAAAAATTTTACAGGTTATTTTATTAACTGACATACTTAAAGTTTAGAATTAAACTAGTTTTAAAAAAAATTAGTGATTCATTTTTACCTTTGGAACAACTAACTACAACCTTATCAACTTTACAAATTTAATTAATTCTTAAGAAATTGTTTAAATTTTCATATGCTGATTGAATTATATGGGATCATCATAGTATTTGGTTAATTATTTTATAATTAATTGTTTACTATACATGGATGTAACATATGAGCCAACCACCACCTATTTAGAAAACAAATAATACATAATTTATAAAGATAATGTAAATAATTTTTACCCTTAAATTTTACACATGACCAATCTCTTGTTGAAGAATATCATATCATTTTTATTTCTTTTTTAAAAAAAATAATTATCTGAATTATTTTTAGATTTTTTTTAGGATTCGGTATAACTAAATATTTAGATTATTTTATCCTGAGTCAAATCGTAATTTTTAATATATAATGGTAATATCTATTTTTTTACGTCAACTTAATTGGGTTTCTCAATTTAGTGCCACATCAGTATTTTCATCCTCTATTAACATATATAGATTTAAAAAAATTAAAATTACTTGTTAACAAAAATTAAAAAAAAGGTCTTGGTTATTAAGATCTCTTTAAACAAAAAATGTCTTAGTTTAGAAGTATTCTAATAAAGTTAATACATATAAAAAATAACATTTAATTATAGTGTTTGAGAGAGAGTTCAAATCTAACTAGGGCCTCAATTTTATAACTTGCTTTAGGCCCTCTAAACCTTAAGCCGCCTCTGCTAATCGCTAGGTTACATTTGATTCTCAAGAAAAAAAGTATAAATTCGATTAATACTAAGCCTATTGAACTTTGAAGAATTAGAAATAGGGAGAGAAAACAGTACAGATGGGGTTGAAAAGAAGCGAATACAGACCTCCCACTATCAAATGCAGCATTGTAAGGAATCTAGTGTGAATTTGAAGGCTTGATTCTTATTGTTATTGTGGCGGAAAAATTGTAATAAAAGTAAATAAAAAGTTGAATTTGACAAATGAAAGAAATATTATTGAAGATTTCCTGTCCAAACAAGAACCACGGCAGGCTATCAAACTTATATAAATTTTTTTTGGCTCGTTAGAATATACTTGAATTTGCCTGGGAGACTATGTTAATCCTTGCAAAAGTTGGGACACTTATTCGTATCTGAGTACATACCAATTTACCAAACTAATGTATGTATGGCTGTTTAAGAAGAGGTTTGCTAGGACTATTTTTCTTTTATTTTATTTTTTCCCCCTTAACGATAGGTTTATCTGTAAGTCCGCAGGGTGGCAAAATATGACAAACCCAGTGGCAATGAACATTTTAAGACAAGTATAGGTTTTACGATCGAAGTAATGGCTTTGGGTCTTCTATGACATTTTATGTCGATGTTAAATGATTGAGACGTGTTTAAGTAATTAATTATTAACGCCATAACTAAAACTGTAAAAAAACTCTGTTTGACAAGTGATAAAATATAACACAAAAGTGTCACAAAAGATATTTTGCCAACAGTAATTAATTTCATCGACCTTTTAAGATTTCTTGGTCTTCTGCACCAATTCTGAAATCTTAGGCTTCATTTCTTCTCATCTATTCAATGTCGAGAACCAGAAATCCTCCACATGATAGGTCATAAGACTTTCTAGTTTCAAGGAACTCTCAACTGGGAAAGCATATATGCAACATCGATAACAACTGCTTCAGTTTGAGCCAGTTAACCAAATCTTCAAGATGGATTCAAGACTTGTTTAGTGTAGCAAAGCTTACGATCGAGATTCTGCAAGAATGTCATGATCTGCTCCCTCTTGGATCAAAGTGTGCACAGAGGTCGTTTCGCTTGGAAATTAAAGATTGAAAAACCAGCAAAACATCCAATATTGAAGCAATGATTTACCCCTCAACATGTTTGCAAACAATGTCTTTAATGCCTGCATCAATAATGACGATGTAGCATTCGTATGTTTCCATTTGGAATCATTAGTTACAACAACAATTCTCAACAGTGAAAACATTACAAAAAGGAAATGTGAATTTGAAATCAAATCCAAAAGTACAGGTGTTTATTACACAGCCAGCCATAAAGGAACATGATTGATCTTCTTAGCAATCTCAAGACAGAGAAAGCTTCAATATATACTCTGATAAGTGAGAAGTGCTTGCTCCCCAATCCAGCCATCGTTTTTCATCTTCATTCCTATAGCAGAGGGGGCCACAGAGTTAACAAAATAAATGGTTAGGGAAAACCTAAATAGGCAGAGATTGATAACAAATAAATTTCCACATTAAAACAAAAAGAAAAAGAAAAGGAAACAGTTTCTCACTGAGGTCCTGCTTTCCTTGTCTTCCAATACTGTGGATGCCTACACCATCCATCCTGTTCGTCCCAAATCAAAATCTTCGAAATGTGACTAATGTTTTGATAACCTTGGCTTTCAACATCATGATCCTGCATCTGGGCAATCACTTTATCACTCAAGTCATCCAAATACAGAACTTGGAGCCTGATCAAGTGTTGGATCCCCCAAGGAAACTCCTCTAGCACTCTCAGGCATCTCATATTCAGTTGTCCGAGGTTAGGCATTGCACCTTCTTCCACGTTCATCCATTTCAAATTGTGCATTCTCCATAACCAAAGCTTCTCAAGCTTCGGAAAGGATCCGGCTTTGAAACACAAACTCTCCCCTCTGAATGCCTCATTCAGGATGAGTGATTCCAGATTTGGCAAGTACTGAAGAGATTCAAGCGGATTTTCCATCAACCCGCTCCGCCCCAAATCTAGTACTGTCAATTCATGTAACAAAGGAATTATTTGCGGTACCTTTTGTAAGCACCCCCTGACAGATAACAGTTGCAGGTTCCGGAGACTTGGATACAACGAAATGTTCATAACTTCCAAATCAAGTACTTCATGATCTCCTAGTGCTTGGAGATATAAGTCTTCAAGATTGAAGAGATTTCCAAGAGAGGAGCAGAGTTGTTTTCCATCAGCTCTTCTCAGGCCGTAGATACCAAGCCCCTTCAATTGTTTAAGTTCTCTAATCTCTCTAATCAAAACTTCATTCGCTTCTATCTGATATAAGAATTCTAGGGAACGAAGTCTTGCAATGTTCTTTGGACCTTTAAATCCAGTAACCACACCGAAAGGCAAAGCCATAGCACTAGAAACCATTAGATGAATGAGCCCTTCAATCTTGAGTATTTCCTTGGGTAACTCGGTCACATATGTTTTGCGTAGATCCAAATACATTAGATTCTTGAGAGACCCAATAGACTTTGGAATGACTTTGACTCTTGTTTTGCTAAGATTTAGAAATTTGAGATTAACTAATCGGAACACTTCTTCTGGAATTTCCTCCAATTGTGTACCTTCTAAATCCAATACCTTCAGTATCCTCGAACCATTGCATAACATCCTGGATAGCAAGTGTTTTGGCAAAGGCTCCTTGGAGTCAAATATCACCAAAGATCGGAGGTACTTGAAACAATTGCCGGGCATCATTCCAAACGTCCTCAAATCATGGACCGCCAGGCGCCTAAGCTTGTTAGGCAAACTACTTCGGTCTCCTGCGACTATGGTTGCGAAGTTTTGTGCAGTTGACTTTGAACATATAACTTCTCGCAAAAGGTCATGAATGTGATACTCTCTAGGAGATGGGTCATGAGGATGTGTGACTTGAATTAAGCTTCTACTACTAAGTTCTTTAAGATAGGCACGGGCTATCTCATGTTTTGTCATCTTTGCCTTCTCCTGCACAAGTCCTTCTGCAATCCAAAATCGAATCAGTCTCCTTTCAATTATTTTTTTATCCTCCGGAAAAATACTTGCATACAGTAAGCAAGTCTTGAGATGGTACGGAAGCCCTTGGTAACTAAGAAACAGTGATTTTTTTACTAGCTCAAGCTCACCACCGAGATCTTCACCACCAAGGCCGCGTTCAACCAACTTCCACTCATCAATTTTACTTGTACCTTTCGAACCCAATAAACCACCAATTGCAGCAATAGCCAGCGGCAACCCCCTACTCTTTTTCAGTATTCCTTCAGCGGTACTTTTCAAGTGGACAGGGCAGCTATTACCTCTGAAGACCTTCTTGCAAAACAGAGTCCAGGAGTCTTCAAAAGATAACGGCTCCATTGTATGCACATAACTTTGGAACTCGCCATTGGTAGCATTACCTACACCTGCATTCCGGGTAGTGATAATTACACGATTCCCACAATTACCTTCAGACAATGCGAACTTAAGAAAATGCCAGAAATTTGGATCCCATACGTCGTCAAACACCATGAGATACCGTTTGTTTTGGAGAAGTCGTGTAACATGCTCATGCAACTCACTAGCATTTGTGATGGATGCAACTTCTTCGGGAACAGATTTCTTGATTTGTTTATATAGCTGTTTAATAACCACTCTGAGCAGCTCCTTTAGATCCCAGGTCTGGGAGGCTGTCACCCAAGTAAAGATCTGGAATTCCTTTTTCACATGAGCATCCTCCTGGACTTTTCTGACTAGGGTGGTTTTTCCTATCCCTCCCATTCCAACAACAGATACAACTTTGAACTGGGAGTCGCCATCAAGGAGCTGAGAAATGAGCTGTTGCTTTGGGCGATCAATGCCTACCAGCTTAGCTTCATCTACAAGACCGGCTAGATTTCTGTAGTCCTGCAATGAGTCGTTCACAGAAGAAGAAGAAGAAGCTAAGAGTTGGTTAAAGGTACCATATTCAGATTGGTACCTCCGATGAGTTGCAGATATATTTGTGATTCTGGACTTGATGGCTTGTATCTCTTCCGCAATTTGGTGGCTGGGATACAAATTCTTGATTGAGTTGAAAATCTTGCGAGCATGTCCAAAGAAACCATAACCGTAATGACGATCAAAGCACCTTAGAAAGTCAGCCACAACATCTTCAATATCGTATGCAACCTCCCGCACCTGCGAAATACAGACTCGAAGCATCGGATCTTCTTCTTCTCTACCTTCTGCAAACATTAAGAAAGCTTTCATGTGGTCTAATTCATCTATAATGCCCTGGATCTTTTGTTGAAGCCCTCCTAATAAATTGGCTTCAGCTACAATTAAAGTGGAGAGCTTCTCAAGCACAGCAGAGAAATCGCCTACACTCATCCTTACAGATAGAATCAGAGATTCTGTCTCTGAACAAACCACCCCTATGATAATTAAATGAAAAATTCCAAATTAAGTGAAGAATTTGTTGAATTACACCAAAGAGAAATCAAAACTTTTGGAAAAAAGAGAGTTCAATAGATTGAAGTCTACTCTTAAAATTTTTTGGAACATTAGCTAATCAACTCAGTTTAAGCAAACATGCAATTCATCTATAACAGTAGTAGAGATGTAACAAACATATAAATATATTTATGCTGTCTCAGAAAACTCAAAAGATACATAATGCATGTGATTCAAGCAAAATCTTCATTTCACAGTCTTATTTTAATTATGGGTTTAGGGTAAAAACAAAGGCATGCAGTTCCCTGAACAATTGAAATCGCTCATCTGAATTACAAACCAAAGTTACCTTAATACAACATGGGTCGGGGCGGAACCACCGCCTGGGTGGTCCGGCTGACCCCGTTTTTCCGGCGACACCCATAGGGTATCTACAGCCGGAACTATAGGTGGATCCGCCAGCATATTTTAGCCCCTCCGAGTTTCAGAGGGAGAAGAGCCAGAAAGGAGCTGGAGGGCGGGAAAAAAAATTATTCAGGGCGGAAGAAGTAGCCGGCTTGGAGGCCGCACTTTTCCGCCGGAGCGGCTGGGATTGAGGAAGAATAGGACGCTCCAATTTAAGAACTTTTAAATATTAGTATATAGGATCTCTAGTTTCATCATTTTCCATGAGAACCCTATCGGTCCAACCTTATTAAAAACCTACAGTAGTATTTTAGCCCCTTATATTTATATAAATTTAATTAATTCATACCACTTTTAATTTTTCTTAGTATATTCTAATTGAAACTTTTAAAATGTATTCCAAAATCACGAATATTTCAAATTTGATAACGTTAAACGCTTATTGTAAAATTTAATAATAAGAATGTAAAAACTACTATTATCTATATAAGTCCTTTGATGCATTAACTAATACCGCGAGTACGTCATTTTTGGACGGTCTGTTCTTGTATCAAATAGTGTTGGACCATTTCTATTAATTTTAGTGGAGTATGTTTTCCCTCAAAAGCAAGACCATCAAAAAAAATTATAAAATTGTTTTCTTTTTTAATTTTTAATTTTTTTTTGGCTAATAATCACATCATATTTAGTGCACCCACAAATAAAATCCTCAATCGCTTAGGACTTTCCGAATCTCAAACTCCAGTTCCGCCACTAAATGAACATCAAATCCTATTCTTTTATTGGCTTTTCGTCCAAAACAATATACTACCTTATAAACTATTTTGCCATGGTATTTTTTCTGTGTCAGTAAGGACGATTTTTTTTAGTAGTGCTCTCAAGGAATCCATCATTCAAAGGAAACCCATAAAATGGCAAGCAAAATATTACTACCTTATAGAGAAATTAGCAGCAATCACCCAACTCAGCTGCCATGGTTCGGAGTAGTTAAAGCAAACGAATTTGGAAAATATATGATCACTCAAGATGTTTAATCTACTGCAGCTGACACAGTAACCTGAAAGTTTACTGAAACCGCAAAAAGAAGTGAAGAGATTTTGTTAATCTTCCTTCGTACTAAAAAAATAAAAATACTAGCAGACAAGATGAGGATGGGTGGAAGAAAGTAATGAACTTTGCTCAATTATGTTGTCCGATTTGATGACTGAACTCTCGCTCTTAAATAGGCGGAAAAAATGTCATTCTTAACCAAAACTTTGCCCTCATTGTCAATCATACTCAATAAATTTTTGGTTAGCCAATTTTACCTAATGTTTAAAATTTTTGTCGATTGTCCAATCGGCCCATTTTCCATCCAAATTAACAGATCTCCGTTAGTTTTTTTAATAAAATAATAAATTTAAATACAAAAATACTTCAATAGTTTTTAAAAATTTTAAAAATAATCCCTAAAATATATAAAAATAACAAAATAATCCCTTTTTACTTTTTTATTTTATTTTTCTGTATTTTGTTCCATTTCTCTTAACTATTTTTAATGACCATAAAAGTATATTATATGAGTTTTTAAAAAAATATTATTTATTTTTAAACTCTACCGTAAAAATTAATATTTGTATAGTTGTAACACATGATTGTATTTATATAAGCATGTTAATATTTTTAATAATATAGTTTAACAATAAAGACACTATTTTTTTCATTGTCAGTATTTCATAAACTATTACAAATGAAGTGAATATCATTTAAATTTTAAATTGAAAATTTATGCATTAAATAAAATACAATAACAATATGTAATCATACTAACCTTACATAGTGAGAAAAATACTTGTTAGTGGTGAATGTTTCTATTTTCAACCAAGAAGACACCAACTTTCTTCTAGAAAAGTCGTTATAAGATCATAATAAGATTTGGTTGTTATGCATGGGTGATGTATTCCCTGATACTTAATATAAGGCATTTTGATTTGTCTTAGGTTTAACTCAATATGTATTTTTAATTGTCAAAAAAACCTTAAAAATATTTCATAACGATCAAGAGAATACAACGAATGTAAAAATATTTTTTAAAAAAAGTTTTTTGTCAATTAAAAATACGTACTAGGTGAAACCATGATAAAATCAAAATGTCTTTTATGACATTTTATTAAGGACGGAGGGAGTATTTGGCAGAAGAAATCTTAAGACGATCAAATTAAGGTTGATTTTTTCCCGACAAAAAGTCTTGTTTAAACCTTTAAAAAATGATTAATGTACCATGATGTCATTGTGAATAGTAAAAAAAGTGTTTGTTAGAAGGAAATTTGTATTAAAAAAATGCGTGACCAGTAGAAAAGAAGAGGGGTGATTACTGGGTAGAAGAAAGTAATGATCTTTGCTTAATTGTGTGGACCAATTTTGGCTTAAAATACCCTTCACGCGGGTTCCTGATAGTTGTTTTACATTACAAAATTTACCTTTCATTCGTAGTCAATATTGTCTAACAAGAAAATAAACACACCTTTTAGAGAACAAACGACTCATAAGATTCTATTCATATACTGTACTCCCCCTATCCTGAAATATATATATATGTATTTTGCATTAGTCAGTGAACAATTAGTTCCGACACCTTTATAAATGTCCATCTCCTATCCCACTCTTTATCTTTAAAACGTAAATTGTTCTAGACTTGGTCTCTTTTATTATTGTAAGAACCGAAAAAGGAAGGAAAAATCGCATAATTTGTGATATTAAAAAATAAAAATAAATTTCTAAGGGGTGGTTTTCGTAAATGTTCCTCTAATTTACCCGGTTTGTGATAAGGATCTGTTTTGTCATCTCTTGTTTCCATAGTTCTTGCCAGTTGTGTTCTTTCATCATCGTTTTCCTACTTGTTTGTACTCAAAAGTTTACTCTTGTATATCCATTTTATAAATGTAACTCACCAAAGTATAGTAGGCCTTTTAATTTTCGTCCCAACAAACATAATTTTATTTCTTGATTAACGTAGTCCAAAACAACAAAATTACTATTATGGGATGGAATCATTTAGTATCCCATAGCAAATTTTCTATATTGCATTATAATGTAAAGTAGTTATGTCATGGCAAATTAGGATGTAAAGCTACTTGTCACCTTGTTTTCCTACCACCCATAAGTGCCATTACTACACGTATGGTTAGAAGGTTAAACTACCCAGAAATGAGAAAAACTACTAGTGAAACGCCGATATCAAGTTTCTGTTGACGTGAACTTTTGGTCACTAATTTGCGGTGTATCTGCATTGGATGGTGTTCACAGGAGAAACGCCATTAGGGCAGGGCCTGGTGAACTCTTTATGTTTGTTTCGCTTTTTTAGTGTGTGTTTTTAAATATTTTTTGTATTGGAAATGTAAAAAAGTGTATTAAAAATATAAAAAGGTATATTAAGATGGGACAGTTATTATTTAAATATTTTGAAAATACCATCAAAAAAACCTAACAAACAATATCGAGGTGAATGAGGGAATGGTAACAAAAGCAGACTAAAATTAAGTCTCAATTGATAAAGCATCGTTTTTGAAATTCATGGAACACCATATTCTTAGCACCAGCAGCCAATACAAAAAGCTCAATAGCCATATCAAACTGAAACCAAAAGAAGCCCACATTACAATTTCGTCTTCCAAACTAGTATTACAAGGAAGGCAGAAAACCCACCAAAAAGAGGAAAAACAACCAAAAATTTCCCAATTCTGAACTTGTGACCAAGAGGCACATTTGAAATATAAACCCTAACTCGTTTTTTAGGCCAGCCAGTCAATGCTACAGCAACACAACCAGCAACATTCTGAGGATCACATTACACAGCAATCATGGAAATCGATAAAGCCCTTCCCATTTATAGACATTTTTACCAGTCATGAACAAACATTAACAAAAGTATCATCAACCGCGCCGTTCATCATGAAATGAATTCTGTCTTAATCATATCAATATCATACCTCTCTTTTACAGCATCAGGTCGGATTGAGGGTAGCCCTAATAAATATACAATGTCCCCTGCTGCTCTATCTAATGCTGCTCCACTGAAACGGGATCATTCACTAAGGTCTCCTCCTGATCCTGATCCAGCTTACTTATCTCAGAAGCAGGGTCTGCAGATACACCTGATTCTTTGGGTATCCTGTCCATCGAAGAACCATTGTCGCTTGTTTCTTTGGACATGCCAGTTTTTTGAGGTGGAACTTTTTTGGTTTCATTGGTCAAGTTCGTTTTTTGGGAAGGCAGCCTAGGGAGGGATTTCCGTGAAGGTTTCTTGACAATGGCTGATAAAGGAGCCTTTGGGCTGTTTTGTGGTAATTTCTCATCCAAACTTAACCTAACAGTGTGTCTTCCTTCATCACTTTCTTCAGAAACACCTCTGGTCGGCGAGCTTTTCTTACGACCAAGTTTAGGAGATTTCGCCCTGGTTGTTGGTATCTGCATAATTGTGCAACAACAGGCTGTCAAGAAGGATGGTAAGGCCACTATTTTACCAAAGAGCATCAGTCAAACAGCATCCCTATACGTTGACAGCAAACTTTCAACATAATATGATACTGTTCCTGAAAATAACAGGGAATAAGTCTAGCATAGTGCATGCAGAGCATCTGAAACTAACAAGGACAAACATGCACGCAGACACAGGAATCGAAGTCAAATTATGAACACAGACCAATTAGCTTTGCATCCTTCTAAGTTCTAAAACCTAAATAAACTAAATGTGTAGCCGGCTTTCACTCAAGGCTTATAATGTCACTCAACAGATGTTCACAACCTTGAAATACTTTCAGCAACTTGCTTCTTTTATCTGTCAGCGAGCCAAACATAACTTCATTTCCAGACAGCAAAATATTCATCTCAAAATTTTGTTTGGTTAAAAATCCAGGAAAATACAGCATCAGACCATTCTAACAATGAATATGATATAAATAAACGAGTTGCAGATTAGGCCCTGGGTAACAATGCTTGAGAGGAACTAGAAACCCGATACATTACCCCGAATTTCTCTCTGATCAAACAAGCAAGATGTTATTTATGTGAAGTTATATAATATTAGATATCCAGGGTTTTTCTACAAAATTTCTGGAGTTATTGACAGAGTTGGTGACCAAATACAGATTCAACATATAGCACTGACTACAGCATCAGCCTAGCAATCATCAAAGCAAATGATTTGCTGGACATTTTGAAATAAAAATATTAAACCTACAAAACAAAGAAGAAATCAAAATTCTGATGCACATATTTAGAAAGGCCCCGTGAAGTTGTTAAAATGTTTTAGCAAATCAAACTAAATGCAAGAAGTAAACACACTTCTACCAATCAAAATATTGAATGATTATACCAAGGATGCAAGATCAATTTAGCAGACGTTCTAAGCTCAGCAAGAATTCACAAGACCGTTGCATTTTACCAAAGGTGTATACAACTATCAAGCGAGAATACAGACCTAGAAAATGAATTTTTGCATATGTATGGTTGGCCCTCCTACTTACTAAGCAAAATAAACTGAGGAACAAGTATTTCTCATAAAAGTTCCTTACACATTTTCCAGCAAAGCATTTTTAAAAATCAGTAAAAGTTGCAGCTTATAACATGGACAGAGACGTGATAGGAGAAAGGGAGACAGAACTCAATCAGCATGAACCTTCTGATAAGGTTTATATATATCAGAAGCGAAGTTCATCTGACATCCTATTAAGATCTTCCACATGCCAAAATCTCCAAGCTATTATATGACCAATTCCAGTGGCTAGAAAAGACAGCCTGAAAGTTCTGGAACACTATGCTTGCTAAAGGCACCGAGACCAAAGGCACATAAGCACATCAGAAACACAAATTTCATACTATAGACACATACTTTTTTATTATAAATAATGCGAAGTCACCTTCTTCAATTCTGCCTTGGGAGGTGGAGGCTCCTGATAAAAGCTCGGCATGGGTGTTGCCTTGAACATCAAGCTTTTCCGCAACTTTTTAATTTCAGCTTCTTGTGTTTCCTGCTCAGTTGAGAAGTCAATGCCACCATTAACGAATAGCACTTCACAAATTGGAACTAACAGAAGACAACAAACGACGCACAACACATACCTTAGTTTTGGCTTGCAAATTGGTCTGCTCAACTTCCTTTGCATGGATCTTTTCCTCTAGTTTTGAATAGAACTGTAATAGGAACATTTCCATCCATCAACAGAATCAGGAAAAAGACTACAAGTTTATGAGAGTATGAGCAAAAAGCTGACCTCTCTTCTTTTCTCAGCCCTTTCATTGCATTTGAAACTGAAACCATAGTTTGGAAGGGTCCCCGGCTTGCGGGGCTTTGCAGCTTCCTCAGTGGGACTCCTTATCAAACGAATTAAGGAGAAATGCATAGCAGTAATAATAAAGAGAGCAACAATTTGGACTTTATACCATCCATGAAATCCATGGTTTTTCTTTTATTTTTAATCCTTCCCAAACAGAAACGAAAAGAAGAAAAGTTTCATAGTTAGGATACAAGGGTTGTGTGCCGTCAGCTCTATCTGATTCACTTGTTTTCAGCACCTTCGGCTTAGATTTTTCCCTATAATCGGGAAATAAAAGGGTCAAACTTATAGCGAACAACAGTCACAGGTTAATAGAAGAAAATAATCATCTAATGATGACCCAAAAGAATCAGACAATGAAAAACACCACCCCATTGTAGGGACACAGAGGTCGGAAATGACATACTTAAGGTTTTCGGATTGTGCATCAGTAGTCGAAGATGATTTCATTTCTGGATGCCTTCTTTGCTGCTAAAGACATAACAAGAGTTAAAATTGCTTATCACCAAAAAATGAAATCCCATGAAAAGCCACATTGCTATTAACTTTCCGCAAAATTACTTACTTTGCTGTGGCTCGGATTTGTTGAAGTAGGAACTCCCTGCCGGTCATTGACTGATTTACTCTTTGATTTGGCAAGTGGCTGCTTATGGTTTGATTCAGAAGCATGCATCCCATTCGAAGCACTGTCTTTACTCTTCCTAATACTCGTCACCGAGGCATTTTTACTATGTGAGGGCTTCCCAATGTTATTCTTTGCTGGACCCTTTTGATGTTTTTCACTCTTCAACTCCAACTCTTCACCACCATGTTCCTAGAAAAATAAAAATTACATAAACTTACGTCCAAAAAGAAACATCCAGTTGCTTGATTGCTTCAGCTTTTGTGGGTGGGGGGTAATCACCTACCTGTGAACTATCTGCAGCAGATGCTCCTTCAGCCAAAACTTCATCAGAAGAGTCCACATCTTCAATGACTCTCACCTTCAGGCCGTAGCTGAAATTCGAAACTAATTCATCCATCTCAGGGACGCATCTCGGCATGCCAACTTTTTCAGTAGCTACCTGTTCTTGAGCTACAGAATGTTCTTCATGAACTCCATTTTCAAATCCTCCCCCATTCTCAGAAACACGAATAACACTATCCATGTCCATCATGTTCTGCAAGTCCCCAAAACAGTTGCATAGATAAGAATTACCAGGGGAAAAGAGCAACAGCAAACACAAAATGACATGAAACAATTTTGAAAACACATCCAAAAGACCTCTAACATATTTGCCCGCAGAAAACAATACCGTGCAACATTAAATTGAGGGTTCTCATTCTGATTTGCAGCGCAAAAACCAGGATACAAACAAATGAACAGGCTAAGCTTCAAAATTTAGCTAGCTAAGGAAGCACAGAGACAAGAAGAACAATTTTTATGGGGAAAAAACACAAAAGAAATTAGAAGTCACATATTTCATCACAACCTGATGCTTCCAGCCGCTAGCTAAAGAATTCAAAATAGTAACAAATGCAACATCTTTACATCCACAGAATAATCTAATCAGGAATAACACCATATACTCAAATACTTCAAATTAACTGAATCAAAACAGCTGAGCAGCCATCCAAACAAAAAAAAACCACCCATCAAGTAAATCAACAACATTACAAAATGTACCCATTAGCTGCATCATCAACCCAAGTAGAAAGGCATCAAAAATCATAAACCGAATCCAACACATCGCGAAAAGGGAAAACAAAAACATGACAAAAGAAGACAAGCTGCTTTCTTTTTAATTTAAACTAGATCTTCAAACCCACCCAAAGATCCAATCGTTATCCTTACCAAGATTCAACTAAAACCTGATCCCAGAACCACATTTCCAGTTCCACCCATGAAATAGCCCCAAAATGATACAACCACAACAGTTACACAAACAAACTTGACATTAAGAACCCAGATGAAATCCCTTGTAATATAATGAATGATTCAAGCTAAACACAAAGTGAACTTCAGCTGAATACTTCAAAGCTTACATTTTTTGCAGCAAACAAATGATCAAAAAAGGGCCATAGCTTTCTTGCAAGGTTTCAAAAAGATCTAGGAGGATTTTTAGAGAGAGAAAGGGAGTAAACTGCAGTGAGAGGAAATGGGTTTCAGATGTTTTTGATTTTTGAAAATTGAAATGAAATTGACAATGAAATGAAATTGGGTTTTATTTTATTTTTTTTCCTATAGTTTATTAGTAATTTTTTGGGGGTTTTTGGTGGTAGTGCTATTCAAATTCCATTTGAGACAGGTCAGTCTGAATTGGAAGAAAAAAGAACTTGGAATAAATTTTGAAAAGATACCTCCTCTGTGATTCTGCCACGTCATATAATTAATGATTTCAGTCCACGTGGCATCATCAGATGGCTTGTTGTTGAAAAGGAATTTTAACTCCCGCCCGTAAAATTTGCAGTTTTGCGTTTTCTTTTTCTTACTTTTTCTTTTTTGAAATTAATTTGCCAGTTATTATTTGTTTGTTTTTGTCTGTTCATTTTCTTAGAATGATTCTTTTATTTCATTTTTTAAAAATCATTTTTCTCCTCTGTTTCGGACAAAACAGTGTTGCTGATACAACTTTTGTCTCACATTGTTATCCACAACACAAATAATTGTAGTATAATTTAAATTTTAAAAAAAAAAATTTAAAAAAAAAGGTTAGTTTTTGGTGTGGAGGAGTATCAAATAGTAACTGATTACTGCATTATCACTTTCTTTAACTCATTTTCTTCCTGCCTCTAAATGATTTTTTTCTCAATTTAACAGTGGTTAGTCAAACTCAAAATCATACGACATGATAACAAGTTAACTAATGTATGGACCAGTTAAAAAACGCATTATAGAATTTCCCAAAACATATCGAAACGATGAGGGACTAGTTTCATCTTTGATAGATGAAGGAGAAGGATTGTTGACTTTCTTCTTCTTTTTTTTCTTTTTTTCTTTTTTTTTTGGCTTGGAAATGAGATAGTTGAATGATAAACACAAAAGATCAAGAAGACAAAAACAAAAGTAAATAGTTGTTACCTGTTAGTACTTAAGAATCTAAGTACATAGTTAATTAGTAGTACTAATTTTGTTTGAAGACATGCTAACAGATACCGTAACATTTGTGTCATTTTCCTCACGTTGGTGTGGTATCCTCCAAAAAAAACCTCTGTGCATCAGACCCGGTGCACCGACATTAATTTTTTGCCAAATTTATTTCTAGATATCATTAAACAAACTTCCTGACCGTTGCTAATTCATGAATACGAAAGCTTCAAATTTTATGTAAATGTAACAAGAACTAATTAACTAATCTCTCTTCAAAAATGTTGTAGCTAATTGGTTAGCAAAAATTGTATTAATCGTAGAAAATGAACACGAATTAGATATTTGATGTGGTTTTGAGAGATTCAGACTCAAGCGAGTCGACATTCGTGTTATGTTATCCATTTATATTATTCTCAAAGTGAGTTTTCTGATTAATTAGCAAGATAAAATAAATAATAAATTAATATAATTCAAAATATATGCTCCTGGACACAATAAAAGATTTTTGCGGGGAAAGAAAAAAAAAAAAAGGTTAAATAAGTGTGCCTAAGAGTTTGCAAAAATAGATGAAAATGCATTGGGGGAAGGAGGTCACATGAAGATGGAAGGTGGTGAGATTGGAGGTGAGGGAACAAACCATGTGAGTTTCTACACAGATGCTCGAGTCTGCCGCAACGTACACAAAATTATTTAAAGAGTCTTCAAAACAAATTTTTACCAATGTATTTATGATCTTACATTCGTAAATTCGAAGTTTAATTATTACATAAAATCATCATGGATATATTATGTATGTCTGTGCCTACTGAAATTTTTCAAAACTATCGGTATACATACTCATAAATTTCAACTAATTTTTACAGTGATCACAGATTCGTGATTTGAACGTCTTGGACGAATTTTAGAGTGTATATCTATAGTCAAGTGAAAGGGGAAAAAAAAACTCTAATAAATTTAGATCTTGCACGAACTAATTATCGATCAAATATTAAAATGACTAAAATCGGCACACAAAACGGTAGATGAGAAGAAATCCATTATTTCTGGTCATCAAAGTTCTAAACTACATTTCACTCTCGCTTTAAGGTGCATGAAACTTCAGTTGGGATATTATGAAATCTATATTAAACTGAATTCGATTGAAATTTGTGTAATAAAAAAATAATACAAAAAAAAAAAAGAACTAGAGATATCTCATTTGTTGTTCGACTGAAAACTCGTGCTTGATTAGTGAACTTCTTTTCCGTAATTAAACCAGAAACGAGTGAGAACATTAATCATTTGGGGTTACATATCATTAAAAAAAAAAAGGTAATATGTATAGATTACACAGGAGCGGTGCCCTTCTCAGTCCTCACGTGAGACAAGTGAGCCCTAAAATCTCCCACGCCCTACATTTTTATATGCTCTATCTCTGTATGTATATGAAGTTATACACATATTACAATGACCATCGTCGTTGGAGAAAAATTTATATTTGTTTCGTTTTTTTAGTGTGTGTTTTTTGGTATTTTTGTATTGAGAATGTAAAAAGATGTATTGGAAATGTAAAAACGTATGTTGGAATAAAACAGTTACTCCTTCCGTCCCATAATTATTGTCCACTTTGCCCAAAAAATTTTGTCCCAAAATTATTGTCCAATTTGACTTTTTATGGACCATGTTACACATTTGTCCTTAGTAAAAAACATTATCCATAAAATCTTAGTGGTTAAACAATTACTTATGTAGGGGTATATCCGGTTGTTTAAGGTAAAATATAGTTAAGTTTGACCAAAAATAAAATCTTTCATTTTAGTAAAAGTGGACAATAATAATGGGACGGAGGTAGTATTATTTAAATATTTTAAAAATATCATAAAAAACCTAATAAACAATACAATATGATAAAAATTATATCTTTTTTTCATTTCAAAATTATTATTATTTTCATACAAAGAGGTATCAAAATCTATATTTTCATCTGAATTGATCGATCAATATCAATTTCAATATGTTAGGGCTTCTGATGTTTCGTGATGCAGAAGAGTCGATGGATTAAATTTTTAGAACTCAGAAAGTTAGCAGTACTGCATGGAATTTGGGGCAAGAAAAAGAGGTTAAATAGAAGGATCCTGGTGATCCCCCATTCTACACTTTCCATTATCTTCTCTTCTGGATAAGACACATTAATAGTTTATTACGTACTTGACTTTGTTTTACTTTAGTTGGGGTAGTTATGTATGCACTAGACACCTTTTTAACAATAAATAATAGTAATATTATTTCCTTATAAACATGACAATAATTTCCGGACGAAATAATAATAATAATAATAATAATAATAATAATAATAATAATAATCTACTGATTTTCAACTGTATGAAGAATTGAAAATGCATGCATTTTCCTCCCGTTCTAAAAGGATTTTTACTATAATTGTACTATTTATTCTTAATATTTCCCCTATCTAAGAAAAAAATAATAATATACATTAAATTTTAATATTTGTACTGTTTTCTGTATAAATTTTAAATTACGATACGGATTATTTTTTGGATTTTAAAAAAGGAGGGAATCATTTTGTCTAGCTGCAAATAGAATTTCTTCTTCTTCTTTTGAGTGATCGGGATGGTTATATTCCTTTTGTGAACCCTTTAGATTAGAAGAGAAACAGAACTAAAAGAAATCAAGGGTATTAATAAACTCAATTGTGTTAGCAGAAATTGGATAAGGTTAAAAGTGTAAACTGGTTTTTAATTGTAAAAGTATTACAAATTGGATTATAAAATTAAAAGAGGATTCCTTCTCCCTTAAAACCTGTGATTTGTTCACAGTATAGTGATGATCACCAGTTCTTTAAACAAGGTGTGGAATTTTTTATGTTATCTAAACCAACTTACGTATCCTTGTGAAACCATTAATTCATTGCATTTACGAAAAAGAAAATTCAGGATTCTTTGTTTCACATCATTTTGCTTTAGACTAACTAATAATTAAAATTCAGGATTCTTTCTTTCTTTCTTTTCTGGGTGGTGTTGGTCCAAAAAGCTCAAACTATTACTATAATAAACAGGTGCCGACCAAAATTCCCTATCAATTTAACTAGTACTATATACTCATAGAAGATAAACACAGGAAAAAAAAGGGAGGAAAAAGGAAAAAAAAAAAAAAAAAAAAAGATGTATCATACATGGATTCATTGTGTTGTGTGATAATTTCAATATATATTGTTTTTCTGATGCTTAATCAGAAAGGCACAGTTTGGTCCACAAATCATCAATATTTTTTGGCATGATATTGGAGACCCTTTTTTTGAACATGATGAAAACCCTTTTTATATTTTCCTTTTTAAGTGGTATTTGGATTTATGTACTTTGTGTGTGTGTAAAACCCATTCTTGATTGGAATGTTCAGCTGATGGGGGTATTGAGACAAAGACATACTACTTTACTCCTAGTTCTTTAGATTGGCTAATTGCTTGTCTAGTGATACATTTTCGCCAATTGCTTGCCAATTTTTTCCATCTGCACCTGAGTATCAGATTCTCTTTGACACTATTGTGTTACACTTTTTTTGATACATGTAAGATAATCGATACATATCATCATTATAAGTATGGGAGAGTAAAATTCCCCTCTTCTTATTTTGTTTAATGTAACAGTAGAGGATCATTGACCAAAGTACCTTGCTCTAAAGAGAGACACCAATGAGCAAACACATCTAGATTGTTATTGGTAGATGTGATGGATTCTAACAAGTGGTAGCTTAGATTCCTAGTCAATTTTGAGCTGCTACACTCATGATTTTGATTTTGATTTAACATGACATGGATCAAATAATGACTTTTATTGGAAGCCTACCATCCTTTAATTGTGTACCACAATTATAACATTTGAATATGTCAATATGCCAAAAAAAAAAAAAAAAATTGAATGGATAATGGGTGGCGAAATGCAACTTTCCAACAAAAATTCCAAAAGATCAAAAGGCATTTGATAAAAATAAGTCCTTAGTGTAAGTGGTTTGTGAGCAACAATCTTGTCACAATTTATTACTCCTTATGCTAAAAATAAAAATTTAAATTGAAAAATTATTTCAGAAACCACTTACCATCTTTTACCAACTTTTCCGATAGTCCAATATAAATTGCCAAGCTTCCCTCCATTTTTGGGCCGATTATTAATCTCTACTTCACCTAGTCTCATAGCCCAGTAGTTGGTTTTGGATCAAATTCACAAGAAAAGAATTCCATAAGAGAGACAGAAAGAAATGAGATTGAAAACAGTACACACAAGTTTTCTTTTCAATGCCATTGTTTCCATATCACAACACAACTAAATATTAGTACAGCAAACCTAGTAATTGCGGAAACTAGTGACATCTATGCATCAATTCGAGGAGCCTAAAACTCATAAGCATGCATCATTTTGTGTTTTCTCTGTTAACAAAAACTTACCAGTTTCAAAGTTGGACACCATGAACTTAACATTGCTGGAGTTGCCACTATATAATGGGGCAGCCTTCTGCTGAACACCAGCATTCATGAATGTGAATGAAACTAGGAAATTAATCTTTCATTCTGAATTAATTGAAATCTAAAGAAGAAAAAAATCTCAAGTGGCCACTTCAAATCTGCATAACTTTAGCTGCCTCCTTCTGTTCTGTTTCTTGACTCAGCTTTGGATGAGGACTGCTGCGGTATGGACTAGCCTTTTCACTGTCAAGGAATTTAATGTCGAGATTGATGCTTTCCTTGAGAGCCCAAGATAGGCTCCTGGAGGAAGTAGGTGGCACCATGGTCGAAAAACATCCAATGTTTTTCGCCATGATTAATCAATGAAGATGATGATGATGGATTTAAATGGTTCTCCATTTGGCACCGGTATTTACAAGTTTGATGTAGACATTCTTAAAATCATCAAAGAACAACTCCTGGTTATCAGCGTATTTTGAGATCCACCTGGAAAATGTAAAAGTGGGCCATGTAATAATTCAATTGGAAATGCACAAAACAACTCAGCACATGGGAAACATCAGAGGTAATTGATATCTAAGTAAGAAACCTCAAGCATTCATCATCATCAGCAAGTGCTCGGTCTGAAGGAAGACCAATCATACTAGACATTCCAGCTGCAAAGAAGCAAATGTTCAGTAATTACTGTTGTACATCAGCAAAGAAGATTGGATGCATCATACTAGGAATGGAATGATTATGATCTAGATATGCTACAGAAGTGAAAAAAAAATGACTTTTTATCAGCACTATTCACCAAGATGATAGCTCGACAAGAGCTTACAAAAAACTGGGACAAACACAATGAACCAAGAAACCCACTTATGCAATTTGGATTACTATTCTGGTGACTAACAGCTTTCCAAATACACCAAGCTAATTTGCATACAGGAATACGAAACACCGCAAGGCATAAAGGAGATGAGGATTTTGTCACCAACCTGAAGATAACCAGGGCTTCTCCAGGAGAATTTTGAAGTAGGAGTTGTCAAAAACTGTGGGATTTCCGAAACCTTTACCTCCGAGGGTATGTGCACCAGACAGTGCAACAAGTTCCTGCACACTGTAAAAAGCCCTGAGTCCAGGCTTACATATTCTCCAGGAAAGGGAAAAAAAAAAAAAAGGTAAATATTCATGGATACATATTTCACACGTATAGATACTAGAATATTGCTCAAGAATATTGCATTTCAAGAAAGAAAGAAAAGAAAAGAACAAAAAAAAAAGATACTAGAATCTGATACGCATTTGGCCCTCAAGAATATTGCTCTTGAGACAGTTTTTTCATGTAGTTGCGAGCAGTCACACATAAATATCATTGTAGTCATCAAGCAAAAAGGAAATGATACATCTAAGTACTTACGAGAATCCTTTGTTTTGAAAGCACTGTTTCAGAGCTGGAGCATCCAGTGATTCTTCTGGTAGCTTTCCTTCAGGATCCGGCACCCTTTAAGGCATAAAACAAGAAGGTATACATGCACTAATTTCAGCATTGCACAACAGCAGTTCTAAAAGCGAATTACAAAGGCTCTGACAAAACTCTAAATAATAAAACCTCAATAAGCACTATCTAGCAGACCATCATTGTAACCAACAGTATTCACTACACATTCTACAAATCCTTCAAAGCATTATTTAGGAGAAAATCTTTCAAAACCATCATTGTTCACTACACATTGTGCTTCTATTTGCCAAACGAAGATTGAACTGAATCTACCCTCAATAGTTTGAAAAAACTATTTTCTTTCTTTTTCTTTTGGTCCATGGTCGATGTGCTATGACATTTTTCGCTCAATATTGAACTAACTTTTAAACATTCAAACATATGCAGTCAAATAAGCGAATGAATCTTACAATGAATCCATTCTTCCCAACTGGACAGAGATAGTTGGACCTTCGCATATAGAAACAGCTTCTGCTCCAGCCACAGCTATGACATCTGCCCATGAAACTTGAAATTCACCAGTAATGTAAATGTCAGCTTGATAATGTAAAAACCTGTCCGGTGCATGGGTTTTAGCAGTACAAGAGAAGTACCTGGACATTGCACCTCTATTTGAGCTTTTGCCTTCTCTAGAATCTAAACAACAATGCATCCACTGAGTTCACTCTGGGTAAGTAAATAAAAACTTAAATTCAATTTCTAACTTAACAGAAGCAAATGAAAACTTTGTAAAGAACAAAGCTAAGGCAAAAAGTAAATCTGAAGTAGGAAATACCTTCACGGATTTCTTAAGACCTTTGTTTTCAGGTCTGTCTAGTTCATTCACAATTGAGCCATTCATGCCACCTGTTTTCTCATTAATGTCAAAAGTTCCAGCATCATGAAAAACTAGACGAAGTACACCAGCAGCCTTTCCCTTGGATAATACATTTCTGATCTCTTCCTTCACATGCAATAAGTCACTGGTGAACCAGGTTTGCGGCAAGTTAGTAAATAACAATGCAAAATACAACAGGTACTTATTTGCGTCAAAATGCTGGGAAAAGGAAGCCAAAAGTGCAGTGTTTCAAAAGAAATTTCCCTAGTCCTCGACATGCCACAAAATTGCGCAGGAAAACTTAATTAAGAAACACAAAGAAGCAGCATTTTGCACTCCTGGAACTTGGTACATGACTGCTCACGTGCACATTGATACATATACACTAAAAACATAAGAAGGTTTCATTGAAACAATTTGTTCGGGCATAAAAAAATGATAATTCAACTATGTATATTCACACTGAGTCTCTTTGTGTACTGGATATTGTCATCCTTAGATATTCTGTTCTTTAAAAGTTTCCATCTTGATTCGAATACCCTGATCGGGACTCAAAACTTGAGAGTTGAGACAGACAAAAAAGGGGAAAATGCAACATAAACTTCACTGCAGCAGATTAATGAAGCTACTGGCATCCCATATAAATGATCAAATGGTCAGCTCACTGCTCACTCAACACCCCCGGCCACGCCCCTTTCCAAATCAAAAGGGAGAAAAGAAAACGGAAAGAAAAAGAAAATTATAACAAATTCAGGCACCCAGAAGGGGATAAAGGCTCAATCTTTAACAGAAGAAATAGAGCTTTTGATGCGTGGGCTTACCTAGTTGAAGAAACAGCAATACCAGGCGGAATTAGAAATGGGATTGTTGACATATACATAAGCTGTCTCCTCCCCAAAGAATTTGATAAGTTACAAACTGTGCCTCCATTTCCATACAAAAAAAAATTTAGCAATAAGCCAATAACATTACCAGAAAAAGCATAAGCAGTAGTACAGGACATATATGAATACATGAAGGGTAAAAGTGCATTCATACTTGGAGAACGAGGAGGAGTTGTTGCAGATTTTGCTTTAATGGCTTGCGCAACAAAGTAGGAAATCTGTGGGATTTTGGAGGGAATTTTGAATTGTGGCCAGAAGTGAGAAGATGATGAGGATAAGGTAATAAGGTTGCCAATTCCATTGTAGTTCCTGAAGCTTGTCATCTCCAATGCCAGACTTGTCATGATTAATGGACTAGCTTTTGGGTTGGTTTGGGAATTGGGAGTTGTCCTTCTGATGGACCTTGGAAGTTGTTGATTAGACTTTCCATAAATTTTGAGAATGGAGTTCTTTCCAGTGCAAAGAAATACAAAATACTACTAGTATTATCACAATTCACAAGATGGCCTAAAACTGAAAAAAAAAAAAATACTCAATAGCAAAAAAGAATTACTCATAAGAATAGAGATTCACAATAACTAAAATTGTCAGATGCTCAATTTACTTTTTTTTCTTAAAAAAATTTCTTGACTATCTATTTACCTTAAGTATTATTCCTTCCATTTCAAAATATAAATCGTTTTAAATTTGGAGAAATATTTCAAAATACAGATCATTTTAGGATTTCAAGGCAAATTAAAAATTAACTTCTCAACTTTGTCCCCAATAAATGATGCTAACCACTTTTCATCTATTCTTTGTTATAGTTTCAAAACAATTAATGACGAGTAAAATAGATATTTAATATACAAATTAATTATTAAATGATTGTTACCTTAATTTACATGCAAAGTTAAAGCTACTTATATTTCGAAATGGAGAGAATACTATATGCAAGGCAAATATCTTGGGAGTTGGGATAATTTTCCTTCACCATTAAAGAAAGAAGAAAAATCTCCAAATGCCTATACCTTCCGTTTCAAAATGTAGGTCGTTTTAGTTTTGGAGAAATATTTCAAAATGTAGGTCGTTTTAGGATTTCAAGGCAAATTATGGATTAATTTTCTAACTTTGCACCTAATAAATGATACTAACCACTTCTCATCTAGTTTTGTTTATAATTCTAAAATAATTAATGAAGAGTAAAATAAATATTTAACACATAAATTAATCATTAAATGATTGTTTTCTTAGTTTACGTGTAAAAGTTTAAAAATTTGATGAGATTGTCTCCTTAGTTTTGAAATGGAGGGAGTATTATTGATGAGATTTTTCGGTGTTTTACTTTTTCTTCTGCTGTGGTCAAGATTGAAGACCACAGTCAAGATTACGTCATCTATCCATCATCATACTTCTTCTTTTTAGTTCTTCCATTCTTTCTGAAGCTCACTCTGTCCCTTTACAGTTGACACCATAGTAAAAATACCAAATTTCTCCACCATCCAGGATTATTCAATGAGTTCTTTTCGTCCTTTCTGTGAGTTTCTGAATTTTTAAATTACTTCTATTCTTCCATTTATTTTATTGTTTTTCTCTTTAGCGCGTGTTGGGTTCAACTGGTATTGCTCTTTTGCCCTTTGATTGGCACTGGGTTGAAGTTGCAATTTTTGGTCTTGTAGAATGCAAAGATCAAAAATTTTTGCTGTTCTGACGAATCCCTTTACTCGAAATCCTCCGCTGATTTGAAATTTTTTTTGATTCGTGAATTTTTTTTTTTATCATTTTAACTAAGAATTAAATTGGCGGTGCAAGTTTGCTTCTCACTTTTTTTTTTTTTTGTGGTGCCTACTCAGAATTTTGCTTATTTCATTCTTGTCCGATTAGTTTTGAATCTGTAATTGCAGTTGGGAATGCTGTTTGTGCTGCATTGACAGGTTTTGTTTTTCAAATGCCTTTTTTTATTTTTTCCATATTGCTAGGTATTCATATAATCAGGTAGTACGAGCTAGATTTTATGGAATGTATTTTTGACTGTGTTTCCTTTGTAATTGAAAAATGAAGGCATAGTTAGTGCAGAATAAGACCTTCTATGTTATTTGACAGGGCTGGGATGAAACTATGAATGGTGGGCTGTAGTAATTGTTGGTGGCTTATACATCGTATTTTAAAGAGTTGTGAAATTCAGGATTAACTGAATTAATAGATGAAGATCACATTAATTAGTGAAGGTCAAAGAACTTGGATGTATTATGCTTTAGTTCATGGGTAGATTGGTGGATCTCATTTTCTTTTGTGTAAGTTCTGTCTCTTAGTTGTTTTTGCTGAAGAATCTTGTTTATGTTCCTGGCAGAATTTTTTTTTAGATTTAGAGGAACCATCCTCTAATCTTAACAAGTATGACTGGCAACTTGGTTTTGTGTCCTCTTGCATCCTACAATGGCTCTCCTTACTTATCCTTCACAACACAATGTCATTCCGTGAGCTGCGGTGATGTAGAGTTGGCTAAGCTGGTTTCCACCTCGCGTCTTAGGAACACTGAAGGTATGATCTGTTGCTTGAAAAAGGGGGATTCAAACCATCAAAAGATCCATCAAGATGGTAGATTTACCAGGGGAAATTCTAGTCAGGCTTTTAGGTTAAGAACCTGGGAAACATCGGCCACATCTCTTGTTGAAACTGCTGAAGAACTCTTTTGTTATCGCTTCAGGACAGAAACGAATGATCAGTTAAAGGTTCTTGTTGAGAAGAAGAACTATAAATATAACGTGCAGGTCAAGTTTGTGACCTTACAGTTTTCTGTTAGAGAAAGTGAGCTTGTAATGTGTTGGGGATTGTTTAGGTGTGATTCATCATGTGACTTACAAGGTTCTAGCTGGGATGACCGAAACTGTACAACTGAACTTCCATTCAAGCAGGAAACTTCAGGCACACTTTCGGTTGAGTTAGATTTTGATTTGTCTGCAGCGCCTTTCTACATTTCATTTCTCTTAAAGTCTCGAGTTAATTCAGATATGAAAAGCCCTTACATTAGGAGTCACAGGAAGACGAGGTTTGTTGTGCCAGTTGGTTTTAGTTCTGGGCATCCTGTTCCGTTGGGTCTCTCCTACTCAGCAGGACACCTGAATCTCGCGCTTTTTTCGCGAAGTGCCGAAAGGGTAATTCTCTGCTTGTATGACAGCTTGAAAACTGATAAACCTGCTTTAGAGATTGATCTAGATCCATATGTAAACAAATCCGGTGACATTTGGCATGTTGCAGTAGATGGCACCACTCCATTCGTGAAATATGGTTATCGATGCAATTTAGGCATGGATTCTGAACAAGACAACGTTCTCTTGGATCCTTATGCTAAAGCAATTCATCACCTGTCTGGTTCATCTGTGACATGCCTTGGAGAATTGCATGAGGAACCTCCATTTGATTGGGGAGAGGAAGTTCGGCCATGCTTACCGATGGAGCAACTAATTGTTTATAGGTTAAATGTGATGTGCTTTACGAGGGATAATTCCAGTAAGTTAACTAATGATATCAAAGGAACTTTTTCTGCAGTTGCAGAAAAGGCACATCACTTTAAGAAACTCGGTGTGAATGCGATCTTGTTGGAGCCAATCTTCTCTTTTGATGATCAAAAAGGTCCTTATCTACCCTGGCATTTCTTCTCTGCAGCAAGCCAATATGGCGAAACTGCATCTATGAAGAAAATGGTGAAGGAACTGCATAATAATGGAATTGAAGTTTTTTTAGAAGTTGTTTTCACACACACCGCAGAAAATGCAGCTCTTAGAGTAATTGATCAGAGTTCCTACTATTATAATGTCGAGAAGAAAGATGATAACTTGACAAGAACTATCAACGCATTGAATTGCAATCACCCTGTTGTTTCGCAGATGATATTGGACAGCCTCCGCCATTGGGTGACTGAGTTTCGGGTTGATGGTTTCTGTTTCATGAATGCTGCTTCTTTGTTGAGAGGATTCCATGGAGAGGTCCTGACTCGGCCTCCATTGGTTGAAGCAATCGCTTTTGATCCCATACTTTCAAAGACAAAGATAATAGCTGATTGTTGGGACCCCTTTGGAATGAAGCCAAAAGATATTTCATTCCCTCACTGGAAAAAATGGGCAGAAGTTAACAGCAAATTCTGTTTTGATGTGAGAAACTTTCTGAGGGGCGAAGGACTTCTGAGCAATCTTGCTACTCGTTTATGTGGGAGCGGAGACGCCTTCTTGGATGGTCGTGGCCCTGCATTCTCTTTCAATTTTATCGCTCGAAATTTTGGACTTTCTCTTGTTGATTTAGTCAGCTTCAGTGACAACGCTACAACAGAATTAAGCTGGAACTGTGGTGAAGAAGGTCCTACAGATAAAGTTTCTGTTCTGGAAACACGGGTAAAGCAAATTCGCAACTTTCTCTTCATTTTATTCATGTCCCTGGGTGTTCCAGTGCTTAACATGGGCGATGAATGTGGTCAGTCTTCTGGTGGATCCCCTGCATATGCTGATAAGAATAACCATTTCGATTGGAATGCATTAAGAACTGGATTCGGTACTCAGACTGTCGAGTTTATCTCATTCTTGAGTTCGTTGCGAAAAAGGCGAAGTGATTTACTTCAGAGGAAGAATTTCTTGCAAGTAGACAGAATTCAGTGGCATGGGAGCAACCAGTCTGTGCCCAAGTGGGACGATGAGCAGAGCCAATATCTTGCCGTGACTTTGAAGTCCAATGCTGAAGTAAGCAAATCTGGCTACGGTGACTTGTTTGCTGCCTTCAATGCAGCAGAAGGATCTGAGACCATTGTTCTTCCTCCGCCTCCTGCAGATTTTATGTGGTTTCGCTTGGTCGACACCGCCCTTCCTTTTCCTGGGTTTTTCACTGCCGATGGTGCCCCAGTGGAGGATGAACTTCTCAAATACGAAATTCAGTCCCATAGTTGTGCTTTGTTCGAAGCTAGGAGACAACCATGACCGGCAACCGGATCTAGTTTTGGCTCACCACACATCCATGCCAGGTTTCTGTACCATAGTTTCCCTCCGTTATACAAGATGCGAATAAATTACCAGTGAGATGCATTTCTCTCCTATAAATGAGAGTCCATTTTTAAATATCTTTATGATCCTTCTTGTTATTAGTTTCCCATTATGGCATAGGATGTTACCTTTTCCGAACAAACTACTAAGTTACTTGTGTTACTTTTCTTTTGTTTCTGCATGGATTACAAGATAGGTTGTTACCTCAAAATGGTGATGCATAGATATATATATATATATATATATATATATAAATATTTGATGATATTTCTCATTCATTTACAGGGACAACTAAGCTTTGGCAGAAATAGCAGTAAGCTTTCTTCTATTGAACTATAACAACAAAATTTCTAATCCTAACCAATATATCTGATGATCCAAACCAAAAAAAAGAAAATGAAGCTGCTAATCAATGTACATTGGGGAAAAAACACAAAAAACCGGTGTACATATGGTCTCATTCCCTTCAGCCAATGCTATCTAGGGCCAGAGAGGCGAACGGCCGAAAGATAAGCATCACTGTTAGTATCTGAAGGGCCTCCTGATGAGGTGCCAGTGCCTTCATCACTTGTTGACTTGAAGAAACCTGAATAAAGTCGCGACCCAAATTGTGAAGAAGCTGGTGGTGTTTGTACAGGGCTGATTCCTTCCAACATCTGCACTACTTTAGCCATTGATGGCCTGAGTGACATTTCATCCTGAATACACCAAAGAGCAACTTTGATTGCAGTAGAAACTCTGTCATCCTCTTCATCCACTTTTAAACTCGCATCGATTATGTCCTTAAGTTTTCCTTCTTCCAGCATCTTAAATGCAAATGTTGGGAAATGGGATTTTTCTGAACTGACCGACGGATCGTAATTCTTCCTGCCACCGATGATTTCAAGTAGCACCATCCCATAACTGTAGACATCACTTTTCTCTGAAATGGCATAGTTTGTGATCCATTCTGGGGCTAAGTAACCTCTTGTACCCCTTAATGTTGTGAAAGCGAAACTTTGTTCTCTTGTCATGAGCTTTGCAAGGCCAAAATCGGATACTTTTGCTAGGAAGTGGTCATCTAGAAGCACATTCTCAGGCTTGATGTCACAATGAACAATCTTGACATCACAGTCTTCATGGAGATAAGCCAGACCTTTAGCTGTACCTAGGGCAATATTGTATCTGGTTTCCCAGTCTAACATGAATTCCCCTTTATCTTTCCTGAAAAGCCATCTCTCTAGGGATCCATTTGCCATGTACTCATACGCAAGAAGTCGATGAGTCCCTTCAGCACAGAAGCCTTTAAGCCTCACCAAATGATGGTGATGGATGCTCCCAATAATGCTAACTTCAGCCCGAAATTCCTTCTTCCCTTGACCAATACCTTCCAGTTTCTTAACAGCAAGCTGTGTCCCATCCGGGAGTGTGCCGTGGTAAACTGAACCGAAACCCCCTTGCCCTAACTTCACACTGAAGTTCTTAGTTGCAACTTGAAGATCGTTGTAGCTGAAACGAACTGGCATCCCTGATAACGCCTCCAGGAAATTTTCCTCTTCTGAAGTCTCTTTAGGAGATTCAGGGAATTCCTTGTTCTTCCTCTGGTAATAACCATAGCTTAAATAAACCATCCCGGCGATGACAAACACAGTCGAAACCACTATAACGATCACGATCACAAGGCGCGTTTTGTTGCTTCCACTTCCACCATCACCTTGATTCCCACCACTGCTTGAGACCTTAATGTAAGCAGAATATGTAGTTCCCGTACCTGAGCCCTGCAAAGTTCCTATCTGATCAAACAAAAAGCAATTCCCTGAATTACTATCGAAAAATGCTGCAACACAAGAGCAATTCCCTTGGCAATGGCTCTTGCAGCCATTTAGGTCCGTCTTAGAAGACGGTGACATGAAATTAATAGCAACATAACTCAGACTATCCCCTGCATCGACAAGCTCCATGGAATCCTGAGGTAAGTTGCAATAAGAAGAGACATTCCCTAGTTTACAAGAGGGAAGAGTGCACTGGCACTTTTTACCACTGTAACAAACATAAGGCATATCGCACGCGGCTGGACTGCCACACTGATCTTGCGGTATTTCTGTTGGTGAATCAGCCTTGGAACCTCCAGCTTGAAGAACACTGAACTTGATGACACCATCAGATCCTACAACTGCAACCCATGTAGCATTTGCATCAGTATTGTCAGAGAAAATGAATTGCCAGAGAAGCAACTTGTCTTTATCATAAAACTTCCAAGAATTGGCATTCAGTGTGGCTGAAACCGCATTTCCACCATCTTTGTTGTTGATTTTTCTGGTATCTTTTCCCATAGTCCAATAAGGCTGGGGTGGGTTAAAACCTGCAGATAAAACCATATCTCCAGATTTGATTTCCAAGGAATATGTCAAGTTATTCTTGTCAGGATTGCTCACAAGTTTCCTCCCTTCAACAAACTCCTGATTTGACAAAAGGGTATCAGTTGGTTGGCTAAAACTCTCCCAAATCACACTGCTGTCATTCCCAACAATCCTCAGATTCCCAGAATCCAGCAATTCCATGGCTGCAACTCCTTTGTTAGCCGTATCTGTAGACCAAATAGTGGAACCTCCACTTTTCAAGTAGGCATTTCCTGATGTATCGAACTTCAAAAGATCTGAACCTTGGACTGGATTTCCCCTGTTAGCCGTCCATACTATTGTGGAGCTGCTCCTGTGAATCACCACAAGGAAGAACAAGGTGACATCATTTGGTGTGCTTTTAAATCCAAAGCCAAAGTTTGAATTGTTGGAAACCAGAATCAATCCATCATTGTCTATCCAAGTCATCTGTGCCCCTTCAAATCCCATGTTCAGTCTGCCTCTATTTTGAATACTGGCCTCACATGTTTTTCCAACCAGAAAAAATAGAACAAACAAGAACCAAAAAACTTTGAGAGGAAATAATCCCCAATCTTTCCCCATGGTAAGCCAATTCCAGAAGAACAATCCCAAACCCACCTCAAAAGCCTAAAGAAATATCAATTCCAGCACATGATGAACACAGAAGAACAGTTATAACGGGTGAAAGATTGAAACTTGGCCACAAAATTTTGCTGGAACAGCAGTTCGGAATGAAGTTCAAAAGAACTCAGAATATCAGAAAGGATATGCCTTTGCAGCCTAGAATTTAGGCGCAAACAAAGATCAGGGATTTGGAAAAATAAGATCAAAGAAATTGAATGTCCATCAATTGCAAAAGAGGCAGCTGAACAAAGAAACGAAACAAGAAGAAAAAAAGGGAGTCTTGGAAAACAATGTAAAGAAGGCAGTGGTCCTCAGGCCTTTGACTTAACCATGGAAAACAATCCCAAGGATGACTCAAAACCATGGGGGTACTATCTTCTTACCTATACTAATAAATCCAGCCATCCAAGTGGGACACTAAAGTTGAAGAAAAGAAAGAAGTGTGAAATTCTGCTTGCAAACAAAATCAATGAAGCACAGAGGAGGTTAATTAGGAAGGGAAAACAAGATGGGGAAAAAGGAAATAAAAATTTTTAATACTAACAATCACGGCTGGCTGGCTGAGAGTGTAGGCCATCAAGAATTGAAGACATGGGCTGAAAACAAACAAACATAATGACCACTTGGACTTCTTTTTTTTTTTTTTACTTAGGTTGAAATTACAAGCCGAAATGAAGCTAGATTTAGCTATAAAACAGAGTATGAATTTGTTTTAGGTGGTGATGATGATGTCAAAAGAATTTTGGAGAGATCTGAGGAAAGAGAGGGTAGAAAAATCAGACCAACATATAGCAAATACAACAATAAAAACAGCTATTTGTAATAAATTGAGCACCCAAAAACACCCGGTAATAAATAAATGATTAGGGCCTTGGATTAGGGGATTATACAAATGAGAACATGGGTGTAAAATGGAGAAGGTGGGTTGACAGATCCATGATACATATGTAGTCACTAGTCAGTTGTAGAGTCAATTTTGTGTGAGTTGTTTATGCATTAGAATAGTTTAGTAAAAAAAAAAAAGATAGTTAAGTCCTTCCTTTCTTTTGATCTTTTCACAATTCTCCATTGTTGTAACTGAGTCTTATATTCTCTTTGTTCTAAAATAATTGTCCAGTTTGAGATTTCATTTTTAATACAATTTGAATTAAAATGAAAACTCATACTGGACAATAATTTTGAAACAAAAGGAGTACAAATTTTCGAGTTTGTATGGTTGTCGGTTTTTTTGTTTTTCTTTTCCTTTTTTTTTTTTTTTTTTTGGTATGGTTGTCTGTATTAAGTGAAAATGAAAGAGAAGAAAAATAAAAATTAAAAAAAAAAAACGAAAGGGAAGAGTTGTGTGAGGTACTGAGATTTGTATTTAACGTAAAATTATTTGTCTTTATGATGAATATGTATGAATGAAGAAACCATAAACAAAGTCGTGTATAAAAGAAAATAATATATGACTGGTCTAAAATCTTCTTTTTTTTTTTTGGAGAGAAATAATGTGGGAGAAAATAAGTGGGTTTTAAGTGTAATATACTGTATGTATATGGTTCATAACTTCATACACATATTAGTTTTAGACTAAATGGACAGAAATCATTATTTCGGGGGATGTTTTGCGATTAATTGTAATAATAACTGGAAACAATTAAAGCCCAAAGATCAAATTAATTAATTAATTAACTAACTAATTGTATTCTTTTTTCCAAAATGGAAAAAGAATTGTGCGTGTGGGGGAGGTAGGCTACTGGTGCACTATTTACATGGCCATGTGTGCGGTAGTTGTGTAAAGTGGACCTGAATTAATGAATTTAAACTATTTAAATTATTTACTATTCTTTTATTAAATTTATTTTTGAAGGTTAAGGAACTTAATGGTAGGCGGGTAGATGGCAGATGGGAAGCTACCAATGGAAATGAGTGCTTTGTAGGATCTTATTAAATGCGAAGGGTTGGAAGAACTTGGATGACTCGGACAAACTCATCCCTTTTTTTAATTTATTTTTTAAAAAAAAGGAAAAAACGTCCATTTTTTTATTTTTGTAATAAAGAGTCAATATTCCATACTCCACAAGTGACCAATTTCCATCCAAATGAGGTTTTTTCCTTTTCTTTTTTTGGTGTTTTCATTGTTGCTATAATTAAAAAAAATTTGGAAACAACCTTTCTAGAGTTTTCTTATTTTCCAAAACACTCCATAAAAACTTATTGTAATACAAAAGTATCTAATATATTTATAGCTTAATTCTATATTGATTGCCCTTCATAAAAACTAGTTGATAGTGAAACTATGAAAAACATATTTTTTTTCTACTTTATTCGCTAATAATGTTAAATGAGATTTTTTTTCACTTAATAAGTATTTGAAAAATATTATTTCCATTAAGGAAAGGGGGTGTTTTGTAAAGTAGGAAAACTTGAGAGGGTCATTTCCAATTATTCATTGTCCAACAATCTTCTTTTTAAGTTTTCTCCACAGCCAAATAAATAAATAAATAAAATAGAGATTAAAGTAAACCTTCTTGGTGAGAAACCATGAAAACACAACAAAGACCTTGTGATATATCTACTGGTGGTTAATTGTTAGTCTCAGGGTGTTTCAACTTTCAAACCCACTTGAATTATTTTACAATTCATGGGTCTTTTTCTCCTTTCCTTCACTTTAGGCCCCAAATAATAAAAAAGACAAAAGCTATTTTGTGGGGTCCTAATTGCAAAGTTTGATCCAACTGATGTCATCTGATGTAATTATTACATACTACATGTTCCATTTTAGTTAAGTTTCAATGACGATTTTTGAACCCAAAAATGAGTTAGATTTTCCTCGCCACAGTCTTCCTTTATCAAAAAAGAACCCAAAAAAAGAAAAAGAAAAAAAAGGATTGTGACCAAACAATTCATGATGTGCATACATATTGGATATATGGAGTGTGAAAGTTAATGGTTGAATAACATTAATTGTTAATCCATAATTTCAGTGTTTTTTGATTGACTTATTTGATTTTTTTTAATTTTTTTTAGTGAAAAAGACACCTATAATAAATTGTTTGACAAGATGGTTGAAAAATCTTATGAAAATTTTGAATTAATAATAATTTATTCTTTAATGATATGAAAATAAAAGGATTATCCTCGAAACGTGATTTTATGATCAAATTGAGGATCTTTATTACTGAATAATTTTATGAAACTGTGGAAATGTGTTGTTGTATGGCTATATTTTTTTTAAAAAAAAAATGTGGAATTGTTGTTGTTATACTACCACCTTTTTATGAATGATTTTAATTAAAGAGTGGTGAAATGTGCACAACTTTTTCTATTAAAGAAAATGCAACTCAGAAATTGGATTACTTGCTAAGGAGAGATTTTTCTTCTTTTTTTTTTTCCCTCATAAATTGCAATGCCATTTAGAATTAATTAATTAATTTATAGTAATATAATAGTTATGTACTACCGTCCAAAGAAAACCAAGGGTCATTCAAACAGTGGCGTAATCGATGATGTATAAAATCATAGTGTTTGTTCGTGTGATGTAATCTCCGTTATCCCGTTTCGAAACGAATTCATGGTTTCAAACCTTTATTTCTGAGACAAACAAATTTATTTTACAAGCACGTTTAATAATATAAAAAAGGTTTCAGATTTATTTTGTTATAATAATCCCTCCATCTCTAAAACGAAAACGTCTTATAGTCATAATAATAAATAAAATTAAAACGGAAAAAAAATGTAAAATTATATGAAGACGATAATTGAACGACATTTCCTATGAGAATAATGGAATAAAATAAAATAAAAACAAATGCTCCTTAAGAAGTATAACTAATAAATCCGGGAAAACGGCAGGCAATGAGGGCAAAAGAACGGCGTTTTATGTCAACAGCGTTCAACAGTGGTGGCCGCCGAAGCTTCCAAAATCTCACACCTTTTACTCTCAAAGTCAGCCCCAAATTTTATTTTGTGTCATTTCAGAAACAAAAGATTTCTTTTTTCTTTTTTTTTTTAATTAACTGTATTATCACGATACTTGCAGCACACGGTAAGAAGAAATTTGCAACTTTTTAGCTTTTATGGTGAGATTTTAACTGTTAGTTTTGAATTTCTAGCGTCTAAAATACAACGGAGACAACGCGGTCAATACTCAATATTAAATTGACTTCACAAATGACCAAGTTTGTTTTCTTAAGACACCGAGTAGTTCATTTGGTTGCTTCTACATTATCAACATTATTGCTGACACCAGCCAAGAAGAATTTTAGAAAAGGGTTAGACCTTAATTGGAACAATAAAAATGCTGATCTTGCACTGTACTTTCTCTGTCCTAAAATTATTGTCCAGTTAGCTTTTCATTATTAGTTCATTTGATATTGAAAAAAAAAAATCTAACGTAGACAATAATTTCAGAACGGAGAGAAGATAGTTTTGTTTGTGAATGTGTCCCACTCTAATCAAACTTCAATCGAACTCAAGAATTCAAGTAATTAGCTGTAGGAAATCAGATGGATTTGGTTTGATGAGATTTTTAAGATATGCGCTGCTTCAAGAAAATAGAACCAACTAATAATGTTCGATTTGTCCACCTAACCCCATAATACAGTTTGGAATCACTTTTTTTTTTGTTGGTTA
The DNA here is from genome assembly GCA_949775105.1 of Oldenlandia corymbosa var. corymbosa. NCBI lineage: Eukaryota > Viridiplantae > Streptophyta > Magnoliopsida > Gentianales > Rubiaceae > Oldenlandia > Oldenlandia corymbosa. The sequence continues at coordinate 34,597,738 of OX459119.1, read as the reverse complement.
ATTATTATTGAAATGAAGAACATTATTTTTTTTTTTTCTAAAATCTCGCACATCAAAAATCTGGATTCATGGCCGCCACGTCTAAGCGAAATCATGGCAGAAAATCAGATCCCAGTAGTTTATAATGCTCCTACATAATATCAATGGCACCAAATCAACGAGAAAGCACATGCAGATATAAGATACTATATATCTCTCTTTCAAAATAAATCCAACAGATATTATTTATATTCAGGCAAAGATTATTCTGAAGCTATACTTAAAACGGTGGCTTTAAATTGTTTGTTATCGGGGAAAAAGCTACAAACAAATAATCTCTTGATTTTGACCGAAGAGAAAATTATGAGATCGATTTCACTAATTTGCCATCCTTAATTAGCAGTACATGCACAAGTAATTAGATCGTAATCTAGCCTGCTTTTTAAATCTTCATTTCTAATTTAACTTCGTCATATTATTCTCTTTATATTAAAATACAAAAATTTACGTTTGCGATTCCATTATTTTGTTTAAGGGGAAACATAAAAAAAAAAAGAAAAAGAAAAAGAAAAAGGAACTAGTAGTAGATCAGGAAGTGTGATAGGTTGGACAAGAACCTTCATTTATTGAAGGTGCACTTGTGGCTACTTCATAGGCTGCTGACTAAATAAATGAAATACCAGTTTTATTAAGAGCTGGCTGGTCTAAGCTAGCATTTATGATTTATTTGAATCTGATTTCCCTGTCATTGAAACCAGAAACAATTATTAAGGATAATATTCCTTAATGAATGATATTATAATCGTCATCACACAAGCATTATGCAATGTGCAAACACACAGATGGTTCTTCTTTTATATGTAGGAGTAACAGGACTTTTAATCATATGATTTTAATTGCTTTCATCAACGACATTTATAAAATCTGGAGTCATCATATATCAAAAATCGATTCATTTATCACAAGTATTTCATACTTTATATTTATAACGCGCAAAAGTTAATTAAAAAAAATAGAACTGGAAAAAGTATATTCCCTCCGTTCCAAAATTATTGTCCAGTTTAAAAATAAAATTTCAAATTGTACAATAATTTTGGAACGGAGGGAATTTTTTTTTTTTAATGAATATCATTTACAGAATTTGAACAAGATCAAAACATGCGTTCCCTAAATGGCTAAACCAGCAAGCCTGCACTGGGTGTGGAGCGTGGATGCATGAATAATCACCTTTAATCGAAAAGAGAAAAAAAAAACAACCTGAATTAAGCTTAATTACTGGCATTGTGTACGGAAATCAAACAGCCACCTCGTATAGGATCGAACTGCGGTTAGAGTATGAACAATAAATAAATAAATAAAAACACAGAAATCGCACAGACAGAAAGTAAAGTTAGAATAAGGTTAATAAAACCAAATAGAAGTGATTAAATGAGTAATTAGTGATGAATAGTGATGATCAGTGGAGAGTGATGGATGGTGTGGCGTGAGGGTTAGGGCATGAAGATCTGGTGGATGACAGCAATACCATATTACGTACTCAAATCAGACTGACTCAATTGCATGTGGCCAACTCATTCTTCTTCTACTTCTTCTTTTTTTTTTTCTTTTCTTTTTGGTTTGTTTTCATCCTTTTTTGTACGGTGGATCCTTCTAAGTTCTAATAATAATTATTCATATTCTTCTTTTTTTTGGAATAATAATTCATATTCTTTGTTTTTCTTACATTGCAGAATTTCATGGGAAAAAAATTAATTACAACAGTGTAGTACTCCATCCAATCCAAAAGAAGTGTCATTCTACACTTTGCACATAGTTTAAGAAATTTTTAAATAGAGTAATAAAATTACTTAAATATTCTCAACCATCTATAGTAAAAAAATGTCTATCAATAATAGTATTAATTCTTTTGAGTGTAATTTTGGAACTTAGGATAAAAAGTACTCCCTCTGTTCTAAAATAAGTGTCGTTCTAGAGTTTGCACACAGTTTAAGAAAACATTAAATAGGGTAACTAAATTACTAGAATATCCTCAACCAACCCCATTAAAATAAATGCTTACCAATAATATTATTTCTTTTGAGGGTATGTTTGAAAATTTTTGACAAAAAATGCATTGGAATCTGAAAACGTCACTTATTTTGGAATTTCTCCATTTTGCCAAAACGACACTTATTTTGAAATTTCTCCATTTTGTTAAAATGACACTTATTTTGGAACGGAGTGAGTAATAACTTTACAAACTTCAGTGAGACATAAATCACTGTAGACAAACTCGGGGCTATCACAACTGTTTAATTTTATAAGTATTATTTTTTTAAAAAAACGAGTATGGACAATGAATGATGAAGCCTCTAAAAAAATCATACTCCTTTCATTTTAAAATATATGTAAGTCACTTTAGAATTTGCAAGTAAAGTAAGAAGACAATAATATAATAATTAATTTATGTGTTAAATATTTGTTTTATCCCTCATTAATTACATTAAAATTATAAACAATACTCCCTCCGTTCCAAAATAAGTGTCGTTTTAACAAAATGAAGAAATTTCAAAATAAGTGTCGTTCTCACATTTCAATGCATTTTTTGTCTAAAATTTTCAAAATTACCCTCAAAAGAATTAATACTATTGGTGGACATTGTTTTAATGGGGTTAGTTGAGGATATTCAATTAATTTTATTACCCTAATTAATAGTTTCTTAAACTATATGCAAAGTGTAGGATGACACTTATTTTGGAATGAAAGGAGTACTAAATGAAAATAAATTGACATCATCCATTGAGGATAAAGTTAGAAAATTAGTCATTAGTTTGCCTAGAATTTATAAAACAACCTACATTTTAAAAAATCTCTCCAAACCTAAAACAATCTATAAATTGAAATGGAGGGAGTAATACGAAAATACAAGAGAAATTAATTTTTGAGCAGTAACTCATTTTGAAATGTAGTTTGGGGTTCTAAAACCAATTACCATCATTAATGTATCCAGGCTGACACAGATCCAATAAATGAATTAGCGTACTGCTAACTTGTTTAGTATAACTACGTTGTACGGACAAATGAACTAATATTACTCCCTCCATTTTTTTTTAAAGTAGTATGTCTTTCTAAAGAAATTATCAAAATTAAGAAAATATTAATTAATATAGTTAAAATATAAAAATATCATATTTATTGTCTATACAATTCATCACAAACTAATAGAAATTCATTATAAATAATGTTTCATTTCTAACACAAGGGTAATTTTGGTAAAAAGTGGTCAAATATGCCTCGATTTGTGAAAACGACATATATTTTAAAAAATTTAACAAATTCTAAAATGACATATATTTTAAAATGGAGGGAGTATGATGTAAGGCATGGATCATCTGCAAAACCCATGATTAAGTTCTTCTAGAATTGTTGGAAAAAAATGCAAACAATAAATAAACTATTTTCAAATCTCTTGTAGTACACCGCAAACAGTCGGAATCTTGATCATCACAAACAACACGTACCCACATTAACATTATTTTTCTTTTGTTAATGGCTGGTTTCTTACGATTAAAATAATAATAATGATAATCAGAAGTTTCATAATTAAATCGAAAGAACAGAGACTACGTACAATGTATAAACCCTAACGACATTATATTAATTTCTTGAACTTTTGAACTACAGTACTTAATATTTTATTTGGTCTTTTTTTTTTTTTTTAAAAAAATTACTTTTAATTTGTGTCGATCGGAGAGTACCACTCTGCAGCAATGCATTTCTAGATTAGATCACAACATTATACACACTTAGAACTTAGAATCTATTGTATACCAATCACGAACTGAAAACAAATGAAGTCGCGATAATTAAAACAATCGTAACGTTTTCTGAGCACTGTTTTCTCGGAAAATTTAAAAAGCGTGTCGAACTTGTGCGTAAGGTGCGTGTAAAGTTAGTCATTGATGAACTTAGATTATGACTAATTAAAGTAATTAATGGTGACATGATGGGAGAAGAAACAATCCAACTAATTAACATAGCGTATATTAATAAGCATTTTTAGGTTTGGAGGTTGTTGGCCTCGTTGAAATTTGTTCCTCCGCCGCTTGATAAATTACAGTAACACGATCATCATTTATCTTACTAAATTAATTAATTAATTAGCCAAATTGATATGGTACTACAGCAATGCCGTTTTATCTCACAGTAAGAATCACGTAAATTTATTTTAAAAAATGGGTTTAAAAAATACTATTATTATTATTTTGGGACGATAGAATATTGTTGTACCATAGATTGTTTTTTCTCGGCAGACTTTGCCACTATGGATTACTATATGTATTTCAATTATTGAAAAGCATTCCAACTATTAGAGATAAAATAAATTGTTATTGGCCTTAGGTAAAAAAAATACATTGAGAAATTTAACCATGCTGTCTTCACTACTTGACAGTTGACATCGAACAAAAGTTTCAAGTTGGTAAAAAATTTTCAAGCAGGAAAAGGCTATTCTATTGTTAAAGCTACTTTTTTGCTTGGTTGACACTTCAAATTTTAAAGTATATATCCGTTTTTCTTTCCTCAATGGAAAGGAAATATATGTTTATGTTTTAACAAAGCATTATTAGGTAATCTTCAACTTTTATGAATTTCAACAAAGGTGTTACCCAACTTCCATTGGCTCAACTCGTCCAATTGAAAGATAGAAAAGTTTGCTTGAGGGGTTTTGAGAGAGATGGACAATGTATTCTATTCACACCCATTTGCTGCTTCTTTTTGTCCTAACTAAAATGTAGACTAAAGAAGATAATTCACCTAAACATGTTTGAAACAAGGGGGGAAAAGAAAAGATGGAAACATCAATCTTTGCATTATTTGGTTCCTGTTCAGATTTTTTTTTTTTTTTTTTAAAAAGTGCATTATTTGGTTCCACTTGTGTTGATTGGACATTCTGGTCACGAAAAAAATACTCCTTTCGATCTTTAATATAAGACATTTTGATTTGTCTTAGGTTTAATCTAATACACATTTTTAATCGACGAAAAAACCTTAAAAATTTTTCTTAACACTCAAGAGAACGCAACGAACGTGAAAATATATGTTTAAATTTTTTTTTTGTGAATTAAAAATGTGTATTAGATGAAACAGAAAAAGTCAAAATGTTTTGTAATAAGGACCGGAGGGAGGGAGTATTGCACGTGAGATGATCGGTTTGTAGTTTGAGTTTGAAGTTGGAGATTAATGAGAGGAAAAGCAATTCATGAATAATTTTTTTATGAAAACCAACAGTGATAAGCCTGCTGTGTCCTACGTAAATTAGTACAAAAGTTATAGGTTTGATTTTTTGTTTTATTACAGTTTTTCCTAAGTGAAGGTTTGTAACACCTGATAATTAAACCATCGTTTTGACAGATTAAAACCAAATTGACTGGAGTGAAATGGTTGGGTTCAAAAAGGTGTAAGCAGTTGAACTGCTTGGTAGAGTTAATTAGAATCAACTGAAATTAATGTTCTTCTAGAAAGAATCTAAATTTACAACGAGGCAAAACTGAAAATCCAACGTTAAACTCTTTTTTTGGTTTTTTAAACAACTTATAACAAGTAGTAGTAGTATTGATTAGTTTTAATTTATGCCTTTATTGGACTAGAGAGAGTATAGTAGTACTATTCAATATAAGTTGTTTATGCATTTTCATTTTTCCAATACTCATTAACATAATTGTATACATTTTCATTTTTTAGTACTGGTACACAGGTTTCACCACCGACTTCACGTGTTGACTATAAGAAAAGCGAGTCAACATCGGGTCTCAATCTGGCCCATACGCACGTCTTCCATGCATTCAAGCTTCCAAAAGAGTCAACAAACATTTTTGGGTTTGGGCTAATCCCTTAGATTAAACGGTCTCCGCCGCCTCATGTCTGTAAGAAGCTTATTATTTCTGGTTAATCATGCTTTGCATTCTCCCTTTTATTTTATTTTTTCCCGGTTGCCGTTAGTTTGTTAAGGTCTTAAGGAGTGGTTAATGGGTTTCCTCAATCGCCTGTATGGGAATGGAGTTATTCCTGAAAATCAGGGTATTCGTCTCAAAATCACCGTACAACAACGATAATCAGTGAAGTTTTATTAAGAAATCAGAGTTTAGACCAAATCCAAATGGAACTGCAATTACATAATCGGGATAGAGATCATTTTTCGATGTTTATAAGGTCAAAAAGTTGCATTCTGTCGTGTAAAAAAAAAGTTATACTACAAAGTAGAAAACAGAAAACACAGGATTAACGTGAATTACTAGAGAATTACAGCTTACGTATAAGTGGAGAAAGAGAGAGGAGAGAGTCAAAGAAGTTATCCACCTTGATTATATCTTTTTGACTAATCAGCCTTCTTAGCTATAGAAGTTTCTGTTCCATGTTAATCCCACGAGCACTTTACAAAGTTTACAATAAGTCAAAAAGGTCAAGGAAACATGTACATATTACTAGCTACATGATCTAGAATGCAGATTGGTACCAAGGCTGACCTCAAAATGTATCGTTAGCTCCAAAAGAAGCATATTCCCAAGTTCCTCTACAACCCACAAAAACTAAAAAGACGAACGAACGACATGATTGAATTTGGGGTAATGTGCCAAAAACCTTCCCACGTTAGATCAATACCTGATTCCGGATCTGAAAAATTCAGACAACATCATGTTCAAACTTACATTTTCAGACTTTGTAAACTCTAATTACGGGCGTACCATCTCAAAAGTTCCTGACAATTGTAGGTAGATTATGGCAAAGGTTACCCTTTTTCCGAGATCTAATTTCATTAGAACTTCACAATATATATCATTTATTTACTTGAAATGGAAGAAAATTAAACACTGTCTGTTTTAAAATAATACGCTCATAATTTTCTTCATCCATGATCATACATTCTAATTAAGTTACACTTCGTTATATTACTAACTAGCGAGAGCCAACAAACAAAATAGGTAAACTAAAAAGATAACATTATTTTAACAAGAACAGAGTTTTTAAGTATGATGTAGTGTCGAGGCATAAGGTGTGTAGTAACATGAGAATTTCAAACGAAATATTGAATGATTGAATTAATATGAACTGTTGGTGTGCGTGGAGAATCTAGAATGGGTTCTTATGATAATGTTCCTTTAACATATCACCTGAAAAAGCCCCTTTTTATAGCGAAATAAATCACATCACTTCTTTGTAATGAATTTATCAAAAAAAAAAATTATAGTAAATGAAATATATCAATAAGAACATTTCACAAAAGAGAGATGAAAAGAAAATTAGATGGAGTTTTAGAGCTCATTTTATACTACTAGCAGACTAGAAACCCCAGGTTGAAATGACTGCTATAAGCCCATTTTCATTGGGCTCAAGAAATAATCCCATTTTGTATCAGAAGTCCAAATGCACCCACTGTTCTCTTTCATAAGCAGCCCAACCCCGGTACTTGAAAAAATCAATTTCGACTCCGTTTATGGCAATGGAATACCAGCGGCAAAAATTTCTTATTCTTTTTTCTTTCTTTACCCCTTAAAACAACTTTATACTTCACGTACTACATAGTATTAGATTTTGATTTATTCTTAAAAATTCATCCAATAGTTGTAAGGTAGATAGTAAATTATTTCTATAAAAAAATAAATGAATTTCAAACACTTTTATTATGTGTATATGTGTTACACAACGAGTTTTGAAATTTACATTAAAAATAATACATATTTTAAAATTTAATATGGACTATTTTTTTTGGAGAAAAAGGTACAAAAGAGTCACGTAGGTTGTTTATGTATGATGCTAGCTATTTCGGATGACGTCTACTTTATTATCTACGATTTTGTATATTGTCATATTATATTTAGTCTCCAATTTCATTCCTATGTGCTTTCTTCTTTTCTCTGTTTTTTTTTTCTTATTTATTTATATTAGAGTTTGACTTTTGATTCGAAGAAGATATCTAAGTTCATTTTATTCTCATTTTAATAGTTGCTCTGTCAAACTAAAATAATAATAACATAATATAGACAATAGATAAGACAGGTAATTGCATAAAAGATTTGATGAAAATGAGAAAAGGCATAATAAAAAGTTCACTTGTAAATATAAAAATGTTAGCTGTATCCACACAAAAAAAAAAATAAAAATTAAACTCTTTTGGTTAATGTGGTAAAAGTATTAGGTCAATTGGGATACATTGCTAATTAAAATATTTGTTGAATGGTTTTTTTTTTCTTTTTTCTATCTGAAAAATAATCTACTCGGTTCGAATCTTAGATTAGTCGAAATAATGATTTCAGACATCCTATATAATAGACAAAGCAAGAGAAGTATTAATTTTTTAAAAAAATGAAACATGATTATCTAGTTCAAAATTTTATTTTAATGCAATTTACATAAATCAAAAGTAAAGTCCAAACTAAAAATTCATTCCCAGAAGAAAGTAGCAAATACGAATTTGTATATTCGTGTGGGAAACAAAAGAAAAAGTAGACATCACCATCAAGCCACCTCAGCATTTTATAAATCATCATTATGTAAAAACCTTATAATCGAAGTTATCATCCTAAATTAACCCCAAAATAAAGTTACCAATGAGCAGACTATTGTCTATGGCCCCCTTTATCAATCATCATCTTTTTTTCGGTTTTTCCTTCATTACCACAGTCCCACAGCTATTCAGTCATTCAGTGCCCCCACCAAATTCCATCATTCATCCTCATCGCCTAAAATTTTCATCACCTCTGGCCATATGGGTTTGCATAATTGCCGTGTTACCTGCCACTTCCTCAAAGCCAATTTGGATTCCATAACCAAAATTAGATGGCAAAGGACCTGAAGATAAAAATATCATCTTTATAATTATGTCCAGGTACGAATGACATTATTAATTGTTACTAATAATGTTTAATCAACTCTGTTTAAAAAAATCGATTTCAAATGTGAATTTATAAGGACAATGATTTCGAATAATAAATGTTAACTTAAATTTTTTTTTTTTAAAAAAATATTATGTACATAGTATAGTGTCTGAAATTATTGCTGCTACTAATTCCATTCGAATCGGATATGTCTCTTAATTAAGAAAAAGGAAAGAGAGAGCGCGTGCAACGTCTGCTCGCTCCCACTTTGGAACAGTGAATCCATGTATGCCACACATAGGATCTCGGCTGAACATTAAAATAACATTGTTCACAAGAAGTTAGTCTTAATGTAGTCAAAAACTCAAAACCGACCTTTATTGCTTACTACCAAAATTCCTCGAAAGAGAAAAAAATTCTGCTACCATCCCTCTCAAAGACAGCTGCTTTCCTCCATCCTCATCAACCCTCACTTTGATGATCTCTCCAACTCTTTGAGCTTCATTCTCATGTCCAAGCTTCAATCTTTGTTCAATTATGTTAAACTTCTATTAACATCAGCTTTCTGAAACATTACACGTGTTCCAGGTACGCTTTATCTTCAATTTTATTTGGTGTTGTAAGATGAATACCACATAATTCTCTAGACTTGTACCCATAAGAAGCTAATGAGTGATTTGATTGATGAGAGGAATTAGGGATATCGCTGCTTTTGAGGTGCTTTTTGTACTTGTTTTGCTCTATTATCCCTTTGGATGAACTGATTAGGAATTGAATTTTGGGTGATTTTGTGCTTTAAAGTTAGGAGTCCTATTAGTTCTTAATAAAGTTTACTTCTTTACCCATTTGATGATTTAGGGGCTGAGCTTAATTTGATGGATGTTGCAAGTTTGAGAAATTCATAGATGTTGATTTTGTTTTGGCTGTTTATCATTTGAGGTTTGAGTTTTGGTATATCTAATTGAAGTTTCAGGAGTAATTCTTCTGCATAAAACTGCTTTTGGTTGGAATTTCTGGAGGGACATCAAACAGGAGTAAAGCATTTGTTGTGTGGTCAGTGGTGTTTCGTTTTACTCGATATATATAAGAAAAGAAGATGCAGAGGGTTCGAGTCTCCTCCCACCAAGCTCCAGTGCATAAGCTAGGAGATACTCAAATGACTCTGTCACCAAAGTTTAGGGTAGCTACAAAGCAGTCAGCTCTGTTAGATCCTTCTCTAGACAATGAATTATGCCTCAGGGGTGAATCTCTAATTCCGGGACTTCCTGATGATGTTGCTCTGCACTGTCTTCTTCGAGTTCCAGTCGATAATCATAAAGCATGTAGGGCTGTTTGTAAACGTTGGCACTCGCTGTTTGGAAGTAAAGAGCGTTTCTTTACATGTAGAAATGAGCTGGGATTTTCTGATCCTTGGCTTTTTGTGTTTGCCTTTCACAAATGCACAGGAAAGATTCAATGGCAAGTCCTTGATCTCACTCACTTTGCTTGGCATACAATCCCCACCATGCCTTGTAAGGACAAAGTCTGCCCTCATGGATTTAGGTGTGTCTCGATTCCCTGGAAAGGTGTGCTCTTTGTGTGTGGCGGAGTGGTGTCTGATGTGGATTGCCCTCTTAATTTAGTACTGAAGTATGAGGTGAGGAAAAATCGTTGGACAGTAATGAAAAAGATGATCACTGCGAGGTCATTTTTTGCGAGTGGAGTAATTGATGGGATGATTTATGTGGCTGGAGGGAATAGTGCGGATCTTTTTGAACTTAATTCTGCCGAAGTCTTGGATCCTATCCAAGGTTCTTGGCGTCCGGTTGCAAGCATGGGAACTAACATGGCGTCATACGACACTGCAGTTCTAAACGGGAAGCTTCTAGTTACCGAAGGCTGGTTTTGGCCCTTTTATGTCGTGCCTCGGGGTCAGGTATATGATCCAGACACTGACCATTGGGAGAATATGGCCATTGGACTCCGAGAAGGCTGGACTGGGTCAAGTGTAGTGATCGATGGGCACTTGTTTGTGGTTTCGGAACATGAAAGGACAAAGCTTAAGGTGTATGACACGAAAAGTGATTCTTGGGAGTTTGTTGAAGGACCTGCTTTGCCAGAGCAGATATGCAAACCATTTTCTGTCAACTGCTGTGATTCGAGAATATTCATTGTTGGTCGTGATCTTCATGTTGCTGTTGGTTTTATCTTCAGGAAGTATACAGGAAACACCTCCGCGGAAAAGAACTACAGCTTTTCAGTTCGATGGAAAGTGGTAGAGGCACCTCAACATCTGACTGACTTGACACCTTCGAGTGCACAGATTCTGTTTGCTTAGCTCTAAAGGGTGTTCAACTTTGTAGTGTAACTTGTGAAATTTGTGTGTAAAAGAATTTAGGTTTATCGTGCATAATCTTGTGTGACTTCTACAGCATGTCTTGACGGTACTCAAAACCTGCTAGAAATGGTGCTGCATAAGGCAGATCATAAACGAGCTGGTTTCTTCTTCAATGTATTTGTATTGTATGTTTAACATACAAAAAAGGATAATTTCTAACACTTTAGTATTCACGGTTTGAAAGCTACAATTGTTGAAATTCTGACAATCTGAATATGAAGTTTTTTATGTGTTGTTGAAAATTCGAATGAGGAACTGGCCTCAGAAAGTAAAAGACATGGTTGAATTGGCAAAAGGCCCATTTACATTTTAGGTGCAATCTGGCAATTTGTTGGGCCATCAACAGGCCCATATATAAAACATTGTCATCTTTGATTGACAGTATGTTAATAGGAGGAACCTCCTAATACTGCCAATAGATTACTTAATTCTCATATAACCATCAACTGAAAACAAGCTTATTATTTTGAGAATTTTGGTAAAACAATGAAGAACAAAGTAGAATCAGAGCTTCTATATGAGAAGGCTTGTGGTAGCAAAGCAAGATTCTTGCAGGCAATTTGGAAGACGATCTCTGGTATTGCTGAAGTTATCGTTGATTCGGTGCTTTGATGCAGATCAACAAAGGGAAATGGTTTTTTGGGTCTTCAGATTTGGTCAAAGTAGCTATTTTACCGTAAAAGGTCTTTATCATTTGTTATGTGCTAGGAAATGATGTAACTTTAGGCTTTTAGCCTCCACAATATATATATAAAAAAAAACAGTATGTTAAGTTTTAATTTTTAAACCACCATTAACCTAAAAGACAAACTTGATCATGAATTCATGATATGAGTTGACAACACTCCAGGATCCATGGGATGTTCCCCTCTTTTTTTCTTTTTTTTTTTCTTTAAGAAAACGATAGAGCGAAAAAAAAAGAAAGAGATTAAGGTGAAATTGTACTGAAGGCCATGTCGCAGGTGCGTTAATCAATATCTTGAGCTATACGAATGAAGACTATCAACTGTCTGTTGTATTAGTAAGAGCCATAATTTATGGAAGAATTCGAAACATGAACATTTTTCTTTAAACAAGGAGATCTTAGAATGGGTATAAATCAATACTTGTAAGGTGTGAAATTGATCCTCGTTGATGTGTGTGTCTAGAGAATGTGTTGTCATGATCCATGAATATGGGGTGATGGCACTTGAAACCAATAAGTGGCATGGCACACAATGTTATATGTTCCTCCAATCCACAGCATGTCGGTTTTCCGTGTTCTATGGCTCACCATTATTTGTATCATGTGAGTTTGTATTGTAGGCCTTACGGCATCTTCTGATCTTCATCATCTGCCTTCCTTTTGCTTCGGCTTTTATTTCCTTACCATTTTTATGCTCGCTCAAAAATTAAGATGCTGGAATGTTTTCAAAGTAACTAAAATTTTCCTGATTTTGAAGCCCATGGAACTTTTAGAAAGTGATAGGAGCGCAATAGGGAAATGAAAAAGGGTGGGGTTTAAGAAAGATGTATCTTCCATTCCCTTTTTTATGTTGGCAGCCGCGCCACATGAGGATTATGTCCAAATCCAACACCTTCACCTTTTCTTTTCTTTTCTTTTTTTCACTTCCAAAATTGTCATCTCCACTCACTCAATTTTTTATTCCAAAACTGCTCATGCGTGTTTCCAATCTAGAACCATTAGATTTTTTGTGTGTGTTTGTTTTGAATGCTCCATCCGTACCAAAATTATTGTTCCAATTTAAGATTTCACTTTTAATTTAAAGAGGGAATATGTTTTATTAGCACAGAAGAACAATGAAATGTTTGTTAACGAGTTTTGCCTACAATACTTTTTTGTCCCAACTATTGAATAGATTTTCTTTTAGTTTGGATAAAATATTTTCCCAATTTGTGCCTATAGCTGGTATTTTTCCATGCATATGCCCGAGCTATTGATTAGTAGTAGATTTAAAGACAGAAAAAAAATATACTGTATTTATTTATTTTTAGAGTTTAATTTAAGTTGTCAAAGATAATACTCCCTCCGTCCCATAATTATTATCCAGTTTTACTAAAATGAAAGATTTTATTTTTGGTCAAACTTAACTATATTTTACCTTAAACAACCGGATATACCCCTACATAAGTAATTGTTTAACCACTAAGATTTTATGGATAATATTTTTTTACTAAGGACAAATGTGTAACTTGATCCATAAAAAGTCAAATTGGACAATAATTTTGGGACAAAATTTTTTGGACAAAGTGAACAATAATTATGGGACGGATGGAGGGAGTACAATTTGGCTTCTTATTTAGATGATGATGAGAATTCCCCACATCTCACGCGTTGATCACGTGTCATTAGAATTCTTCCTACCCGCGTTTTACAATTTTACGTGTCGTGTACTGATTTGTTATGTGACTCGACGACTACAAATTACCTTCCGCCAAACACAAAAAAAAAAAAAAAAAGAAAAAAAAAAGAAGAATCTCCCTTTTCCTTAATAATGTTTCATTATCCATTTCCTCGAAACACAGTGCAAACAACAATATATTGAAAACTTAGCCCACAAGGAATTATTTCCCCTGCGTTATCAATTTAGCACATTTTCATAGCATATTCTTTTAGGCGGGTTTTCTTTGCATGGTTGTCAATATGATGAAACGGTCGCGGCGGCCGGCAGCCGATGCATCGGCGAAGTATGAGGTGAAACTCAAATCTATTAAGCTAGAAATGGAGTTCGGAGACGAACAGGGAATTTATCACGATGATGATCATCATCGGCACAAAGTTATGGGAATTAAGCTGAAATGGAAAGGCGAACCGGCCGCCCAGTTTGGAATATTCCCGGCCGTCATCCGGGCGTTTACTAGTTATCATCAACAACGACGTAAGGCTTTCACGAACGAAAAACCGATGGTGATCAGGAAGGTTGCCGGAGGCGGTGGTGGAAGACGGGAGGCGGTTGTGGAATGGGATCACGAGTTTGAGAGTAGTACTGTTTGTAGCTTTACGGTTGATTTCGATGATCGGAAGTTTGGTCGACGACGTCCTTGGGAACTCTCTTTCAGTGTTTTGCACGTAAGTTGGATTAATAAATTCCAATGTTTTGATATTGTTGTGTTATGATTTTGAGTTCAATATGATATTTTGGGTTGAATCTGAAATTAGGGGTTTGAGAAGAAGAAAAAGAAGACGAAGATTGGAAAGGCGATATTGAATTTAGCTGAATTCATCAAGGGGTCTGATGATCATCGTAATGGAAATGAAGCAAAACTGCCTATTAATCTCAATTTTGAAGGTGCCTCCACGCAAGCTACTTTACTGGTGAGTAACTTTAACTCCAACATGTTTAGTTCCAATATAATGCATATTCTCAAACTATTTAAATGAAATCACATATATATTTTAGTTACTAAATTGTATAATCTTTTGTTTTATTTGCGGTTTATACATTTGTGGGATCTTCTATTTTTCAATACCAATGGCTCCATTCCACTTATGAAATATCATGTAGTAAGTAAATTTTAACGTATTGCATATTCATTTTGAGCCATTGGGGGATAATTTAGGGAGTTACCTAGGATGGTTTCAAACACTCTCGTCCTAAAATTATCGACCAGTTTAAATTTTTTATTTTTAGTTGAAATTATGTTGAAAATAAATTTCTAAAGTGGGTAATGATTTTAGGACATAAGAGTATTTAGTAGAAAAGCATATTCCAGAGGAAAATTGACATTGTGATGAATTGACCTTTAATTTGCCTTGAATTGAGTACTCTAAATGACCATGTCGTAGACACCATAATTCATTATCCCAATGACCAAGTTATACTTTGACTAGATCGGTTTTGCTAAAGTTGGGTAATAATACTATCATTGTATACTATGTGGTCCAAGATTGACCTCATTATATTACACAATAAAGTTTCTTGATTGTTTCATTAGATTAATTTACTAATTAATTAATTAATTAATTAGTGTTAGCTGAAGTCGTTATTCAACTTTGGGTTGTTGATGATATGATAATAAACAAAATAATATTGAAGAAAAACTTTATGGCGCCCACTTTAGTTTGTTCAAATTAACCTCTCTAGTTGACATATTCTCCCTTTAATTTGTTGAAATTTACCAGTAGATGACACATTCGTTTGTTTTACATGATCTTTTCGTTCAATATTAAATGATCAACTGTTACAAAGTAAAATGGTCAACAAACATGACCATATGAAAGTTTTATTTTCTTGTCCCACTTAGCTGTTTTAATGAAGAAACTGTTATAATTAATTAGCTTACTTTATTTTTATTTTTTTTTGGTACAATGTTATAATTAGCTTACTTGAATGGAATAACCTGCAGGTGAGATTGGATATTGTCGAGATTAAAGATTATTCAAGACAAGTTTCTAACTCGGTTGAATCAAGTGGGCTATTGCATGGACCGGAACTGAAGAAACTGGACAAACCAGTCCGGTCAAAATCAGCAAAAATAAGAAGTACTTCAGGAGAACCATATTTGGAACCAGACAGGAAAATTGGAATTTTCTCTTGGAAAAAGATGAGATTGAGCTTTAAATCATCCACCATTACAACAATTGAAAATGACAATAATCATGAAACTGATGTTGATCCACCAAAGGTAATAAACTACTTTTCATATAAAGGTCACCTCTTTTAGATTGTTAGTCTACTTTGAAAGAAATGCTAACAAGTATTCTATATGAATCTGAATGATCCTTATTAGGTTGAAGAAGATACAAATGGCTCATGGGAATCGAAAGAAATAACGAGTAGGGATGGACTAACAAAGCTAAAAACCGATGTATTCTTTGCTTCTTTTGATCAATGCAGCAATAAGGCTGCAGGAGAAGGTGCTTGCACAGCCTTAGTTGCCTTCATCGCGCATTGGCTCCATGTAAACAACGAGACAATGCCTAATCGGCCTGAATTCAACGATCTCATCCTGCAAGGCTCATCCGAATGGCGAAAGTTATGCGAAAATGAATACTACACCAATGATTTTCCCAACAAGCACTTTGATCTTGAGACCGTGTTGCGTGCTGATATCCGGCCTATATCCATTTCTCGGGATGATTCTTTCGTAGGATTCTTTGGTCCTGAAAAGTTTGAAACTCTCAAAGGCGCTATGTCATTCAATGATATTTGGGATGGCATCGTTGAGAGGATTCAGAAAAACCGTGATGGCGAGCCGGGGATCTACATTGTGAGTTGGAATGATCATTTCTTTGTGTTGAAAGTGGAGAGCAATGCCTATTACATTATTGACACTTTGGGTGAAAGGCTGTTTGAGGGATGCAATCAGGCTTACATACTGAAATTTGATGACTCAAGTTCGGTGTATGGAACAAAAGATGATCAAATGGAGATGATTTGCAGTGGGAAAGAATGTTGTAAAGAGTTCATCAATAGATTTCTCGCGGCTATACCAATCATGGAACTCGAAACAGAGGAGGAAAAAGGGCCGGTTTCATATTATTCCTTGCATCATCGCTTGCAGATAGAATTGAACTCCACTGTTTTGCTTTCCTCTCTGAAATCATCCCCCTTTTCTTCCTCATCAAATAATTCAGATGAATCTTCTTGTTCAACTGATGAATGTATATAACGGGACATTTTCGCGTAGTAGCACTGTACATGATTGAGGTTGTTTGGTGTACATAGACATAAGCCGAGTATATTTGACAGTTGACACCCCTGAAATCCATTCTTTCAAATATCTGCATTTGTATGCAATAAGTCATTTTTTCATGTCACATGGTACTTTCCAGTTTCCCGTCATGATCATTGATCAGTAGTATTACTATGTAAAAAAGTGGTTCAGGTGATACTCCATTAAGTTGCTTTATTCCTCCCATATGAAGTCATTCTGGGGCTAATTTTCACAGTTCTGAAGCAAAATGTACCGAAGGGCAAAACAAGAAGGCTACAACCAGTCAATCCTAGCTTTTAATTTTTATACAAAAGTTGCAGCACTTACTGTTTTTAACAACCTGCGGTCACAATTACTACATACTGCACTAATTTAAGTGAGTTGCAAGTGTCTAAGATTCTCTGTTAATCCGTTCTGCTGAATTGCTTAAATGGGATCTTCTGTGGCCAACAAAATGTCCTATCATCTGCTGATGCATGACTAGCTTCTGGCTTCCTCTTTCTCAAACTCACCTGATCAGCATTTTGCTTTTGAGCCTCGAGAATCCATTTCACAGCGGAGCAGCATTCTGGATTAAGATGATCAACGTCGCCTTTCTTAGGAAAGAACGAAAATTCATGATCGTCCCCTCGTGGCAAAGGCTTATCTAAGCCATCATTATCACAGGAGTTGATTCCAACTTCATTCTCCAGGCATGATGAAGCCTCTAGAGGGCCTAATCGCAACGACAAATTGCATCCGGTTCCAGGTGGTGTATCAGGGCTAAGCTTGGAATGATCAATATTTGAACCATCCAGTACCCTGGAAGAATGCAGCTTCTTTTTCACCACATAATCTTCATTGTTATTAACCTTCTGGATAGGGGGCAACGACTTGGGGTCTTTAAAGTGCAGCTCTTTTCCATAGTACAGTGGGTAAACAGAACAAGAACTAGGGAAAAAAGTATCAAGGTATTTGGAGGGGCTCATCAAATTTGCTGCAGAATTTTCAGAACTCTGGGGGATCAATGAGCAACTTGGGGCGTAATTTCCCTGGATTTTGCATTCTAAATTGCTCAAGGGAACAATAGTAGGAGTCTCAGGATTTCCTGGATTAAGGTAACATCTTGGAGTATTGTTTCTTTGACTCCTTGAGGTTTTTCTAGGAGTGCATCCCAAATGCAAAGCAGCTAAAGTGCAAGGAAAACATAAGCCAAAAGACAAACAAATTTCAGCACATTTATGCACTTTGTTGTGATAGATTACTAAGTTCTTCTATTCAGTATTTCACAGTAATGGCAAAACCTCGGTGGTAAGTTTCCACTAGGAAGTTCAAGAATCAAACTTTACATTTCAACAGTAGTAAACGTAGAGAAACATGAGTAGAACAAAAACTCCCACGTAGAAAATAGGCATTTTTGCATATAAAAACTGAGAATAAATGTCTAGTTGTATACCTTCAATACAGGGCTGAAGGAGGACTCCTGTTTCAGTACTCTCATCTCTCCTAATGATGGTGTTGATAGCATCATTTGCTCTATCCCAAAGTGTGTTCAAATCCACATACTCAGCCTGTCATAACAAACAAAGCACAGATGAAAACTTGAGAAAATAGCCAAACCAAAAAGGGCAGAAAATAAGAGTCTTTAACTGAAAAAAAATAAACCTCAGAATTGGCTTTGGAATACATAATTTCTTCAGCTTTTAGCACAACAACAGGCAGCTTTTCTTGCCATTCTTTGTTTTTCCTGGTGGATGGGCTATGAACTTCATTCACAATTCTGCAAAAAGAAATAAAAGGGAAAAAAAAAAACTGTCATAATACATTTGCATTACACAAATATGTTCCAAAAAAATGTCTGAATTCTGTCCCCAGAAGAAGAAAATGGTACCTAAAAAGTTCCTGAATCAAAGAACCTCTAAGGGGCAGGTGCCTATCACTGTGCCAAGCTCTTCTAACACATTCATAAGGTCTTGGTCCTGGTCTTGGCATCTTTTTCCAACAACATGCAAACCTTCAAAGGACCAAAGGTGAAGAAAAAAGCAGAGAGTATTCTGTGTAATCAAAACAAAAAACAGTTATGTGTACTGCCTGGGTTGGTTCTTGAAAATTCTGTTATTTGCTGATATTATTTGAATGGAAAAGCCAAAGAAAAATTGCAGCCCACAAAATGAAAAGACTTTTCAAAGAAGAAACATTAGCAGCTGCAATGTATTATACTAATATGTGTGTATGTGTATGTGTGAAAGAGCTGCAGTGAAGTAGACAAGAGACAGAAGGAGGGACTTGACCTGTCTTCAGTTCATACAGTTCCACCTATTAGTTATGTATTATTATCAAAATTACATTTACTAGCATTAAATCACATCTATTTTGAGCAATTTTCATCAAAGCGATACAAATTTGACACAAAAAGTGAGAGGGATGATCTCGATAATCACATATACTTTGTGCAGTTCACTTTCTTTTCCTGTCATTCAAAGAGGACACACAGTAACATACAATAATTCATTCAAATCAAATGGGGGGAGTTGCTGTTTGGATGGGGGAGTGTATTTTGAAGTGTGTCCCCCACATATCCACATGCCCTCCTCCCCCCTGCCTCAAGGGTCTTTTTCTCTTCTTTCCCCCCAACCCCCACCATCACCCCCCACTCCTCCCTTCTCAATCTTTTTCTGACCATTATGCATTGAATAATACTTACATACTAACAAAACCACAGAAGCAAGGATTTTGTTATTGCATGAAAGTTTGGTAAAAAAAATATTTGTGAAGTCACTGTTAGGGTGGGGTTGGCATCTTTAGCAAGGAAGATGTTAAAACCACATTTTGTTTAGGGGACAAAGGAAGCATTAGGATTGGCCTATTAGGCATGGCTAGAGGGGTCCTGTTTTTGACAGTAAAGAACTGGTTAGATGTAGACATTATTAATTGCCAATAATCATAAGCTGTTTCTCTTCTTTGCCCTTTTTTAAAAATATGTTTGTAATCATCCACATTTTGATGTAGTATCATTACTTAGTATTTCAAACAAAATGCTACGCTACAAAGTTTTTAAACCAAAAGTATTGGCCAAATTTACACTCTAACTTTCAAGAGCTTCAAGATGATCATAATGCAAGTAGTGTAGTATTGATAAGCATGATTGCCTTAGATTGGTGGTTCCATGTTTCCGAGTTTTTCGAAACTATAGCTTTGCAAATACTTATAAAACACCTAAACTTTTATCACGCAATTAGAATCTACTAGTGTGATCATAGGCGCTTTCGCGTGTGCCCACTACAATAATTATCACTCTAATCTAAATTTAAGCATAAACAATTTTAATATTAACTAAAAGTGTTAGTTCCATCATCAATTATAGAAAGGAGATAAATACTTGCTATACAATTATTCTTTTTTTTTTAACAAAGAGAAGAATATAATGCAATAATTCATATACTCATGTAACAACTTCACATGCACCAAAAAAAAAAATTAATGTGATAGTCAAAGTCAATATCAACATAACTGAAATGCTTTGAATTACCTTATACACTTCATCCACTTCTCTCAGTCAGTCCCGTTAAATGTATTTATAAACAAAATTTTAAGGTTGAAGGGAGTACAAGACAAGATCGAAAAGTTTAGAGTAATTTTCGGATAGTTGATTAGGTTCAAAAGAAAAAGTAATAAAAAATATTACAGTTTTTTTTTTTTTTAACTGTGTGAGATGGGAATGGAGATGGGCATATGATCTAAAAGAGCAAACATTTGTGCAAATCAACGAATGGTGTTAACCATTAATAGCAGTCCTAGAATTAGAACATTCGGCAGTCAATTATGATTGCAATCATGATGGTGCCCAACAATTTATGCCGTTTCATTTGTTATCTAACAATTTTGCATCATAAATTTTGCATCTAGCGAAATATTTGTGAGAATTAACTAAAATTATTTTAAACACATAGAAAATAAATGGTAGGCATACATAGGTCATATGGTGTGTGGATAATAAAAAGTCAAGAGTAATAATAGTATTGAAGTTTTTTTGAAAATAAATAGTGTTAAAGTTACAATTTGGAAATAATGAAACTGATGCTAACTTTTCTACTTTTCATTCGAATATACTATACTAAACAATAGGAGAATTTATTAATTAGTTTCCATCTTTTTTGTGAAACATTTCAAGTTATATGGCTTATTAATCACCAAAACACATACCTTTGAAATGAAACCTTCATCCTCTTTGATTGACATTAATTTTTAATAATAACTACATAAT
The DNA here is from genome assembly GCA_949775105.1 of Oldenlandia corymbosa var. corymbosa. Lineage (NCBI taxonomy): Eukaryota > Viridiplantae > Streptophyta > Magnoliopsida > Gentianales > Rubiaceae > Oldenlandia > Oldenlandia corymbosa. Next base: position 34,576,629 of record OX459119.1, on the reverse strand, counting down.
ATTAATTATATTAATTAAAATAATCAAATGATCTCTCCATTTTCTCTCTCAAAGAGTTAATGCAAAAGAGTACTACCAAAACTTAACTATTAATTAAATAATAATTATATATAATTAATTAGTATTAATTAAAATAATCAAATGTCAGTTTTTTTTTTCTTAATCACTTACTCTAAGTGTATATTACCAAACCTTTGTCCAAACTTGCTTTTTATATATATAGTTAGATAAATGAATGCATAGAGTTTTGATTGAGAGAATATTAAAGATTTTAAACGTTTTGCTTAGTTTGTTGATTGTGAAGTTGATATAACAAGGGACATAATTTTGAATATATGTATGACCGTCTCTAAGTATTCTTATAGTTTTGGTGTTCCTTGTTAGCGCCTCTTACAATACCACCTTAATTTCACTTGAGCCTGTCTCCGGCAGTCTATACCTAGTGAATACTTTATGTTTGCTCTCCCCGCATAATGCTACTTGTACTGCAGCAATGTCATCACAAACTGTGGAGATTTAGTACGTATGTGCAGTAGCTATCAAAACTTTATTCTAAATTGAAAGGTACATGCTTTGATCCATTGACGGATTATTTTGCTCAGTGCCTATTATTAACGTAGATAGAAAAATGCTTCCACTTCATGTTATTATAAAATTCTCAATTATCAATTTTGACACCATATAACTTTGACTGAGCTAAAAATAATAAAATGTAAAGATTAGAAAAATAGACATCATCTTAATATTTCTCTTCAGGCACAGAACAAATTTCATCCATAGAGAGAGTTCCTTAATTTAAAGAGAGTAGTTTGAATTTACATTAAAAAAGCAGTTTACTATTCTTTATCAGATTGAATCGCATTCCGAATAAATTTCAGTATGTGCAACAAGACAAAGAGCATCTGCAAGTTCAACGGAAGTTTCATGGAAAATTGAGGAAAACTAATTATATATTTGTCGGAGAGAATAGATGTTTTGAAAGCTAATTTAACAGATTTTTGTGCTTTAAATAGATTTAGAAGTACCAAAATGATGTGTGATCAGGAATGTCAAAACACATGCATATACTTACTCAAGCAAAGTTTATGACGAAGAAATCATACGTTGTGAACTGTCATCGATGGTGGTCGGCCGCAAAACTTCAACGACAACAACAATGGAGTCGGCGAACTCGATGGAATTATTAGAAACTGAAAACAATAGATGGATTTAGCGTACAGTAGACACCGTGGCTGGAAAGAAATGAAAGAGTATCTCCGAAATAATTTAAGCAAAAAATCTCTAGTTTGAAGTGTTTTTGTACACTAAAAGGGAAAGACAATGGGCTGTAACAGAGGGAAGTTTAAGTGGAAGTGTCACAATTGTGTTAAAGCATTAAATTTTGAAGTAATGGTAGGTATTAATTAAATAGTAATAGTTAGTACAAAAAAACTATAAAAGGAATAACAAAAGTCATCTCACGTGGGAATCACACATTAAGGTGAAATTCAAAAAATTTGGCACATGTAAAGGTCTACCAAACCACCAAATTATTTCCCAATTATATATATGTTTGAAGAAGGAAACCACGAACTGGGAGATACTCTTCGCGTGTACTTCCGACAGTCCAAAGTCAGAAAGAATCTCTAATGGACGAGAACTCTAACCACCGCCCTTGAGTTTGCTCTCTCACCAATTTATGTTGTCAAATGTCAAATGTCAACAAAGGGTTGCACCTGCATGATCAAGTACTGGGCTTAAGTCCATACCTTTCTGGGCCAAGTAGTACATAGTTTGTCAATAATAGGCCAAACTTAGATCCCCTGGAACGGGATGATATGAATAGGGCCTAATCTGTACCTTTGAACTGGGCGATATCTTGAACTCAACAAGACAATGACAAGGACATGGCGGTGCTTATGTACCGTAATCATTCAATGGGGCCTTGCTGGGCTCAGTACATAAATTCGAAACTTTGAAATCAGATTTTCCTTAACCATAACCACATAACTAAATAGGTTGGGATGGAGTGGAAGGGATTCCTCCACCCTTAATCATAAGTCGAGGATTTGAACCTCGCCATGAGTATAGAGCAACTTTAAATACTTTGGCCAGCTGTCCTACCCATCGAGGTGTCTATAATTCAGCAAGGGGTATTAGTCACTATTGCCAGACAGTGGACACCCTGCAAATATGAAAAAAAAAAAAAATTCTTAACTATAGGTCGTGGAGGAGTGGAAGGGATTCCTCCACCCTTAACCATAGGTCGAAGGTTCGAATCTTACTTTAAATACTTTGGCCAGTTGTCTTACTCAGGTGAAATAAATTCAGCGAGAGAGATTAGTCACTGTTGCCGATGGTGGACACCGTGCAAATATTAAAAAAAAAAATTCCTTATGAAAGTAATTTTTTTTTTTGTTAGGAAGAATCATTAGTAATGGGAATAAATTTTTAAAAAATCTTAAAAAAGATAGACGAGTTTATTATAAGAATATAGTACTCAACAATTCGTCCTTCAAAAAAGTATTATTGCATTACTAACTATGTTTAACCCAAAAAATTAAACTCTAATTTTGAGACAGGAAACTTTAGAACTGAATCCAGTTATTCCAAGTTTTTAATGTTGACACGAGAAAATTCTCATAGTCATCGGGAACACACAGTCTACAAATACAAACGCACCTTATTTAGTTGTAGTGCATGGTTCCCGCATGTAGGGCACGTGTATTGTAGAGTGTTGAAATTTGCAATTTTGTTGCCTAAAAAAGTAGAATCGATGAATAACTTCACATTCTTTTTCCTTACCTTTTCTCCTCATATATGTTCTGGTGAGTTGCGACTGCTAAGGTAGTAGTACAAAAGAAGTGATATCTTTTTTGCCAATTACGCATGATTTTTGTTCGTTCCATACACAAAGACAAACAAGAAAGGGTTAATGCACAAGAATGTCAATCTCAGTCCACATGAATCACTAACTGCTTTTACTAAACATCATTATTCATTTGCTTACCTATAAAATCTAACTTCAACAGAGATTATTAATGTTTCATTAACTTACCTAATACCACTTTACAAAATCCACAATTAAATTCAATTATTCATTAATCTCTACAATCAAATCAAATCATAGCAGGTACCTGCCTTGTTTGCTTCATTTTTTCTGACTTTATTCCCGGCAATTCATTCATCTCACTTTCTTTTTTCCCTTTTCTTTTTTGAGTTGAGAAGAAAAAGAAAAGTGATTAAAATCTCACGCTTTTTTTTTTTTTTTAAATTTTTGCTCAAATTTCAAAACAATCTCACAAAATCATCATCATCAATCTTCTTCCTATTCCCACCTCCTCGAATCCCCCCATCTATCAATGATCCATCATCTCCATGATGTTGTCTCCATCTCCATTTTCTCTGCTCTGTGCTCTGCTCCTCTGTTTGCCTCTTGCCATCATCTTCACCACCACCACCCCTCCTTCCACCACCACCTCCGCCACCACAGAAACCCCTTCCGCCGCCGTCGTTATTAGTTGTACAACCACTACCATCACTGGTAATAGTAATAATAATAATAATAGTATTAGGATTAGGCCGCTTTCTGCATTAATACTCCCAACTCCAACAACTTCCCAAAAACCCCAAGAAGTTACCAAAGATGCCAACTTTTCATCTTCAACAGCTTCTTTCACTGATTCTACAGCTGCCCAGAACGAAACAGAAGTTGATTACAACGATGAAGAAGACAACGAGCTGTTCAGGTTAGCGGGTCGGGTTAACTCGAATCCGGAGCTATCTCCAGGGAAGAGAAAGAAGGTGGCTTTCTTGTTTCTAACCACCTCCCCACTTCCATTTGCGCCGCTCTGGGAGCTTTTCTTCAACCAGACGCCGAGAAATCTGTACAATATCTATGTCCACGCCGACCCGAGTGGTTCCGGTTACTCTCCGCCGTTCCGGGGCGTGTTTGGTAACCGGGTCATTCCATCCAAGCCGACCCGAAGACACACCCCCGCGCTCATCGCGGCGGCGCGTCGTTTGCTCTCCCGCGCGCTCCTCCACGACAAGTCCAACTACATGTTTGCTCTGTTATCGCCTTCTTGTGTCCCTTTGCATTCCTTCAACTTCACGTACAATTTCTTAACCAAGTCGGGTCGGAGCTTCATTGAAATACTGAAAGACGAGCCCGGCGCGTACGATCGGTGGGCTGCGCGTGGGGAGGAGGCGATGCTCCCGGAGGTGAAGTTTGAGAATTTCCGGATTGGGTCCCAGTTCTTCGTGCTGAAGAGGAAGCACGCTCGTGCGGTGGCGCGTGACAAGAAGCTCTGGTCAAAGTTCAAGCTGCCTTGCCTGAGCACGAGCCTCGGCGCGTGTTACCCGGAGGAGCATTACTTCCCGACCCTTCTAAACATGGTGGACCCCGGCGGTTGCGTCCCGGCTACGCTGACGAGCGTGGATTGGAACGGGAGCTTCGCGGGTCACCCGAGAATGTATCACGGGGCGGAAGTGGGTCCGGAGTTGATATGGGAATTGAGAAATCGAGAACCCAGATACGGCGGGAGTAGTGGTGGTGGTGGCGGACCAACCAACGGGTCTGATTTGGTCCGAAGGCGTGACCCGTTTTTGTTCGCCCGGAAATTCTCGCCGGATTCTCTGGGGCCGCTAATGAGCATTGCCGACGACGTCCTCTTCAAGGATTGATTATCCATCACTGGATTTTTCTTTCTCTTTTTTATTTTTTTCCCTCATCCCAACAAAATTGTTGAGCTTAAAAAAGGGCGGGACAAACCCGTACCTTTTTCCTTCTTTTTCTATTTTCCCCTCTAATTTCTGACTTTGGTCCTTAATTTCCTTTGTAAATATAGACAAGTATAGTATATATAAATTTATGGCCTTTTCATTTTTTGTCTACTGTAAGTTTTACTTTTGGTACCAAAAGTGGCGGGGCAAGAAAAATATTTTAGCGGGGCAAGAAAAATATTTTAGCGGGGCACATTAATACTATCCAATATCTATAAATTAAAAAAATATGTTGAAAAATACATAAGAAGAAGATCAAAGTCATTGTCCAGTTTGGGTTTTTATTTTTAGTTCAAATTATACTAAAAATGAAATCTCAAACTGGACAATAATTTTGGTACAAAAAGAGTATAAGACAATTGTTGTAGCTTAACACCTCTGGGGTTTTTTAAACCCTTGCAATTTGTTTATTTTTTAATATAATGATTATTGTTTTTGGCGAAAACAAAAACAAAAAATCATAAGGCAACCATATTATAAAAGAGGTACATACGCCTAATTTTGATAGTCTTTTGATTTTATTTTTGGACAAGTTTCAAGTATAATTGTAATTTACAAGGCAACTTAAAATAATTATTTCTCTATAATAGCTTTTATTTAGTTTATTAAGGTATTCCTATATAAATAAATTAATGTTTATTGATTGAACCTCAATTAATTAACTATTGAGCTTTAAAAAATTAGTTTACTTATGAGTTATGAGTAGGTTATTTTCCCTCATTTTTCATAATATTTTTACATTTATACAACTTTTTTCTTTTTTCTTTTTTTTGCAATCTTAATGACAAATATCATGGTTTCAGACTATTGTACATGAAATATGCTCTAGAATTTACAAATGTTGTCAATCATAAATCTTTTGTAATCAAGCCCTCAGAGGTTAATTCAGATAGACTAAATAAAAAAATAAAAAAAAAGTTGATTTTGATCAAACTGGCGTTTTGATGGATGCAACATTTTCATTTGAACAAATTCAAAAGGGAGAGGGAGGCAACAAGTTCACACCGTCATGTGAACAAAATGATTGTAATATGGCCCTTCTTCTTCTCCTTTATATTCTTTGATGAGTATTCACTTTTGATTTTAGTAAACAGACAAAAGTGCCTTTTTCTTTCAATTGCCTTTTTACATCTGTTGCAATGGTTCTGCTTCTTTCTTTGTGTCAGAGATTTCTCAATGTTGGAATCTAATGAGCTTCTTGCCTTTTCAATCCACGTATTCTGTTTGAAATTGTGAACCGTAAATTAAAATACTTATACTTATTGAAATGTTCAGTTATAATAAAATTTTGTCAATTGAATACTTGAATTAGTATTTTGATAGATATTATTCTTATTTTAGATCTCAAACAACTCGGTCAAAACTCAGATCCTGTCATCTGCCATTGATATGGAAGCCAACACAAATTACAACCCCTGTTCCGTTTGAGTTAATCAAGCTTTACAAACTACTTCGTATGAATTTTTATTTTTTTTTTAAATGAACTTGGTATAAATTTTTTACTTAAATTTGTTCAACAACGATTAACGCAAAAAAAAATAATATAGCCACCAAAAAACAACTTTACATGATGTGGACTCTATCTATAATTGTTATTCATAACTAATTTGGTGAGATTGTAGCAAAAATATAGAGAAAAGAGGACCAATTTTCCAATGTGTTGATTTATTAGGCCATTCCCAGTTTCCCACACCAAAACAGTAGTGATAGAGGCAGTGAAAATTAATAATAACTGATGTGTACAAACTAATTAAGGGCAAAAAAATAAATTTATTAGGGAAAGATATAAATTCTACGGTTAATATAGTGACTTAATTTATTTAAGTAATTAATTAAATTAAGTGTGTTTGATAATTGATACTAAAAAGTCTTAATAAATTAAGTTATGAACTAATTAAGTACTTATAACTAAAATTTCACTGTCTGAATTAATTAAGTGCGTCTGAATGGCCAGTTCAATTGTGAGCCAGAAAATAAGTGATAGGGCTATCACTTATCACTTATCACTTAATTTCTGTGTAACTCTTTTTTTTTTTCTTTTTTCTTTTTTGTCTTTTTTTTCTCTCGTCTTTATTTTGTCACTTATTTTTACATTATTTTAAAAAATTTTATTTTCTTAAGATAAATTAATTAAGGGTGCTTAAAGTTGAATTTATATTATGTGTATAAAAGATCTCAAACTTTCAAGCTCAAATTAAACTAATTTTAATACATGAAATTTGCTAATAACAAGGTATACACATATATGTAATAATCTAAATTTAATTATATATTGATTATTTACCAAGTGTAACATCTACTTTCATTATATATGCAAAAACTTATTTCAAAATTATTATTTTATTATTTAGAGAAAAATATTAGTTATTTTTCTATTTAAAAGAATTTTGTTTATAATTCAATTTTAATGATATTAAAATTTTAAATAACTTTCAGACATGAGTATTCAGATTCAGTCTTCAGATTTCTAACATCATATTCAGACGTTTTTATCAAACAATGTAAATTCACTTTTCAGATTTCAGACTTCAATGTTAAGTTTAGTGTTCAGATTTAGACTTCAGTGATTATCAAACAAACCCTAAGTCACTATGTATATCTTTTCACATATCATTTTCTCAACAAAAAACCAATTTGTCATTTTGATGAATATAATTGCACTCCCACCATGAATGTTTTTTTTTTTTAAAGATTAATAATGGTTCTCTACTTAACCTTAGAGTGATATATCTTAGAATGATTCGAACCCATGACCTACTAGAAATAAAGGAGGAGATGTCTTACTGCTATGTTGTATCTCAACCATCAGTATCTAATTTTTCACCAAAACCAATATTTTCCTGCATATTCCTCTCTGTCATTTCTTTTTAACAATTTTATCAAATTGCAAAAAAAAAAAAAAAAAAAACAAAACAAAAAAAAAACTCAAGTTTTCTTCATTGAATGCATCTAAACGTCCGTTTTTTGTGTGTTTCTTTTGGCACATAATGTATGTGTACTTTTTTATAATTATCTTTGATTTTAATGTTGTGTATGGTATTTGGTGCTTTCAATATCACATATCTTTGTATTTATATTATTATGTAATTTTATTATTTGGTCATGATTAAATAAATAAAATATTAAATAGTACCATGGACTCATTTATATATCTTAAATATTATATATATATATATACACACACACTTAATTAGTTTTAAAATTTATACACAATAGTTATGAAATGCACATTATTTAATATATAGAGTCAATCTCATAATATCTCAAAATTAACTAAAAGTAAAAGAAATAAAAATAATAAAATTCAAGCACCAACTTGGTGCCATGAACAGTGCCCTGTACTTTGTCACCAAATAATCAAATTGGGGAAGAAATAATTACTCCCTCCGTTCCATAATTATTGTCCACTTTGCCAAAAAAATTTTGTCCCAAAATTATTGTCCAATTTGACTTTTTATGGATCAAGTTACATATTTGTCCTTAGTAAAAAAACATTATCCATAAAATCTTAGTGGTTAAACAATTACTTATGTAGAGGTATATCCGATTGTTTAAGGTAAAATATAGTTAAGTTTGACCAAAAATAAAATCTTTCATTTTAGTAAAATTGGACAATAATTATGGGACGGAGGGAGTACTTTCTTTCTCTCCATTTTTTCTCTTCCCACACTCTAAAAATCCAACTCCGTAGACTTAATATACTTACACATAGAGTTGCACCATAGTAGTAGTACCACTACTAATCTTATTGAATAAATTCAGTTGAATCTCAGATAAAATATTAATTAAGACTCTTTTTAGTTTTTTTTTTTTAACCGAAAATCTTGACATATTGCTGGTTATGAAATTTCTGATTTTCTTACAATTTTTTGAATAATGGGTCATTTGTAAACACCACAAATTACACAGTCTTGATACCGAAAGTCCGGCAACTTTAGAGAATAACCCAATATCATCTTATCAATTTTTGTAACGTTGTCTATAATCTAAATGCATCGCTAATAAAATGTGTCATATATTACCGGAAGTTATTTCGGAGTCCCAATTAACGTGATATATCATCGCTGACTTTTTGTTAATTGTAATTGAATGATTTCCTGAATGGAATATATTTTTTATCCTTCGAAAAACCCCTCGAATCTTTTTCCTTTTTGAGAAAATTTGACTAAAGGACGGTAAAACAAGTCAAATTAATAAAAAAGGTATGACCTTAAAATATTTTTTATAAAGAGCGGTAGTTTAATAGACATGTTTTGACTTCAAATTCTACGGACACAAACTCAATTATTCTTACATGTTCTATTGTTCTTTAGCCAAATTTTTTTTTTTTTTCTGTGAAGTTCCAGCTAAACTCATAAGTCATAGTTCCATGGAATTTTATTATCTATATACTATACTAAGGCAAAAACCAGAGAGAAAAAACTAAAGGCATGGAGCACATGCCACATAAGATTAAATCTTATGTGGCATTTTCTTAATTTCTTAGACTTAAAAATGCACAAAACAAAATAATAAAACAAAAAAAGCAACTAAAATAATTAAAAAAACAAAATAATAAAAACCGAACCCTTATTTTCATGAACCAAATCCTAACACAGAGATTGATTGGAGAGAGTACCAAATCCTAATAAATTTTAGAGAGATCTGCATAAACCTTATCACCAGTGAATTTAAAATGTCATTTAAAAAAAATAAATTTCTGTAAATTCAGAGGTAATCATGTATAAAACTGAAATCATTACATATTTTATAAAAATACAAAATTTATATAAAAATATCTAAATGTGTATACCTTCCCCATCCATCGGATGGGTGTAATATCTAATTTCTACTGATGCGGACTTAATTTTGTTAGACCTTCAAAGTTCAAACCGACACTCTTGGACTTTGGTCATAGTTCGCCTGGACTTCCTGCACAAGTTATTTCTGGGTGAATTGTGGGCTTTATATTGGATATTCTTGGAACTATGACCCAATTAAAATTGTCCTTAACTGGACCCCACACATAATTTTCCATTACCGACCCACCTATAATTATAAACTTGTCAATTTCCACTCCACAAGTCGGCAAAAGACATGCTTGACAGCTTTTTTTTTTAAAAAAAAAAAAAGACATCGGCATAAATCATGATAAATAAGCTTGTAAAAAAGAAAATAGAGAACGGCATAAATCAGGAAAAACAAGCTTAAAAAAAAAAATTAGAAAAACATAGTTCTACAAAATTATAGAATTTGAAACCAACCAAAGTCAAAATAATAAATAGGTCATTATCAAAGCCACCGTACAGATTGGGCCGGTGTACATTTCAGAAAGCCACCATTTTAGTCGGTCTGTGTTCATTACCTTTCCTTCTTTCTTTTTCCCTTTTTTTTTTTTGGTATAACTAAAACATTTTTAACACGCATGATCCAAGATATATACATATATATATAGATAAATTTAAGTTACAATGAAAAAGGCACATACCTAAAATAGTTATACTTCTATAACTCTTCCAAGAACTCACATTTTCGAAACTCTTCCAATAAATGGTTGTATGAGACAAATTATAACATTTGTAGCAAAATTTACCTTATGGTATAGGTAAACTTATGAATTGAGTGGTTGTGGCCTTGTGAGGAGAGGGAAAGAAAATCATGAAAAGGACTCATAATCATGTTGTCAAAAAAGACTACTTTTTTGGAACTAATGGCGTGGAAGAAATACAAGTCAAATTAGGAGGAAATTTGGCAACTTGTTGATTATATTAGTAAAAATGGTAGTAATTGGAGTTTGACAAGTAAGAAAACTTTGTAGGAGTAGACAATGGCATAAAAACAGAGCATCATGGAAAAGATAAGAACAAATACATGTAGTAATAGTATTTATCTTATAAACCCTAATAAGTCACTCGTCATCTTGGATGATGCATGTTAAATAATGTTTTAAATGGACGATTTTTTTAAATCTTCCATTGAAAAGGAATGGTTCATTGACACCTCACCTCATATAGACCTCGTAGCTTCCATTTGGGTATCACATTAAATCTGTGTCAAACTATTTGCAAACTATACGAAAGAGATGTTTTGGTTTGAGTTGCACATTCTAATAAAACTCAACGTTCTCTTAGTATATAGTCATATATAGTCATGGTATTTGCAATATATTCCCTCTGATCCTTAATACAAGATATTGATTTCACGTGATACATATTTTTAATTGACAAAAAAAAATCTTAAAAATATATTTTCATATTCGTTGTGTTCTCTTGATTGTTATGAAATATTTTTAAGACTTTTATTAATTAAAAATACGTATTAGGTAAATTTTATGACAAATCAAAAAACCTTTATACTAAAGATCTGAGAGAGAGAGTAGGTAAATGATACGAGCAAGTAGCAACCATGCACCATTTTTTGCAGCATTTTTCGCTGACCGTCGGTGCCACTCAAGTGGTCACTCAAATGATAAATTTGAATGGTTACAAAGTTCAATTATTCATGTCCGGCAAAATTGTGCGAATGGAAATTATTCAGCGAAGATGATTTAGTAAGGTTAGGAATCTTGTATTCAGAATCAAGTAATGAGTATCATCAAGACTAAAAAGAAAATCAAATGTACTCTGCTATTTCTTTTTCTTTGTGATTATTAGTATTATTTTTTTTTGGAAGGAAATACTCTTACCAGTAGTAACTAGTAACTTGTTATGTATGGGTATTAGTAAATACAATAATTTCCATAATTATGATACTAATTGGTAGTATTATCAATGTCCATAATTATGAATAGGAACTATATATTCTCGGAATTTCCTAAGTTTGAAAAAATAAAGAAAGAAAGAAAGAAATAGAAAGGAAATGCCACAAAGTAGCCAACCCAACTCCAACTCAATGTCCGAAAGCAACCCACTGGGGGCCACTTTCCGACACACTCCCAACAGCCATCTTGAGATCAAAATCCAACGGCCCACGTTCTCCCGGATCCCAACCCCGCCATTTAAATCCACTTCATCAAATTACTCTGCATTCCTTTCTTCCTCCTCCCTTTCTCCCCCCCTTCTCCTTTGCCGGATTCCATTTCCAACAAAATTCCCGGAGTAAATCTAGATTTTCAGAGAGAAATCAGGGGCGGACCCATCTCAATATTCTCCATACCCATCTCTTTAACTCGATTTGTTCCTGTAATAAACCTCCATAGTCACTGTCTTTTTGAATTCACTTTCTCCTCTGTTTTTGTTTTGAGTTTTGATGAGTTTATTCTGCTTTTGGCATTATTGTATAGAGACACCAAGAGAAACCCTTTAGTGTAAACCTTAAACATACCCCCATTAGCTAGATCTGTTTCTGTAAAGTCTTAATTAATCAGTTTTGATAGCTCTATTGTGTAAAGTTTTTCTCTTGTTCTTCATAGGTTTTTGAAGAGTGATTTTTAGTTAGTTCTAGTTCGAAACTTCAGATCATGGCGCCGAGCACGATTCGGAAGGCGATCGGGGCGGTGAAGGACCAAACCAGCATTGGGATAGCTAAAGTAGCGAGCAACATGGCGCCTGAATTGGAAGTCGCCATTGTTAAAGCCACGAGCCACGATGACGACCCCGCCGGGGAGAAATACATCCGGGAAATTCTCCATTTAACTTCCATGTCCAGAGGTTATGTCAACGCCTGCGTGTCGGCGGTGTCCAAAAGGTTAGGGAAAACCCGTGATTGGATCGTGGCCCTCAAGTGTTTGATGCTTATCCACCGGTTATTGAACGAAGGTGACGTCATTTTCCAGCAGGAAATCATGTATGCTACCAGGAGAGGCACGAGGTTGTTGAACATGTCGGATTTCCGGGACGAGGCGCATTCCAGCTCGTGGGATCACTCGGCGTTCGTTAGGACTTACGCGTTTTATTTGGATCAGAGGTTGGAGATGATGGTGTTTGATAAGAAGCAGCAGAGTGGATCTACACCTGGTGAGGATTCCAGGTGGAGATCGCCTCCGGGTCCTACTAGAGGGGGATATGATTATGATTATAATGAGTTTAGGGATGAAGGTAGCTATGGAGGAGGAGGGATGAGGAGGACTAGGTCCTCTGGTGACGTCAGGGAATCAAGGGATGAGATGAAAAATGTAACCCCTTTGAGGGAAATGAAGCCGGAGAGGATATTCGCAAAGATGGGGCATTTACAGAGGCTATTGGATCGGTTCTTGGCGTGTCGGCCCACCGGTTTAGCTAAGAACGAGAGGATGATTTTGGTGGCATTGTACCCTATGGTGAGGGAAAGTTTCAAGCTCTATGGTGATATATGTGAGGTTCTGGCTGTTCTGTTGGACAAGTTCTTCGACATGGAGTATGGAGATTGTGTGAAGGCATTTGATGCTTATGCCAGTGCAGCAAAACAGATTGATGAATTGGTCGGTTTCTACAATTGGTGCAAGGATATTGGTGTGGCCAGGTCATCTGAGTACCCAGAAGTTCAGAAAATTACCAGTAAACTGTTGGAGACATTGGAGGAATTCTTGAGGGATAGGGCTAAGGCTGGAAAAAGTCCTGAGAGGAAAGTGGAGGCTATTGAGGAGAAACAGGAAGAGGAGCCCTTGCCTGATATGAATGAGATTAAGGCCTTGCCGGCGCCAGAGGATTATAATCCGGCCCCCCCACCTGAGCCCGAGCCCGAGCCCGAGCCCCCTAAGGTGCCTGAGGTGACTGGAGATTTAGTTGATTTGAGAGATGATGGGATGAGTGCTGATGATCAAGGGAATAAATTGGCTTTGGCACTGTTTGCTGGGCCTGTATCTAATAATGGGAATGGCTCATGGGAGGCATTCCCCTCAAGTAATGGAGATGACGGGGTGACATCAGCTTGGCAGAATCCAGCTGCTGAGAGTGGAAAGGCTGACTGGGAATTGGCCCTTGTTGAATCCGCCAGCAATTTGTCAAAACAGAAGGCCGCTATGGGTGGTGGGCTTGATCCATTATTATTGAATGGAATGTATGATCAAGGGATGGTTAGACAGCAAGTGAGTACTTCCCAAATAAGCGGTGGAAGTGCAAGTAGTGTGGCATTGCCAGCACCTGGGAAGACACCTGTTTTGGCTCTACCTGCACCGGATGGAACTGTCCAGGCTGTTTCACAAGATCCATTTGCGGCTTCTTTGAGCATTCCACCACCTCCATATGTACAAATGGCTGACATGGAGAAAAAACAGCAATTTTTAGTGCAGGAGCAAGTTGTTTGGCAACAATATGCTAGCGAAGGAATGCAAGGTCAATCTAGTTTGTCCAAGATTACTTCCGGAGGATACTATGCTGCTCCTCCAGTTGGGCTGCAACAACCTCCAATGGGGATGGTTCCCTATGGAATGCCTCCCACATATGGAATGGGAATGCCACCAGCTGCTCCAGCAGGGTATTACTATACTCCAATTTGATTGTTTAGTTGATACAGTTTTTTGTTTTTTGGCTTAGATTTTTCTTTTCCACTGTATTTTAATGTGACCTTATTCTTGCAATTTGTTGATGATGCCAATGGTGGTAGAGAGGAGGGAAAGGGGAGGAATAGTAGTATTCTGATATTATGGGTATGGAGATGGTTAGAGAGGGTGTTTGATATGTTTTTACCTCTTGCTGCTTCCTAATAGTAGTTGGAAAAACTCTTGGCATTATTCTATGTTTAATTTGTGATACCATTGGTGTTTCACATTGATATTCATTCCATTCTTTACATCTAATCTTGTCATTGAAATAATTTTGTTCATACTTGCTGGTTGGTCTGTCAAAATTTGATGAGTAAAAATGTTAAAATTCCCGTCTTGTTCCATTCTAGTGGTCTGGTTTAGAGTCTATATTTCATGTGCATATCGTTATTGACTGAATTTGGTTTTCTTTGCTTGAGTAATTAAAACTGTACTCAAAATGGTATATAATGATGTTTATGATTGTCAAAGGGCACGGAATCAATCCTCATAAATATTATAACCTCAGTATCGTTAGTAGATGGAAACATTTGTGTTGTTACTTGGGGCCATTAATTTAGTGATTACATAGAAATTTTGAGAATTTTATTCTTCAATTGACCATATGGGATGAAGCAAAGTTTTTTGCTATAATCCTTCTTGAAATGCATTAATGCTTTGTGTTACCTTTGTTTCCTTGGCTATAAATGCAAAGCTTGCATGCTCTGCTTCATTGGGTCTTTCGTGAATGATGAACCTCCGAGCTTAGTTGTTTATTTTTGGAATTGAGTTCGATCTCCAGTGAGGACTGTTTCTGACCCTCATATTGGAATTCACTAAACACGGTAGCTGTAATCATAAACAATGATGTAGAAACAGTGAAAAGTGATTCAACCTTAGGTGGCATTGGAATAATCTGTGAGTTTATTTTCTCTCCAAACTAATGATTGATGAATACAACAACATGAAGATTGAAGAGGTGTTGAGTCTGTGCTTGGAAAACTATGGGTGTGCGATTAGATGGAATAGATGCCTTGTTCCCTCTTTACTAGAGATACTTTAACTTATGTCACCAGATACTGTGTCATTTACTATTTCCTTTGGTTCAAGTGAGGTTAAATTTAAAGTCCAAGTAGGACTCTGGTTCCTATCCAAACTTTTAAAGCTTTTTTTTAATCCAACAGTTGTTGTATATGGGGGATCTAGACTGTCCATCAAATAAAGTTTTCAATTTTATTTCAACCGGTTTGGTTTTGTACAAGTATGTGTGTCAATATAACAACATATGATCCACAAGTAACATCATGTTGATCTGAAGTAATGCAGGGTTAATATTTTGAGAAAGGTGTATGAATGATCCTTTTTGGAAATGCATTTGTGAAAGTGGAAATTCAATGGACGACTAAAAATTGATGAAAGAATGGAAGTGTCCAGTTCGGTTTGTGTTGGGAAGGAATAGTAGTAGAAGCCAGGGAGTGAGAAGCTTCCAAGTCAATTGTAGCGTACTAACTTTTGATTCCTGCTGCCCTTCCTGTTTCTCCATTCCTCTTTGGTCGATTTGGGATCCCTCTTTTCCTCTGCTGTTTGTGATCAAATGCTTGATTGACAGCAAATACAAACAAAGCTAATTTATTCCACAGTTCTTATGTGTTATCCAAACTTTAGTAAATTGCATCCTCATTGGTCCTGAACCTTCTCCTACACATTCTTTTCTCGCTCCTGGACGCACAACCCTTGTGGAATCTGATCAACTACGCGTCAACTCGTGATGAATTTTCTTTATTTTTATTTTTATTTTGGTTTTAATTGGCTGCCTACCCTCAAGACAAAAGTCCAATGTGAACCAAAAAATAAACACCGAAAACGTCTGCTAATTAATTGTGAGAACACATGGGATTTGCTCATTTGCAGCTGTCTCACAATTATGAAGAAAAAACCTTTTGACTTAAGAGATAGATTGGCTGACCCTGGAGGAAAGGGCGCGTACTCTATATTACTCTCTCCGGTCCTTAATATAAAGTATTTTGATTTGTCTTAGATTTAATTTAGTACATATTTTTAATGGACAAAAAAACCTTAAAAATATTTTATAACAATCAAGAAAACATGATGAATGTAAAAATATATTTTTAAAGTTTTTTTTATCAATTAAAAATGCATACTAGGTGAAACTTAAGAAAAGTCAAAATGAGGGAGTATTATTTTATTGCCCGGATTATATAAATATCGCTTAATTGATTGGTTTGGTTGGCAAAAATGGGAATGGGTTTGAAAACTTGAGATATTTTAAGAGGGCTATGGTTATGGGAGTTCGAATTTTGCCGATCACGAAGTTTGTCAATTACGTAGGTTAGGCTGTTTCAGAAAGCTCTGGAGTTGGAATCTTGTTAGTGATTGAAACTGTGTTCTCAGCGAGGGGAATCTACTGGCATGCGGGGAATTTCTTCCAAGATCAATTTTCCCCATTGGTGAAGCGGACCACTAGTTGAAGTGGCCAGATTATAATGTTATGTTTAGTAAATCTTGCAACAATAATGATGGTGCAACGCCTTTTCTAAAAGCAAAATCTAGCGATAACAATGTTTAAAAAGTAAATGGATTTCCCTTTTTTGATTAAAGTGTATATTCCTTGTTCTTCTTACATGCTAAGAAAACTAGAGTAATACCATCTCTCTAAAAAGTGAAACCTTATTGTGAAGAGGTTGTTCGTTGGATTATTGGCACTTTGAGAGGCATTTGTGTAATATGTGTTTGAAACGGATTTAGGGAAAATTTAATACCTCGTCGGTCACAATATGATTATTTTGATACAAGAAACACGACTATAATTTTGGGACAGAAGAAATAAAATAATAATTTGAAAGCAAAAGTAGATTAAAAGGCACCAAAGAGAACATTGCCAAATGCCAACCAAAGTGGGTTGAAAAGCAGAAAAGAGAAAATGACCACAACTTTCCTCCACCTGCTCTTTTGCTTCCGCCCATTTTTTCTGTTCACCTAATCCTTCTTTGTATTTACTAATCATTAATAACCAAAATAAAATAATGACAGGTCAACCATTTGGGCTGCTGATCCCCCCTTGTTTCATTCTTTTATCATTTGGATTATGGAATTCGGTGGCCCAATGGACTTTGGAACGATAGGGGCAGGTGATCAAATTTCTACCCTTTCTTGTTTTGGGTTGTACACTCTCCGATGTTGATGGCGTGAGAATATGATAGCATTTTGCAGTTGAGATGTAAGTAGTCTGCAGCGGGACGATCAAGGCAGAATCACTCTAGTAATGTGTTCTATAGAGTACTAGTACTAGCTATAATGGACCAAGCATGGACGGTGGACATCCTTCATATTGACCGTGAAGGGAATACAGTAGCGGGCTCTCTAGCTAAACTGGGCTACTCCACTCCTGAGAGTTACATATCCCCTCGTATAGGACTAGATAATCTAGTGCTTGTTTGTACAACATTTTGTTTTAGTTTTTAATTTTAATTTGGGAGGAGATTTAAAATGTAAATTAGTTTTTAATTTGGAAAAGTATTATAGTATAGTGATAATTTATTAAATTAAAATAGTTCAGTGACTAAAATGAAGGCTTTACAATAGTGTAATGATCATATACAAGACTTTACAATAATTCAGTGACCAAACACAAGACTTTACAATAGTTCAGTGACCAAACGCAATAAGGACTTTACTATAGTTCAGTGACCAAAATAAAAAATTTACAATATTGTAATGACCAAACGTAACATGTCAAAAGGTAAATTAAAATATTGTTTGGATAATGTATTAAATTTTGTGTTTAAAATGTAAAATGAGATAAAAAATAAAATAAGAGGTCGGACAAACAAGGTCCTAACTTTTGATAGCCCAACTCATACCTACGAACTTGTTTTGTAATCTAAGCTGCAAACTACCCAGTATATATATAAAAAAGCAGATATAGAGAGATGTTTTTCTCACGGAGAAAAATACTAGTATTAACTTATCTTTTACGTGTCTAAAAATAATCCACATTCCAAAATTTTTAACTTATTTATACTATAAATACATTATCATATAAACTATTTTTTTGAAATGGACAAAGTACTCCCTCCGTCCCATAATTATTGTCAAGTTTGAGTTTTTATTTTTAGTTCAAATTGTACTAAAAGGGAATTCTCAAACTGGACAATAATTTTGGGACAAAGAGAGTATTATGTAACATTTGGCTAATTAATCTATCATCTCATTTTTCTTACTAACATTTGTGAATCTATTGCCAACTGAAATGTTCTGTTTGCTTCTCCCAAACAATTGATTATTTGAATATGATCATTGACGATAGCAATCTTTTCAAAAGAGCACATTTTAGAAGAAAGCTACACAATCTTTTTCTTACTAGTTGGAAGAAAATTAATTTTATTTAAATTTTTTGAAAATAATTATAGTTGTAAGTTCTCAATCATAAGATCAACGTGATCGCGTGGCCTAATGGATAAGGCGCTCGCCTCCGGAGCGGGAGATTGTGGGTTCGAGTCCCACCGTGATCGTTCTAGCTACTTTTTAGTCTTTTGTCTTTTTTTTTTGAAATGGTCTTTTGTCTTTGAATTGTCCTGAAAAAATTCTCCCACCGATATAACTTGGATCAGGTCAATAAATTTTCTTTTTATCTCTGCCCTGTAACTTATTTCTGTTTGTTTTTCTGTTAACCATTTCGAGATCCATTCCATTAAATAAATTAAAAATTATGAACCTGCAAAAAAAGTGTATGTGCCCAATAAGTTACAATCTACTACTCCATCCGTCTCGAGGTTATTATCCAATTTACATTTTTATTTTTAATTTAAATTAAATTAAAAATAAAAAGTAAAACGTGGCATTAATTTTAGGACGAACGGAGTAAACATTATTCGACAACAACATATCAACAATGCAATATCTTAATAACCTTGACAACGGCAATGTTGTGAAAACAACATTTTTACAGTAGATCATATGCTTAGAGAGTCAGATGAAGAAAAGTATCACAAACTCTATCTTGCTATTAGAAAGATAATTTGACAAATAAAAATTTTATCTTCAAATGTGAAAAACGCTTAACAAATTGGTCAATTTCAAATAAAAATTCGACCTTGATACTACAAATTAGAAAAAGGAAAACAACATTTCATACAGAATCCAACCTTTACAAACCAGCCAGCGTGCATATATGATGTTTTGGCAACCTGCAATGCGGATAAAATTCTGAGAATTTGGCCGGAGAAATCTACATTCCCTAAATGAATAAACAAAGTGAAAAAGCTGATTGTGGTGTTTTTTCTTGGCTGTAACAACCATTCCAAAAAGAAGGGGTCAATATGGGAGGATCCTTAGGAAACGTTGGCTGGGGATTTTCCTACACTTGCAGATTAATCAGTAGCTCTTTCTTTTCTTTTTTTTTTTGGGAAAAAATAAAACTATTTAAAAGGTCTTCAGTTTGAGCTCTTAGCCTTTGCACTTATTACTTGGTCAATCGGGATTTCTAAGAAATGTAAACACAAGAAGGATACACAACCCATTAATTGCCAAAGCATGTGGACAGAGAAACAATTCACGAAGTAAGTGGACCGAATAGGTCACTTGAGATCAATGGTCTCAAAATGATCATATATGATCCATTTCAATTAATCCAATCTTTTTTTTCCCCTCTACTTAAGCCGCATAATTATTGGCATTACATTTGAGTGTCCTTCTTGTTATCTTTTTAGTGAAAAGTTGGAGTTAGAGTTACAACGAGTCACTGAAAATTCAATTGAAATCTAGCCACCAATAGTGACAACACTAGTACATTCATTAGCGTCACATAATTCGAATATCTAACTCAAAATTAATTTGTACTAACGAGAGGAAAAAAACGACGGATATATTATACAACATTTATTAATAGTAAATATTTAGTTTCCACACACAATCAATATACTTTTAACCATATGTATAAACACGTATTTGACCTTTTGATTTCAAAATGAACTTGTGAAATTGACCAGTCAACCCAATCCTAAATAATCATATGACTTTTTCATTCCAAGCTGCACATTGGCCGTACCTCGTAACTCCACATTTGTTGGAGAATAAGGTCGCAACAAGAGAAAAAACATGATTTAAGTAAACATTAACAATATTTCAAAATCTACAAACTGCTATTGTACGTAATTCATCTGAATCTTTTCTGTCTTTTGTTTTTGCCGCTTCTCTTTTCCATCCGAAGCTCATATTAACACCGCTTAACTGCCGCTTTTTAGTATCTCCATCCGTTGCACAGACTCAATAAAAGTGCTGCATGTACGAAATAAGACCCATTGATCAATTATTAATTTACAAATCATATGGAAACACAATTATTAATTTTTCCGTCCCAAAAAAGTCACAATTGTAATTAGTTTTTTGGACAGAAAAAAAATGTACGATTATTTTCACTCTCTTAATGAAACAAAATTTCAATTAGGAGGGTCAAAATATTTGACTATACATGCCGGTTGCGGTATAATTGTCACATAATAAGATGGTAAATTAAATAAGAGGATGCGTACTTCCAGGGAACGTCGCCGACTAGGAGCCAGTTTCCTTGTTTGTCAAGGTAGGAAAGAACGTAATTAGATCCATCAGCATTGTCATCCTTGTTGTCTATAAATGCACCAACAAAAATCAAGGAGAAATAGTTTAAAACCAGTTTTAATTAAACTAATTATTGAAAAAATTGATCAGGTATATAAACATATGGAAGAGAAGAGATGACTTATAGTGTAACTGGATCCAAGATCTTACATTTGGCAAACATGTTGAGCAAACTGTTGGTAAGGGATTGGTAAGAGTTGAATTGCATTAAATCAATCTTTCTTCCAATCACCACTCCTTCCATCTTCACCTTCACAAATATTGAGTTCCTGGATATGTTTCCTCTAAGATGACTGTTACTGTTAGGAGCCCCTTGATGAACTTGTTCACCACCAATATTATTATTATTTCTTCTCATGTAGAAATGGCCGCCGCCATTAATCAAATTCTTCCTCCACGATCTTATAGGTGGCCACCCCACAATCTCATCGTCTTCCTCCTCTTGCCTGCACATCATTTTCCATGACTATATTTAGTAATGCGATTTGAAATGGAAAAATTGTGGTATATTAAAGTAGTACAAATTGTAAAGATCGAATTAATTAGTAGTTTCTCTGTTCCAAAAAATATTTTTAATTTTATTAATGTGCAATTTTTGTTAAGTATTTTTTTTGGGGGTGGGGGGAGAGGTTTAGGATTTTTACAGTAATTTCAATAAATTGTATAATTTTTCTGGAATGGAAATGGGAAAAAAATAAAATAAAATGGGTTGAATCAAAATATAGACTTACTCGGAAGCAATGTAAAGGGTTTTCCTCCTTTCTTCTTCTTCATCATCACCATCACCCTCGTCGCCGTGGTCCGGTCGACGTCCGTTCCAGACCAGCAAAGAAAGCGTCTTTTGATCTTGATCACCACCATCTTCGAATTCATTGCTGCATCTTCTCTTTTTCCCGATCATCATGAGGTTCTCGAATTCCATATTCCGGCCAGAAACACTTTTGACATTATTATCACGATCACGACCGATATCGCTCGCAACTTTTGTAGGAAAATGGGGGGAAACTGAAAGAGCAAGACCCAGTTCGAGTTCCATAATAAGGGTTTTCGATCAAGATATGCTATAATTGCGCGTACGTACACATATATAAAAATAAATAAACAATTTAAGAATGATGATCGACGAACATGTTTCTTCTCAACAATATATAGCCGCTATTAAAGTAAGAGTTTGTTGCAACTACCCCCTTCAAGTTTTACTCTTTTGCAAATTACTCCCTACAAGATCGATTGTTAAATTATTCATCATTTGTAGCAATCGACCACTATTTTTATTTCTCAAGGTAAACTCAACTTTAGACTCCCAGACATCATGAAACTAACATAAAGAGTCATTCTTATAGATTTATGTAACACATGTTTTTCCCATCACTGTGTAAGATTTCAATTAAAGTGTTTTTTAGTATCTTTTCTAAATTTAGTCTCGAAATAAAAACTACACACAGACTGATTATTTCACACACATACACACATTGCAATTAATCATATCCTCATAGCCTTAGATGCTTCATGTTTTTATGTTTATCACTTTAACCAGGGAAAACCTTACCCTAGTATGCCAATTTTTTTCCCCTATATTAAAAGTCTATTTTACTGAACAATCAAAATCGGAAATGTGGAGGTGTGAGATGTTACAATGATTCATTGGATGTGTACATTTGCAAAATATCAAAATTTGAGTGTGATTCTTTGCAAATTAACTCTAAAAGTGAGCTTTTGGGTGGACCCTTTTGAACTAATATTTAAATTGATAAATGTAAATTAGAATTTAAAAAAAAAAAAAAAAGAGGAAGGGGGTGCGAAATAGTCGTCCATGAAAATTGAAGGAGAAAAGGACAGATGTCGGGGGAATGGAGCTTGGGAAAGAGGCAAATGAATAGAAGGATGGAAGAACAGCATTGAAGTTAGGTCGGGAAAAAGTGGAGCACTGATATCGACCCGAGAGAAGAAAAAGAAAAAGGAGCTCCGGGCCGGGCTGGGCCTTTGGTGGAACTAGCTAATTAGCCAGCTCTCGTTACGGTCGTTGTTGGACCGCTTTGCTGTAGCCCACTTTTGTCCCTCTGTCTCCCCACCATTTCTCACCTAATCTTTTCTTCTTTTCTTTTTTCTTTTTTTTTTTTCCCGCTTGGTTACTCTTTATAAACATGCATAATAATCATAGAGTGTTTTGTTATTTCTTATTTAGGGTTTTATTAAAGTCCAAGTTGTTTATATTGCATGTTTTCAGTTTAATATATAGTATTAGTTTAATGCCACGTGATGGACAGTGTAATCGACGTACGTCACCTGCGTCTATTTTGGAATGTTTAATTCACTTGATAGATCCTTGAATTAAGAAGGGTTATAATTATTAATTCACCAAAAATTTAATGGCACAATTTGGTTAATCTCTCCATCTGAGAAATGATTTCGGCTCTGCTTTGTTTTTTAGGATTTTTTCAGTTTAATTTACAGAAAAACACCTAAAAACACACACTAAGAAAATAATTCGAAGCAAATTATGTTTTCGGGACGAAAGGAAAGGGTATTATATAAAAGGTTTTGAGGTCATGATTCCCATCTTTATCTTCATTCTAGACGTGTTTGGGAAAAATAAGGTGGCGAACATAGTCACGTAAACTTTAATGAACTTTGGAATTTGTCACCCTACAGTGAGCGTGAAAAGTAGTTTTAGTGTAAATTTTGACTAAACCACATTATTAGAAACCTTCAATTACACTCATTCTTTCACTTAAATAAGAGCTATACATTGAAAAAGAGGCCAAACAAATTTACTCATTATCTGCAACCGTTGTCGCCTATAGATTGGTTGACCGTCAGATCTTACCTCAAATTTTGGGTAATCGACGACTAGTTTAATTACCAAACGTTGTAAAAAGAAATGTGAAATCAGAACAAAGAAAAATGCAACAGCCTTATCATCGATCATCATGAGAAGGAAGAACAAATTAATTAGATCATATAAACACAATGATCACAAACGTACAAATTCTGTTTGAATTCTTGTATGATTATTAACTTGTTTGGGCAACATATGACCTTAATCTTTCCACAAGTTGAGTTTGTCGGATAATGCCGATCAAGTTTTATCTGAAATTTTAAACTTCAAAAACGATCCAGCAACCATAGTATTATAACCGGTGCAAGTTAAAGACTTGCATTATACTAGCTACTAAACTAATTAAACAACACCCTAGTCTATATAGCCTGACTAGCTAGATTGTGATTAATAATAAACCCTTTTTCTGTATGCTTTGAATTAATTAAGCCCATGCATGATGCATGCAATTATGCTTGCTTTAGTAGATTCTTTGATATGGTTGATCAAATTTATGTTGGATTCGATTTTGTCGGTTTTAGCTTGAGCATATCTGCCCAAATTATTGGAAAGAAGCTAGGTGAAGAGAGGGTTTTGTGGGTTGGAGGAAACGACCTCTAGACAAAGCAACCAGCAACACATAAAAAGTTTGGTTTGTGTTTCTTGCAATATTTCCGTACATACCAAACATACAGTACATCAATAAACATAATGTGATATGCAGTTTAACTACTAGTATAACAATATTTCTTATAATCAATGGAGTCTAATGTTGAAACTGTTTCAACCATGCAATTTAATGAGAGAACCAATCCTCTCCAATATTATTACATTCTAAAAAAGCCAAAGTTCAAATCATGTCCACTGCGATTCGAGTACGAACTATCGACAGTTAAATTGCGTCACTACATAGCATACAACTCTCCAAAATCCAACAAATAACACATGAACATTTATTCTTAAAGTTGAGGAATGCCACTAACTGCAGTATGATGGTTTGAGTATGATCTTGCTAATTGCAATGGTAACATGCAAGGTAGTTGGAATTCCCTAACGAAACTCTCATCGTTGAGGGTTTATTCAAAAGAGAAATCTGACATACAATTCAATAAATAAGATAAGATTCATCCAAACTTATATTAAGTCCGTTTTACTTATTAATTAAATTGCATGTCTTAACAGTTCTGATATAAGATTTTCAAATCTTGTCACACGACACTTCAACATTAATCTACTATACGTACCCTTCATGAATTCAAAGAAAACAGAAAAATTAGATCACGTGGTAGGGGGATTGGGGAGGGGACATGTTAGACCCAAAACTACCATGGTTGTAGGGTTTGGATTACAACATTAGTACTCAAAACCAACTTGGGTTGGGGTTTCATTACCTAAGAGAGTCTCGTCTCGTCGCTGCCGTTGGTTTTCACGTGCGGTGGAACCCTCAGTTCTTCTGGCCCCAACCTCCTCCTCTTCTTATTCTCAATCAAACAATCCTATTCCAGTTCAAACTTTGAATTTTTTTCTTTTCTTTTTTTTTTTTTTTGCAGCGTATATAGATTTGTGAACTGTGAAATCAATTTAATTCCCCCAACCCACCAACAGCTCAGTAAATTACGTACCTATGCATATCGCAAGTTGTAAACATCCAACTCATTTCGGTCGTTCTCAACATCCAGTACACCTTGTTCATCAACGTACAATTAATCCCCCACACATCATGCCGACCTTTTCGCCTCCTATAACTTCTCTGAAATTTTTTTTTGAGAAAATAAGGAATTATATTAAACTTCCTGAATGATACAAATAACTCGGTGGGGAGAACCAAGTTATACCAGTAGTTACATTAGATTTAACAAAAGTAGTTATTACATGAGATATTTCATTTTCTTGTCGCGGAATCTAATAGATGGATTTGAAAGAGAGTTCTAATAATAATTGTTTTATCTCTAACAATACTGGTAATAATAATAATAACTTCTCTGAAAATTATTTACCTTGATAAACTCTAGTGATGATTGATTTACACTAGAAAACAAATTGCTTGCGGAGAAATTCTTGCCATCACAATTAGGTAGTGACATTTCCAGTGATTCAATATTATGAACTCGTAATGGTTCGCTGCTGATCCTTCGTGGGGAGAAAAAATGTGACTTCTACATAGTATGATTGGAGTTTCTTATCTTTGAAATGTTGTTATTTAGTTTTCTAGGCGTGAGCTTTTTTTTATTGTTACAAAAAAAGAAAAAAATATATTGTGAACTTGTAAGATCTATATTTTCTTATGATATACGTGATTGTCCATTACAATTCACATTCCTTTTCAGTATACTATTACTACATTTGACATTCAATTAATTATTTCGGATGTGAGACACGATAATGCATGTATACAACAGTTAGAAGATTTTAATTTTATTTATTTATTTTTTTTTGGTTTGTTACGAAAAAGATAAAGAAAGAAAATGCCAAAAAAGCAAGTACATGAATTTATTCGTCAAGTCTAGAAATCAAGAATGTTCGACCCTATAAAATCACATCTATATATATTGACCATTTATTTTCGCTTTGTGAATTATTCACGATCATTTTGAGTTCCAAATACATATAATACACATTATTTACTTTGTTTTCTGCACTGAAAGGAAGCACAATGTGTCAAAGTCGATGGGTATTGACAGCTGAGTTGCCGGTTCGTTTCACCTACAAACCATACCTCGATCGATTTCGTCTTTGTACGCCTACATACATTAATTGAATCAAATTTTAATTTCTTTGCTTCAAAAAATAAAATAAAATAACATAAAAAAGAAGAGGAGGAAAAAAGAAGGTTGGATTGTCCTATATGGATGTGATCCAGGTCATATGTGGTGTAGCATCTTAGGAGGCCGTATATAGAAATTAAACACCTAAAGTTGGATCCACAAGCGCTCGTACTATTTGGTTTTGAAATTTTACCTTAGCCTAGTTTATGGATGTGTGAAGACTTGTTGTCTCTTTCATTGTACTCTAAAAGAATTGATCACCCTTGAAAGTTGCCATAAATCTACAAAATTTTATTATGTATCCATTAAAGAGCCTTAATTCATACAAAATGGTACGTAGGGTTAAAAAGGATGTTGATCTGGCGAGCTTAATTTGAACATTAATTAATCTTCGAGATAAACACGTAAGAACTATTTGTTCAAAGGTTCATGCATTGACCGACGACATTATTAAGTTTATGATCAAATCCACAGCTAAATTCTCATGTCAAGAAAGTAGTTAGATTGGTTGATATGCAAAGGAGTTGACCAAAACTCTTGGGAAGATAATGGTGTGGACTGTGGACTGTGGACTGTGGACTCAACCCTATAGCTAAGTGTAATCAAGTATTTACGCCAATAAATCCCGAAACCCTATCTTGTTTGCTTTTTCTCATATTAATTGGTCCCCATACAAGATCAAGTAGCATCTTTAATGGCCAAAAGGGGTTTGCTTATATATCCCAACACTACTTCATGGGATTTTGGTCCCCTACTTCGACGAAGATACCATAAATAATGGAGGATCGATCTCTGGTTAGCCTACCCGAATTGGACCAGCACTAATTAGTTACAAGTGAAAGTAAAAGCAATTATCCATCCATCAAAAGCAACGCATAGTTACAAGGGGAATGTATAAACACTTTAGACATCTCAGCATGTCATCACAATATTTCTGAAAACAGTCGTGTTTCATTAGCGAAACGACACATTATCTTCTGATATTGTTATTGAGAGCAAATTCATTCATACACACACACAAAAAAAAAAAAGGATTATTATAAGACTTGTAATTCAGTCTCATGAAATCTTCATTAATCACTCTCTTCTCCAAGTCATTTTCTTCAATTGGGGACACACCATTTTTTAAAATTTTCAGAGTATATGTACTATATAGGCAGGGGCTTAAGCTATAAGCTAGCAATGGCAAGCAAGCACACGTGGGGAGGATGTTGAGACTTCAAGTATATTAATTAAATCCATATGTTTCTATCCTTTTCTTATAGAGGGGGGAGGAGGATTTGCATATGATGCCTGATCAGTGATCTTGGCTTTACACATATATATTCATGGACCATTAATCAATTTCATACTTTTCAGCTTTCAATTTTTTTTAATTTTTTTATATATAAAAAAATATAGCTTGTTCACCATGTATAGATGCCCTAGATCTTGATATTTTTAATGATGATGTCTATTGTATCCATTTCATTGAGTGAGCCATATTAAAGTGCTATACAGGGACGGCTGAAAATTTGATCACTTGTGATATCTATAGTTTATTCAATATACCAGTTATTCGATGTATTTCCAACATTTTATTTAATTCCGACGTATGACTTTTTTTTTTTTGTCCGAATCGATTGAACTGTAATTATAAAAAATCCTGATTTGATTGATTATTGAGAAAAGCGTATTGAGTGCTCTGTTACACTTCTATAATACTAGTTTCATGGCGATTATACAGATTTATAGCATGTTGGTTCGGAGTTCCTCGTTCATAGTATTAGAGTCACTCTTCATATCATTGGGGAGGATTGCATGCAGGGACAAAATGATTCCATCTTTGAGACTTTTGACCCATAAAACCCCCAAAAAAAGAAGGAATAAAGACATGATAGCTAGTGTTTCCTCTAAGAAGGAATACACAGGGAAAATGGCTCATCGGCATTATGTCGATCAAGATATTTTAACCCATTATTTCTGTTCAATGTATAGAGGAGCTATATATTGCTATATCTAAAGGGGGACTAGCTTTTAATTGTTTGATTTTGATTGTTCATATAAATTGGTTTCTTCTTCTTCTTTTGTTTTTGTGTTGTAAGTTTCTGATAATCCAATGACCTATTTTTTGCTCTCTAGGTTCATGAATGAATCATCTATAAAAAAAATAAAAAAAAAAGTTGAAAGAAAGTTTGGATACTTGCCATTATTTCATTGCTTTGATTTTGACGACTGCATATTTTTGTCTTAATTTTACATGCCATAGACATATGGGTAGCTTGCGATATAGCCTTGATGATTTTAATTCATCGACAACAAGTGGCCGGCCGACTTGCAATACTGCCAAAATAAGAAATGCGATCAGATCAGTACTTAACACATTAATTAATTTAAGGGAATCTCAAATGAAACAGTATGCTAAACATTGATAAATAGAAATTGCAATCTAATCCCTCGTTCAATATGATTTGTATTCTTTTATAAATTTTTTTAACCAATTGGTCCACTAGTCGATGTGTCTACAATTTAGAAATAGTAGAGTTGACATATACACGCAGTAACTTGAAAAGGAACTATAATCTAAAGATAATATTATGACAAATTATTTGTACAAATTTAAGACGATATGTCATCATCTTGTTAATGTAGCAATCAAGCGTGAATTGAGAATGCGTAATTTTCAGAGAACTATCACTGGTTTAGACTGTTTAGATGGTCCAACAACAGAGTTGATGTTTAACAGATAATAAGTGGTAGATTTAGGGACCCAAATACAAAAATGAAAGTTTACAGAGAATAATTATTTACTTGAAAAAAATGGGGGTCTTAACTGAAAAAAAAAAAAAAAGATTTTCAAGCGATTGAGAAGAATTTGATCCAGTTCAGGTAAATCAGACTATATAGTTAAGTGAGTTGGGCTCTTAGGCCTCAATGTTTGTGCTGGGCCAATCCACGATTGAGAATATCCAAAGCGTATGGGATCCACATTCACTGTCAGATACGAGTCAAGAACTGAATTATATGAAAGAAATTGGTCGCCAAAATGTGAAGTAGCAGTGACCGAAATTCAGAGTTCAGAAGTAGGGAGGAGAAAGAGAATAAGTAATCAGCGGATAAGGAATAATGTTTAGTCGAATTTAGGCCAAGAAATGATTCTTATTAACATTGATAATTCTTCAGTAAATCGAGTGCAAGGCTTATGTAGACATTTACATAAAATAGTAAAATACAATGAATTGTGATTACGTCCATATGCTAAAATGTTTAAAACACCTCAGATCGTGACAATCTCTCCTCCATATACATAAAACAAACCTTGTCCTCAAGGTTGAAATTTGGGAATATCTTCAAAAAATTTTCTCAAGGTAATCTGCGAAGGCTACATATTGTACTTGAATACGAACCAAAACAAGAAAACTTAATGAATGATATCTGTTTGTAAAAAAAAAAAAAGAAAAAGAAAAAGATAGGAGTGAAAAATGTTGACCTCAGAAAGACAAAGCAATAAAATAAATTTTTTGCTCTGCAAACTAAAAATTACTTTGGTAATATCGTCAATCTTGAAATAAGGAAAAACTCCCAAGTCCAATTTCTATCTCAAAATTTTGGGCCTTCAATTCGATAAAGTTTATCTAATCCAGACAAATATTTACAAATCTATTGGGATGGTGTTGATAATTTTAAGCCCCAAAAAATTTTAATTAGAAGACCTGAATTACAGTTCGGATGATAGTTGTCGAATCGAAATACGTATCACGTATCAAAATCATAAAATTTGTATCGTATAATGTATCGTAAGATATGTTTTTATTGATTTTATAAATATTAAAATTAAATATATTATGTGAATTTATACTACTTACCCGATTGACTTTTCATGAACCATTAATTTAAAATAGCATTCAACAATCAAAAGTATACAACTGTTCCCAAAATCATTTAACTATTCTCTTTGTCCCAAAATTTTTGTCCAGTTTGAGATTTCACTTCTAGTACAATTTGAACTAGAAATGAAAACTCAAACTGGACAATAATTATGAGACGAAGAGAGTATTTTGGATTTTGTTTGATGATGGCCGCCAGGGGAAAAGGGTTTTTTTTTCCCTCCACTTTCCTATGGTGATCGGTTTTTTTTTTTTTTTTTTTGAACGGGGTATGGTGATCAGTTCGATTAGACATAAAAGAGACACGAGTCCCTTTACTTTTTTCCAATTCTAAATGGTTAAAACTTAAAATTAAGGAATTTTTTGATTTGGAAAACTAAAAACTATTAGATTAAGGTGGAGTTTGACGGTGGTGGGCTTTTAAACTTCTAGGCATAGAATTAATAGCTAGTAATTAGTTTTATTTAAAAAATTAGAAATTACTTGGACACTGGAACTTGAAAACAACCAAGAAAATAGGAAAAATGTCCAATTTGATTCGACTATTGTATCGTATGTATTGCCTGTATGGTCGACACGTATCGACGCGACAACTTTTCTTTTAAAACTAACAATTTTTTGAATTTTATTAAAATGTTGACAGTTTGATTGGTTTATGTCTATACTACCATGTATAATTCTTGAAAATTATAATATGTAATGGAGTTAAATTTTTTTTTTACATTTCTCGTGATTCGTCCTCATTAAATTCGTTGAAAAGACGAATAAGTGGACTAAAAAACTATACAAATAGTAAAAAATTTATATATTCTAAATTGAATACATAAATTTAAAGCTTATAGACAATAAAAGAATAAAAAAAATATATAAATGATAAAAAAAAACCATATGTTGTGGTTCTCGTTGACTTTTGCGTCGATTTCAGTTTGTCGACGGGAAAGTCGACTCGACAACTTTTCTTTTAAACTAACAATTTTTTGAGTTTTATTAAAATGTTGATAGTTTAATTAGTTAATATCTATACTACAATGTATAATTCTTGAAAATTATAATACGTAATAGAGTTAACTTTTTGTTTACTTTTCTCGTGATTCGTCCCCGTAAAATTTGATAAAAGTACGAATAAGTGGACCAAAAAAAAACTTATGCAAATAGTAAAAATTTTATATATTCTAAATTGAATACATATTAAAGCTTAAAAATCATAAAAGAATAAAAAAATATATAAAAATGATTAAAAAAACCATATGATATGGTTCTCGTCGACGTTTGCGTCGATTTCGGTTTGTCGACGGAAAAGTCGACACGATAACTTTTCTTTAAAAACTAACAATTTTTTGAGTTTTATTAAAATATTGACAGTTTGATTGGTTAATGTCGATACTACTATGTATAATTATTGAAAATTAATATACGTGATGGAGTTTAGTTTTTAATGACTTTTCTCGTGATTCATTCCCGTTAAATTTGTTAGAAATACGAATAAGTAAACTTATGCAAATAGTAAAAATTTTATATATTATTAAATTTTATACACAATTTTAATGCTTAAAAACTATAAAAGAATAAAAAAAATAAAAAATGCAAAAAAAAGTTTTAGAGCTCGTCGACTTTTTCGTCGATGTCAGTAGGTTAACGGGAAATTCAACGAGACAACTTTTCCATTAAAACTAATAAATTTTTTTTAAATGATGAAAAAACATAGTTTTTGGAGCTCGTCGACTTTGTCGTCGATGTCAGTAGGTGGACGGGGAAGTCGACGGAACAACTTTTCCTTATTAAAGTAACAATTTTTTGAGTTTTATTAAAATATTGACACTTTGATTGTTTAAAGTCTATACTACCGTGTATAGTTCTTGAAAAGCATAACACATAATAGAGTTTAGTTTTTTGACTTTTCTCGTGATTTGTCCCCGTTAAATTTGTTGAAAAGAAGAATTTGTGGACAAAAAAAAAATGCAAATAGTAAAAATTTTAGATATTCTAAATTGAATATGTAAATTTAAAGTTTAAAAACCATAAAAGAATTAAAAAAAAATGTAAAATAGATTGAAAAAAAAAATATTTTTTGTATGTGGACGGGAAAGTCGAGAGAATAACTTTTCCTTAAAAAAACTAACAATTTTTTTTGAATTTTATTAAAATGTTGATACTTTGATTGCTTAAAGTCTATACTACCATGTATAGTTCTTGAAAATTATAACACATAATGGATTTTAGTTTTTTTATACTTTTATCGTGATTTTTCTCTATTAAATTTGTTGAAATACGAATTTGTGGACAAAAAAATCATGCAAATAGTAAATATTTTATATATTCTATATTGAATATATAAATTTAAAGCTTAAAAACCATAAAAAATAAAAAAATATATAAAAATGATTAAAAAAAAAACCCATATGTTATGGTTCTCGTCGACTCTCGTGTCGATTTCGGTTTGTCGACGGGAAAGTCGACGCGACAACTTTTCTCTTAAAATTAACAATTTTTTTAGTTTTATTAAAATGTTGACAGTTTGATTGGTTAATGTCTATACTAGCATGTATAGTTCTTGAAAATTATAATAGATAATGGAGTTAACTTTTTGTTGACTTTTCTCGTGATTCGTCCATATTAAATTTGTTGAAAAAACGAATAAGTGGACCTAAAAAATTTTATATATTCCTAATTGAATACATAATTTTAATGCTTAAAAACTATAAAAGAATAAAAATAATATAAAAAATAATGAAAAATACATATTTTTGGCAGCTCGCCGACTTTTTCGTCGATGTCTGTAGGTGGACGGAAAAGTCGACGGACCAACTTTTCCTTAAAAAACTAACAATTTTTTTGAGTTTTATTAAAATGTTGACTCTTTAATTGTTTAAAATCTATACTACCATGTATAGTTCTTTAAAATCATAACACATGATGGAATTTAGTTTTTGTTGACTTTTCTCGTGATTCGTTCTCATTAAATTTGTTGAAAAGACAAATTTGTGGACAAAAAAAAATTATGCAAATAGTAAAAATTTTATATATTATAAATTGAATACATAAATTTAAGGCTTAGAAACCATGAAAGAATAAAAAAATGTAAAATAAGATTTTTTTTAAAAACATATGTTTTGGAGCTCGTCGACTTTGTCGTCGATGTCGGTAGGTCGGAAAAGTCGATGGAAAAACGTTTCCTTAAAAAATTGTAGTTTTTAACTTTTATTAAAATGTTGACACTTTGATTGCTTAAAGTCTATACTACGAGATATAGTTCTTGAATATCATAACACATAATGGAGTTACAGGGTCGAGTACATATATCCGATTTGGAAAAATTAGCGTTCATACCCAAATCTTTGGGCCCATTGTCGATTCTACCCTAATGATTTTCGGTTAGCCAATTTTGTCCTTACTGTTTGAAATTTTTGTCAATTCCGCCCAATTGGCGCAATTTTCGTTAATCTTAATGGATTTCCTTTAGTTTTTAACCAAAAACACCTAGATAGTTTCAAAAAATTGAAAAAATAACTCTAAAAAATATAAAATAAAAAAATCCCTTTTATTCATTTTTTATATTTATTATTTCTTTTTATTACTTTTCATAACCATCAAAATATATTATATGATCTTTAAGAAAAAAATTATTTATTTTCAAAATCTATTTTTCATGTGCAACACATGTGATTTGGGTTGATGGTAATTTTGTTATTTTAAATTTTAAAATTTTAATTTTTTTTCGTCTATTTTTGAGATTCTTTTTCTTATATTCCCTTACTTGTATATATTGATACTAGAATAATTATTAGATTTTAATAATTAATTTACCATTTTATTTAATAGATTATAAAAACTTTAAACATAAAGAAAATGAGGAAGAAAAACTTAAGTTGAAATAAACGTGAAAATTAATAGTTTATCATTCTAAACAAAAAGCAAAAAAACTGCAAAGACAAGTCATTTCTCCTTAACTTCCTTATTTCATAGGTAAGTTACGAAACATAAATTTACTTGATCTAACCTAAAATGATTATTTTGTTCTTTGTAATAAAAATAATGTAAAATCAGGTAGTATAATTTAGTAATTATTTTGCTAAAAAATTCATGTATTTATCTTTTTCCATGAAATTCAATAATTGCTTATATAGTTTAGCAATCGCTAGTCGGCAAAAAGAAATTATTAAAAAAGAATAAAAATAGTATTAACTAAATTTACAGAAATGCATCATTGTGGACTAATTAAAGTAGCACCTTTTCATGTTTCAAATGATTGTCTAATTTTTATATTATCCCTTTTACCCTATTAAAGCAGAATACAGAATGTTGATGTGGCAACTTCTTATTAAAACTTTTTGGCTCCAAATGCACCATATTGCATTGACCATTCTGCCACGTGTCATCCCCTTTTTAAAAGAAAAAAAAAATCTTATCCCGATAAATAAAGATACTTTACAAAAATAACTATACAATTTTAACTCCTAACATTTATCATTTATCAATCAAATTAAAATAACATTTAAATTTGTCTATAAACTTATCCCTTTTATTACTCCACATTCTTTTGTATGATTTTT
The DNA here is from genome assembly GCA_949775105.1 of Oldenlandia corymbosa var. corymbosa. Lineage (NCBI taxonomy): Eukaryota > Viridiplantae > Streptophyta > Magnoliopsida > Gentianales > Rubiaceae > Oldenlandia > Oldenlandia corymbosa. The sequence continues at coordinate 34,541,812 of OX459119.1, read as the reverse complement.
ACATCGTTGTACTTTTTAATATTTTTTTACTTTGGCAAATGATTTTTTATTTTTATTTTTATTTTTGACTAAAAAAAGGAAAAAAAAAAACCAAATGTGTAGCTATTTTATTTTTTCCAAATCAAGAATTTATTTATCTGTAACACAAAATTAAAGTAGAGGGGCGCCCGGGCATCTGCCTGGGCCAAGCATCTAGTTTTTCTTATAACAAAAAAAATATTTATTTTAGGTTAGATTAAGTAAAATTTATGTTTCGTAAAGAAGTCAAGGAGGAAAAACTTGTCTTTGCAGTTTTTTTTAAAGATTTTTTTTTGATTTTTGTTTAGAATGATAAAGTATCATTTTTCATGTTTATTTCAACTTGATTTTTTCTTCCTCATTTCCTTTATGTTAATTTTTTATAATCTATGAAATAAAAAGTAAATTAATTATTAAAATTTAATAATTATACTAGTATCAATATATACAAGTCAGGAAATATAAGAAAAATAACAAATAAAAAATAAATTAAAATTTTAAAAATTTAAAATTACAAAATTACCCCTCATGCGAAATCACATGTGTTGCACATGAAAAATAGATTTTAAAAATAAATAACTATTTTCAAAAGATCATATCGTATATTTTGATGGTTACAAAAAGTAATAAAGAGAAATTAAATGAAATAAAAAAATGAATAAAAAAAGACTATTTTGTTATTTTTATAATTTTCTGAAACTATCGGAGTATTTTTGGTTAAAAAAAACGGAAATCCGTAAAGATTAACAGAAATTGGGCCAATTGGGCGGAATTGACAAAAATTTCAAACAGTAAAGATAAAATTGGCTAACCGAAAATTATTAAATTAGAATTGACGATGAGCCCAAATTTTTGGGTATGAACGCTAATTTTCCGGCAAGAATCCACATACAACAATTAAATCAACTCTGTTTTCCTTTTCAGTCTGATTTTGTTTGATTTGCTCGATTGAAGGTGAATCGAGCTTTAACCGTCCTCTACCATGGCGGAAATAAAAGGTGAAAATCTCTGCCACTTCAGAATTCTCTTTGCTGCTGTTTCAATTTTCCTTTTTGAATTCCCATTATATACATTTTCGCTTGATTGATTACTTTGCTTGGTGTTGCTTGTATTATTGAAGCCGGGAGCAATGCACTTTTACCGTTGGTCTGAAAAGGGATTCACAACGCTGGGTTATGTTTTCAGCAACGATGGGGTTGTGGTAGCCATTGATCATTCAAGGATGGAAGGAGCATCTGATACAAACCCCAAAAACGTTGTTGTGCTCAACTCCCACCTGCTTGCTGCCTTTTCTGGTGGGAACGCCTGTTCGCGAAGCTATTTGCTGAATGATCTGCCAAAGAAGGTACTTTTTGCTGTGAACACTATGTTAGAAACGGTTTACTGGCAATTCTTGCGGAGTTGGTATGTATTTTTGTGCCATGACTATGAACTTAAGGTGAGGAGAAAAGCTTCAGCTGAAGAAGCATCGAAGTGGCTCGCTGAGTTTCTGTCCATTTATCCTGACAGCGATGACAGATTCTCACTTGGAGTACCGATCGGATTGGAATGACCACTGCAAACTTGTAATTTATACAAACGTGGAAAACCACAGCTATCTATCCTAAATATGCCCATTTCAACAAGTTTCCTGAATGAGATTGTAAATGTTGTTGTATGATTTCAACAAGTTTTATTCTTTCGTGTGAGATTCTCTGTTTGCTTTCATTTTCTTTAGAAGAGAATCAAGTATTTGCAGGGCAACAGGGCTATCGTGGTTAATGAACCCGGTGTTACCAGGGATGGGGTAGAGATGTTTAGTTAATTTGGACTGAAAACGTGTATTTACCCCTCAAGGAATTAAAAGTAAAAAATGCATGGTTGAAGGAAGACTTCAACGTAGTGTAAAAACGAAGAATTTGGACTAGACCAGTCAATCATCTGGAAAGGGTCTTGTATTTGGTCTTTCCTTTCTGAGAGCAGTCAATCATTTGGATTAATCTTTCCTTTTAACTCTCTTTATCCTCTCAATTAAGCTCAACATCTTCCAGTTAATTTTGTCACTGGACTTTTGCTAACTCAATTACAATAATCTTGTTTCTAGAGTTAAAATTTTGTAAAACAGTTCCATATTAACAATAATAATAAAAAAAAGCTTATATATATGAAGATAACAAAGAAACATCATTGCTGATTCTCCAAGGGCTGGCTACTTACGAATGCTTATAAGAATTTACATCAATAAATCCCAGAACTGCTTACAAGACTTTATATCATTCCACTGAGCCAAAACTAATCATAATTCACTCTCTTCAAAAAAAAGGTGAGGAAATCTTCATAGTTCTTGCTTTTTATATTATTATTATATAAAAACCTCAATTCTATTGTATACTGTATTAAAAACAAGGAAAAAACCAAATTAAACAACGAATTAATTATGTTCATGTCACCAACTCACACCATTAACCATTTAATCATCAAAAGAAATTGTAACATTATTCAATAGGTTAACAGAAAACAAAAAACAGGACATACATTTATGTTTGGTGTCATAGTGGTTAGAAGTTTTTTTTTTTTACAAAATAATTTTGGAACGGAAGGAGTAATTATTAGTTATTACTAATATAGACCGATTGTGTATATAAACGGTAGTAATTATATTCCTTATATATTACTATGAAATTTCTTTTTCCAAGTAGATTTATGGGGAAATGACTTCACAAATTCCTTTTTGTGACCAAAAAAGAAAGAAGAAATTATACTCCGCGTTGCTGCGCTGACCGAGAGTATATATATAACTTTCAAATCAAAGCGGAAAAGAAGTTAAAAAATAAAAATAACAACTAAAAAAACCCAAACGGAATCCGGAAAAGAACACATTTCTTGGTGGCGCCTTCCTCCGCCCCGCCGGAAAAGTCAACCAGAGGAAATCAAAGTTCAAAGAGGGAAGAAGTTTTAAAATCTCTTACTTAAAAGGGGCCTTTGTTGCCGAAGAATTGATTGATCGCGTTTCTCTTCTCCAATTCTTGGAAAATTCGATTCGGTTCAATTCATAGCTAGCCAGCGGGGTTGATAGCTGAGTCAGAGAAATGGCGGCGTCAAACAGTCAGTTACTGCCGTTGACAGCGACCGATACGCCACCCAAGGCGGCGGCGGAGGAGAAAATCTTCAAAGGATCTGTCATGACTAAGCGCGGAGCCTACGCTGCTATATCTTACATGGCCTGTGCTGGTACTCTCCGACATTTCGCCATTTCTTTTTGCATTTTCGTTCAATTTAGATGTTTCGTGAGCGTCGTATGTTCTGTACAAAAATTCGTTCGTTTATCCAATATAATGCTGTGTCATGATGCCGAGCTATGCATCTTTGCCTTATTTCCTGTAAATTTGGAGCTCGAGGTTTGAGTGATGTTTTTTAAGGAATAATGTGCATAGAAAGATTTTTGCTGGATCGCAAAGTTGTCCTGTCATCTCGCTCAAGTATTGTTAATGAAATTTACAGAGATGTAAATGTTTAGAATTAATTGTGAAGGCAGTTAAACCAAATAAAATTAGTAATTGGATACAGGAGGTGGGATAAGCTATGAAAGAAGTGATGGGAGAGTGGTTTAGGCCTTTTGGACATCGTATAGAGACAGATTCATTAGCTGAAATAAAATGGGGAAGGGGACAACCGTAAATGAACTAGAAAGAAACTATGAAAAATTAGGTATATAATTCAAACCAGACGAGAAAATAGTTTTTGATCGAAGATGATGGCTGCGTATGATCAACCTAACGGACCTAATTTAGCGGTACAACGACTTTGTTGTTGTTCTTTCCTTTTCTATAACTATCCATCATGTGACTTTTGTCTAAAATGTTATTCTCAGATGCAAATATAGGTTATGTTACTGGACACCTCATCATTTCATCAAATATACTTTTTCTTTTTCAGTGCTCTTAGTGTTGTTCAACAAAGCAGCTCTTTCTTCATACAACTTCCCATGCGCCAATGTTATCACGCTTTGTCAGGTATTTATGATTTTTCACTACGGTCTTCCAAGCAATTATGTTCTCCGTTGCAATTTCTTAAGGTTTCCACTTCATTTACCTGCTGACGTCATAATTTGAATCTTAGTCAAACTTTCTTCCTCTATTTAGCATGGTCCCTTTTAGTTGGTAGTCAGAAACTCAGAATTACAGAGAATTAAAAAGTTTTGAGAGATTGTGGATCTGGTGCAGATGATATGTTCGTGCAGTTTCCTGTATGCGTTACGCCGAGGGAAACTTATTTCATTTTACGCGAATGAATCCCCTTCAGTAGCCGATAATTTCAAAACCTTTGTACCTTTAAGGACACTAATTGATACCTCACCGCTTGCTTTGACATATCTGCTTTACATGGTAAACATTCTTCTAAATGTTTCCTTGAATGGTTTTACGTTTAGATGCTTATAGTAACAGTAATATTTCTGTGATTGGCGCCTTGTTGACAAAAGCTAGCTAGTATGGAGTCTGTCCGAGGAGTGAATGTTCCCATGTACACAACTCTACGGAGGACCACTGTGGTGTTTACAATGATTGTGGAGTATATCCTGGCGAGGCAGAAGTATACCCCTCCAATTATTGGAAGGTAAGCACCTTTTTCTGCCTAGTATCTCACTCTTTTATCTTGAAATTTTCTCTCTTCATCTGAAATTATGTTGCTGTTAGTTCTGCTGAAACTCTTTGCTACAACATGCCAAATTTGTTTTTGTAATTTTCAATTGGTGCTTTTTGTAAGATCAAAATTTAAAGTTTTCTATAAATACCAGACAAATTATTATATCTTTGTCTTCGCATGTCTCTATCGTCATTTTCTGGTGTGTTATAAGAAAGTGAAAGAATTTATTGAAATCTGGTTCATTTTTCTGCATTTTCTTCTTTGCTCCCAGGAGTCGTTAGTCTTCTGTTTCTTGTCCTTGGAAAATGTTCTGTGATTTAATCTTGGTAATCTTTCTGATCAGCTTTATAGAGTTCTTCAACTGCCCTTCCTGATTAAACGCCGAAGTATGAGCTATATGATCTATAGAATGAGGCTTCTCTCAGTAGATTTTTGAGATTTTGGTGCTTACATTTGGACCTGGACATCAGGATCATGTCTTGTGGTGAAATTGTAATTATGTGTCTGACTTTGCACTATCTTTCAATTAGTGGATGTAACATTATTACATTGCAATGCTACTTTTTTGTATATCAAAAAGAATAATCGAGGTTTTGTCAGTGTGGCATTGATCGTATTTGGTGCATTTGTTGCGGGAGCTCGAGACCTTTCCTTTGACTCCTATGGCTACCTGGTTGTATTCCTCTCCAACATCTCTACTGCAATATACCTAGCAACCATAGCACGTATTGGTAGGACCTCCTTTTCTGCTTCAAGTTTTTTATCTTTTGAACTTAAGTTTCTCTGCCTGGCTAAGTTTTGATTGGTGCAGGAAAATCTAGTGGCCTCAACAGTTTTGGTCTTATGTGGTGTAATGGTGAGCAGAGGCATTCTCTCTTTTTCTCCTTTATACCTGTCCTCTGTATAATTGGTTTACTTGTAAAAGCTCATCTTGTGAAATTGCAACCTTTTTTCCCTTTCCGTTGGCAGGTATTCTTTGTGGGCCAGTATTATTGATATGGACATTCCTTCGAGGAGACCTGGAGATGACCATGAATTTTCCATATCTGCTTTCTCCTGGATTCCTGGTAACTTTTTGGCTGCTGACTGACTCTTCTTGGATCTGTATTGAGAAAACTTCAATCATGCATGTGTGGGGATATCTCGCCATTATCAGTGTTTTCTGCAATATCAGTAGTGGGTAGCAATTTTCTTCAGTGCTTTGACTTTTGTGTGATAGATATTAAATACTAACCAGAAACTGCCTTGGGAGTTAATGTTATACTAGCTTCAACCTTTTGGATTTGGGGTACTTGTCAACCTACGTAGACATGTATGTGTGCACGTGTGATTGCATGTGCATGTGTCTCAGCCTCTGGTAGAATGTTTCTTTAGGGAGAGAGCTTCATTGCTCGTTTATTTTTTTCGACTTGAATTCATGTTACTGGAATATACACTAATGATTATGTGCTCAGAATGTCGTTGCATGTAGTTCACCCTTTTCTGATTCTTCCTGAATGAATTGTTTGCAGGATCTACCCTTCGATAAGCCTTAATTTGAATCTGTGTACCGCGAAATGATTATCATTTGTCTTTTGCTATTATTTAACTGTTGCCAGTGACCTGCAGATCCTGTTTTTTAGTTCTAACTTCTCTTCCTGAAAAAATGGCCACAGGTTGTGCTGCTTCTATCTTGCATACTTGCTTTCTTCTTGAACTACAGCGTTTTCCTGAACACCACTCTCAATTCAGCACTGACCCAGACAATCTGTGGCAATATGAAGGTTTGTTACCAGTATCTTTTTCAATTGTGAAAAAAAAGGGGCGTCTCGAGAAATTGTGGAAATAGGTTTGTAATGTTTGTTATTGATGTTAATGTTGACTATGCTGCTACGATAGGACCTTTTCACCATTACTCTGGGATGGATAATTTTTGGTGGGCTTCCTTTCGACATTGTGAGTACATCCACTCTCAATACCTATCTTTAATATTTTCTATGCGCATGTGTGGGTCCCTTATTCATGTTCTCAATTTAGATGTATAAATTTTATCCTGATGGTTTGTCCTTGCTACAGTTGAATGTTCTTGGACAGCTTCTTGGATTCTTTGGGTCTGGTTTATACGCATACTATAAGCTCATTGGGAAGTAACATCAAACTGTAGATGATTGACTGACTTTTTTTCGGAACTGAAGATATATTTTATCGCGGTCTCCGGTTTTGGTATTGGCCATAACAAGCTTTGCTGATAAGCATTTAATTGTACTGTAAAGGAGCCCTTATACACACACCCGGGAAGTTCCCAAACCGCAGAAAAAGCTCTAGATAGTTACCGAATGTGGATTCATACTTGTTACGGGCGGGAGTAAAGTAAGCTAAAACGAAGAGAAGCATCAATCAATAGTTGTAGTTTCTTTTTTCTTTCTCTCTTTTGCTTTTCAGTACAACTATAGTTGTAAATTTCTTCTATTGAATGAGCAAACACAAATTTTCTTTCCTTCTCTGCTTTTTCTCGAAGTGTATATAGGAACCTCTTATTGGTCGCCAAATTTGAAATGTAATGAACACCCTAAATGCATGGAAGAGATTAGAGGATGTGATTGCGATATTTGGAAATGAGTAGTCGTGACTCGTGACTCAAGCTATGTTCGTTCTTTGAATTAGTGATGATTTTATGTGGATTGTATGTATATCTGGGAATGTACTCCAGTTGTGTATGTTTCAGTTTCTCTTTTTCTTTCTTTTTCTTTTTTTTTTCTTTTTTTGAAAATGACTTACAGTTTCTATTATTGCACAGAAAAACGTTTACTTTTTTTTTTTTTTTTTGGAAAAATCAATTCCGTACTTTCGAATTACAATCGAGATGGTACATTACATGCATCTTCACGAGTCAATCTAACCCTATCTCTACTAACCTTTTGTACATTAGAGAGTGCTAAACACTTTATCTAAAATATCACTTTCTAAATCCCCATACAATAGTATACCTATTCAATTCGTGAGCACAAGTATATTTCTAGTATTACCTCTATTTCTTTTATCTGTTGTTGTACGATAAACCTAACATTTTTTTTTTATATCTGTCACGTTTCATTTTAAATATAATATCAAATACAATTTTTTCAATTTTATCTTTATTTCTCTCTACTATAATAAAACATACTATTAAAAACAACTACCTATTTTTTACTTTAATTTCAAAATTTTGTATGGTCCAAATACTTTTAATTATGGGCAAGATAGATAATACACTTGAAAATTAAAATCTCAATAATTATTTTCTTGAAATCTGTGCAAAAGCTAAAGTGACGGATTAAAAAATAAATGTAGTAATTATTTTTTCTTGCAAATTCAAAGAAATATTAGGACCTTATAATGATATTCTCTTATTTTTTTCTTGCAAATTTAAAGAAATATTAGGACCTTATAATAATATTCCAAAGGACGTGGAATTTTCAGGCTGTAATTCGATTCGCATAATGTAAAGATTAGGGAGAGTAAATGCGAAAAATGGTGTTGATTTGGCATTGGTGATTAGTAGCCGTTGAAGGAAGTAACAAAACAGCCATCAAATTGAGTTAAAAAGGGTGAAATCTCCCCTTCCTGGACCTTCTTCTTCTCTCTCTCTCTGTTTCTCTCCCTCCCAAAAAAAAAAAAAAAGGAAGGGAGAGATTCAGAGAGAAGCCGAAGCAATTCCGATTCCCTGAAGAAAAAAGAAATCACCCAAAAACCAAAAATCCCTCTCTAATAAAGCCGAAAACCCAAACCCTAAGTCTTGCTCAAAGAATCCCTTAAAACAGAGAGAAGCAGTTTTATTTTTTGCATATATATATGGTCTGATTCATCATTCATTGTGTTTTGTTTCCTTCCTCCGAATGCAAATGATGCATTTGTTGGAGCAGCAGCCGCTGGGAAATGGAGATTTTGTTATGCCTAGGAGATCATTCCAGAAGAAGAAGCTCAAGAAAAATGGGTCGTTGCTCTCGTTACCGTCATCAACGTCATCGTCATTGTTGTTGATTGTTGATTCTTTTTCCAGGAAGAGCTTCTCTTACGATAAGCTTCCTCAGGAGCCTCTCAAACTCACTGTTATCAAGCTCGATGGAACCTCTTTCGGTACGTTTTTTCCTCTTAATTTTTTTTCCCTTGGGAAGAAAGAGTTTTGGGTGTGGAATTTTCGGTGGGTTTTTGTTGAATTGGTTCCTTTTTTGGGGGCTTGTTTTCCTTGTTTGTAGAAATTGAAGTGGTGAAAACGGGGAACCTGGGGTTGCTGAAGCGGGCGGTGGAGGCGGTGTTCAGTCATTTGCCTAAAACTGGGCCGAGGAAGGTCTCATGGTATGCACGCTTTGTGGTTGAATTAATTGTTTCCCTATTATTACTCGTGGGAAAAGGGTTTCTGTGTTTTTTTATCCTCGTAGTAATATAGTTTCCCCAGCTTCTGCATTTCTCATTATGGGTTTATTGGTAAAACAAATGCTTGTGTAGTTTGTACTTTCTCAATTGGAGTGTAGAGATTGCACTTTAGTGTAATGCAGGCTGTTCTAATTGATTCATTTCCCATGTGATTCTTGTGGCTTATTTATGTGTTTCCATTCAATTTAGGCCCTTCGTTTGGGGGCATTTTTGCCTGTGCTATGATGGCAAGAAGCTACTCAATGATACTGACGAGATCGCGAGTTACGGGATCCAGGATGGCGACAAGGTATCTCTCTCATTAAATTGAAAATTCGTGCATAATATATAATTTTGGGGCCTTAATAACAATTGGAAGTTAAAAATGGCGTAGCTGACCCTACGTAGTGGGATAAGGGCTTGTTGTTGTGTCGAAAAATTGCATAAACGTTTTTGAAATTCTTGAAAACAGAACCGATGCTTGTATTCTGTTTAGTCCACTTGGTCTGCTTGTTTAGTCCTGAATGAAAGTCCTAAAACTTTAACTCATTTTCTTCATGTTGTGTTATTCTGTTGGCACTTGCGTACTTGTTAAATGTGAAATTGGAATTTGCAGCTTCACTTTATCCGGCATGTTTCAACTACCTATAATTTGGCGAAGGAAAGATCAGAAGAGGAGGATGTGGAGTTTGATGAACCTCCTATGTGAGTTTTCTTATTATTTCTGGGCTTTATTTCTGTTATGACATGAATCCTGAATGCAACTGGTTTTGAAGTTGATAATTAAGTACTATGGAGTCGAGGTTGCTTTTCATTGAAATGGTAAATTTCTGATCATCAGAAGTTTTCAAGTAGGTAGGTGTTCCCTGAAATGATGTTAATCTAGAATAATTTTTCCTATTTGAAGATACTTGTATTGATCGACTTTAGAAACCCCTTACATCAACATATTAACTTTGTATTCATAGGAAATCATTTTATATCCTGCTATCTCAGATGTTCTGTTCCTTCCTAATCTTTGTAAATGCTGCTTACCTAGGTCCAAAGAAACTGAATTACCTCTTTGCTCAAACTGAAGTTGAAATAGTAGTTCTTTGCTCGAAAAGGGCAACTGATTTGATCCAGTAGTCTTTCTATTCTTGCTCTTAGTGGCCTGACCTTCTCCGGTACCATACGTGCTGGAGCTTCTATGTGTTAGGCTGCCCTTTTTGTGTTTTCTTGTTATTTTGAGTGTTGGTGCTTCACCAAATACCACCAAAACATGCACTATATTTTGAAACATATCCATGTTGAGAAATGAACCATGTGTTGCCAAATCGTCATGTAGATTAGATGCCTGGGAAGACAAGTATCTGCAATGGCCAAAGGTTGATAGGTACAAATACACTCAAAGGGACATAGAGAGTCAGCAAGATGTTTATCAAGTTGACAGCGAGGATAGCATGCAGCATTCAGCAACCAATTGTCGATACAACTTAGTCGATCTGTTTCGTGGGTGGTTCTCATATCGTAAGCTGCCAACCTCAGATGTGAGAACAGATGAACACAACAGTTACCCGTCCAGGCTTTCCTTCAGTAGTAGGCTAGGAAGTTTCAAAGATGTAGTAATTTACACTGGCTAATATGATCTCGAGAGAATATCTTTGAGAACAGAGTAATCAATGAATGGGGCTCCAGTCCGCGACATGTCCATTGTCCCACCAGAAGATAGGAAGGAAGCTGTCTCGAGAAGAGTTTCATTGATATCTAGAATCTCTCATTCTCTGTGATGATTGATGGTCAACATTTGCGGAGTAAGGATAATTTGAATGCTTTTCCCGTCACCTCAGGATCTGGTGCTTCTCTTAATTCGGTGATGTCGCATTTCATCCATGGATGGGAGCAGCAGCTTGTAGAAAGCAGCTACTTTTGATTAGTACAGTATAGAACGACGCATGGAACTATAACTTTCGTGCTTTCGCGATTTGTAGTTTGCTTCTTGCATAGGGTAAAATTTGCCAATTCGGCCTTTTAGAGACCTCTCTTTTGCTTTTTGTTCTTTGTAAAGTGGAATATATAATATATACATACACCTTTTCAATCTGAAGAAACTAGCCTTTTCACTGTGAAATCAAAATGGTTAAGAGGGAGGGAAAGCGCACGTGAGTAACACGTGCAATTGATTTTTTCTCCATCACTGAAGAACTCAAGAACCCCAAAAAATTGTGTGGTTTGGAATAAGATAGCCTTTGTGAGATATGGAAAAATCCAGTCTTTCCAATCAAAAAAAAAAAAAAAAAACTGAAAAATAAACAAAGAAAAAACCAAAACTCTCCAAAAAAGGAGAAGAAGAGAGAGCAAACTCAGGAAAGGCAAATCAGCACAAGAAGAAGAAGAAGAAAGAAAGATTTGCATTTTGCAGGAAGCCAGCCATGGCCAACGTGATCATGGCCTCCTCCCCCAAAACCCTAATCACCTCCTCAGCATCTCCAACCCCAAAACCCAAATTCAATGCGCCCCAACTTTCATTACCTAAACTAGCCATGCCCCAATTCGCCAAACCCCAACAACTTGTCTCTATCTCCACCTCCATTTCAGCCATTGTTGCTGCCTCACTCTCCATGGCTCCTCCTTCTTTAGCTGCAGAGATTGAAAAGGCTGCTCTTTTTGACTTTGATGCCACTCTCCCAATCATGGCCGCCGAGTTCTTGATTCTCATGGTGGCCCTTGACAAAATCTACTACAGCCCGTTAGGGAAATTCATGGATGAAAGGGATGCAGCCATTAAAGAGAAGCTTAGCAGCGTGAAGGATACTTCTGCTGAAGTTAAACAGCTTGAAGAACAAGCTGCAGCAGTTATGAAGGCAGCCAGAGCTGAGATTTCTGCTGCCTTGAACAAGATGAAGAAGGAGACTCAGCTTGAGGTTGAGCAGAAAATTGCTGAAGGTAGGAAGAAAGTTGAAGCTGAATTGCAGGAGGCCTTGGCTAATCTGGAGAAGCAAAAAGAGGAGACCATTGTGGCTCTTGATGCCCAGATTGACGCTCTTAGTAACGAGATCGTTAAAAAGGTTCTCCCTGTTTCTTGAGGGGGTGAATATATGATCAATTTTTACTTTCTGTGAAAAAAAAAACATGTAATCTTGGTTTGTATCTAGCAGCTGTAATTCAAAATTGAGGTTATAAAGATTGTGACTTGACTCATAGTTATCAATTCTCATTGTGTTCCGGTTTTATGCATACAAATTTTTGAAGTATGTCTCATTTCCTTGTGGCGCTTTAGAGAACTCTTGATTACTATTCTCTTGGGTGCTTTTGTTAATTTAGATTCTTTAGTCCATTTTACATTTCTTCGTATATTAGAATTGGTTATGGAGGGCATTAAGTTATTGGAGCACTGATACTTAGAGTTTTAGTCATAATTCTGCGGATCAAATTGATATAACCTGTTAGATGAGTGCCGTAGTACATTCCAATGCCATATGTATCCGGAATGGATTTAAAAACTAGGATGTATGCTGTCAAATGTATTCTGCATTGATCAGAAGGCTGGCTTCTTGTAAACAGAAGAGATGTACATGAAATTCTTGTGGCATTATGGCTGGCTTCTTCTAGATAAGAGGCAGCTGGATGGCCTGGTAATTAGTGTGTGTATGTGTGTTAGTTTATCCATGTGAATGATATGATTATTATCAAGTTTGTTCAACTGCTTCGTCTTCTTGAATAGGTCATTATGGGAGGATTACTGTGGATGGTAGTATTGTGTTGTTTAGGAGTATGTTGGTCTCTTGTATGTTAAATCAGCTCTTAGCCTTGATTCTAGACAAAGCAAAATATCTAGGACGGCTTGGACTTGAAATCCAGTGACTGCTTTACACTCTCTCTCTCTCTCTCGAGCAGTGGCCTCTCTCAATCTGATTAGGATTGTTACCCCCAACAGAAAACTCTCAACAATGTCTTTGCAGTTAATACAAGTTGTTGCTCAACCCATTAGCCTCAGTTCACTCTATTCTACTGTGAGATCATGGATTCAAATAAGGGAATTTGAAGCTACCCACTTTTGCACTAAAAAAACTTCTGGGAGATCCTTTCAAGTTTTAACAGCATGGAAAGCTCAAAGAAATGGGAATTAGAGCCCATCAATGCTGGGTGCTACAGATTCCAATGAGGTAACGTAAGCACTATGCTCGGCCCCTGAAATTGTTGTTGATTCATTTAGGATTAAGTGCTATTTGTGAATTTTGAACCCAGTTTCCTGATCCTTAGCTTCTAAGTTGACTTGAAGCTTTGCAGGTAAAGCTTTTAGCCTTTTAACTTTCATATTTTGAATTTTGTTAGTACTGATGGCGAAGGTCGGAACTTTCTATCGAGTTTGTTTGGGATGGCTCTAAGTATTAGCTATCTGGAAGGTCCGGTGGGATGGCCACATTTGTCGGTGTTTGATTTTGTGGCATTGTTTCCCTGTGGAAGAAAGTTCTTATATACACGAGGATTTTTCGGTTCAAACTGAATCTTGTATGATGCCTTTAAGTTGCTCACTGCGTTAATTGAATCTATCATTCTGCAAGAAAGTGCTGCATGTCAACATGGAAATCAGATAGCATTTTGCAATGGAAAACGATTTCGCATGAATTCTGGGCTAAGAGAGATTCTGTCCACTGTACATCATTATTCTATGCATGATCGTTTTGGCTGGATATGAATAGGAGACTGTCTATCACTCAAAGAGAAATAGAAGTTTATTTCCACAATCCAAACACATTACATTGCTCCATCTTACAAAGTACAAATCTATAATTAAATATTTTGTGGTAATTTTAGCATCAAAGCCAGAAAATTTTGGTTAAGGGTAAAGGGCTATTTCAAATAGCAAGTTACACGTGAAGAGTCTTTCCTACCTGCAATTTGTAGAATACAAAGCCTAAGTTAGTCTCATTTTCTATATCACTTTTGTGTTATGGGACATAATCTACAGTCTATATACGATATACCATTCCCACTACGGGGAGGGAAAAAAAATGAATGAATTCTATATCTCTGCTCTGAAATCAGCACCATCTACAACGGAAGAAAGTGCCGGGGCAAGAGGAGCAAAATCCCCCAAGCCCACTTGCCTCCTCGAGTCATGTTGACTACTCGACTGTTGAGTGTCTTAACAGGAGCCATCATCTCCATAAATCCAGCAAACTAACCAAAATGCATCCCCGTTGATCTATACGAACTTGAGAGATTTGGCAGCTTCATAGTTGCAATAACGCCAGCTGCAAGGGCAGCCATTGATGCCAAAACAAATGCTGGTATGTTTCCTCCACCAAATAAGGCATCCCATGGACCCGCACCAAGGGACACGATCATCTAGAAGAACCAATTGAAAATAAGAAATTAAGATTCAACAGCGTGCACTTATCAGATGCAGAATAATCAGTCAGACCAATTTGAGTTGCAATGAATAGAAGTATTCCACGGATTCACATTTATTTCCAATATAAATTAGAAGAGGATAATCATGTGATTAAAAGTACCTGCGGTACAACAATTGCTAGGTTCAGAACTCCAATGGCTAAGCCTGGTCACATACAAAAAGGGCACAAATCACAGGGTTAAATGATCATTTTACAGGAAGAGAACAAACACATCGAAGATGACTCCAGTAAATACCTTGGCCACCTCCGGTATCAGCAGTTAACTCCGCTGTGACTGAGAAAGGAACACTGTAGGTGACCTGCAATCCAAGTAAACAACATTGAGAAAGCTAAAAGTATTCAGGGTACAGGGACCAGATAGAAAAATTAACTTCCTTGGGAGGTATTTGCAGTACTTCAATGGAAGTATCAAAACCTGGCATGCACTTACAGCTAGAGGCAAGCCAAGAAGACAGAAAACAATCAAGGAGGCAATCTTGGTTGCTGCATTCGCCCCAACCACATGTTCAACCCCTTCTGATCCTCGGAGAGAGACTAAACTAATGATAGCAGTGCCTGCCATGCAGGCGCAGACCATGAAATTGCTTGTTGCCCAGACTACTCTGGCTCCCAACCACTTACACATGGGTTCAATTAAGAAGGAACCAATCCCTAGAACAACCTGAAAAACATAACATTTCACAAACATATTTATATAACAGGTAGTATGAAGTTCCAATGACATGTTCAGGGCTGAACTATGGTTCCCAGAATGCATAAAAGTACAAACACTAAATTTCGAGTTCTTACAGAATTCAATAGCAAACCAAAAGCACCTTCTCTGACACCTTGATCATAAGCTTTTGCTTCTGATACATCTCCAGTGGGATCACCGTGGTAAACTTCTCTTCCCATCCAATCAGTGTCAAATAGGAAAAATGGAAACCAGGATAACTGAATGGAAGAGTAGTTGCAAGGTACAGACTTAGATAACAATCAAAAAAGAAGAAAATGGCCATCTGCTTACAGGCAGTGGAACTGATAAACTGATCATTTTGAAAAACTTACCCAGGTTAAAGCCATTACAATTAGCACTGAATGCATGGCTGGAGGTAATTTCCGCATACTAGTCAATAAATGAACTAGAACAGCTCCAGGGCTATCAGTGAAACTTTCAATTTCATCCTCCTCAACCTTTTGTTCGTCATTTCTTGAATCATGATTATCCTTTAAGATATTATCCTTTGAGCCATCCATTTGCAGTTCCAGGGCTGAATGGTCAAAGTCAGTTTGCCGAGGATTCACCAATAGAGGAGCAGAATCTAAACTCCGAGGTTCTTTAGGCGCCAAAGGGATCTCTTTGGCGAAGTATAGCGTAACAAGTGTACATGAGATCAGGAACACCTAAAGAAGCCCAGAACATGTTCAGAATTACTTAATGCTGACTATGTCCATCTAGGCAACATCTAGAACAATCAACCAAAGCTGTATGCACACACATCAGAATAAACCAAGAGATACACCAATCTAAGAAGTTTCATGTAGAAGCTCTATCACCAAAGTCAGGCTGAAGGAGAAACCATATGATTATAAATGAAATATAATAAATGTTTCGGGCACTGTATCATATATTTTCAAATAATCTGGTCATTAACCTATATTCAGATGACCCCCAGGCATAATCTTGATGGCTAGCATCATTTTTACATGACTCATGACAACCAATATCCTTAAAACAAGGTGAAAACAATCTCATAGCCTCCAGGGAGATATCAAGTACAAGCACATTCTAAGTCGAGGTATCAAGTACAAGCACATTCTAAGTCTCTATCATATTCCCAATTCATTTTTAATTCCGACAAGGTGGATCAATTGTTGTTCTAATCCTAATGTTAACACATAAGCATATCAGCCAATCGTTGAAACATCATTGTTCTTTCTTTAACAAACTAAAAACAAATAAATAAATAGAACATTACCATTAGGGCTACAGTAAATAGACCAGCTAGCATAGTTTCTACATTTACCTATTTCTACTTTCTCCAGCATAAAAGAATCAAACATGATAAATTACTCTAATACAACCTAGGAACACTACAATTATGCCTTCCCTAGCGGTAGGTTCCTTTTCCTCTTTTTTCCCATTTTCTTTATGTAAGTTGCTGAAGGTAAGGTATCCTAATAAAACATCATAGATTTCTTGAAATGCAACTTGGGTAGTTTCTTGAAATACGACATCACAGATATTAAAGGTTTAATCTCAGGTTAAAAAAACTAAAGTTATCTAGCAATTGTGTCCACAGTATTTGTAGGTTGGTAACTCACCACAGCAACCAAGAATGCTGCTTTGAGGTTCCCACATGGTTCACAACAAGCTCTACTTAGCAGAAAGGGAAACCATCTGTACAGAACATAGAAGACTGTCAACATGTTGAACAACAAAATGAACCAACACACAGAACGATGTAGCAATAAGAACAAAGTTGCACAAGAGAAATAGAACTATTGCAAAAGCATGCAAGTCTAGCTATAGTTACCAAAAATTTCACCTGTGCCAATTTCCACTAGCTCCAGAAGAAAATCCTAGAATATTACCAACAGCCATCCATCCGCAAAATATCGCATTAGCTGAATTTCTTTGGTCAGGACCTACACATGTGAGAGAGAGCGAAAAAAAAAAAAAAAAAAAAAAGGAACTTAGACACATTTAAATGAAAACAGAATCAAAAGAAACACTTTCTGGGGAAGATAATGAATTATTTAATAGAAACAAGTTAAAAACCATGTTGCTGTTTCTCTCATCTCCCTCGCCCTTCACTCTTATGTGATTAACTTAAGAAAGTTAAAGGATTACCAGCTAGGTCAGCCAAAAGAGCTCGAGCTGGCCCCTGCAAATGATTAGATAAATTATAGAAGTTCCAAGAAATCATTACAAATATCTTTTGGCCATCGTCAATGACATTAGAAGCCTGTATCAAATGAGATTGCAAGCTTCTTACCTGCACAGTGTTGTTTGCAAGATCCAGCATCCAAAACCCCAATATAAACACTATAGCTGCCCTTGTACGAGTACCTTTGAATGTGCTGCATTTGCAGGAGTTAAAGACTTAACCTTCTAAATTGACTTGATAAAAATGGATAACCATAAACTGCAAGGGATACCTGCAATGTTCTTTTGTATCCCCTAAAAGGTATCCTATGTCTGCAGAAAACCCGATTAATATCACCTAAATTGCAAATTCCAGTTCAGTGGATTCAGAATAGCCAACAAGGAAAAAATGTCAATATAAGAGACTTTGTAACTCTTACAGCAAATGAAATCATGAGAGATCCAACCAAAATAAATGGCCGCCTCCTTCCATATTTTGATGTGCATTTGTCACTCCATATGCCGACACAAGGTTGAACCTGAAATTCAGAATTAAATCTGTGAATTGAAATTATGGTGCCTTGGGTATGCATAATCAGCAAAAAGTCGAGACTCCCTCATTTCAACTGCATAATCAACATCAGTATATCAAAGAGCTTTTTATTACGATAAATATGTGAATGTAATAAGTCTGTGATCATTTAATAACGCTACAACAACAATTAAAACCCACGAAGCAGGGCAAGCTATCTGGACCATATCTTGCACTAGAGATCAGAACACAAGTTACCATCTAGATATAAATACATCATGTCTTTCTTAAGAGTTTCTTTCTGTTCTTTTTCTGATCCATGGACATTTAAAAGTGTAAAAGTTTCTTTCTGTTCTTCTCCCGATCCTTCCTTGTACATTTCTGTCTGTTCTCTTTTAGTTTGAGTTAATAATCTTCCATTCTCCACACACCATACGCAGACATTTAAAGATCCGTGTGCACATGTCTAAACCACCTGAAGTATCCATTTCCTCATCTGCTTGGGTTACAACACATTCTTTCTAATGCATTAGTCACTGATCCATGTAGTCTAATGTGTCTTCTCATCCATATCAAATTACAATTTTTTGCAACCCTCATTTCTGGTCCATTAATGTAGCACAGTTGCCTAACCCACTGATTTGTAAACCATCAATAGTCTCATAGCTGTGTAACAAAATTTACTTTCAATTTACCATACTTTCTGGAGGACAAACTTCAGCATTTTTTCCATTCTACTTGAAGTCTATGAATAAAGCTTCCATTAATCACCCATTCTCTTACAACAGATCGTTATTTTCAAATGCACTCAGTTCAATTACTAGCATATTGTAATTGATATGATTACTATAGTGACACCCTAGAGTTTTAAATTTAACGTCGATCATCTTATTGACTAATATTTATATCATATATCTTTCAAGAATAACTTCCTGCAAATGCTTCCTAATCTCGTCGAGTCAATAAAAATGCAACGCACTTTGAATCAAGCATTTTCAGAAATAGTATCCAATAACTTGATTCCATAAACTGTTCATGGAAACGAACAAGCGAGGTTTTGATGAAAACAGGCACATGGCCGACACATTAGGATGAGCAGAGAACCTTGAAATTGTGTAATTGTTGAAAACACAATCACATGAAGCATGATCAAGACTTAAAATACTGTAGAGTCCATTTGCTTGTTCACCCATGTATTAATATACACTAAATTTTGTTCAAGGTAATTGTAGAAAATCAAAGATGAAATATAGGCAGTCACAAGTCTGGAGGAAATCTCCAAACTAGTTATAGCCAAGCAAAGATCAGATAACCTTAGGCAGGAATATGTCTGAAAGGAAAACAATGAACCGAGGTTTTTACATACCACAAGACCTGTAATGGGACCGCAGAGCCAGATGAATGAAGAAAAAGCATGTTGTATACCGAGTGTCTGCAAAAAGTAAAGAAATGAAACAATTTCATAAGAAAGAAACAACGAAATGCTAAGAAAACAACATGATTAAACAAGGTTAACATACCCATCAGAAGCCATTGCACAAAGCAATGCAAATCGACCTATCAAAATTGCACCCAAAAAAAATAAAATAAAATTACCTGTATATAAGGAGTGAGAAGAGAAAGCTGCAATGCCCAGCCGAACTGAACGCCGGCAGCCACGGTACAACTGAGTATCAACCTCAGCAAACTACTGTGCTTCGACGGCTGGTTTTGGACATCACCGTTAGGCGTTGACGAAGGCGGCGGCGAATCATCATTACTCAACGGCAGAGCGGGAGCTGCATTCCCGGTGTTGCGGTGTCGGTTCCCGATCTGTAAACGACGTAGTTCAGCTTGATCGACGCCGACGAGCTCGACTTCTTGCTTCAAGTTCCTGTAAGGAACGCGGATCGAAACCGCGTCCATCTTGGTACCCATCGGCTCAAGCTCAGAATTAGGATTTCAAATTTGAAGCAAATAGCGGCCAAATAAGGAAAAAAAAAATGTTGATCGGATTATCGCATGTCCGGGAATAATTGTGTTTCTTTTAAAGCATGTCAGAATCAGGTCTATTAATTGGAAATTTTCTTGAAATAAACAGGTAGGAAGATCAAATTTGGGCGGGTTTGATGAAGATTGAAGAACTCGATCTTCAATTTTGTTGTTTGTGAGTTTGCAGAAGCATTTGTATGGTAATGGCAGGTGTCCTTGGATTCAAGTCAATATTGGGCTTCGTAAACTTAATCCTGGCCCAATTTCTATTTTGTCATCTGTATTTGTATAGGACGAAGAAAATAAGTAAATAGTACTAACAAAACTCATTAATTATTTGATGCAAATGGGAAAATTTTTCATGGGGAAGGTAAACTAAGCTTAATAACGAAAAAATTAAACTAATTCTAAAAGTGAAAAACCCCGTCTTAATTTTATTTTTTGGATACATACTTCATTTCATCATTTTATGTAGAAATTGATGATAAAAATAGAAAAAAGGGGCGGCCGGCTGACCGTTCCACGTATATATACATTGACGTATTGTTCGCAGGAAAATGAAATGACCGAACCGGACAGAGTTGGCGCGTAATCGGTTGTCCTGATTGAGCCTGAGGTCAGTAATGCCGGGTGGCTTTCGAACAAAGGAAGCAAAGAGACACTTACCGACAACAGCACAGTTGTTAAAAAGTCAAGTTCAAGCAAAGGTTTTTATTATGATCAGATGATGCAAACCTCGTAGTTAAGTGATAAATATGAACAAAAAGTCTCCCACAATATTTCCACAGCGTGTGATGTAAGCCTTGTTGATTGTAAAGACAACGAGTCAATTAAGGAGGCTTAACATAAACCTTTTCTAAAGTAGCGTTGCATTCAAAAAGAAGGGGGTTAAAGTTGTATGAATATGACCATTCCAACACTAATAAATTGTTCGCATTGCGGACTACAGGGCGCGGGC
Organism: Oldenlandia corymbosa var. corymbosa; assembly: GCA_949775105.1. Classification (NCBI taxonomy): domain Eukaryota; kingdom Viridiplantae; phylum Streptophyta; class Magnoliopsida; order Gentianales; family Rubiaceae; genus Oldenlandia; species Oldenlandia corymbosa. The sequence goes on along the minus strand of OX459119.1, from coordinate 34,521,092 downwards.
GCTACACCATAACCATTGTCAACCATTGTAGTATGAGTGGAACTTCGAAAAACCAAGTCATGAGGCAATGAACAGATATACCCTATGTACGGTCGAGCCTATAGTATATGCTAAGATATAGAGACTGACAAAGTACAGTGACAACATTTGCGATCATAAAATTCTTTATGTGTGGGCATTGCGGTTGCCCAGATCAGCAGCAACTTGGGCAGCTTTGCCTAGCGCCCCTGAAAGCCAAAATGCTCCCTTGGAGAAGTAACTGCTGTTAACCACAGCATTTGCAGCAGCGGCGGCTGTCCTGCCTGTGGCCAAGACAGCTGATTTTGTTGTATCTGTTACATGATACCGCTCGTCCACCGATTTAACTGCTTCAACTCCGGCAAAAATCTTATTGGTGAGCCCCATTTTCTCACTGAGTTCGGCAACCTTAGAAGCTGCAGTAGCCGACACCTGATGAGATTCATCAAAAGCCTTGGCTTGGCTTAATGCATCTTTGCCCAGTACATACCCCTTGGCTAGCATTGTCTTTACTACATCTTGAGCTAATGTGATGGCTTCACCAGCAGAAGAAACAAATTGATTTTCCGTGTGCTGTAAAGAATAAAAATAAACACAGGTATATCTCAGTAAGTCATAGAAACCTTTCTTGTGGCAATGAGTACTCAACAATAATAGCTAGAAGCAGGATTTACGCACAGTGGCACCACTTTCATCTCCATTATTCCATGTAGATCGATTCCAATAACCATATTCATCGTCAGTGTGACCCCAACGAGTTATGCAGACACGTTGATCCAAGATCGTAGCTCCCTGAACAGGTATATTGTTTAGATATGATGGTTGTGCTCGCTTCCATTTCAGTTAACAGGGAGGTAGAAGAAAAGAAAGCAGATGGACACAGTTCAAAACAGAGATATTACTAGTCAGGCAGGTAACAAAAAATCTTTAATGAGACCCAAGAGTAACTATAGGTCTCAGATCAAGCAACACTTAAAACTCTCAATTCGCAAATGGCCGGCAAAGTCATATCAATCCAGGTTTCAAAGCACACAAAAACCAACTTAAACAAAATCGCAACAAAAACACAGCATCTTAAAGCCAAAATGAATTCTTTAAGAGGGAAATAGACATGAAAAAAAATTCCGCAATCATTCAAAACAAATGAAAAAAAGAAAGAAACACGCATGAGACCTAGGAATATTTCTATGCAAGCCCACACGAGAAGAGAAACTTGTGCAAAGAAACCCAGAGGAAGCAACACCAATATGCAGCTTTTGAAGATCTGGAAATCCGCAGCATATGGATGAGCAATAAACTAGAGCTTACACTGAGCAAGACTGCTGTCTCCAGAGCATGAGGACTGTTGAACGTCACATATGCAGTGCTTGCATATTCACCAGCTCTGTTTTCCAAAACACAGCATGAGAGCCATTACTTGGGGAAACACAGATATCTTATGGTATAACTCCCAATGAACACTACAGCACATAGTAACAACTGAAGAACTAACACAAAATCCAAGAATCAATAACCATATTCAATATGAGCTCATGCAAAAGGGTCCAGAAGATGGGCAATTTGGAGAGCAAGAGGTCAAACCAGAAAAACAGGATGGTGTTGTCATGTTCCAATCCAAAATAATGATTTGCTAAACTTTTCAAGTCTGAACTTCGTCAACATTACTCTCGTGACAAAAACAACGCAGATACATGTTCAAGTAGCCTTCATGCATTTCTATAGACAATAGAAGAAAGTAGAAAATTGAACCTGACGATTTCAACGTGTTCAATTTGCCCGCAGAAAGCAAAGAAGTCCTGAACATCCTTCTCTGTTGCATCTGGGGATAGACTAGTAACCTCTGCAGTATAACCTCCAGGATTCATACCTGTCAAACCCGTCTGCACATAGAAATAAACTTTCTAAATAAATCTAGTCCAAACTCAAAACTTCCATACAATACATAGAAAATGAGGTACAGAAAAAAGGAGAAGCCAAAGCATCTCCTATCCATATATGCTGATAAGAAAAATGATCAAAATAGCACAAGAATTCACTCTGACATCACCACTGAGTCAATGAATAATCATCTTATACAAGATCCAAATTAAATAACATGAAATTTGACACAAGACCAAAACAGAACCAAACATTTCACGCAGAGGCACAAACAAGCACACAGTCATCAAACATTTAGGCATCCTGATGAAGAAACCTAATTGAAAAGTATAAAGATTTTCAAAATATCCCTTTTGTAAGTACCCCATTTTCACCAAAAGGTTATCTCCTTTCTCTGGTGTCTGTCTTCCATATAATCCCATCATTCATTATAAAGCGGAACTTAAGGTGAAGGAATACTCCTAAGCAGCAGATCACATAGAAATCCCCGACAGGATAACCTAGGGTTTAATATGGCACCCAGAAAAGAGTTCAACTCGTAATCATCGCCATTAACTACCCTCAATAAACTCATCAAGTATTGGAAAATTTCAGTAACGTTCAAATTAAATTCTACTCCAACCATCTTAGCGAATTAAAAAAAAAACCTAAAAGCGAACAATTATTTAGCAAATATTTGCAACAAATAGGGGACACGGAATATACGGCAACATATATACTCAATTAAACACAACAGATTCTTCCATGCAATTTCTTTTTTTTTCTCAGAATAAAAATGAAAATCAAAGAAAAACATGTAGGATTGTTGAAGTACCTCAGAAACTATGGATGATTGAAGAAGACGATTCAAGAACTGTAAACGAACACAGGAATTTTGCCTAACTTTTTTTATCGTACGTATAGAGCTATGTACCGGGGGGGTTTCCCTCTCTTTAGGAAAGCAACTTCTGAGATGGAATGATGAGATGAATCATCCCTATGAAAATGGAAATCTAGAGGACCAATTAAAATCCAGAAACAATAATGGACTGGAACTACGAAGAGGCTTAGCCCGTTAAAAGCCCATTGAGTTTTAAAGGGCTTAGCCTCTCTAACATTGGATCAGTTTGGTACTCTGTTTCTCCAGCCATTTGGTTTCTCTTCTTTTTTCTTCCTTGTTTTTTTTTTTTTCTCTAATTTTGTTTTTGTTCTTTGCATATTGACGGTCGATGTATGTCCATTCTGTTTTAATAGTTTTGAATTAATTAATTATTAAACAATATATTGGAAAAAGTAATAATTTGATCTTTTACTTAAAAAATTACACAAAATTTAGTCGCTTTTATTTAAAACCTGCCAACTTCGAGTAAGGAGCAAAACAAGATATTACTACGATAATATGGGCTTTACCATATTCATGACCATATAACATAGTTGTTGGTCAAGTATGTTATATGATTCCCATGAATGAATTCATTTTTGTGGTATAAGTAGCACATTTCAAAGGTGACAAAAAAGAAAATGCACACTAATATATACTCCCTCCGTCGCATAATTATTGTCCTGTTTGAGTTTTCATTTCTAGTTCAAAATATACTAAAAGTGAAATCTCAAACTGGACAATAATTTTGGGACAGAGGGAGTATCTTTATTTTATTTCTTTTGTGTGTCCGACCTACTTTTTATTTATGCATTTATATTTCAGCAGGGTGCTAAAGAACAAAACAACACAGCAATTTGCATCTTTGCATGGCTAGCTAATGCATGCATCGTATTACGTATGTAACACTCATTGCTTGGATTTCATAAAAACTACGCACAGACTATTCAAACAAATCATTCTTTTTATTTCAAAATATCGTGATATTATTTTCGGACAGAAGTCGAACGGTGTAAATTTCTTTTTTAATGTGATCAATAAACGTGCATTTGGACAGCGCGACTCCCTCTCTCAGAGTTATTTTGTAAACTAAGCGTAACGTTTCCTCAGTATGTAAGAAAATAAAAATAAAAATAAACCCGCATTTGCATAAACGTAATGCATGCATCTAAGCCCAGATGTTGCTTTCTTGGATTCTTCGTATTGACACCAAATGTTTGATTGTATTGTGCCGGACCGTACAGAAATACATCTGTCTTATAATTTTTGGGCTCCAAAAACAACATCCTACTATATATTATCTTCTTGGTCGGCCGTGGACGTCTGACCTAATATCGTTATGCATTTAGAAATACAGTTATGATAAATTTTAACATTATTTTCATAAACAAAATATTCAAATGATTTTACAAAGTATATTTGCCATTGTCGTGACGGATCATTGAGTTCCATAACTGCGTTTTTTTTTTTTTTTTTTTGACGCGATCACTATCTTGATTTAGGAATACGATAAACAAGTTAGAAATCGAATCGAGCACAAATAATTGTCTGCTAGCTAGTACTCCATTAAGTTTGGAAACATACAAAAAGCTTTAGTGAAAGCATTAACTTACTTTTATTAATAAAGTTGATCTATGCAAAAAAAAAGTACTCTACCAAAAATTAAAAAAGAGTGATTATGAGCTACTAGTAGTACATTATTATATTGATAAATGATGGTTGGAGTTGAAGAACTAAACTCCTTCCTAATAATATATAATAATAATTAAGCTGCTGGTTGGCCTAGCTAGTGTGACCAGACCCCTAGTACGTACTTTAATTTAGGATAAAGAAAATCGATCAAGAAGCTCCAAAATGATACAAGAAAAATATTCATAGTAATCTTTTCCTAATTAAATTTATAATAAAATAAAATAAAAAAAAAGCTACTAGCTAGAGGGATCATCATCGATCATCGATTTATCCTCTCTGCATGCATGCAATTTTTCCTTTTCTTTCCTCCGGCGAATATTTCAGTCACATTAATAAACTTCTAATAATGGCGGCCTGATCGCCGTCGGTATTCTCTAACAGTTCCGCCAATCTTTCGCTCAAATCGTCCACTTCTCTGTGCAAGTTTCTTATGTAGTTGCATGTTTCTTGTAGCACTTTCGAAGCAGACACCTGGAGGCACAAATGATTCACGTCAAATTTTTAGCACTTTTTTTTGGGTAAATAAATGTATAGATACTGTGTGTTGTGAGGTGTTGTGCGTGTGAAATTATTATGAAAACAAACAAAAAAGTCCCACATATATATGTCAAAAACCAAAATAATCAAAATGCAGCAATAAATGCATTTGTGTAGTATTGTGGTCTAGTGGGTTTGAGTCATATATGTATATATATATATATATTGGATGGATGACCCAAAAAATTAAACTTATCCCAAAGAGAAAATAGAAACCGAATGAAGGCCACACAAAAAAAAAAAAAAAAACAGAAAGAAAAACAAAATGAACGACTTTGATGATGATGATAATATAGATAGAAATAAGGTATAGGAGTAACAATTTATGTATGTCTTGGTATATAGCTAGTGTATATACTTCCAAAATAAACTGATGTCAGTAACTAACAAACTATAAGAAATGAATGGGTTGAGTTGAGTTAGTTAGGTTAGTTAATAGTATGTAGTACAACAACAAAAAGATGGTTTTTTTTTTTTTTTTTTTTGAGTGTGTATAAATTTTTACCTTGTCGGAACGCCTCCCACGAAGTTCAGGAATAAGTCGTTGCAACTTGGTGACAAGATCGGCGATCTGGTCGTCGCTTATCCTCGAAACTCCTGACTGCCTCGAACGTGATCTTCTGCTAGACATTGTCAGAAATTTTTAAGGAACAAACTGGATGTATAGCTAGCTATAAGAGATGGGAAGAAATGAGGATTAAGAGAGAATGGAGATTATTTTTTTATGTTGTTGTTTGTCAGGAGATGAGGATGAGAAATGAGGAAACAAATGATGAAGCTGCAAATTGTTCTTGTTGTAGAGTGATGATGAACTGAGTCAAAAACTGAGTGATGGGATGGGCTTTTTATAAAAATGATGAGGGAGGGAGGGAGGGAAGGAGCTAGCAAACTGTGGGAGAGATGAGGACTGAGGAGGAGAAAGGAATGTTAGAACATAGGAATTTAATGTGGGTGTTTTCAGACAAGTTATGGACAGAGGGATAAGGGGAGGTGGCAATTAATAGGACTCTTGAGAGAGAGAGAGAGAGAAAAGAAAATGAAATTTTAAGAGAGGAAGGAAAGGGACACACAATGTTTTATAGAAATGGTGTTGGAAGTGATGAAGACAAGTGCATGGGAAGGGAGGCTCAAGGGTTGTTGTTGTATTAGTGCGAGTTTTTGAGTCTTTGTAAACAGATAAATTCACGATACCAACAAGCACTTAGTTCAGTTCGTAAGAATTATTTTAAATTGATTTTAAGAAATAACACTTATTTGATTCGAGTTCAAATTAATTTGTCGAGACAGTGATTTCAAAATATGTCTGAATCTATATGTATTATATAGATAACATAAAAATAGGAGAAATGGAGGAGGAGGTAGGGAGAGAGGGAGAGGAAGAGAGCCATACTGTCCTTCTCAAATGGTGTCTCCATACTGGGGTTAGAGTTCAAGTGGGTTAAGAAAATTTTGGTTGTGGTATCAGCCAACTTTGCGGGCCTCTTTGTGTCAGGCTAAGCACGCCAGGCCATGTGTTCTCCCCTATTATCTTTCTTGTCATTTATTATGTATGCATATATTAACTCTATTGTATTACCCATTAATTATCAAATTAACCCATCTGTTTTTATTCTTATTTTTTCTGAGCATTACTAGTAGTGCCACTGTAGGACTTCTACACAGTTGAAGGAGGAAGGTGTCATCATATGGCGTGATCACGATGGAGAGTATCACAATATCAAGCAATTAATATAGTGTCAGTATAGGATACCGGCTCAATATATTTATCCCAAAGATCAAGAATTTAAATTGTGATGTAATTTTGTCATTTTTACCCTAGTACGGATGATAATCCTATTGATTAGTTAAATATTGTGGTTTCGCTGTTACCAATCAATCTGGCACTTGCTAGATCCTACCCACCTAAAAATTTTGCCTTGGGAGTAATCAGAAGGGTAGGAAGGAGTATGGCATTGTTGACCACTGACCGCCACCATGCATTGGATTTATTAGTAAGTTTGGTCTTCATTCATTCGTATCTCATTTTAACCTTTTGCCGGTTTGCCCCAAAGAATTTATAATTACTACGAACTACGTACTACAATCATCGGCTTTAGCCCCGTGATTAAGCTATAATAATCACGAAAAATCGTATTCGACGCATTAATTTCTTTTACTAAAATTCCCCTTAGTTACTACTACTGATCGCAAAATGTGACATTGCCTAACATATAACTCGAATCACACTAGTACTACTGACATTGCTACTGATCGGCAGTGATTGTTTAATTAAAATATGGGTGTCTGGTTGAAAATGGTCGGTAAATAATCAAGATGAAGTCTTCGAGTATGGCAGAGAGTATCTAGGTTAGTTTAATTTTGCGTGTGCATTGCTAATATCTACTAAAAGAATCTCAGTTAACAAGGAAGAAACATTGAAAGAAGGTCCTAAAATGCTTTTTGTTTGGTAGTAAGAATATTACGTTGTTGTTGTTGTTGTTGTTACAAAACTACAAATTAAAGCCTAGAGAATAGAGACTAGAGAGATCGAGTTGATTGGAAGACCTAGCTAATTTTAAACAACTTAGGGTATAGTAGCTTAGGTGAAAGAAACAGTGGCATAGGAGTTACTGGTGTTTTGCGTATGGCATCGGGGCATTACAATGGTGCCGCACGTGATGGGAATATGTTGCAATTTTTTCCGGCGAGATTCCTGCTTCGTGAGCGAGCTACTACTAAGCTAATGCTCTTGGTGGACAAAACTTCTTCTTTTTTTTTTTTAATAAAATAAAATAAAATAAAAAATCAAGCTTGGGAGTTGCAGATGCCACCCTAATACTACAAGATTTCAATCTAATCACCTTCTTTATTTTATGTTTTTCTGATGTACCTTTTGATACGGTGAGGTCACTGGTCCAGAGGGATTTTTCTTTTTTTTTTTTTTGTTAGAATTACTAAGTCGTTCAGAGGAATTAAAATATTTTATGAGAAAATTTCGCCTCCTCAAAATGGCTTATCCGGCTTAAATCGAAATTTGTTAAAATAATAATTTCGAATACAAGATGGGTAATCTAAAAAAATTAAGAAATGCACCCTTATAGGACGCTACATGTATAATGTATACAGGTTCAAGTTCGGCATCCTCATGAAATATGACGGAGTCAAATAAGTCATATAATTAGCAACGAACTCATCTCTTCGAAGACATGTTTTCACCATGAATGACCCATTTATGCTTAGAGTTGCCTTATTTCTCCTGCATTTTAGTAAACCTAAAGACACCAACATGCAAAATGATAAAATGATGTGCTGTAAATATATATATATATATATATATATATATCGTAAAAATGAGACAGTGAATGATGTGACGTAAATGTAGTAGGAACCATGGATCCAAGATGCAAATGAATCAATGATGTAGCTGAATTAGGCTTTTCTTTTGACTATGGGAAACTGGTCCATAACTTCCGATGAAGGCGGCAAGAAACCAGTGTCTATTAATGGAATTAGAAAGTCTACTTTGAGTATAGAAGAGAGTTTTTTATGGAAACTACATGTTGATCATTAAATAATGACACTTACTAATTACAAACATTAGGTAATAATAATTGATAGAGCCTCCCGTAAACACCAACTAGCAAACCATGTTGGGAGTGCGAAGTTATACATTCTTTGAAGGCCAGGAATTTTAAGTGACGAGGAAAACTGAACAGTAAGAGAACACATGATGATCATGAAGTCATGATGACCGTCCTCAATAATTGCTCATTGATTGGGAGAAGTGGGGAGTAAAGAATTATAAGTGCATAAGTTGTTCGATGAGATATAGATGTTCACATTACAAAGTTTTTTCATTTTTATTTTTTACATTCTTTTTGTTTAAGATCAAAGGTATGATTTAACCAAAAAGAAAAGAATCAATGGTATGAACGAATTATGCTTAATATTTATGCAGGACAAACAACGGCAGGAATATATATAATCCAATATTCGAAGCGTATTTGTTTAATTTATTAAAACTATGGAACTGAACCATGATATAATAGGGTAACGTATTTCTATAATGTAACAATCTAATTGTAAAGTGTGAGTTTCTCTTATTGAGTTAATTAACTAGTTGTTGATTAACATTACGAACGAAAGCTTGAAGTTCACCGACAAAAGCATTAATTCCGTCGAATCATTTTAGATGCAGATAAAAGATTTCATACTTTTTGTATCCTTTTGTGGGCAAGTAATTAATTAATAAATCAGTTCACAACCACGAAGGTATCGATCAATCCAGTTGTTGTTGCCTCCAGTATAACACATAAAATAATCTTTACTATGACAAAAACAAGCTGCGATTTTATTTTTTGATTAGCTTGTGGCTGCAGTACTCTCTCGTACTATATTTTAATTATTACATTTTTAATCAAGAATTTGTCCCTTTTATAGGTTGATCCAACTGGTATACACATAATCATAGTACGTCGCCTTACATCTTAATGAATGATCATTTCATCATTCGAGCTGTTATATTAGATTCCGTCTAATATAATAAATCCAGGCAGAATCAAATGAAAATATATATATAATTAAAAGGGTACGGAGAAAGTTGAGTCAACTGTAGCATTTGGAAAAGAGGAAAAAAAAAAAAGAAAAAATTCAATCATTTTCATAGAAAGAGATGGATCGCAAGTCACCACTAAATTGTACTTTTGCATGCGGGAAAAAAAAAATTTCAGTTCTGTTGCTGCTCAAATATAGGGCGCCCGCGCTATATATATATATATATATATATATATATATAAATTTAATCATTATTTTTTTAAAAAAAAAAAAAGGATGAAAATGTAAAAGTTAATCTCTTTATTGAGAAATATTTGGTTGGGATTCGAAAAGAAAAAGCTGTGTTGTAGCTAGGGTTTCCTTTTTCTAGAAGTACATTAGCAGTTAAAAAGATCCCATATGATCACCGGAGATGAAATTGAGGGTATTATTAATTATGAGGGATCGTGGATGGTTTAAAATAAGGTTAATTTTCTGAAAGATTTAGATTTTATGGGGGTTGGAAAAGTCACATGAGCTATAGCTTGACCTAAGTATGTATACGTGATGAAAAAGAAAACACAATGGGTTAGGAAACTTGGGGATTTATATTCCAGTTGTGAACACAGGACGATGATTTTTTAATTTCTTTGTTTAATTATTTTATATATTAGAATGCAGATGTGTGTGTGTGTGTGTGTGTGTGTGAGAGGCAAATAATTCAGAAGATCTTTCTGGGCAGAACCCACATTATCATTTAACATGGAATCATAATTATTTGCATGTGATCATCCAGCCATCTTACTAGGTTTAATTTACAACCAAGAAATAATTGGTCTTTTAGTGTATAATTTACTAATACTTATTATGACTTCTTAATTTGACTGAATAATCTAATGAGTTTCAAGTATATCTCCATCAATTTATTTATTTTTTTAATATCTCAGTTCTCACTCACCAGTCACCACTCCCGCTTCGATCTGCATCACAAAGAACCACACGCACACACAAACAATTAGGGGAAAAAAGAAGGAAAGCTAAAGATATGAATTAGGGTTAGTTATACATATATTAAGAAATTCGTATATTAGGTGAATGGATAAAGAATTTCGGAGATATTAATTATTATATTTTAAGCAATTTTATGTAGATGTTATTTTATACTGTTTTAATTCAACAAATACATACTACTCTATTTCTTTTTCTTTTTTTCTCTTTTTTTTTTGTTTTTTAGGTCGAAGTAGTGTCTATTTTCGTTCAACAAATATTACATTTTTTGTTTTTAGACATGTAAATATTCAATAGAGCTGGCCATTAATTCTGCTCTAGCTGCTATATCTTTCCAAATCACATACTACCATTTTCTACTGTACGTATTGGATTTTTCGAATAGAAGAAATTTAACTTGCATTAATGTTTTGTCTGAATTATCTGGGTGTTGATCCGCAAGACAAGCTGAACAGAATAGCCACGCGAAGATTGGTGGTTTGGTGGTTAGTTTTATACCAAGAGATAATCATTAATACTTTTGTCACGGTCCAAAATAATTATCCTGTTTTATATGTTGATCGTGATTAACGGACTTTAAACATTGGAAAGCCTGTGTACATCTCCCCCTTCTTGGTTTCAAGTAAAATGCCCTTGAGTCAAGTGACTCAAGTAGTAGTAGTAAATAATCATAGGACTATTTGCATGATGAATGTCTGGGAGGCCATGACAAGCCATTCTGCTTTGTCCGTTGCCCATTCAATTGCCAATTGGACCTCCTCTTCTTATTGTGCCCTTAAAGGAAAGACCACTTGACTATTCCTTCCGATACATCTTCCACCTATATGACCAAATCCCATATTTGATTCAGGCTTCCGTGTTTTCCATTTTGTTTAATCTACCGACATTCATCACGTGACCTTCACATAATACATTACATAATTCGCCCCCATCATCCTATTTTCAAATTCGGAGTAAACTTTTTACACGAAACCAACTGTCTCTTCCGTTTCATAATAATAGTCACATTTTCAAACCGGTTAAAGTCTAATAACGGCGGCGATATCATCGAATCTTGCAAAATATGCTAAATAATAGTTATCCAAAAGGTTTGAAGTAAGGAAGGCCATGCCTTAGGAGGAAAGACTTTGAAGAAGTGTGATTATAGTATACATTTGGGGGGCGGGCACAAGAACGATGTGGTTCATGTGTTGCTGTTGATATGCTCCCCTTTATTATTTCATGTGACCAAGTGCTCTTTTTGTCTCTCAGAAAAAATATTTTGTAAGTCATTCTTAAACACAATGGGGAGCCCAACAATACATGTAGTTGAAAACAAAACTAGATACATTTTTGTCAACCGTGGCCCATCCTTAGACCCACATCTGGCCTCTTCTACGACTTGGGATGTAGAAATTTTTGTGTGTAAATTTCAGGCATGTGGTTTGTTCCCTCCCCCCCCTCCCCCCCCACACACAAAATTCTAGAGGTTGGCTTTAAGTTTTTGGTGCAATTTTTTTCTTTTTCTTTTTCTTTTTTTTTTCCCCTGCATCCTATGACTGCAACAACAGATTTTGTTGATTAAACTCCATGCAGCGATGAGACTTGTGTTTTGAATTGAATTCCCCACTCCCCGACGAGATGACCATCATCTATTATGATCATTGATTAAAGGTTTGTTTGTTGTTTTTTTTCCCTTGAATTTTTTCAAGTGGTCCTCTGTGCCTTTTTTGTGGTGTTTTTTTTTTTTTTTTTTTCTCAAGACTTCCTTTGGAACTTTCAAAATTTTGGAAGCTCTCGCTCCATGTTTTTGTAGTTGTTCGCTTGATGCTCTTTGGCAAAATTAATTGTCAGATTTAAAGCAATATGTTTGTATCATCACTCTTTAGGGCACGTTATTAAATTGTAATCACGAGATGAGCAATAATACACGAAAAGTATGAGCTTGAGGCTTTTAGAGTTCTTGCTTCTCAAGTTCATGATATGTGTTCGATAGAAATGATTCGCTATTTTAACTTCAGAACTGGTGTCTTCATCCATATTAACTAATACTCCCTCCGTCTCATAATTATTGTCCAGTTTGAGTTTTCACTTTTAGTACAATTTGTAATAGAAATTAAAACGCAAACTGGACAATAATTTTGGGACGGAGGAAGTAGTTAGTAGCTGAGATAGGACTTGTTTCTCAAGCTTTCATGAAACATGGGACTCCAAACAACATAGAAGCCGGATTTCTCAGCTTACAGTTAACGTGAACAGAAACAGAAAGGAAACAAACAAACTACTTTTAAGACCAATCACGCGCACCGAAAACGGTCCCTGGTAGTAGTATTAGATTCTAGGAGGTGGTAAAAGAGATAAGGTCCAAGATCTCAGATCTTCTATGATTTAAAAAAAAAGGAATGGTTACAGTACTAAGCAAGTTGCGCAAATGTACTGCGGTCACTTTTCGAAACAAGAAGAAGTTTCCTCTTGACCATGAACCCGCACTAGACTTCTCTCTTCAAACCAAATCACGGAACTCCATTCAGTTCAAATTTAGCTTCAGTAAGAGATTCCATGGCATTTTAAAGGACAGATATAGAAAATGATACAAGTAAACAAGTAGTAATTCAATCTAATTGAAACGGTGAACTGGCACTTTTAGTGTTTAGACGGAGCACGATGGAACATATGATCCATATACCCGGCCGGCCCTGTATAGTTAGTTGTATTTAATGGAACTTTTAATTGTTCAAAGTCAGACAGCTCCAAGGCTGTCTACTGATTTACGGATTTACATGATGCTTCATCTTGTCCTGACTCCTTGACTGCATCTCCTCCATTGTCCATATCATGATGGCTCCCATTTCTTTCGTCCTAGAAGACAAGAGACTAGAGCATCAAGAAAATTTCTGAACATTGTCCTTTCAAGTTGGGGTTGGACAACAACCAGAGAGCCCTATAGATGCTAATATTACACACAAAACCACATTCCCTTCCTAGTGCGAAGTAAAATTCCTTATATTACCGTACTTGGTAGTTATCTTCATTTTGTAATATGTTGAACTGATTATCTAAAATACCTCTACTAAGCTCAATCTATCATAATCCGGGAGTAGTCAAGGCTGACGACTAATGACACAAGCATCTTTTGTAGTCTGAACAAGGGATTGTAAAATTCAAGAAGGCTCTATTTGACAAAGACATTTGGCTGCTGTTACCATGATGGATCTCTTTCAAGTCCAAATTGTAGAATGAAAAGCATTTTTCATTAAAACACCAAAACGAAAAATACGAAGAAAAAGAAATATGACAAGCATATCTTCCAAAAGGAGCAATCTGTTAACGTTAGATCAGGATCACATATTGAAGCATTCAAATTTTCATTTGATTCGACCCATGTTCAGATTTCATTAAGATAACCTTGAAACTAAACCGTCAGAAGCAGACCCCATAGGTCGCTAATTTTACAAATGTCACAAAGTTTGCGAGATACTGGTCAGACAAAATCTAGACATGAGGTACCAGGAGCAATGACTATAATAAACAGAGAATCCACTATTATCTTCATGATATAAGATCTGACAGACATATTCACATTAGTGTAAGATAGTCTTTCACCTCTATCAAACACAACTAAAGCAATGACAGATGGCTTGACCCATTATGTTTGAGACAGTAAACAAAACTACAAGTCAATTCCGGGGCTTGCAGTTGTCACTGTAGAAATACCTCACCCCACAACTATTAGAACCAAGCAAGGGGAGAAAGACAAAATTTGACAAACCATTATCAGTAAAACCAAATGAGCCACGGAGACATGATGCTTTAAACGTAATCAGGAAGAGTAACGATACCATACAGTGACATTATCTCAGTGACTTTCTGTAGTGCATGTGGCATTCACTTATTGGTGGTCAATATGATGATAATAAATGTGTTATAAACTTGGCCAATAGTTGAATGTCCCATCAGTTCCTATTGAATGCCACCGAGATTTTCTCAATAAGTATCAATATCCATGAGCATATATCATGTGATATTAAGTGATATTATAAAATTTTATACTGCAGCCACTTAACAGATTTTGTTCTTTTCATGTCTGCAAAGCATGTGTTACACCTGAACATGTCAGTGTAAGAATAGTAAAGAACTCACCAGGGGAAGACTTGTTGACAAGTTGTGTCCACTATATTGAATGCATGTCAGTTCAAATTCAAAAAACCCCACCCAAGCTTTAGAAATAAACACACATGTAACACTTTCAATTTGAGTAAAATCTTGAAGCATCTTAGAATGAGAGTACAAACTTCGCAGATTCATAAATTAGTACTAAATTAATCTCTCATTGGCCAGTTACTGGACTAGAGAACTTACAGAAAATATAATGATCCTGTCGTGATCTTTCGTACATACTTTAAGGGAAGCATTTCATTCTCTGCAAAAGATAGGTGAAATACTGAAATTTGTGTTCAAAGGAAGAATAACATTAGTCTCTCAATGAATAAAAGTTTGAAAAAGCAGATACCTGTTTTTCAATTTCAATAGCAGACACTGCAAGCCTCCTTTTCAAAACAGATCTATCTTGTTCACATGTTTCCATCTCGGTGTCTAAAGGGAAGAGGGAAGAACAAACACCACTAAAATTTTAAACATAATAAAACAAGATGCTGATAATACTAAACAATCATGGGAATAAAACACATTTGACTGAATTGAAAAATGTAATTTGGTAATTCCATCAGGAAGTACAACAAGGCCAATAGAGTAAAATAAAATTTCACGAAAAAAAACAATTGGATCGTTAAATTCTTACCGTAATAATATGATGACAAAATGGTAATCCGTTCAGTTGGCTGGAAGTTTCCAAAATGAAAGAATTAAGTTAAACGAACAAGATAAGAGTAGAAAAGAAAGAATGAGATGAGAGCCACAGGTTGAGTCTTTGACCCAAAAAAAATGCTATTATCACATGATCAAGGTTAAAGTTAGAGGATAAAATATATACAAAACAGAGGATTATTTCATGAAGAGAAATTGTTCCAACAACTCAATGCACTAAAGGACGATGCAAACCAGTTTAGATCAGTGAACAGCTGAAAGATATGATCTATTTTCCAAAGCAATAATAAACCCTTCATTAAGCAAGAATCTCCTTGATATAGTTAAAAGATCAATGCTCCAATCATAATTACTCAATAAGTTAAGCCAAAAGCGTAAACTGAAGAGACATGCTGAAACAAAGATGCACCCTTCTTACATCATTTCCAGCCTTTGCCACCTTCCCATATCAAAGAATGTATATGCATAATAAATTTAAGGCAAAAGCATCAAACTACAATGTAGAATTGAAGCAAGGAAATCTGAAATTTTGAGAGTGAAGAGTTTACCATAACGAAAATCCCTTCACGGCGAGTAGGGAGTTCCTCTAATTTCTTTAATGTTTCATCACCCTTGGTGACTTTTCCGAATACTGCATACTGAATAAAGAAGGAGTAACTTAGTTGAAATGAAACATATAGATATACGGAATTGACAACTAGAAAAGGCAGGATATCCTTTAACATACTTGTCCATCAAGATGAGGTGCATCTCCAAGAAGTATTGAGAATGAAGATTGAGCACTGTCTGGGTCAGAGTACCTGGAGAATCACATCCAAATACATTTATGAGGATCCGTGACTTGGTAATCTAAAATTTGTAATGGATAGCAATCAAATCCACAAACAAAATGCAAATACATTTTCAACTCTTACTAAAGCCTTATAGAATCATATCAAGTCCCATTTACGCCAAAACAACATTAAGCGGGCAACAGTTACCACCATTCTATATATCCAAGTTGCAGTGGAATGAAATTAACTACTCTCAGTCCCATATTAATAAGTCCACTTTGTTGAAGGAGTATTGATACGGAACGGATGGAGTATTTCACAGTTGCCACTGCAAGTTCGCAAATGACTACCTAGCATCAATGCTTTGTCAAAACAATATTACCTTCCCATAGATAGAATTCCTCTTACATGCTTGACATCACTAAATTCACCCTTGAGAGTTTTTTCAGCTTCTGTCCTTTGCAGCTCATTCATTGGAGCACTTCTCCCTCCAGCAACATCTGCCACTTGGGCCACAAATCCCTTGTCAACCTGCAGAAACACAGTAAAAACAATCATATAAAGATAAGCACATAAGCCTCTCATTTGATTTGATCAAAATTAGGTCAGTTTATCCACAGAGTACCCTAAAAAAGTGATTGGTGTTATAGCATCCCAGTCTAACAAGCTTGAATATATGTTCAACCGTCCTTGGGGCAACAGTTGGATAGAAGCCAAATTCAATATCACCATAATTCGTCTGCATTCAAAATATGGCCAATCAATTTAAAACACCCCTATATCTAAAGCCAGGAATATAACCTTTACTGGCTAGAGATTCTCATTAATCACATTCCACTAAACAAATTCACAGAGAAACGACGAGAAAAACATGAAATAACTTTTGGAACACAAGATTACACAAAGTATAAGATCATGGCATTTCTAACAGATGTGATCACATCTTATTCCTGCCTGTTACTAATCACTCTTAATCTATAAGGCACACTGAGAAACATTGTCCATTTACTACTAATTAAGAACACTCCCCGAAATATATCATTTATCATTGCATCGAAGTAACAAATTAGTTCATGCAACAACAGATTTCTGGAAATTAACAAAAATCAAGTCTATACTACAGAAGCCAAAAACTAACTAAATTGGTTCTCGATCCTCTTACAACCGGAGTCAACTCTGTACAGCAATTAACTAATGCAGTATTCCTTAACAACAAATCCCAAGTGAATAAGTTGCATTTCATGATCAACATTGAATCTTAGTTCAGAATACAATGAAACCAACAAAAATCATCTGCTTGGAGGAGTTGGCCCCAAATCACAATGATGTTTTTAGAGAATTTGACCTGAAATACAACACGAGCAGAACCCATCTGAGGTTCTAAAGCAACAGCAGAACTCATTGCCCAGAAGAGAAGGCATGCTTGAAAGGCCAAAGGGATCAACTCCATTTCCCTTTTCCATCTTCCTGTCATCCTTTGCCCGGGTTTTGACTCTTGCAAATCCGTGATTTGCCTGAATTTCCTGCTACTAAGTTGTTTAAACGTTTGTCCCAATTAATTTTTTCTTTCTTGCACTAATGGTCCCAATTATTAACTCCAGCACTAAATGAAAGCCCAATTTCTGTGAGCTGTATTCTGACTTTGATGGCTTAAGTTGCAGATCAGTGTGGAATGGTTTTGTCGGGCCAATATCATAAAACCATTTTGAAATGGACCAAGCCCAAATAAGCTGACAGGAAAATTCCTTTCAGAACATTTCAGCCGTAGATCTTACGAAATTTTTAAAATTGTTTTTCCCCTACTATGTGTTAAACCAGTGCGATGCACGGGATTTATTTAAACACAATACAGTTAAATCATCGAAAAATAAAATTGTGACAAACATAAATGATGTTAATGAATTGTGATAGTATATATGATGAGATTAAATATAAATTATAAGAGCTACTTATAAATATAAAAATAATGTAACGTTGAATTAAATATTGCGTAAACTGTAAAAAAGTTAAATCTTAATGGTGATGAAAGTAGAGGTCGTATTATGTTTTATAATAGTATAGAAAAAATTAAATAAATTAATATTTTACATAAATTGAATTGATTAAATTTATAAGGACTTTATTTGTTGTTACAGAAATTTTTTTATTTTGAATTCATAGAATGATGCCACATATGATTTTTTCCTATGTGGCACTCTAGGAAGGATACACCAATTTTTCTCTCTGGTTTCTCCTTTATAATCTTTCATATATATAAAAAGAATTTTTCTCCCAATACACGTATCGTTTCATTAGGATATCTATTGGTTTAACAGTAAAATTTTAAAGTAAAATAGTTAATGTTATAACTTTATCTTTTATAAAAAACTGACAGATCAGCCTAATCAGAAATGCTAATTCCACCGGCCGGCGTTGTATCCATTAGTGTCTTCAAACCATAATCCATGTCTCCGCCGGTGTTTAATCTCTTACGTCGTAAGTATCTTTGAACCATATTTACGCCGACGCCACCTGTCTTCGGAGACAAATTTAATCCGACCTTCTTTCTTTTCCGACGGCCAATTAGCATCAATCTGGAAGATTTTCTCGATGGAATTGAGATTTAATCCGGCAATCTTCCTTCTTCGGCGGCCAATTTGCAGCAATCGGGAAGATTGTTCTTGATGGAATTGGATTTTTCTTTCGTGTATACGAATAACCCCTATAGGAAAAATGACGGTGTTAATTACCTGATTTCCATAAATTCCGCCGGTGTTTTTATGATAACTTCTATTCCATTGAAATGATTATGGATGGATGGAATATTACTTAAATTTCGGAAAATCCCCACAATTAACTTTCAAAAAAATACACTCCCAATCTAATTCCGTAACCGAATGTAATTATTACCCCCGAAAATAATTTTCGATTGTTTTAATTCACTCAACCCAGTTATTCTGCTAATTCTGCATTACTGATAACCCGTCTTTTAATTCCGAATACTAATAACCCTTGCCGCTCCCGTTCATATAGGATATGCACTCTTCCGGAAAGAAATCTGTTCAAATCGCATTGAGACCAATTTTAGTAATAATTATAATCCTTTGGCTAAATAATAAAATATAATGAAGCCATTGATTGTGGGTTTGTTTATTTTTTTTCCTCTCCATTCCATTAGATTTTGTACTTTTTTGGTCCACCGTACACACTTTCAATGGTTCAAACTAGAATATTATACTCCCTCTGTCCCAAAATTATTGTCCACTTTGAGATTTTATTTTTAGCACAATTTGAACCAGAAATGAAAATCCAAATTGGACAACAATTTTAGGACAAAGGGAGTAGTTTTTTTTAAAAGGTACGTGAGAATATTAGTAAGGTTAACAAAAAATAAAAAGATTGGCTTTTTTTCGTAAGAAAAAATTATTGAGGGGATAGTATTTCAATGAAAAGATAATAAGAATAAAAAATTAAACATGATGATCTATCAATATCTTAATGTGTATGATTAAAAGGGGCACATGGTTTTTAATATCTCAAGGATTTTTTTGTCAGCCATTGTTTTTTTTTTCTTTTTTTAAAGTACATAGCCATTGTTACTGACCCAGTTTTACGACTTTTGGGTTATACTTTAAAGTAATTAGATCAGATTATTAATTCAAAACATCACTTTTCTTGGGAAATTATTCTCACATATCTCACACATTTAATGATTTGATAATTTATTAAACAGAGGGTAAAAAATAAATACATTCCGATAAGTCATCCACTCAAATTTGAAGCTTCCCCTTATCACATCGGCGGCTTAACAAACTAAACCCTAATACGCAAATGAATTGGCACATTATAACACTCATGCGCGCGTGCACACACACACACATGCGCATGATCACCCAACAATCATTTTGTCTTCGTAATTTTTTTAATTTATGACTCAGCTATATGCGTGTCAATTAAATAGTAAACCTGGTTGTGGATGCATAATCAACGTGAAGTTTCTTGGAGTAATCATGACCAAGTCGATCGTATGTTTCTTAAGGATGACATGGAATATTGAACAGGGCGTGCCAAATTCAAATCCATGATCCGAGCAGTGAAAGATTAAACTCGGCCCCAGTCTTTGTGCACAAGGTAATTATATCATCTTTCCACCTAAATTCGAATTCGTATTATTTTGCATCGTATCTTTCAATATTATGCAACTAACCTTTATGTTTTTTTTCTCTCTCACAAATCTACTGCTATGGGGATTAGGGATTGAGGAGAAAAGTGTCATTGAGATTTCTGATTGCGTGAACCCTTTCTATTGGAACCCCGCCAATGACACCAAAGTGATCGAGGTTCAATCATAGAATTTGATTCGTAGTCACCGTGGATGATGGAGTCATTTTGGCTTGCTTCACTTTTCGAATGTTCAACTATTGGCATTTTCAGTTTTTTCCATATTTTATTAATAGGTTTATATTATTATCGTGAGACCACTTGAAAATAAAATATTTCAATGCGAATTCAACTAATACTAAGACCTTTCTTTTTTATTTTGGTCATCTGTTGAATGTCTTTTGATTACTAATTGTACGTATTTTACTTATTGCTCCCTTTTTAAGTGTCCCATTACTTACGATATGATTCAAATCATATGGGGATGTTTGATCAGTCCGTTGAACAGACGGGCTGTTTGATCAAGTATTCTAGCGATGGTTTTGGAAAGTAATTATAGAGATTGCTCCCAAGACAATACCGGTTGAATATTCCATTATTAATTTTAAGGTATGTCTTTCTTACTTTTGAAACCCTCATATATATTTGATAGTAATTAGATTAGGTTTTTTTTTTTGAGATTTCTCTTTTAATTTTTTGTTGTGTTCAGTAGACTATTTGTTATTTGAAAAAATTACATCCTTTTGATCACTGATTTTGTTCCCCTAATTATCTCAATGTTGGCTCTCTCAATATGATCTGGAGATTCATTTTGATGTGGAACTTTTTCTTGAAATTTTTAGCAGCTTCTGGCATTTTATCAGGCCAACATAGTTCCTAAATTTTCTCGTGGTGTTTAAGATTTATTTTTTTTTTGCGAAATGGGAAAGCTTCAAGCTCTAGTATCTCATTAAATAGTGCTAAATCAAGCATATTAGGAGCTTGCTTTCATTTCTGATTTTTGGTCTTTTATTGAAACTGTTTTAGTTCAAAAGTAGTGGTGGCTAATGCTCTACATCATTTCAGTTTTTTGGTTGTTTGTGTCAGACTGAACGGGAAAGAAGGCGTGATGGCCATGGACCTGAACGACATGAGATTAAAAGAGATGGAAGATGAAGCGGCTGCTCCCCATGAAATGCATGCCAAACACGAGAAAGAAATCATGCGGAAATGTCAATAGGGCAACCATTCGAACTAATAAATAGGGCCAACCGCAGGGATATGCTTATATCGAATGTCTTAAAGTAAAAGTTGTATAAGATGCTCTAATGAGTCTGAGCTTAATAGGTAGATATTGATTTTGGTTCAACTGTAAGAAGCTCAACTGCTTGTGCAGTATTATCTAATTAATATGTTAATGTTGATTTTGGTTTTGACGTTGTTTGAGGTTCTATCAAAATGATCTTTTTGTTTATTTGTCATATTGTCAAGTTATTTCGAAGAAAAAATTCAAAAACAATGACTGACCGCGCAAAACACTGGCATAATACTAGTATACTATAGATAGATAGATAGCCATAATAGGTTTGTAGTATTAGTAAAATAGTTACAAATGACCTGAGTCGAAATATATGGTTAAACATCATTTCTCACTCACAAAGTTATGGAGAAGTAACGCAACTGATTATTTGACTTAAACGTTTTCAGATGTAAAAAAAGATAAATTAACAGGATCGTAGTTAAAACAAGACGTGATAATAGAATTCACTAACGAAATTAATTGATTTAGACTTTTGCCCTTAAAAAAAAAAGAAAAAAAAAATGAGCAAGGATGTGTTTTCCGGACTGTGTACATTTTCAGTCAAACAGAAAAATGTAGTCTAATTCTTGGTTTGAATACTTGTGGTTGTTCCATTTGAGCTACGAAACTTGGAAAAAAGTTGAGGCTTAATGGTGAGATATTATTAAAGTTATGAATAGTTTATGCGTATGAATTGGGTTAGAATATAACTTTGTCGAATTTTTCTATCTAGAAAAATGATAATTTATCATTCTATAGTATTTTAGGCTTTGGCTTCCTTTATTTTAAATTTATTAAAAAAAAAAAGAAAGTTCTACATTGCAAAAACCTTATTAATTTGAATTTCTGCAATTGTTTCCAGTTGCAACTATACATAACAATATTTTGTCATTAAATGTAGTGCATTATTCAATCTCAAAATGCCAAAGTTGACTTTTGATTTTTCAACAAATAAAGAAGAAAGAAAAAGAAAACAGTTGACTTTTTTGCGAGGGCTCCCCACCATTATGAACCCGATAGAAGCAGCCGGTCGGCGCCGGCTGAATACATAGGTATATGGTTAGACTTTTCAGAAGAAACAAAAGGAATTTCTCCATAAGCAAAAGGATGAAGTAGATTGACAGCAATCTATCTTGAAAACATAAAGTGGTCCTCCTCCTCATGATAATTGATACTATTACTAAAACCTAACAATTAAATAGTAGTCGTACTACGTGCATGTTAGACGCCGTTTATTACCGTAGTACCTTAATTAAAACTGGAAAGTTTTTTTTTTCCGGACCTATATTAACTAGATATTGTACCGCAAATATTTGAATGTCCAAATTTACGGCAATAATGTTAGGCAAGCAAGAAGATGGTTGGTTGTGGATGACCGATGAATCGAAGAAATACTTTCCAAACAATAAAATGACTCAATGAACGAAATGTATACATCTTCATTCAGAGTGGCGGAGCCAGGAAATCAATATAGAGGTTGCGAAATTTAAAGAAAAAACTATTACTAATCAGAAAAAATCAATGCAAGGGGTGTAAAATATTATACATTACATAGTTTTTTATTAAGAAATTAAGATATCTCAACTAATTACAAAAAAATTGAGAAGGTACGACCACACTCTGCTGGCCCTTCATCCCCAGCTTCGCCACTGCTCATTCGACTTACTTCAGTGTATATTATGCTAAAATTCGGGACTTCAAATTATATAATGTCTATTTACAATGTTCTATTGGTTAGCATACCATTTCTTATGGATGAATTCGCTTTCTCTATATTTGACGTTACGTACTCTATGTATTCATTGCGAGTGTTACATCAAGATACTCTTATCTTTATTTGAGTTTTGGGACGTCAATATGTTGGGTACAAGAAAAGAATTATGCTTTTACTATGGGCTTCTAGATTTTGATGTGTATATATTGTGGGCTAGGTGCTTTGTGGCAGCATTTCTACAATTAGATCTCTTTGTTGAAAATTCCAAACCCTTATTTATGGTTAGATTGATCCTCATTTCGTGCTTACTTTTTTTCCCAGTGCTAAAAAGCCTAAAAACAGCCCACGATCAAAGGACAACTTCATAATAATCATCTGAAAGCGAAATTTCACACATCTGATTCACAACCGCACGAAAAAAAATCTGGGGAATGAGACCCCTAAATTGATGTTTATTCTTTAAGAACCAGATTCGATCATTTTTTAATTTTTATTTTTTTTGATAATTGCTGCTTCTAACATCATGGTCCGTTAGTTCCCTCAGTTTTCGAGGAATTTCTCTTTTCAGCCAACTTTGAGAAGAAGAATCTCGTTATGCTGATGACTAATATGTCCATTAATTCTACCCAAAATGGGAAAGTGATGTCAACTCGTAAATTTAAGGTTAAATCATTATAGATATGTTTAAGTGTTTCTTTCGTTTTATATTTAGATTCATACTCAAAAAGATTTTTTAGCTTGCCCCGATGAAACTTGTAGTTTATGTATTTACATAAAAGTTGAACATAGGTTTGGATTCGTCAAGGCAGTATTATATATCGTGCTTACGATAAAGGAGAAGGGAAGTTGCATTTTTGCATTCAACGAAATTAACCATGTTTGGTTGGTTTTTTGGTTGTTTTTTTCAGAATTTTTAATTAATATCTGTCCCATCTCAACATATTTTTTTACATTTTCAATATACCTTTTTACATTCCCAATATACTTTTTTTATATTCTCAATACAAAAAAAACACACTAAAAAAACGATCCAAACATTAAAGTCTCAAGTTCTGAAATGAATACAAATATAGGAAACGATCATCATGTTCTTACTGCTCATTTTCGAATCTAGATGAATCCAGAATGTTGATGGTTTCTAAAGTTAAAATTGTTATTCCATTGATATTATTTGTGAAAATTCCATTCTCTAAAGGAATATTATGTGAAAGTTTCCATAAGAACAAGTGTACAAGTAACTCTTATTATAGAATATTGAAAAGCAAATTTTTTTTTGAAAAAAAAAATTGATAATGGACATAGCGATCCCGATCTTTAATAAATTGGCAATGTTTGTACAACACTTGTCGTTGAACTACACGAGTATCTGGTTGTAATTTCAACCTTTGCCTTTTGAACACCAATGAAGAAACAACTAATTAATGGGAGAAAAATATTCCATATTCTAATTCACAAAGCAAAAAAAGTGTATTCTTGAGAAAACAATAATGCAGGTGTGAAGCTTGGAAGGACAATGCCCAAAAATAAATTAAGAAAATAAACTTTTTCGAATATTAATGTGGACATATATACAAAGTAGGAAGGCTCCTAGCTATGGAGTTAGCTTTGTCAATTATAAAATAAATTGGGATCATAATTATGATTATGAATATAAAGAAAAGACAAGTGTTGAATGTACGTAGAATCAACACAGATTGGCCTGACGTGAAAGGGTTTATTTTGTGCACTAACATAACTCCAAAGAGGTGGGCTACATTCCTTAATTAATTAGCTAGGGTTGTTGTGTACTATAAATAATATGATTAGTTGTTAAAATATTATGATCCTATTTTGATTAGCCTTGGATTGTGACAGTTGGCCAGATGGTTTTAGAACTAATCAGCGATTAACCATCCGGATTAAGAAGATACATAGACCAATGTTTGAGCGCTATTATCAATTCATACATGATTTCTTAACTTTATGGGGAGCTGTTAATTTATTGACTTGCTTTTTCTTTTTCTTTTTAGGTCAAAGAAAAATACACGATGAACTCGTTAATTAATTAATTGCTACAAAGTAGTAATGCGCGAATTATGAAGCAAAATATCAATATGCATGGGATACAACATTTTTAAATACCTTAACATATATGGTAGTATATCTTTGAACTAGTTTATTTCATTGAGCTTTTCAAAAGTGTTCTTGAGTTAAGTAGGTGGCCGTCACATAATAAAACATCTCTTTTTTCTTTCTCTTTTTTTTTTTTCCAAGGAAAGGATGATTAAAAAGTTGCAAATATCTCATACCCAATCACTATATGTACCTATTACTATTGAATCTCAATTTATCCCAAAATGAATGTTATTTATAATTTTTTCTGAATCTATTACAAACACAAAATCATTTTGTAATAGAAGACATACATATTGCTTCAAAAATTCCAACGCGATACGTACGTGTGTGTGTGTATATCTACTTCAAATGTTTGTAGCAATTCAACCAACCTTGATCACATGTACTCCAGCTAAGCTCATCACTTGCCCTATAATTACTAAGATGTGGCTGGATCTGATTGTGAATTTGAATAAGAACAACACACAATAATAATCCATTCAATAAAACACATGCATGTTACCGAAAGAATAATCATCACGAATAAGATTTCTACTATACACATATATAGTCTACTGTTAGATGATTACCAATAATCGATCACATCCAATACTGCAACATCATATAATATAACCGTCAACTAACTTAGGGTTTTCCCATTAATTAAGAAACAAAAAAATTATTCCCACATGCATGCATTTGAGTCTTTAAGGTATTGGAATCCCACAACTTTTGTGAAATGTTGCAAAGACTTTTAAGGGTGTCGAAGGGGGTTTACTTGGTGTTTAATGATAGGCCATTAATTGTGGTAATGTGATAGCTAGGTAATTGTTCCAAGTCATATCACTGAGGGGTTGATGAGGAGGGCCGGGGGAGTGGGTGTCAAAAAGGGCATAAAAATGACCCTTTACGAGAGGTATAAAAATGACCAATGGGAATAGAAAAAGATGCCAAATTAGAGAGCTTAAGAATTTGAAGGGGATTGATGCTTTAAATCACCATAATGAAAAAATATCTTAGGTAATGCCGGCAAATGGTGTAGTGTCATTGTCATTGGTTATGTATTTTGGGCCGTTTAAATGACTTGAGTTGAAAAGAAAAGAATTTGGCCAGCTTTGTGATTCAATTCAATGATGCTAATAATAATAATAATAATAATAATAATAATAATAATAGCATGAGAAGTCTCTTTTGCTTGGTTTGGCGAAATTCACGGATTTCTTGCTCCCTCAACTCAATCTTTATTAATCGTTAGTAAAATATACAAAAATACCGACACCATTTAAGATAAGTGATAAAGAGTTTTATCTTTCTTTAAGTAGGTTACAAGCTTAAGCATGCATTCGCATGAGCAAATGATTGTCGGAAATCTTTTGTCTTCAAAAAGTATATACTAAGCTTCAATATAATCGAGCTAATTTAGATATTGTATGTATTCGTTTAGAATTATCGGGTAATTTCTGTACCGAACTATTACTCGGGGAGGACATATGTCAAAGGTCTTAAAAGTTTAAAGCGTAGGGAGGACCGATGAGTGGTAGAAAGGCAATTTTGAGAAGGAAAAGTTTGAATTTCTGGTAGACTTTTACGTTCATACTACATAGAATAGATATACATAGCTAGGATGGATTGAAGAAATTGAAGGGATAGAGATGGGGTGAATTGAAAACCTTTGAAAAGTGACATTTGCCTAATTCCATGATGCTCTCGAATTAAATTCCTTGGCTCCGAAGTAGAGAACGTGGGTAGAGAATAAGAAATACGTCTTTCTTTTTTATCCCCATATATTTCCACTAAAATTATAGATGTTCATGGAGGAAGTACTTATCCCTCTTTGAAAAAGAAGAAGAATAATAACTGCAACAATCACCACTGTGAAAGTTTACTATGGGAAAGTGACTTCCGTGATCACTCATTTTTTTTAAAACTATTGATGAGTAATTTTGGTCATCAATATTCTTTTTGTGTGGGGTTAATGTAGATTTTTCGAAACTATCATTTCTACATCCAAAACTATTATCTAAACTGATTCAGATGGAACCTCCGAGTATCTGAATATTTCCATTCATTATTCATTTATCAAGCATTTTCAAATAACTCAATTAATTCACCAGCATGTTTTCAAAGAGTTAACCGAGCCATTTTGCTCATTCCACCAAATCTAACATCTTATAACTACACCAAAAACGTCATAAGGTGCCACTTTAAAAATTACCATGTTAAGTCCAGACAATGTATTCCTTATGCTCCAGAAAAATAGTTTATGTTGAAATTTAATATTTGTATTAAAAACAATATAAATATTTTAAATTTAGTGAGACTGATTTTTTTTTTGAACAGAGGAGTAATAATAATATGCATGTTAATGATTTGTGGATAGTTCTTTGGATTAAATAATTTTATCATATCTTGCGCTATTTTAAAAAAAATTTCTACTGATGGCCTCGAAGACTATTAATTTATTTTCCAAGAGATATTAATTTAACACTTATTATGAGAAAAAAGAAACGATACTAAAGCATTTGAATAGCGTTAATTTGCAGTTGCGCCCGCTGATAGTTAGATTGTGGGCATTACATCTGACCTTTCTCCCCATATTTTTTTTTTACATAACTATTTTTGGAGAGACATTAACTCAAGAGTATCACCCAGTGATTGATAATACAAGAGCAAAATTAAATTTTTGGAATCAAACAATCAAATTTTAGGTTTGGAAGTACCCTTGAGCTTCAACTATTTTTATGAGGGAAAATAATCTAATTTTTGGCTTCCATGTAGGAAATTGTGAAAAAAAAAACAGATTTATTAAAATTATATAGTGCATGTGTTGTATGATAACATTAGGAAAGGAAGTTGCAGATTGGAAGACAACTCAGTAGAAACTCTCCCTATCTTAGGAATTTCGGTCCTAAAATCATCACTTTATTTGTTAAAAATGGGCCCTTTGACAGATAAATAATCACAAACTAACATGCAGTCCATGTCATGTATTAGCCATACATACCACATGGAGCAAACGCACCACCCTCCTCCCCTTTCTCTAATGATGCCCTAAGAACTCACACCATGGATCAACCGACGCAAAAAGAAGTTTAACTATTTTTTATATGAAATTATGAAAATAATCATTTTAAGACGGAAAACGTGATTAATTTACAGAAAAGAGGGGGGGAAAAAGGGAAAACGAATAAACGAAATTATAAAAATATATGTAATTCGATCGATATTCTA
This sequence comes from Oldenlandia corymbosa var. corymbosa, assembly GCA_949775105.1. Classification (NCBI taxonomy): domain Eukaryota; kingdom Viridiplantae; phylum Streptophyta; class Magnoliopsida; order Gentianales; family Rubiaceae; genus Oldenlandia; species Oldenlandia corymbosa. Next base: position 34,492,554 of record OX459119.1, on the reverse strand, counting down.
AGCTAATTAATTGGTTGTACAAGTTATCCACATCACATCTCCATTTTTTGTTTATATAGTTTTTCAAATACTAATTAATAGTAGCTATATATGTCCTCATGCTTAGGTGAAAAGGGCCCTCCCTCCTTGTTTGCTTCTACTCTTAAATGATTAATTGAAAGTTTTTGGGAAACAAATTCGACAGTCATATTGATTTATAATTTCTTTCTAATCAAGTCGACATCATGAACACACTCTCAACATGTAACCGATTGAGAAAAACAACCCAGTGATTCCCTGGGACGTTGAAAATTTGCTAATAAGAATTTTCTCATCGATGATTAATTAATATAGACTTTTGTGTCTAGTCACTGTCTACCATTTTTTTGTGTGTATTAGATTGTGGCATTGATCAAATAAACTATTTGTTGAACTAAAATAGTGAAAGAGAGTAGTTATAGCTAGTAAGCACAAAAAAATGGAACTCGAGATTAATTTGTCGCTTTTGACGCAAACTCGAGCATTTATCTTGTGCAACCAACTGAATGTATGGAAAAAGAAAAAGGAGATTTAATATGGGGTGTATAAATGGAAATATGTACAACCTCACTTTCGCATTAATTTATCAAATAGATTCACCAGTGCTAACTAACATTCACTGCGCATCTGGTTGGTAAATAATAGTGTAATAAAATGCAGCTTTCTGATTGCGCAGATCAGGCAAACATTAAATGTATACCAAAGATACGAAGTCCGAACTTATAAAATCACAGGGTGCAAACTTAGCTAATAGTATTATAATTTTTAATTTCTGTAACAAATATATTTAATTAAATCGTGATGAAAAAAAAAATCATCTATTCAGTCGTTCTTCATTGCAAAAAGATTATTGGATTCTCATGTACTATGATCATAATGGCACGATATATGGTGAATTCTCATATACTATTGACTCTGATTTGGGATTCTATTGAATTGAATATTAATACAGTAGTAGTTAATAAAGAGGTTAGAAATGAGAAAACAGCTTTCTCACCACCCAATAATGGTTCACATGACCACAGAGCTTTAGACAAGTGGAGGACACGTGGATGGATAAGATTGGACAAATGGGTGCCTCGAGGGGGTTTGTGATCAAGTGGGTTAGTGCACGCCAGTATCTTTTTGTGGGCTTTTTATTTTTTCTTTTTTATTCTGGGGAGGATTCTATTATAGTACTTATATAAAACAAATAAATGCATCGCATAGTGGAGTTTTGCTTGGTTTTCAAGTTTTGTTTTTTACTCTTATTAATCTTATATTACTCATTGGTTTTAATTAATTACTCTCTAATCTTTCATGATTATTACTTTATGTTACTCCCTTTTTAGTACGATTTTCTCACATTGTGATACGCGTCCCGCCGCTGTACATGATGCGGGCACGTGCCCTTGTTTAACATTGTTATTTTGTAATTAATTTTTGTTATCTTTTGTTCCCTTCCCCGTAATCGGCCAAATCAGGGATGCGTTAGTAAAAAATATTATTAATCCTCTACTAAATAAAGGTTTAACTCACAATTAGTACGTTATTTTTATTGAGGTTTTGGGCTCATATAGGACAAATGTCGATGCTAGGTGGTTGATATATCTACTACGGGGAGGATTAAATCTATCAAAAAGAATTATTTGTCCGAAGTAAAGATTTATAGTGCTAAAATTTTTTTTTTGTACTTTCGACAAATATATTTTACCCGTAACCAGAAAATAATTTACACTTGTCGTAAACAATTTACATTTTAAAAAATGAAGGTGTAAAAGAGAAAAGTCATCAAATTAATTTAAACTTGTTAAGGAATTGTCCTTTATTGTTGATCACTTTAAACGTGTTCCTCCCGATATGAGATGATCCGAAAAATAAGAAACCATCCCGTAAACTCCAATTGATCAAGCTCAACGACTTAAAAAACGAAAAGTGAAAGTTAAACCATTATTAATCTCGTGGAAATTTTCGACAAGAAAACAAAATGATGCTGTACTCAAATACCACATACCGTGAAGAATTTTTCATATTAGCTGGCGAATTCAGAAACGCAAGTAAAAAAGATAGTACAGTACTTTACTTTGTTTCGATGCATGGAAAATTGTTTTTTTTAAAAAAAAAAAAAAAAGAAAGAAAGAAAGAAAGAAAGAACAGCGAGAAAGAGCATAAAGTGGTACGTTTTTCCGCCTTTTCTTTTTCTACGCAACGCAGGAAAAAAAAAAATTAAAGAAACAAATTAACACGGAAGCAAAGGCCGGCACCGCCGGACAATATTCTTACACATGTGAAACCTTTTACCGAGTGTACTCTACTTATCGGCTTGAAATTAATTTAAAATTAATTTATGAAAGTGATTATTACTAATAGAAGGCGGCAGTAAATTGATTAATTTAATTATGTAAGTGGAATAACAATACCATTGTGATATGTATGTAGTACTAGTGATAAACTTTGCTGCCACGCAGTAAAGTCAAGTTAACCTAACTCCCAATTCATGATTGCCCATTCGAAAGATTAATGTGATCCAAATTTGTCAACATTTGCAACAAAAAACGGCCTTAATTCCTCTTTGTAATGTCAACCGTAGACTTAATATATTCTATAAGTCTTGATATATTATCACAAGTAAGACTGCGTACAATATTTTTAATTGTGAATTATAAACATGTATTGGAAGCGTTCAAGTCAAATTAATGAGAGTAATAAAACGTAAAAAAAAAACTTTTTTCTTTTCATTTTTTCACGGAATGCTTTCGCATGAGTCGGACTCTCATCACTTCTTTGATGGTATTATTCTCTGAGACACTTTTTCTTTTTTTGCCATTTTGGTTAAAATTACCGGAATAGAAAAAAGTACACATCACAGACTAGTACTCCCTCTATTTCAAAATAAGTGTCGTTTTAGCAAAATTAAAAAATTTCAAAATAAGTGTCGTTCTCATATTTTAATGCACTTTTTGTCTAAAGTTTCCAAAATTACCCTCGAAAGAATTAATACTATTGGTGGACATTTTTTTAGTGGCGTTGGTTGAGAATATTGAAGTAATTTTATTAACCTATTTAAGAGTTTCTTAAACTATGTGTAAAGTGTAGGATGACACTTATTTTGGAATGGAGGGAGTACTAAAAAGAAACAAAGAAAGGGAGCCTTTTCGGGACACATGTCTGTGAATCGAGGTAACCACGTGAGCTGACACGTGGCTCGGGGATCCAAAACAAAAGAGATCCAATTCCCTTCTCACTGGCACGTGTGTACTGAAGTACGTCTGTTTTTTTAACTCGCAGTAGTAAAGGAAGTGGATGATCTGGGAGTTGGGCGTCGCCTACGTCGTAATGCGTAAATTCCTAAGTTGTGCTACTTACTATATCATCCTTAATCACATGCGCCGCACGAGTCACGCCTCAACCTTTTTTCCTTTTTTTTCTTTTTTTTTTTTCTGTTGGTCTGCAAATTGTACGTTAGATTCATCTTTTCCTATTGAAAAAATAGTCTTCTTGAGAGTGGCAGATGTGGTAATATATAAGGATAAAATATAGGCAATATCACGCAACTGTTATCAAAATTTTGTCAGGTAATATTCTTATTTTTAAGGGCCATTTCGGCTAATGGAATGAAATTCTCAGTACCCTTGAATTAGTCAAAGTTTGTATATATACACTTGCATAAGTATAGCATTTCTGCAGATTATATTGAACTTAAAAAAGTGTAATTATGTGTCTTCATATTAATTTACAGTTTATAACTAAGATCATAAAAAATACTTATAATCATTTAATGGCTAAAAATTATATTTGATTAAAATAAAATACCAAAAAGAAAAGAATATCATGCCGACTTCGTCATTGGGTGGCGCATGGTCAACTTTACCCAAAAAGAACAGAGTCCACGGTCAACGAGATGACCGGCGGACGGGCGGGCGGGCGGAACTCTGTTTCTCTTTCTTATTATGGACTCCAAAATGTGATTTCATTGGATAAGATTTTTCATTTTTCAGCTAATATATAAATTTGGACATTCAAAAGTTCATACTCTATTTGGAAATAAGACGGTATTCTAATGTATATATAAAGAATCTGCCAATGTCGTAGAGAAGCATATTGAGAATTGAAACAACTGTCCCGAGTCTTGACTTGATATGAAAAGTCCATCTTATTAAAATAAATTGGACGAAACTAATTTTTTATAGGTTCATTTATTAAGAAATATATGAGTTTTAAAGTTTTTTTTAAGAATGATAATCATTCATACTTGAAATAATTTACCAAAAGTAAAAGGGAATAATGTGAATTAATTAAAATCAATTCGTTCTTATATATATTTTTCTTTTAACAGCAATGATACATCCAGTGACTAGGTACAATGAAAATATGTAGTGACAAATGAAAAGATAAATACATCATCTACTTATTAAACATGTCTATTTATTGATCAAGGATAAAAATGTAATTTAAGGAGAAAAATAAACCTTCAACGGGAAAGTAACAAAAAACTAGAGGCCATGATTAGTCTACATCGCTCACTATATTTTGTCTTTATTTTTATTCACTGTATATACCATATTCTTTTCTTTTAAGTTTTAAGGTTTGGAGAATAGTTTAAATTATAGATAGATAATTCTTTGCAATTTTTGCATGTATGTAGCACAGTTTTTTTATAGAGTACACATCTCACATTATAAAAAGACTTCAGTTGATGCTTCATTATGACATAAATTTTATGTTCTCTCAGTATAAATAGAACTGGAAGGAGTACTTCAAATTTCAAAATAAATGTAGTTGACGTGGAGAATACTAGATCAGATGAGACCATGTATTATAAGTGTAGATATTAATAATTATTTGCAATTTTTTTTTAAAAAAATAATCATGAAAAGAAGGAACCGGCGAATAAAATAGATAGCTGCAATATTATAGTAGTATATAAATAAAATTAACTGAAAAGAACAAATGCAACCAAAAAACTAAGTACGTATCAAATGCTAATATTTTTTCTTCTGTCTATCCTAATGGAATATACGGAGTATATATGATAAACCCTAGCAGTTATTGAAGGGAAAAAATAATCAGAAAATTAATTTAATCTTTTTTTATTTTATTGAGTTGTATTTTAGTGTGGGATCGGAGCTGACACGACTAATTAAGAGCATTATCTTCATTCTCCAGCTGTCGATTGGTTAGCTTAGTTTGGCCACTATTGAGAGGCCAAAAGCCAAAGATTAAAAGTAAAAGACACAGAACATTGATTAAACAAGAATATAATTTATTTTTTTATCATAATACTTCCGCTTTTATATTTTTCTTTTTTGAATTATGAAAGAAGAAAAGCTAAAAACTTTTTAACATCGAGATGGTCAAATTAAACGACGTTGCCTAAGAAGAAAAAAGAAAATTAAAGATGTGTTTTTAGATTAGAAAAAAAAAACAAAGGTCGTTGGATCAGACAATGTTAGACACGGCATGAGAAGTCGGTCGGACCACTTATTTGGAACACCTTTTTTGTAGCCGTATTTTATCGAACTGTATTGTTTCACATGTGCCTTAAACAAAATTGCTCCGCACTTATAATCTTCCTCAACTGCTTCCAGCTTTGCAATAGTCAAACAATCTAACATTTGGGACGAAGTCGTGGTTGAAATATAATATTGTTGATACTTTCAAAAATTATTTGAAAATAAATAAATTGATCTATCTTTTTTCTAATAAGACGAATAACATTATATGTAAAAGTCTGATACGATACAAAATATATACGATATAAAATTTTTGAATGTAATTTTAGTAGATGCGGAAATAAGTTTATGAATGGAAAGGATAATGTTCAACTTTTCGTTTTCCTTTTCACCGTAATTGTGGACAATACAAGTTTCATATATGATCGCGATTCAAAATTTCTTGTTTTGGGGGGTGATTGGTAAAAGGTTAATTATCCTGAAGTTGGATAATGGTCATTTTCACAAATGTGGATAACGACACACATCATGCTGCCTCACACAGGATTGCCAATCTCCCCAACAATCCTTTTTAGAGAGGGTTTGATAACTTAGTTTAATGAGTTGATTATTACCAAATCGACATCTGGTCAGCTGCGTCCCTCCTCCAACCAATTATTAATCAATTAGACAACAAGTTTAACCAAATGAGAAATAGTAATATCTCAAGTGTGTGATGCTCATGCACTGCCTTTTTGTAATTCTTTATAATTTTTAATCAATTACTCTGTAAAATCGAGACGTGTTTGCCATGTATCATCCTGATTTATAATTTATTAAAATTGCAAGTTGTGATGAACAAGACGGTACCATCCACAAAATTCCTCCAAATAACTTTCAAAACTTATAATATATATCACACAAAAAGGGAAAAACAAAAAAAAAAAAGAAGGAAAGAAAAAAAAAAATCGTTCTATAGTGATTAGGGAGGCGCCTAATAGGTCCAAAAAAAAAAATGTGATCACATCAATGGAGTCGATCATATAATTAATCAAAGATGACCAAGAACACCACCCCCATTGGGTGTGTTTAGTACTTGCTTTTTGGTGATTGACCCTTAACACATTTTTAGCACTTCAAAAATTATAAACTATAAATAATAAACTACCTCCCCAAAAAAATCCATTCTGATTTCTATGAAAAGGAAAAGTAATTTTGCATGAATAAAGAAAGAGACAAAAGATAGGCAGAATAGGGTGATGATTAAAAAATTTTCATGGTGATACTGATATATTATAGGCAAAGAAAGTTCGAAGTTTGAAGCCTGACCCTATTGGTGTAACTGTAAAGTTAGTTTGTGTACAATTGAAAGACGAAATGATTGTTCAGAATCTATTTTATCTAACCACTCTCTGTATGTTTGTGCACACGAACAGTGTCTAAAGCAATACGGAAGTTTGCAGATGAATTTTGCACATCGTCTAAAGCTGTCAGCAATGCACTTCTCGAATTTCTTTCATAGGACTCCTAGTAGTACAAGTTTCTATTGTACTTGGTCATCGATACATCTTACAGTACTATTTTTCACGATTCGGACAAAAGTATTTGTTAAAGCTATATTGACCTTAACCGAATTAATTGGAATACTGTTATACTGTATACCTATATAAAAAAAAGGTGTAATCATCTTAATAAGACTACATGTTACATTTTATTCCAATATAAGAAGAGTACTAATTAAGACAAATGATGAAATTTTTGCTTCATACAAATTTATTTTCTTTATTTCAAAATAACTGTCCAGTTTAAATTTTCAAGTTTTAATATAATTTATATTCCCTCCATTTCAAAATGTAAGTGGTTTTAGATTTAGAGAAACTTTTCAAATGAGTCGTTGTAGTATTTCAAGGCAAATTAATGACTATTTTTCTGAATTTACCCTCAATAAATGATGCCAGTTCATTTTTATTTAATCTTATTTGTATTCTATAGTTCCAATGTAATTAATCTGAGATAAAAATAGATATTTAACACAGAAATTAATTATTGAATGATTATTTCCTTAGTTTACGTGTAACATTTTCTAGAATAATTTACATTTTGAAATGGAAGGTGTAGTATGAATAGAAATCCAACATTACTAACTATAGATCCCTTTCCTTTATGAATTTTCATGAAAGAGTACGGAATGGGATAAATTTGCTTTGATATACTTACATCATTTCACAAACAAAGTACGTACACAAGAGATGTAAAATCCAATATGCACCTTTCCAAGAACATCTTGAATCATCCTAGCTGTGGATTACGTATACTCTTTATTTGTTTTTTCTTGTACAATACAATGCATCACATACAAAAAAAAGAAAAAAATTCATTAAGATCATACTGGTACTAATGTACTTATTTTCGTAACAACAAAAATTGGTGCTAATGTACAAATAAAAATAGGCGCCGCCAAGAAGATATAATGAATATTAATAGTAATAAACAGACGGACATATAGTACAAAAGATCTCAGAACCAACTGGTAGTAATAGTCTTTAAAATTCACGTGATTGGAGTGTGGGAAAAAAATTCCGTGTCAACTGCTACTAACTAGTAGTACTGCTCCTCCTTTTTTTCTAAATTTGTTGCCCTTTCACTCTATCTCTCTCTCTCCCTATTAATAATTCTTTCATCTTTCATGTGGTCATCTCTTTCCCAGATTTCGAACCATGTTTTTTGTGTACTTTTTTTTTCCAACGTTTTGCAGCTTTCAAAGGTACTACAAAAGGCAACCCCTCTCTACGGGTCAATACTTATCATCAAAATGACCCGCTCTCGGAGTTCTAGTAACATGATTCAGTAACTGAACGTGACATGTATTAATAGTTTCTTCTTTTTTATGATAAAATTTGTACTAAAAATAAGAATTTAAAAATGATAATTATTTAGAGACAGAGAAAGTATGTGTTAATCGTTTTTATATTTAATTAGTTCAGTACTTATTGGAAGAGATTTCCGTGTTATTATATATAACGTTTTGTTTGGATAACGAACTTGCGGTGCGACGGAATAAAACGTTTGTTTGGGCCAAATTTGACTGCGACTTCAACCCGCGGAATCTGAAAGCTGCTGAAGGAAGTTTCCAAACGATTTGCGCATTTCCCTTCCCCCTGTTTATTTCGTCTGTTATGGTTTTTTATTTTGGACAACGAAAATACATTTTCCCTTTCTACTTGTATAAAACGCGATTTCAAGTTAAATTTCATTAATGAATCAGGAAGAGCATTTTTTTTTTTCATTTGTTTTTCGTAGGTTACATTCGAGATTAATTTTATTACGAGATCGATGGTTCGATAAAACACGAGATGCATTTTTAGTAGTTTGATTTGTGGTACTCTTTTAAAATCAATGATAACGCATTTTAGTTTTTTGTTTTTGAAATGGGATTGTTGGTGCATATATATACTCTCTCTATTCCAAAATTATTGTCCAGTTTGAGATTTCACTTTTAATATAATTTAAACTAACAATAAAAATCCAAACTGGACAATAATTATGGATCGGAGAGAGTACTTAAATTCACTAAACTTAAAATGTAAATAAAGTTCCACCACACCTTAATTTCACAAACAACTCAATTCTCCCACTCTTCCTTATGCTTACGTGGGAAAACAAAATGAAAGTATTATTCATAAAATTTATCACATTTTTCAGTTTATTAGTTTAGTAAATTAGCAAACAACATGTGGTTGTATTCGCCATTTTCTACTTTACCCGACGCTTTAAGGATGTTGACTAGACCAGTCAAATGCGTTATGTTTCATTTTTAAAATGAATTTCTATAACGTATAACATTTAGAATTTTATTACTCATCAACAACTCGGCGGCAAGAAAATGGGTAGCTCGTTCCTCTTTTGAAATTTCCGATAAGACCAAATTATGCATTCATTTTTGTTTGTTTGTTTTTTTTTTTGAAAAAAGGGTATATATTGCTTGTTTTTAGTCAAAATAAAAAAACATTGTGGTCGGTTTTTTTAAACAATTTGGAGTCTCTCTAACTATGATTAAGTTGGACTTATCTCCCAAATTTAACGTCTCTATCACTTTTCATTATTTTTATATTTAATCCTTGGGCAATGAAAACCAAATAATATCTTTTCTTTTGCCTAATACCAAGATTCAATGATGAACTTGGCAATCATAATTCACATTAACAAAATAGTTATCTGAATAATTATGTATCTTTAAAATTCTATTGGATCTCAGAGAAAAGTGTTTGTGTGTAATATATTCTTTCAACACTTGAATGCAAATGTTCTTGTTTATAAAACAAATTGTTTGAGAAAGTGGCAAACAAATGTGTATTAATAAGATAACTAGATTAATATTAATAAAGCAAAAATACGGTACCACAGAGTTTATGTAAAAAATAAGAATGAGATATTGTAATAACAAGATCAAGCTGTATATTCGGTGAAAAAAAACGGAATAAAATCTAACTATAGTTATATAGTTATATAGTATATATGCGGAAGAAAACGTGTCAACAATTACATTTACTGCGTGGACTAGATGTCAATTTCGTCAAAACACATGGTACATTTTTAAACTCACCGAATCCATCCCAACACATGAGGCTGTCTACTTGGTCAAAATTTACCCCAATCTTCAATTTAATGAACTCCAGCGCACATTCAAAAATGAGCCCAGATGGTTTTTTTTTTTTTTTACTGAGATTTTTTTTTCTTATTTTCCTGGAATTTCTGGTTTTGGGTTGAAATGTGGAAAAACAACAACAAATAAGAAGAGACAGTTATGTGTCTAAATATGGACATAAGTTAACTAGTTGGTAAGTTTTGCAGTAGTAAAATTCCATTTGGCAAAAACAACAAAAGTAAAACAGAGAAGAGAGAGAGGGATAAAGGGTGGGGGTCCTCAGCAGTCCAAAGTGCAAGATTATGCCTCAAAGCCTGTCTTGATAGGAAGAGAGAGAGTGAAGAAAGAGAATCAGTAGTAAGAGAAGAATGCCAAGCCAGAACGCCAAGAACTGGAACTGCTTCACTTAATCTCTTATATCATCATCATCATCATCATCTCTTTCTCTTTGTATCTTTTTCATTCTTCATTTACACAGAAGGGGCAGAAAAAAAAGAAATAAAAGAGAGCCCAAAACACAGGTTTTTATACACACACACACACACACACAATACTATCTATCTATATAAATTTATATATATATATATATTCTATATCTTATAGAAAGGAAGAAAGGGGGACTGCTCTATCTCTTCACATATTTCCAATCAAGTCCCTTCCCAGCTATCCAATCCGTAAGTCCTCTTTCCTTTTTCCCATTTTTGTGTTCAGTTTGGTATTCTGACCTGCAAATTAATTGGTCTTACCTTTGAGAGTTTTTGAGCTCTGCTTGTGCTTTTTATCAGTATTTGCAGTCAAGGAAAGGGTATTGTAATTGGTTTTGGGCTCGGATTAGCTTGATTGATAGATCTAATTGGGCCGCATGTTTATTGGAGCAATGCGAGATTACCTTGATTGATTGTATTTTTTTGATATCTTCCTTTCCGGGTTTTTATCTGATCCGAATTTAAGAGATCTGGGCTCTGCAAGTTTGAGTCTTTTTAGCTTAACTTTATATTTTTTATTTTTCGATCATAAGTCTCGATTTTGATGCTGTTTTCCGTTCTGGGGTGCTCAAATAATGTGGAAATTTGATGTGCTGGGGAGCTTTTCTGGCGTTCATAGTTATTGGTCTTGATTCCAAGATTGGATTTTTATTCATGCTTCCCTCTATGTAGATCGTTTTGGATCAGCTGAGTTGTGGATATTATTCTAAACCTATAAGGTTCTCATCAAATTTCCCCTTTTTGGTTTATTGAGTTTGGTGTTGATTACTTTGAATTTCTAGCTGGCGTTTATTCTTGTGAGTGTTGTTACTGAGAAATTGATCCGGAGTTGCTAATTTTGAGCTTATCATTTCCATTCATGTTCACTGACTAAAACAGCTGTTATCTTTGTGTTCCCCCCTTGATCTTTAAAGCTTTTGGAGCCTTTCTATTTGAGATTGTTTATATTCTTTTGACATAAATTTTATGGATTTTTTGGGACTTTTGTTGCGGAATTTCTGCAGTGGATCCGGTCCTGTGAAGACGTCTTCTGTGTCAGCCAAGGTCCTGAAAGATCTTTCTTTTGGTTTGATCCTTGAAGACATGTTGGAGGAAAGGTCCTGTTTGGTTTCCAGGGACTATCCAAGGACCTGCGAAATTGAAAGCTGGGCCTGCATGAATTACAGGCTAGAAGTACTGCATGTGAAGCGACCACTGGAAAATGAAGGGGAGGAAGAAGAAACTGCCAGAAAGCTTTCTAAGCTCTCAGACGGCGAAGAAAGTATACAAACGGTGCTTGCTTTTCGGGATATATCTTTATCCCCAGAAGAACAATCTGATAGTCAGCGACAAGCTGGAAGTAATAATGACACAAGTTCCCTGATCTCTGCAATTGGAAGAGATAACTCAATTAGCTGTCTAATTCATTGTTCAAGGTCAGATTATGGTGCAATTGCATCATTGAATAGGAGTTTTCGCTCCTTAATTAGGAGCGGTGAGCTTTACAGATTGAGGCGGCAGAATGGTGTGGTTGAGCACTGGGTTTATTTTTCCTGCCAGCTGCTCGAATGGGAAGCATTTGATCCTTCTCGACGGCGTTGGATGCATTTACCAACAATGAATCCCAATGAATGTTTTGTCTTTTCTGACAAAGAGTCGCTTGCAGTTGGCACCGAGCTTCTTGTTTTTGGAAAGGAAGTGATGGCTCATGTCATTTATCGCTACAGCTTATTGACAAACAACTGGACATCTGGGATGAGTATGCATGCACCGAGATGTTTGTTTGGTTCTGCTAGCCTTGGTGAGATTGCAATTTTAGCTGGTGGTTGTGACTCTCAGGGAACTATACTTAGTTCTGCCGAGCTGTATAATTCAGAAATGGGAACTTTTACCTCACTTCCTAGCATGAACAAACCACGGAAAATGTGTTCTGGGGTATTCATGGATGGAAAATTTTACGTTATTGGGGGTATTGGTGGGACTGAATCGAAGCTTCTCACATGTGGTGAGGAGTATGATTTGGAAAAGAAGATTTGGACCGAAATACCGAACATGTCCCCTGTACGAGCAGCTAGGGATGCTGACACACCTGCTACATCAGAAGCACCACCTTTGGTTGCAGTTGTAAATAATGAACTGTATGCTGCTGATTATGCTGACATGGCAGTGAGGAAGTATGACAAACAGAATAAGGAATGGAATACAGTTGGTAGGTTGCCAGAACGAGCCGATTCAATGAATGGTTGGGGCTTGGCATTTAGGGCCTGTGGCGACAAGCTCATTGTAATTGGTGGACCAAGAAACATGGGTGAAGGCTTCATCGAAGTCAACTCATGGGCTCCGAGTGAAGGTCCACCGCAGTGGAACTTGCTTGGCCGAAAGCAAAGTGGAAGTTTTGTGTACAATTGTGCTGTAATGGGATGTTGAGTAACTGGATCATGGTGGCACTATGTGTACTTGAATGGTGCCTTTGCTAACAGATACAACATTGGTTAAATGGCACAGGATTCTTGTTTATGGGTAATTAATCCCAACTCTTTTTAATCTGATTTTTCCTATTCCAAGTGGGGGGAGGAAGGATAGGGGGGACTAGCAGATTCTACTCAAGATTCAACAGTATGTTTTCTTTCGGAAGGAAATCTTGAGCACATTTTTCATAGCTTCAATCTATATTTTCTTTCCTTGGAATTTTTTTACCCCATTTTTATTAACACAGGCAAAAGAGATAGTTAAATAACTTCACCGGAACAATACATTGGTAGGTTTCCTTTGGCAGTTGCTGGAGCTTTTCTGAAAAATGAACAACTTTAGAATGCTGGAGCTTTGTTATCCTTATTTGCTTCACTGTCTCCAAGGGGAGAGAATAAGGATGCTAGGTGGTTGTTCTCTGGGAGCAGGGCATATGTATGTATTACATTTATTTTTCGAATTAATGGGCTATTCAGCCGAGCAATTTGCTCTTTGTAACGTTTCCATTGTTGTTTATTTCTAGTAAACAGGTGTATTACAATTGCTCAACTTATGGAGTTCTAGGTTCATATTGTTTTCTTTGATTTCCCAGTGTAGCATCACAGAATTGATGATTGATAAATGGAATCTCTGTAGAAACCATTTCATTGCAATTCTTTTTAACCTTTTGAAGTGTGTTACTTTACTCTGGTTGTGATTTAGCACGAGTACCATCCTCCATCTGTTGATGAATTGTTCATTTGTGTTGGAAACTCTAGAATTCTATGGCATGTCAAGTGGTAACCATGGCCTGAACTTGAAAGTGGATTTTTATTTATTTATTTATTATTTCTTTCTGATATTGCAAGCTCATGAGAATTTATTGACCTATGCCGGAGTTCAGTGTCTGTTAGAGTGCATGTAACTCTTGGGCAACTTCTTTTGCTTGATTAGTGATTAGTTTTATCATTAACTGTGTGATTTGCAGTAGTTTATTTTCAACCTTATGGTTATTGCATGCACAGCTGTCTTTTGAGGATCTTCTTGAATGATGTATTTACATCGCCTTGCTCCATTTAGAGCTCATATTAGCTTGATGGTTTATTTTGATTCAGATCTTCTGAGGTGATCATATCACATCTGACAGTCCTTAAGAATCCTGTTTGTGTTCATGAAACTTCCATTTCTTCAGTTGATATATATTGCAAAAGGTTTAAGAATTGAACAGACAGTTGTCCTAGACAAGGATATCATGGCACTGTGTTTAGTTGTTGACGTGGTTACTTAATAATAAGTTTCTACATAGAAGGAACACTCCCCTCTGTAAGCAAGACTAAGACTGCTGTTACCAGTAATTTTAGAGAACATTTTTTATTTTTTTTTAGCCAGTGAACTTGGAAGAGATATGGTATCTGGGCCCTGCAGCTTTAGAAAGAAGTATCTGTTAGGTATCAGTTAATTGTGATTGGCATGAAAATTGAACTGGGTTCTGTCTATTTGCATTTCATACATTTTGGGAATAAACCCCCCTGAGGAGGTATCTAGTTTTGTTTCACTTGTTGAATACGTGCCAAGTGCTACCTTCGCTGGTGCTTAGTCTGCTGATTATATATCTCTATCATATCTGCTCGGGAAGATTTGAGATTTTGAATCTAGGTTCTGCCCTTCTGTGGATTGCATGCTTGTTAGGTGTTAGGGACATATGTATGAGAAATGCTGACTGATTGTGGTGAAGCATGTCTGATTATACGCTGAAAATGATCATTGTTCCTTCTTTTCTGTTCTGGTATTTGACTCATGTACTATCATGGTATAGCAAGGCTGTCAAATCTATAACAATACATCCTGTCAGCTGTTAAACCGTAATGCTCTCTTGGCTCAAGGTCAGGATTTGCCATCGTGAACCATTTTTCTTTCGTTGTTCTTTCTGTTTCTAAAGACACTCTTATGAATTGCTTTGCTGGAGGAAGAGATGTTCATCTATGGGAAAAACCCTTCTGTAACACTAATGATTGAGGGGAAATAGTGAATGTTGTTAAATGGACCGAATTATGATGGTTTCATTTTATGAGCTGGAACGAATCGATTATGTGTCATTAGTTGTGTGTGTGTGTGTGTGTGTGTGTGTGTGTGTGTGTGTGTGTGTAATTATATAAGTAATGGAGGTATCATTTTGAAATTGGTTTAGTTCACACACAAGTGGAGAGGTGACTGGATGATGTGTAGTTCTCATCAATATGCACAAGTTGTGTTTATTCTAGTGCCAATTCTTGCAACTTTTTTTCTGGTGTAACAAGACAGATTCTTCCCAATTCTCAAGTAAAATGCTTTCACTCTCTTCCACCTTCGGTTCTCCAAGAAAAGGCAACACAAAAAGACAGAACCAAAAGGAAAAAAAAGTAGGGAAAAAGACCGAATATGCCTCACTATGCCATCTGAAGAAAACCGAACATGACTATAATCGCATTAATATTCACATCGTCACACTTTTTGTTAGCTGCTAAAAAACAAAAGCCCAGTACAACAGGATTAGGTTTTGCTCAATCTCTTGAAATGGACAGCTTTGAATAAGTTGGGCCTATTAGACTTCTTTGAAAAAAATTGTTGGTGTTGCATTTTTAAGCAACTTGAGATTCATCCAACTTCCATCGAGAGCTTGGCGTACAAGTCGGGTGTCAATTTTGGACACGGCACGAAAACACGACTTGAACCTAACACGTAATTAGCTGATTTAGAGTTGAATTCTGGTGTGTTCGTGTTAAAATCGGGTCGAACCTACAAACACGTTTAACAAAACGAGTCGAAGAATATTATTGATTTCTCGTAACATGTAATATTTTTCTTTGCCATTTTAGATATTTTTTATGAGATACAAATTTGTGGACAAATAGTTTTATAATTTTCACCGTTTAATTTGGTTTTTATGCCGTGGATGAGACTAGTCTATTTAATCTTTAAACTTTAACTTAATAGTATTTAAAATTTAATTTCACGTAATTATCTTTTTTTCCATTAAAAATTCCAAGTTATTTAGTTAGTGTTTTTTCTAAACATGTATTCTGTTAATTAAATATAAATTAAATTTCCGGTTATTTAGTTAAGATCTTCTAAACATGTATTCTTTTAATTAAATGCAAATTAAATTATTTTTGGGTAATTTCGTGTCATGTCGGGTCATTCGTGTTAATATGAAATCGTATTCGGATTCAAAAAATTGACCCATATAACTAAATAGATCGTGTTTGTGTTAGTATATTAAAATTCGTGCTCGTGTCGAACTCGACCTGCGAACTTGAAACACGATACGATTGACACCCTTGTGTACAAGATTTATTATACTTTATCTGGATTAAATCTGCTAAAGAAAAGGAGACAAGAAACAGGTCAAAACAGTAGGGCTATTTGTAAAGAGAAGAGCACACACTGAAAGCTACATAAGCTTAGGACAAGTTCAAAGAAAGAGTCTTTTCATTCTTACCATAGAGAAACTAAAACTTGGAAAAACAAAAGCTATGGATAACATTCTAATTTGTTTTAGGTAATACTTCATCTATCCCGAAATTATTATCCAGTTTAAACTAAAAATTAAAATATAAATTCGATAACAAACGGAGAGAGTAAAAATTTCTCGGATAAGTTTAATGCCACTGATCCTTCCATTTGAATCGCATGCGAAGTATGGTGTTGATTCTTGTTATAGAAGTACTACTTCTTTTCAATCTGTTTGATCTGTTCATATTTGAATTATTGAAATCTTTTTTCTTAGCATTGCTTTCACTTTTCAAACAATGATTACAATCCACACATAATTATTCTCTTTGTCTCGCATAAATTCTTCTATTTAGATTTTTATTTTTAATATTAATTCTATTAAAAGTGAAAATCTAAATGGGACAGGAGTTTATTGAATTTTATTTCTTGGAGAAAATAGATTATTGATTGTTACATTTTTTTACGTTTTCTCTTCTTTTTTACTTCAAAAATAATTCTTACAGTTTCCATTATTACATCACAAGGGAAAATATCAAGGAAAATCCCATGGAGCGGAAAGTGTCAAACATCGGGGATTGGCGAACTGATTGGAAGGGAAAACCGGAGTTTCAGAAGTTGGGAACGATGAAGAAGAACAGAGAAATCAACATTTCATTTCAATACTCATATTTTTTATTATGTTTTTCAGACTATGTTTGACTATTTATAGTCAATACAGTTTCCTGGTTTACAATTAAACCCCTGGACTATTATTTGGGAACAATCTAGTCCCGGTACATTACAGAAAGAGGAATTGAAATTTGAAAAGGTCCATATTGCCTATGGAGTCCGGCTCACCTTCTTTTTCTTTTCTTTGATCCAACTTATCATGGACCAGGGATAATAGAGTAATAAGGCCTGGCCTATTACTTTCATGGGCCTTTGTTTTGGCCTTTTTCTAGTAGCAATTAGACTCGTGAGCGCTGAAACAAAGGTCAAATTTGAAGTGTTGTGTTACCTGGATGGAACATTTACAAATTCCTTCTCGTAGAAATCAAAGATGGAATGAATCCTCAAAACTTCACAATAAAATACAGAGCCATGATCAATGAGGAATGGCTACGGAACTTTACCCTATCAATGTACGGTTGATCTTGAAAGTCGTAGGGACCTAGTAATAGTTTAACAAGGTAGAGTTTTTCTTATGTGTAATGGAGCTAATTGAGTATTTGCATTCCATTATAATTGTTCTTACAGAGATTACATCCTATAAATATACAAGTATCTAAATGAATAAAACATGATTCCTGTCTACATATATATCTGTACAATTAAGAAATGATTGAGAAAGTTATGCATGATTGAATGCTATGATCGAGAGAATCATGGGCTGATGATATCGGACAATCAATTCCATCTTATCATCTTACATGCCCCCGCAAGCGCAAGGGTCCTGGAAGGATGCTAAACTTGGAGCGATGCTGAAGAAATTGTTGACGACCTAGGGGCTTAGTGAGAGAGTCGGCAAATTGATCTGTCGTGTGAACATGAGATACACGAAGTAGATTACGTTGCACCTGATCATGGACAAAATGGAAGTCGATGGCCACATGCTTCATGCGTGAATAAAATACTGGATTGGAACAAAGGTAAGTTGCTCCAATGTTATCACAGTAAATGACCGGAGATGACTGCGAAGAGATACCAAGCTCATGTAACAAATTTGTAATCCAATTAACTTCAGCAGTAGTAGAGGCAACGACACGAAATTCAGCTTCGGTAGAGGAACGAGCTACCGTAGATTGTTTGCGGGAACTCCAACTAATAGGATTTGATCCAACAAATACTACATAAGCAGAAGTGGATCGACGGCTGTCAGGATCACTCGCCCAGTCAGCATCGGCAAAGGCATGAAGTTTAAGTGGAGAAGTAGAGGATAGGAATAACCCATAGTGAGAGGTACCCTTAAGATATCGTAGAAAACGCTTGACAGCTAACCAATGATTGGTTGTTGGTTGATGCATAAATTGGCTGAGCTTGTTGACGGCATAGCTAATGTCAGGCCGAGTGAGTGACAAATACTGGAGAGACCCAAGCACTTGACGATACTCTGTGGAATTAAACGTGGGAGAACCATCTTTCAATTTAAGCATCACGGTAGGAGTCATGGGTGTGTGCATTTCCTTAGACTGAAGCATCTTTGTCTTTTCAAGAAGGTCCACAATATACTTGTGTTGACAAAGAAAAAGACCTTTGGAAGTGCGAGTAGTTTCCACCCCCAAGAAATAGTGTAGATGACCAAGATCTTTGAGAGAGAAGCAGGATGATAGTTGAGCAGTGAAGGTGCCAATGAGTGAAGAGCTACTGCCTGTAAGAATAATGTCATCGACATATACTAACAAATACAGAATGTTAGTACCTTGTATATATATAAATAGAGAAGCATCACTTTGAGATTGAGTAAAGCCATAAGCCACAAGAAATTTACGAAGCTCATTGTACCATGCTCGAGGAGCTTAGCGGAGACCATAAATGGCTTTGTGTAACTTACAAACATGAGTCGGATATTGAGCATCAATGAAGCCAGGTGGCTGCTGCATATAGACAGATTCAGAGAGTGTTCTATGAAGGAATGCATTGTTAACATCTAGTTGATGTAGGGGCCATCCACGAGTTACGGCAATAGACAAAACTAGCCGTATTGTAGTAGGTTTGACAACGAGACTGAAAGTCTCCGTGAAGTCGATTCCAGGGCGCTGGTGAAACCCTTTAGCAACCAATCTAGCTTTATAGCGGGCAATGGATCCATCGGGATTTCTCTTAATTCGATATACCCATTTGCAGCCAATAATATTTTGTGTGGGGGAGTAGGGAACAAGGGACCATGTATGGTTCTTTTGAAGGGCTGAAAATTCACCATTCATGGCTTCTTTTCAGTGAGCTTGTTTTCGAGCTTGGGGAAATGAAGTAGGTTCAAAAGACGTGGATTGTGGTGACAGTGAAGTATTTAGATTAAAAAATTCTTTTGGCTTATGAATATTATTTCGGGCACGAGTAACCATTCGAGGAGGTGCAGTAGAGAGAGGTGGGGATGGAGAGGGACGTACTTGTGAGGATGGGGGTGAAGCATTGATCCTTGGCGGCGATGCTGGTGCAACATTTGGTGATAAAGAGGTGAGAGGTATAATTTCTGGTGGCGAGAAGTCTGTGGGAGATGAGTTGGATGACATATTTGAAGAGGCCGGTGATGAAGATGATTGGGAGTGAGTAAATTCATTGAGAAGATCATTGATTTGGTATGAAGGATATAAGCAATAGAAGAGGTGCGTTTGTAGAGAAAGGCATTTTCTTGAAAAACAACATGACGAAAGAAGAAAATTTTGTTAGTAGATGGATCGAGGCACATATAGGAGTGAGAGGAGATAGAGAATCCAAGATAAACACAAGGACGGGAGTGGGGTTCAAGCTTGTTTTTGGCATATGGTCTTAGCCATGGGTAACAGAGACAACCAAAGACTCGAAGAGAAACATAGGACGGTGATTGTTGAAAGAGCCGAAGATATGGAGAGTCATTATTCAAGACAGGAGTAGGCATGCGATTAATGAGATATGTGGCACATTGAAATGCATAGGATCAGAATTTTAAAGGCATGCTTGCATTATGTAAGAGTGTTAGTCCTGTTTCGACTATGTGACAATGTTTTCGTTCGGCTGAACCTATGTGCTCGGGAGTGTAAGGTGGAGATGCCATGTGTTGAATTCCAAGTTTATGCAAAAGAGGAGAGAGGGATCGGTATTCACTACCTCCATCAGTGTATAAATTTCAATCACATGGCAGAATTTCTCAAAAATATGATAAACTTCATATTTGAGTTTTAATGGATAAAACTAAGCATATTTGGTGAATTAGTCTATAAAGATGACATAATATTTAAAATTACCAAATGAGGTGATTGAAGCACGACCCCAAACATCTGAATACACATAATGAAAGGGAGCACTACAAGAAATAGAAGACTTAGTAAAAGGAAGCTTATGACTTTTATTACTCAAGCAAGAGTCACAGGCTGAATTTATTGTAGATAGTATAGCAGACACATTGGTAGAAGCCAGGATATTGCGTTGAACGGAGGGAGATGGATGACCAAGACGTTGATGCCAAATCGTCGAGGAGACAGAGAGTGAT
Source organism: Oldenlandia corymbosa var. corymbosa (assembly GCA_949775105.1). NCBI lineage: Eukaryota > Viridiplantae > Streptophyta > Magnoliopsida > Gentianales > Rubiaceae > Oldenlandia > Oldenlandia corymbosa. Next base: position 34,471,911 of record OX459119.1, on the reverse strand, counting down.
GTTGATGGAAAGCCAGATCGATTAGGTAGTGTTGGAGAGGGGGAGGGCCAGACATATAGGTTGCCTCTACTCCAGCCGCGCACCAAGGATGCCCCCGTGTTCAGATCCTTCACAAGAAAAGAATAGGGAAAGAACTCAATTGAAGCATTATTTTGTCTACAAAATTTAGACACCGAGATTAGGTTCTTTTTAATGGGTGGAGCACACAAAACATTATTGAGCACAAATGTGGCATTGCACGAGTTAAGAGTAGAAGAACCAGTATGAGAGATAAGGACATAGTTACCATCACCAACTATAATATCTTCATTACCAACATAGTTGGAGTGCAATGACATATTCTCCAAGTTAGAGGTGATATGGTGCGTTGCACCGGAGTCCATCACCCAATTATTGGTGGTTGGACGTGAAGGACCAGCAGCAAGATGTGCTTGAGGCTGCGAGTGAGGTTGGCTGCGAGAGCGGCAGTATTTGGCACTATGCCCCTGTTGATCACACAATTGACAAATAACAGTAAAAGAATTAGTAGTAGTGTAAGTCCTGTTGGAAGGAGGACGATAAAAATCTTGATTGTGGTCAGATGGAGGTTGAAAATATTGTGATGCAGCGGGCCTAGGATTCACAAGTCCAGGATGAAATCCTCCAAGGTTACTGGAATCACCATACGAGTTTGCGAAACGACCACCTCGAAAGTTACCACGTCCGACATCGCGGCCTCGACCTCGTCCGCCACGGCCACGTTGCACAAACTGCACTATGATTTGCACTTCGTCCTCATCTCTCGGTCGTGCACCATGATGGAGAATCATTTCTTCATCTAGCAATTTGTCGTACAGATCTTTAAATGACATTGGAGTCTCCCGAACACGGATCGCTGCAGCTTATTCCTTGAATTCTTCATTCAGGCCATTCAATACATAAGAAACAACTTGAGCATCATCAAGGGGATGCCCTATAACAGCAAGATCGTCAACCAGGCTTTTAATACGTTTCATGTAGGTTGTGACAGTTTTGCCTTCTTTCTTGGTAGCCATCAAGGAAGAAAGAATGGACATTTCTCTTGTGTTGGAGCGGTTTGCAAAACTTGATTCCAGTTTGTTCCAAGCCTCGGCAGAAGTGGAACAATTATTAATTGTGGGACAAATGGAGCCATGAACAGTTGCCTGAATTCCTAAGAGAATCAGTTTGTTCTGGCGTGTCCAAGAGGGGTGGTCATTGCTAGTGTTTGAAGGACATGGATTAGTGCCATCCACATATCCAAAAAGGCCGTAGCCGAATAAGAGATTTGTCATTTGAGACTTCCAGGAAGAATAATTGGTTCCATTTTTTTGTAGTTTAAATGGAATTTGGGACGAAGCATTAAGAGAAATAAGGGTGCAATTCCTGGTTGGTTGTTGGCGGTGATGAGGGTAGGAGTAGAATTTGCAACAGATAAGGAGGAGTTGGTATTTTCCATGGTTATTTGAGCGAGATGAAGAGAAAAGAAATCTGGACGAAGAACAAGGAAAAAAAAAATTCTATTCTAGATAGAAGAGCTCTAATACCATAATGGAGCTAATTGAGTATTTGCATTCCATTGTAATTGTTCTTACAGAGATTACATCCTATAAATATACAAGTATCTAAATGAATAAAACATGATTTCTGTCTACATACATATCTGTAATTAAGAAAGAATTGAGAAAATTATGCATGATTGAATGCTATGATCGAGAGAATCATGGGCTGATGATATCGGACAATCAATTCCATCTTATCATCTTACAATGTGAAATAAAGGGAGTATCAAAAATAATTTTTCGGTGAGAAATGTAATTCATTTATAAATCAGACGCATAAGATAATTCTTTTAGTCCTAACATTATTCAACAAATATGATATTTATTCTGGAACGAAAGAAAGGAATAATCAAAGTATTAATCATGTGGCCATTGACCAATTAGTTCCAACTTTAGCAACAATAATACGAGATCAAACTTCAACTTCCAGTTACTAAATCATAAATATGCATGGTGGACAAAATTCAGCCATGACCTACCGAAGAAACAACTTGCCAAATGTTCTCCTTAATTAGTAAGACGTAGAAAAGGCTTTTTGGGACGACTCAGCGTTTGATTGAATCATTGAAGCCGCGACGGAGACTGCAGCCATGTGATCTTTCCTTTCATGAATTGGTACAATCAAATTTACAACAATAAGAAGACATTGGCTTTTAATTCATCCAAGCTGGACACCACAATGTACCTTATTTGTCACATTGGATTTTTATTTATTTTTATTTTTTGCTTTCTTCGAAACGTAGGGAGTGAACGTGAAGAACCAATAATGATAGCAATGCTCTTTGTGAAATAACGCATACTTCAGTATTCTTTCCATCCTAAAATTATTATCCAGCTTAAACTTTTATTTTTAGTACAATTTAAACTAAAACTAAAAATGCAAACTGGACAATAATGTTGAGACGGAGAGAATATCACATTTTTGTAATATTCGCTTTAAGAACTCGGTTGTTTTATTTAGTGACACTTCCTTAGTTAAATGTAATTTTGTTTGTTTGGACTGTAATACCATAGACATTTTTCCTTTTACAAATTCATTGAGATATCATCCTCTTGTGACTCTTGTCAAATGCTTCTACTACACATTTAGGCCCTGTGCTACGTTGTGTATATTATATGAAATAAAATAGCATAACGACATAGATTTGTTGAAATGGAACGAATGGAGCAATTTTCGTTGAGAATATGATGTTGCTTATATTGGAGGGGATCTAACCAGATTGTTAGAGATCCTTTGCTTATACTATTACTTAAATTAGGCGAATCCGTGTGTGCTTCAAATTAAAATTGTTTTGCACTAAATGAGGTGTAGAATCGCCAGCTAATTTGGTGAATTATTTGAAGCTTGTTCCCGATTATTGAACAGCATCATTTTAAATAGTCAAAAACAACAAACGGAAGTATCCTCGAGAGCATACAACCAAATCTTGGAAGACATTCAGCACGTGAAATGTAGCCATTTGCATGATGCATCTCTTATAATGCAAGGTAGGGTTTTTGCAATGAATAATTAGATTTGACGTACAGACTAATAGACAGACAGGCAAAAACTAGCGGTTATGTCCGTCAATCAAACCTAAAACACAAAAACAAAAACAAAAACAAAACACCAACTACCTTTTAATTAGCTTATGGAAGCAGCAAGCAAGTTGATCGATCATGGCAACAGTCTCATTTGAGCAACTATCGAAAAGTATTATAGAGGTCCACCAACCAAAACCACTACTTTGCAGACGTGAAAAGGGCCTATTGTCTTGTTCCTCTAAACCTTTTTTTTTTTTTTTTCCGTTTCAACTGATCTATAAAGATAAGATTATCTGTCTCACTTATTATGTATTTTTCATATCAAGTTAGTGAAAAGATGTTATTTTATATATTACTATCAACAATTTTAATAAAACCGAGCTATATGTGCGTGTTTCAGTAACACTAATTACGATCAGTATATAATAAGTGGCACGAAAATCTGATTGAGCTGAATAAAAAAATAGAATCCCATCCATGAAAATGTCCTTTCATTGTTTTTAAGAACAAAAGTAAAGAAATCTACCAAAAATCTTTATCTACCAATGGTGGTGCATATTTGAGTTGCCATTTGCCTTTCAAGATTAGCTTCATATGTCATTTGACTTTGAAGGGAAGGGGAAAATCACATGGTGATGATTAATTTAATTTGTACTGGTTTTTGTTAGTGCCTTTCTTAGTGCATAAAACATCAAATAGCATGTGGCACACTACATCGATTTTTCTCTATGTTTGTAACAACCATATACACTTTAAAGTAACCTTAGACAGCTGCCACTAATTTGATGTGTATGTGGTGTAAATCTCCTTGATAATTGCCAAAATAATCATGGCTTTCATATCCAATCCTCTTTTCTTATTCTTGACCTAAAAAAAGGATTTCCAGATCCCTTTTCTAACATTTCACTAATAAAAAACCATTAACATAATCTTCATGATGATCATTAGCATTAGCAATCTCCAAAAGGACATCATCAGTTGTACCAATAAAACTTGTCTATTCTCCATCGTACGTTTCAACTTTTGGGGCATAAATATATATGACTTGCAACTTTATTTTTTTTACATGGCAACTTTTTTACAATATAAAATTTTGCTCTATCAAAGCATCAAGATTAAATCAAATGAAATAATTAAACTTTGGATTATCTTTGAGTAATTTATACCCTTTCTGATGAGACCTTTTTCGATATTAAGTCCTACATTTACTTGTACTTTGAGGGTTAGAAATGTTATCTTCAATAAAGCAATATTAATTGGAGTATCTAACTTGTGTATCTTTTAATTTTCTTTCTTTTTTTTCCCCCCACCGAACCCTTATCGTACTGATCCATTCATCATTATGACCAATAAAAGGATACATATTTTACAATCCATTTAATCAAATAAAGGACGGATGAGGTTGTTTTTGACAGGAAGTTGGGGTAGATTTACACTCATATTAACGTATATATTAAGGTGTAATTATTTTAAGCAGCCACTTTTTATTTCAACTAATGTTTCCAAATGGGAAGAATAATTGTTTTCGGGGGTAAGAAAGGTTTATTCCAGGAAACAACATCTAGACAGGGACATAATAACATGATCATGATTCACGATGAGTGTCATAAGCTGAAATTGCTTTCCGAATGGTCTCAGGATTTAGGATATCTTAACAGTTTCATTTGTTTAATCAAATTTATTCTTGATGAATTCAGTACCATTAGAAAGTTTATTTATCATGAAACAACTTTGCCTTAACTTTATGAAATGATATTGATTCGTTAGATTAGTGGAAAATAGAGAAATAGTTCCAACGAAACAAGATATTACTCCCTCCGTCCCAGAAAAATAGTTCAGTTTAAAAATATAAAAAAATTTTAATTTGGACAACACACCAAATGTACAATTCATTTTATGCCCCTAACTTCCACTAATGCCCTTCTAGATATTTCTATAAAAGTTAACTACATATGCATTTATGTTTTACAACTTAAATTTGATCAAAATTTTTATCTCAAAACATATTGACAATGGATCTTGATGAAATGGTCTCGTTACTGATATATAACACATTTTTTAATTATTCACATATTAAAAGATATAATCATTTGAAAAATGAGAGAAAACTAAAAAAATGAAAATCAAAAGAAATGGACATTGTTTTCCTTACCACTACTTTTTTGGATATTTAAGTCATTTCAATTCAATTAATTTTGACTTTTGTGAAACTGGACTATTTTTTTTGACAAACTTTTTTATTAAACTGGACTATTTTTCTGGGACGGAAGAAGTATTAATATTTTTCACGCCAGAAATCGTTATAACTTAGGCACAATCAATTCCAGAATACGATTGTGCCTCGCAAACTTTGAATTAGGCTATCATATTTGATTTTTGTTGAATATTTATGCATTGAATAAAATCTTTTTCGAAGGGGAAAAAAGGAGAAGAAGAAGAAATGACCCCCGTGAATAGCACGGCATAAGTCAGCCTCCTCTCTATATAGTCGTCTAGAAATGGACTATTAGAATTCGAATTTTCTTTTTTTTTTTTAGGCCTCAACCTAATATATTTTTTATGAGGCCTCTGTTAATGACTAGTATATTTTGGTTTTCTATACTCCAAACGTCAAAATCCCTTGGAAAGCATCCAGATCTTTCCCCACTAAAGCGTGATTAAATTTCCAATTGAACATATGCTATTGCTTCTAGAGCAAGATCCTTCCTTTTTTTTAAATTTTTTTTCCTTGTCACATTGATCCCCAAAAGTTTTTTACTTGTCAATTGAACAACGTTTTGTTTTAGTTCTTGATTTAGATTTATGAAGAGATTTAATATGTAATTTAGTTTTTGATTTAAAAAATATTATAGTATAGTGCCATTTATGAAATTAAAATAGTTCAATGATTAAAACGAAAACTTTACAATAGTTCAGTGACCAAATGCAAGACTTTACAATAGTTCAGTGACCAAACGTAATAAAGACTTTACAATAGTTCCGTGACCAAAATGAAGATTTTACAATAATGTGATGACCAAAAGCAACATTTTAAAAGGTAAATTAAAATGTTGTTTGGATAGTGCAATTAAGTTTTATGTTTAAGAGGTAAAATGAGATAAAAAAGTAAAATAAAGAGGTTGGACAAAGAAGGCCAAATCAAATTGGTGTTCATTATATTTGATTGAACTCATCGTGTCAATTGACCCCAGAAAGCCCAACCACCATAATTAGGTTTTGGTCATCTTCATCTTCCTTTATTTTTCTCTCTGTCTCTCTCTCCCCTAAAAGATGATGAACTGTTAGAAACATGCAGTGAGTAATAATAATTGTACCCTCAAGCATATGCAAAACCGACGTCCCCATAATGGGTGGTCCATTTTTGCTAAGTGGTTGAGACACAACAACCAATCCCATGCATCATCATCATCATCATTATTATTGATGATTATTGTTATTAGGGGATCAAAACTCGCAACCGAAATTTTCTCGCTCAATCCATCACCTTCATAATTTTGATCGATGAATTTGCCAGAGTGGATCAAACTACTTCATAATACTATGAGTTATGATTTTTTTCTTTTGGGTATCATTTTGGCCATTGATTTAACATGGTTGGATTTGTATCTACGTCAATTTTCCTTTCTTTGTTGCTTCATTTTTTTTTTTAATTTTTTTTTACCCAGGTCCACTCAACCACGTGCATGGCACATTGCAAAAATGAGTATGATGCCACTTCTTATCTTGTACTCTTCTACCATATGGTCCATCTTTATATGTTCATCATGACTTTTGATGATTGATTTTCATTTTCTCCTAATTTATTTGTCCTTTTAATGTACGATGAAAGTTTGGTTTGGTTTGCATCCTAATTAGGTTTTTCTAGAATACTCTTTTTTTTTTCCAACAAAATAAGAATCATGCTTTTTAACGGAAAAAATATACGGAAATATCTAATAAACGAAATAAAATTAACCATTACCCGCGTATTATAACAAACAAATCAACTGCTCCTTGGAATCCAGAACAAATCACTTATCACGTAATATTCTCTCTTGAGGATGCTAATTAGTGCGCTTATAGTGGTGTCATGCACTAAATAGTGGTTATTCAATAAAAACACACATTCTACTTGAAAATGTTCAACTTCTATAAGGTAAAAAGAATCATACTTTTTCCAAAAAAAAAAAAAAAAACTCTGACAAACAAAACTCTTACTAATTATAAGCCGAAGGAAACTCTTACTAATTTTTTGCACTAGAGTCTTTTTGTCCGTCTACAGTCTACTAAGTACTCTCTCTGGTCCTTATTATAACGTATTTTCATTTTGTCTTAGGTTTAACTTAGAATGTCTTTTTAATTAGAATAAAAATTTTTAAAAATATTTTATAATAATTAAGAGAACACAACGAATGTAAAATTATATTTTAAAAAATTTTCTTTAATTAAAAAGACATCCTAGGTCAAACCTATGACGAAATCAAAATGCCTTATAATAAGAACCGGAGGGAGTATTTTGTAAAGGCTCATCAAAATAAAGCGCTCTGTACGAAACGTAACAATAATTGAAGGACGCATGACGCAAATATTGGCAAATGTTTAAAGATAATTTGGAGCAGTTTGTGTATGATTACTTATAAATATATTATTGATTTATAAGCAAAGCAACGAATACTAAAAGTTAAGAAAAGAAAGAGATCGATGGGGTCAGCAACAAACTGATTCAAAGGAAACAAGTCCAACTAGACGTTCGATTATGAACATTACTTAATCATATAGAGATCGCGGATCTAGATCTCCCGTAATCGATTTGTTTAATTGATGTTATTCGTAAGCATTTAATCATGGTATTAATTAAGGCCGGAATTTGAGATCTATTCATCCTTAAACTATGGTTAGTTAAAGTGTTGGTTCTTTGATTGTGTTTTAGTCAAACTTTTGAAGGCTTTGAAAGCTGGGCAATTAGTATTCTTTTAAATCTTCGGTGTGAAGATGGGAATACCTATACATTTAAGTCATTACTGCAGATTATGATTAATTTAATTAACGGTCCCGACCATTTTGTTTTGTTTTTGCAGTAGAACAATTAATTAATGACTCCACCTAGAATACTCCAAAACCTTAATTAAAGTCAAGTAAACGCTTAAAAGAGGCTGAACCCCAAAAAAAGAAGGAAGTTAGTAGTAGAACAACAAATGAGTTCTCTTTGTTTTGTGAACGTATTTCAACACTTGTTGTAAATAAAAGCTTGATTAGTACTATACAGGTCGCAAAAGCTGAATATTTCTCCCTCTGGTCCAAAATCTAATTAATTTGAGAATATTAGGAAATTTAATTATCTAAACGTAGTCAAAACTAACTGCATGGACTAGTTATAATTCGCGGGGTCGTGATCATTTTGTTTTTTTCGTAATTAACAAAAGTATTTTAAATTTGTTCATAAAAAAAATTATTATGGTTATAATTCGCTAACAACATGTATATATGTACTTGAAAAGAATTTATAACAATTAGTTTTGTAGTACATTTCTTTTTTGAGTTATCTACATTTATGAATATTTAAGATAAAATATTTCCAGTTTAAATGGGCAACCAAATGAAGTCCTTTTTGTTATGTCCAATTTGATTAATTAGGCTGGCCTTTTCCAGTTGATTGGTTTGCTGCTCAATGATGCCAATGTAAGAATAAAAAAAGAACTGTTTATGCGATCTAAAAATCTCGATTCCATTAATAATGGTGGTTTTTTCTTTGTCTCCGCTCTCAAGTCTCAACATGTTGTGGTGTGATTAAATTCTTATAATGAGAGCATCAATGGAGTCAAAGGAATCAATTCAATGCTAATCGATGTTGCATTAGAATCAAGAATTTTTCAATTTTTGGGGAATAAGATGACAGTTACTATAAGTTTCATGTGGACAAATCATTGCAGATTCCGATACCATTAACCAGGCACCTCTTTTAATTTAAGAATCAGTTGGTCTAAAGACACATTACTGCGTAGTGTACTACTACTAGTACATCATTTTTTATTATACTCTATGATTGCACGGTTGATCGGATTATTTAAATAGTAACACAATACAATAGAACAATAAAAGATAACTAGATAGTAATAATTTCACTTGATTATCTCGATACGAGAGTTCCCCTTCTACATAGTTTAATTTAAGACTGCATTTCCCCTTTCTACGTATTGTCACAAATATAATTCAATCTACCTGATTTACTTTATCAAAAAGAATGGGGATAATTTTTTTTTCAAAAAAAAAGCCTGAAACTGCTGAAATGTAGAGCCCGAAGGAACCAGAATATCTAGGATTGGATTTGAAAGCAGCAATGGGGGGTGAAGAAGAATGGACCAAAGAATGGTCGACACAATTACCACAAGACCGGACACTGTAAGACTGGACAGATAGTACGTCCTTATTACAATTACCACATATCGACATCATCCCGTCGTCGATTCCATCTCCCAATTTTCTTTATTCAAATATTTCCTTCCTTCCATAAAAAAATTCAATATAATAAAGTAGATTATTTCTTTTTAGAAACATACAAAATGTAAAAAGAAAACAAAGCGTATTCTACTATCTCAAGTGATTAATTTTTGAAGTAAGTAGTATGCACGCTACTCCTTCCATTTCAAAATATAGGTCGTTTTAGATTTAGAGAAATATTTCAAAATATAAGTCATTTTAGGATTTCAAGGCAAATTACTGATAAAATTCTCAACTTTGTCCCTAATAAATAATATTAATCACTTCTCTTCTAGTCTTGGTTATAGTTCCAAAATAATTAATAAATAATTGTTAAATAGTTGCCTTCTTAGCTTACGATGAATGAGTTATCAATCATCTAAACTATGCCCTAACCTTAAAGAGTAATGATACGTACATGGAAAATTTACAAGAAAAACTTATAAGTGTAATGAGTTGTCAATCATTTAAACCATGCCCTAATCTTAAATACTTAAACCTCAAATGGAAAGTGTTAAAAATAAATGATTAGGATCAACTCCGTGTCATTTTTTCCTTGTACGAATCAATATGTTATTTTGAAATGAATGTAGTAATATTTAAAGTTACTCCATCTTTAAAGTGAAATTCAGACATTATTAGGATTTTTAAGGAAATTGATGGATCATTTCCACCCAAAAGAAAAGAAAAAAAATCTGATTGCCATCTCCCAATCTTGAATCTTGTCTCACTATCTCCCTCCTTACCAATCAAAATTATTCTCATTCAGTGTGTGGTTTCTTTTCTCTGCTCGCTTCCCTAGGTTTAGGAATCTCCATCCCTAGGATTCTATATCCGTCCTTCATCTCTGGCCGTACATCTAGACTTCATATCACCCCATCTTGGCCACTCATTTACCTGCCACAACAGTTTCATGGGTTTACAATTTGAACCTCCAGATAATAATTAATACTGATAATCTACGCTCCGTAGTTTTCTTTTTTCGTATATTTGAAAATTAATTTAGAACTCCAAAGTAGAGATGATGTATATACTACTCCAAAGTACTATATAGGCGGAGGCAAGGAAATATTTTTGTATTCCCTTAACAGAGATAATGTTCAAACTTGTGGCATTACTTAAATACCGAATGAATATATATACGAATACTTGTAGTAATCGAAAATGTTAAAATACTAAATTATTATATTTAGTTGAACGAAAAACTTCACAAAGTCATTTAAAAAAATTTTGAATTCAAACTGTATTAAAAGTGAAAATTTAAACTGAATAATAATTCAGAAGAAGATAAAATACTCGAAATGATGTAGGGTCAAACATTCCATTTCTCTCTCTCTATTGTTGTTATGGTCCAACCGTTTAGATTCAATTCAACCTAAAAGCTCAAACCCAAACTCACACATCGTGTATCGTGGCCTCTATACAATTATTATTGATTGTTGTGGCACACAAGCAAATTATGAAACCTGATCAGACCAAAATCGATTAAATTAATCAATTAACTGTATATGACAAATTTGAATACGTAGTGGTCTGGGTTCAGTTAACCTTCCCCAGAAAATAATGTTCCAACTAAGTGCATCATCTTCCCTTGTACTAGTTTCTATACGGAGTTATTATAAACTGTAGTACTACAAAAAACATTATAGTATTCGGTTGCACGATGTGGAAGCACGTGTAAGGGAAATCAAGTTGGGGGAGTAAAAATCCAGAATTTAATAAAAGAACTGTATTCAAAGTTAGAGACAAATGAATCCAGACCCAGCTCATTGTTAATGCACATTCCCACATCGGACTCCATCCATCCCCAGCTCCCGTACGTATGGTCAGCACGAGGGTTGTGTACAAAAACCGTCCAGCCAGCTTTCTCCTCCGGCTCGATTCTTGAGGCCGCACCTGCACCTGTCATTACCAAACAAACATAAATCAATGAAAAGCTCCCGTAGTTTATAATTAGTTTATACTCCACGAAATATACGTACACGTACCATTTGATTCAAGTGCTACAATTTCTATAACGACATAATTACGATTAGGAAAAAAAACCTTGATTCAACGATCACAATGTTCTTTGGGAGATATATATTTATTAAAAGAAAATTACCCAACTCAAATTTAGATTTTTCGGAGAATGCTTTAAATATATATATATATATATATTTAAGATATAGCACTGATTAGTCTATTACATATATTTTGATTTTTTGCGTATATTAAGTGTGATAGTTTTTTTTTTTTTTTGAAACGGTTAAGGGTCTGTTTGTTTCCTTTTTTTAGTGTGTGTTTTTATGTGTTTTTTGTATTGGGAATGTAAAAAGGTGTATTAGAAATGTAAACAAGTATACTGAGATGGGACAATTATTAATTTTAAATTTTGAAAAAATCAAAAAAAAAGAAAACAAACAAACCCTAAGTGAGATAGTTAAGTTACAATTATACACCAATTTGGCATTCCTGCCCTACCTAACTATAAAGCAATTACATGTTCTGCACACCGTGCTCAGTTGTTAGACGAAATACTATCTGTCTATACATTTACTTGAAAGGATTAATTTCGGTGAAAAAAATAACCCATAGGATTGCTTTAGAAAAAAAGAAAAGAAGAAGTATTTAAGAAATTATAGAAGAAGTGTCGGTCCTGCTCTACATTAATATAAGCATCCCAGTTTCCTCGTCATTGTATCATTTACTTTTGTTTAAATAATGGAATTGTCCATTGTCCACTCTATCATCAACATATCCCCTTTAATTTATTCAATTCAATGGTTGATATTCCTCAAAAGACTTGCCCAATTTTTTCTTTTCTACCTTAAAGAATAAATCTGACATCCGACCTAAATCAAGGCAAGCAAAGCACAACCCACGCCCACACACACACACACACACACTAACTCGTGAAACAAAGGTTAAATAATAATTAAATTAAGAGAGAAGAAAGAAAGGGCCAAGTCTTTAACTTTTACATTGCTTTTTCCTAAGAAAAAAGTATCCTGATCTGCTAAAGATATGGGACTATGACTATGTTCCCCAATCTCAATAAAACTTTTTTTTAAAAAAAATATTTGCAATTTAAATATTCTTACTTTCTCATTATCACACATTTTGACCATAACTCCCCTTATTCTCCTCTTCTATTTAAGCCTTTCCACCTCCCTTCTCTCTCTTCATCCCAATTTCTCCGTTCTGTATTCTGTATTCACTTTCCCTCTCTTAAATCTCTCACTTTCCTTCTTTTTTGTCTATCTCTTTGCAAAAAACACAGAGGGAAAAATGGCTGAATCCCAATTGAAACGTCAGAGGGAAGATGCCCCCTTTGAATGTGACGAGAATTCGAAGCGCCATAAGCAATCCTACAACCAAATTCTTTCCATTCTCGAAGAAGAGGAGGAAGTCACTAACCAAGATTTCTCTGACATGTTTAAAACCCTCCAAGAGGAGATCTCCTCTGATTCTAGCTCCGGCGCCGCCGACCCTTCACTGGAGGAGGCCGACCACCAGAGTGGTGGCGGCGCCGCCGTGTCGGAATCTTCCAGTCCTTACTCCAGGGATGTTGAAGAAGATGGGGAGGAGGAATCCAGAATCAGTGTGATGAGACACCTTCTGGAAGCCTCGGACGACGAGCTCGGGCTTCCTAGTATTTCGGAGAGCGGCGATGAGGAGACTAATTCCGGAGAAAATCTCTTTAATTTCGGTGATGGGTTGTGGGAATTCGAGGACGACGCTGCCAATTACTATACTTTGTTGCAGTCTGAACTGTTTCTGTAGTTTTTTGGGGGGTTAGAAATTAATTTTAGGATATATTAGGGGGGGTTTTCCGGACAGGGAAAAGAAAAAGTATGAGGGAGAAAAAAGTGAAAATGGAGGCTCATTTTTTGGTTGTTCATTTTTAGGCCCTCTGCTTTTGTATTATACTAAAGTAGCCCCAATGGAAAGGTAGAACCAAAAAAAAAAAAGGCAAAATGCTATGTCATTAGTGATTAACTTTACCCAGCTAGAGAAATTAATTTCACAAGTTCATAGTAATTACTACTATTATTATTATTATTATTATTATTATTATTATTAATGTTGTGATGAAACCCCCGTTTGTAAGCTTGGGCTTGAAAGATAACACTTGAAAGAAAAAAATTCCTTGACTCTCAGGCTGTCAGGCATTCCAATGAACTACAAGTTTTATGGTCCTGATGAAAAGGTTAATGAAGTTTGAGAGTTGGTTTTTTTTTTAAAAAAAAAATAAAAAATCTCTGCACTAAAATGAAGAGGAAAAATCTTCTGCAAGAACAAAACAGAAAACAAGGGACTGTGGGTTTTTTTTTTTTTTTTTTTTTGTTTCTTTAACACACTAAAAACAAACAAAAGGCATTGATTTTTTCAGTTACTAGTTTCCAGAGATTATTAGTTAACGAATATGTCCAAATGGTAATTAGATCCAGAGATTTTTGATTTTTTCAGTTTTTTTTTTTATTTTTTAACCACTAGATTAGATCCACAGTACCTAACTCTAAAAATCTCATGAGTATCAATTTGGAATCCTCCGCCGCTGTCGGCGGTGATGCAAATTGGAAGTTCGCAACAACACATAAACGTGTACGCCGTAAACTAAATCCGGCAGACATGCCAAAATATTGAGAGAGGAAAAAGTAAGAAATTTGAATCTGGGACAAGAAAAAAGCAGTTTATATGGTCACTTATTATATTGAACCCAGAAAAAAGAACCATAAAATCTCGTAGTTAATGGTCAGCTGTCTGCCCGGAGTCCCGGATGTGAAATGATGATGGAGATATCGACTACTGCCATCATCATTCATCACCATCACACACTCTCACACGGCCCATGAGATCCATAAATGGGGCGCCCCAGTATAATCACATAAGAACTAAAACCTTTTCTTTTTTTTGAATTTTCCTTTTTCTTTTATGTGTGTGTTTTCCCCAAGATCATCGGTCACGATGCCGTTTGTTTTTTGATCTTGCTTTTAGGGTAGGGACCATTAAAATAACGCTGGGGGGCAGGCAAACAAACAGAGAAGAGTCGTATAGCAGAAAATCTTCTCCCCCCTCTCAAATTGGGGTAGGTCTCACCGTTACGTCAATTTCAGAAAAGAAACGTGGTCCCCACGTATTCAGGGAAAATTGATTGAGAGTGGCAAATAGTACTGGGCGTACCCGATGCCCAAACTGTTTCCATGGTCGGCCATGTATCATGTTATGTATGTATGTATGATGTACCTCACGCACATGCATCGTCTTTTTGCATAATATGCATACAGCATACACACGTTACGTACACGGATGTATACCTCGACAGATACAGCCCGATTTTTGTATTCAGTAGAGGTGTCCTCAATTTTTAATAGAAAACTATGTATGTATGATTTTTGGTACTTTCTATATTGATTTTCTAGCTATTAGAAGTTTTCTTCGAAATTTTGCACCTATATATTAATTTTCTAGCTCCGCAACTATAGATATGCATCCTTATCATGATCTTTAATTCTTCTTTCTATATTGCCATTTCCACCCCATCTTTTTTACATCATCAAAACTAAACGGGGGTAGCCAAAGGAGTGTCATTGAGAGAGAGAGAGAGAGAGAGAGAGAGATTCTATCAACTCTTACTAAATAAGTAGAAGAGATTGAGACATCGAGTCGTTCAGTGGTTTCTACCTCACACACTTTGATCATAAGATTGAAAGTTCGAGTCTCCCGAAAATATATAGCAGTAGATAATAAGATGACTACCCTTCAACGAGTTAGTTAAATAGGGTAAAAATTGGTGTTTATACCCAAAATTTGGCTCATCACAATTCTATCCTATTAATTTTCGGTTAGTCAATTTTATCCTTATTGTTAGAAATTTTTGTTAATTTTACCCAATTGGTCCAATTTTTGTTAAACATAACAGATTTTTGTTAGTTTTTAACCAAAAATATCCCGACAGTTTCAAAAAATTATAAAAATAACCGTAAAACATAAAAATAACAAAATAGTCATTTTGTATTCATTTTTTTCTATTTCATTTTATTTCTCTTTATTACTTTTCATAACCATCAAAATATAATAGATGATCTTTTAAAAAAATAATTATTTATTTTCAAAATTATTTTTCTTTTGCAACACATGTGACTTGGGTTGAGGGGTGATTTTGTTATTTTAAATTTTTAAAAATTTTAATGTTATTTTTTTAATTCAGTATTTTTTGAGATTATTTTTCTTCTATTCCTGATTTTTATATATTGATACTAGTATAATTATTAAATTTTAATATTTAATTTACCTTTTTATTTCACATATCATAAAAAAATTATCATAAAAAATTAAAATAAATAAAATGAGGAAGAAAAAATCAAATTGAAATAAACATGAAAATTAATAGTTTATCATTCTAAACAAAAAACGAAAAAAACTTTTTTTAACAAAAAAAATCTGCAAAGAGAAGTCTTTCGTCCTTGACTTCCTCTAATTCATAGGTGAGTTACGAAACATATATTTTACTTGATCTAGCCTAAAATAATTATTTAGTTCATTGTAATAAAAATATTTAGCCTAAATAATCATTTTAGACTAGATCAAGTAAAATTTATGTTTCGTAACTTACATATGAAATAGAGGAAATTAAGGAGAAAAGACTTGTCTTTGTAGTTTTTTTAAAGGTTTTTTTGCCCTTTTTTTTTTTAGAATGATAAACTATTAATTTTCATGTTTATTTCAACTTAAGTTTTACTTCCTCATTTTCTTTATGTTAAAGTTTTTATAATCTATGAAATCAAATGGTAAATTAATTATTAAAATTTAATAATTATTCTAGTATTATTATATACAAGTAAGGAAATATAAGAAAAGAATCTCAAAAAAAAAGACGAATAAAAAAACAAAATTAAAATTTTAAAATGATAAAATTACCCCTCAACCCAAATAACATGTGTTGCACATGAAAAATATATTTTGAAAATAAATAATTATTTTCTTTAATGATCTTATAGTATGTTTTGATAGTTATGAAAAATAATAAAGAAAAATAAAATGAAATGGGAAAAAATGAATAAAAAGGGATTATTTTGTTATTTTTTTATATATTTTTAAGATTATTTTTATAATTTTCTGAAACTATCGAGGTATTTTTGGTTAAAAACTGACGGAAACTCCATTAAGTTTAACGAAAATTGAGCCAATTAAGTGGAATTGACAAAAATTCCAAACAGTAAAAGACAAATTTAGTTAACTGAAAATTAATAAGATAGAATTGATGATGAACCCAAAGTTTTGGGTGTGAACACCAATTTTTCCATTAAATAGGCAATAAGTCTTCGTCTAACAGTACTATCCCTAACTAATAAGTTTTATCCTTTTGAAACAGGTTAGATACTTTTAAAGTATCAAGTACATGGTTTGATTCTTATTACGAGCAAACAAGTTAATTTTGGATTAAACGTATGACTTAACGGATAGTTCTACATGGCATGATGGATACAGTAGTATTCGATACAATAAATAGTTCAAACAGTACTTGTTAATTATTTTTGTAACAGTTTCTCTTCTTACCTCTAGTGTAATAGTGATGGCTAATGGTTAAAAGAAAAGGATTTTTTATTATCTTTAGTAACTGTTCGTTTTTATATCCCTTTTACCCTATTAAAGCAGAATACAAGATGTTGATATGGCAACTTCTTATTAAAAAAATTTGGCTCCAAATGCACCATATTGCTTTAACCATTCTGCCACGTGTCATCCCTTTTTAAAAGAAAAAAAAAACTTCTTATCCGGAAAAATAAAAGCTAATTTACAAAAATAGCTACACAATTTTAACTCATAACACTTATCATTTATCAATCAAATTAAGATAGGATTTAAATTTGTCCATAAATTTATCTCTTTTATTACTCCACATTCTTTTGTATGATTTCTGCATCGGTGTACTGTTTAATATTTTTTCTTCTTTTGCAGATGATTTTTTATTTTTATTTTTATTTTTGGCTAAAAAGGAAAAAAATAAATGGGTAGCTATTTTATTTTTTCCAAATCAAAAATTCATTTATCTATTAACACAAAATTAAAATAGAGGGGACGTCCGGGCATCTGCCTGGGCCAAGCATCTAGTTTGATTTAAAATAATAACAACTACTTCATTGGAGAAAATAATAAATACTCTCTCTGTCCCAAAATTATTGTCCAGTTTGAGATTTAACTTTTAATACAATTTGAACTAAAAATGAAAATCCAAACTGGATAATAATTATGGGACAGAAGGCGTATGAATTAAAAATTAGATTTCTTTCATTTTCAAAAAAATGATCACATTTTAAAAAGGATGCAACTTTGCTAAATAAAAACAAGTGCATTTATTTGTACACTTGTCACTCGGGGCCCTTGATTGAAGCCTACATAAATTTGTGCTATCATCTTCAAATCTTGTACGGTGAATTCCCACTCTTTAGAGAGCATCCATCCAACGCTCAAGTTGCGTACCACTTTCGTGACAACTATGGTGAACAATATGGGAAAGTCCTCATAATCATTTCCAGTCCGGAATTCATAATTGAGGAAACCCACCCACGTTTTATGTTTTTAATGACAAGTACGTATACCTATTTGATTCATTCAAGTCAGAAAGGAAATCTTCAAACAATTCCCTAGCAATATAGTTGATATTTTCCGAGTCATCGTCATTAGAGATGGATCACTAAATACGAAAATAAATGGGATAAGTTTTCTTTATTCTACATATTACTATTATGCACCCTCATTTTGTATCCAAAATTTTTATTCAGACTAATCTAAATTTGAACTAGATAGTTATTTTTCAAAAAGTAAAACTTTCCGAATAAACATTTTTAATCATTGACACACACACACAGATATATATATATATATATATCGAAACACTAATTTGATAAAATTAATTTTGAAGAAGTGATATATAATCAAAGTCTTACGAGTTGTCTTTAAGTGGCTGCCCAATATGATAGTTTATGGTCGTTAACCTTACATTATTTAGCCTTCATTGGGTGGTCTAAGAAGCAACTTGAACCGATGGTTTTGCAAGAAACTTTAACTAAAATTAAAAATTCTTTTGCACAAGCCAAACGACAAGGGCCGGACAAGCATGAGCGAAATTCGGTTACGGAAGAAAATTTGTATTATGCCAATTAGGGTTATCTTTGGAATCTACCTTTATTGATTAACTAAGCCACCCTACTTTTTGATACAAAGATACGTATCTTCATTAATTTAAAGCTGGTCTTTTTCCAGCTTTTGTTCGTCTTGTTTCTTACTTTATTTTGCTCTTTTTAGGTTGTAAACTCAAGTTGGGGTTATCCTAAGTACGACTACCCACTTCCAAAGCTGCCATATGGCATTTAATTAAGCTTATAATTATTGGTATCACCATATACAATTAAGTATATATATGCTATTGATAATAAAAGGCGTATATCATCAGAGTTAATTAATCGAAGATAGACCAAATGAAAAAGGCCTATAAAACATTATGGAGAGGACGGCTACACCTCACTTATGACCTAAGCTGTTCATAATTCATATAATTAGAATAATAATAATTACGCACACAAATGGACAACTTTAATCAACTAACCTATCAGACCTTTTCTTTTTTAGTGAATAGATTTAAAGGTAAGAAAAATCCATCCCATACAGGCTCTCCAATACTTCTAACAAAAGGTTAATCATAAATCTAAAATAAAATTTTGCTAAATTTAAAATCTATAAAGTGATAATTCGAGTAATTAATAATTTTATCTTGTTTTAACTTGAAACCAGTACATGAAATGAATCAAATACATTAAATAATAAAGTAATAATATTTTAGAAAGATAGTTGTATATTTATAGGTTCTAACAATATCATAATTACTCTTAATGCAAAAAAAAAAAAAAAACTAGGAAGATTTAGTAAAAATGTGGTGTTCTCTTATTGCAACAAGAAATGGTGAAGAGAGCTTGCCATATTCTTTTAATGAAACTATTAAAACCAATAAATTATGAAATTATCGATAATTAATAATTACTAATTTTTAAATGAATAAACTTTAGTGATTCTAAAACCATGAATTTAGTGGAGGTGTACTATATATGACCCTATTTTAATACCGATTCATTTCGTGACAGTTGGTCATATTAACCGAACATTGGCATCTTTTGATGCAAAAACACGGTCGTATGAACTAAATTAGCTTGAAGAAATCATTGTTTTTCGCATAAAATATGATACGAATTTTTGCACGTCATTCATACTAATCAATGAGAATGCATATGCATCAACCGAAGGCTCAACTTGACATGAAGATGAACGTGGCAAATGCAAAGGATAAGGGAAGAAGCCAGAAGTAGGCACTACCAGTCCAGAAGTTACTCAATACTTACAATTGATTAGGACTTCCAAAATAGAGACAGAGCTGGCTTAATCCTTGTTATGGATCCGCGTTACTTCCCCCAGATTTTCACTCGGTTTAATCCTTTGTTATTTTCGTCATTTTCTTGGAAATTTCCTTCCATCAAACTTTGATTAATCGGACAGAGGGGTGTGTTAATTGCTGTTTGGTCTTTGGAGATGGACCAATTAAATTGGAAGCCCAAGGAAACTTCATAAACAACATAAATTTATCCGAATGTTTTGTTGTGCTGAGAATATGTATACTCTCCCCATTCTTAAAAATATGTCATTTTAACGGTTACAATTTTTTTATTATTTAAAAATTGTCATTTTCCATAATCAAATCAACTTTTATCCTATTTTTAAATATTATTCTTATATTGAAAATGAAAATATTATTTAAAATAAAATTACATTAATTGGTGATGAATTATATGGATAATAAATAAGATAATTTCGTATTTTGAACACATTATTAATATTCCATTGTTATGGATGAAGTTGCTAAAAATGTATATATTGTAAAATGAAGGTAGTAGAATTTTTCCTGATATATGCATGAAAAGATTTCAACTTTCCCCAACCCTGGAGAGTATGTATATTGGTTCCGACACTCTGTTACTCTGTGACTGAGAGATTGAATTTAAGAACATTTATCGAGATTCCAAATTAGTTTGCACCAAATTATATGACTTCTTCAATATGAGTATGTACATTTAGCTAATCTGAGTTGAGTAGATAGACAGTAAGAAAATCTTCTATTATTTTTTCTAGTCCTAAAATTATTGTCTAGTTTTAATTTTTACTTTTAACTTAAATTATACTAAAAGTAAAAATAGAATAATTTTAAGACCGAGAGATTAGTAAATATATTCTCTTATTGCTCAGTATTTATCCAACACTGCATATTTTTGGTGCCTGGTTAGGATATAGGAGGCGTCAAATTCAAGAAATTTGGCCCGGTGTGCTTCCAAAAGCCGGCAGGCCCACTATCCCTTCCTGCTACAAGTAAATTTCTCGTGATTTTCATGCGGAGGACTGAGGATAAAAAAGGTGACATTTTTCAAGAGTAGACTTCTTAAAATATATTGATTTGATCAAACGTCCCATTCTCTCCACCAATTTATGTCCACCCAGCATATCTAAATCAAGTACCTCATTTTAAAATTTTCCACTCACACCCGAATGGATGAGCCTTCCAAGACTTAAGAGAAGGAAAGAAACAAAGAAAAAAAAGAGAGGATAAGAAATCAGATTATGTCGCCCTCATTAAAGACTATCTAATTGATTGTTTGATGTTTGTAGAAATTACTAGTGTTGTGTCTATTAAATAATTAAAGGGTACTCTCGATTAGAGATGGTGCATCGTGTATTGATTTAGGGTTTATGACTGTTAATGGTTTTTTCAATTTACCGTCTTTGCTGGTCCATACACTCATTTCTATCAATTATTTTGATGTCTTCAAAGTTTTGATATTATTATGAATCTCATTATTTTATATCGCCAGTAAAATAACTTATCATATGCGTGTTTAAAAAATGATGAGCGCTTGGTCGATCATAATTATCGTGTTTATATACGAATCATTAATGATTAAAAAAAAATGTCATGTATGTCTCACTAATTGAATGATATATTTCTCCAATTTCACTGTAGTATTGGTTTTCATTTTATGAACTAAATTTTTATTTTGCGACGAAAAGAGCAATAATGTTAATACGAGAAGTTGTAGAAGTTATTATAATTATTAATGTATTTAGTAGTGTGGTAGACTAGTAAAACTAGTACAAGTGGTCGTGCATCCTGTGATGAATATAATCAATGAATGGTTTACCCAAAGTCTAGAAGACTTTTATAGTATACCCTTGGGACTTCTCTTCTCATGATTTTGACAGGTTAGCTGCTCCATTTTCAATCCGCAAAATAGACTTTATTATTATTAGAAGGGAAAAAAAAAATGAAATCCACAAATGACTTTCGTCGTCACGCATACATTTTTCGCATTATCTACCAGAATTATTTTTGCTTATCCATCACGCAACTAACATAACTTCAACCTATTCGCCTAAATCATACTAACTCCGTCTCAAAAAAAAAAATCCACATTGAGTTTTTAAATTCATACTAAAAACAGTACAAAATTCAAAACTCAATGTGGACTATTTTTGTGGAACGAAGGGAGTAGTATATATTAAGCTTGTCAAATTTTTAATCCCAAATTAAGAAAAATATAGAAAGATAGAGACAAGCCTCTTTCTCAATAATTAATTTAAATGATTAACTATGAGTTCTGACGTTCACACACAAACAAGAGTCAGTAACAAAATTAACCCAAGTGCTTGAGAGCCTCTCCTGATTAATTAAAGAAGAAATATGGTATTGTTTGCTTTATATGTAACCAGTTATATTTTCGGTGCCTACTCTATTTCCTTGCAATTTTCAAAATGAAAATCAGGTATATACCAAATACTACCCAGTCTGTATGAGCTGAGTCAACTCACCACATGTCAATATGTCATGATCAAATATGATCTATAGATAAATTCTTTTTGTGAAAATGGTTAATATTTATTTTTAGTCTTGCAGCTGGTAGGTATACACTTGGCAATAGTGATGTAAACTTGCCAAGGGGTGACTATATATATCCAAAGTAGTCTTTATCGATATTTATTGCTTGTATTCTGTAAGTATTAATCTCACACAGAACAGAGAATACCATCCTATTATTCATGGTTTTATTTTCGTCTCAATATAAAAATCATATTTATTTTGTTATCTAAATTAAATAAATAATTCTTTTACTTTGCTGGCAGCAATTGTTTCATCCTCCTTCTGTTTGGGATATTTTTAATGAATTTCCCAGAATTATTAATTAACAAATGTCCCATCTCAATAAATCTTTTTGACATTTTTAATACACTTTTTTAAATTTTCAATACAAAAAACACCTAAAAACATATATTGAAAAAACAATCCAAACATATCTGGCATTTTTTTCAAGAATAAAAAGTTCCTCGTTTTTATGTAATTTCCTTATTCACAAGGTTGATCCGCGAAGTTGAGAATAGGAAAATGGGAAATCTGAGGGTTGATTTTCGTACTCTAGTTTTTATTTTTCTACTCTAGTTATTAGTGTTTACCATTGAAAATAATGACTCAACAGTTCCAAGTTTAGGACAGAGTGACAGACATTGAAGCCTCAACTTCTAAGCAAGAAGATATTGACAATAGGGATACCAAGTTGCACACAATTGCAACAGAACTAATTGAAAGTTTTTTTTTTTTTTTTTTCATATTTGCAGGGTGTCCATCGTCGGCGACTAATCCCCCTCGTTAAATTGAAGGCACCTCAATGGGTGGGACAATTGGCCAAAGTATGTAAGGTTGCTTTATGCCCATAGCGACCTTCTACCTATTGTTGAGGATGAAACTAATTGAAAGTTGAGACTGAGACCAATGGTGCCTAATTCTTTGGAAGACATTACTATTCACAATTGATAATTGCAGTCCTCAGTAGTTTGAAAATTCAACTATCTAAACAGCCCAAATTCAACCCCAACTCCCACGCTATGTACCCGACACCAATTTACTTTTATCAGTTTCGTTTGCTCTTTCCAGTCAGGCCCATAGCTTAGCCCGAACCCAGCCTTTCCCAGGGGTAAAAGATATTTGACCCAAGATTCCGATGCCGCAAGTCTACGTAAATCTGGAGCAATTTGGATTTGCACAGAGGAACTCATTTTCATCATTCCGTTTCTGCCATGAAATTCCATAAAGTTATGACGCTGGTGCGTTCTTGTACATGTTTTGTGTACAGTCTACGCTTTCAAGTTAACATCGAAGAATTCCATTTTTGCCTTGAATTTCCATTAACTTACGACATTTCTGCATTCTTTTCCACATTCTTTTCCACGTATTGGAGACAGTCTACACTTTTAAGTTCACAGAAGTTGGATGATTTGGAATCATAAAGACATGTACTTTCTGCTATCATGAGTTCCTGACATTCCCCTAGACTAAACAATTACTTAAGCAGGAGTCACACTAGGCGATGAGTTTAAAACACAAGGCGGAATTTTCTACATTGGATAGTTATCACTTTGCTCTCCTAGTTTTCCAAATCAAGACAAATAGAAGGCATAAGAATGTGCAGAAACAAGAAACAATAACTTATAAAGAGCCTGATAAAGACGGGGAGAAAACAGGAGTAAAGCATCCAAAACTTCCTACATTTTAGGTTCCTTAAAAGCACGGCAAGCCATTTAGGAGACAGTATTACCACAGCAAAACAAACCGTCTAACATTATCCAGTATTTTGATCAAACATTACAGGAAAGCCAATAGCTTATTCTTCATCCTCTTCATCACCGTCCCCACCAGCTGCCTTCTTTGCAGCTGCCTTCTGGTTCTTTCTCTTCACTCTTCCAGCACGACCACCACCGAAGGGACTTGTAAGTGAGAAGTCGATGTGCTTCTGGGAGTCCACTCTGACCATGAAGGAAGGAACATTCACAACCTGCCTTCCAACTCTGCATTGCACAAAGAATCATAAGATTTAAGTATATGGGAAAATACCAGGTAGCACCGAACCTAAAGAACACTATCTTTCAAATAGCTGAAATTGGTTCAATGTTAACCATATTTATGAAAAAAATTTATCAAAGGATTTAAAATTAAAAATGGCGGAAGCACGAATATTTTTGAACCCAATCTTCCTTTAAGAAAACAAAAATATCAAACAACAGCACAAGCAGTCAAAGATAGCGCAACTGATGAACAGCTATAATGAAACAGGAACACACAATTTACAATCATTCACATCAAATACGGCCCCTGATGAGAAAACAGAAAAAAGAGCTATGATCTTGAGTGATGTCATGCCATTGCCATTAACTTCAACATATCACAGAGCACCATATGCATTACAAATTACAATACCCACATGTTTCACAATATTGCTTGAATAATAGAAAAAAATGGAACATTCAAAAAAAGAATGACCATGAAGCGAAATCAAGAATGCCGAAGCAACATAAGTGACAAGCAGCGGAATATTTGAAGCGCAGATTTTTCTAAAAGATATCAACCAAGTCAACATGTTATACCTGATATGCCTTTGCCTAATGAGCACTCTGGCATGGTGAATTGACTTGGCCATACCAGTCTTGAACACAAGTGTTTGCAGGCGGCGCTCAAGGAAGTTCTCAACAGTGAGAGCCAACACGTAATCAAGTTTGTTTTGGCTCTCATCTAGCAGCCCATACCTATTCATCCTTCTCAGAAGGGCTTCACCCTCAAAAATACGCTTTGGGTCTTTCTCATCCAGAGTCAAAAGAGTTCTTGCAGCATTTCTGATACGGCTCAAAGCATATTGAACTCTCCAAAGCTCCCTCTTGCACCTCAGACCATACTCTCCTACAAGCTTCAGCTCAGCATCCAATCGCTCCTTCTCATAAGGACGACGAGGCTTCTTAAATGTCTTCCCATCTGAAGTAGACAAATTCATAGTTGCAAGATCAGGTTCAACATACTTTCAAGAGATTGTAAAAGCATACAATCAATTAAAACTACACGAGCTATCTGTTGCAAGGTCTAGTACAAAAACTTAGGAAAGTAACAAAAAAAAGGTCACATTAGTTACATTTTTGCATAAGACCTTCAGGCATAACAAAATTTCCAAGATCTTTGCAATGGGTAAACCATAACCTCAGTAAACATTACACATAACCCCAGGGAAATCTAATCAGTCCTATCTCACACACCTCTAATCTGAGCTACAATGTAATAATGCCCAATCGCAGGAGGTATGAAATGCCATGAAAGCATCAATTCTTGCCTTGCCGAAGCAACATTTCAGTCTAATTACTCTCAAAACAAAACAACCCTCTCCCGTAAACCAAAACAAAAGATTAACGATTCAAGCGGGGAGAAAAAAAACCAATAAAAAACACAAATAGTCACTAATTCACCATTTGACAACGTCCGAAGACAACTTTCTTCACATCTATGAACAACTACTCGCACTAAAACCCCCTAAAGTTTAGATGTGCAATCACAGATTAAAAAGGAAACGGACTAGGAGAGATTTTTTTCCAAGCGTGGCTATTATTCATTACATTAACAAAAGCAGGAAAAAAAAAGGGAAAAGCAATCGAAGAGGCGATTAAAATCTGAAACAAAATCATCAACGGCGAGACCAGGAGAGGGCGAGGGAGAAACGTGGCTTACAGTTGCGATAAAAAGAAACGTGCACCATTGCTGATCTCCACCTGGATTGCCGCCAAAGTTTGTAGTCCTCTGTTGCCGCCGAAGCGGTGGTTCTCTCAGCTCCGAAATGTGACGAGAAAACTACTGCAACCAACTAGGGTTTCTCGTGATAGAAAGTGAGGCGATCTTATATATTCCGCCTCTTATTATTTCTTTTACCCAAAACCCTATTGGGCTTTTTAAACTGGACTAACGTATCGGACCAAAATTAATTAAGCCTTACAGGCTTTAGTTAAAATAAGGCCCAGTATGATTAATTATATTAAAACCCGAAAAACTATCAAAACCTCATTTAGCTGATCAAATGATCCCAATTCGAAGACTCAGTTTTAACGTTCTGAGAAACCCCTCCCTAAACCTCACCACCGCCACTGCCACCGCCGCCGCCGCCGCCGGCGGGGCCAGCCGGTACTCCGCCAAAACCGGCGACGACGAATGGAACGACGCATGGGAAACCGCTTGGCTCCCGGACGACTTGTCCGGAAAGAGCAGAGCTCCTTGGGAAGCTGATGTGAACTTCTCCCTTCCCCGAGACAACCCTACCGATCCCGCCAATTCCCAGACTGTTCTTCCCGATATGGATTCTGAGACAAAGGCTTTCGTGGAGGACATGAATGAGAACTGGGATCAAAGGAAGGGGAAATCGAAAGCTAGCAATAAAACTGATGGGGCGTTGATGAAAGGGGGGAATGAGGGCGGGGTTTCGTCATCTTCTGCGATTTATAACTTGGAGAGTATTAAGACGGATTATAGAGTGAAGAAGCAGAGAGTTCATTCTGGGCTATGGGTTAAGGAAATTGAGAAAATGGAGGAGGCAAGGTTGGGGGATCAATTTTCCGGCGCCGGCGACGATATTGAGAAATTGCTTGATAGCTGCTCTGAGTATGTTCTCTTCACAATCATTTCTACTTTTCTATGTACAGATTATTCTTTTTTTTCTTTTTTTTTTTTTGGTTTGAGTCCGTTAGTTTCAAAAAAGATTTGTTTAGTCCAAGGAAAAGGAAATTTATTCTGCTTTGATGATCAATTCTACAAGAAATGAGTAGGTTGTGATACACGAAACATTAAGATGGATTAATGGAAGATATGTGGTGAAATTTGTTTTATGTGTGGAAGTAAAATGCTGAAAGAATGTGTACTATAGAACCAACATTCAAGTGTTAGTCTAGAGTTTGTCTGCTTAATGGACTGTTAAGAGTTGGACGTTTTGGGTTTTCATTTACTTTTTTTCTTAAAAACTTTTTGTTGCCAGTTCTAGAAATTCTGATTACATGACTGATAGATCAATGTAATGTCTCCTATGTTAGCTTGCTTGTGAAGTTCTGTAGGCTAAGCAGTGTGCTTCATTGATGTGTTGTGATGTTAAAGGTTGTCTACCTTGTGTCAATCCTGTAGCATCCTATAAGTGAAGTTTCTGACTAAATGGAGTTCATATTGGATACATCAATGAACCTTTTCGCATCCAATTGCAGGATTTTTGATTCCCATAATGATGATTTAAATAACACAAAAATCCCGGGAACAGAGTTCAAAAATAAGCCTGATGGGTGGGAATCAACATCACGAACTCAAGATGGTAATATATGGGAGATGTCACAAAGAGAGGAAGATATCCTGCTCCAAGAATTTGAGCGTCGGATAGCATTCAATAAGTTTCAGGTTTTGTGTTCTTATAAAAAATCCTATATATTTCCCTTCTCTTTTATCATTATGGTGCTCTTATTTGTAACCTGGAAATATGCCTTTAATCAACCATTTAATCAACCTCTAAGGCATAATTGGCTTTGTTGCTACCGCCTGAGTGCCCCTGGGCGTGCGGTTCTTTTTTTTCAACCTGACACACTCTTATAAAGGATTAGTTAGGCTCTGTAAAATCAAAACATCAATGAAGTCATGTTAAATGGGAAAAGTAAATTGTAGTTTTAAGCATCTGGTTTTTTTTCATTTTCTTACGTTTCTTTTCTGATTCCATGGATCCTTATTACGAATTTGCATTTTTCTTGTAAAGGTCTGCTAGGTTCGCGTGCTTTGTGTTGATAAGATAAATTTAGGTTACATGACAAATGGAGGTTGCCAACATACTCTTTTTGTACAACCACCTCTTTAAAGTTAGCTGAATGTCGGTTATATCTTTGTTCTCTTTTATTCAGATTGCAAGTTTCGTCAAGCAACATATATTTAGCCGGAGAAGACCTATTGATGGATGGAAATACATGATAGAGGTTATTGGACCGAATTCAAAGAGAGGGAAGGGCAGTGTGTCAAGATTGCCTACAGTGTCAGATGAAGCAACTCAACCGTTCAAAGAGGAGAAAATACAATTTACCAGCTCGTCCCGTTCCTACAAGGGGAGATAGTAGTGAAACGCTTGTATTTGTTCTGTTCTCAATCGAGTAAGACCATCTGTATATCGATTCAAACATGATGTTCAATGTAGGCAATATGAGAGCTACTATATTATTGTGCCTGCACAGTGCGCTGGTCCTTGCTAAGCACTTTTAGAGAAGAAATACTTCAGTTGGATGGAGAAGATGGCCTATTTCGTCTAAGATGTAGCTAAGCAAAGTGTGATGTCACTTTTCTATAGAATATGAAGTTGTAATTGCATATAATGCAACCATAGTTGAATGATCACAAAGCTATCATTTTCTATGATACAATGGAGCCCCATAGTTGCAAGAAAAATTGATCGTTAGTACAAATTCCAACTTCTCTGTTTCATCTCGTCTTGTAACTAGTGTCACTCTCCCATGAATCTGCATTGTCAAAAATTTACCCATGTGGCCCAAACCTTGTAAGCCACAATTTTGACTGACTTGATTTGTTGAACGATAGATATCAAACCAACTTCTCGAGTTTAAAAAGCGAGTCAAGTCAAATTTCCTTTGAAGCTAATAAAACGACACCGTGGTGCACGTTTGCTTAAACACCAATTCATCTTTGCAGAAAAATAAAACCACCGAATATGACTGGGGAAAGAGCTGTCAGTCGTCGTCCGGCTTCTCTGAACCCAAAGTTTGTTCCTTTCTCACCCAATACCCTTCCAAAAAGTTGGCTACTTTGGTGAAAATTTCTTCGGCAATTTATTCTACGAAGGAATCCTTGGGACAAATTCTTAAAAATCTGTCCTTGCTCTTGCTCAGGTAATTCTTTTCTCTCTCCTTTTTTCTGAAGTTTTCATGCTTATGTAAATATTCCGTCGGTTGGAGACTATAATAACCTGAGTGAGATTCCCAAGGACGGATCTCAATCGGCCGCCGGTGCGATGCCACCGTTAAAACCCATCTTTTATTTTGGGTTTCTTATTATATTTAGTTTGGTGATTTCCCTTTGTGGTGCTGATGATGGGTCTAATTGCCCCAAAACTAATACTTCGCTTCTAAACTACACATCCCAATTCTGGATGGTTCAACACCAATTGCGTGGGGTATTCACTGTCCTAGATGACTGTTCGTTTAAGGTTTCTCATTTTGATATGCTTCAAGGGTCTGAAGATGTTCATTGGTGGGGTGCCTCTGGTGAAACCTTCGAAAATCTCACTCAGGGTTTTGTGATCTCGGATCATAAGTTGAATCAGACCTATAAAAATGATAGCTTTGTTGTGAATTTGATGAAAAATGTTACCTGGGATCAGATCAAAGTCCTTTCTGTTTGGGATGTGCCTACTGCATCTGATTTTGGTCATGTTGTCCTGGGGAGTAATTATTCTTCCACAGATTTTAATGACACTGGTACCTTGGCCCCTACCATGTTTAAAAATTGTAAAGTTTTGTCAGATGAGTATAGGGTTCGGTGGAATTTAAGTGAAGATGGGGAGTTTGTTGATGTGGGGCTGGAAGGTGCTATTGGTGTTCTGAATTATATGGCCTTTGGTTGGGCTAACCCCAATGCTTCTGATAAGGTTATGGTGGGTGGTGATGTCACAGTGTCTGGATTTAAGGAGGACGGATTGCCGTTTGCTGATGATTATTTCATTTCGAAGTATAGTGAATGTGTAGTTGATGAGGATGGGAAGTTTCAGGGGGTTTGTCCAGATACTATGTTTGAAAGCTCTGATCCTGTAGGTCTGGTTAACAATACGAGGCTCACATATGGGCATAGGAAAGATGGGGTTTCTTTTATAAGGTTTAGGAGACCTTTAAAGAGTGTCGATGAGAAGTATGATTTGGTTATTGATGGGAAAGCTAACATGACTGTCATCTGGGCCTTGGGGTTGATAAAGCCACCTGATAAACTTCGCCCATTTTATCTTCCTCAAAACCATGGTGGTACCTATGGGCACTTGATTCTTAACTTATCAGAGAGTGTGAATGATTGTCTGGGCCCGTTGGATGCAGACAATAAGGAGGACCAAGATCTTGTTATTGCTGCTAAGGAGCCTTTAGTTGTTTCAACTGGTTCAGCGATGCATTATCCAAATCCCCCGAATCCATCAAAAGTTCTTTACATTAACAATAAGGAGGCTCCTGTTCTTCGGGTAGAAAGGGGGGTTCAAGTCAAGTTCTCCATTCAAGCTGGGCATGATGTTGCATTTTATATCACTTCTGATCCACTTGGTGGAAATGCTACCCTGAGGAATATGTCTGAGACTATCTATTTTGGGGGTCCTGAAGCAGAAGGTGTCAAAGCCAGCCCTAAAGAATTAGTTTGGGCGCCTGACCGCAACACCCCTGATCAAGTTTATTATCATTCTGTTTATACCCCAAAAATGGGTTGGAAAGTTCAGGTTGTGGATGGGGGTCTGCCAGACATGTACAACAGCAGTGTTGTTTTAGATGATCAGCAAGTTACGCTTTTTTGGACGTTATCAAAAGATTCAATTTCAATTGCAGCTCGAAGTGAGAAGAAGAGTGGTTATCTTGCAATTGGGTTTGGCCGGGAAATGATAAACAGTTTTGCCTATGTGGCTTGGATTGATGAGAGTGGTAAAGGAAGGATAGATACTTATTGGATTGATGGAAAGGATGCCTCGAGCTTGCATCCAACACATGAGAATTTGACATATGCAAGGTGCAAGTCTGAAAACGGAATGATCACTATGGAGTTCACTCGTCCTTTGCATCCATCGTGTGATAAAGGGGATGAAAGGCCAGAATGTAAGAACATTGTCGATCCAACAACCCCTCTCAGGGTTATCTGGGCTAGGGGTGCTCAATGGTCTGATGACCACTTGAGTGTAACCAATATGCACTCTGTTACAAGTAAGAGACCTGTTAATGTGCTGCTTATGCATGGTTCTGCAGAGGCAGAAGAGGATTTACGTCCCGTGCTAGCTGTGCACGGATTTATGATGTTTCTCGCTTGGGGTATATTACTTCCTGGCGGTGTCCTAGCTGCTAGATACTTGAAGCATGTGAAAGGTGATAAATGGTTTCAACTTCATGTTTACCTGCAGTACTCTGGATTATCAATAATTTTTCTTGGCTTTCTTTTTGCGGTAGCTGAACTTCGAGGTTTTGTTTTCCAGTCAGTACATGTTAAATTTGGCATGTTGGCTATATTGTTGGCTGTTGCTCAGCCATTGAATGCATACTTTCGGCCTAAGAAACCTTCAAATGAAGAAGCGGTTTCTCAGAGGAGGATGATTTGGGAATATATCCATGTTATCGTAGGCAGGTGTGGCATTCTTGTTGGAGTTGCAGCTCTTATTAGCGGAATGACCCATTTGGGAGAAAGGTATGGTGATGAAAATGTCCATGGACTTACATGGGCTTTAATACTTTGGTTCTTGATTGGTGCTTTGACAGTATTGTACTTGGAGTACCGTGAGAAAAAGAGAAGACGTGAGAGAGTTTCTGGAGGAAGTAATTGGGTGTTGGGTAATGGTGAGGAGGAGGATGTTGATCTTTTGAACTCAAATCGGGCAGTGCCCGAAAAAGATGCACATTCTGAAAGAATGGAAGTTCAACTGGAACCTTTAAGCAGATAGAAGTTGCTTCATCAACAGCCCCCTTTTCTGTTCCTCTCTATCCCATCAAGATACGGAAGTTTTGAGGTCCGAGTAGTTCCTTGTGGCTGATTTTGTCATACTCTTTTTGCCTTTGAGAGAAGAAAAGCTGGTTGAATCAAACGTTGAGCTGCTGGATGTAGTTATACACTTGAGATATTGATTAACATAGTTAAGCATTTTTGTTCCAAGTCTTCAGGAAGCAAAACTTTTTTGAGTTCGAACTTTTCTGCAGGTCATTTTTTTATTTCCTTCTGATCTTGGTAGCACCTGCAAGCAGTAGTCCTTACAGTTACAATATCTTTTGTAATATATTAGTACGGTACAATGACACCCCTCTTTGGAAAAGCATAACTTGCTGCAGTATACCGCGTGACATTGGTCATTTGGTTACAATCTTCGGACAGATCCAGATCAATTAAGGCTGGTAAAAATGGATCCACATACTTGAGATACATTGTTAAGTGCTTGATTTTATTGTTAGTATTTTGTCTTAGATTATAACCAGCAATTTTATGTTCTTCTCCAATTCAAATCATCGCGTTCTGAAACTACACATTCCTTCCGAACATCTGTAATCTGTTGTGTGGTAAGTGTAATCTGTTAGTTAAAAACTAAATTTACATAAACTTAAAATGCAAAGCAAGGGGAAGGGGAAGGTCTTGGAAAAGCAACACCAACTACAATTGCTCTCTTTTCTGAATGGCATAAACGCACTAAGTATTAGCTCTAACAAATCGTACAGCTACGAAGGATACAATTTACATCAGTAATGTACCTAAGGAATCTTCATTTTTTTGCCCCCTTGCTTGTGTTCCACGTTGTCGATATGTTCATGCTAGTCAGGATACAGAAAGGGAGAATGGCAAAGTTTAAACTAAAAAGAAAAAAAGAAAAAATAGATGCTACTCTATAGGATGTCAGAACATCAGTGTCTAGTGAAATCAACAGAAGCTGCAAATTAAGTTGGGAGTCGGACATTGTGTCGTTCAAGTACTTTTGTTCCATTTTCTGCCCACCACTTCTCTGCTTGCTCCTCGCTGAAATGTTTCCGACTGCAAGGGGAAAAATAGATCAGTGGAAAATTGCAGCTTCGATTTAGATTACGCAAATCTAGGTTTCTGCCTTAATATTGTGGTGTCACAGCATACGAAATTATATTTCTCATTCTTCTGTGATTCAACAAGAAGTATTTCAGCATCTTCACAGTTTAGCAGCAAATATTAATAGAGTTGTGCATATGTGGTTGGTTGTTTTCATTTTCCTTCAATCATCACCGCAGTACAAAACACTAATAACCGATGATTATAATGAACATTTCATGCAAGAGCAATAGCAGTGTGGGATTTGATTGTTCCATAACATGGGAAATCACAGAAACAGCTTTGTGGCTGGTGCATGTAGAATAAGTACCAACTTGCTCAAAGCTGGAATATTACCTGAAACGAACGCGTCTCAGTTCGTTCCCACCTCCAGGAGAGGAGCAGAGAGAAATATATACTCCTGGTTCATCTTGTATGACCCTTTCAGGTTTTTGCAACTGATCCTTGGCTCCATTAGATAAAGATGGATTATTTGAGCTTGCACTGGACCCAGTGCTGACAGGGGGTAGGCGGTTCACATTCCTCCCACTACCCGGCATGTAAGATTCCTCGGATGCTTGTTCTACATTAGCATTTAAATTGTGGTACACTGTAGAAGGACTCTCAGGCTCAGGCACCCTTTCAGCCATCTCTTTCAACTGTTAGAACAATGAGACTATCAACAGTTGCACTCAAGACTTTTCTTGATGAGCACAAGAAAAGATAAAAGCCAACATTCAAACACAAAAAGCCTAATGCAGAAAAATAGCTGTCAGATAGGTATGACGAAAGGGAGTGCCTAATACTATAGACACTTCCAAAGACTTTCTAGATATGCTCAGATGTACTTAGGTAGTAGAAATTATAGTGACGAAAAAAGGTAAAAGCTGAAATGATCGTGACATTTGTATTATGATATATAGCTCAGTCAAACCCACAGAATGAAGATGTAGGGAATATTTTTCCTGTAACATTAAATTTTCCAAAGCAAGACCTTCTCCTTTACCTGAAACCAAATGGAATGGTATACTACAACTCAAGGAGAAAAAAGGAAAAGAATGCATATTGTGAAATCTGCAAATGGCCAATCACTTCCACAGTAGTAAAGTTTTCAAGTGTATTGTCTAACAAATGGAGAAGCTGACCTGGGCAGTTAAAGACTTTATAACTTCCTTAGCAGCTCTACTTTTCTCAGCCTCATCTGCTGCTTGTGCCGTAGCCTCCTTCAGTTGCTTTGATTTTGACTCAAGGTCAGCTTCAAGGATGCACAATTTGCTGGCTAGTTCTTCCACCTACAAAAGAATGTGGAGTCCTCAAAAGCAGATACTTGAACTATGTTATAGCAAACAATAGGCCTATAAATTGCTCAATCTCTCAAGAGGCTGACAATGCACCAAACAAGTGATTGGCAATTAGGCACATAACAAGAAAATTCCACCTTTAAATACATACGATGGTCATTTTAGGTGGATGTCAATCTATTTGCTACTTTATTTTTATAATGTAGCTGACACAAAAAATAATAAAGTATACATCAAAGCATCTCGAAAACTTAAAGTTCTTCCGAGGGCTTCTGAACTTTAGGAAACGTAGATGCCAAAAATCGTGTTTCAGCAATTCTTTTGACAATGTAAGATCACAGAAACCATTCTTCAGTATTGATAATAGCATGGCAACAATGTAATTAATGCAGCTGCATACCTGTGCTTTCAAACATTTGATCTCCACATGTAGAATATCGTTTTCCTGCTTTAAATCACCAACGCTTGATTCATCTTTATGACCATTGAGGGATAGAGTGCTTGTTGCAGCATGCAGTGGTCGTGATTTTCCTTGGACAGGAGATGGTGACCGAGAACCCATTCTAGAACTAGGAAGAGATAATGGAAGAATTTTAGATGTTCCAGTAGGGCCTTTGGGGGATTTAGAGGAAGCACTAACTCTCTGGTCATCAACATTCTGGAAAAGGAACAAATTGCTACCACTTGATGCTACTCTACTCATATTCTTAATGTTGCCAGCATCAGCCAGACTGAATGAGTCAGAATGGAGGAGTTTGGATTCTGGTAACTTTTCTGTCGATGACCTGTAAAGCCCAGTTGCACTCTTGACATTGGGAATTCGAGGTGCAGACCTAGAGTTCAAAGATTTCTGTAACTTGCTATAACAATCATCACAAACACGAAATGGTTTGTTAATACTAGGGGCCAATGAAGCTCTCATGGATTTCCGAGAGCTGCAGGCTGTACAAAAGGCAAGTCCACAGTTGTAACAATTGTGGCGCTTCCTTCTAAAGTTGAAAGGGTTGCGACAGCCAGAGCACACAGAATTATCAGCAGAAGACATTCCTTTATGCAGACAAATAACAGCAGTGAAATTTGAGCCACATGCTACGCTCCTAACTTGCTTATCCTTCAAAAAGTTAACAAGATTAGGTGAATCTCTATCATTATTCTGTCCATGGCCTAACTGACCATTTGAACCCTTACCCCAGGTATAAACCTCCATTTTTGAAGTCAAAACAGCAACATGATGTGAACCACAAGCGATCTCCTCGACAAAACTGTTAGCTATTTTGCCTTCAACACAAGTGGGGTCCTTCCCATTAGCTAAAGGATTTCCCAACTGGCCGTGAACAATACTACCCATTGTATACACTTTCCCAGCTGTAGTCAGAGCAACAGTTAGATTCTGTCCACAGGCTACCCGAGAAAAACTCAAACTATCCAATGCAGCAACATGTTGGGGGACTAACCTACATTTCTTATCACAGTGACCAAGTTGTCCATCATCTCCATTGCCCCAAGAGAACAAACTACCCGACAAACAACCATCTGATAGTCCAGGGTTGGAAGCCACACTAATTTCAACAACAGCAGCAGTGTGCCAGACACCACAAGCAACCCTTACAGTCCGTAGTCCTTTCAAGGATTCAACTTCTCTGGGAGTATAGGTGCCAGCGCGATCTCCGTGGCCTAATGCACCAAATGTTCCATCACCAAATGTAAATAACTGTCCAGCAGATGTTATTACGGCAGTATGCCAAGGACCACAAGATACATACGACACCTGGATGCCTTCAATAAAGCCATTGATTTTCTTAGGGATCCAGTAACTGGCTTCACTTCCATGCCCTAGCAAACCACAATTATGAGTGCCATCACCCCAGCTGTACAGATCTCCGGAAAGGGTGACAGCACAGGTGTGGTACTCCCCACATGCTACCATTTCAATGCTCATACCACTAAGAGCCCCAACAAGCTTGGGATTGGAAAGATCAGTCTCAAGTCCATGACCCAACCTGCCTCCTTTGTCCTCACCCCAGCTGAATACTTCCCCATGTTTAGTAACTAATATAGCATACTTATCACCACAAGCAACACTCTGGACATCAAGAACCATGGTCGAATCCAGAGCTTTAGGTATATTGGCATTTATTTTGCTGTTAGAAAGTTCACCAACTCTAAGTTCTCCACCACCCAGTAATCCTTCACCAGTGGCTTCTCCCCAAATGAAAACATCTCCCAAACACTCAAAATCTTCACGACATGATCCCTGGCTAGATGAACTTACAGCACTGGACAAACTAACTCGATTAGTATCGCCTGTTGAACTCCGGCCATTTGAGTTATCTGTGGGCCCAGGTAAAAGAGAGCCAATAGAACTTGTAACTGTTTCAGCTGGTAAAGGATTCTTTGATGTTGCTGTATATGAAACAATATCAGCAAAGGCTTTCCCCAATCTGCTTTGCGGAATGCTTTCGGGCCGTGGAGTGTCTCCTTGATCCTAACAGAACCAAGCATTAAAACAAGTTCACTTAAGAATGTTCTAAACTAACATTATCCACTAATCTAAAAGCACACAAGAATGATTTTCATTTAATAACTCACAGAAGATAGATTTGATGGGAAGGCTTTTCGACCACGTGGACTCTCACATGATGATGTCTCGGTCTTTGCTTCATTTCTAGCCTTGCGGTAGGAACCCTGAGCAATAAGTGCTTTTAGACCTGCAAACCATACTTCAGCTTCATCTTTATCTTTGCATATCTGTCCAAGATTGCGCCAGTAATAAGCAAATTTGTATTTCTAGAAAAGTGGTTGCCTTTCCATATCATTCTGAAATTACAACACAAAGAAACACCAAACTCACCACATCTAAGGATCTGTCATTGTATATGAGAGAAAATGATTGATATTCCTTCTCCGGACGAGGGTAGCGCTGAAATATTGCCTGAATGGTAACATCAATAATATATAAGTCAAGCCTCGTCATTAAAGGAAGTCACAGTTATTTGACACTATAAACATGACCGTAGAGTGAAGATTCAAGGGGAAGCTGTATCACATGAACAATGCATAAGCTATGAGGGACAAGAACAAAAGTGCATTTGTGAAATATGAAACTTGCGTCACCCCAAAATCAGCAATAATTTTGGCAATGATTGCCACATTTGAACCACAAATAAAATAAGGGAAAGAATATAGAAGAAAATCAGCATACTTACAGTACGCTGCCCAGGAATTATCCTCGAGACTTGGCGCAGATCAAGTTGTTTCTCCTCTTTGCCATAGTACCATATTAATACAGATTCATCCTAAAATCGCCAAAAATCCAGAGTTATTATGAAGCACAAAAGTAGAAGTGAGACTTTGTTTAGAACTAAGTTATAGATAAGGGAACAAACAGAAATAGCTGAAAAAGGACGAGCTCAATCTTTCCTGTTACTTACAATCGTAGAGAGCTTATTTTACATTGCAAACTCCAGAAGTGAACTACTAAGCCAAAATGTCGATTCTTAACACTTTCTACACCAAGTATACTAAAGTAGATCATGAATATGTAAGGCACCGAGACAGAGAATGAGCTTTAAATAAACTTACACTGGATAATCGAAACGGGCAGAACTTTGGTTTCCCTCTCCGCCCATACTTCAAAAGAAAAGCCCCCTTTTTCAGTGCTGTAATGGCCTTTTAGCCAAGAAAGAAAACACAAATCATCAAACTCCAAACGAGTACAAGCCTAATATCAACAAATATCGTTCATAAGTACAAAGTAAAAAAGGCAAATACCTGGTCAATGTCTCTCTCAGCAAGAGTAGTAGGCCTCAGCAAATCAGCCATTCACGATGCAATCTATAGACACTATGAAGAGCCCAGAACCCATTTGAACCTCCACAGCCCAAAAACTAATTCCTCCCTCTCCAACACCTACTCTTTCGAATACGAAAATATCACAGAAGCCGGTCCCTTTTCATTTACCCCATCATAACATCACCATAATTGATGCATGACGTTGAAATACTAAATTCAAGTTCACAAACACAAAATACTAAGAAGAACGCCCAAACTTTTTGCCACCACCCCACAAGAGTTATTCAAGACTCATAAACTAATCATGATTCAGCTCTGGAGCAGCTGAATTGACTTTGCCAGTGAAATTTAGAAGCATTGGGGAATATCTCTTCAACCTTCCAATTGAAATTCAACGAATTCTTGATCCTTCAAACAAAAATTCTGTACCACATTCTCCAATACAATGGCACTAAAACCAAAAAAAAAAATGGAAAATTTCTTTTTACCTTTCCATCCACTTTAGAAAAAATAATGCAGCCAAGTAAGAATGAATCTGGAGCATGCCCTTTCCCCCTTTTTTTTTTCCTTTAAACTCTATTTCGTGGGTTTCAATGACTCTGGCAGAGCAAAAAAGATCCAACGAAGACTGAACCTTTTCAGCTAAATATTAAAAGGGTTGTTTTATTAACCCTTTTTTTTTCCTGGAATCAAAAGGGTTTTGCAGGCGAATGAATGATTTCAGCAGAAATTTTGTTCGTGAAATGCCCACAAATTTTAATGTGTAATTTCTGGCATTTTGTTCTCTCTTTTTTTCCCTTTTGAAATCTTTTTCTTGCGATCAGCTATTTTGTTTTTGTTTTTTTTTTTTGAGTTTTTCTTTCTTTCTTACATCCCTTGTATTTCGGAGTAATGCCTTGTCAGCGTCTAAAGCAAACAAAAATTAAAGCAAAAAAAAGTCATATATTGAGTCTCAGATTTGATGATTGGGATGTTTCTGCTTTTGTCCCTTTCATGAACACCGAATAACAAATAAGGCCAAATGTTGGATCTTTTGATAATTGCATTCTCTCTCTTGTTGTTTTAAAATTTACAAAGACTGCCCTTTTATGATTAACAAGTTTTGGAAATTCAGCACTGATCGCGCCCATTATTCCTACTGGGGATTTGGGAACTTATCCGAAAACTAATATCACCTTAATCTTCGTGTGATTTTATTTTTATGGATGCATCAAATGATATATGGGTCAATTGTATCCTAACTTCTAGAAACCGAAAAAAAGAAGAAAAAAACACTTATAGACTTGTATTCCGTCCATTCTAAAAGAATTGTAACTAAATAAAATACAAACACAGTTAAAGAAACAATTAATTTTGATATGTAAATTACTTAACCATCTCTATCATACCTGTTAATTTAAAACAAAAAGATGTTATTAATCTTGTACTTCTATTGAAGGTAAATTCGGAAAAATCAACAAATTATATATTAAACTATAAGAAAGACACTTAGTTTGAATTTTTTCTCAATTTTGCAAAGACAAACTTATTTTTGAATGGAGAGAGTAATATTTTTTTGGTTACATAGAACACCTTCTAGTTGTTTCCGATGGTTACAAAGTTTCTTTCTTAATATAATTATTGTCTTTTGAATGTTGTTTCATGTTATTATTAATCAAAACAAACTGTACTAGTGGATTTTTCTAGAGTTTCAAATTGTCCACCTTATACAAGTATATATAATGATGAAGTTATCATCTTGATTAACACGGGGATAGACCGCTTTCCCCTTTTTACTTTTTATTTTTAAATAGGGGGAGGAAAAGAAGAAGAAGAAGAAGCAAGGATGGACACATTTTACCTTTTAGTTTTTTTTTTTGGTAGAAATCTCAACCACTATATCAAGCAACACAAGAAGGTTAACATAGATTAAGAAACAAAAAGGATAGAAATTAAGGAATACAATTAGTGAAGCTCAAGTTCATTAGATAGGCAAAGCTAAGCTTCAGGAACAGGAAAACACCAAATAGAACGGTCAATTCATCAGATAGGCTGTGTGCAAATTGGCCTTTATGCCAGACAAAAACAGATAACTAGCCTAAAATACTCCGTCAAGTGTCAATATCCATAATCATGATCAAAAATTGTGTAGCTGCTCCGCCTTGACCTTGATTCTCTATCAGCCTGTAAACAGAAACAGATGAAGAGTTATTATTCACAAACACAATGTCATTATGAAAATGGAAGAAACCTTTCAAAAGCTATGATACGAAAGTCAGGAATTTGCAATATTTATATACCCTGGCTATCATTCTTTCAAAAGCTTCTGGCCCATTCTCTTCGATATATTTTTCTGCAGCAGAGAGCACATCATCTGGTTTACTGAAAACATCTTTCTTTCGAGGAACATACCAGATTTTGACACTCGGGTTCCGGTAGAAAGGCCTGATGAAATGCTCATAAACATAAGCTGCTCCATTGAAGTAAGGAAGCACTAGCCAGCATATTGCAGCCAGTTTAGCATATGACCAAATGGGAAGCCTAATCAAAGAACATAACACAAAACCTATCAGGACAACCAGCTTAATTTGGTAATAAACAAAACCTAAATTAATGTAAACATCAACCTTAACTGAGTACTAATTAAAGGTAGCAAGACAGACTCATTTGTAACACATTCAAAGCAATACACACTATTTAAGTAATGACGAGTATAACTTCAAACTAAAGGAAATAAGACCATGAAACTCTGAAGTTTCTGCAGGCTTACCATTCAAGAACTTTCCAAAATGTGAGCTCGAACAGAGTGATTAAGGAATAAAGAACCCAATAAGTCAACCATTGCCTATCATCATCACGAGATTTAGTCTCAATAGCTCTGATAGAAGCATACCTGTCACAAATCATCCCAAAGGATTGAAGTGAGATGAACAGAAATGTAAAGTTTTCTCCTTTTCCACAATATATGATGGTGGAGGCCATAAGGGACATTGGGAAACCTCCAAAAGTCCAAATGTGAAAAAGGAGAAGTCTTTTTTCAAGTTTCTTGGAAGATTTTCAAGTTTCAAGTTGGGTCTAATTAAGTTCCATTAACCCCAAGCCCTAAATCTGATTCAGCATTTATTAGTTCCTACTTCCCTCCAAAACTTGCGCTTTAAATTAATCAACAAAGACGAGCATTAATATAGCAGGGAAGAGACTTACAGAGGATAAACAAGAGAAACCAGAGGCCTGCAAGAAAAGGAAAAAAAAAAGAAAAAAGAAAGTAGCTTTTTGAGTTAAAAAGACAAGGGGAAGAAGCAGTCTGCATGTTGCAAGACTGTAATTATGTAACCAATGACTAATAAAAAGAAATCCCTCATGAAGAAAATAAAAAACTTACATAGCAAGGACATCAATGTTCTTTGCTATCACAGTAATAAGATTATCCCCAGAATTACCCATCTTTTTCTTTTCTTTTCTTTTCCTGAAATAAAAATACTAAAAGCAGCAACTCTGCAAAAGATTTAATGGGTTGGTGTTCTTTTAGATGCAGCTGACTTCTTGAGCTTTGCTGTTTGCTAGTTCTTGTTGTTTCCTTCTTCTACACCTCCATTGTCTTGCTAAACTTTGGACAGTAAACACAAGGAAGAAAAACTTGAGAAGAATAAAGTGAAAGTACTAAGAAAGGGTACAGTTTTTTTTTTTTTTTTTTCTGACAGCAAGCAAAAGGTGAATTTGAAAAAGATGTTATTATCTCTATTCCAAAATAAGTGTCATCTTACATTTTGCACATAGTTTAAAAAACTCTTAAATAGGGTAATAAAATTATTTGAATATCCTCAACCAACCCCATTATAAAATTGTTGACCAATAGCATCAATTCTTTTGAGGGTAATTTTGAAAATTTTTGACCAAAAGTGCATTGAAATGTAAAAACGTCACTTATTTTGAAATTTCTACATTTTGCTAAAATGATACTTATTTTGGAATGGAACGAGTAATTTAGAAGCATCAAATTTTTCTAAGACATCATTTTCTTCTGTTTCACCAATAAAGAGGCACCGAAAATCTTTGTCTTAATTCAATGCAGCGCGGGTTGAATTTCTCATCTTGCACTGGCTAATCAGATTCGAGTTCGACTGTATAGAGTTGGGAAAACAATGTCGTGGTTGTTTTCCATTGGCTGGGTGTATAAAATTGATATGGGATGTGGAGGACTAGATTTTGCGCCCTGGTCCTAGTTTCTTGCATGAACTTTTTGACTCCCCGAAACGCGCCATGGAATAGTGAAAAATCGAAAAAGGCGCCCACTCTTATTATTACCTTAGCAATAAACTGGGAGTAATAAAAGTAAACAACTAAGGTTGGGTTCAGCCCAAAAGACAAGGCTAGACGGGCTCAAACGAAAAGCCCATATAAGACCAACAGGCTTGTACCAATGCTTGTATACCTGCACTCTGATAAATAAAACTTTTATTCTTTTTTTTTTTTGGTACAAAGAAAAAGAAAAAGGCAAAATGCCTAGGATATTGTTGCCAAGTAGTTGCCAACATTTGCTTGACCGAAGTGGTAAGATATTT
Organism: Oldenlandia corymbosa var. corymbosa; assembly: GCA_949775105.1. Classification (NCBI taxonomy): domain Eukaryota; kingdom Viridiplantae; phylum Streptophyta; class Magnoliopsida; order Gentianales; family Rubiaceae; genus Oldenlandia; species Oldenlandia corymbosa. Next base: position 34,429,052 of record OX459119.1, on the reverse strand, counting down.
TGGTTTCCTTTAGCAAGATCTCGAACTCTAGTCTTGTGAATGGAAAGAACAATGTTGGGAGAGTTTATCCTCCAAAAAGAAATCTCCCATTTCGATGCGAATTAATTTAAGTGCAAAAATACTTGGGGAACCGTAAGTGTACGAAAGAAAAGGCCAAGTAGCTAGATCAAATTAACAAACATATAATGCAGGTAAGAATTATCAATTAGTATACCTATCCTAACCACAGTTTAACTATTAGCAGTGCAATGAAGGACCTCTGAAAATCACCCGGTCCACTTGTAGCTAAAGACTATCCATTAAGTTGAGAAATTAGCCCGTAATATATCACAAAAATAGTTTACATTATATGTATCAAAAATTATAAAACTTATGATGTGGACTATTTTTTATTTTTTTTAATGGAAAAAAAAGCATATCATTTGTGATTGCTCTTCATTTGAATCTTGTAATGTACCCTTTTTAGATTGGCGTCTTCCCACACTGTTTAAGTTAATAATGATTAAAAATAAAATTTAGCTGGGGGATATCATATGTATAGAAAAGCTAATTTTAGCTCAGATTGTATGGTGATTAATATCGCTTTTCTGAGCCCTAGGAGTTATCAATCCTTCGAGCTTTCATAGCCGGCCGGCGAAATGAGGCAATGATTACAATACGATCTCATAAGAATTTGATAGTCACGTAATGTTATCTCTTGTACATAGGATTCAGCTACTCCCATTGTACAAATAATAATTAGCATTGATGGGAGAACTCTGTACATGTACACAAACTTGAAAAATTGAACCGAAATTCAATAGGTGGTAAATCAACTTAAGATCAAAGTTGGTTAAAGTACTTTAACTGTCTGGTAACATTATTGCTTCAATCATAATATATACTCTCTTCAATCTTCTTATATATTTCTGATGCCGTTTCATCGTACAATTAATACAGGACTATGATTTTTAAGAGAGAGCAGGAACACAATATTCAACAATATGGTAACCTGGTTTCAGGAGAGGGACTCATGGTCAACTTGTAAGGTCTCCGGAACTTGATTTTGTTTGGTCGTAACATGTGTGGTAGGGTCGGGCAAAAAACACAAATAATTACCCACCATCTTCGGTGGCTGCAGCAACTTTTACATGATAAAGAGAGAAATGCATGCATGATTCAGGCTGTACAACACTCAATGGAATTCATCCCGATGAGTTCTTTCACCAATATGTTGTGCAGCTACTAGGGCTCATAATGCCTGACATGAAAACCAAAAGTCACTGTGTACTGTATCTTATTGGTGGGTCTCATCTTTTTCAATCTTATTTCGATCGGTAATTAAAGCTCTAATTGGACCAGCTTTCTCGCATATACATTGCTGCAAAACCCTCAAAATTTAACAACAATAATATTGTTGTACCCAATTTTAATTTTATAGTACTACAGTATAATATATGGTAGTATTTGGTGGGTATGTGAATTGCATCAATAAAGGGTTTGCATGTTCCTAACCGGCAAACATGGTCATCCTTCAACATCAAAAGGGTGCACATTGACAAAACTGATGAAGCAAACGTACGCTTAATCTTCCTGATGCCTGGTCACAATCAATTCGGTAGTACACTTACCCCTACATTGCATAACTTCATTATAGCTTATCTCACAGCAATTAGTTTTAACAGAATAGGTGAAACATTTCTAGATATTTTAAACAGAAACGTAACACATACAAAAAAAAAAAAAAAAAAATGCTCTTGATCACTGGGCAGCAAGCCAAGACTAACGTCTATCGACGTTGTTTCTTTTCGACCTAGCTAGCTAATTAATTAGTAATGTTCACAACATGCTACTATGTAATATAAAGGCAAATGTGTAGCTTATGGGATAACCCTAATTAAAATGGATCGATGAACTTTTGCATGCAATTTCACATAACTACTCAAACACAAAGCATAATGATGCAAGTTTGGCTCGTAAAAACATCAGAACAATAATAATTCTAACTACTTAGAAGTAACTTGAGAAAGAAACTCACCATTGTTTTCTTTTTTTTTTTTTCATTTTTCCGTAGGAGACCACATTTAACACTAGTTTCGCATCGAAGCTCAAATTTTTTCACAGTACAATACTAGTGAAAAACCTACTTAATTCGTACTCAATAGTGATTACTACTGAACATAATTAAACGAAAGATGACTTGATCAAACCTTAGATAAGATATATGAAGATGACTACTAATTAAACTTGTCTTTGAATATATATAAAGCCAGCTTACTTATAAGTAAGTACAGAAAAAAAAAATGAAGAAGGAAAAAGATGCAAATTAACTAGCTAATTCAATCAAGCGCCGTATACTTAATTTGTTGCACCTTAGGAGTGTTGGTGAGTGGTGGTTGAGTTACCACGCCAATCATCTGCGCCACCTTGATTAGGCGGCCGGTAGCCGTTGAACGCCGCCAGCATTCCCAATTGCCCATCAAATGCCGCCGTTGAAACACCGGAACTTCCAATATTAGTGACATTAGCCAAGCCGGGAAGTAAGGCTGCTGAAGTAGTAGCAGTAAAATTCAAGAAATGATGACCTCCTCTATTCAAGCCACTATTATTACTAATAGTATTACTGCTCATACTACTAGGAAATGTAGCACTAGTATTAGTACTACTACTCCATGAAGAATCATGTAGTTGACTAGTATTAGAACTAGGAGGATTATTTGCCAACATAAGGAAACTCGAACTCGAACTGGAACTCGAACTTGATTGTAACAAGTAATTGTTTTGCAAAGATGTCAAGTCTTCTTCTGGCCTTCTTTTCCTTCCCAAATCAAGGTAACTGTTGCTCCCTTCTTCTTGATGGCGTGTTACCTCTTGCTTAGCTTTCAAAACTGAATCCACATTTCCAACATTATGGCCATAAAGATTCAAGATATTATTCCCCATAAAACTCTGATATTGGTGGTTGTTGAAATAACTATTCCTCATCATTAACTGAGACTGTGCTGACAAACTTGACCCGGACCCTCTCATTGAGATGTTAAGCGTGCTGAAATTAGCCGGAATCGTGCCGGTTCCCGTGGCGGCAATAACCGCCGGTTCCGCCTGCTGTAGCAACCATTCAATGGTTTCGCCGTCGGACTTGTGGCCGAGCTCTTTAGTAAGCTGGAAAACCCTGGCGGCGCAAGTTGCCGGCATCCGGATCCTCCGGCCGCGACCATCTACCTTTGTATGCCGATCCTTTGTTGATGCTCTTTTTGGCTGAGGCTTCTTGGTCGGCGCCGCCGTCGTCACCTGACTATCACTAACAACACCACTTTGTTTATCAGCATCAACAATAATATTATCAGAAGTAGTATTGATGGAGCTGGGTGAAGAAGAGATAGCTAAAGATGGATAAACTGAGGTAGAACGAGATTGTTGTTGTTGATCATCATTTTTCCCTAAGAGTTGCAATGGGAAACTTGAAAATCTGTGAATAGCATGAGCATGATGATGATGATGATGATCAGCATCCATTATATTGAGATCATATAGTAGTAAAAAATAAATTATTATTTTTTCCCCTCAGCTAAGGCTTGCTATTCTTTCTTTCTTTGTATCTGTAGATGACCCTCACAAATGAAAGGATGAAACACCTTTTGTGGGCTCTTCTTGAGGTTTCCTTTTTTTTTTTTTTTTTTTAGCTTTTCTCCCCCTATAGAAGATATGTATATAGGGCTTCTTTTTGAAATCTAGCCTTTCTCTTCAAGCTACTGGTTATGTAATTCCTTAGTATAGAGAGAAGAGTTCAGCTGGCAATGGCTGGTTTTCTTATCAGATGAAAGAGAGAATAGGTGAGAGAGAGAGAGAGAGAGAGAGAGAGAGAGAGAGAGAGAAGGGTAAGGGAGGGAAGAGAGAGAGTGCAAGCTTTAAGCAACAAACATAATGAGTGGGAATTATATGGGCTGTGGGATCATATGGGAAAGCTATTTGCTTTCTTCTTGATATTTTTCTTTTCTCCCCTAGCATGAAAATTGATGAGTTATTTACTTATTTTGTATACTAGCTAAAGATTGATTAATAAAGCAAAACAGTAATATGAGGATTCATGATTATCATTCTTTGTGGCTATACTAATTGTGACAGGTCATGCAATGTAATATACTGGCTCGGTTGTACGGCGATACTCCTTCTCTCCCAAGAAATAGTTTATATTGAGCTTTGAGATTTGTACTATACAAAGAAAATGATATTCTACAAAACGAAGAAGAATGAAAAGGATAACAAAATATAGATAGGGAGGTGATCTTAAGTTTTAACCTGAAGTTAAGGTTTTAAGTCGATTTTTAGAGGTTTGGAGATTGAAATGAGCTAAGATTTTTTATGAGTATTATTTAAAATAATGCCCTATTGTTGTACCAAAGAAAAAGAATCGCGTACGCACGAAACATAAAATTTGAGAGTATGGCAAGTAATCAATCATGACAGTCAAATACCACAACTGTCACAAAACATTTATCAGAAAATGACTTCATATCTGTGGATTATTAGACATCAATTTATTTATTTTTAGAACAAAATAAAAAGTGTGAAATATAGTAGTAGATATCTTTAAGGGGCAGTCTTCGTGATGAGGTTGGCTTCAGACAACCACGTGCGGTGTTCTTTATCATACATTCAAATGAAATCAATCCATGAAGAAGGGCTTCATTTTGCTTTGACAGAGGTAAGCACCGGAGAAGATGACCCTACCTTTTCGTAATTTTACAAAAAAAGAAAAAAAAAAAAAAAGGAATTACGTAATTCCAGCACTTCAATATATTTCTCTCTTCTTTGTTTAATTTCTTTCCAACAAAGAAAGAAAACAAAAGATGATCTGTTTGATTCGTGCAATCATATTGCCTCCTTTGCTTTTTTTGGTTCTTTAATCCCACCCCTCTTTTGTTCCTTTGCTATAAGCTTTTCAAGTTTTGAATGAACAAAAAATTGATTGTTTGGCTTCTTTGTTTGTTAATTGCAATGATGCCTCACGGTCTCGAAGCTATCATATATATAGCTAGTCCAGTCCCATAATCAAGACAACATTTTGTTGTTTATATACTAGGAATCTTTAGTTTAAGTTAATGTTGTATATGAGTTGAGACAACAACTCTCTAATGAATATCTAATGGAGTTGATGGATTTGTTATTTAGCCTTAACTTTATGTAATTAATTAAAGTATATTAAGTAGTACCCCATTAACGGTGGCCCTTTCGTTTACTTCACGTTGGCCCCAACTAATCATTTTTATCAAAAGATCATCATCGTGACAAAACACTAGCTAATTTGTGTGAATCTTCTCCGTAACATTTTCGGATCAATCTAATAGCTCACTGTTTGATACTTGAAAGCTCACCAACATAACATGTCTGGTTAAACTGGCATAAAGAAAAGATATATTTCTCATGTACTAAAATGATCGGTCTACTTATTTTTTATTTTTAGTATAATTTTACACACAAAAAAATAAAGATGTAAACTGGATAATTATTTTGGAAAAGATATTGTAGAGTATGAAAAAGAGATTACAAACGAAATATTGGAAAGTTGGAGTTAACATTTGATTAGCAGAAATTGATGAGAATAAATAACACGTATTCTGTCCCAAAAATAATTATGGCACAAACAGTCATTGTTGTACGCAAGGATTATCAAGCATGTGGTTATTAATTATTTACATGGTTGTTTTTCCCCCCATTTTGTGGGATCGAATTGCTACTTCAACGTAAGACTTGTTCGAAAGTTGCAGGGAAGGGGCACAAGAAATGTCCCAACGATAAGACGTTTTTCTAACAGCTTTAACCCTGTAACTGTAAGGCGCTTCTAGTTTTTCTTCAATTACTTTTATTATTATCAGGCTCTCTACAAAGAACAAGCATCACGAGCTTGGTTGTTTTTGGTCTTTAGCTTTTCGATTATGTAAGAAATAAAAACATTAAAATTCCAAAAATCAACATCAATATCATAGATGGAGGAGGGCCCAGAAGAGAGTTTGATAGTAGAATGTGGATGAGGAGTCAAATAGACTCTCACAGCTGCAAATGGATCATCAAGAAAGACTAGGGCCACGCATATATGGTTAATTTATCTGTCTTAAAAAAATACTAGTTTATATTGAATTTTAATATTTGTATTAATTTTATCACAAATTTTAAAACTTAAAATAGATTATTTTTCTGTGATAAAAAGAGTATTTATTAGTAAGATGGAATTAATAATGAACATTATCCCGATCGAGTATGATTAAATAATAAGCTTAGCTCTAGCTAATTATAAATTTGGTTGAATGTTAGATGTTTGTTTGCTTTGAGAAGAAGATCATGAATGAATCCATCCATCCATCACGTGCTTTTGCTCTCTATACTTCCATCACTTCTCTCATGCATAAGTTTGCTGCTTTGATGATGAAGATGATGATGGCTTACCAGTTTATTACCTGCAGCCATCATGCATCATCCATATGATCTATACCTCCAAAAGCTCTTAAACTCTGTGTCGGAAATTTAGGTGTTTATTCACACATCCACCAACACCTTATATATACATTCTCAATTTATTTTTTTTGTTTCTTTTGGTTTTTAAAAATAACATTAATTTTCCATCCCAAAGAATCAAAGTCATGGCATTCATTCTTTCCACAGCTTTAGATTTTCTTCTTCGACCATACGTTTTCACATTCAAGTTGAGCCATGCACGATAGTCAAGAAACACTGCTAAGTGGAATTTATTTTTCTCTGATTTTGACTAACCACAAGGACTTCATCAAAGTTTAAAGATTGCTTTCGACACATATAAACGAGAATTAATTAGACGATTGATTTGGATGACTATTTTAATAGAGTACGGTTAAGGCATTTCGCTTCTTTTATTGTACGAAAGAAAATGCAGTCATGTACAGTTTTTGCAATGAGACCATTTTTTTTCTTTGGAAAATGAATTAAGATACCATGTATGCAAAATAAATGCCTGCGGATTGACTTGGGACATGATTCCTTGGCTCTCGACTGTTCTCTTGAACCAATAATGTTGACTTTTTCTACTTCATCTTTTCTGATAAATTTTATAATTAATTCAAGTGAGCTAGCAACTAGCAACTAGCAAGCCACCAATTAAAAAATTGGTACATCTGTGAAAGAATTCGGTTAGCTCAAACACGCAACAAGAAAAGGAGAAAAAATAAATAGATTTTATAACTTGTCATGGAGTTGTCCTAATATATGCATGCTAATAACAATAATAATAGAATAGAGAGTACAGCTTATAAATGATGGGGGGAAATGGAAAATAGGGTAAAATAATTATTGTAAAGCTTCATAGACAAAATAAGATGCTGGGGGGTAGTTGGAAATCTGATGGATATGTCTCTCAATTATTAGTTTTTTATTTTATTTTTTATTTTAAAATTTTTTTGAGAGAGATTGGAGGGGGTTTTGTCATTTGGTGTCATTATTATGGGGTGAGTTGCAATGTCTCCTCTCATTTCCATGAAAACTCAACCTCCAACCTCTCTGGCCAACTTGCTTCGCCGGTTGTTAACCTTACATCTTCATGCACTTAGTTTTTTTGGATTCGTTTTCTTATTGCACTATTTTTCTGGGACGTCGGGAGAAAATTTTAAAGTGATATAGATGGGAGAAAACATTAGCCGGAATGGGAGTATATACGAAAAACAAGATTATCCATACTAACAGTACTAGGAAGGGAGGGGAAATTGTTTATATTAATGATCATGAAGGCCATTTGGGTATGGCATCCCGCGACTACAAATTAATATTGATGAGATATTATCTCACACATGTCAGTGTGCATGGGGCTAATGGTATCCGGAAAACCAACTAATCATTGTTACTGTTTCTTGAGAAAGGAACTTAAATACAGCCTACATATTCTTCTGAATGAAATTACGAGAGAACTCAATGTCGGCATAATATTTAAACAAAGGTGATGCGAAAAGAATCCTAGTCTAGTGATAAAAGAGATATAGAGACGTAGAGAATATCAAGATGTCTGGAGATCGATAAGCTTAGAAGTTAGAAACGCCGAGAGATTGTTAATAAAAGAAGAAATTAAATTTAGAGGAGGATCAGTTCAACTGGATTCTCCGCCGTCAGCGGCAGGAAAATGTCGTAACCATGATATAGTTGAGGTAGCATACCCGTGACATTATAATTTGGTTTTGCATCTATAACATTCTCTTTTCAATTAAAAAAATAAAATAAAATTATCTCAACAAAAAGTTAAAAAAAGGAATGTTGATTAATAAAATAATTTGACGTGAATTGGTCAGGAGGAATGCACGACAGACGCATCATCACTGGCCAGGTCTCAATCATTGGAATGGTGGAATGAGTTTTCCCTCAGCCAGGCGCAGTGTCAAACTCGATCGTAACAAAGGCATGAAATTGACCGGCGCCTAATATAATAATTGATCTTTGATTTACTCTCTTCTTCTATCTACTACATAAATGCATACAATTGATTTGAGATATTTCCGTTTTGATTTGACAAATAGAATAACAACGACTATATTATGAAGGATTGAGCAAGCAGAGATTTTTATGATTGATTTCATATTCTTGCTCAGAAAATATATGAATTTTTACGGGGCCAAAAAATTGGAGCCTGCCTGTTAAAGCATTTAAGGCATGCACGTCAAATACATTTTTTTTAAAACCTTTTTTTTTTTCATAGGCAGTTTGCTTATAAAAACGGTCAATGTAGGCAACAGCAGAAGTAAATAACATGAAATGAATGTTTGAAACAATATTCCATCACTTAATATAACAAACCTCAAATGTCAGAACGCCAAGATGACTTTCTTGGGCTCCCTGATTGCTGCTATATAGTGCTCGACTTGAAGAAACTCAGCTCCACTTGCGGCAGCGCAGTCCGTATTTTGATGATTTAGGTTTAGGCTGATACGCTTTATAGAATGTTACATAGTGCTCGACTTGAAGAAACTCAGCTCCACTTGCGGCAGCGCAGTCCGTATTTTGATGATTTAGGTTTAGGCTGATACGCTTTATAGAATGTTATAATGTCAAAGATATATAGGACAACTTACCCATGATATATAGTATTTCTTCGTTAAGATTCTTTATCTGGCTGTTAATTACATAATTAATTTTGGAGTATCAGAGCTGTTAGTTAATTAGACATATGTCGGGCGACATAGTTGCGACAACGAGAGTCAGTGGCAGAAACAAACGACTAATTTCAATATTTCATTACTCCAACAGTACGGCCGCAGTGGATGTGAAGGTGTGAAATGTGACCTTTTTATTTTTTTTGACCAAATTATTTACCACAGTCCACCAAGGAGGAATGGTGTTTTGTTCTTTCCCGGTGTGCAATTAGTGGGCAAACAATGAACGGTGATTTCCAGATTTGCCTGCTTTCAATCCGTTCAGTAGTACAGTATCAATTGGCTGCTAGATGGATTTTTCATTAAAGGCATAGTGAGTCCATCCAATTAGCAGCCGTCTTTTTCATTTTGGTGTTCGAATGAGAAATTGCGGATTAAAGTGACTTTTTTTATGAATGTGACGTGATACGTACATCGGTATAGTCGTGTTGCCCAACTAAAACAGCTGCTCCCAGAGCCTGTGGAATGTAGACATTTACACGCTGCAGCTTCCTAATCCTAATTACAAGACTATCAACCCCAAGGAAATCATTCTAGTACCATTTCTTTCTGAACATCAGCATCAATTGAAACTACGTTTTACTAAAACGCGTTATCTCAGAGATGTACCTAAGAACCTTAGAGGTTACACCCATGATTAGCTGGCTCAACTTGCCAATGCAGAAATGCACAACGATAGCAACATTCACGCAGGGATCCTATGGCTGAAAAAGACTGAATTACATAAAACAAAGAATATCTACTGTTCTGCTCCTGCTCTACTACCCGAAAGAAAAACTTGACCTCTTTACACTTTACTATAGCTGGCAATTTCCTTCGCCAGTTCCACTATATGTAGCTTCTAATCGCTTCTCACGGAGCAGCACCAAAAAGGTTCCAATCATTCACCTTGAAACCTGTCACAGCTAGTTTAAAAACTTCGGCCATTGGCAAACGTCCCGACTGTGCAGCAGGAACAGCAACTCCGGCCCCAACAGTGGCAGCACTCTCGCTCAAAGGGCTAAAGTCACAAAACCAAAGAGAAAAGATTGACATTAGTGCATCAGCAACAATATCATGCTTCCATCAGAGCTATAACTAGCTTAACAGAGGAAAAACATAGCAGAGTGAAACAAAATTGAAGGACCCACATGCCACCAGCAGACAGAAGAAACCAAAAGATATATCTTCCAAATCCATTAAAAAAACGAAAATAACGAACATCATCTGCTTTACACTTAGGAACTACAACTAAGTGATTAAACTAGGAGAGGAAGCAGCTAAGTGGTAGCACAAATAGAGACAGATAGCCACCTAAACAAAGAGGGTCGAACTAAAAGAGAGCAAAACTGCCGAAAAACATGGAGGGGGCAACCACACATGATTGACCAGGAAAAAAAAAACAATTGGACACTGATTGACCAGAGAAAAAGTAATCTTCTTGAACTTACTTTATCAAGACAGGCTCATAAGCTGTGATTAGAACATCTGTTCCAACTCCCTTGAGGCGTATATTTGCCAAATACACCTGCACAAACAACAGGTTAGATCAGATCAAAATCATCACAGAAAATAAAAACACTTGAACATCAATATGTTGAGACTACCTTTACTATGTTTTGCGCTTCTCTCCCTTGCCTTCCCTTGGAAATGCCCTACAAGTCAGCAAGGGTTGGCATCAGATTATACAGACATTAAGTTTAAGTCAAATTTCATAACTAGACTTAGATTATCTATTAGTCCATTTCTGCAGCATATCTTGAAGTTTAAGATGTGTTATTCCGTTGTAATGTAAACAGTTAAGAATGATACCATTTGGGCAACAGCAGTTGAAACAACACTGGGCACATTGCCAACATTCAGTCCGTTTGCTTCAAAAACACCTGACTGCTCAATTACCTGAAAGAAAAGATGAAACATATCAGGTACTTCATAAGCAAAACCAGACCTTTTAAAGTTGAAATTTAATTGCGCCACAAAGTGGTTCAATAGATGCTAACTACAGTTGTCCTCCCAAGGAAGGGAGGTATTTCACAACCATAGGAGTACAAAGTTTGAAAAAGAACTTAGATCGTGTCCTTGTCAGCTCCCGGCTCAATAATTGGAATAATGCTAATGAAAACTCTTATCGATATTACTCATAAATCCCTGAACATGGATCAACTTCAGCAAAACTCATTTATGACTGTCTTATACATAAAACACAATTTAGCACATATATGAAATTACACTACTAAGCAACTGAGGTTTCTGAGTTTAGTGTTAATGACGACTAATCCCTTCTAACAACTACGTCTACGGTGATACATACACGAATGCAACTGCTGTCACAACCTAAGAAGAAGTAGATTTCAGATATGCTAGGAAAAGACTCATTCCCCTCTGATGAGTTTCTTTGAACAGCAATTACCGTCAGATCCATAGGTCATGTCAAAACTGATAAAATGTTTTAAACACTGGAATGGAGCATAATTCTTAATTTTTGTTTTCACCCTCTAATCCATTAAGTAAAATCTAAGTTGATTCTTTAACTATGACAGTTACTGAAAGAGCCTCTCACAAGTAAATGAAGGCAATATGGATTTTGAGTTAACGAAATTCTGTAATCAACTTTGATCAAGTAAGTTGTTTAAAGAAAATATTGAACTCTTCCGACAAGAATAAGCTATTTAAGTCCGTTTAGTACATTAATCATAATTCCATAACTGGATTATTTGTTCCACTTCTCAACTGCACTCAAATGCCCAAGTACAAGTTCACCCTAAATTACATAATCTAATCATAATCCGCTACAGGGAAAAGGGGAATTTCACCAATCAATTCCGATAATATCCATGACATAGTGAATCCGAATCTTGTGTTTTTGATGAGCATTGGTATTCAATCAACAGTATGATAGAAACATTATAGGAAAAAAACTCATAACTATGCCCTCGTATAATGTAAACTGTAACTATAAAAACCTTAAGAATACCATAGCTCCCTCAGCAGCATCCTGTTCATTGGCAAGGTCTTGCAAGAACCAGGTGGCACTCCCATTATCAGGCACGTCGGTCTTCAAGTCAAGCAGCTCAAAAATCAAGCTCTCGTCGCGTGACGGATCCACAAATACCTCCTGTTCGAACAATTGGACAATTCAATCATAATTGCACAAAATAAGGGAAAAAAGGGCAATAAAAAGACTAACCTGATGATCAGGAACTTGGCGAATGTTGCTCACGTCCTAATTAATAATTAAAGAGAATCAATTAATTAATTCGAATACAAAACAAAAGAAGAAAAGACAAAGAATAGAGGAGTATTCCGAACACTAACCGTGAATCGGAGAGGGAAAGTACTGGTGATAGCACCGCCGAACAGCGGACGATTGACGCTCGTATCTTCCGGCATATTTGAAGCAGAGAAAGATGAGCAACACTAGAAAGAATCAAGTCCAAGAAAGTGTTAAAACAAAATCAATAGCACCAAGAATTAGCAGAAAAGAAAGAGTTGGAGACATTGTTACCAGAAGAGTTGATCGAGAAGAAGCAAAATTTCAATTTCAATGGAGAAGAAGTGAAGAAGAATCTGGTAATCTCCCGAATAAGAGTAATGAGCCTGCAAATTTATATAAAACTTCACAGTAGCTTGAGGTGGACGCACGTAATAATTGCGTTTAAGCTAGGCCAAAAACGGTTCTAAATAAGCGCGGTTTTCTTTTTCCATTCCAAATTAGCTTGGGCCTATATCTCAGCCCCGTATACAGATGTTATTTCAAGGCCCTGATTAAGTCCTTTTCCCGATGATCAATCCACCTGTTTTAAGGCCCATTTAGCTAGGCTCATAATCTAGAGTCCAAACAATATGTATTTATTTATTTATTAATTAGATTTTTTTCCCAGATAGTCTCAATTCTCAAATAACGTATGGCAACTCAGAGTGGTACCAAATTTCCCACATTCTACAGGGAAATATGGAATCCAGGCGACGGCCGACGTGCACAATGTGTGAAATAAAAAGGGAAGCTTTTTCTTTTTCTTCGTAAAAGAATTTTTTTTTTTTTGGGAGTAAAATTAGTTTCTGAGGAGAAAATTATTCGTATCGAGGAGAAAACTATTCATATACTTTAGAAGATTTTTTTTTTTTATATATATATAGACTATAGTTAAGCATGGTTGAAACTAACTCTAACTTAAAATGTAAATGCCTAGCAAATTTCAGTAGGTTATTAAAGTATTAGCTCATTTCTGTTTTACAAAATGCACCAGTGCCCTTATTAAAGTAAATCCAACAGGGTAAGTTCCTTTTTTTAAAAAAAAAAATAATAAAAATAAAAATAAAAATTGGATGGCCCTAGTGAAAATCGAACGCTTGACCTCCCGTTAATAATTATCTCCCATACTAATTCCCTAACCATCCCACCCAACCCTTCTACCCGACAACATGGTAAGTTCTTATTAATAAGGTAAGTTCAACAAAGTAAATCCAAGCTCCCAAAATTATCAAAAAGTTTGTTGAATTATAGTACATTATTCATGGGATTCACAAAATAAAAATAAGTGTTATCAGTAGGAAATTTAACTTTTTCCCTCTCTACCCTTCTTCTATTTACTGCAACTCCTCTGTTTTAATTTTTACCCATTGTTACTATTTTATTCCCACAAGGGCAATAATAGGGAAAAGAAAAAAGAAAAGAAAAAAGAAAATTGAAAACCAAACCAGTAGAGATTCTTCTCCTCCTCTCTTTCCTTTTCCCCCAATTCTTCTTTCTTTCCTTTTCCCCCAAACACAAATAAAATACAACCCCTTAAACCACAGTTTTGGTTTCCCCTTCATTTCAATTCAAACTTATCTTCAAATTCCCCCATAATTTTGTCACCTCTCTTTTCACCCGTTCGATCTGTATCATCCAACCCTTTGATTTCACACACACACACACACACACACACACACACACACACACACACACACACACCCACCTTTAGCCAATCAGTTTTGTTTTCCTTTCGTTCGATTCGATTTTTATTTGCATAGGTTTTTTTTTTAAAAAAAAAAATTTTCTTCGGTGATATTTGATTCACTATGTTTGTATAGTTGTTTTGATAGATATATAATTTATCGAGGGATAGAGAGGGAGGTTTTTGGTTTTGTTTTTTTCTTTTTTGGTGCGTGTTTGTTTGTGTGTGTGAGGGGGAAAGATGAGTAATCAGAAGAAGAGGAATTTTCAGATAGAGGCGTTTAAGCACAAAGTGGTGGTGGATCCGAAATACGCCGACAAGACTTGGAAGATCCTCGAACATGCCATTCATGAGATTTACAACCACAACGCCAGTGGCCTCAGCTTCGAAGAGCTTTATAGGTTTTTGTTTCTTATTTTTTTTTCCCTCTTTTATTTAGTTTTTCTGATTTAATTTTTATGTTTATAGGTGCTGATCTTACTCTGTTCTTTCTTTCTGGTTGATTTTTGTTTTCCTCTTAATTTGTTTTGTTTCCTATTAATTTTTGTTTCGTTGAAAATTAAGGGTCTTACTGTATTCTTTGGGGTTGATTTTCAGTTTTACCATTTTTTTCGGAATTTCAGTTGGAGTTGTTGAGTATCATGTAGGACTATTTTGGAATTACTTGTGCTGCTTGTTAGAAGTAATAATGTTGATTTCACCTATGAGGTTGATGTTGCCAAAAGTAATAATACTATACTTTACTGGCTATCTATGAAAAAGAGTCCTTGGTATGATATTCAAAAATATTTAAGGAAAGCTAATCATGTTTCGTGTGTTATTTTTTCTGGGTTGGGAAAATGCTGTTTTGTAACTTGGTTTCATTGATCGTCTCTATTTTGAATTATTAAGGGGACTCAATAGGCAGCATTATTTCATGGCCTCTCATGATTTATGGTTATAATGTAGAGTAAGTTGGTTA
Source organism: Oldenlandia corymbosa var. corymbosa (assembly GCA_949775105.1). Taxonomy (NCBI): domain Eukaryota; kingdom Viridiplantae; phylum Streptophyta; class Magnoliopsida; order Gentianales; family Rubiaceae; genus Oldenlandia; species Oldenlandia corymbosa. The sequence continues at coordinate 34,414,032 of OX459119.1, read as the reverse complement.
TCATGGTTATCGCCTTGGGGTGTAGAGCAAGTTGTTTATCACGTTATCATCTTGATGTTTGTTATTTTAGCTGTTTAGAAGCAGAAGGGTCAAAATTGAATGGCAGAAACATTTGATGTGCTTTTTTTCATTTGTGTTTATTTCATGCTTTTCTTGTAGTTAAGGTAGGAAGAGGTTGGGGATCTGAGTTGGTGTTACCTGCAAAAACAAAATTCGTGTCTGTGATTTCATTTCTTTAATTGGGTAGTACTGACTACTGATGTCTTGTGACTTGGCTTCTACAGTTTTTTCCTTCTTTTAGAATCCTGTAGAGTTTTTAGCCATTTTAGTTTTTCTCAGTCCATGGAGATCTCAAATTGTCGACCATTTTAAGGTGTAATGACATTACTGAGATAACATCTTAAATTTATTGGTGAGATCATCCAAATGGGGTGAAAACTTGTAAACATGACCTGATACCTCTACTGGAATGATCTGAGCAAATATCTGTGCAGATGTTTATCCTTTTATTTATGTGTGGCCTACTTGTTCATCCAGCTTTTGGACCCGTTTTCTATCCATCTTAGTTATGTGGGAAAGCATATTTGTCAAACCTTGTTTGGCTTGTTAACTTGAATCCATAAAAAATTTGGTGGGTTGGATGTAGGATGAGTTGCTATATGAGCTAGATAACTGGTGAGAGTCTGGATGAAATCTATCCCCTGTAATATCGAGCTTAAATTCTCTAGGATCGAGATATAGTAAATTCTGTCAGTCCTTAGTCAGGAGACTTTGTCATTGATGTTGATAAATATGGGTTCCACTTGCTTATTGAATTAACATTGGCTCACAAATTTATCATTCTATCTCCAACAAGATATTCCTTTCTTTGACTCTTTGTTAAATGTGACATTCTATTGCTTGATATATTTACGCGTGCTTCTTTTTTTTCCTTTTGGTGGAACCAGAAATGCTTATAATATGGTTCTACATAAATATGGTGAGAAGCTGTACTCTGGGCTTGTATCAACAATGACCTACCACCTACAGGAGATGGCAAGATCCATAGAAGCAGCTCAAGGTGGTCTGTTTCTGGAAGAGCTTAACAGGAAGTGGACAGATCATAATAAGGCATTGCAGATGATTCGTGATATCTTGATGTACATGGACCGAACTTTCATTCCAAGTAACCATAAAACCCCTGTGCATGAGCTCGGACTAAATCTCTGGAGGGATAATGTGATACATTCAAGTAAAATTCAGACTAGGCTTCTAGACACACTTCTTGAACTGATACTCCGAGAAAGGACTGGTGAAGTAATTAATAGGGGGCTGATGAGAAATATAATTAAGATGCTAATGGATTTAGGACCTTCAGTGTATCAAGAAGACTTTGAAAGACCCTTTCTTGAGGTGTCAGCTGACTTTTATAGGGCCGAGTCCCAGGAGTTCATAGATTGCTGTGATTGTGGAGATTATCTTAAGAAAGCCGAGAGACGTCTAAATGAAGAGATAGAGAGGGTGTCACATTACTTGGATGCAAAGAGCGAAGCCAAGATAACTAATGTCGTTGAGAAAGAGATGATTGCTAGTCACATGCTGCGGTTAGTTCACATGGATAATTCAGGCTTGGTTAAGATGCTAATTTTTGACAGGTATGAAGACTTGGGAAGGATGTATAGCTTATTTCGCCGGGTTTCAAATGGTCTTTCAACCATAAGAGATGTAATGACGTCACATTTGAGAGACACTGGCAAACAGCTTGTTACAGATCCTGAAAAGTTGAAGGATCCTGTAGAATTTGTCCAATGTCTTCTGAATGAAAAAGATAAGTATGATAAGATTATAAGCTTGGCGTTTAGCAATGACAAGACATTCCAGAATGCCTTAAACTCGTCATTTGAGTTCTTCATTAATCTCAATCCTCGTTCTCCTGAGTTTATTTCTTTGTATGTGGATGAGAAACTGCGGAAAGGTCTGAAGGGAGTTAGTGAGGAAGATGTTGAGACTATTCTTGACAAGGTGATGATGCTGTTCCGTTATTTGCAGGAGAAAGATGTATTTGAGAAATATTACAAGCAGCATTTGGCAAAACGACTTCTGTCTGGGAAAACAGTTTCTGATGATGCTGAGAGAAGTCTTATTGTTAAGCTGAAGACAGAATGTGGCTACCAGTTTACCTCAAAACTAGAGGGCATGTTCACCGACATGAAGACATCTCAGGATACCATGCAAGGGTTTTACACTGCCTATAGTGCTGAGTTGGGAGATAGTCCTACATTGGTTGTCCAGGTTTTGACTACCGGATCCTGGCCTACTCAACCTAGCATGACATGCAACCTGCCAGCCGAAATGTCAGCTCTATGCGAGAAGTTCCGTTCATATTATCTTGGAACGCATACAGGTCGAAGATTGTCCTGGCAAACAAACATGGGCACTGCTGATATTAAAGCAGTCTTTGGAAAGGCGCAAAAGCATGAACTGAATGTGTCCACCTACCAGATGTGTGTCCTCATGTTATTTAACACTGCTGATAGGCTTAGCTACAAGGAAATTGAGCAGGCCACAGGGATTCCTTCATCTGAGTTGAAAAGATGCTTGCAGTCCCTGGCTTGTGTGAAGGGGAAGAATGTTCTGAGGAAAGAACCCATGAGTAAAGATATTGGGGAAGAAGATGCATTTTTTGTGAATGATAAGTTTACCAGCAAGTTTTATAAGGTGAAAATAGGAACTGTGGTTGCGCAGAAGGAATCTGAACCCGAAAAGCAGGAGACACGGCAGAGGGTGGAGGAGGACAGGAAGCCCCAGATCGAGGCTGCAATAGTTAGGATCATGAAGTCCCGTAGAGTTTTGGATCATAACAATATTATCGCGGAGGTTACAAAACAGTTGCAATCTCGTTTCCTGGCCAACCCTGGAGAAATAAAGAAGCGAATCGAATCCCTGATCGAGCGGGATTTCTTGGAAAGGGATGAAGATAATAGGAAAATGTACAAGTACCTTGCATGAGTTTGCTTGTTTTTTCAGGTCAGGTTAGCCTTTGCAATGAAACTGTATCTTGATATACTGTTCATGAAATTCATTGAGGTCTTTTTCTTTACAGTCAGAGTCAGTTCACATTTATTGTGTTTTTTTTTCCATTTGTGGATATTTTGCCTGCTTTCCCTTTCTTCTTCTTCCCGAGTCAATTGGGTTGTGGAAGAAGACACATGCACAGGCTATGCAAAATACTAAAAGAGCAAACTCCCGTCTCTTGGCTGTTGGTAATATCCAACTTCTGTAGATGAATGAGATTATCATGTTAAGTTATCCAGGTATTATGGCCGGTCATTTGTCGGGTTAGGGTTTGGAAAGATAACGTATTTGCAATATCTTTGGCAACTACGGATCTCGTTTTGTTTCCGTTGTTTTACAAATGAACTTATAACAATGGGATGCATTGACCAAACCGGCGCAGATCAACAAGAAGAAAAAGAAACCTTCATCAAAACTATCCACTACTATGCTGCAGTCTACAGTTTGACTCATATTCTTTCTTTCTATCATCAAGTTTAAATAAGCTACACATAACCCTATAAGATTAGATTTCTTTTCAAAGAATTACTACTATGGCTTTGTACTTTGAAGACCCCTAACAAAAACGCGTTAAAATAAGAAAAGAAGAAGCGGGAGGGAAAAATGGGAATGGCCCCAAATTAAATTGAAAAGCATTCTTCAGAATCAACAAGGCCCAACAGGTTTTAGCCCAGGTAACGTAAGGTAGTAATAGCCAGTAAGGGAATTCTTCCTTTTCACAAAAGCGCCCCGGAAGATTTTCTAATTTAGCTCGAATACCCTCCTTCCCTATCAAAGAGTTACAGTTGCTGAACAGAAACAATGGCGACGGAGCTGGAAGAACTTTTAGGTTTCCTATCTTCTCCTTCCCCACAAGTAAGTCTTATTCTATTACACGTTTATTTTTGTAAAGGTGCTGTTTTATCTGTAACTCATACTAGCATAACTAAGAAAATTGAACTTGCCCAGATGATTTTTTTCCCCTTTATCTACTGATTTTATTTTTATTTCTTGAATTCCATGGTAATTAGCCCGAGTCATATCTAAGCCTTGATTCTGTTAGCTTTTGTTTCCGGTGTTTATTCTTAGTCACTGTTGTCTGTTTAATTGGCGCTTGATTATCGAATGTATTAGTGAAGAATTTCTTTTGGCAGTGGTCAGTTTTTGTTTTTGTTGGTCTTTCTTTCAATTAATGGAAAGTTTTTCTCAAATCTTAGCTTTGAATACACGTTTAGGTGAAGAAAGCTGCAGTGGATATTGTGCGAGATTATACGGGCTCGGAGGATGGCATACAAATGCTTGGAAAATATGATAGAGTTGTTCTTTCGTCGCTCATTCTTCTCCTGGCGGAGAAAAAGGTTAATTTCTTTCTCTTCTATGTTATTCCATGTATTATTCCTTTATGCTGTGCTTTTGTCTTGATCTTATGTTCATAAGTGGGACGTGCACAAAAACGGGGATTAATTAATAGTGAGGATAGATTGAACTTTTATGAGCAGGAAACGAAGGTTCTGTGAGTTTGGATGTTATTTCATTCATGTTTGCTATCATTAGAATCCTATTTATGGCAACATTTCTTGTTCTAATAACTGCATAAAAGTAGGAGCGATACATTTGATTCAACCTCTCGGAAATTTCTCTTTACCAGCTTCTGTTCGACATCTCACCTAGCTAACACTAATCTTGTCGTATGTGAATTCAGGAGGTATCTGAACCTGCAGCACAGGCACTCGTTAATATGTCTCAAAATACAGATTTAGCAAAGAAGATGGTAGATATGGATATGGTTAAGATAGCGATGGATACCTTATATAAGCAAGGTTGTGAAATTACTCAGTTATTGGCTATGCTTCTTCTTAATCTTACGCAGTTGGATGCTGGTATTGATAGCTTGCTTCAGGTAAGCCTTCATCACTTACTATTGCTATTCTTGCTAAGAAATTAGTTCAGCACGGTGTTTCATCATACCAGTTTTGCTGTCTCTGGTCTCTGGATTTCAGAACACATGCAGTTGCTAACTGTGAATTATGAAACTTTTATTTAAGATACTGTAATTCAGCCAGTGTGTAATTTCTTTGTTTCACTATACCCGTTTTCATATCTCTTGATCTTTAACCCTTTGTTTTTCTTTCTTTTTAACTCACATATGAATGGCTGCTAATATTTTGAACTTCCTAACTTCCAGTCTGGAGATGAGAAAATGCACGGCCTGTACATCATGAAGCTTGTCAGATCTTTCTGTGCATCTTCTGGGGAGAGAAAAGGTATTAGTTTTGTATTCTGGTTGTTACTCCTTTCATGGGCATCTGATGGTCTTTTGGAGGACTTATATCATGTATGATGGGCAGAATAACACTGTAGATCATGGTTATTTTGAGCAGTCAAATATGTGCTCTGATATGTTATATAGCATGTCCCCTTTGTTTTCATGGCCTTTGTTTCCTGTTTAACATCATCTGTTATCTTGCCTCCAATTTCATTTCTGAAAGGTTTTTAAGTTGATTCTTAAAATCAAATTGTACTTCAGCGTCCAAGCAAAGAGATATATGAAGAGACTGAAAGTTATTTTCTTTTGGCTTAGCGCAGATGATCCCTTTGAGCACGTGGCATCTATTCTCGTCAACATTTCAAAGAAAGAAGCAGGAAGAAAACTTTTGCTGGATTCAAAGAGGGGGCTTTTGAAGCAAATCGTTAGGCAATCTGATTCAACAAGCCCTTTGCGGAAGAAAGGGGTACATATCTTCCTTCAGTCGTATTTTGATTTCTTATTACTGTAAATTATTCGTTATATCACTTTTGTTTTGATTGATTGTGGAAAATGAACATTTTTCACAAGGCTTAATTAAAGAACAAATGTGTTTTTTTAAACTTAGGTATCTTGAGTAGATGTAATTGTTAGCATAGCTAACTTTTTCTCGACGTCTCTGTACATAGGTCTCTGGAACTATCCGTAACTGCTGTTTTGAAGCTGAAAGCCAGCTACCTAGTTTACTCTTAATCTCAGAGTTCCTGTGGCCAGCTCTGCTTCTTCCAGTTGCCGGTAACAAGGTAAAACAACTGTGTCTTTGGTTTTTCTCATCTCACGTACCATTTTTCATTATATGAACATTCTTTGCGGATCTCATTTCCCCCCTCCCTTTTTCTTCTAATGCGGTGAATTGACAGTTTTCAAGTCATTTGATTTTCTTTCCTTTTCTGCAAACATCTTTCGTAAATCAATTTCCTCAAAATAGATCTACAGTCAGCAAGACACCTCTAAAATGCCTTTGGAACTGGCTAGTGCACTTTCAATTGAGCGTGAGCCAGTCAATGATCCTGATATCCGCATCCAAGCACTAGAAGCAATATATTTGCTCGTACTACAGGTCAGCTGAGTCCTCCTGTTGACAGTTTGTTCTCAGAAATATGGATATTGCCACTCTTCAAATAAATAGAATTCTGAAAGTTAGCTCATGACTTCTGATCCAGTTTTTCCCTCGTAACAGGATGCTGGAAGGAGAGCATTTTGGTCGGTGAATGGACCCCGAATATTGCAAGTAGGTTATGAAGATGAAGAGGATCCGAAAGTGATGGGAGCATTCGAGCAAGTTGGCTCCTTGGTACTGCACGTTGGACCCTGTTTTTCTCTCTGTTCCCTTGTCATTCTTAGATTGTCTCCGTGTAACTTAAGAAATCTGTTCTGTTCTCTTGTTTTGGCAGTTGATCCAAGAGAGCGGCTCCACTGACTTATCTTCAGAGGCACCATAATTAGAGTTTCTCAACCAGCGATCAGGCATTGGCGGCCTCGCTTCTGTTGCCCCATTGATTCCCAAATCCCAACCAAGCCTTATGTTAAGCATTTGTGTTGCTTGTTTTTCTTCTCATAACCATACGCATGTAGGCATTTTGTATTTCGTTTCTTGTTTTGAACAAAATGATTCATGTGTACTAAACAAGAAACTAGCGTATTCATATATGGAACTATTCTTTTATAATCGTAAAAGGAGTTTGATGTGGGCCTAAACTTGTTATGTCATTCCAAAATTCTTTTCCTTTTTAAACCTAAAATTATTTTCAAGATGCTGGAAAACTTTTCTTATATACTATCATAACTCTGTAATAATAATTACCAAACTCATTTCAGTCCTGTAAAATGGCTGTAAATGGTAAAAAAAAATTGCCTTTCACGGGACGCTACGTTCGGGTTTATGGAGTTTGTTGGAATGGCGCCAAAATCCCCAAATAACAATACTACTAATCCCGGCACTCGCGCGCGAAATTGGAAAAACCACCAAAACGCATACAGACATTTTCACGTTCCCGCCATTGCCGTTCCTCCCATTTTCCCCCTCTTCTTAAAATAAAAGAAATTCCAAACAAAATGCCCCAAACCCATCTCTCATTTCTCATCAGATTCTCTTCACTATCTGATAATCATCGAGGATGGACTTCTCAGAGATTGCCAGAAAGCTTGGTGTCTCCCAGAACAAACCCCTCGTTCGCAAAGCCGCCGAGCTCCGCCGCCTTGCCGACGTCCAATTCAATTCCTCCGCCATCGGCGTTGTAAGCGCTTTTTTATCTTTAATAAAAATGGGATCTTTTTACTCAATTTCATGATAGAATTACGGGCATCTTGATTTATTTCTGACACATTTCCAATTTCATTTTAGGGGGAGATTTGCAAGGCTATAATATGTTTGGAAGTTGCTGCATCTAGGTATTTATTCCTGTTCTTGATTTGGATGAGTATTGATTGTGTTTCAGTAATTTGTAGGGGAATTTGAATTTCTATGCTCCATATGTTTTTCCCTTATTGGAAACCTTTTATTTTACAACTACTTTTGCTTCCTGTACTTTTGGTCTTGAATGTAGGATGGATGTCATTTTTGATCGTCAAGCTGCGATAAGGTTGAGTGGGATGTCAGAGAAGGCTTACATTAGATCTTTCAATTTAATGCAAAATGGCATGGGAGTAAAGTGAGTAATCTGTTTATATTTTTCCTTATCTTGGATGGCATTCGTTTGTTTTTTTTGGGAACTTTCCCTATCTGTATTGAATTATTGATGATATGATGCTCTTTAATTTTCTGGTTTGTGTAGGAACAAGATAGATGTAAGGGAATTGGCTATTCAATTTGGTTGTGTCAGGCTCGTCCCTTTTGTTCACAAGGGCTTATCTTCGTAAGTTCACAAGTCCCCAATGCTTTCCATTAAATGTGTCTATCTTGATTAGATTTGTACTCCCTCTGTCCCAAAATTATTGTCCAGTTTGAGATTTCACTTTTAGTACAATTTGAACTAAAAACGAAAACCCAAACTGGACAATAATTATGGGACGAAGGGAGTATATGGTACAAATCTTTGAAGCATCTGTGAAGAAGTTTTGTTTTGAAGAACATAGTTAGAATCTGTGTGTGTGAATTCTATCATTCTTTTGGGAAGGATCCTTGACTGGTTATCATCGAAGTGATTTGTTTTGTTTGCTGTGGTCACTCTCAGGTATAAGGAGCGGTTCCTTTCTTCCTTGCCTCCATCTCGTAGGGGAACAGCTGACTTCACTCGGCCTGTATTTACTGCAGTAGCATTCTACCTTTCTGCCAAAAAACACAAGGTAAAACACACACATCCTTCATTTCCTATCCAGGGGTTATTGTGGACCTGTGGTTATAAAATGAGCTAATAAACTATTGAACACTTTCCAGTTGAAGGTTGATAAAATAAAGTTGATCGAGATATGTGGAACCTCGGAATCTGAGTTCACAAGTGTAAGCATTGGAGTTTTCTCTTGTAGTTTTCTTTAACTTTAGGAAATGCATGGTAACTCTGATTCGAAAGATACAATCACAGGTGTCTACCTCCATGAAGGATCTATGTTTTGATGTGTTTGGCACATCTAAAGAGAAGAAAGATCCCAGGGAAGTGAAAGGAAACCGAGGTATAAATCCTGTCATTGCTATTCAAAGTTGCGAATTGTGATCACTCTTTGCATTATTTCTTTGGCTTTTGATACTTGTGAATGTTAATAATGAGCCAATGTTTTCCCTTCTGAAATGTAGAATTGCTGGATGTATTGCCAGAAAAGTGGACTGCCGAAGATGGAGGTTATTCCTCTGGTGAAGAGGTAAATGTCTATTGAGAAAGCCTCATAACAATAGACGATATAGTAGAACATGGCCTCTATTTGTTAGTAGCCCTTCAAACATTGAAATCCTATGAGATTGATTTGGTGCGTTTAGAAGAGGATAGTGTCAACTACAAGATGCAGAAACACAAGTATTGTTCAGTTCAGTGATTTATGTTGTCATTGATACATACTGCCATTACATAGCAGATCTAATTCGCATCTTAGGGAACCTATGTTTCTGATTCATATCTTTGTTTTGATATTGTAGTCCTCTAATTGTATATATCTCTTAGCCTAACTGTATTTTGGAACCTCATTGCAGCATTCTGCTCAAAAAAAGCGGAAGCGCAAGGATAAACATGACTACGAAGGGTGGAGATCCGAAGTTCTGGCTTCCAATAAACTCTCAAAGGCAAAAGGTAGTAAGCTTTGCCCTCTTTTTTGTATTTATATTTTTTTTTGTAACAATCATAAGTATGTGGGTTCAAGCTGTTTTCCTCAACTGATTTTTTCCCTTGTATGCTTTATGACGTAGCCCCTGCTAAGAGAGCCAAACAAGCCAAGCTAGACTTCTTCAAAAAGTCTCTTCAAACATAGGTGGAAGCGGGAGGAGCCATGATACGTTGCCTTCTGGTACATAAAGCTTCAAGGCGTCGTTATGCTGATGATCCAGCTGCAATGGTCACGAACGAACCATATCAGAGGAGAATCCCGGAGACTGTATTGCTTTTGAGCTGACTTGTTAAGAGTCTTATCATGAAGACAGTTATTTTAGGATGCCTCAAACTAACAACTTTTTCGCTTGTCTTACGTGCAAACTAACAAGAATACTTAACAAAAGAAAAAATACAATGGAATTTTTAAACCAGAAATTAGGAACATCAATTTCAAACTTTCAACTAAAGCAAGGAATCCCATTGATGCTTCCCATATCAACAATGTCTATCTGTATTCTAGTTGAAAGAGGCCCTAGGTTTTAGACAAAAGTGAAGAAACTAGCTCATAAATGCCCAAATGCGGAGCAATGGGGTCTTTTTCAAGTCCTATAATTGGCATTTGACTTGCTTGGGGGGGAGAAAAATGATACCTGCGGAAGTGGACAATTGTATAGATTGAAGACTGAAGGCGTCAAGAAGTTGAGGGAAGCACATCAAGAAGTCCATCCTGCAATGAAAATTTTGGCGAGAGAGCGCAATCAAGACCGCTTGGCTTGGAAGTATTTCCAGTCAAGATATTTCATCGATGGGTGTTAAATCATGGTGCTGCCAGCCTAAAAAACACATTGTAATAGTTTGATTTAGACTTTACCTCCTTTGTGTACTGAAAGAAATGAAAGATAAGAAACAAGAGTAATTCAATAGGTCTATCAAAATAGCTGCCAAGTCAAGGGGATAATAAGTTCGTTATTTTACAAATTTAAATTAAATGATTTCTAAAAGGGAGTTTATGGTTTTTTTTTAGGGTCCTATTTTTGATGAGAGAGAGGGGAAGAAAATAACAAAAAAATTTAAAAAAAAACCAAAGATTACCCCCCAAAGACAAGAATTTCAACTACGATTTGACCTTAAACAAAGAAAGTTCTATAGTACTAAAACACATAGTATAATTAAACCATAATTTAAGATTTAGGAACAATCAGCAATGTCAAAGTTTCAAGGATGTAAAAGATGCAATTTATCCTTGTGTTAGATATTTCCTATAGAAGAAAAAAAAAATTAAAAAATTAAAAATCAGAGGGAAAAAAAAAAGTCAATGAAGGACAGCGAGTTGACCATTGTAATTTAGAAGAAGCCCCAAAAAAGGGAAGTAAGGAAGACACGATCACAGCTTATCAATCAACCATCTTCGTTTTCAACGGCACCTCTCTAGTTGTTTCGTTCCTTTGGAATCAGTCATCCATCTGTCTTTGAAATTTCAAACTTCCGTACATCTTTCAAAAAACAACAAACCAAAAAAACAGCATCTTCTGCTCCCAAGAAACCAGAGAGGAGGGGGGAAAAAAAAATCTGGAATCATACCTCATCAAAGATCCTTCCTTTTTTTTCCCCCTTTTCTTGTCTCTGCAAACCCGAGCTCTTTCCATCTTTCTCTTTGTCCAATTTCAGCTAATTTTGTGGTCTGGGTTGGGGTTTGGAGGGAGAGATTGATCGATTTTCGGTGGTTAAAATTCCAGGAGATGGAGATTAGGGGGGTGAAAATCTCCGATGAATTGTTGGGGACCTTTGCGCCAATTGTGGTGTATTGGGCATATTCGGGGATGTATATGATGTTGGGTGGTTTGGATAATTATAGGTTACATTCGAGGAAAGACGAGGATGAAAAGAATTTGGTGCCCAAAAGGGTTGTTTTCAGAGGGGTCCTTCTTCAGCAGGCCGTTCAGGCCATCGTTGCCACCCTCCTTTTTGCCGTAAGCTTCCCAGTTATTGTCCTTTGTTAATGTGATTCAAGAATCTTTCTCTTTATTTTTTTACGAAAATTTGATCTTTATGCCGTTAACAAGGTGGATTTTTCAATTTTATTATCCCCTGCTCTGATATTGATTGCGAGTTTGCTGCTGCCGTGGATATTCTTTTATTTTTACTTTTTTGGTATGTTCTGTACTTTTGGTATGGTGTTTATTGCTTTGGAAGGGATTTGATCATGTGAAAACATTTTGATCAAGCAATTTTCCCGGCTATTTATTTCAAGGTTTTTGTTGGGTAGGAGAATTTGGGGATAATTGATCTTTATAGGTGATGGTAGATACAAATTTAAACAAAGGGTGGAAGTTATAATTTCCCTTCTATGGTCTATGTAGGATGCAAGGAAGTTCGGTATAATTGAATGCTATTCATATGATTCTATATTTCAAACTTCAGGGACGACTATTATCTTGTTCTAACTAGGTTTGCAAGAAGTCGAATATTATCTGTGAATTTAATGGTTAGGAGGATAGAAACAATAGAATCAAGAATTCAAGTTAAAAGGGGCAGGGGTAGACCTAAGAAAATATGGAAAGAAACTATCAAAAATGATTTGAAATATTTAAATTTGATCAATGATTTATGCACCGATCGAGCATGATGGCCACATATGATATATACAGTCGACCCCACCTAGCGGGAAAAAGGCTTCTTGTTGTTGAAACTTTCAATTGTTTGCTGTTCTTTAGGTTAGGTTACTTGGAACTTTCATAACCATAGTTCATGCATATCTCACAGTGAGCAACTCAAGCCCCATTTCATGGTCATGAATCATTATATAGATATTTGATGGATTCTGGTTTCCTTGTACATGTTCAGCTATGTGGAATAGTATTGGTACTGTTGGAATCTGAACTTCTGAAGTAGGACTTTAGAATGATTGCGAAGATGCTTCACTTAATCCCCCCTCCTTTTCTTTGGTGCATGCTTAGCGGATTCTTGCTTCTTTGCTAGTTTCTGTTGCTGTTAAGTAATGCTTTTTGTTTGCATTTCAGGTTACCGGCAATGGCGAAGTTGAAGGAGATCAACAGCATTCTCTTCTTGTTCTTGCAAGGCAGTTCTTCACAGCAATGGTGGTTTTAGATACATGGCAATATTTCATGCACCGTTATATGCACCAGAACAAGTTTCTCTATCGGCATATCCATTCCCAACACCATAGACTTGTTGTACCATATGCTTTCGGGGCTCTTTACAACCACCCACTTGAGGGCCTCATTCTTGACACAGTTGGCGGGGCTTTAGCTTTTCTCTTCTCAGGCATGTCCCCGAGAGCTTCCATTTTCTTCTTCTCCTTTGCAACAATTAAAACGGTTGATGACCATTGTGGTCTATGGTTGCCTGGAAACCTTTTTCATATTTTCTTCCGAAACAACTCTGCCTACCATGATGTTCATCATCAGCTCTACGGTACCAAGTATAACTATTCTCAGCCATTCTTTGTTACTTGGGATAAAATATGTGGTACATACATGCCTTATTCCCTTGAGAAGAGGGAGGATGGTGGTTTTGAAGCTAGACCTACCAAAGATTACAAGGAGGAATGAGTCCATTGTGTACTACATTTCTGTACCACTGCAGTTTTTAGTTCGTGTGAAATGCTCTATTACCTACTCAACTTGTAGATATCTATACTTAGATATGATGTTGTATAATCGTTTTTCAGTCTATACGTACAACATATTTAGAGAATAAAGGAAATGGAAAAAGTTCAGTAGAAATATATACATTTTGTAGGTGGTTTTACAGTGTAATCTAAGAGCTTGGATGTCCCAGATTCTCAAGTCCTTTTTGTTGTTTGCCTTGTATAATATTATTTTACTCTTTTTTCCTTCCTGGTCTGGCAATTATTAATATATAGACTCCAGCAATTCTGTTCTTCCTGTAGTTACATAAGATTTCAAATGCATTGTACTAGTTTTACAATGTTCATCATGCTCTTAGGGCCTCAGGCAGATGAAATCAATCAATCATTGGTGCTTGTGGTTCTCTCAGGAATGCACATGTAGCCAGAGCCTTCAGAAAGGACAAAGAATATTTTACATCCTTACTGATTGCTGGTATTGTTAGCATTCTTGGCAGGGAATGTTTGCTAATCCCAATGTTGTTTAGGGGTGTGTGAACATGCTGTTATGGTCTCTTGGTCTTCTATGTTGGGAAAAAGCCAATGCTCAGATCAATCTGTGGCATAACAGGTTAAAATTATGGTGTTACAATCGATGCTATTGTTTACATGGTGATTTCTGTATATGTCTCTTCCTCGTGTCTATTTCCATCAAGGAGGTTAGAGGTCAGTTTCCATTGCTTTTCTTAATTATTCCATGCTTTCAGTTTCAACAACATAATTTATGCACATTATTCCGATTAAGGACCAGTTTTATGTCAAATGACAAACATGCTTACAACCTAGTTGTTTGGATTTACAAATGCATTCCTGAATTGAACCTTTTTTCAGTAAAGCAGAATGTTCTTTTTTAAGTTTTTTTTTTTTCACTTGCCTTACTCCTTCTGGACCGCTATGAATTTTGAAAGTTACTGGTATCTCAAGGGTCCATGAAAACGAAGCAGCCTTATCTGAAGCTCAATTTGTTTTCATGCTGAATTCAGAACCCTGGCAGCATAATTTAATTTAATAGCCCTTTTCCCATCCCTTTTTTTTTTTTGTCAACAAAGGTGGCTCATTGTAGGAAATAAATCCATTTCTCACATTGTCAATTTTCTTTTAGTCAAGTTCACTTTAGCTATAACTGTAGCTTTCTTAATCCACTGCTGGTGCAGTAGTAGTAGTAGTAGTAGTAGTAGTAGTCATTTCAGTATCCCATTTATGGCCGTTTATCCCAAACTCTTTCTTTTCTATTTCATGACCCCATCTTCACATGGCTTTTCTCCAACCTTCATTATCTCATTTGTTCCTTTCTAACCTCCACAAACCATACTTCTATTGGTTGTGTCTATAGGGTGTGGCTCCCAACATCAGTTCATTAGATAAAACACACACCTTAACTCAAATCATACTCTTGAGTCTTGCCCACCAAAAGTTTTGAATAGATGCCATACCTCAGACTGATTTTACATTCATTTGGATGGGATTTCTGGCTTGCTTATTAGCACTAATTTGTCAAATGTCTTATCTTAACCTCACCTTTTAAGACAAATATAGCAGAAGAAAGCAATAAACTTGCATCATCATATGACAAAATCCTACCTTGATATCACAATTAAATGGTGCATCATAAGGCACATTCATTCGTTTAGCGAACTAGCCAACTAACATTCCCCGGGTGAATGGTCTTTGTAGACGGGCCCTGTGATTTGTAACCATTGATATGGAGCTTCGTTCTCAGCTCCAGGTTGTGTCTATCTTCAGCACTGCAGGTCACATTGGACGACATTCCTTTACATTAATTCATTTTTAGGAAGTTTCACTCTCAGTAGTCAGTACTGGCTGTCCTGGAAAACACTTTAGTTAAGGGTACTGAACAAAATTCTGTCGGCAAAAAAATTCCTTGTTTCTGTAATCAGCATTTGCAGATTCCAAACAATCAACCTAAAAATCAGCAACATGAGGAGTGAATCTTCATTTCTTTGGCAATGACATTTTTCTTTTAGATTATTACATTTGTAATTCTAGAACTCACAGGCACACTTGTAGATTATACCCCTATGGCTAACCAAACTCTGCTAATGCACTTGAAATCCTTGGAGGGGGGAAAAAAAGTAGGAAAAAGAGACAATCTTGAAGAACATTTGTTTAAGAAAACTTGAGATTAATGCTTATACAGTAAACGACTGTCATAGCCGAAATGGCCATTTCTTTTCTCGAACCTGGCCGGCTCATTTCCGGCATGAACCCTTGTCATCGGCATCAAGAACTCAGCTTTCTGATGTCTAACAGGGGATGTTTTTTCACTTGCCCTGTATGCGTTCCCAGCCACATTCACCGCTTTTTGACTATAACAGCCTGAAAGGATCCCTGTCCTCCTCCTCGCAGGCAACTCTCTGTCTGATGAACTTCTCGGATCATTCTGAGATATACCTTGGCCATATCCCCTTGAATTAGTACTAATTCTCGTCTCCTCGATGTCGGACATGGCCGAGAAATCGGCCGCGCTTGCCGTAACTACGCTCCACTCTATGCTAGCTTCACTTGGAGCATAACAAGTTTGTGTGAATGCACTGGACATCCCATCTGAACCCTGCCGGGTGAGGTACTGGCTCGGATTGGTGGCGAAGCTTTCGATTTCGAACAAATCCGAGCTTGCATCACTGTCCGCATCATCATTGTACAGGCCTCGAGAATTCTGAGAACCTTCATTTGGATTATTAATCTTTGGTTTCACAATCGCATCCCAAGTTAACATGTTCAAGGACTTTTTCCCAGCTCTCTCAATTGGGGACCCAAACACTTCCATTGATTTTCTCGTGGAATCATCTTCCTCCTTTTTACTCTGCATCTCCAACATATGATGATCTCCAGTCTTTGCATTGGAATCAAAAACAGGGAATCTAAAATGTTCTTCTGAGCTGCTCAATCCAATTTTCAATTCTCCCCGGATCCATGATGAAGCATTGGACTGAGAATCAGTAAGGCTGACCAAATCGACAGGTTTATTAGAGGATCTGTTTGGCTTGTCTTGAGCTGCCCTGACACTGGGACTCCTTCTGGGGCTGTTTTCAACAATTGGGTCATCAATGTCGACAGAAGCCTTGTCACCACAAGAGCAATTGCATCCGAAACTCGCAAGAAAGCTTCTGCGATTATTGGGCTTCTCTGTTTTCTGCCCCTGTTGATTGCGATGGCTGTTGTGCAGCAATGCATTCTGGCTATTCCAGCTCGATTCGGAGCGAATACTTGGAGTTGCTGAACGAATGTGATGTTGTTGTTGTTTTGGTGGATCCAATTTAGGTGGAAGAACCATCTTTCGGTTGAACTTTGCAGAGGAAGATTTGCTGGCGATCCGTGGACTTTGATCATCATCACCATCATCAACATCCACTCCTTCATTGAAGTACTTATCAGCACTGAATATATCAATCTCATTGTCTTCAGATTTCTTGCCCACAACATGAATATGCTCGAATGGGGTTGGAGAAATGAGGGATTTGTTGCGGAGTTTAGCTGAATCTGCTCCAAGTTTGCGCATAAAAGTTTCTTCACCGTCATCCAAGTAAGAAGAGAAAGATGCATCACGAAGATTGCTGCTGTGTCTGAAAGGCAGGGCTTTTTTTATGGTTGTTTCTGATGCTGCATCAATTGTAAGCATTGCCATGGTGGAGATTAACTGCAGATTGTCCTCTTCTTTCTTTGCTTTCCACTTCAAAATCCTTTTTGGAAGGAAGTAGAAAATGACCCTTTTACAAAGAATTTGTTTGTGAGCTGGAAACCTCAGGAAACTCAAAAAAGAAACACTTTGAAAAAGTGTACTCGAGTTTTCAGACAGGAAAGGGAATGAAAGAAGTTTGCAGAATGGAAGCAGAAGATGTTCAGATGGATGTGAAGATGCAGAGACAATCAGATTAGATAGACAAAGAAGATTTTGGATGATAATATATAGTATTAAGAAAGAGAGTGGAGTGTACTACTACTTGGCCGCAAGAGAATGTACATATCATTTATAGAGTGAGAGCCCTTGAGGATCACAGTTTATAGTAAATGTATTTGTACATTCAAAATTGTACAAAATTTATGTTCATTCATGATTCATCCAAGTAAAGTGCCAGTTTGTCATTTTTTTTTTTTTTTTAGCATGCAGACCATTGATATGTCGAATGATGATGATTTGATTGCTGTAATTTTTCACACAGAAAAAAAAAAAAGAATAAAGAAACCTGTAAGTTCATAAAGAAACCTGTAAGTTCATATTTTCTACTTGACTTTTAGAGATTGAGCAGTGCATATAAATTCTGTATTGATTGACATGTGAACTGTGGTGGTAACTGGTAACATGTTTCCATGTTTTTTTTTCCCCTTCCTTTTAGGCCAAAAGGTTGAAAGGGATTTCCAACAGATCAAATTTTGCACTTGTTCTTGATGTTTGGGCGAAGTAGACATCAGATTTTGTCAAATGTAAGGAAGATAAACCCTTAGAAATATTTATACTAGTCTAGTGATGAGTTTTTTGAGAGGTTCAAGTATTGAATCCCGTCTAAAATGGGATAGGGGATATAGGGTTGGCATGGGGATTTCCATATTAATGCAATTGATATTTAAATTGGGGGGGGGGGGGGAACCCTTAAAATGTTGTTGTACGATATGCACGAAATAGTCTAGATCAATGCACCGCTGGAAACTGGTAAAGAATTAATGACGATTTCCCTCCACAAAACAAAAAGCTATTGCATGTCCTTAAAATTAACTTCCATTTCCCTTTTCTGCTTATTTATAATGTAATTAATCCACATGTGAGCTCGGTTTTGATCCAAAATTGCTTCATATTTAATCCATGTTTACTACCCTAAAATTGATGCTAAAGCCTAAAGTGTCATATCACTAGCGTTTTTTTTTTAAATTTTTATAGCCTAGATGTTAACTTGTCCCAATTAGTTTGAAAATGTGGCACATTTATGGAGAAAACCAAATGTGTCATATCACCAGCAATTTTGATAAACCTTGATGTTAGCCTGTCCCGGTTTTGATAATGGGAATGTAATGAATGGTGTAATGATAAATCGAATGTAAATGATACTACCATAATAAATTAAAAAGCCATCATCAATGATACAAGTGATAAAAGTTATTACATCAGTTTAGCTCTGATCAAATTTAAACTCGCGTGTAACATTAACTAAAATTTGATTCGGAGAGAATTTACTTTCTAAAACTATTTTATTGCACTCAAATAATGAATAAATATCGGGGAGTACGTGGATTATATTTCATTTAAAATTTTAATGAGTTTGGAAATACTCTCTCCGGTCCTTATTATAAAACATTTTGATTTTGTCCTAAATTTCACCAAAATGCCTTTTTACAGGTTTACTGTAAAAATTATAAAAATATAAGTTACTACACCTGATAAAAGGTATGAAAAAATTTAATTATGATTTTAAAAATATTTTTAATTAATTTATTATTATTTAATTTTTTTTTATTTCTTAATTAATGAAAAACTAAAAGTCAGACTAAAAGATAAAAATACTCCTACATTTGACGGTCAATTAGACAGAAAATTGACTTGGGACGTAAATAGTCGAAAAATCGCAATTTTTGGACGAAATGGGATGAGAATAGACGTCTTGAAATGTGTGGGACAAAAATGATTTTCTACCTAAATGTATGGGAGGTTTTATGTGGTTTAGTCTTTAAATTTTTAATGAGTTAAATAAGATAGAATGGTGTCCTATGAAGTACTCCTAGTAGACAATGATTTGACATAGTAATATGTTTAAGCACCAAAACTTAGTCCATAATCTAAACCCTAAGACGAGGGGTGATCATGTTTTTTCATGTAGGCCTCTTTCGTTCATGAAGTAAACACACCTACAAACAATAGCTGAACCCTATCAACGTGTACATTTTAGATACCATATATTTTATTCACTGGAAAATGCAGCATTACAGTACCTAATAGGTTAGTAACCTAAGGACCCCATTAACAAGCAATTCCCCCATTAATCATTTGACAAACATCAAAAGCTGATCAACAAGTAGATTGGTTGGGGACACTCCCATCACACCAATCGGGAAACTAAAGATAGGTCTGTTTGCTGGCAAGACGTATACCGTTTTTCTTCTTTTGGTAACTCAACCCACAAAAGCAGACACCTTACTAAGGTTTTAAGATGTATCTTTTTGCTTCTTTAAACATACTAATTGTAAGGGTTTTTATTTGTTGTTACATATACTCGATATCCGAAATCATTATTCTAATACTATTAGATTCGAATAATGAATGTACCTTTCAAGAAATACAATTCGATCTCCGAACATCGAAAGCGTATTAGGGTTTCATTTACGTACATCTACATTCACTAATTATGAGAAATGGTTTTCTAAAATGGACACATATCAAGGTCAAAACTCTTTATTACTCCAACCCAACAAGTTGTGTGCTTGAAGATATTTGAAGGATGGTGAATGTTAGAAAACTAATAAAAAGGGGATTAGGAATAAGTCGCAAATGTCTTTTAAAAAATTATTATGCGATGGATTGGATGGACTTCTATAAAAGACTATGATTGTCCCACATCGAACTTAAGCCCGACCATGCATGAGGTACAGTAATACACTATTTGTTGCCTTTTGCATTTAGTTGTTGAGGGATATTGGCCACACACACTATAGTCACAAAATCCTTTGCTCTACAACGAAGCATGACACCTATTAATGGTTCAAGTTTTGAACTTGTTTGATCAATTATGAGATAATTCACGTGTGCTCAATGTGCATATATCTATGTGATAGGATTAGATTTTCCAGCTCAGTTCATCTGAGTTATTTTTATATAGCGTTTCTTTTTTCTTTTTTCTTTTTTCGGTTCACATTACATTGGTTCACATTATTAAACTGAATTAAGAATTCTTAATTTTTAATAAAAATTAATAAATAAACACAAAGGTGTAACAAAGGAGGCGGTGTTATTACGTAGGGAATGAGCTCATCAACTTGAAGACAAATTTGCATAATAATCGTTAAAGGGCTTTTAGAGGTCATGGGAACAAATATATTTTAATTTATAACAGAGGATTTTGCTAAATCATACATCTTTTGGCGTGGGCCGATACCGGATTTGTGACACGTTCTAAGACATAATTAATTGGTGTTATGATGGACTTGACTCGCTATTGTTTTATATCGTTTTGCACTTCAAAAGTATTACTACAATATAGGGCGATAGATTCAAAAATCTAGCTCGGCCCACTTTTCGGCCCCCTCACCCGGTCCACCTTAATATTGATTGCTCTTTTTCTTGATATTAATTGCTCACTAATGCCAGTGAGAAAATTTTTGGATTTTTTCTGGCATTTGGATTAATTGATATTCTCTTGATTCCAAAATTATTGTTCAGTTTGAATTTTTTACTTTTAATTCAATTTATATTAAAATTAAAAATTCAAACTAAATAAAAATTTCGGGACAGAAAAAATATATATTTTTGTTTTTAAACGCACCAAACTCTTTTGTTATGATTGTTTTAGTCGAACTCCCGACCTCAAGGTTATAATTATACGGCCATGGCAATAAATATTTGTAGTTAGGAGTTTGGATCCTCTTGTTACTAGCACTATGCAGTGAATACCTATTCTTTCATTGTTCTCGACAAATAAGCATAATCTTGATGAGCATGATCAAGAATTGTTGCCTGCCTTCTTAAGAGAAAGAACGTAATTCTCTGTTTTTGTACATCTTCTGTTTTAAAATTGTTCTATTCATTTTTAATAGAACGAATATAATAATTCATTTTGATACGGGTGGGTGGAAAATTTGCTTTTGATAATAATTTACTGTCGGATCCGAGTTTCATGACTAGATATGATGGTTATTGTTGTTGTTGTTACGTAGTAAATAGAAATGAGGTCTTTGCATTCTAGTCCGTAAAATTGGTGCCTCAAATTCGTATTATCTTGATTCATCACAGTCAGATTTTGGATGGAATCGTACATAGATAATAATTGATAGGACAAAGATTGAAATTAGGCCACTCTTTTTTATAAGGTGGCTGGTTATTGTTGGCCCTTGTCGGCACTGTCCCGCTTTAAGATGATCATATATGGCTCTTTTCAGTTTTCATTTCATCAATAAAAATGGAGGACCTGCATTTTTTTTTGTTCTCTTATGAGTTATGACTTTAATATGTGGCTCAAACTAGTCTATGTGACAAAACTTGTCGATCAACTCCAATAATAGATACCATTTTCTGGGTTTGTCCTAATTCACCTCTTAATCTCTTCCTACATAATATTTGACATTTGACCTTTTTAGTGGTTATTTCTCGCCCACAGCGTATCGTGATCTTATGATCTAGGAATCGAGTTGTGCCCTGAGATTAAGACGTCGTAACTTTAACCGCAAGATTGAAGGTTCGATTCGACATGGGAAGAATGTGATTAAAGGAAGAAACAGTTAGCTGACCAGCAGCCAGTTTAAGCAGGCAGGAAGCCTGCCATTATCGGTCACGGAAGACCGAACAGACTGAGCAAAAGGCGCATGCAAGTAGAGTCTCCCACGTCTAAATTGATCTGCCTCACAACTTGAGCCCTGTCCACTATGGTTGATTTTGAGAAGCCCAGGATTATGAATATTATTAAGATTTTTTTTCCTTCAAATAAAAGAAGCGTTAAATCATAAAATTTTTATTTTTTTATTTTTTTTTTTACGCCACAACTATTGGTGTTTTTAGAGGTACTTAGACTATTACATCAGGTAAAGCTTACTGGGAAAGAAGGTAGTACTACTAAGGTGGCCAATTTGAACAAAACTTTGCCGATTGAATGCATCAAATTGCACACTTGACACGATGAAAACTGCAGCAACAGCCACACAAAATAAGAAGTGTTCCGAGCTAAGCTGACAATCCTTGGAATGTTCATCAATTTGTGTTGTCTAATCATTGTTGTTACGTAGTTCTCAAAACTTCGCTTTCCATTTGTTTGATTGATTTCTAAACAAGTCTTGGCATATGAAGACAAGTTTATGCATTTATTGGGGAAAAGAACAAAAACAAAGAGAGGATCCAACTCGTTATGTGATGGAGGTAGATTAGATCAGCCAAAGGGCAAGCTGGAGCTATTTTATATATCAATTATCCAGTAATCATCTTACTGGTTGGAACTTAGATCGATGATGTAGAGTTAGAAAGCCAATTTTACAGCACAAAAAGTAGTAAAGAGCAGTTTTCCTTGAACATGGACAACTCTAATAAGACTAGGGAAATTTCCCACGTTGACAAAAGTCAAAACTTGAGGTGAAGTTAAGACAGTCTCTAGTGCCGAAACAAACATCATTTCTTCATATTAGTTACGCCACTGTGTTTTTGTTAACAAACGTAAAACGAGTCCAATAAGTGTAAATGAATATAAATAAAACAAATGTTACAAAATACAGAACTAACGTGCATGATCTACTTCAAACATCCACTAATACTCTTAACTTACAGAAAACAGTCTCTTTTTCCCGTGGTTAACTTCTCACCAGCAAAAATCTTTCGTGGGAAAGCGAGGTGGGTTGACCCAATGGGGTTCACGACGGTCAGAAGAATTTCTTATCCACATTCGTCGCAGTTTGTCATACCTTTAATTTGCTGAATTCACTCTGAATCAGTGGAGTTGTTTCCTCCCGTGACCCAATACTGTTTCACTGCAAACAGAACTTTCTCAGGAACAAGGGGGCCATCCTCATGGTCTGACAATTTGAAGTTCCACCTCAAGCCTGCGACTATTTTCTGCACCTTGTTAAGCACATCAACTTCATCGCGAATGATAACAGTCCCTTCGGGCCTCAAAATCCGGTCCATCTCCAAAAGGATATCTTCCAAGTTGCACCTAAATACATTTAATTACAAACTATGAGTGGATGTTTTCTTTTGAATGACAAGAGAACAGGGGATTGCATTTACTGAATACGATGATCATCGAATTTATTAACTTTAAACTGCTATTGAACATTGAATTTCAGAGGATCAACTAGTGGTGAAGGATGGTGAAGCTTCAATTTCCCAATTTACCCAGTCAGATCATCCCGTCTTTTCAGGTAATCAAGTCAAAGTAATATAGCTTCATTACAACAGAAACTGTAGCTCATGCCTCATGCCACCTTTAAGACTTATAGTCGGCATGAAGAAAACAAGAAAACAACAAAAAAATCGTTATAGCTTTATAAAACCACACAGGTACTATGTATTTGGATAAATTATTCCAGTAAGTGTTCTATCTTCTCTTAACAAATAAAACAGTAATTTAGCCATTAAAAGAGCATTCATTTAAAAAAATCTACCAACAGCTCATGATGCTTTGCTTCATATAAATGCAGAGAAATATTTTATAAACTAAAAGAACTGCAAGTAACAATAAGGAAACTCACTTGTCCTTGTATAAACTGAAAAGACCATTGGCATGGATGAGATCGTATGTCCTTGGGTATGTGGAGAAGCCTTCACACCTGCAGAAAGTAAGCAGTACTTATAAAACGAGAACCACTAAATAATAATTGCCATCTTATTGTTGTGAAGCTCTAGGAAAGAATTTTTAAAATAAATTTAACCGGAGAAATCACTAATCAAGTCAATGTACAGTATTCAAAAAGTAGAGAGGAGCAGAAATAATACCAATCATGATAGATGCCTATCATTCCTCGTTCGTAAACAGCACCAAGAGTGCTCTTCTCAGCTATTGTAGGCACGACATTCATAACCCACAGCTTGGGAGATTCGAGTGCAGCTGCAAAACTTCCCAATCCAGCATTCATGTCCATGATATTGCGATACCTTCCAGAATCAAGAATGCTGTTGATTCTTTTATAGTAGCTTACATGCTTTTTCCACTGTTTATTGTCCTCGCGGTATGATTCGGCAGAGACTCCGGGAATTAATCCATTCTCAATTCTGGGAGGAACAGCATACAGCCTCTCAGGAAAGGGCTTAACATTAGGGACTTCTTCACTCTTCTCACTCGAATATGGAGTTACACATCCTTCCATCTTTTTGTACCTGGTCATCATACAAATAAATTTTTATTACATGAAATGAACTTGGATCTAAAATATGATTATGCAGCTCGCTAGTGTGACAGACAATTCAAAAAATTATGACAGTAAGAACTTCTAAAATCTATGGTTTTTGAGAATCACGAATCACAACAAAGGAGTAAAGATGCTGTTTTCTGCACCATAGACTTAGTTTAGCCCTTAAAGAGTTAAACAGCATCGCAACAGATGTGCTTGAGGAGAGGAAAATGTACCAAACATCATCCGGATCTGAGGCTTTGCAGAATTCAACACCAGAATTTTCTTGTTCAGCACGACAAGTATCAGAATCTAATCGTTTCTGCCAGATTGCGGTTTCAGCTTTCTCAGATATCTTTTTCCAGCAGAGAAGCTTAGCAGTTTCCTCAATCTTTCTTTGTTCTTCCTCAAGCTCCTCTCTAGGGCGCTGCCATGCCTTAAAGTTAGTCTTCCAGTTGATCGGAGGACCAGAGAGGACCCAAAAGCCACCTGGTCTGAGGACCCGATCAACTTCCTTCATGTACATACCATCTGCAAAGGTCAAGGGATGATGCATATGAATAAACTACTATTGGCAAAAATCAAAAAGAGGTATTCAATTTATGCACCAAAGGCCAAAAGGCCGTGTCTTTGTAAAAATCCTCACCATTGCTTCCCCAGGGAATCAGGCAACGGGAACAATGGGCCATATCGAAGGCTCTAGCGGGATACGGCATTTTTATGGTTCCAAGAACACCAATAACAGCAGGAACACCTCTTTCCAGAGCAAACTGAACCTGTGCTTCATGTGAATCTCTTGGTGCAAATGACATGGCTATAACTTTTCTCTTCCAGAGATATGCTCCCCAGCTTGCAACCTGAAATAAGTGAATTACTCTTAGGAGCTGTACATCGATAATATAAAAGCCTCTTTTAAGAAACCAAACTGAATAATACTAGGGAGGCAGAAATCAACTCTGTAAATTATATACAACAATTAGCATACCCCACAACCGGTGTCCAAAGCAGTTCGAACAGTTCCATTATCAATAGGTATCACAGAAGCAAGTTGATCAATATATTTGTCTGCACCCTGAGGAAACTGAGTACCCCCACCAGGGAATCTAAACACATTCCCCTCATACTGAATCCAATTCTGAATAGCTTTCTCGACAGTCAAACTCTTATATGGTGCATTGGCATAAGGAACATAATCTCGACTCTTAGGCCACCTAAACGGAGTTACATATCCATTAGGAGCTGGAATAAGGCAATGCAACTTCTCTTCTTCAGGAACACAGTGCCTTTCTCTGTAGTTCATGTTTTCCCTAGGGAATTTCATAGCACGAGCTTGATCTTGGCATGGAGTATAATCAGTGTATTTAGCATCACATGGCTCAAATGCTTTTACATTTGAGTTCGAATCGTCAATCATACCAGCACCACCTCCATGATGTGTTTCAAAATTAAGGTTTGGAATGACATTACAGGCAGCATTGCTCTTAGTCATCTCCACAGCTATACTGTCTCCCTTGCCAAACCCGCTCCTCTGCCATGCCCCTAGCAAATAGAAGAAACAGCACAGACCAGCTACTATGAAAATTGATACAGAACTCCTAGTCCTACTATCCCCGGCAGTTAGTTTGTTTGCCATTAGGCCCTGGAACAATAAGAACATAGGTGAGCAAAAAAGTGAGGTAAACATGTGACAGCATCTAATGTGTCATTCATGCAATGTGAAGAAAAGGACTACTGAGGAAAATCAATTAAAGTGCAAAGATCAAATTTTGCTCTTTATCTTTGGTTTTCAGTGAATGAAACTAAAACCAGATCGAATCACAAGTGGGAATCAGTGTAGGGCTATCATCAAAAGAGTATGTTGAGCAAACCTCTGATTAAGCAGAAAACAAATCTAAAAGGTCCACATCAAAGCAGATTGAAAAGCTCAAGCTTAATATCAACCCCCACTAGATCAGGAAAAAAATTGAAACTTCAACAGAACATAGATCAGGAAACAGAGACGGAGCATATTATTAAGAGAGAACTTTGCACACATCACAATAATTAAACTAAAGTATTGGACCACAGCAGCTCCCACCAAAACCATTCTTAGATTTGTTCACGTGAGTACATTTAATGGCGCGTCGAAGAACATTTAAGTCAGCAAAAAAAGCACAGTCCTCCTTCTCCACTACTTCAGAGGAAAGTGATCAGCAACGAATCACAGTTTAAAAAAAAAAACAATTAATCAAGTTGTAAACCCAATGGAAAATCAATAAACACAACAGTAATCACATTTGAGCAAGTAAATCAAATCAAACGATGTCAAAAGTATTGAAAAAGAAAGCTTTTTTTAAAAGAAATTGTCCTTCTCTATTAACATTCAGCACTGAACTTAAATCAGCCTCACCTCCACTCTTAAAGGAAAAGAAACAAATCAAATCAATCAAGCCATGAAATAATCGAGAAGGGGTACAAACAGATCAGCTAGAAAAAGGGTTCAAATTAAACATACCAATCAAACCAAGATCAGAGCTTTCTGTCACGATCTGAGCACTCCGATTCTGGTTTTTACCAATGAAACTATAAAAAGCCCACAACTGAAGATGCTAAATCTGAGCGAACCATGAGAGGACTCAGATGGGCAGCAGCAGAACTTTCAGAGACTATAAAGTTCCGATCTTGGAAGAAGAAAAAGAAAAAGGGGTATAAACTCTGAATCAATGCAATTCTAAAAAGACAGAGTTTATATATTTATATATACACGTATGAATCTGCAGGTGATAGCCCCCTATCCTCCTCCGATATAGTAATAAGCAGAGTGGAGTATATAAAAATAAAAATAAAAAATAAAATAAAAATAAGAGACGATTGGCGAGTTTTTATTAGGGAAAAAAAGGACTCAAATGATTCATCGACCCACCACACGGTATTCGGAATAAACGAATCCCGTCTGTCTGTTTTTCTCTCTATCTCTCTCATACAGACACGCACTAAAATATCGTACGACAAAAGTGAAGCTCAAAACGCTTTTATGTTTTTTTAGTAAAAATAAATGCTCGTTCTTTCTAGCAATTAATCAAAACCCGTAATCCCACCCAAGACATTGTCGTCCCCCCGTTTTCTTTACTTATGATTATTTATGGCATTTTATTAGCTTTTATTAGGTCTACTACAAGGAGTAAAGACCAAGCCAATCGAGCGCAAAACTCCATAGTGGAAATAGAGATGATAATTATTGAATGAGGTAAAGTTATTTAGGGGTTTAGCTGTTTCTTAAAGTGTGAAAAATCTAGGGTTGGACGGACTTTTTTTGTTTTCTTTACCGAATAAAGAATGAGGAAAAAACAGTGCACTTTTGTTTGAAAAAAAAAAATTAATGAATAGGAGTGTTTCGAAATTAATTGTTGTTTCAAATACGGGCCTTCTTGTTAATTTATACAAGAGTTTCAGGGCATTAGTGAAAAATCGAACAATATATAACTTGCTCGTATTGTTTCCATAGTGATGACATAAAATGATAGACGATAACGAAAACAGAATAGTTGAATAATTCATAAATAACTAGATGCTTGCTCGGGCGAATGTCCAAGGTGTCGCTTGTATTTTTAAATCGATTAAATAAAAAATACGAATCATTCTTAAAAGAATAAAAAAAAATAGAAGAATAAAAAATCGATTGTAAGGACAGAAAGTGAGTTATTACACATATATCTATGCCCAGATTTACAATATATAATTTACAACAGTTAACTTATGCCTGAGTTTACATAAATCATAAACCAATATCTACAACAGTAGAATAAAAAAATCATCCTTAAAAAATCAAATTTCTATCATGACAGCTTATTTTTCTCTGTTATAGAAAGAGATGTATTGATAATTGATGTCAGATTTTAAATAATTGATTTGTAGGCCGGTGTGAAAGAGGAGCGGAATGAAGAAATCCTTTGAAATTGGGGATTGGAAAGACATTACGGGTGTTTCACTTGTTTTAAGGAAATTTTCTTACATTTGATTTTATCAACTAAATATTGTCGTTTTAAGGGATTAGTATATACTTATAATTAAGAAATTTTTATATAGCTATAATTAAGGGATTTATGTATTTATCTATTCCATTTTTTTTCTGATTAGTTAGAGTGCCACGTGTCAAAAATGATTTTGTACTGAAAATGACTTTTGGCGGAAAAATTTCCATTGTGGTGCTGACACATGTCCTTTTTGTTTGCTGTTTTAATTAAGTACTATAGATATACGATAACTTTTTTTCTTTTAAAAATAAAAATACTAGTAAATCACGAAAAAAAAACACAGTTACAGATCGATATTCTAATTGAATTATTAAAGATTGAATGGTACTCTGCTTATCGGGAAATAAATCTTAACCTAATGGTAACATTTTTAGCTAGATCTCTTAGCCTGGGAAAAGTTAAAGAGAAAGAAAAAAGAGAGTCATTCATTTGTCTCAAAAAAAAAAAAAACTGTCATTCATATAGTACTACTTTAAAAGAATTATGGCACCCCATACTGAAATATCTTCATCTCGGAAGCTGTAAAGCAAGAAAAAGAGCTGCAAATAAGATGGTAGTAGTATTAATAATTAGCTGCATCCAATTAATTAAACCCAAAGTGAGAAAAATAGCGACTGACACCCCCATTCACGTTCAGATTGGGTCTAAAATTAAAATAAGGGTTTTTGGTCAGACTCAGATCGATCGGAATTTTGACTTTGTTGGGCTTGGACCCCACACGCCAAATGGGAATTTGGAAAACATTGTAGAAGCTACTCTTTTGCATGGAACCGACACTCTTGTTTCCATGGTTTCAGGGAAGAAGAGTAAGACCACTGATCACCCCCCATGTGTGTGTTAAATTGAGATCACCACAACCCACAAAGTCAGCAAAAATATCACACATTGGTAACATACTAACATCTAGTCCTCGATGTTACTCTTCTTTTCGTTCCAAAACAAGAATTTTAAAATTTAAATTTCTTTATTTCTATTAGTGATTATAAACCCATGTAAACTAAATTATTTTTTTGAGACAGAATGAATAATATTTAATAATACTTAGATAAGTTATTTGGGAGATTCATTGGTGACAATCAAATAGAGATAAACAAGAATACCACAGGTGTCATAAAATGATTGTAAGGGTGTTTGAATGTCATCTTACATTTCATTTTGCCATTTAAAAGTGGAAAGTGTTTCAAGTTAAAAACTAAATGGGAAATGAAAATGTTGTCTGGGTGATATTTTGAGCAAAAAGTTGTTTAGATGTTGGTTTTGAAAATAATATTTTGAACTATATTTTGAAAATATCAAGTACGAGTCATCACTAAACAATTAAATACTGTCAATTATAGTCACTGCAAAAAAAAACTTTTCTAAAAACAATCACTCGACAACGGAATCCTGCCAAATTTGTCACTGAACTATTTGTAGTTCTAAAAGGTCATTACACTAACAAAAAGTGTTTCAAGTTGGAATTTAAAATATAAATCAGAAAGTTATTTGGATGATGTTTTCTTTTTCATTGGATTTTGTATTTAAGAGTTAAAATGAGTTAAAATGTAAAATGAGTGTTTATCCAAACAAACACTATTCATCTTGGAATTTTGGAAAAGTGGAAGTATATTTATTTAGCCCAAAATAAAATAGTACTACTAGTATTAGAGACTCGAAGTCCCTGATTAAGTCCCCTCGTCTATTAATTAAGGAAGTAGTTATGATGGTCCATACATGTTTTGGGAGTGGTCATCACCTTGAGTTGGTGAGTAGAGAATTTGATGAAAGTACGTCGTTGATTGATAGTGATAGGCATAAACAAACTTATCAACAATGGGGAAGTGACGTTGATGCTTCTCTGACTTGATCCAGTCGGTGTTTGCGATATCGTGGAATTTTCCAACTTTGAGTTTGATCCACTACCTAGAGCATTAAGAAGAAAACTATGAGGAAATTAAATTTGTCTTTTGTAAATGTGATAGCTAACTAGCTCTTTTAATTCATGCTGTTTCGATGTGAAAGTTGAACAAATTAGTATTATTGATTATGGGTGGTTAATGAAGAAATTATAAACGTACAGCATTGTTATGTTTATTATATTTATTTGTTAGAATGCGAGTTCATGATATAACCTTTCATCAACCTTCAGCAGATTCTTATTAATTTATTTTAAAATTATGTACTCTTATTAATCATGGGATATATAAAGTGTTTCAATATTTATTACAATTGCAAATGAAATTGTTGCGATTCAAACTCGATGTATTCGAATTGAGTAATTTATAACCGTGAGTTAATTCAACAAATAGTGGATCGTGTTCAACGAATAGACAGATAATAATGGTGTTTAATGAGTTATGGGTCAAATCGTGGACGTTAATCTGAAATAGTCTCTACATATATTTTCTTATTTCGGTGGTGTTCATTTCAGCATCCCAGTACTAATCCAAATGTTAGTAAAACTCGGTTAAATCAACACAACAATTGCCCCTTTTGTGCAGTACTGAAATAGGCAGTCCGAACTGGATATGGAACTCAAATGTATCATTTATGAATGGCTATCTCTAGTAAGGGACCGAGGGTAGTTTTCATGTTTAGCTGATGATACACAGAAAGAAAATACATCACCGCAATTTTAGAATTGAAAAGGCTAGGAATGATGAGGAAAATAGATATATGATTGAGCGTGTTGATAAGTGGATTTGTCATCTTGAATGATTATTTTGTCGTAAAGAATTGTGACAGAAATTTCACCAAGTGGATTTAGCTACTATTGCAAATAATTTATACTACTTCATCTTCACAATGTGAGTCCAGTTTTTATTTAGTGTCAAAATATAAGTCTATTTTGTAGTATTTTAAATTCCCAATGCATAATTTAGTTTATTTTATCTAAATTATCTTTGTGTCTATAATAGTTTTTGAGGTTGAGTAGTAATTATTCTGATCAATTAAGATTAAAGTGGACCTTTTATCTTTACTAACTATTAACTCTTAATATTTGTACCATTCAAAGTGGATTTACATTATGAAAAGAAGGTAGTACTATTTATTATGATATTGTATTAGTTCGGACTAGTCTTTTTACACGAAGTACCCATTTTCGGTTTGATTTTTTGGGGGTTGAAACTTGGATGCAACACTATTTGCCAAATGGCTTCTTTAAAATTGACGGAACAAAGGATATTTAAAAAGGTAATGTGTGGACTGCGGTTCGGTATACCGGTATAGAACTTATAGATCTGTCATTTTGTGAATAAAATTGTTTAACCACAACAATAAACAAGAGAAAATTCTTGCCCCCCTACCGACAGGGGAGGGTGTGAAGCTACGATCCCAGTACTAACACTAGTTTAATTCAAGATATACAATTTTATATTGACATGCATAAGCGCATTCCCCTCGTACCTTTATCAAAATTAATTAATTCAATCCGAGGAGTACTAGTAATATAGTAAGGAGGATTGGTCCCGCGCTACTCCAAGGAAAAAATACAAAGTACAAACAGATATACATTAGCACTGAACCATCAACCTCGCAGCAGAGCCTAGAGCTCAAACCGTCGGGCATGATTCAAATCCTAAAGAGACCCAAATACAATAATGGCATATGACACAAGTAGTAAAACTAATTAATTCCCTAACACTTTCCTTTTCTACTCATTAGCATACCAAAAGTTATACAAATGCATAAAAGTTATGCAAATGAAAAAAAAAAAGAAAAAAACAAGTGCTAATATACTTCTATAAGCCGTAGACAAGTACAAAATATCCCTTTAGTTGGTCGCCTATCTACTTCTAGACTATTGATAATCTTAGAAAGAAGTGTTGACAAAATATGTAGTCCTGTCGGACAAGAGAATCCAAATTTTGCTAATGCATCCACTATCCTATTCTGTTGGCGGGGAACGTTAACGCCAATTGAATTGAAGTTGAGTAACCCTCTAATTCTAAAAAAGACATTGCTATTTGCAACTTCAACCTCATCATTTGTCAAGGACTCAAAAGCTTCCTTAGAGTACTAATATAGTAATTCTGAAGTGATTTGTGTGCTTGAGGTAGTAGATTCCAGCTTGCAAATATTTGATCTGGGTCAGCTTATATGCAAACAATTGGATCATGCTAGCCGCATACCTCTCATTTAACCCAATTTTAGCACGGTATAATGTTATCCATTTGTGGCCCATGATTGGACTCCTTGTATTTTTATAACTTCGAAAAATTATGCAACAATATTTCGAAATAAACAATCTTAATATCATGATTAAACCAATTTATAATGCCTAATGGATGTGAATCCAGTCGTATTAGACCCCCTAAATTCGCTGCTGCCAGTGAGACCAAAAAATCAACAGTAAAATTACATTATTATTTGATAACGTTTAACTTTAAGGAATTATTAAGTGGTAATCACGAAAAAATTATTCTTTTCTCCTTTTTCATTTGGTAACGTTAGCAATCCCATGCTATGTGAATAAATTCAAATTTAGTACACAATTTGCGTCGTCGGGGGTTGCAGTAGTAAACAACAAACACATTGAACTTCAATAGGAAATAAATTCAATACCGATATATATTTGTGAAGACATTTAAAGCTTCATCATTATAAAAATACACTTTCATCAAAAACTCAAGAAACAACAATAACATTTTGATGCAGAACATAACTCCCTCTCCAAGACACAAATCTGCTGAACAAGACTTTGTAATGATCCAATGGGTCCGATGTTTATTGACTGGTGATCACATTCTTGGCTCCGGAGGATTCGGAAACCGGCCATTGGCAGATGCAAGTCTGGATCCAAATTCCAGCAGCTCTTTGCTGGTATCATCCTTGTGAGTAATCACTTCGATGAAGCACAGAGAATCTTTCTTTTCCCCTGTTGCCATTTGAATTGCCTGAATCAGCTCCTCTTCCGTCCGTACCTTTGCAGTCCAACAATTGCCTTCCCCATTGCAAAATCCATTCACAATAGTTGTGTAATCCCAGTTCTTGATCACATTGTACGGCCCATCATGGATTTCAACTTCTATGGTGTACCCTCCATTGTTAATCAGGAAAATGATGGATTTTTGGTTATTTCTTATCATTGTTGACACATCTTGAGCGGTTACCTGAAAACTTCCATCACCAATGCAAGCAATAACACGCCTTTCAGGTGCTGCAGATTGGGCATATCCTAGAGTTGCTCCAACAGACCATCCAATTGAGCCATATTGCAATTGGAATTCGTACCTATTCAATTACCGTCTTTCATTTAGTCAAGGAAAAGAGAAGCTATAAAATAAATGCATATATCATCAATTGAATATTACTTACCCACAGCCTTCTGGTAATTTGAGCTTCTGACAATTGAACCAGGAATCCCCTGTGTCAGCAATAACACTTGTTTGACTAGACAGCAAATTCTGAATATGGAAAAACAGAGTGTTCACTCTTATCGGAGAATTGGGCTCGCTCTTGAGAGGAACACCAACAGGTACAAAGATCCTTCGGTAATTCTCATGTGCAGTGTTGTTCTTCTTAATCTTCTTAGCCAATTCATGAAGAAAATCCTTCATGAGCACGCATCCAAAAGCAGGGCCGTTTCCTATAACAACCCGATCAGGCAGCACGATAATGGCCTTCTCCTTTTTCAGTAGTAACGAATATCCTACTGTACTGAAGTCACTGAAAACCGGCCCGACGAATATATAAGCATCCGCCGACTCCACGATTTCGCAACAAAACGCCGTACTAATGCAACCCCAATAAGTACCGATGAAATGAGGATGGTTTTCTGGGATGAGCCCCTTTGCTGATGGCATTATTGAGATGGGAAAACCGCAAGCGTCGGCCAATTTCATAAACGCGTCGCAAGCTTTCGCCGGTCGGAGTTTCGGGCCTCCTATCATCACCGGCTTCACGGCCTTGTCTAAAAACGCTGCTGCAGCTTCCACTGCGGCCTCAAGTCCCAACTTGTTGCTCAATCTGACCGTTTTATAGAATATATTTGTTCAAGTAAGAATTTTGTCCAAATTTTTAGGGAAGATGGTATTAATTAATCTATAACAAACATAATTAACCTTGATGAGATCGAAAGTGGGATGGGTTTTGCCTTAAATGTTGGATGAGGAATGGCAGCCAAGTTGCTACTGATGCTAATGTACACAGGCAGGCTTTCTGTTAATGCAGCGGAAATGGCTCTGTCAATTTGTTCTTGTGCATCCTCCAAGTTATTCACAACCGCCTAATATAAACAAAACAACTAAATTCAAATAAGAAGAATTATAGTATTTCCCCGTCCCAAAGTCATTAACCAGTTTGGGTTTTCACTTTTAGTACTGTCCCAAAATTATTGTCTAAAAGTGAAAACCCAAACTGGACAATAACTTTGGGATGGAGGGAATACTTATTATTTGTTACGAATATATGAAGAAAATCATGAGGTAAACGATATGATTACCTGATAGCAAGTAACTGGCTGAAAGCATCTTAGTTCTTGGCTAAAATCAGGAAGACCAATAGTATGATGAAGAATCCGATTACTCCCATAATCATTACTGTTAGGTCCTCCCACAATGCAAATCACGGGAAGATGATCACTATAAGCTCCAGCAATCGCATTAATCAGGCTAAGCCCGCCGACGTTAAATGTAACGGCGCAGGCACCAACCCCACGATGCCTCGCGTAACCATCCGCAGCATACCCGGCATTCAGCTCGTTACAGCATCCGATGTTGTTGAGCCCTGGCTCAGCGATGAGGTAATCGAGAAGTATGAGATTAGAGTCTCCAGGCACCGTAAAGATGTCGTTAACTCCGATTTCGACCAGCCTCCGGGCTAAGTATTGGCCTAATGTGCCATCAGGGCCGGGAACAACAACTGATGGAGCATGGGAGTTTGAGTTTTCATCAGGAAAATAGTCGTCGACTTTGTTGGTCTGTGGTTTGGCTGAAATTAATGCAGCTTCCATGGCATCGCTATACATTTTGAATATTATTGCAAAAGCCAACTGAAAATGGGAGAAAATTATGAATTGTAATGAGGAAGAGCTAGATATGTGTTGTTCGTGTGATTTATGAATGTAATTCAGAGGAATATATATAGCATCAATGGGTTGGGTTGGAGTATTCGAATTGGTTAATATTTCATTTCATTAAGTTTGACTATTATAGCATGTAATACTATACTAAAACTAGTATAGCTAGTAATACTTCGTGCTCATGTGATGATTGGAATTACTAGTCAACCACGCATAGCTCTAATCTAATATTCTAATGTTTCAAAAATATTCCACCAGAAGAATGTTGAATTGAGTTGATTGGAATTGCGGGTTCACTAAATAAGAATTAGTAAACTATCGTCTCATGCTCACACATCAATTTGGTAGCACTTGTAAATACTATTACCCCGTCTTAGAAAAATAGTTCATATTTTTTTTAATTTATATTATTTTAATACAAATTTAAAAACTCAGTGTCAACTTTTTTTTTTTAAAAAAAATAGATGGAAGGAATATGGTGTTTTGAAGAAGAAAAAGAATCACAACTTCCTCTATTTAGTTGTTTAATAATGGTTCAACTTGATACTACAACAATAATGACACTGATATTTGGATCGTGAATTCCATGGAATTCGTAACTTGACCTGAAAGCGTTGAAAAATCGACATGTGCAAATATCAAGGATGGAAATTCGTCCTTAATCATAATTAAGTTAATGATTACTACTAATCAATGAAGAATACTATGTTATTTTGGGCATCATTGTGCATGAAATTCGAGGGGCAATAAATAATGCGAAACATGGATTCGTGGAATATATATGATTGTGACTATTCAGGGATTAGAAGTTGTATTTAATTAACACGGTATAAGTGAGAAAATATTTGATCTAAATTTTATTGTATTCATAATAATGATAGCCACATTATTGTAAACTTATAATTTTATCGTGATCGTAGTTATGGCGAAAATAATTGGTAACGATTTGCCAACTAATACACATTCCTCTCCAAAGTGATAGCCAAACGATTGAATAATTGTAATTTTAATTTTGAATTATAACCTCATCATTCATCAAATTATTGATATTAGCACATGTTATTGAGCAACGCAACAAACAGTGCTTGAACTTTTTCAGAAGCAAACTTGCAAATTCCTTCTATCCCGGAATAACTGTTTTACTCATTATACTACGATAAACAATAGAAAAAGTACAATATATAGAATAATTATTATACGTGATAAAAAGAGTATATTATATACCTAACATACAGTGAGTTTCACGAAGATTTAATTTCCTTCAACAACTAGGCATAGAGATTCTTAATTTCACTTAAAATATTTGTAACAAGCGGAATTATTTAGCGACCCAGCTAGGAATTGTGCATTAAGAATTATATTCAAGAACTTAACGGGATTAGTTAAGAAGTTAAAATATTTGATTGCACATGTTCAACCATGGAATGTATCCAATATCAATTTCAATGAAAGTCAGCTCAACCAGTTCATGTTCTGATGGAATGGTATAGAGTTAATTTGATCCATTTGTTAGTCATCAACTATTTCTACTTCATGATATTCCATTTATGTTACACCTATTCCTTTTTCGCCACCAGATTAAATTTCCCTCCTTTCACCAAAATAAATACATCAAATATATGCAACAACACATTTTCGGTCATTGTAAAGGCAGACTCTTTGTATCTAAATGCAATAGTACTATAAAGTTGTATGCGTGCACTTGACACCAGGCCCCTGCGGAATTCATTGAGATTATATTGGGTATGTTATGCCTGATTGGGGCAAGATTGATGTCTCTGGAGTAAAGTACGTAGTTCTTTGGCAATGTGCATCTTAGTTGATGTTTGTTTCTGGACATATGCTAATCTTGTTAATATGATACAGCTTAAGTATGGAGATAACAGAATTTATGTTTCATTCAGTATGAAATTTTTTGTTTTTTCTTTTTTAAAAAAAGAGAAAGACCACATATATTTATCTCTTGCGTTAATGTGGTGTTTTAACTATTATGTGTCACATTGTGGAATCAAAGTTGTGTCATTCATGTTGAACTTGAACCGCACCAACTACAATTAATTTTGAATATGAAGTCAAATTAATTTGATTTGAGGTGCATTTTTTTTTTGTTTTTACTATTTTTTTTTTTCACTCAGTCACATGTATATGAGAATATTAATGAGTTGTTTGAAAATTTCGAATTTGGTAGTTTTATTATTTTGTTCTATTTCCTAAGACGTATTTTTCATTTTTTTGAAACATATACTTCTAGTCCAAATTTAGAACAAAATTGAAAAAGAAAAAAATTGGTGCAAAGAATTTTATAATTAAAAAAAAAAAGAATAAAAGCATACGCTTCAATGCGGGAAAAAACTTATAAATGAAACCATAGGAAATTACGAATGAACAATGTACAGTCATACAATTCGATTTACTTTTTACTTTTATCATGACGCGGGCCCCACTAGTGATGACTTGGAGGACGACCATTGGCAGCTGCCACTCTGGAAGTAAATTCAAGCAACTCTGTGCTGGTATCATCCCTGTGAGTCAACACTTCGATGAAGCACAGAGAATCTTTCTTGTCCCCTGTTGCTGTCTTAATTGCCTGAATCAGCTCCTCTTCAGTCCGTACCTTTGCAGTCCAACATTTGCCTTTGCCATTGCAAAATGCGTCCACAACTCCGGTGTAATCCCAGTTCTTGATCACGTTGTACGGCCCGTCATGGATTTCCACCTCTATGGTGTATCCTCCATTGTTGATCACAAAAATAATGTTGTTTTGGTTATTTCTTATCATCGTTGACACATCTTGAGCAGTCATCTAGAACACCCGTCAATTCATATGAATTAATACTCTTTAAGTAAAAGTTATAATAATATAAAACCCTGAGATTTTATTTTTATTTAATTTTTTAAACTCAAGAAAAAAAAAAACCTGAAAACTCCCATCACCGATACAAGCAATAACACGTTTTTCAGGTGCCGATTGAGCGTACCCTAGCGTGGCACCGATGGACCATCCAATGGAGCAATACTGCAATTGAAACTCAAATCTACAATGAAGGGAGAGAAATAAATTAAATTATTCAGATGTGACGATTGTTACACCCTGCGTACAAATAAGATTGTAGACAAATTAAAATTTTTCGAGCTAAATAATTAAGTGACACAGACTCACCCACAGCCCTGTGGCAATTTAAGCCTATGGCAGTTGAACCATGAATCTCCGGCGTCAGCAATCACAACGGTTTGTCTAGAAAGCATCTTTTGAATGTGGTCATAGAGTATATTAACCCTAATCAGCGTGTTAGGCTTACTTTTAATTGGAATCCCAGAAGGAACAAATATCCTTTGGTAGTTTTCATAGGCGGAGTTATTGTATATAATCTTGTTACCCAATTTTTCAAGGAAATCTTTCATGAGAACGCATCCAAAACCGGGGCCATTTCCAATCACAACCCGATCAGGATGCACGATGATGGCTTTTCCGGTTTTGAGAAGCAGTGAATACCCAACCGTATTGAATTCACTGAAAACCGGGCCCGCGATTATGTACGCATCGGCTGATTCCACAATTTCCCGGCAACATGGGGTGCTTATGGAACCCCAATAAGCACCTATGAAGTGAGGGTGGTTTTCCGGCACGAGACCCTTTGCCGACGACATTATGGAGACGGGATAACCGCATGCGTCGGCCAATTTAAGAAAC
Organism: Oldenlandia corymbosa var. corymbosa; assembly: GCA_949775105.1. NCBI lineage: Eukaryota > Viridiplantae > Streptophyta > Magnoliopsida > Gentianales > Rubiaceae > Oldenlandia > Oldenlandia corymbosa. The sequence goes on along the minus strand of OX459119.1, from coordinate 34,375,069 downwards.
GCTTCGCTTGATTTTGCAACTCTGAGCTTTGGACCTCCGATCATCACCGGCTTTACGGCCTTGTTTAGGAATGTTGCTGCTGCTTCTACGGCAGCCTCGAGTCCCAACTTGTTGCTCAATCTGATCAATTCATTTGGGCGATCAAATTATTATTATTATCATCATCATTATTATTGTTTGCTAAAAGCACTGATACGTCCTGTGAAAAAATATAAATACTATAAAAAAAAAATTAAATTACTAACTTCTAATCAGAATAACTATGTATTCCCTCTGTTCCAAAATTATTGTCTAGTTTAGATTTCACTTTTAGTACAAACTGAATTAATAATAAAAATCTAAACAAGACAACAATTTCGGGACGATGGAGTATCTATTAACAAAAGACAGTTGTATATTTTAAGGGTTTTACATAATTTACTATCATATTATATTTTTACTGCACATATCATTTTCATTTCGTAAAAAAGTATCAGTGTAAAAAATTTCAATGAAGGATGATATCTACAAATCAATCTGATTAAACAAGTTGTAATATATATACCTTGGTGAGAGCGAAAATGGGACGGGTTTGGCCTGAAATGTTGGATGAGGGATGGCGGCCAAGTTGCAGCTTATGCTGATGTAGACAGGTAGGCTTTCTTGCAGCGCGGTGGAGATGGCTCTATCAATGAGTTCTTGTGCATTTTCTAAGTTATTCACCACCGCCTAGGTACCATAATAAATTATCACAAGTACTATTACTACAGATCAAACCATTAAACTCATGCATCAATATATATTATGGATAAATAAATCAAAATTCTATCAAGTGATTGATTGAATGAATTTACCTGATGGCAAGTGACAGGCTGAAAACATCTAAGTTCTTGGCTGAAATCGGGAAGACCAATAGTATGATGAAGAATCTTGTCACTTCCATAATCATTACTGTTAGGTCCTCCCACGATACAGATCACGGGAAGATTATCACTGTATGCTCCAGCAATGGCATTGATGAGGCTAAGCCCACCAACTGTGAATGAGACTACGCATACACCGACCCCGCGGTGCCTCGCGAAGCCATCCGCGGCGTAGCCCGCATTGAGCTCGTTACAGCATCCGATGTTGTTAAGCCCCGGTTCGGCTATGAGGTAGTCGAGAAGGGTCAGGTTGGAGTCTCCCGGCACCGTAAAGATGTCGTTGACTCCGATTTCGACCAGCCTGCGGGCTAAGTACTGGCCTAATGTGCCATCAGGGCCGATCAGGACTGGCGGGACAATGGAATCGTCGTGGATTTCGCCCAAGTTGTCCACGTTAATTTGTGGCTTGGATGAATTGAATTTGGCGTTGGGTAAGGAACCCATTTCTCAGAATTGAAGAAATTGATCAGAGGGGGACGATAATATTGTGTAGAGGAATAAATGAATAAATGATAGAGATATATGTTGTACCGAAAGACGTACTTATGCGATGATCTTGGAGAGCTAAAACACATTCTGTATATATAGTGTCTTTGGCAATGCTCTAGATCCAATAATATATAATTTTATGTTATGGTGAGTTTTGGTCAACCTTAACCTGATTTAATTGTCACATGTAAATCCAGTCCATTCTGTTAGATTTGTTTAAGAATGTATCATGCGGAGTGATAATGTTAATATTAACATGATATTTGTGGTGGTTTATGTGTTGTTTTGAATATTATCTATGCTAATATTAGTGTTTTGGTTCTTAATTTGATCATAGGAAGGATTTGGAACAAAAAGAAGAAAAGTGTTGATTTTGAAGGTTTTATTGAATCAAGTTTCAAGTTGGAGAAAAAGTGGTTGACCCGCGTGAGCACACAAAATCCATGCCAAAAGCAATAAAGAAAACAGGAAATTCCAGCAACAATGTTGTATCCCCGCGTGGGCACGCTGTAATAGGGACTAAAATGTAAAATTTCTAGAGTTTTGAGGTCAATTTGTAATTTTGGAAAACTTCAGGGACCAATTTGCAAATTCTGAAAACTTTAATTGGTTGCTGCGATTTCTGAACGGGCTGAACGTGGGGATACCCTAAATTTGCATATGAATAGTCTTTTTCTTATTATTAAGAAAGAGAGGAGAAGAGGCACAACACAGGGAGCGACGGTTGGAGCTCAGGACACGGATTTCTCTCCGTTTTCGTCAGTTTTAGCTCTTTAATGTCAAACATCAATTCTTGTGTTGTTTATTTCACCATGATTAGCAACTAAACCTCTTTTCTAGTTAAAGGATTTTATTGAAGTCTTGATGTTATTCAATTGTGAGATCTAACTGTTTGTTTTTCACCAACGAATTTTGAGTATTTATTTATTCTCTTTGATGTGTATTGATGATTATTTAACATTATTTGAATAGCTGGTAGCATTCAATTCTCCTAGATAATGTAATTTATTGAACAACAAGGTTTGTTTGTTCCTTAGAAGAGACAATGCAAATAATTACTTGGTAAGTAGTTTACTTGTATTGTGAGAATAAATAATCAATTTTTAATGAAACAAGGTTTGTTTGTTAGAAATTGAATTGGGTCTTTGGTTGTCAAAAACTAAATCCTAGGAGGTTCCAGGTAGTGTTTTTTTTGGCTATAGAGTGATTAATGAAGGTTTCCTAGTCACTGGTAGTTAAATAAAAAGACTGAGTTGTTAGGAGGTTACAACAACGAAAACTAATATATTCATCATTTGTTGAGTTAATCTTTGCATCAATGATCAGTTGGATACATCAAGGTGGAAATTATTCCTTTGACTAGAGTTGCTTTTATTATTGATTTTTCAAAAGTATCTTTTATTGCTTGCAAATTATTTTTATTATTCATTAGTTACAAATCCAAAATCTCTCTCATTTAGTTACTTTGCTTTTGATTAGAAATATTTTCACTTCCTTGCTCCCTGAGGAGACGACCCCACTCATTGCTATACTACTAAATTTTTTAGGAGTAGGTTCTTTTATTTTTGTTAGTTTGACAACCCACTACGGAGCTAATCATTTATTGTTTATTTATGGTAAAATAAGGATAATGGTTAATGCATTATTAACGTTAAACATTATTGTTTTTATGGGGTGGGGAAGAGGGGAGGATGTATTTAAATTCCTTCGAAATTACGAGGAAAGCAATACCTGCCTGCCAGCCAGCCAACGTTCTTATCATTAATCTTCCTTTTTCTTATCATTAGACGAGCTGAACTGAATTTCAACCCTAGCAGAAGAAAATTCTTAAAGAATCCAGCCCGGACCCTAGATTTCATTGTTATCATAAGGGGGTCATCATAAGATGATCTCGGCCTTTTCCACTTTTTGAATGTGGATAATAATGAAAAAAAAAATGTTATTCTCCCAGGGGTACCATGTTAATAAAGAGTTTACAGTACTCTTAAATTTGTATTATTGATGTATCAATTAATGCCACATATGAACTCGCAGGGAGTAGCACGTTCGCCTCAACCTTAGGTACTCCTATTTTGCAATTCCTGAATTCAACTCCAACTAACCAAATTGTCAAATCTTAGACCTTTGAAATTGATATGTATAAAAATAATGTGCATGCTTTTGCTAATTGTCCGTGTTTGATGGCTGCTCATTTCTAATTAGCAGGAGATTTCGATATTACGTTAGGTGTTGAAGATATATTAACTTGTTACATCTTGTGTTTTGAAAACCGGATCGGATTGGTCGAACCGGTTTGATCGGGAATCGGTGATCTTTTCGGTCTGGTTTGGATTAATAACTGATAGACATAAAAATCGGTCAAACTCGGTCTAACTCGGACAAAACCACAGTTTAATCGAGAATTAGTATCGGTTAAACCGAAATTTTAAAAATTAATTATTTTTTTAATAATTTTATAGCCGATTTTTATCAATTTTAAAAGCTGATTTAAACCGGTTGAACTAGTAAATTAGTGGACCACTTAAGTTGTCGGTTCGCCTTTCGTTCCGGTTTTCAAAACATAGGTTACATCAGAGTAACACCGATTGCTTTTAACTTCTGAAAATCAACTACTAATCAAACATTCAATGAAATATCAATAAGGTGTTTCTCAGGATTTTAAACGAGTAATTAAATATTACATGTAACTGTTGCTTACTACAACATCCTAAAATTACGAGGTCACAAATCTTATTTTTCGTTATTCTTATTGCATAAATGCACAGAAAATGCGTAAGAGATGTATGGAATAGTTTTCTTTTTCAAAAGCTTGGAAACATTGTCTAGACTAGCATCAACGACAACTAGGAAAACCTGATCATGAATGTGGGACTAAGAACTAAACAATAGCCGGCAGCAAAATCTGACAAAGTATATCCAGCTAAGTCGACAAGATTAACGAAATATAGTTAATTAATATTCAATTAATATCTTAATTAGTTTGAGAAAGGTCAGAATAATTGAGCATGAAATTCAAGGACAATAAATAATACGTAAATGGAGGCTACGTGGGAGTGACTTCTCACCAACATGATGAGAATTTAACCAAAGTGGTTGTGGTGGAGTGTAAGGGACTCCTCCATCCTTAACCATAGATCGAGGGTTCGAACCTCGCCATGGATATGGAGCAATTTTAAATACTTTGGCCAACTGTCTCACCCATTGAGGTGCCTACAATTCAGTGAGGAGGATTAATCACTGTTGCCAACGGTGGACACCCTGTAAATATACACAAAAAAAAAACATGAAAAGAATTTTTCTACTCACAATGACCTTATAATTGAGAAATAGTTATATATAACCTCACAATGACGTAATAAAATAACCTCATAATCTTCTTATAATCAGCTAACGTTTTCCACACCTCCAAATAATCCTTTTATTTCCGAGCGAGTAATCATGGAATATATACAATTAGTTCTATTAGGAAGTATATATAAATTACTAGTAGGTGACCCGTCCGGTGGACGGGTTGTGAAGTTTTTCCAATCAATTTATGCAAAATATAATTTTATACAAACGAAATACAACAATTGGTGAAAAAAGGGTGTGACGTAATTTAAAGATGTTAAAAAAGGTGAGAAATAATTTCTTTTAAATTGTGCAAATATATAAAAATTAAAAAAACTTTAAATGGTGTATCCCAAAAACATAAATAGAGTGTCAAAGAAGTTAATAAAGAAAATATTCTCAATCACACTTTATCCAATGCTTCTTTGTTGAATACATTAGCCGTCAAGCATCCAAATTCTTTACTCTTATCACAAATGAGAACTTTTAATCGCTTTCTTGATTTCTCTTTAGATAAGGCGACGTACAACTGACAATGAATGAAACAGAATGTCTTTTAAGTTTAAACTAAAATTTGCAAGTGATTGACATTGACTCTTATTTATAGTCATTGCAAAGCAAACAATAACTGGAAACTGTATTCTTTTGATTTTACCCCGTAAACTCTTGTCAGTGAGGTTAATTACCATGCGAGAAATGAGCTTGCATAAAACAGAGGAAAATGCATGAAGTCACTGATATGTTGTCGCGTTGCGGTTGAATTTGTGGAGAAGGGAACTGTGAAAGGAAATAGAGTGAACCATGTCATGTAGCTAAACCTTTGGTTCATGGATTGCATGCTATGTTAGTTGCTGAAAATTGTTTACGGAAAATGAATAATAAGTGAACAAGGAGTCATGGTTGGTTTGCAAGATTGTACATGCTTAAAATGAGATACGGTTACATTGTATTTTCGAAAACGCAGGAAAATCAGTTTTCAACAAACCTGTTGAATGACTTATTTCCCCTATCTCTCGAGTTCTTTTCTGAGATTTCTTTATATGAATGTTTTCTATGTTTACTCTAGTTTAATGTGGTCTTTACAGATAATAAAATGAACTCGTAGGTTGCCGAAAAATCTAATTTGAACAAGACAGTATCGTTGCTGAAAAATACAGAAACTTCAGAGTAGATACCTTCTGTTATCAGGCCTTTTTCTCCTAGGTCTTGAACTCTTTTTCGAATTTTCTTTTTTTGGAATTGTTTTTGTTCAGTATACTTTGATGTGGGTTTTACGGATTTTAAAAACGGACTTTTAATTTGTCTGGAAATCAGATTTGAACATGACATTATCGTTGCTGAAAGTTGCAGAAAAATCAGTTTGAGTCCCTCTGTTTGCATGCTTGTTTCTCTCAGGTCTTAAGCTCTTTTTCAGAATTTCTTTTTAGAAAACTCTTCTACATTTAGTGAACTTTAATGCAGGTTTTATGGATTGTTAAATGGACTTACAGTTTGTCTAGAAAATAAGTTAGAACTTGAGTTGTCAACTCTGTAATTTTCTGTCTGGAAACATTTGATTCAAGCTACTGTTTTGGGAGGCTCGTTTGACTTAAATTCTGAACCTTTTCCTCTAATTTCTTTTGGCAAAACTCCTCTCCCTTTATTGAGGTTCAATGTTGTTTTGATAGGTTGTAGAAATAACAAATGAGTTGTGCAAAAATATACTTTGAAAATGATCACGTAATCACCTTAGTTCTGAAAATTCAGAACTGGAATTTGAAAGGCTAACTTTAAAACGCGATTTCTCCTTCAATCTAAAACTATTTGCTAATGAAACTTCTTCGCTTATTCCTCTGTTCTTTAAGGTATACAAAGTAAGTCTATGAGCTGCAAAAATGATCCCTCTTGAAACGGCATTTTGAAACTTGGGAATATCTGGGACTTGCATGTGATTATCTCCTTTTATTGTGCTTGTAAATGTGAAAGAGTCTATATGCTTTAATGAAGCCTCACATACTTTTAGTATTGTTGGTATTATGATTGATCAAATGAACGAATGCAAGTTACTTTATGATCCCTAGTGTACTTTATCACTACGGGATAAATGTTATGTGCTTAATGATTGAAAGATCTGTGACATAATTGTATCGATGTGCTTGAGTGATAATATGATTATTTGATGTCAATGAGCAACAGTGACAATCTGAATGTATGCGCCAATGTGTTAGTCTGAGAAGGTATTATTGATTGTACCAATGTGTTAGAGTGAACTGTGATAATATGGTTAATGTCAAGGGGTGTACTTTACCACCCTGATCAAATGTACTGGTGATTGGTTGCATGATAATGTTTTGTGCATGTTGCTCGAGTTAACTAACGTTACTCGAAGCCTGGGTCTATTGCCTTAGTTTGTGCGAAGCCAGGCATTGGGCTTGGACATTATGGTTAGCCGTCTCGGCCTGTATTGGTGCTCATGAGTATCTAAGGTGGTACTATTGGTTGGCCACGGAGGAAATAAGGTTGGAATGGTAGTGCTATTGTTGTCCACAAATGTAATGTAATAATGAAATGAAATGGTAATGTCAGAGACAGCAATATCAATGACGGTAAAATGTTAACCTATGATTTGGGATTCTCACTTCAAACACCATATAGGCGTATAGCGATCCCTCACTATGTACCTGTATCCTTTCACTATTTGAATGGTAGCCCTGACCGGGTCAATGAATGTTTCAATGTGTTAATATGATGGTAATGCCCAACTTAATGTTTATGGAGTTATATATTGACTAAATGTTTCGGTGAACTTAAATGATGATAATGATGTATTTACATGGAGTTTTATTTTGAATGTACTTTTGTGGATGTTCTGTGAACGAATTGAATGCGCATGAATAGGTGATCTACCCAAAAAAAAAAAAAAAGCGCATGAATTGTATGTTGTATAGGTAGATAGGGTATAGGTCAGAGAGAACCCCACTGAGCACTAAGTCATTCCCTACATGTATGTTACCTACCCGTCCCAGGTTTAATAGGTGATCTTGATTGCTGCATGAAGAGCGCGAAGATGACACATGGAATTTGCCTCGTAAATTTTCTAAGCGTAGAGTTTTGGGAGTACAATTTAATGTATATAAAGGTTGTAATAATTTCCATTTTGAAAGAAGGCTAATTTTTATGTAAATTTAGTAGATAATTTCACTAACGTAGATTAGATCATAATGATGTATTATAGTTTGTTTTGTTCCACAAACACCTTAAGCGAGAGATCGATCGACGAGCCGCTCTTGATTTTAAGCTCATTTTAGTTTGCGCTTGAATTTCGGGCCGTCACACAAGTTGTCCACGTTAGTTTGTGGCTTGGATGAGTCGAATTCCATGTTAGGCGTGGAACCCATTTCTCTCGAGCTTAACTACAGGAGATGATAGTTTCAGAATATGGAGAATTGAAGAAAATGATCAGAGAGGGACGTCGAGGATTGTGTGTAGAGGAATCAATGATACTGTAAGTAGTACTCATGCGATGATCTTGGAGCGCAAATCCACACAGTCTATATATTTAGTGTCTTTGGCTATGCTCTAAATCCAATATACAAAGCTTTTAGGTTATGGTGAGTTTTGGTCAACCTTAACTTGATTTCAGTTTTGGTCGCTGCTCAATTTAATTAGCAGGAGATTTTGATATTACGTTTTCTTTTCTTTTTTTTTTTTTTTTGTGAGACCACGTTAGTTGTTGAAGATGTATTATGGTACCCTGTAAGGTCAGAGTGACATCGATTGCTTAACTCTCAAAGGCAACTACTAATTGATCAACATTTTAAATGAGTAATTAAAATACTACATATAACCGTTGCACGCTGTAATATTCTAAATTTACTAGGTCACAAAGGTGATTTTCGTTATTCTTATTGCATTGATGCACACAAAAATGTGGATATGCAAGAGATGTATGGAGTATATATATAGTTTTCGTTTTCAAGAGCTTGCACATTGTCTAGACTAGCATATGCATCAACAGACAACAACTAGCAAAACCTGATCATGAATGTGTGATTAAGAACAAATCAAGAAACGACAACAAAACCTGAGAATATATCAGGTTTAGGGCCTGCTTGATAATTATTTAAGTCTAAATCAATAAGATTAATGAAATAAAATTAATTAACATTCAAGTAGTAATACATTAATTAATTTGAGAAAGCTCAAAATAATTGAGCATGAAAATCAAGGACAATAAATAATACGTAAAATCGGTTAACGGAGGCTACGAGGAGAGACTTCTCACGGTCATGACAGGAACTTCCTCACGATTAACGAACACGTTACAAGTGAGGGTTTGTTGTATACTATATAATAGATACCCTCTTAATCTTCTTTATCAATTAAAGTTTTTCCACATTTCCCAAATAATCCATTTATTTCCTTGCAAGTAATCGTGGAATATGTACAAATATACTATAAACTACTGAGATTAGCTCAGCGGTCACCAACATTAAATATGTTGGGTCAAAAGACTAGAGCTTAATCCTTTCGAGTTTCGACGTCCTCTAATGTCGTTTTCTCTACTTCTCGTTAGTTTGTAGTACTTTGTACATGTTATAATTGACTTAATTGTACTAAAAATTTTGTAGATATAGATAAACGAACAGAATGTTATGGTTCGGCTGAAGTAAATGATAGATCGGGTTTTAATAGTGATCAAAACCACTCTTAATTTCAACATAAGCATACTATATTTTCACTTAAACATTGTTAAATGATCAATACTTGGGTAGAGACATGTGGATGTAATTGACGAAGAGATAAAATTTTATGGACAAAATATCTGCCCAAGAGTTACCTGAGTTGTATAGCGTATCACTATTTATGGTAACAAAGTATTCCAAGACCAAAAAATGCAGCATGCCCTTAATTTATCTTTGGGGTAGAATTTAGATTAATCAATCTAGTTGAGATTTTTTTTTTCTTTTAATGGCAAAAAGATTTGATTGTGAGATGCTGCGCTTGGCAAATGGTATTCGATAAATGCAAGCAAATAATATAATCACCAAAGACCTCTTTTTAAAAAAAAAAATGAAAAAAATTGTAACGATTGACATAAAATAGATCCAGTTAAAAAAAACATATACTCCCTCTGTACTAAAATTATTGTCCAGTTTGAGATTTCAGTTTTAGTACATTTTGAACTAAAAATAAAAAACCTGAATAGACAATAATTATGGAACGGAGGGAGTATTACAATTAGACTTATTGTTAAAATTATGATAAGCAGTTACAGTTTATCACAAAATAAGATCTCAAATAGTCGAATCTGTAATGTACATTTAAATGTTGATGAAAGTTAGCTAATCAATAAGGTATAATATCAATAGTTTCTGAAACTTTGGAGTCCGATTGGCAATTTCCACAAACATCTGGTAAGTAGATGTGATTTTAAAAACTTTTCTTCTCTGAGGCCCCGAGCTTATCTGCAGCTTCAAAGAATTTGGAGCAGTTAACTGTTCATTCTTCATCCTCAGTTGGGCGACTCAAAAAGTAATTATGTCATCCCTTTCCATGCTATCTCTTCCGTTGAAGATTCACAGCAGTTCACGAAAATCATCTCCCATCCCTCCATTACTTCCCAATCATGTTCATAATTTTGGTGGTTTTTCCTCTTTTCGCCGGCTAAGCCCATTTCCCAAGTCTGTCAATTTTAGGACTCCGGCTCGAAACCCATGTCGAAGTAGAGGGCAATACTGCATTTGCTTCTTCTCGGGTGAAGATTCTGAGCAGAATGTGAGAATCTTGCTAATGGCCTTTTGTTTTATTACTCAAATTATGATTGCTTTGGCACTTTCTTATTTTTTGTGTTTTCTGTATATACCAATGACCAAACTTGAGTAATGGGGTTTTCCTGGTTGATACTGCTATTTACTTCGAAATACTTCTGAAAATCATAAGTTGAAAGACTGAAGCAACAAATGTACTAATTATAAGACTTTGATTGAAATGATTTTGTTTTTTGTTGGATTCTTCTTAACAATGACTACTAGACTTTGTTGTGTGTTATCCCCTCCGTTCTTTCTCTTTCGCTTTCTTCGAATGGGGGTGACATGATATTTCATGTAGTTAGTTGTTCTATTTCCTACCTCATAATGTTGCATTATGAAGTGAATATCTGGTTTTCATTAATAACTTATCCACTTGTGGTTTTGATGCCACCTACTAGTCATCAGCCCTGTTTTTCTTGGATTACTGGAAGTTGTGGTTTACATGTTACTACTGTGTAATGTTTCATTTGTGGATGGTCTTCAGGAGGGCGGATTGGACTGGCCAGTTCTAAGACGATGGGATGTCCCTTGGAAGTGGCAGTCAGCTACATTGACCTCTCTGGCTTGTGGCTTGAGGTGAATACTCATTACTCTTGTGTTGATTTTGTACTCTTTTTTTTTATTATTACTTTTGAGGGTGTACCAGTAAGACAGGAATTGGAGAACCTGTTATTTATTGTTTCTTTATTCCAGGGTCTATTATTGTTTTAATCAGGTTTGTGTTCCTAGATGCAGAATGTAGTATAAATGTATAGTTATCAAGTAATGTTGCCGCAGTTTTCTTTCCTATATGTTGTGTGTAATTTTTTTTGTGTCTCATGGAGTCATGTCAATTGCAAAATATGAAGGCCATTTTTCTTTTTGGTAAAAAGCTTATTTTGGTTGTTTCTGTTTATCTTAGAGCCCAGAACTGATGTCAGTATGAAACTAATAATTTCCCAGGCAGTTTTGTTTTGACAGGACTGATTGAGGCAGCAGCAATACCGTATCTCAAAATCCATATTGAAGAATTGAGTTTGGATGAGAAGGCAGAATTGTTGTTTGTGGACCAAGCGTATGAATCTACTCTTGCACTAGATGTCATACTTATTGATATTTGAAACGTCCTTTTGGCTATGCTAACTTGTCGTGTTCTCAGTATTGCTACTGCCGCTGTGCTTGCAGTTCTATTTGGGCTCACCAAGTCGTTTGGTCCACTTCCCGAGGATGTGTTTCGCTATGGTACTGTTTATAACGAAGTACATTTGTTATTATGTTATCATCGTTTCATATGTAGGATTTTGTTATTTTCACTAAAATCATTATGTGCCTCCGTGCGTACCTTTACTTATCTTTCAGTGCTTCAACAATTCTGCAAAATTGTGTGGTTTCATTTTTGGTCCTAACTGTGTTTTGTTGAACTTTTTGTATCAGATTTGAGAAAACCTTTCGATCTCCAGTCAGGATGGTTGTTGTGGGCTGGAATTGGTCTTGTTGGAGCTATTATTGCTATTGTGCTAACTGGTACTGCAGTTTCATTCTTTAATGGTGAATCTCCCCAGAGAGAGGTTAGATTTCATCTTGTAAAACTATCTAAACTTCTGGTCCTCATTGATTAAAGAATTAGGTGCTTTTTATGAGTCACTGAATTTTCTCTTGAAAGAAATGGATGTGGACACGAGGATTGTTCTTCTGCTCCTTTGTGGTTGAGGCACATAGGAAAATGGGAGGAATACAGACCTTTAGTGGTTTCCCTTTTCTGTGTCAACTTACTTTGCTTGAAATTTGAATTTTGTTTTGGAGTAAAGCTTCCCCATTTCTGACTTGCTTGCAATTGTATCTACCCTATTTTTAACTCAATCAATTGAATTATTCCCTCCTGTAAGGTTTAAATTTTAAGTTGAATTAGGTCATACATTTGTCTATTGAACTTTTCTATTTCTCCAGAGGCAGGCTTAATGAAATTCTCTGCCTCACATGTGAAGCAAATAAAATATTTTTCATACGTTAATTCCAAATCATATCTAAAGTTGATGAATGATCGCTGATTGAGTTCACTGAATTTCCAGACATTATATTGAAGCAAATCAACCTGGATTATGCCCCCTTGGCTATTACTTTCCTTTCTCTCCCTTCTCCATGACAAGATCTAATTTTTTCCTTTGCAGACAGATGCTTTAGTTCGCTTGCTTCCGTTGATTGGATCCTCAAGTACCAGGTATCTGTAGGAAAATAAGTTTGTTGGTTTTGCTACAGTGATTATAGTTGTGCTTATTTTCAATTTGTTGAAAAAATGTTGAGTTGTTCTTCATGTCCGATCCAGCACTGCATGCCTGGTCGGCATCACTGGCGTTCTTGCCCCACTTCTTGAGGAGACTGTGTTTAGGGGGTTCCTTATGGTATATCTAACTAAATGGTATGTCTTTTTCACAGATCTTTTTATAATCTGGAATATATTGGTACAGTTCAAATGATAAGAACTTTCAGAGCTCTCATATTACAATACACAAGCTCCAACGTTGGGCTCGATATTCTCACTTCACTTCTTAGATGTGGAAATAATAGTAGAGAATGTATAATTACTTATTGCTTGGTTTTATGTGCATTATCATTAAATGAAATCCCTCGATCTTGATCCCTTCTTTTGCAGGCTGCCTACACCAACTGCTATCCTCATTACTGCAGCGGTTTTTGCATTTGCTCATCTCACCCCTGGAGAATTTCCTCAGCTGTTTGTACTTGGTAATCTTTCTCCACGCAGATTAAGAATCAAATGTTTCCCGCAAGTTCAATATTGCATGTGAAAAGTCCAAAAAGGTGATGTAAAGTACTTGATGTGGAAATATTTTGTCTTCTGAAATTGGTCGAGTACTGGTGAACATAGCATTTTGAACTTTAATGTACAGCATGATATCAATGCCAGAATTTTCTTTGTAACTTAATTTTCTCGCCAAAGCTTCTGTAGGGTAGTAACTATTAAAAATTGAATGAGTAGCACAATTGGCACCTACGGCAAAAGCAAAAGGAATCACACAAAGTACTTACGTGTTGTATATTGCATAGATGGCATTCTATTCTGCTCATGACCGGTTCAATCTATGTATTATCTGATTATTGTTGTGTTGTGTAGGGACCGCTTTGGGATTTTCTTATGCTCAAACACGCAACCTTGTCACTCCAATAACCATACATTCTCTTTGGAATTCTGGAGTTATTCTGCTTCTCACCTTTCTTCAGGTAAGTTGATTTTAAAATGCTCACAAAGACTTGTATTTCAATATGTATCAAGTTGCATATTGCGGGGAGTAGCCTACCCTATTCTGTTGGATTCTATCAGTCAGTATGTATCTTCTCTGCCAATATTGTGTGGTCGATTTCTTGTCACTGATCGCTCCTAATTAAACCTGAAAAAACTTCATTTGATTTGTTTTGGCTGCAGCTTCAGGGTTATGACATCAAAGAAATGATACAAGGATCTTGATCGAATAATTCTACTGCTCTGTTGGGAAAGTTTGTGTCAAATGAACCCTCCACCTATCAGTCAGTGGATGGGGTTATAGAAGTTCATCTCCGAGTAGACAATGCTGCCAAAAAGAACACCCCTTTCCCCTGTATCCCATTGTAATTGGTTTAGGTGTTTTAGGAAAAGCTGTCTACTATACACTCTCCAAAGTAATGCTCATTCAAAGGCATTTCCTTTCCCTTGCTCCCAAGAAACTGTATCAAAGTATGTAAATCACCCCAGAAGAAGCCTCATATCAATAGTGTTATCGTCAAGATTTTGAATCTCGCATATCTAAACCGACTCCTATTAACTGCTTGTGGCAGAATGAGTTTTACGTTGTGAATTTGTTTCAAGGAGTGTTAAGAATCATACCTAATGAACAAGTAGTCAGATTAGTCCTTGTGTTTTAGTACCAATTCTATTATTTTTGGTGGGTACAACAGGAAGTCGATGATTCAAAATTAATGAAAAATATAATAAACTCCAACAGTTGAAGATTCGAACCTTTCTGACTAATGTATAGTTGAGCTGTTCGGCCCCTTAACGTTTTGAGAATCGGTTTTTAGAAAGGGTAAGATTTGACCATGTCCGCACACGTGCGATCTAGTGATGTGCAGTGCACACTGAAATCAAGAACACTTGGAAAGAATGCTGAATATGCATGTCCATCCATACAATTCACCAATCCCAGATATATATATGTATGTAATGTACACAAACAGAATGAAGTGGCTAGTAAAATGATGGCCTTGGATGCTTGGGAATTTTGAAGAGTTCCACACATTCTTATATTTGAATTTTTTTTAAAAATGGTTGCACGCATGGGAAGCAAAACCCAAGGTCAAACACCAGACAAAAAGGGTTTCAAACGAGGGTTTTAGACGAAGTAGTAGTAGGTTTTTTGGGGTTAGCTTTTTTTTTTTTTTTTTTTAAATTCTTATTTTCACTAAATTTGAAGTAAGTTTTCTCAACCCCAACAGAGAAAGCTTTGGCATTTGACTATGAGAAATCATCATGTCACCATTTACTACTTGGTACTGCATTTGCTATCCACTTTGAAGACATGGTTAGCAAACTTTGGTACGAGAAATTTATTTAAAATATGGATATCTCTCTGAGGAATTTCCTCAAATTCTTTGAAGATTCTAACTCTTTGCAAGGATCATTATGTGAACTTTGTGTATGTGTACAATTATCTTTGCATTCTCTAGGAGTAATAAATTGCGGAAATCCAAGCTGAGATGGAGGGGGTGGTTTTTTCCTCCCGAAGCCCCCAAAATCCAAGAAAGTTGACTCTTTCCACTTAATTTGAAGACCACAAACAAAAGGCTTTCTCCTCAAAAAATTATTAGTAATATAATAATAATCATAAAAGGTAGAGAAATCAACCACTCCACTAGCCAAAATCCAGACTTACATAAACTTTTGTGCTAGTAGTTTATAAATTCCTCAGACGGCCTAATAGTTACATTTATCTCATAATTTTTTTGTTCTTACATGTATATAATATGCAAGGTATATGGTAATGTACCAAATGAAACTATGTAAAAAGAACTGTTGAAAATGGCACTGATCAAAAGAGTCAGAAAGCTGCTGTCAAATAGACTTGACTGTGGAACTATATACCGTAGAATTTCTATCAATTAATAGTGTTGGGACTACTAAAATTTATTAATTTAGTAAATTATTAAATAATTAATAAATTAATAAATTATTAATTTAAAGAATTTGCATGAGAAAAAAAAAAGAATCGTCACGAAATTACTTAATTTGTAGTTGTTTTTATATCCAAATCAATCAAATATTAAAACTATTTTGAATAAAAATCCATAATGTAGTTTATATCATCTCTATGGACTAAAAAATATGTATTAATAGTTCATATTTTACTAAATAATTATAGTAATTAGTATTTTTTTATTTTTAGGGTATTTATTAATTTATAGTATTGTTAGGACCTATTGATATATAAGAGGATTTCTGAAACATTATTATCTTATCATTTTATCGATTTTTATTATTTTTTGTACTGGTCCCAAGTTGGAACCGGAGAAAATTATTAATTGTTAGAAGTTATTAATTTACCGACGTTCTACTATATGACGCATTTAAAGTGAAGTAAATTTTGCAAATGATTTTCTTGTTGCAGCGACATATGAGAGCATTTGAGATATCACAATTATACAGTCAATTAGTGTTAGACCTTCATTGTAGCATTATGTGATCTGACTAGCAAACCCGTAAATGCGATAATTTTGTAGTAATAAGTCATGCCTCTGTCTTTTCCCCAAAAACAGAAAATAAAAGAAATGTTGAAAAGTTCAGTAGACGATTGTACATATATATAACCAGTTGACACTAAACTATACAACAATTTTAGAATCCAAAAACACTAAATGTATATGTCATTTTTAATTTGTATGTATGCAGTAGTTCCGTTGACAAAAGAGAGGAAACTGTTTATGCTTAAAAGTTTAAAATAAGCTTAGAAGTGGACTTAAAAGTTTTGTTGTGGTATATCATTAAGTTTATGAGAGAAATAATTGCTTGAAAAATAGAACTAATTAGGAATTCACAAGCATACGCTTGGTCCCCAGAATGGAGAAAATAAAAATTAAATGAGAAAGAAAAGGATTAAACTAAAAAAGCACATGTTTTCTGTTTAGTTTTTTGGAAGTACGCCAGAGACAATGGCATTGAGACAAATTATCAACAAATCCAGTTTTCTGTTCAGCATTCATCACAAACTTAAAGTCAAATTAATGGTCAATCAAAGGTACAATGAATGATACATTTCAGTTCTAGATCAAAACCTTCTTTTAAGTAAAAAGTTTCCAATCTCAAAATATTGAATGAAGACTAGCCATAAAATTAAAGGTCAAATGGAAATATATTGTCCATTTTGAGAATTCAATTTGTTATTAAAAACTAAAACAATATAGCAAATGAATTTTATGTTAAAATGGGACAAAAAAAATAACATTTTAATTAGCTTACAAACAGGTGATTAATTAATACAGTATATATATATATATATATACACACACACACAGTACACATACATGCTGGTAGCCTAGCTTTGTATAGCATCTTGACTGTGAATCTTGATAAATGAATATTTTAGAGACATAAATATTGATTAGTGTCTGACAAGTCAGTGGAATAGAAGGTGAGGGAATGGAATAGAAATAGGATGATTTTTGGATCTTGAGAAACTCTGTAAGACTCTGAAACTTCAAACCCCTGAATTATATAATTTTGAGCCAAATGCATCGGAATTTGTTTTTCTTCTTCTTCTTGGTCCATATCCAAATGAGAATTCAAAACCAAAACTCAAAAACCACTCTATTTGGAACTTCCCATTGTCCTTCTCTCAAGCTACTAATTCAATATATATTAAAAAACAACCCTTTAGAGAATTGACAGTGAAATTACAATCCCAATAACGGCTGATTTGGTTAAATTAATAGTTCTTGAGATTCCTCAATTTGGACTTCAACAAAAATATACAGTACATCTTCATTTAGCTTTCAATGAGACCATTAATTACTAAGTTATATGTACAACATTCAAGTTAAAAAAAAAAAAAGATTAAAAAAAAATACGAGTCATATACATAGCACACGGTTCCAATTTTCTTTCTTGACTTAGGGTTTTCTTGGTTAGTGTTATTCCAAAAATCTTTTTTGTTTCTGAAATGGAGGAATCCCTTAAAAGTCCACCAGAAAAGGCGGCTTATACTTCGGGGCCAGACCCTTGTTCAGGAAGCATATAATGACTTCAATTTCAGACAAATTTAACCAAACTCAGCCTCTTCTTTGTGTTTATCTGTTTGGACAAGTCCTTTGAACTGCTTATAGTTTCCCTTTATATTTACTTGTTCCATTTTCTAAGCCTTTTACTTCATAAGTACTCAATCTACTTTAAGCAGCTGAGGCTGTAAGAATTTGACCACATATTTTTGAACCACAGAATTCATTTAAGTTATTATAGGAGTAAGTAAGAATGGATCAAGAGAGGCATGAGAGTGAAAAAATGGATGAAGTAATGTTGCCAGGTTTCAGGTTTCATCCAACTGATGAGGAACTTGTAGGGTTTTATTTAAGGAGGAAGATTCAACAAAGGCCTCTCTCCATTGAACTTATCAAGCAGCTTGACATCTACAAATTCGATCCATGGGATCTTCCAAGTAAGAAACTTTAATAGGGTTTTTTCTTCTCTTTCATTGGGTGCAAGTTTTGTCATTTCTTGTATAAAGCTAAGCAAGCTATACATTTTCTTAGATCTGTTATTTCTTTGTTTGGTTTCTGTTTTCATATATTTGTGAAGCTAACCACATGCATTTTCTTTCTTTCTTTCTTTTTTTGGTCATGGAAATTAAGTAGAGCTGGCAGCAACTGGAGAAAAAGAATGGTATTTCTACTGTCCGAGGGACCGGAAATATCGAAATAGTGCGAGGCCTAACCGAGTAACCGGAGCTGGATTCTGGAAGGCGACCGGAACCGACCGGCCAATCTACTCATCTGAAGGTTCAAAGTGCATAGGGTTGAAGAAATCCCTGGTTTTCTACAAGGGCAGAGCTGCAAAAGGGATTAAAACCGACTGGATGATGCATGAGTTTAGGTTACCTTCCATTCATGACACCGGTCCTTCCAAGCGATTTATCGACAAGGACAACATTCCTGCCAATGTAAGTAGTTCTCCCTCCGTCCAAAATGATAATCCATTTTGAATTTTTTTTGTTTAGTACAAATTGTACTAGAAATAAAATCCAAACCTGATAATAATTTTGAGACAAATAGAGTATAAATTACTGTTTTCTAATCTTTGACTGATATTTTGGCTATATGGGAACCCCAATGATGGAATAATAATATTGACAAGATAATAGAAATGAGTGATTGTTGATTTGATGGCCTCTACAATATTAATAGCCACTGGTTCACGTGAGTCATAAAATGGCCCCAAAAGTGAAGGAAAAGAAAATAAAAAAACCCATCGCTTTAGTTGTTATACTTTATTTGTTTTTCTTAAAAATAATGGCTGTTTTTTTTAATTTATTTATTTATCTTCCACAGGATGCATGGGCAATCTGTAGGATTTTCAAGAAAGCAAACTCATCAGCGCAGAGAGCTTTGTCTCAATCTTGGGTGTCTAATTCATTGCCTGAAATTAGTAACATTACTCCAACAACAACGTGTGATCACTTAGAAACACAACTAGTTTATGGCAGAAGTTCTAGCATTTTCAGTTCAAGTAATGACACTTCACAAACTACCAAAAACAGCAATTTAGTTAGTTCACTAATCCAATTTGGAGCCAGCAACACTACTAATACTACTACAACTAGTGCTAATGATGCACAACAACAATCATCCATGGCTAGTTTTTCTCCCTTTTATACCTCTCCATCTGTTCATCTTCTTCCCGTTTCAAAATGTGATGAAATCCCCATAACTTCCACTTTTCAAACCAACAATATTCCCACATCTCAAGATCCCTCTTCTTCCTTGCTACTAAACATGTCCTCATCATCCATCTTTGGAGACTTTGAGGATAAACTGTCTGAAGAAGATCAGTATAACTTTCACAGTTTCTCAGCTGCTGCTACATTAATGCCTGGTGATCAAGAAGGAGGAACAGGAAGAAGGTTATTGGGAAATGATCCCAATGTGGCAACAATATTGAGGGATCAGCAGCCATGGGAGACAATCCAATCTGTAGGAGGATATCCTAATTACAACTTGCCATTCAATAATGGTACTAGTAGTAGTAGTATGGCTGATGCAGCAGCAGCATGGAAGTGCAATTTCTTCTGGGATTCCTCCCCTTGTCCTAGTAGTGATTTGTCAACTTGTTTTTCTACTAACAAGTGCTACACTTGATGAGATTCCACTAAACTAATTAATGATGGACATTTCTTTCTTCTTTTTATTATTTCAAGTTAGTTTGTGTAATGTAATTACTCATCAGGAGAAATAGTTTACCTTTTGTTACTTAGTTGAAATTTGTTTTATTCATAAAGTTACTTGTGGCTGCATAGAGGGTTCTGTGATTAAAGTTTAGAGGTTTTATGGAGTCAATGTCTCCATCCATCAGTAATCAAATTATGGGTTCGATTCATGATCTTAGGCACTGTTGAAACATGAAAATTCAAGCTGTGAGTTTGCTCAAAGCCCAACTTCATGATTTATCTTTAAAAAAAAAAAAAGAAAAAGAAAAAGAAAAAAAGTAGCTAGCTCAAGAGATTTGCTTAAGAGAAGAAGTGGTAAGAAACCAATAGCATCAGTTTTTCGAATTTTGTTGGACCAAAAAAAATTCGTCCGGCTCTATATCTCGATCGCTGCCTAATTAAGTACTTGACCAACAAGATATCAGGTTCGGTTATTACGTCAACTTAGTCATCGGAATCTTTGTATTATTGCCCAAGTTAATTACTATAGTACAGATCAGGCTTGGTTTTGGCGATCGACCATGGTGCCAGATTGTAGTAAACATATCATAATTAACTAAGTTTTGTTAATGGGCCCTTAATTTGTTTCGATAAATCGACAGAAAATCTTAAATATCAAGTTGAGTTTTGGCGACTTAGTCCTTTTTATTTGATATCTAAATATAATAGTAAAATTTAAGCAAAACTTAAAATTGACTTTCGTCGACTTTTGTGTCGGAATTAATATATCGAGGCATAAGTCGACGAAAGAACTTAACAAGAGATATTGTGGTTCGAAGATTTGAAAGTTTTAATTTGTTATTCATTTAATCAGTCCTTGCAATTAGTAGTAAAGAGAAAAAAGTTTGAAAGAATAATAAGAAGTTCAGTATTAAAAAAAAATTGATAATAATAAATACATATAAAATCTAACATATACAAAAAAGAATTGGCGTACACGATCTTAGTGTTAAGGAGAATCAAAAGAAAAATGAAAGTGCTCAGATGAGGTTTTAGTTGATAACAATGGAGAAACCTGTAGATTGATGAAGAACAAAGTTATCTTAGTCGGGTGTGATAAAAATTAACATAAAGTTGAATTTTATTGACTTATCATTAATTAGTATTTTCATCTTGACGGCTCAACCAAGAAGAAACATAAAATTCAAGTACGTCGACCTTTCTGTTAGGGGTCTTTTTATCGACACTTAAGAAGGAGAATTAAGATAAACATACCCTTGAGATTTGCCAAGGTCGTCGGTTTATTTATCTCAACGATAAACTCAATAATACAAACAAACAATAAATCAAAGTCTGTCGACTTTTCCGTTGAGTTGAATATGTTGATGTTGAAGTCGACGAATAAGAAAAAAGTCGAGTCTCATTAATTTTTTCGTTGGATTCAAGATATGATGAAATCCCTATAAGTTTCATATTTCCAACAAATATCCCATGCTTCTGCTTTTGAAGCTGTGGTTAACTATGTTAGAAGTGAGGGTGTTATGCAGAGCCCAATAGTTGCTAGAGATTATATTATTCACTACTTCAACGACCCAACTATAGCTCCCACTGTTAACCGTCCTGCGTTCATATTTTTGTTGCTAGTTACAACAAGGAGGATAACACCACTTCTTGCTTCTCTCACCGAAGGTGGAGCATTTGAAGAAATCCATACCTTCCATTGGTTCAGGAGGTAGGTTTGAGAAATTGAGTTTCTTTAATTTTCTTGATAATCTATTATTATTCATTTGGTTTGAGAAATTGAGGTTTTTTATTTTTCTTGATAATCTATTATTATTCATTTTCAGGAGGTAGGTTTGTGAAATTGAGTTTTTTAAATTTTGTTGGTGATAATCTGTTTTGCTCCTCTGTGCTTACAACTTGAGACTATTAAATCATTTTTCCAGATGCTGCAGCTTTGACATATATGAAACCTCAAGCAACATCATGGATGCTTCTTCCTTGCTGCAAAATATGTCATCTATTCGACCTCAGGTGCGCTTGCCTAATTAGGCAAAAAATTTTCTCAATTGAATCATGTTAGATATGTCATCTACTCGACCTCACATGCCCTTGCCCAGTTAGGCAAAAGTTTTCTCAATCGAATCATGTTAGATGCTCAGTTATTAGCGTCCAACGATATTCATGTTTGGAGTATTAAGATAACTTCGCCATCACCAAACAAATGGATCCATTGTATTGTAACCTTCTTTCCCAACTGTGCTTATGGATCCATTGTATATTCTGTGATGTTTGTCTCACTTTTGTTACGTAACCTTCTTTCCCAACTCTGCTCATGGATCCATTGTATATTCTGTGATGTAAAATGGCATTTCCTGTTGACCTATTCTCACTGATTTTCAGTTAACAGGACAAGGGTGTTTTGTTAATTTGACATCATCAGTGTTTTGTTAATTTGACATCATCACTTAAATTATGGACAAAAGGATAAATCATCCCCTGTATTTCATGACAATCACTCATGATCACTAAGGCCGATTCTCTATCAGAAAAATGTTTTCACACTGACTAAGCAATTTTTCAAAATAAGGTCCTTGTGTTTGATACCTGAGATCTTTATAGGAACTGAAAATCCGTGAGAACAAGGAAACACCATTTTAAACCACAGAATACGCTAATTTTAACAACAATAATATCAAGTGCCACATAAGATAGTACTTTCAAAATAAGATTCAGAGAATAAAGATAAAAAGAGGAAACATGAAGAATATCCAAAATGTATTTCAAATTCCAGCATGGAACTGATAAAACAAGATCCTAACGATTGACAACTTGAAAGTAACCACTTGGGATGAAAACACAAATATCTTCAGCTAATTAACCTCACAATACAATTCTCCATGATTTCCTTTCTCCATAGTGTATCACAAAAATTACTCAAGAGCTAGTCAAAAATTAATACATAATTCTTAATTTAGCTCTTGGTGGCTGCCTTTTCCTTAGCTTTCTGAATCTTCAATACCTTCTTCACAATCTTCTGTTCTTCCACAAGGAAAGCTCTGATGATCCTGAATTTACAATAAAACCACACATCAAATACAGTCTCAGGGCAAAATCTTTTTCACATATAATGAAAACAGATGCAAAGAACAATGGATAGTTTACCTTTCCCTCACAGCACTTCCAGACAATACTCCTCCATAAGCACGGTTCACAGTCCTGCGGTTTCTAGGAAGTCTGGACCTCTTGTACTCTGCAGGTCTGAGATGAGGAATCTGAAAGTATCACACCGCACCAATTTTAGAAATTGCTTCATTTGTGCATAAACCACCATTTACGATATGTTGAAACGTAATGTGTTTATCGAAGGCCCTATAGCATTATGACTATAAACATGGGCAGTAATCTTTGCTTTAAGTGATATCGCTGCAGCCAGAAATTTTCTAATACATAACATGACCCCATCTCAAGTTCAATGCTTCAACTCAAAACAATCAATCTAAAACCATAACAAACAAAATCAGCAAGTGTCTCATCTAAGTTCCCCTAGAATGATCTGATCACAATCTATACATTGATTGACCAAAAACTGGCCTATAACGGGCCTTACAGAGCAAAAATATGTCAGTGGCAGCATAGAGCAATAAAGTTGAACAACAAAATCCACAACTACGAGAGCTAAGACTGTTTGTGAGAAAGTCATAAAATCCTACACAGTTATCTGCACTCGCTGAAAATGCTGGAAACACAGAATAGATGACTAGCATAATCTATCAAAACATCTTCAACAATTGCCAAACACATAAGCACTTGTCTATATTAACATCACCACCAAGAATATGACGCCTACAAATACTGATCAAAACAGTCCAGTCCCAGCAGGGAACCTAAATTTTTTTAAAGCAATCACATTTCCAATTCCCTGGATAATACTATCGCAAAACCTAACTTATATAGAACTAAGTAAATGTGCCAGTCAGAGTCACAGATTAAGACAACAATGGAAAGAATCGTTGCTAATTAAGGTCTTTTCTCGTGTTACAAACAATATATAAACATAATCTAAATATTCCATAGGCATTAAACAAGAACAAGATTATACTAAAAGCTAAAGTTTAAAAGGCATACCCCTTGGATCCTCTTGCCAGTGACAGGGCACTTAGGTCCGCTAGCCCTCTTCTTAGTGGTCTGATACACAAGCTTTCCACCTGTTTTCAACCATTAAATTCAAAACCCATTAAATTAACTTCCCCGGAAAACAAAAGACCACCAATACAAACAAAAATCAAACATACAGAGTCACATTAAGTTCTGAATCTATGATGAGTTCAGGGAAGAAATGAAGGTGGGTTTTTCTTCTTACCAGGGGTTTTCACGATACGGTGCTGGTTGGATTTAGTGGCATAGCTGTGCCGCTTCCGGTAGGTCAGCCGCTGAACCATCTCCGCCTCCTTTTCTTCTCGTCTCTGTTTCTTTTCCTTCTTTGTAAGAGGTTGAGAGGAGTAGGGTTTTGTTAAAATGGAGAGAGAAAAAAGATATATAAAACTCTAGCGATGTGGGTTATGCCCTAGATCTGACGGCTGAGATTGGAGTATAAATTTGCGCCTTTTATTATCATCTTTGGGCTTTACAATTGGGCTATTTGTATAATTGACATAAAATAGTGGGCCTTTCAAAAATTGATCTGTTTATATCTTGCTTGATTTTCATAATGTTTCTCCTCTGAATGAAGTCAAACATTAACGAGCTGGTTAGTGGAAGATGATTAGTTAGTCGAAACAATACAAATTGAATTTTGAGTGGAAGATGATTAGTGGAAACATGTAGATGTAGCAGTAACTCTGTGCTAAAAAAAAAAAAAATAGTTCCCGCTTAATTTTGATAATTATACTAAAAATAATACAATTTTAAAATTCAATGTGAAGTATTTTTTCAGAACGGATGGAGTAATAAATATACGAAATCTCTGATGACACTTTTGGATCGAGCTTAAAAGAATTAGTATATACAATCAAAAACATAATAAATGTCACAACTTAAAAGTTTGTCCTAAAGTTGATAGAAAGTTTCATGAAGAGTTGAACAATTTACGTTTTCTAAAAGTAAAATAGACCAAATTTTCATGTCACCAAGGAATGGATTATCGCATATTATAATGTCGATTTTTTGCCATTGGATTTTTTTTATTTTATGTCGGTAATAAAGTTAGGTAAAAAAAATAAACAATAAAATTTGCATTCGTCGATTTTGTCATTGATCTCTCTACCCCTCTCTATCGCATATTCGGAACACAAAAGCGAGGTTCGTCTACTTAGGTGTCGGGTTAATCAGCTCGACGTCAAAGTTGACAAACATTTGTTTTTTTATGTTAGTTGACTTGAATGTCGGGTTTGCCAGCTCAATGTTTAAGTCAACGAGCATGATTGTTGGTTTAATAACAAGCCAAAAAAAAAAAAAAAGAAGAAGAAAAAAACCCAACAATGAAAATGAAGTTGGTGGCTTTGATTGTTGGTCTCTTTTCTTTCTTTTTCTTTTTTTTGAAATCTTGATGTCTAACTCGACAAACGAAAGTGAACGTAAAGTTGAATTTCATCAACTTAATTGGCAAGATTTTTATCATTAATAAAAGAAATAACATATAAATAATGTTTACCGACTTGTGTCATTTGAGTTTTTTTTTAATTTTAATACGTGAGTCGAAACAAAAAAAAAATTGAGAATTAATTGAGGCCCATCACTTTGGTCATTGGATTTTTCATCTTGCTGTCAAAGTCAATGAACTAAAATAAACATAAATTGAGGCTAGTCGAAAATCAAACGTGAAGTTGAGTTTCACTCACTTGTTGGTAATTTTTTTCAATCTCAAACCAAAACCCCCCAAAAAAAAAACACTATAATTGAGATTCGTCGACTAATTTCATCGTGTCATTTTATCGCGGCGTATTGATTGACGAACAAAAATTAAAAATAAAAAAAAAAAAATTTGAGATCATCGACTTATGCGTCTTGCTTATTATTTGTAACTCCTTAACTAGAAGGCCTAAAACCGGCAGAATAACAAAGTTCACCAGCATACCTATTTGGCTAATTCACACCTCTGGCTTTACCCCTTTGAAAAGTGAAGTAAAGAGGGTACATTTTGCTCTACTACCTCTATCTTACTACAATGAATCTACTTGAGTTCTAACCAGAACTGGAAATTTTAGCACGGAAAGAGCAAAAACGCCGGCTCAATCCCGACTTTCCTGTTGGCAATACTAATGTTATCCAGTTTCTTCTGGCACCAAACCAGATAATCTGTTGTCAACCTTGACATGTTCAACACTCTAGCAACCAATTTCAGTTCCACTTGAGAGATCAGCAAGGCTGTACTTAGGCTCCGATGATGCTTTTGGAACTTCTTTACGATGCAATTTCCGCTTCTTTGTACTTCTTTTATCTTCTTTTCCTTCTGTATGCGAAGATGCAAAGTTAGAGCAGACGTCAATAAGAATAGCCATACAAGCAAAAGCAGTAAGCAACACTCTACTGAGCTTTATCAGTCACTGTGTGAGTGAGTCGGTTATATGGATCATAAGGCTATTTTGTGCAGATTTAACCATAAAACGATAAATGAAGATTCCATACTCAAGTACACAAACTAACCTTCCCAAGGCATGTTTTGACATTCATAAGCAGCCCAGAAACTTCTGGCGACTGAATTTCGCCTAAAAGTCCACTAGCTTCCTCCTTATCAGCATGAATGAAGTCCCAGAATGTCTGCATTGCTTCTTTGATTGTATCTGCCAACACGGTAATTGATATTGCACCTACTTCTTCTCCAACTAATTCCGTCTTGTTCTTGGCACAATCATCTGAAGAGAAAATGAAACGTCACTCGAAATCAATAACTCATGAGGAACTTTAATTCAGTGCATGACTAGGAAACAATTGACTACGAACTAAGCCTTTATCAAACTAATTCACATTGGCTATATGGATCATGTGTTACCATTGCGCTCAATCAAAACACACATAATTTTTTATTTCAATTTTGCATGACCTTTAGAATCTAGCCATGCTAGTTTATGTACCTTTAATGCAAGGAACTTGCAGAAGGCCACGGAATAAGCATCTGCTTTTGACATAATGTTGGATTCTAGGTCCTTGAAATTTCTCGTCCTCCAAAAATCTTTGCAAAAGTACTTGAAACTGTTGATATTCTCCGGCAACTTGGTTATACGAATGAGAATCTTCAGAACCATGTGATGCTACAAGTTCTTTTACTTTGCCATACTGCCAAAGTAGAATTTCCCAAGACAGGCAAATCTGTCCAACATACACCAACTCGAGGTCTTTATGCATCTCATAGATGGATTTAAGCGCCGGATCAGCATGAATTCTCTGTTGTTTGAATACCGAAAAACTTGGCAAGGTAAAGGGCTTGAGAGATGACATTAAAGTTTTTTTACTAGACATGAAAAGTTGAGAGTCCTTGAGCTGAAGGAAACCTAAATCAATAAACAAATAACTAATTAGCTAGCTCCTTTAATCTTGAAGAGACAAATAATGTTAAAAAAAAAGGGGGGGCAAAAACAAAAGGGCATACAATAGAAAAGGTCACCACTAGACACCAATATCGTTATCACTAAAGTCATCAACCTAATTGTCACTTTAGCACACTGGAAATTTGTTTAGTACAAAATTTTTGAATGTGCAGAAGGATGACAAAATAATCATATGATGACTGCCAGGGTATTAAAGAACAAAAGGCTGCTTTGTGCATTGGATGCAATCTTGGTGGTGTAAAAATTTTGAGTTGAGACCCACCAATCAATGTGCCCTTTTCGGCAGGATCTTGTCCATAAAAAATCTTCAGGAATGGGGTAGCATTTACAGTTCTAAATATTATTGCTGGTTAAAATTACAGGGAAAAAAAGTAGTATAAACCATCTCAAGTGAGGAAGCATGGTATTCATGTTTGATCACATTAAACCCCTGATAATATTTATTATCAACCTACTCTGATTGAAACAGTTCATGGAATTCTGAACCACAAAAATATCAAGTTTCTAGCAGCAAGTAATTATATAAAATATAGAGACAGAAGCAGTAATTCTTGCAGAGTTAAAACAGAATCACAGGAAACCAGTAAGAAGAAAGGCAGTAATTGGTTTGGACTTACTGATGGCATGCAGGGTTTGGTAATTCAAGATGTCTAATTTCCGCATTTTTTCGGCATAGCTCTTGTAGAACTTCTGGATTTCTTCCATGACATCTTTGAATTCGAACTTGTCCTCAATTTTTATCGGCTTCAAGCTTTCCAAGATCTTTGGAGTTTCACATTCTTCTTCCTCGGATATTGTAGGAAGCCCTTTCACCATAGAATTTTTCCTTTCCATTTTCATCTGTTTCACTAACTGCTGATGTTCCAGTAGTATATCAAACTCATCTTCATCAACATCAGAATCAGAATCCATTGATCCCTTCACAAAGCTCTCTTCATCCATTAGTTCTGTTTCCTTCCCTCTATCGATTTTGACATCAACAAAGTTTGCATCTTTCCACGACAAACATGTCGTTTCAGTGACTTCATTTGCATCATTTGATGGAGGCTTCAGCTCAATGTACTCATCATCAGCATCCTCTTCTGTGTCTTCATTAACACTTGATTCTCGATCCGTAAATATGTTATCATGGACGACCTGTTGTGGAGTTCCATCTGTTTCATGAACTTCTGGCTTTAGATCATCAGTGATCATGGAACAAGGTACCTCAATCATTCCATCAGAAGAACCCTTTGAGTCTGGATTTAAATCAGGACTTGAGAACTCATGCCTCGGAAGCTGTTGTTGCACTTCATAAGAAATATCTTCTTCATAAGAAGCATCATTATCATCTGTTTCTTCATGAATAGGGAATTTGTTTTCAGATGAAACAAAAGCTTCTTTCTCCCTCAAAATCTCTTCCTCATGAGGATACCAAGCAGAAAACTCCAACATATCTTGTTCATACTGGCCTTCTTCAACACTTGATTCATCAACTTTATTATCAGTGATGCAGAATCCTGTTTTCTGGGAAACAGAATCATCGTGTGAAGAAACATCAGAGTACCTGTGATGTTCATGTAGACCTTCACTTTGTGAAACTCTTCCATCAACTGAACCCACAAACATTTCTTGAACAGTAAAACTCATAGTTTGTGGCTCTTCCATGAATCCCAAAACGTTGTTTCCCGCAGAGAACTGATACTTAAGGACGTTGGGACTGAAGTCAGTCTTAACAAAAGCAGAGTCCTTTGTTTCAGCAGAAATTCGTTTAATATCTCTAAAATCCTGTCCTAAAAAACTAAAGGAGAAGTTTGAACACTCTTTTTCTGTGGTAACATCAGAGAACAAATCCATGGAGCTCTTAGAAACCAATAGTTCATCTTCTTGAGAATTACTAGCCACAGAACTGAAACTATTCTCTTGAAGCTTATGATCAGTCATCCCTCTGCATAAACAAAAGTATCCACAACTCTAACTTATCAGAAGCTGTAAACTTTGGGAAACTAAAAGAGGAAAAGAAAAGAAAAAGAATCCAAGGAATACAGTTCTTACCTTCTTATACCTTTACCAATCAACCAAAATACACCGAGAATGAACTTGCATAGGGAAACCCACAGGAAATTGCCATACTTAAACATTGTTCTGCACAAAAACTCACTTAAATACCTATCATCTAACGAACTAAAGCAACTTTTGAGGGTAAAGTAAAAGTGGGAAGCCATGCAAATGATCAATAAGAGAGAGTCCTCAAGATGTAATCATCTAAACGAAAAAAATTCACGAGCCCACCAAGGAAAACATGACAAAAAGACTATATAGGTCCAATCGGAGCTTCAAAAACATTTGTCTAACCCCCAAGAGAATCTCTGCGTACATCTCATTGGATTTAGTGCATAATTACAACAGCAGTATCCCACTGGTGGAGCAGGGGAAAACTCCAACCACCTGTGGGGATTAGTTTTGGAATCATAAGGCTATGAAATTGGTGGCGGAAATTGTGGGACGGAGAAAAGAAAAAAAAAAATCAGACAAAGTGATGATACGGTCTGAGTGGGAATTCTTGGAATTGCACTATAGTTTTTGATTGAAAGTTAAGAGAGCGACTTACACGAAAGACTCAAGTAAATGAGCAAAACAGCAGGTTGGTCTGTGTTAAAAAGATTCTCATAAGTTGTCGGTTGGAAGATTTTTGGAGTGATTAAGGCTACTTTTTATTAATGTTTCTTTAATTTTCTTTGCGTTTACCGTTTCGGAAATCACACGTTTCAACTGGTGGTGGGACTGAAAAAAGGGTCAAAGCTTCAAGTAATTGGAAAGTCCACTTCTGCAAAATTCTTCATGGATTAATGCCTAATGCAAACATAAATGCGAAGGAGGTTAGGCAAATTAGGCCCTGTGGGCACAGAGATTCTGTCATTTACTTGAAGGCATCAAGGAATGTAGACATTGTGGTATGGTACCAAATGAAAATGAATTGCGACTTTGTTTTTGGAGATTGAACAAAATATGTTGTTGTCCTAATTGAAGCCCTTTTGGATGTTAGCCATTCAATTTGACTATAACTTCCGGATGAATACAAGCACAGTATTAATACGTTTTCAATGGTTGAGATTAAGGTTCTTCGTTAATCATTATTCCCCATTTTTTGTGATCAAGAAATGATGGACAACAACTTTCGTCCAAAAGATTGTGTTTTTGTGATTTGGAAAATTAGCACGTCAGTTTGATGTAACGATCGTGTTACCAATTAAATTACTTTAAATGACTTTTTTATCAAACTATTTTTTAAGTTAGCTTTAATGTCTTGATTATATTATGAATACGTTATACACCATGATGAATTATGCAAAGCTAAATTAAGGTATCGCTCGGATTGGGAATTTAATAATAGCTTAATGAAAACTTAAACGGGAGGAAAATGATCTCACCACTCAGGTGGGGGCCAGACCCAAAAAGATCTTCGGCCACATCTTCCAATTTCCCACCGAGTTAAGTACACCACATTAGTCCTTAGCGCACAAATTCGAGCAATAAAAAACACCACTTGTCGTGGCATATTCTGAAAGTGAAATATCCCAAAATCGGACGGAAAGTGTGCCATTTGGAAACGTTCTCCTTATTTATTCAGTCCACATTTAATAAATCAGCTTTCATTGCTGAATATTCATTCATTTTGGAATGGCTCAATGGTGATGCAATACACAACCGCTTTCCTGATTGTTCATATATGGCCATATAGGGTAGTCCATTGTCAATTCATTCATTTATTATTTTATCGGTGAGTACTATAATTTTCGAGTCAAATCACTCGTAATTTAGAAGTTTATATAAACAACCTATTTTGTTTTTTGGGCTTTGTAATTGGATAAAATTTCTATTCAAATTTATTACATATGCGTCTTTCTCATGGCTCCTTTATTTTACTGGTAAAAGAAAAAGAAAAAGAAAAAGAAGAAGAAGAGGAAAGTAGGAAAAACCGATTGGCAAACACAAAGCATATGCAACATCTTTGCCTTAGCGTAATGACCCTTTTTTTAATCCAACTTTTGCGTCATGCATTACAAAGATAACATGGAACGAAGACCGATTTGTGGCAAACTCTTCTTCTGCTTTTCTCTTAGCGATTGATGATGTACTAATAAGTGAATAAGTGTGTCAAAGTTATACTCAATCTAGTTATAAAAGTAGACTAAGTGATCATATAAATGATCAAGTTTGAGAATAAACAAATTGATTTGATGAGTATAAAATGATGTTATGATGAAACATCAATGCTTAAAATAGGTAAGCTCGGTGAGGGTGCATGGACAACCTGCCCAAAACACAACAGCAATGATCCATGCCATTTGGAATTTTATTTTTGCGCGCAAGCACTTCATACATCATCTTTCCACATTGAAATCAGAGTCAACCTTTGTCGATTATAGGCTGAAAATGCAATACTCCTTAACCCGACTAGGCGTAAAAAAATATTATATAATAAATATAAGATAATTTTAAAATGGAGAAGCAGTAATCAATCACCAAGGTGTGGAAATTAATAACATGAAGTAAATGGCTACGAAAACTCCACTAGTCAATATGCAAAACAATTTGAAGGCCCGTGGTGGTCTTTTGACGTATATTTTGCTTCAATAGAATAGTATCCGTAGGGGATGGATGGAGCATGATCAAGGTTGCTTTTTTCAAAGCCTAAGCAGAATCTCTTCTTTTTTTTTTTTTTCTTTGCTTCTTTTTATCGCAACGTCACTTGCATTATTATTTGGAGAAAATATAAATTGTGATATATGATACATAAAGTTCGCTGGTGGCTTAACTAGCACACAGAAACAGTGATCATAAAACAAAAGATGATACATAATAGGGGGAAAAAATATTCAAAACTCAATAAAGAATATGCAGAAATTTTAGGTAATAAAGGTGTTTCTTCCCCTCTTCTTTTTCATTTTTTTTTAATTTTTTTTAAAAATAATCTGATGTTATGTTGTTCAAAAGCACAAAAAGAGAAAAGGACAAACAGTTGGTCCATGTGCATGATTTTATTAAAATGGGGGAGAGAAGATGGAAAAAGTAAAGTTACCAATTCCGCCCCAATAATTTGAACTTTTTACAGCACAAACTAATACAGTAATCCTAGATTTAGCTTTGAGAGAGTTTTTGATTGATTAAAAGCTATGGGCTTCTTAATTTTTTGTCCAAACATGCTTGTTTTGGGCCTTGTAATTGGCAAAAGAAATGGTCAGCCTTGCACCCTTAGGGTCTTGGTCTTGCTCTAGCCTGTTGTTGTTCCTATGAGCGGGTTCAGTTTTGTAATTTTGCTTTACCGATTTAATTCAACTATGTGTCGAGCTTCTCTTTTGTCAAGATTATATGTTTTGTGGATACCTCCGTCATCGAGAGCTACTGAGTTCGAAGTGAGTAGATTAGGGATATCATCCGCAGAAGTCTCGAGTTTTTTTCATGATATTTTTATCGATATTATTCTTTTGTTACTTTTGTCGAGCTTCTTTCATTATACTTTTGTCGATGTTATTCTTTTGTTACATTTTAGTGATTTATTATAACAAATTAATTTGATTCCACAATGTGAATTATCGAAGAGGGTCAGAAACACTATCTCCTTACCACAAGATGACCAATAAAAACGAGATGATAGTTTGGGGTTTTTTTTTTTTTTGTCATTCTTTCCTGGGTTTTCTTTAGGCTCCTGGTTTTTTTTTCTTCATACTTATTCAGTTATTCTCTTGGCGCGAAAAGAGAAAATACGTCCTGGCGTCCAAACTTCCGCAAATCAAAAGGTAGCAGAAATGAGGACAAATGTCACTGAATATCTAAGTTCGTGATTATTAAATTAATGAATGATTAATAAATTAACAAATAATTGCCACCATGGAAACCAACCAGATTGAAATATGTGGCAGCAAACCCAACCTTTTTCAAGTTTTTATTTCTCTGGCACAGAAAAGCCTGTTGATCTGCTTGCCTTAAAAGCTCATTATATTAGTACTACAAGATAATATAAAAAAACAATAATAAATAAATAAAAAATTAATAGTAGAAATGTCAGAGACTTATAGCTGCTCTGTGTAATTTACTTCTAAGACCACCCACCTTTTATCCCTGTTCCCTTTAATTAACCCCCAACCAGATTACCAGTGAAATCGTTAATTACAGGCATGAACAGGTAGTGTATTAATAACATATTTTGTACTGTGCCGGATTTTTTTTTTAAAAGAATTTATAAAAATTTGGGAATGAGAGAATATAATCAGTGCATCCATCGTGCGAAGTAAAACAAGTTATGTTTGCACTTAGCACAGATTATATTTTGCGGGAAAAAGAATATGTTTGGATATGAATTTACATAAAAATAACTAATGCCAAGGAGACAGATTTTGTATATTAAATTTGTTTGCTTCAAGAAGTTGCAATAATAGTAATAATAATCAGTAATTTAAGAATCACTATGTTTAGACAATTAAATATGTTCACTAACTAAATCATCACAACCACCATATCTTTCCTCCAAACTTTTATACTATAAAATTCAAACGATTATGGAATGACCAAACGAAAAACAACCATTAACCGCATGCACTTACCACCTATATTTTGTACTTTAATTCAACACTTCATAGATACACCTTTGATTAAAGTATATTAAAACCGAAGCATTAACCAGATAATTTTGACGGAAAAAATTTCAAGTAGGGAATGTGATGTCAAAGTTAGTCATTTTTATATGGAATCGTAGATGATTATTTCGCAATGACAATGCTAGCAGTAATAAACTCGGGAAGGATTTGTGCAATTGAAATTACTGCCACCAATCATGTACATTATTAGATGATTAAACATGATATTGTAAACTAGGGATATCTGGGTTCCATTATAACGGAGATTGCACGACAAGAGCTCTTGCCATCCTTGTAACATTTGGCAATGGTAATGCTAGCGGCGTCAAGTCTAAACTTTTACAATTATATTTCTGATGTCATGTGTTAATGGATGGTTAAATCATGTCATTATAAATGCGAAATATTCCAACCGGGATAATGCAAAGTTACATTATGTAAAATCTCTCCAAATGTAATTTTATACTATATCTGTTTCAAAATTATTTTCTATTTTTTATTTTTTATTTTTAATTTAATTTATATTAAAAATAAAAAATTTAAACTGGACAATAATTTCGAAACAGGAAGAGTAATAAGTTATTAAGATGGCAATGTCGGCGTCTAGGGGATATTACAAATGTATTTGTCGTCACCCGGTGCTATTGAATGATTGAGTAAAGACATTAATAAAGTTGCCATATCCACAAGTCATTACAATGTGTAACATTATTTTTAAAGAAGGATAATAAATTTAATATTGTATATTGTAAATGTGAAAATATTTTGGCGTGTTATAAACGTAACGTTACATTATATAAATTAGATGTTAAATCTGTCTGATGGTCAGAGCAAAAAAATTACCAAGAAAATAAATTATTAAGATTGAAAATAAAAATTTTACAAAATTAAAAATAAATTGTACGGTTATGAATTGGTTGTTTTATTACTCGTCTCTCTATCTTCACAATATTTTAAAACTTTAAATCTTTCTCTTAGTGGAAATATGATAGAGTAACATATAACTAACCATGGTTGAAAACCGGACGTGGCAGATACATTCCAACTTGAGAAAATGAACTATTCTTGACTATTTTAAATTGTTATAAAGAAAAAAAAAACCCTCTGAAAACTATCTTTTCTTTATTTTAAACGGAAATTTGGTGTAAACAGAAATTTGGTGTCAGAAAGAGACAAAGACATGCGAGAAATGTGTATGTCTTCTCCGACGCGACGTTGTACCAATCTAACAATTCGAAGACTAGTATTAGCACACAATTTGCCCTGTTGATCATCATTCTCCAGCAACATTATATAAAATCTATTGAGTAATTTTATAATAGCTTATTATTATGATGATAACGCGGTAGCGTCGAATTTAGGGAGTTTGTTCAAATTTATTTGTTGTCACCAGGTATCACTTGATGGTTAAATAATAAAAAAATAATGTTGAAATATCCACGGGCCATTAACTTGCAGATTGCATTGAACAATCATTTTTAAAAAAAATAAGAAATTCAATATTTTACATTGTAAATAAGAAATACTTTGACCTTGTATATGTAAGATCTCACATTATGTAAATTCTTTTTATGTGTTATTTTTTATAACTGATATCTAGTTCTTATAACGATAATCTTAACAGTACATAATTCTGGAGAGATTGTATTTAGTGTCACCAGGTGTCATTTGACTCGGTATATGTGTAAGTCTCACATTGTGTAAATTTTTTAAGTGTTATTTTTTATATAAATAGTATTTGGTTCTTATAACAACAATCTTACCAGTACTGGATTCTAGAGAGATTGTATTTAGTATCACCATGTGTCATTTGACCCGGTAAATGTGTAAGGCTCACATTGTGTAAATTTCTTTTAAGTGCTATTTTTTATAAGTAGTATCTAGTTCTTATAACGACAATCTTAACAAGATCGGATTCTGGAACAATTGTATTTAGTGTCACCATGTCTCATTTGACCCAGTATATGTGTAAGTCTCACATTGTGTAAATTTCTTTTAAGTATTATTTTTATAAGTAGTATTTGATTCTTATAACGACAATCTTAACAGTATTGGATTTTAGAACGATCATATTTAACGTCGCCAGATGTCATTTGACCCGATATTGTAAACTAGGGATGTTATCTCGGTTCCATTATTTGTTGATATCATGTGTTAGTGGATGGTTAGATCGTGTCATTATAAATGTGAAATATTCTAATCCGGGATAATATAAGGTTACATTATGTAAAATCTCTCAAAATATAATTATTTTATAATTGGCTATTAAGATGGCAATATCCGTGCATGGCAGATTGTTATTGAATGATTAAATAAATACATTAATAAAGTTGGAATATCCACTAGTCATTACAATGTGTAAAATTAATTTTAGAAAAGGATGATAAATTCAATATTATACATTGTAAATGTGCAAATATTTTGAGGTTTTATAATGTAAAATTGCAATATATAAAATCTATTGAGTAATTATATTATTGCTTATTATTCTGACGTTAACGTCTTTGTGTCAAATTTTAGAGAGTTTGTTCAAATTTATTTGTTATCATCAGGTGTCACCTGATGGTTAAATAATGATATAAATAATATTGAAATATCCTCGAGCCATTACCGTGCAGATTGCATCGATTAATCATTTTTTTTAGAAAAAAAGAATACAAAATTCAATATTATACATTGTAAGGTCTCACATTGTGTACAATCTCTTTTTAAGTGTAATTTTTTATAACCGGCATCTTGTTATAACGGCGATCTTAACAGGTGTTGTGTACGAATTTATTTAGTGTCACCAGGTGTCAAGGATGATTGAATAACGATATTAATAAAATTGGATTATCCACGTTATATAATGTATGTTTTGCACTTAAATAAAATCCTTAAAAAAAATGAAATATATATTGTACCAAGAGATTTATCAAATCTTATGTTATATAATGTATAATATAGTCTTCTTCCTTATATACGTAAACATATATATACATATATATATATATATATTTCTTTTCCCTTTTTGGGTAGGGGTGCATAAATCATAAATGTACTAGGTAACAAAAAAATCTATATAATAACCAAAACAACAATAATATGAATTCTTACAAATAGACTAACTGTTATGTCCCTCATAAAATTGGCCAAATGCGACTAAATATACTTTATTTATTATTTCATTAATGTCATCTAGATTGATAATAATCCTTACAATTACAAATAATTAGATGAATATTTTGACTAATCAAAAATTTAATGCACAACTGTTGCACAGATTATTTTTTCGGAAAAAGAATATATTTGGATACTACTCCCTCCTTGCGATGCTTATTATAAGATATTTTAACTTTTGAGTTGTCATAAGTTTCACATAACTCATTTTTTAATTGGCAAAAAAATTTTAAATATATATTTCCACATTCGTTGTATTTTCTTGATTAATATGAAATATTTTTAAAAAAATTTTGTAAATAAAAAGTGCATATTAAGTAAAACTTAGAACAAATTAAAATATCTTATACTAAAAACTGGATGGAGTATAAATTTACAATAAAAAATTCAACTGTTAACAATACACAGTTACACACACCCACAACACCAAATTGTCATCTTCCCGAATTAAGGCAAGTGTAGGTTAACAAACCAAAAACTGAAAAGCATATAATGTTAATTAAATGTACAATACTAAAAGAACTAGTACCAAGGAGACAGATTTTGCATATTAAATTTGTTTGCTTCAAGAAGTTGCAATAAGAGTAATAATAATCAATATTTAATAATCTATATCTATACAATTAAATATGTTCATTACTCACTCCGTTCCAAAATAAGTGTCCTTTTAACAAAATGAAGAAATTTCAAAATAAGTGTCGTTCTCACATTTCAATGCATTTTTGTCTAAAATTTTCAAAATTACCCTCAAAAGAATTAATACTATTGGTGGACATTGTTTTAATGGGGTTAAGTGAGGATATTCAAGTAATTTTATTATCCTAATTAATAGTTTCTTAAACTATATGCAAAGTGTAGGATAACACTTATTTTGGAATGGAGGGAGTAACTAAATTACCACAACCGCCATATCTCTCCTTCAAAATTTTTATACAAAAAATTTCAAACAATTATGGAATGACCAAACAAAAACAACTATTAACCGCATGCACTTACCGCCTATATTGTATTTTAATTCAACTCTTCATAGATACACCTTTGATGAAACCGAAGCATAAACCAGATAACTTTGACGAATAAGTTTCAAGTAGGGAATATGATGTCAAAATCAGTCATTTTTATATGGAATACAATTTCGTAGCTAATTATCTCGCAATGACAATACCAGCATGCAGTAATAAACTCGGGAAGGATTTGTGCAATTGAAATTATTGCCACCATGTACATTATTAGATGATTAAACATATACTGTATATCGGTTCCATTATAACGGAGATTGCACGACAAGAGCTCTTGCAATCTTTGTAACATTTGGCAATGGTAATGCTTCCGTTGTCAAATCTAGGACTTTTACAATTATATTTACTGATGTCATGTGTTAATGGATGATTAAAATCATGTTTTTATAATGTGAAATTTTCTAACCGGGATAATGTAAGGTTACATTATGTAAATCTCTCAAAATGTAATTTTATAGTTTATATGTCTCAAAATTATTTTTCACTTTTAATTTTTATTTTTATTTTAATTTATACTAAAAATAAAAATCCATACTGAATAATAATTTCATTACGGAAGGAATAATTAGTCATTAAGATGGCAATGTCGGCGTCAGGGGGATATTACAAATGTATTTGTCGTCACCCGGTGCTATTGAATGATTAAGTAAAGACATTAATAAAGTTGCAATATTCACAAGTCATTACAACGTGTAAAATTATTTTTAAAGAAGGATAATAAATTCAATATTGTATATTGTAAAATGTGAAAATATTTTGACGTGCTATAAACTTAACATTACATTATATAAATTAGATGTTAAACCTGTCTGATGGTTGGAGCAGAAAAATTATCAAGAAAATAAATTATTGAGATTGAAAATAAAAGTTTTACGAAATTAAAAATAAATGGCACGGTTATAAATTGTTTGTCATGTTACTCGTCTTAGATATTAAATCAGTCTGATGGACATAGCAGAAAAATTATCGAGAAAATAAATTATTGAAATTGAAAATAAAAATTTTACGAAATTAAAAATAAATTGCGCTGTTATAAATTGATTTGTCTTGTTACTCGTCTCTCTATTTTCATAACACCTTAAAACTTTAAATCCTTCTCTTGATAGAAATATGAATAGAATAATATATAGCTGACCATGGTTGAAAATCGAACGTGAGAAAAGGGACTATTCTTGACTATTTTAAATTGTTATGAGAAAAAAAGAAAACCTATATGAAATTGTCTTCTTTTTATTTTAAACGAAAATTTGGTGTCAGAAAGAGACAAAGACATGGGAGGAATGTATATTTCTTCTTCTTACGTGGCTGCTTGAGATAACTTTGCTTCAGTAACACATTGTCCCAATCTAACGATACGAAGTCTAATACTATCACACAATTTACCTTGTTGATCATCATACCCAACAATATTGTATAAAATCTATTTTGAGTAATTTTATAATAGCTTATTATTATGACTATAACGCAGTGAGGTCAAATTTTAGAAAGTTTGTTCAAATCTATTTGTTTTCACCAGGAGTTACTCGATGGTTAAATAATGATATAAATAATGTTGAAATATCCACGAGCCATTACCTTGTAGATTGCATTGAACAATCGTTTTTTTTTTTTGGAAAAAGAATAAGGAATTCAAATTGTACATTGTAAATGAGAAATACTTTGACCCGGTAGTAATATTTTACATTATGTAAATTCCTTTTTTAAGTGTTATTTTTATAACTAGTATTTAGTTCTTATAACGGCAGTTTTAACAGTACTGGATTCTGGAGGGATTGTATTTAGTGTCACAAGGTGTCATTTGACCCGGTATATGTGTAAGTTTCACATTGTGTAAATTTCTCTAAGTGTTATTTTTATAAGCAATATTTGATTCTTATAACAGCAATCTTAACAGTATCGGATTCTGGAGCGATTGTATTTATCGTCACCAGTTGCCATTTGAGTCAGTATACGTGTAAGTCTTACATTGTGTAAATTTCTTTAAGTACTATTTTTTGTATAAGTGGTATCTAGTTCTTATAATGGCAATCTTAACAGTATCGAATTTTAGAGTAATTGTATTTAGCGTCACCAGGTGTCATTTGACCTTGTGTACTCATATTGTTTAAATTTCTTGAAGTGTTATTTTTTATTAGTATTTGGTTCTTATAACGATAATCTTAACAGTACGGGATTATGAAGATATTGTATTTAGCATCACCATGTGTCATTTGACCCGGTATATATGTAAGTCTCACTTTGTATAAATTTCTTTAAGTGTTATTTTTTTATAAGTAGTATTCACTTCTTATAATGATAATCTCAACAGTACCGGATTCTAGAGAGATTGTATTTAGGGTCATCATCAGGTGCCATTTGACCCGATATGTGTATAAGTTTCACATTGTGTAAATTTCTTTTAAGTGTTATTTTTTATAATTAATGTCTGGTTGTTATAACGGCAACAACAACAAGTCCTTTTCCCATCAGGTGGGGTCAATTAAATGGATCATATGTCGTCATCGTACTCGATCGGTGCATAAATCATCGGACGAATTTAAATATTTCAAATTATTTTTGATAGTTTCTTTCTATGTTTTCTTATGTTTACCTCTACCTCTTTTAATTTGAATTCTTAATTCTATAGTTTCTACCATTATTAACCAAAGCTTGTCTCCTGCGTACATGCCCAAAAGACTATCTCAAGCGACTTTCTCTCATTTTTTTGTCTATTGGAGCTACCCCTACTTTATCTCTAATAGAATTATTTATAATCCTATCTAATATAGTATCACACATCTATCTTAATATTCTTATCTCTGGTGCTCGCATTTTTTGCTCATTTTCATATTTAGTCGCCCAACACTCAGATCCATAAAGCATGGTGTGTTATAATGGCGTAAAGTACTCGGATCCCTATCCACTTCTTTTTTAATACAATCATTTATGCTCATTCTTATAATGGCAATCTTAACAGTATCGAATTTTGGAGAGATTGTATACGTGGCCAGGTGTATTAGATGATTGAACAACACTATCAATAAACTTGGATTATCACATTATAATGTATACATCGCACTTATGTAAATACTTACAAAAATAAAATATATTCTACCAAGAAATCTATTAAATCTTATGTCTATCTAGTCTAGTCTTCTTCCTTATTTCTTTTTTATTTTCCCGGTTTGGAGTGCATTAATTAGAAATGTACTCTATATAATAATAAAGAAAAACAGTAATAAGAAGTTTTAAAAATAGACTAATTAACTGTACATCCCTCATAAAAGGCCAAATTCAATTAAATATACTTTATTATTATTTCATTAATGTCATCTAAATTGATAATAATCCTTAAAATTACAAATAATTAGATGACTATTTTGACTAATTAAACAACCTAAGTCTTCTCAATTAGTCTTTCCCTCAGCCTGGCTTGGTTTTTTTTTTTTTTTTTCATTTCCTAAAAACTTCAAGAAGAAGGAGATGATCCAATGCCATTGTCCATGTTA
Organism: Oldenlandia corymbosa var. corymbosa; assembly: GCA_949775105.1. NCBI lineage: Eukaryota > Viridiplantae > Streptophyta > Magnoliopsida > Gentianales > Rubiaceae > Oldenlandia > Oldenlandia corymbosa. The sequence goes on along the minus strand of OX459119.1, from coordinate 34,333,349 downwards.
TGATCCCCGCTCTCATTGGTGTTATCTTCGTCGCCATCATCATTTAGGCTGCTGTTCATGTTGTACCCATGTGGGCTGATACCGCCATTATTTCCGGCATTGTGGTCGTTGTTGGTGGCAGCGGCGGCGTTGCGGTGGGGATTGCTACTAGTACTAGTTTCTTTCTTGCTGCCGAAAGTGTTCTTATTGTTATGCATCCAAACCTTTAGAACCCCTCTGGTCACCCCAATCTCCTTGCAGAAATTCTCCACTAAGCTTTGATTGCTTCTTTGCATTTTCCATCCTAAGCTTTCAGCGAAGGAATGCATTCTCTCCTTCTGTTGTGGGGTGAATTTTGTCCTGAACCGCTTCCGGCCGCTCAGACTGTGCTCCCCAGATTTGGTGCTACTCGGCGTCACCGGCGTTGCGACGGTGAACTGGTGGTGGTTCGGAACCTGCTGGTCGTCCTGCGCCGCCGTGCTGAGGGCGAGTAGCATCTGGGAAGCTGGTGGGTAGCTCAGAACAGTCGAATGCTGCGGCGGCGGAGGAGGCGGCGGCGGTGGCTGCGGCGGCGGGGGAGAAGGAGATAGATAAGGCCTTCCGGACTTGCGGAAGTCGATGAAATGTGGGGTCACAGACGGCATGAAATGACGAGATGCTGCATGATCGTCGGGCTCCTGGCGGTGGAAATTGCGGTGGCAGCCACAGGCGGCGCAAGTTAGTGAGGCGGGGTCGTCGGGAGTGGCGGCGGCGGAGGCCATGAATTCGCCGCAGCCGTCAAGAGCATGAACTCCCAACTTGGCAGCATGGTTCTTGTGACATTCTCGGAAAGTCACCGACGGCGCCGCATAAGGCGGTGGTTGGTGGTGATGATGGAGGTGGTGGTGGGGGTGATGAGGGTGGTGGTGGTGGTGGTGGCCCGTGGCCGCCGAAGTGCCGTTGGTGAAAGGGAATTGCCTAATGGGTTGGGAACGAGGTGGGGTATCATTGTCAGAATCAGGAGTGGTGGTGGTGGTGGTGGGAGAGCTAGTTGGATTGTTGTTTAAAACCATTGGTAAGGGGATTAAAAAAAAAAAAAAAAAAACAATCCAAGATTAGAACAACATGGTTAAAAAAAAAAAAAGAAAAAAAAAACTTAAGAGATCATCAGATTGAGAAAGGAACTATGTTTTTTTCTGTGTATTTGAGAATTCTAAGGTTGATGTTGGTGTTGAAGAAGGAAAAATGGTCGGAAAATGAGGTGAGATGAGATTTTAAGGATTGGATTAAGGGGATGGACTATATATGCAACTGGGGGAAGGACTGTGGAGATACTGAAAGAGGTGGAGACTTGTTTGATAGTGAGGGATGATAAATGAGGAGAGTTATGTACAAATGTACAAATGTCGACAAAAAAGTCTTTCCAAGAGTAACCCACCACTTAATTTAAGGAAATCTGAGGTTTGGGATTGATCGGAAGGTTTTTAGCGGTTACGGATATCATCAAATTCAGACACATTTGTGTATTATGTGAATTCATGGGCACTTTTTATTTTTAATTGATTTTTTATTTGGGGATGATGAAATGATGATGATGATGACGAGGATAAGGATTGAGGGGGAATGGAGTTTTTTTTACTGGTCATGAAAATAAAAATAGTTGGATGTGGGCAGTAAATATTTACTCTCATCACTGGTTCCATGCCAATTAATTGGTCCATTGGAGTGGCAGGGTAGCTAGCTCCATTGTCAAACTTGAGAAATAGTAAAGAGTAAACTTGACCCGTACTTCAAACTCACCCTTCCTTGTTTTCAGGTACTCCCTCTGTCTCATAATTATTATTCAATTTAGATTTTTATTTCTAATTTAAATTATACTATCTCAAATTGGACAATAATTTTGGGACAAAGAGAGTAATTTTTTTAATAATCCAACAAACAAAATGGTACGATAAAAAAAGCACAAAATAAGACATTTTATATTAAGAGTAAATGCAGTTCTTCTATCTCGAATGTCACTTGAATCTGTAACGTATTAGAAATAGAAAACGGCATCTTAACGTGATCTTATAAATTACTAGCACCAAATGACCGTAACGTATTGGAAACAGGAAACGGCGTTTTAACGTGATCTTATAGATTACTGGCACCAGGAAAGATTAGTAGGAGTCCACCCTCCATTGTTGCTCTAGCTGCGAAAAGATGTTGAATCCCAAGTCTACTTGCATCAAGATTCAAGGAATACGGTTGAGTTCATACTAATTGATTGTGACCGTTCTTCCCGATAATTACCCCAAAGAGGAAAGGGAAGTCAACGATAAAAGTAGTACGACTACTTACAAACAAAATCCCAATCAAGTAAAATGAAAACAAATAGTAAAGTTAGCAAGAATATTAGCCCTCGAAAATTATCGAATGAATCCGTCGTGATTGGGTTTGAATTTTTATGTACTTCTTTAATTGACAGCACCTTGTTATTATTAACCGAATTATAAGTTATTTGACCAATATAGTTAATTGCTATTAATCCCACTGTTCAGATGATTTTCTTGTTTTATTTTGAAAACAAACAAAAATATCTAACTCTAAAAGTGCTATAAAAAGCTAGGAATGGTGTCTAATCATGATTTAGCTCGTTGTGAATTGTTGACTAATGACTTTTTATCTTAATCTTGTTTCCAAGTTGCTATTCTGGTCCAATGATTGGACCGCAGCTGGAGCATTCCCTTTTCCCCTTTAAATAGATTTGCTAATTTTTTTAAAATAAATAATAACAATAGAAAGCTATAAACAAACCAGCTTCGAATTTCTGTTATCCCTTTTACCTTATTAAAGCAGAATACAAGATGTTGATGTGACAACTTTTTATTAAAAAATTTTGGCTCCAAATACACCATATTGCTTTAATCATTCTGCCACGTGCCATCTTTTTTTAAAAGATAAAAAAACTTCTTATCCGGAAAAACAAAAGCTAATTTACAAAAATAGCTACACAATTTTAACTTCTAACACTTATCATTTATCAATCAAATTAAGATAGGATTTAAATTTGTCCATAAACTTATCCCTTTTATTACTCCACATTCTTTTGTATGATTTCTGCATCGGTGTACTTTTTAATTTTTTTTCTTTTTTTGCAGATGATTTTTTTTATTTTTATTTTTATTTTTGGCTAAAAAGGGGAAAAAATAAATGTGTAGCTATTTTATTTTTTCCAAATCAAAAATTCATTTATCTATTAACACAAAATTAAAGTAGAGGGGGCACCCGGGCATCTGCCTGGGCCAAGCATCTAGTTTCCATTTATAGGAAAAAAAAGGTCAATCGCATAGAAAAATTGAAACTTTCCACAATTGCGCTAACGGAAGATGTATTATTAAAAGTTAAAATAATTGAGTAGTGTGTGCTAATTCAAAATATGTGCATCTTCTTAATCACTTTTTTTTTTCCTATTGCTTCGCTAATCAACTTGTCTGATTCTTCGATTGTACACGTTCCACATCTAGTAGCCATTAAAACAACATTATTCTTGTTATCATTCCATTATTCAAATATAAAACTAAAATAAAAATCGGGTTCTAATTACCTACGCTTTTAACAAACTTGTGCCGCGAGAAGAAAACTTTTTTATACTCCAAGTGGAATATATTTGCGGGCGCAACAAAAACAATCGTATCTAATGTATTTATCTTATGTATTTATCCATTTTAGAGAGTACGAGTTTAAGTTTCATAAGTTACAGAAAAGTAAGTTCTATTTATGTCTCAAAATCATTGTTTAGTTTGAATTTTCACTTTTAATTCAATTTGTATTAAAATTGAAAATCCAAACTAGATAATAGTTTTAAGACAAAGAGAGTCTTTTTTAATGACGAAGTTAGAACATAAATAAGTGCAGTATTCTTCTATTACTTCGCACGTGCTCCTCCAAAATGTTGGCTTTGCCTCAACTTCCATAAAAAATTTCATGTTTCCATCCTTCCGGTGGAATCATACTGTAATACACTTATGTACGAATTCACATTTATAATTTCATTAAAAAAAAAAAAAGAAGAAGAAGGAAGGAGGAGGCGTTTATTTAATTGATGCTCTCCAAGGTCATTTCAAGTCACTCACTTGTTGTAAATTCGTAGATTTCTTATACTATGAAGGTGCTTTCAGTAATTGTACTAACTTTTCACAGTTGATCTCAGAATTTAATGATAAACCAATGAAAAGAAAGACCCTTAAAAGTTGGGTGGACGTACGCAAAATGCATTTAAGACTTGCATTAAGAGAAGCAAGAACCTGGTGGTGCAGAGCAGAGAGAATTGAAGAAGAAGAAGAAAGAGTTAAAAAGCCGAAAATTGTGCTGCAAAGAACTGTACAAAAAGATGGTAACTTGGAAGAGCAAAATGAGTTCCAAAATCACGCTTAGCCTATGATATGGGCCTTTCTTCTCGCACTCTATGTATTTCGTCAAAATAGCTTTAATTGAAATATGGAATCAAAGAACAATGCCCTGACAATTGTGTCACCATCAATGTGCACGCCAACCATATGCAAATGTGAATCTTCTTAAGTGTAGGACTTCAACTATACTACACTAGAGATTATGAGCTTTTTATGACATTTGGTAAAACTTTTTAGAGATAAAGATCTTGGTTCACATGGTAAGAGTATTGAATGTTTTAATTATGATTCAAATTTGATTAACACATGAACACATAACATTTTTTTTTTCTTTTTGAAAAACAAACTTTCATTAAACTTGCTGAAATTCAGTCTAACTTTCATATAACATAAATATAAATACTTTGTAAGAAATTTTCGTTTCGTAAAAAATATTGAACAGATTCAAATCATAATTCATTAGCATTGTGATTTGAGAGACAAAATCTAATACAAAATCATGTATATGTATATCACAAAATTTAAACACCCTTGATTGTTTTTAGGGTAAAGAATTTCTTTCGAGATGTAAGAATCAAATGGAATTTGTGAATCGGATGCATGCCATGCAATTAATTTATAATAGTTAATTAGAGACATAGATGTGCGATCTCAAAATCATCATTACCAGTAAATTACATCTATACAGATTAGCGCGTATCAAATAGGGAAGCTAGATAATGAAAATTTGTCACGCCCAACTTGCAAAATATGCCAATTAAATGGTCGAAAATGTCTTCAAGAAATCCCTAATGATTCTGTGTTCTTATTCCTAGCTAGCTAGGCCGGTTCTGCCCATGCCCTATTTTCTTCAAGTAACCGCGGAAAACATCCAATCATCATCACTAATCAGTAATCACCAAAAAAAAAAAAGAAAAAAGAAAAAGGAAGACAAGATTGAGAATACTGTGCGCATTAATTAAAAAGCGTGATAATACACCTGGCGAAAGTTTATAATACAATGAAAATAAATAAAGACAAGTAAAATGAAAAAATAAAATAAAATAAAGTCACTAATCTCATTTATAACAATTGCCACATATTCACGCTTTTCTGCTTATCATAGGCGCACACGCTGTTATAAGTTGTTGATCAGGTCGAATTATGTGTAATTTCGGGGGCATTATCGATCACAAAGTGCATGGGAATGGGAATAATAATCCTGGTTTAAAGCAAAGCTTACTCAAACAAATGTCAGGCATCTCGCAGCATTTGTCCTCCCTGAATATATTCTCCTGCAAATGATTACTTCATTTTGTGATAAGTCTTAAAGCGTAATTTAAATTATGTAAAGATATTTTGTTTGTATGACATATCGTCAAATAAGTACCGAAATGAAAAGCATTACATTTGTAATTGTGTTGTCACCAGTTTGTTGGAAATAATTTGACCAACTACCATCGAATTGTCTTAGTTAAATAATTAATTAGATATACAACTGTTCAATAATTGAATCTAGAATTTTCAACAAAAGAGGTAGTAGGAGCTAAATTGGTGTTGTTGGTTGGGGGGATTAAGAACATTTTCTGTTCAAACTGCCGACTGATATTATGTTGTTAGGGCTGGATTGAAAACCAGCATCGACTTGGTTAATTAGTCAAAATGACTGAATTAAAGGGTCTTCTAATTAACCCTCTATTGTTGTTGCTATTGGATTTTTTTCACTGTAATAATACTGAACATTTAACCAAAATTAAATTCTGAAAATCATCATCAACAATTATTGATAGTTAAGCAATAATGAGTTTGTTTACCCTTAAAACTAATTAAGGCTCCATTGGGACAAGAATTTTAAAAAAGCTTTTAAGACTAAAAAGTCTGTTTAGAGTTATTATGCGTTTGGACAAAATAATTAAGGTCTTTTTAAAACATCATTTAAAAAAAAGGCTTGAAATAGATATTTCAGAAAATAGATAGGGGGTATTTTTTAATTTTTTGAAACAAACTTTTTCATCTCTATTCGCGGGTTTCAAACTGGGTCGAATGCGGGTTATAAAAAATTAGGGTAATAAATATAAAGAAAAAATACGTTGCCCTCTCACTTTTGCCTAGCCCTAGATCCACCGTCATTTCACTTTCTCACTCTTCTCTCCTTTCGTTGTGCGGCACCGGCGATCCAGCACCAATCGTCCCTTTGAAGATTTCAGATGGGTTTTTCTTTCATGGGCTTTACTCGTAACTTTCAATAAACTGAAGATTGATTGAAGGGATGTAGCCCGAGTGAATTGGGAGGAAGCAAATTAGAGCAAGAGGAGAAATCTAGAGGAAACAGGGCGAATTTGGAGAGGATTTGAAGGTTGAGTTAGACTATGTTGGACTATAATGTGATGCTGCTGCAATTTTGGTGTTCTGCAGTATGTGACAACTTCTTTTGGTTAGTGATCTATGCCTTTTTTTCCCTTCTCTTTTGCTAAATTGGTTTTTTAACTCACACAATATAAATTGAAACTCAGTGCAATGGATTGCAGTTTGAATTTTTACATCCATCACCCGAGGATTGCACAAACATATTGTTAATAGCTTTGAGTTGGTTTGAATCGTGACGAATGGCTGATTAAGAACATATTGAGAGATTGAGGAGTTTTTGTAGCATGATTTTTGCATCCATCACACGCGTAATGTCAATGACCTCGCACTAGGATTGCACACACACATATATATATATATATGTATATATATATATATTGTTGATAGCTTTGAGTTGGGTTTAAATCGTGACGGATAGCTGATTAAGAATACATTGACAGATTAACGAGTTTTCGTAAAATGATTTTGAATAACAAATGATTGTAATTTGTAACTAGGAATCCAAGTTAAAGAAACTTGGGAACTTTGTTGGGGCTATGCACTTTTTTTGCACAACCAAAAATCAGAGACAATATAAGGTCATTGTTTATTTTTGTGGGTTTTGGAAGAAGTCATGCAACTTGCAATATAATGTTACACAACAAATAGGGAAATGCTAATTAATATATATATATATATATAATATATATATATATATGAACAATGATACAGATAGTGAAAAAAATAGTGAAAATACATAATGACTGATGTAATTAAGGGTAAAAAGGTAATTTTGAAGGGAAAGAAAAAAATTTCAACGTCAAAGTGGCAACAAAATGGAGGGTACATATCAGTCACTATGTTTTCTCACTATATTATTTCACTAAGAGTATCATTTTCCTATATATATATATTATATACACATCGATACACGATAAATAAATAATTTACCAAATTACATTTGATTGTTTCAGTCATTTTCAAGTTTCACCCCTATGATATGGTCACCATTTTCTTCTCTATTCATCAGGCATTCTGTTAAGTCTCTCCTGATCTCATTTACCCTCAATAAACTAAAGTTAAAGTGTGTTAAAGAAAATTTAGAACAAGATAATTGTAAATAATAAAAAAATAATTTAGAAAAGAAAAGTGAAAAAATGAAAATAAAAATTTGTGAAAGAATAATTTTATTCTTTTTTTTTTAAAAAAAAAGTTCATTAATTATTTTTTAACAAAAATTAATTTTGAAAAAAGACCTAATCCAAATAGCTTTTTCATATTTTTAACTACTAAAAGGGTTTTGAAAAATTCTTGTCCAAATGCATTATTTTTCAAAATTTACCTTTTCAACTTTTACTTCAAATAGACTTTTCTAAACAACTTTTCAAAACTCTACTCCAATGGAGCCTAAGTTAATTTATTGAGAATTAATTTAAGCAAAATTCGTTATCTGTTGATTACTTATGAAATTTTTCAAATATATTTCATTTTTTACCTAAATTTTCAACGCATCTCATAAATTAGATTTCGAGTACGCATAACCTAATTGTCCCACCCATCGAGAGATTTACATACAATGAGATAAATTAATTACTACTATTATTGACTTGTAGACGCTTTGCAAATATGAAAAGAAAAAATAAAAAGTTCATGGTGTACTACCGCACCAAATTAATAATGGGTTACACAGTTCCCAGAAAATCAAACAAGTTGAGATTGAGTCAAAGTGAATTAGGGGTTTTAAATAGTACACGTAGCAAACTTGAAGAAATTCGTCCCATATTGTGGGAGATACAGGAATGTAAAAATTCTATATTAGTCGAGTCACGACGAGGCAAAATCCTCGTAAGAGTAATGGGCGTTAAAGACTAAAATGTTTGTTTTGTTTTTTTAGTTTGCGTTTTTTTATTGGAAATATAAAAAAATGTATTATAATTATAAAAAGGTATATTGGGATGAGATAATTAATAATAAAATAATATGAAAAAAACCAATCAAAAAATGAAACAAACAAAGAGATGAAGGATTGAAGCAGTAAATTACGTATTTTTTAATGTTGCGATAGTGTTACAAATAAAGGGGATGAACACCACTTTGTGGTAGTAATATGTTGGCACTAATACCATTGACCACTTTGAACTCGCATCTCAAAATCAATTGACTACGAGCGTGATGATTTTTGGAAGTTATACCTGAGCCACAACATGTCTTAACATCATATTGGTACAAAATATTTTCAGTCAAAAATCAAACTAGGATAACTATTTTGAAAGAAAGAAAATATTTTTTTAATCACCATTTGTTCAAGTTTTTGTCTCAAAATAATTGTTAAATAGATAAATAACAAATAAAACAATTATTATGAGACATATAAAATATATAATCAATTTACTATCTTAGTTATGATTAGTACTTCTTTTGTTCCCAAACAGTGCAAGACAATCTATTTTGAGATTGATTGAGTAGACTATTAATTGTTTCCCATAATCATATTTCATCCCGTCGCAATCTATTTTGTTTGTAGCACGTTGAACTTCATACCAGACTACGAGAAATGGCCTCTGTGATAGCATATCTTATAAATTACACAGAAGTCAGAATGTTCATCTGGGCTTGGATATGATTAATTGGGCCAGAATGATGATTGGACATCTTTGTACGGGAATATGGTCCAAATATTCTAGTTATGGATGTGAATGAGTCTAAAGTAGTTTACTACGTTCTTATCTGAATTTAATAAACACGACTCTTATTATGAGACGGAAGCAATACCTAAGGATCTGATCAGTAAAAGACAAGAAGTAAACACGGGTACCTTCATGGACTCTGTTGTAGTGTCTGGTTAGATGTTCAGGCAACATTTTTTCAGTTAACTGAATGCAAAGTGCAAACCATGCATTTGTTTGATTTTTGTGATTCTGCAATAAGGAGTCTCTTGCAGCTTTTCTCCAAAGAGAAGATTAGTTAATAAAATTACGTTGAAAAAGGAAACCTCAGATGCCTTCTGGGCTGGATTTTGACCACTTTATAGTTAAATGAAAGGAGAAATCATTTTGCAATCTGAGTTCCACCTGTTTTTTCTCCTGACTGAGGATGCCTGAAACACAAGAATTCACTAAGTGAAGTAAGCAATATCAGACCACACTCCTGTCCTGTTCTGTTCTTGTCTGTAATTACATGCAGATTTGATTAAAAAAAAAAAAAAGAGTTGATCATCAATGCTGTTTAGCCAGCTGAAAGCAAACTGGTCATATTTGGTATTCATATCAACAAAAAATCAATCATTCATTGCGAGACACTGAAGAAAAATAAATAATGAATCACCAAGCTGATTGAGTAATGAGTATGCGGAAAAACTAATAAGCTAGTATATATTTCAATATAGACTGGTCTAAGTGGTCTTCATTTGCCGCTGATCACGATATCCCCCCGGATGCTAATGCATTTTGAGGCATCGATACCCTTAAACTCTCCGAAAGAAACCTAGTATAAAAACTCCCGAAAGCTGATTAGGTCGATGCAGTTCAACCTTCCCCTGCAGTTTTCTTGAGGCACAAACCTTCATCTCTCACACAATTTATGCTGCATTGTTGCTTTTCCTTCTGCGGATTCCTTGATCGAGTCACGAACGGTTGTGGATGGGATCTGATCCTTTTCCAATTTTTCTTTTGCTCGTCTGGAAAGGATCAATTTTCTTGTTTACTACAACAGGCGCTGCTTTCTTTTTTGCATTTAGCCCTTCTGTAATAACAGCCTTGAGTATTCTCTGATTGTTCTTCATCTGCGCAATCCCTTCTCTGCTCCATCTTAAAGCAACATCTATACTTCTCAGTCCAATGACATATTGAGGATGAAGTGATAACAATCCTAGACATATGAGAACTAAAAGAGTTCTAGGAATACCAATACTAATGACCATTATTTCAACAGAAAGAAACAGGAAGAAATGGATTGTGTTGAGTAAAAGATATAGAGCAGAAGGAAAGAAGAGTGATCCTTCTGATCTTTTAATTCATTCCATCCCTGTAGATATAAGCTCATGGTTTATTTGTAATGAGATTTGGAGGGCCATTTAAAGCAAAGTTTGAAAGGGTCCACAAGAGGATCATGTTAAGAGTTTAGATTCATCCCCAATCATGAAAACTCTGCAATCTATGCAAAAACTAAGGCTGTAGTAAAAGAATCTGACTAGGATTGAATAAAGTTGTTTGAACAACACCACCTTTGAGAAGGTAAGCATCTTTTTTCCATTGTTTTTGCTTTTGTTTTCCAAAAAAAAAAAGAACCAACCAACGAGTCAATTGGAAATTCCAACCATTCTGCCACATCAACAACAAAGAATTGCTTACATGTAAATGTACCCTCAAATCTCAATGTTTTTGGTGTTTTTTTAAATGATTTGGTAAAAAGGGTGTCATACTGTTTTGGCTTGTGAGTCATGTTTCCTTAGTTGTTAAGAAACAAAAGCAAGCAGAATGGAATGATGGAAGAGCCTAAGGAGCAGCTAAAACAAGAAGATCTTGGGTCTTAGGGGGAGAGAGAGAGAGAGAGAGAGAAGCAGTCATAAAAGCAAAAAATGAGAGAAGGAAAAAGGATGGAGGGGAATATTAGAACATCCCCTTCCTAAAAAAACCAAACATTAACTTTATCCCCATTATGGAGATCTCACTTTAGAATTCCAAGCTCTTTTTTCCATGCAAAACTCAAACTCAAAATCCCATTCCTGGTTTTTTGTGCTAGACTAGATATCTTTCTTTATGCTCTTTTTTTCCCCTTCTTTTTTCTCCCTCCATTTGTCCAATGGTTTTTAGGTTTACGAATATATCAATGTTTTTGTTTAAGTCCATAGGAGCGGGCAACTATACCCAATGGCTTATGGGGACTAGGCCACGCATCAAAGTGAGACTGGCTCACAAACTCAAAACGTTTCCGGAAATTCTCTGTTTTTTTTTGGGTTTCTCTTATAACCAAGGAGACAATCTTTTCTTCCTAATTTGCTCTTTTGCTTATAATATACCAAAAAACACATGCTTACAGGAACATTCTAAAGCAGAACTTGTGATGCTTTATTTCATATCATGAAATCTTGAGATAAACTGCCCTGGTCCAACTTCTTCATCTGTTTTCCTTTTCCAAGTTAAAGATTCTTTGCCTCTACTTGATGAAACAAAGTGAAAAGAATATTGAGTTGTTTCTGTCAAGCTCCTAATCTTTAAGCCAAAACTGTTGTCATTAAGAACTAAAACGCAGAAACGTATCAGCCATGCAAAGAAAGGTCGCAACTGCACTCAATTTACAAGCTAATTAAGAAAACCACAACAGGATTAATTGAACAACTCAACTAAAATGGCTAAAAGAAGGACTAGAGATACAAACATGTGGTCTGATGTTGTTCCGTTCTAATGACTAAACTCTGGCTGCAATTCCCCATAAGCCAAAGTGCCATACTTCTAAGATATTGGGTGGGGCTAGTTTACTTAGTTTGGTCATGGTACGGTTGCGTACTATTTTGACCATATGTTGTTTGATGGGGTTAACTAAAAGATTCTTTCATAAAGTTGATTAGTTTGATTACTGTTAGAATCTCAAGTCTCTCAAATTGGGAAGAATTCGTTGGAACCAAATTTGGACAACTTGGCAGACATGATGGAATGAAAGTTTATATATATATATATATATATATATATATATATATATATATATATCAAAGATCAGTCTGCCATTTTGCTTTTTTGATCTTGGTTACAAAGTTGTTGCTTTCAGGCTTCAGCAACTTTAACTTCAACCACGCCTTCACTCAAATCTTCATTCCTTCTGATAGTAGTCCATTTTGTCGAATTTAACTATTTCTACAAATTGAATTATTTTTATTGAGCTACAGGGAGTAATGAATTACATAGTTCACTAGATGCTCAGTCTGTTATAGCTCACTAGATGATCAGACTGTAAGTCTTTCTATTTCTTCTGTCTTTGTTTTCTTCATTTTTGTCATTAACACCCCCCCCCAAACCATATCCCTAACTAAGTAGAAAGATGACTCTGAAATTAAAATTAGCCAACCAGAAACATAGCCAACTTTTGATCATAACATATTTTAAATCCTATTGAAAGAAAGAAGGCTTATTTTTGACCATATGAGGGCCTATCTTTTACTGATTGCTGGAATGATCAAAAGTTTTTCCCTTTTGTGAAGGGGTATAACATTTTTATGTTACTGGTGTCACCCCTTTTTCTTTTCTCTAAATTATAATATTACAAGATTAAGCATCAGCTTTCACAAATGGACCCATTGTTAGTTAGTTAATACACCTGCTAAATTCGAAAGAGACACACAGCATAAGAGTAGGCCACTGCAAACAGAATGTCACCATAAAAACTCAAGACTAAAGCAGATTCTTCTCCCCCCAACTTTGAACTGATCCCATTATTCTATTCATCTTTAGAATATCTGATTCCATTTTGAAACATTCCTTTACAGTTTTAGGGAACATGAAAGCCCACACAGTGATGTTACATATGTAAAATTGCCCTGTTACCAACCATGATCCTTCATACACACTCAAGAAGCTTTTGGTCAGCCATTCCATACATCTAGATGGTGCAGGGTGAAAATAGCAAGGAGTGTACAGATGTTCAAATTATCCGAACGACTGGGCAAAGCATCATTGTTATTAGATTAGTTCTGGGAAAGTCATGAGGCACAACAAACAGCCAGTGGCCTATTCAATTCAACCAGATGAACCTAATCTCAATTACAGAAATATCACTGATATATATACACTCCGATCTGAACCGGAAATGTTCTTGGATACAGAAAGCTCTCTACATGATGATGCCATAAAAGGATGCTGACCGTTCGTTCCCCTTGAGTAAAATAGAGGATAGTAAATCTCCACTAAGCATGCTCCTGCTGTGGTGGCAATGCTGTTGCAGGCTGAGGTACGGGACCAGCCGATGCAATGGCAAAATGCAAGCCTCTGCTTTGTCCAGACTGCACCACAAATGCAAATTGAGTTGCAGCCAATGCTGCTGCCTCCTGTTCAAACAATCAAGAAAAGTTATTTTGAGAACGAAAGGTTTACGAGTAACCTTGGAGTTGGAACTTGTAAATCAACATGTTAACAATGGACAATGTTCTAAATTAAAACTAAAGAAAGAAACAGAAACTTAATGGAGGACAGCTAACCTGTCTCTGCCTACGCCGCTGCAAGATGCTAATAGCCCAGATCATTATGTAGCAGGGCAAAAGGAAGCCAGCGGCTCGAAGTAAGAAAAGCTGCAGAGGTTATGAATTAGAACAAAATACAAAACAGTAACCATGGAACACTCATATCTTTATAGCAGGAAATGATTTGCGAATCAAGCTTACAGAAAAGAATGTAGAGGGGTCATCCTCCCCGTCACCATCAGTAATGGTTAATGCATGTCGTAGTAACAAAAGAGCCATTAACTGCACAAAATAAACAAACAAGGAGATCAATTTCAATAACAAACACACAAATAATATATGAAAAAGGATTACTGAAATTAGAATAAGCACAAGAATCCAGATATCCTAAGTAGCAGTGTGAAGCTAAGGCTATCTGGAAGGGCTTACAATTAGAGCAGCTGAACGGCAGAATGCAGCCCCACTAGCATTTGTAGCATTGTAATCATCATACTCAGCTTCCAAAAGCTGGCGTTCAGCCTCTGCAATTGCCAAAAGACGAGGATCATGCAGATCCAAAGGTGTGCCAGAAAGTTGCCATCCTCCCCTGATAATGGATTTTCATAGTTTCAATAATGTCAGAAAGGTGTGCCAGATTTACAGAAAGAATGATTCAATTCGAAAATGGATTCGTACCCTTTTTTCACTTGCTATAGATAAATTCTTAAAAGTCTGGCTAATAAAATAACTACTACTGAACTTTAGAAGCTTACCCAATATCTATAGTTGTCTCTTCAGGATTAGGCCGGGGAGCAGTATAACCAGGCTGATAAGACTGCATGTCCACAATGAAAAGTTAAACATAGAAGTCAAGAGTAAAAATATAAAAACAGTGAGGCAAAATTAAAAAACCAGTTACGGTACACCAGAATCTTCACTTAATCTATATAACAACTCCTGATTGCTTAAGAATAATGTTCAAAGGAAATTACTCAGATCCAAATACTAAAGGGCCATTCTTGAAGATTATAAATGCAACAGAAACTGCTCAGATTCATTTGAGATATGTTCTGAGTGAGTCACTCACTCATGTAGATTTGCGCACACTAAATGATAACTTTAACATTTTTCAGACGTGGAAATAGTCTTTGTTTTCATTTTTTTCATCAGCTCCCAGAAGCTTAGACAAACTGCTTGCACAACTCAATCCTCATTTCATTGAATACAAAACTGCCTTTCTTTCTTTTTCCACGGATAAATTTGAGACCCAACATTTCAGAACCACAGACAGTATCTACCAGATTAAAATACAATTAAATGTTTATATATACCTGATGACAAATCTCGCAAATGATGTCCCCTTTTTCGTTGCACCAGTGTTGAACACATTTTCTGTGAGCATACTGCGCCAGAAAGTACACCACATGAATCTACTTAGACTATATTATCAGGAAGGTAGGAACCAGTAACGTGCAACAGACCACAAAAAAAAGAAAAAAAAATACAAAAAAGAAGGTTCAAACTGAACAGGAGAAGGCTCTCACGTAGAATGTGACAAGAAAATGGCAGTTAATAATGTACCGAATTTGCACTGAAAAGCTAAAAAGGGAAACCAGATGCAGTTGGAAGAAAGGCACTACCAGGAAAGGCGAAAGAAAAAGAAGAAGAAATGCAGCATCTTTAGCCTGGAAAAATATGCTCCCTAAGAACAACAAAAGAATCAAAACTATGTTTCACTAAATGCTTCTTCACTAATGTCAAAATGCAGCTTCCAGAATAAAAATCCAAGTATTCCATTCCAAGAACAATCTACGAATGAATGAAGTAGTTTTCACATTTGATATCCTTGTTCGTTTTAGCCTTTATCTCTTTACAGAAATGTTACATACTATTTCCTAACCAGCAATCTAATAAACAGAAAACAAAACTAAAATGCAATAAGTAAAATCCAATCCAGATCCCCAAGAAAAGTCTCCAAGTTAACACCTTCGACTTCACAGACTCCAAAACCTCAAAAGAATTTGTCAAACGAGGTAAAGGGAAAAAAAAACATGCGAAAAGGTGCAAACCTTTCCTGTCATAACAATTCATGCCTGCTCAACTTCAAAATATATACCTTCAAACTACCGCTGCAAGCACAGGGAGCCTCCAAATTGGTCAAAGCATCCTCCTCCTGGCAAATGCGGCACTCTCCACCAGCAATTAAAGGAGCCCCCTCATCGTCCTCCCCTTCCACCATCACCACAACATCTTTCTCCGGCACCGGTCCGGCCGAAGAAGAAGGGCCACCTACAATTTGAGGCTGATGTTTCTCACCCTTAATATCCTGAGTAGGCTTCTGAAACCCATCTACATTCACCACCAATTGTTCGCCCATCTTTCAACCACCCCCACTCAGAAACCCACAACAACAAAAACTCCTAGGATACAAAATCAACCAATATACGATAAATCCTCCAAATTCAACCGTAAAAAGCAAAACCCATATGATAATATTCACAAAAAGATTAGGAATTTCTCAATAAAGATAGTAACTTTACATGTATATTTAGATGGATAGAAGAAGAAAACATAATTTCTTCTACAAAAATGCAGTTTATTTATGCGTTATTCTCTGATCACGCCAATCAAAGGTAGCGACAGGCGAGATCAGAGAATTCTTACATTGGTTGCAATACAGATTAAATGAAAGACAAAGAAAGGAGAATGGATAGAAATGTACCTTGGACTGAAAC
Organism: Oldenlandia corymbosa var. corymbosa; assembly: GCA_949775105.1. NCBI lineage: Eukaryota > Viridiplantae > Streptophyta > Magnoliopsida > Gentianales > Rubiaceae > Oldenlandia > Oldenlandia corymbosa. Next base: position 34,316,793 of record OX459119.1, on the reverse strand, counting down.
CGCAAAAGATGGAAATCACACAGCCAAAAATTGAAATGCAAAGGGAAATCGCGTTATTATTGCCCAACCAAAGAAACAAAACCGATAAATCAGTCGATTAACAACACAAAAACAGAGAGAAAACACAATGTAAAATAAATTCACACAATCTATATGATTTTGTAAAAAGGTTATATACTTTATAACGCGGTTTTGTGAAATTGGGTTTCCCAGGTTTGGTTATAATAATGTGAGAGCTGTCTTCCTCGAATTTGCTTATGATATCAACAGTCCTATCCTATGTGTCCTGTGAATATCCAGTTGTTCCGCAGTTTCACATGTGCCCCAAAAGACAAGTTCATTGATTTAATCATTTAATTCAAAAAATCAAATATGGATAAGTATTTTCTGCATCATTTTTTTTAAAAAAAAAATTAAGCAAAGATGTTATCGTGCAAATGTTGAAAAGTTCGATGTTAAATTTAATAGAGGTGATTCAAAGAAAGTCAAATGATCAAATGAAATAAAATTTTAAAAAAGTGTATTAGTGTAAATTTTTATTTTTATTTTTTGTGCGTCACCATTTAGCCGTTGATATTTATGCAGACAAACAAGGGTATAAATATAAAAATCGACCCCAACTACTCTTGAAATTGACAACGTTTTGTCACGGTCACATCACTTGGTTGTATGATTTCATCATTCCATCAATTTTGTACTGGATTTGTTATGGCCAATTCCGTTTCCGCCCCATTAATTTTTCAACTTTTTTTTTTGTTTATTACCACTAATAGTTTAAATTTGTCCAAAATGAGGTGGGATAAATTACTTTAATTGAAAAAAATTGTTAAAAAAAAAAATTCGGATGACAAGCCACAGTGAACCACAGTAAGAGGCGAACCCGAGATGATAAGTTCTGTTGCGAAATCGGGATGTCGTGAGTAAGTTTGTTATAACTGTTAAAGTGAGTTTGAATTCGTAAACTCCTTTTGAGAGTAGGAGTTGTTTTAACACTGAACTGACATCTCATATTCCTTGTACTTGAAAATTTTAAATCACACTATTATACGTTCGATGTTCAACAGCTTCCGGAGTTCGGTAGTTGTTGTAATGGTGTAACTAATGCGTAAATGGAATGACCCAGGATTTTTCATTTTGGTTAAAAGGTTGATGTAATGATGATGAGTGATGAGCTGAAATGATTTGGTTGTATCAGGCATGACCGCAAAGAGGGTTTTGGTTCACAATTTGGATATAATTTTGTCGATTTGTTTTCCCTTGCCATTGATTTAAATTTTCATTGCTCGCAATCAAACTTTCCTTTTTGCGAAGAATAATCAACCAAAAAAAAAAATTTAAAAATTCAAAAATTCAAAAATATTTCTTTCTATACTTTTTTTGTGGATATTTATAAAACCGATGAATATAGTGAACACAATAAGTGTTCTCTTCTTATTTATTACTTTTATTTTATATTATTAGGGTCATAATTATGTATTGGTACATATCTTGTTCGAAATATTCAAAAGAACACCTAAAATATGAAAAAGTATTGTGAAATACAACTTGTTTTTATAAAAATTCATTAAAAAAAAAAATTAGAAGCAAGACCAAAGTAAGAATAATATCTATGGCAATTTTTCTTGTAAGAATTCTTTTTTCTTATTTTGATAATTGAAAACTTCCCTATGAGTCATCATACATAATATTTCAAAGTAACCACTTTAAAGACTCGAGTAACTGATAAACATAGACAAAAGACGATAAAAATGCTCCTTCCATTACGAAATAAAATAAACTTATTTTGTGGAACCAAAATAATACTCTTCACATAACAAAAAAATTAGTTCACTTGGAATTTTGATTTTTGCAATATTTTTATTACGAATATCAAAACTATATGTTGATTATCTATTTATTTATTTTTGGACAGGTTATTTTACCGAACACTAGGATTGATACTATGTAATAGATTAAAAATTGAATAGATTTCTTTATCCCAATTAAGTGATTTTAACAATATGAATTACTAGGAAAACTCTATGTATTGAATTCTTCTACTATTTTATATTAATATAATATGATAATATACTGTAAAAAGTAATGTTACGTAAAATTAACTTCTCACACACAAAAAAAAACTTTGGGTGAAATATTGAAAAGACACAATTTTTAAATATATAATCAAAAGGATAAAAAATTTAAAACTTTATAGATTGCACATCGACTTTGTATTCAACTTCACTAGGCCGGGGAACTTCTCGGCGCTATAAATTTGTTAAGAGTTCGCATTTTTTAAAACACGACTTCTGTACAGTTTGTCAAAAATCTTTCTTTCTCTACTTTTTTGTGAATGTTTACAAAACCGATGAATATAGTGAACACAATCAGAGTTTTTTTTTCTTATTTATTACTTTATTTTATATTATTAGGGTCATAATTATATATTGGTAAATATCTTGGTCGAAATTTTCAAAAGAACTCCTAAAATATTAAAAAGTATTTTGACATATAATCGGTGTTATATAAAAATCAATAAAAAATAAGCAGCGATATTGAAGCATGTCATTTATGTTGATTTTTTGTTGTCTTATCCCTTGTTATAAGTTGTAAACGGATAAAATAGTTGAATAGAAAAATGTATTTTAAAACTTTGTTTTTGTATTTTTATATAAGACTCAGAATTTAATTTGTTTCGAATTAATTTTATTCCTAAATTACTGGTTCTATATATATATATATATACTAGTGATGTCTGGTCGCGCAATGCGCGACTCTGGCCCAGTCTATCTGTAGATCTTAGAAATGTTTATATTTGAAAAAAATAAAATTTTGTATTTGGAGCGATATATTTTAGAAATGTTTGAAGGATTTAGAAATGTTTTATAAGTGTGATCATAGAAATATTTGTATTTCGCAAAAAAAAAAAAAAATTGTATTTCGCCATGTATGTTTTAGAAATGTTTTATAAGTGTTACTTATTAAATATAAATAGCTTAATCGAATATATGTGTTGAAGTAAATGTTAGATAAAATATAAAAGTATCCTAATAAATTTAAATATTAGTAAGATGATTTATTGATGTTCTCCATTGGTCATGCCAAATCAATACTTAGTTTTGGAGATTTTTAATAGCTATGTAATAAGCTTCATCCGAAGGGTATACGCTTAAAACAAAATTGACACTTTGTAACAAAAAACCTAATTGATCAATTCAATTTAAAAAACCACTCTAGTTGAATGAAACATAAAGAAAAAATTAAAAAAAAAAACGTGTCACGTAAAGTGCAAAGGGAGATTTAGTAATTTAGTTATGGTTAGACAAAAGGGCAATTTAGTATTTTCTACATGCCACGTGACAATCATATGAGGTGTTTGAAAGGGAGGTTTTTATTTCTAATATAGTAGGATATATATAAAGAATAATTTATTCCACAAAATCTTACCTTGAGAAAAAGCGCAAACAATATTTTGGTATTTTTACCTTTGATTATAAGAAAATAGAATAATTGCATCTGGAAAATACTATTCTAAAAAAAAAAAAAGAAAAAGAAACATTAGTGCTAGCAACTAAGAACTAAGAAGCAAAAGATCCTAATTTAAGCGCCCAGCAGAAAACAATTTTAAGGATAATCAAACTTAACAAAGACAAGAAAACAACCAAATCCTTACGAACATCATTGTAAGAACTAAGAAGCATCAGATCCATCTGCATATCTACATGGGCACCACTTGAATTTGAATGATTTTTCTCTATTAACAGAAGGCTTAAAAAAAATACAGATATAAAGGACGGTTTGCACGAGTTAGAACCCTATCCAAGGGTACCCTAGCAGTTTACAAAATTCTATAAGTCGCAGTCTTACCATAAGTTGTACAAAATGTTTCCTGGCAAAACCAGAACATGCACATATCCTTCCTCCACCTTTTGCACTACATTCTGTGGAACTTGTCTAATCCTATCTACAGTAACTGTGATGAGAATACTATATAACTAAATAAATAGATAAAAATATTCCGCGCCAACGGCTAAACTCCCACCGTCACTGAGGGCGTTCCCTGAAGAATGATCAATGATAAGCTTACTTGAGGCCGCCGAGCCGATGAAGTTGAGCAGCACTGAACTGGTTTCAAACTTGTCGCCTTGCTCGTTGTATGTGTAATCTTGTTAAAACCTTCATTCATAAAGAGCAGTCTATGAATATCTATTGACACGAGTCACTATATACTTTCCTTTCTCCAGGTCATATATTGTCTTCAATTGAGGTTTTCGACACTTTGAAAAAATCCATCCAGTAAATATTAACACAAGCAAGATAGCAAACAAAAGTAACAGACTTGTAGAGTCGCCGGCAATCACTGCTGCAATTGAAGGATGATAATGCTCATAATCAATAGCTAATGTGCTCTGTAAGATAAAAGCGCCCAATGCCCAATCAAGGGGAATGTCCTCCACTTGATTTGCATATTTGATCCTGTCCAAAGTGAGAAAATAGATGAATAAAAGAAAGAAAATATACGCATGCGTCAACTACAAAGATCCTTGCAGTCTCAATCTCATTAGCTACACACAGAAAAGATCATCACTACCCAAAGAACATCTCTTTAATAAAGATCAAAAGGCTTTGAAGGAGGAGAAAAGAGGTCTCCTTTTGGATGAAAAAGAGAAGAGAGAATGAAGAACAAGTTGTTAAGAAGGATATCTCCGGTCAGAAAAAAACCGCGGGTCCTAAGCAAGATTTTCAATCACAACAATCTTGTGTGAATCAAAGCAAACATCATGTGAAATTCAGCAGTCCTGAAAATTGAAAACTCAGACACGGTACCTTTGGTCATCCAAAGCAATTCCAAGACTATCATGAAGTAAGGCCACTATATATGCTGAGGAGAAACAATAGCGACGCAAATCTTCTTCCTCCAGGGAGTTATATTTTCTCTTCAATTTTGACCAGTCATCTTCACAAAACCTTTGTCCAGCAACCATCAAATCAGAAAGAAACGCTTGTGGGTCCAAACCAAAGAACTGTAGGGTGAAAAAGGTCAGTATCTAGTCAGAATATACTATCAACAATAAACAACAAATCACGCATCAGATCAATAAAAAAAGAAGACTAACAATAAACAACCAACCTTGGAAGTGTGGAAGAAATTTTCTGTAGCCAAAAATTTCCCTTGGAGCTTAGGAATAAATGTTGAACCAATGTAACAGTTTGAATAAGAGCATTTCTCTGCATTAAACTTAAAATAGTTAGAAGTTACTGTCTTCAGGATATACTAATGGCACCGCAAGAGCAACAGGATCCTAACCTTTGTCCTTCTGCAACAGTGTTAGCGAGGCAGATCGGCACTCTGAGAAGTTACCACTAGGGCGGAGAGCAGATAAATATCTACTTTTTTCGGCTGAAGAACTCGGCATGGTGTTCCATTCTCCAACATTGTGGGTATATCCTCTAGGGGTACAAGGATCAGAAATTTCTCCACTTAGGAGGGAATTGGCAGCTGCATTGGCAGTCAAAGAAATTTTAAGAAGATATTCTGGAAAGAACACTTGGCATATAACAACAAGGGAGATGTCGTACCTAAATCCTGGCCTCCTGAAAAGAAAGCCTCCCTTAATAAATCAAAAGCAACATTCTGCAAAATAGAGCAGAGAAATAAGAACCAATGCACATAAGAAGCATTGTAAACAACTTCCCCCACTTAAATACTTCTTTTACTGTGCACACAAAATTGATAGAGTAGCACAGATGCAAAGCCAATAACATAGAGCCAAAACTCCAAAAGTAGTTGCTAGGAAATCAACATGGGTAATTTGAGGCTTACAACAAAATCTTCATTTTCTCCAGTGAAAGATATCTTTATGTAGTTAATGTGATAACTCCGAATCAACACATAATTAGAAAAGAATTACCTGGCCAAACTGAAGCAAACTATGACTATAGAGGTTGTAACTGACATTGCCATAGGTAACTGTACGAGAGTATTCAGGGGGCAAAGGCTCATCTGACACAAAAGTAACCTGAAAATAAAAATCAACTGATAAGGACTTCTAATAATTTCTGGCTTTCATTGGGAATGGGAAAACATGTAGCAAAAGCTCCTTTACATGAATATAGAAATTAATAAATTGAAATTGGAACTAGGCAAAGCAGACATGCTCAGTGAGAACTGCACCCCCACTATATGAGGAAAAAAAGATCTCTGGTACACCTTCCGTAGAAGAATGCAGCAGTACCCGATAGAACTCTTAGGTATAAACTCCAATTTATTCAAGCATGCATATCAACATTCCAAACGACGGGAACAAAGTAAAAGTTTAAGGAGAAGGCAAAACCTGAGCTGAAGCTCCACCAAGCTCAATGATGCCAGTTGTTTGCCGAGGATCACCCCCTAAAGTACCCAGGGCGTAATTAGCAACAACCCAAGCATACATGCCTTCATCGGAGCCTAAGAACATTGAAAGATCACTTATTATAAGTTTAAACTACAAGAACCAAATGCGGACACAAGATGTCAAGATCCCATAAATTCATCACAAGACTTCACAAAAGCAAACCACATAAGTTCATAAGATACATTTCTGACAAAAAAAACAGCTATGACTTGGAAATTAAGATTATTTTAAGTATTTTTCTTCTAAACAACCACAGTGGCATTTAAATGTATAAACACAAAGTAAGTAATACTACTCAGGCTACCCACAACAACCTAACAGCAATAACAGTACCCACTGCAAAACACTAGTGTGCAAGTTTGTCATACCAACTTGGACAAACAGACGTCATTAGCTACTGATTGACTAAAGAATAGTAAGAAGGAATACCAAAACAAGGCCAACCCAAACAAGGTATAATTGATCATACCCGAAATGACAGCAGCCCAATCATCGTAAAACCTGAATCCTGATCCCCTTAGAACCCTCCTACATGCCTCCAGAATCTTTTCCTGCACAGCATCATCCAACATCCTCATCCCGGCAGTGGCCATTAACCTTATTTCGGTTTCTCTCCAGTAATCCCGAGGGACCCTTTTCCTTCCAAACGCCAACAACTCCTCTATTGCCGCCCGGGCCTTCTCGGGCTCATCTGCATAAGCTGACAACCCAGGATTCACCTTCATTGATGCCAACCCATTTTTCCCAAAATCATACTTCAAAATCCCATCTTGGACCTGGTAATTAAACACATGGATTCTCGTCCCGGTGCTCCCGCCATCAATCACAATCCCATACCTCTGATGAGCATAACCTCGATCACTACTTCGGTTAGGAAAGAACAAAAGATAACAGACAATCGCAGTGACAAATGCAACGGAAGTGTAGAAAACAAAGCTGGATTTGGTGTTTTGCTTATGTGGGAACTTGTATCCGGGTCGGCTGGAACGGAATTGAAGCTTCACCGGATCCATCTTCCCCACCTTTTCGTGATTGTTATCACAATTTACAGTACGGACATTGGATCGGCGCATCAAAGAGGTGGGGATTCGTGAACCATATGAACGATTACAATCCAAAAGAGCCAACCATAGGGCTCACAAATCCAACGAAAAATGAAAGGGGGAACTTATATATTTGTAATTTGAAATCCAAGATTTATTTTTTTTTTTTTTTAATTTTCCGGGAGATTGGAGAGGGCTGCTGGCGGATGAAACTTTCGGCCCTCTCTTTCCTCTGCCCTTTCTTTTCTGGGTTCTGTCTGGTTTTCTATTTTTTCTCTCTTTTCTTTCGTCGTTCCCTTTTTTCAAAGTCATTTTGATGGTCAATTTGCGATTCCAATGTTTATTTGAAAGGGGTATTTTGGATATTTTACATATAACTTGTCGGTCCAATCCGGCTTTGTCTAGTCAGGTCCGTTATGGGTTTCTGGGCTTTTTAATTCATATTGGTATCTAACTATAATGGTCCGATTTACTTGGGTTTTGTCTAGATAGTGGACTGAAAACAAAATTTTCATTTGCAAGCTGGTGCTGCGATTATGATACAACAGAGTTAGGCCCTACCTCGAATTGCCCATATGAATGAGTTGACAATAATTACTTGACATTATTAAGAGTCATTGTTCTTGTGATTATGCATACACATTTCTATGTTTTCCATAAATTAAAATTTCTATGAATTATGATGATAAATGACCGGTAAAACACATTATCCACCATAGTCGTCAGAGGGAATTTATCCGTATAATATAGTTATACATATAAGATTAATTTAGACTTAACTTCCTCTCTTGTATTGTAGTTTTATCCATTCCATCATTGTTAAATATCCCTTTGAACTTAAAAAACAAGTAAAAGACACTTGTCCCATATTGGTGTTAGGAATCCACCTTGATCAACATATATACCTCATGTTGTTACTCTCCTCATTGTCAATTGGTTTTGAGGTGGAACTACATGTGGGCTTATATGAGCCTTCAAGAATCATCAAATTCACTCTAGAAAAGCCATTTTACACAGTCGCACACACATATACTTCCTCTGGTCCTTATTATAAGGTATTTTGATTTATCTAAAGTTTCAACTAGTATGTTTTTTCGGTTGAAATTTTTTTTTAAAAAGAAAATATTTTCACATTTATTGTACTCTCCTACTTATTTGGACATATTTTTAAAATTTTTTTATCAATTCAAAAAAACATACTAGCTGAAACTAATATAAATCAAAATGCCTTACAATAAGGATCGGAGGGAGTAAGCCATAGTCACTATCACTAAAGTTTTTAAACATAATTTTTTTTTAGGTTGTGTGTGTGTATATATATATATATATATATATATATATATATATAGGGAGAGAGAGAGATAGGGTTCAAAATATTTTACTCTAATGTAAAAAAGAATAATGGATCTTGTCTATGTACTAATTGCTTCAATCCAATAATAGGGGATTGATTTAACTCTTGCATTTTTTACCACTGATAAAATAATACAAGCTTTGGAGTGCCATTTCAGATCAATGATAATAGTATATAATATGGGTACCATATTTGGAAAAAGAATGCAAAAATTGAAAAGTGAAGACATGGCAAAAGTTAGTCAATAAAATTCGTCGGCTTTATCTACAAAAAAATTGAAAGAGATAGTAGCTTTATCCCTTAAAAACAATAAAGTGAAGATATGGTTAGTGCATAATGGATATTATGACTTATGAGTGGTCATGATGCACCACTATAATAAAAAAATCTTTTTTTAAAGCTAATACTAATGCACCTGTCTACCTCCATTTGTCTGTGTTTCCTTTTCCATGACCAATGCCACAATGTATATTGAGCAAACTAGTTGACGTCCTTTTAGTCTTGAATTTCATAGCTTTTTCTCTATCCTTCGTGTATAGAATTTATGGTGAATAGGAAAAAAGAAATGGTTATGTCCAGATGAAAAACGAGTAATCCGTTCAAAGGAAAGGAACTGACGTTTAGGCTTCAATCACGACTTCATACTCCTCACCTTTCCTGAAGAAAATGAAAAAGGATCATAAGGAAATGGACATAATTTTCCTACATTTTTTCGTCGATGGTTTCTAAACGTATAAAGTAAAAAAGATGCGATCAAATTTGATTGTGAGGCCATGCAGAAGCCAGAAAGAAAGAAAAGAAAGAGTCGTGCATGGGTTGGTAATGAAAAGTGCAGATATCGTTTTACGACCACGTTACGTATAGCCATCTCTAATAATTTGATCATTCCATGCATGAATGCCAAAAATATGTTACGCAATTCGCCCCAAAATAGTTATCTTATTTATTACTATAATTATACAAGAAAAAAAGATCACAGTCATTTTGTAACGGCGAAAATATATTATCCTTTCGATCTTGACCATGCATAATGGTTTACTACTATCTAATTAAGATAGTTGCATACCATACCATGTTTGAATTTAGTTATACCCCTAGTATGTGCCAATAATTTAATTAATATAATAATAAAAATAAAGGTTCAACAAGTTTTTTTCTAATCCAAATAAAACGAACAATGTGGACGAATATACATATCACACATACAACTAAGTTTTTTTTTCCCCTCCCAAAGTGTTGGCCCCAAGCTTCTCGTTGGATACAATTATCTTCTAATGCATGTCACCTTTTTTTTTTTTTTTCCATTTTGTTAAAGATTTGGTATCTTAAAATATATAGCCAATGGAAGAATCACGCAAACAGAGATTAAACAGAAAAATATGCAGAAAAAAAAACGCACAGATTTATTTTTATTTTTTTTAATAGGCTTTGAACACTATGATTGCTGCTAAATTCATTTTTTTGGTCCCCCACCAAAATCTAAATTAAAATAATAATCCATATCCCCATCAATCGAAATCAATGCTAACAATTAAAAATTAACAATATCTTTTGGCCTCATGATCACATTTTAATAACTCATCTACGAGGTAAATTGCATGTCTAATTAATTAATTGTTTTGGTCGACAACTTTTTACTCTTTATTAGTATTATTATTATTTTCTTTGATCTTAATAGCTAAGTGCTTCACTTTATAAGTTTAGATTCAATACTTGCGGGTTTTTGTAATATATTAATAACCCTAGTATTCAGCAAAAGAAATATTACTATAAAACACAAGGTAGCAACATTGTGGTCTGAACTGCTTGCAGTATCTTAATCAATTAATTAATTGTTTCACCAACAGTGCATCAAATTATTAAAGAATTAAGTATTTTAAACATACATAAAAAGCGCTTTTGAAGTAGTACGGTTTCAATCACTCCAAAATATACGAAGATAAAAAATGATTTATAGAAATGGATACCCAGTTCATGCATGCGTGCAATACGAACACTACTTTTGTCTTCATGATTAGCTGCTTTAATTTAAGACCGAAGTTGATTGGTCAAAAAATGAAAATCACGCATTTCATTTTATTAATCGTATTAATACTATTTGATAAATATGTCGGTACATAATAAATTCATGATGTGCAAAATTTAAAAGATAATAAGATTAAAGCAAAAATTCTTGAAGAGAGAATAGTGCTAGTTAATTTTGAGATCGAGGTAAAAAAAAGCTTTCATTGCCTTTATATTCTTAGTGGTCGCCAGAAAGCAATTATGTAATAGTTTATGATTTGTTTCATTCAGGTTCCGGTTCCAGTGGAAATCTACCATGCAATCATTTTCTTCTAAAAGTTTAGACAGGTGGATAAAACAGTATATACCGGATTTAGGTGGGAAAAAAAAAACAGTATATGAAGAATGTGATGCTTCTTATATATGACTTGTGCGTTTCAAACTCGTAATCAATCCTACTTAATTAGTTCATACAAGAAATATTGTATGGACTTAAACCTAAATTAGTTAAACATCATTTCTTTAATAAGAGGACATTCAAAATTTTAAATTAAACATAAAACACATACTGAAAATGAGTAACCCGTACGTACGGTACAATAATAATGTGTACTCCTTCTTATCCTTATTATAAGTCATTTTGATTTCGTCTTAGGTTTCACTTAGTATGTTTTTTTAATTGAAATAAAAACCATAAAAACAGTTCATACTAATTAGGAGAACACAACGAATGTGAAAATATATTTTTAAGATTTTTTTTTCAATTAAAAAGACATCTTAGGTAGAACGAAATCAAAATGTCTTATAATAAGGATCGGAGGGAGTATTAATGAAGTAAAAAATAATAATTTTTTTTCCATTTTTTTTGGGGGTGAGACAATGGTGGAAGACAAAGTGTAGTTGCATTATGTCATGGAATTAAAAAAATGACCAAACAATTGTTTATTTGTGGTAGTGTGTACAATCACACTATTTAATTGAATGAGCTATTTTTCCCACTAACCAAACAAAAACCCTGAAATGGCAGTCTACTCATACTCACATTCTTTAGCAATTTGGCCTTAGATCCAAGTATGTTCAATAATGAGATCAGTAAATGGGACTGGGAAAAAAAAAAAACAAGAAGAAAGAAAGAAAAAAACAGTCCACAAAAAATATAATGCCATCAGCATTTTTTCTTACTAAATTTTATTCTGTCTTCACATCAATAAATAGCCATCTTCCTCAGCTCATAATGTCACTCCAAAATCCAAATACAGGAAGAGAAGATGACCAATATGGATTTCCACAGTGGTTTAGAGAGCCAAAATCAAGCTTCGCAACAACCACAAAAGGGCACCACATTCCTTAGAACTTGTTTCAATGGGCTCAATGCTTTGTCAGGTTAATTACATACTCTTTTATCACATCTATGCTTTTTTTCTTCTTTTTCTTTTTCTTATAGCGCTCCAAGTAGATTTCATTTAGACAACATATGGATATCTTATGTGCACGAGACAAACTTGAGACGGTGTTATAAATAATCCAACTTAAATCTTCTTTTTTGGTTATTCATGAAATAAATTCCGTTTATAACTAGGTGCACCGATAATGTTTTATACGTTTACAAATTGTCACTCCCACTACAAAATCAATAAATAAAATAATAATTAATTTGACTTTGTTATTTTTTTTTTTGTTGGTTGGAATTTCAGGAGTAGGGATACTGTCAATTCCATATGCACTATCAGAAGGAGGTTGGCTAAGCCTAATTATTCTTTTAGCAGTGGCCCTTCTTTGTTATTACACAGGCTTGCTCTTACAAAAATGCATGGACACTGATCCCCTAATTAAAACCTATCCTGATATTGGCCAACTTGCTTTTGGAAGAAAAGGAAGGCTTACTATATCTACCTTCATGTATCTTGAGCTCTACTTAGTTGCCGTCGAATTCCTTATATTAGAAGGTGACAATCTACACAAACTATTCCCAAATGCATATTTCCACCTTGGTGGAATCAAATTGGGAGGAGAACAAGTGTTTGTAATATTCACTGCACTCATTATTTTGCCTACAACATGGCTGAGGAGCTTAGGACTACTGGCTTACATTTCTTTTGGTGGGGTGTTGGCTTCTTTTGTTCTTCTTGGTTCTGTTTTTTGGGTTGGTGCAATTGATGATGTTGGGTTTCATGAGAAGGGATCACTTTGGAGATGGAGTGGAGTTCCCACAACAATCAGCTTGTACACTTTTTGTTATTGTGGCCATGCAATTTTTCCAACACTTTGCAATTCAATGAAAGATAGAAGTCAATTCCCCAGGGTAATCAACTATAATTTCTCATTCTTTGTTTTGTTACATTTTGCTGAATCTATAAATGTTTTGTTTTCCTTATTCAGGTTTTGCTTGTTTGCTTTGCCCTAAGCACTATCACCTATGGATCAATGGCGGTGCTAGGATACCTCATGTTTGGACAGAATTTGGCATCACAAATCACTTTAAATCTTCCAACCTTCAAAATCAGTTCCAAAATTGCCATTTACACCACATTAATTAACCCCATCACCAAATATGGCATCATTGTTGCTCCAATCGCGACGGCAATTGAGGACACGTCAGCATTCCGCAACAGCAAAATTATTAGCATCCTCATCAGAACAGCCTTGGTAATTAGCACTGTGGTGGTAGCTCTAACTATACCATATTTTGGATATGTGATGGCTTTCATAGGTGCATTTCTGAGTATCAGCGTTTCCGTGTTGTTCCCATGCCTATGCTATTTGAAGATCAAGAACGCATATAGAAAGATTGGGTTAGAGTTGATATTCATAAGTGTAATATTGATTGTGGGGGTAATTGTTTCAGTGGTGGGAACTTACATATCATTGACAAACATTGCTATACATATCAAGACACAATAATGGAGTAGTTTATGGAGTTTTCAGATTCTACATATTAATTATTGAATGAGATGTAGCAAGTTATAAATTTTTATTTTTTTTTTCAATTCGTGCTAATCGTTTGTAACATACGTACTCTTATTGTAAAAGTACACTTATAAACATATAGTGCATGTGCTTATAATAGTTCTACAGATAAACAAATTTCATTAAGATTGCACGTTTCATGTGCATCCTTTTACATTTTATAAAAGCAAATGACACTTAGAATAAGTGTCAGTTTTACAGAGTTTTTTTCCTGCCAAAAATAAAAAAAAGTCAAAAGAGCCTTTTTTTTTTCATGATACTTAGCTCTTTACTGATTCAGTAGAAATAAATGGATTATAAAAATAAAAAAAAAATTAATCTCAAAAGTGAAACATTATCTTTTAGTGTTTTTTTTTGCCTACTCGAATTCCCCAATTAAAAGGATATACGCGATCCTCTCTATCTGAAATCAAGCAATGCGTCCTCAAATCAATTTTCATTAATCACGATATTCATTTGAATTTCAAATAGAGAGGATCCGATTTCTGCTCTGTTTTTTTTTTTCATTATTCATATAAATCCTACAGCTTATAGAAATCTCCGGGAGAAGTTACAATTGCAGAGGGAGTAATGAAAAAAAAAAAATCCGCCGCGAATTGCTCCTTATGCTTCCCGGTGGGTTTTCTCCTCCGCGAATTGCACATGCACACTTTTGTTGTTTGTTTCCTTTTTGCTTATGTGGAGTTAGTTTTCGGCTAAAGCAAATTTTTTGAGATTAATTATTAGTTTTATTAACAAAAAAATTGGGTCATTGGTTGTTAATCAATTAAGTTGTGATTTGGTTCTTTTGGTGGGCATTAAGTTTAATCAAATTTTTTCTTGAGTTTTGCTAATGAATCAGATCATTCAACTGTGCCTTTCTTTTTTCTTTCTGGGCCACGATTTTGTTTTATGAATTAATTATTAGTTTCAGTTAAAAAATCAAGTTTAACATTTAGTGCACGCATAGATTCAAGTTGTGTTTTTTTCCCTTTGGTATTAAATTGGATGAACTCTTTCGATTGTTTAAATATGTATGCACGCAGATTTGTGATCATAATTTGATCATTTGTTACCTTTATTGTCTGCAGGAAATATCAGCTTTTTTTGTCATAATTTATTTCATGACCATGAACAATAAGATAAGACTTTCTGGTAATTATATCCTTTTCTCTTTTTCTTTCTTTTTCTTTTCCAATTTGCTTATTTGGTAGTCTAATTGTACTATCTAATTTTCACTGGTTTATTTTGGTTTGTTTTAATCTTTTTGTCTTGGTAAGCCTTCCATATGAAATTCAATATTACAATTCAATCAGCATGGATTTTGTTTTTTGTTTTTTTTTTTTAGGAAAATTATAAAGAAGATTGGAGTGTGATGACTAACCTTTTCTCTGTTTGAATTCTGATGTTTTCACTACTGTATAGTGTAGACATATCCTGGTACTTGCAAAATCATAAGCAAATACTTATGAGTAAATTGGCCAATATATAGACAACTACTTGGGCTTTTATAAATCTGAATTATTTTATGTGCACGTTTATGATGCGACTTTCTTGAATCAAATGCAGCATTGACTTTACTATATTATCAACAAGTGAATTGGCCAATATGTAAACAGATTCATTAGATTGGGCGAAAGCATATTCTACTCATTTTCATGAACGAAAGCTTTACACATGATCATATATGTTTTAGTCATGTATTGTAATAGGTGGTTCTTCAGGATTTTGCATGATCCTATCTAATCAACTAGATTACACAAGCATGTATGTGGCTACAGCTCGAGAAAGGGTTAGTTACATATACTCAAACGTCAATACTACAGCTCGACACAATAAACATTATGATATACCAACAAATCCACTGGTCCTACCATATTTGCAGGAGGATACTCCTGAATGAACTGTCCAGGCTCAAGTTTTCTTTGTTTAGTTTTACCCTATAATCATGTATAATTCTGCAGTCATCAAAGTAAACTAGGTATTTCAGTATATTTCACACTGAGGAATGGATGTTTATTTTCGGATGTATTTTTACACTTAGATCATTGAGAATAATTCTTTTTATTCTTTATCACTATTTAATCATGATATAATATATGTCTTGTTTTTGTTACGGCATAATATATATTCTACTATAGCTACATATCAATTTGTTAAGTGGAGCCGCCCCCGGTCTTCTGCCCCGGGCAAACATTTAGTATAGATTACAACTAATACATATTTTATTTTAACATGGTCCTAAATATACATTATGTTCTATTTATACATGCATTTATTTGTAACTTGATATTTTTAAAATTCATTGGTCTCGTTTGACCAACACCACATTTGGCATTTTGTCTCATTTTACCTCTTAAAACACATCTCAAATACAAAATTCAATACTATCCAAATAACTTTTTAATTTAATTTTTAAAATTTATTTCAAATATTATTTTTACACTATTTTTTTACACCACCACCGGACCACCTCTGCCGCCGGACCATCGGTTTCCAGCGACTTGGCGGGAATTCGGCCGGCGGCGGTGCCGATGGTGGAGGTGGTCTGATGGTGGTCTAAAAATATTATTATTTTATTTAAAATGTTATCTAAATAATTTTTTAAATTTTCTCTCAAACCACATTTTAAATTACATCTCAAACCCAAATAAAAAACTAAAACCAAAATTAAAACAAAATGTTGACCAAACAAGCCCGTAATATTTTCTGCATTGTGCAATTCTCGCCCTTACTTATCTTATAACGTACTCTTGTAAAAAGTCGTTTCAACAAGTGCTCGCGGATTACATCTAGTAATAGTTTTACAGTTAAACAAATTTTATTAAGATTGCACGTACATATAAATTACATGAAATTTTACAATAATCACCATTTGTACATGGTATTGGTAGTATACGTTATACACACATGCAAAAGGTGATCAAAGGCGGATTTATAAAGAAATTACTTGATTTTTTTTTCTTTTAATTAGAACTTAAAAAGGATGGGGAAAACAAATAAACTAAGGCGCACGGGGCAATACTAGAAAGCGTGATTAACCGTGGTTCCAGTTACGTATAAAAAAATCGTATAAAACATAAAACACCATTATTAAGAATTTTGATTACGATATTTCTTTTCCTTTCTTTTTCCATTTTTATCATGGCCTTCTTCATTCTAGATTCTCGCCCGTAGTTCATTTTCATTGCACAGGCGAATTAAGAATTTTCATGAAGCCATGAATGTCTCATGTTCATCCATGGTGTCGAATTTAAACAAAATTCCTCCGCTTAATTCAGAAAGCCCATTACAAGAGAACTTCTCCAAAGGCTATCTTTTTTCTCTGATACCCAAATGCAAGTCTCTCAGAGAGCTCAAGCAAATCCAAGCCTATTCCATCAAAACCCAACACCAAAATGATATCTTTTTCGTAAGAAAGCTTATTGATTTCTGCACTTTTGAAGGTAACCTTGCGTCACTTTACTATGCCAATAAGCTGTTTGATCAAATTCCTGACCCGGATATTGTCCTCTTCAACCTCATGGCTCGTGGGTATGCCCAAAGTGAAATTCCATTACAAAGTTTAGTGCTGTTTGTACATATTTTATGTTTAGGCTTAGTTCCTGATTATTACACTTTCCCTTCTCTGCTTAAAGCCTGTGCAAATGCGAATGCCTTGCAAGAAGGCAAGCAGTTGCATTCTCTTGCTATAAAATATGGGCTTAACCGGGATGAGTTTGTTTGCCCTGCCCTTATGAATATGTACATTGAGAATAATGAAATTGGCTCAGCAAGGCGGGTTTTTGATGGCATTAGTGACCCCTGTGTGGTGAACTACAATGCCCTGATTATGGGTTATGTGAGGAGCAGTGAACCGGATGAGGCACTGTCATTGTTCCGTGAATTGCAAGCTAAAAAGCTTAATGCCACGGATGTGACGGTTCTTGGTGTAATTGCTGCTTGCTCTTTGCTTGGAGCACTGAAGCTGGGGAAGTGGTTGCACGAGTATGTGAACAAAAATGGATTCGATCGATATGTTAAGGTTAATACTGCACTAGTTGATATGTATGCAAAATCTGGAAGTTTGGAGGATGCTTTATCCGTTTTCAGGGGAATGAGTTTTAGGGATACACAAGCATGGTCCACTATGATAATGGCATATGCTGTTCATGGTTGTGCTGTTCAAGCTATTTCTCTCTTTGAAGAGATGAGGAGTTGCCAAGTTCAACCTGATGGAATCACATTTTTGGCACTCTTGTACTCTTGCAACCATGCGGGATTAGTTGACGAATGCTTTAGTTACTTCCATCAAATGAGAGATGAGTACAAGATTGTTCCTAGTATCAAACACTATGGTTGTGTTTTGGACGTGTTAGGTCGAGTTGGGCGCTTGGATGAAGCATATGAGTTTGTTAAGAATTTGCCTATTAAGCCTACCCCATTGCTTTGGAGGACTTTGTTAGCTGCTTGTAGCATCCATGGAAACATCAAGTTGGGTGAGCTGGTGATGGAAAAAATTTTCAAGTTGGAGATATCGCATAGTGGGGATTATGTAATGTTCTCAAACATGTGTGCCAGAGCTGGAAGATG